>OX411744.1:8080362-9562029 GCA_948252205.1 Orthosia incerta | reverse complement strand
TATGATAACACTGTCTGTTCTGAGAGCATTAACATTGTGTTGTATATGAGTTTCTTTAGGCTGGAAAGTTTTTGTTTTACGGTATTTACTCAATTTAGAGCACTCTTTTTCAGAGTCAACCATATGTGGCGATCTGTCAATCATATGTGGTGATCTGTCAACCATATGTGGTGATCTGTCAACCATATGTGGTGATCTGTCAACCATATGTGGTGATCTGTCAACCATATGTGGTGATCTGTCAACCATATGTGGTGATCTGTCAACCATATGTGGTGACCTATCAACCATATGTGGTGATCTGTCAACCATACATGGTGATTTGTCAATCATATATGGTGATTTGTCGACCATATATGGTGATTTGACTACATCAAATGGTGATTTGACAACACTGTATGGTGATTTAACAACATTATATGGTGATTTGACGGCATCATATGGTGATTTGACAATATCATATGGTGATTTGACAACATCATATGGTGATTTCACCATATCATATGATGATTTAACAACATCATATGGTGATTTGACATTATCATATGGTGATTTGACAACATCATATGGTGATTTAACAACATCATATGGCGATTTGACAACATCATATTCTGGTCTAGATGAATTTGTATTATTGGATTTATCTTTAATTTGTTTGGGTGATTGATCCAATACTTCTAGTGTTGGCAGGTCTCTTATCGAACTTGCTAAAATGGTTTTATCTCCCTTATTTGCATTAATAAATTGTTGATTGACTTCAGGGAAGTTCAATTCAATATCATTGTCAAGTCTTGGTAGGGAAGCTAGACATAAACCAGAATTACTTTCCAAGTCATGTATACTGTAGGTACTCTTCATTGGGTCAATAGAGTTGCTGTTGGTAAATTGGGTATTTATCATTTTGCAACTAGGAATTCTTAAATTTTCATTCATATTCATACGATGATCAGTTCTTTTCATCATGTTACAGTCAGTATTTTCATTCATGCTATTTAACATAGGAGATCTCAGCATAACTGGATTCGCAACTTTTTCTATTGACCTCTCAACCAAAATGTTCTGGACGGGTGCTGCAACTTCTACATTCAGCATTTTGGGACTACAAGGCTTTATTTCAAAATTGCATCCAACATCTTTATGAATGACTGACTGACTTATTTTAGATTCCACATCCAATGGTGACACTGGTCTCGGTGGTATTATGCCTGACACCTGTTTAGCTTGAACTCCTTTCATTGGCATTGTATGGTACATTGACTCTTTAGGGGTAGGTGACTTAAAATTTTTCATATGTGATGATTCTATCACTTCTTCAAACTGATTGAGCAATTCAATACTATTATATCCTTTAATATTCTCAGGTAATTTAGAAACTTTTTGAATATGTTCATATTTAGCAAGTTCCTCACTGGGAACATTCACCAGTCCAAGGACATATAGTTGATCCTGTGACTGTTGACTATTCATAGCTTCATGTGAGTTTGACTTGCCAAAATTGTTTTTATCACTAGAACCTATCTGTGCTGTTATTTCTTTAGAGCCATTTTCTTCTTGCTCTTCATCACCTTCATTCCACATTTGCAAGAACTGTCTAACATCTATTTGCTTTTTGTCTTTGGGTGTATTATTATTAGAATTTGAATGAGACTTCAACATCATAGGTGATGTTCTAACTATTGGTCCATATCGATTTTCATAATATTTTCTAAGGTATTCATTTGGCATTCTGTTGATGCCAGAATCTATACTACGAACACTTGCAGTTGACGATTGGCTCACATATCCACAATCTTCTTGTGAAGTTCCAAAAGTTTGTGTGGTATCATTACTGGTGTTAGAATCAGTAGGTGAAATTGCTAGTGTGTTGGGTGAGAACACTGGTGCATGTCTTGACATAGTATTATGTATATTTAAGTTAGGGTCCATGTTTCTAAAATGAGCCCTATTT
The DNA here is from genome assembly GCA_948252205.1 of Orthosia incerta. Classification (NCBI taxonomy): domain Eukaryota; kingdom Metazoa; phylum Arthropoda; class Insecta; order Lepidoptera; family Noctuidae; genus Orthosia; species Orthosia incerta. Next base: position 9,560,081 of record OX411744.1, on the reverse strand, counting down.
TCATAATTTTTTATATGTTGTGTGTCTTTTTTATAGTATGGATTTGGGGGTATGTTATGCATATTTAATGTGGAATAATTAGGCATTATTACTTGGCTCTTCATGGGCATTCTTGGCATTTCATTGACAAAGTAGCTTTCAGAAGGAGGATATATTTTGGGTCGACTATTTTCATATTCAATATATGCTTTAGCACTGCTATCGTAAGTTAGTTTGTTAGGAGGTATTGATTTCAGATGAGCATCAGGTGGGTAGGAATGCATTTTATTTTGGGGACTGTTTCCAACAACTGGTCCATAGTTTGGATGTATTACTTGGTTACGATATTGAATATTGTAGTTGGGGCCTAGACCTTGAGGATTTCTTTGATATCCTTCCAAAACAGGTTCAGCACCTCGGCTATCCAGATACTTAATGGGAGGATATGGGGGAAAAGGGTGAGTAGGCATAGGCTTCTGTAACTCATATTTATGAGATGGAAAGCCAGGTGGGGGATGGAATGGATTAGAATAATTACCAATGTATTCATACCTTTGCTGAGGATACCTTTCCTTAGAAGTTGGATACGGCTTGAAGCGAAGATTTCCTTCTTGATAGTAAGGATCAGCATACAGATAGCCCTGTTCCTCTGGAACAGTTCTATGAGGTCGGGGTACTACTGGACGTGGACCGGCACAGCTGGGGTAGTCTTGATATTGGTAGAGTTCAGGAGGACCATACATCCTTGTAGAACGTAAATTAACACTGCCCGGAGGCCATCCTTGGGGAGCAGTCCGTGTATGAGTGGGATTCGCACTAGGTAAACACATTTCTGGGTTCCTAACATTTTTATGTTCATTATTAGTAGGATTAACAGCATAAGGCACATCACAGAACTTTGCCTCTGGCGGCACGTTTATTTTGATATTTTTAGATAGACCATTGGTTCTATCTGATACTTGAGCATAATTGGCGTCTTCATTTACTTTGATACAGCTGTAAGTAGGAGGCACCATAATACGCTGCATGTTCTCTTGGAATGTTTGTCTTGGTGATATGTTTCTTGTTGGGTTCTGGTAGTTGGTTAACTTATGAGGGTATTCGGGTGGACGTCGATACGCGCCGTCCATGCATAGCCATGGCTCGGCAGGACCTTTCTTTATGTGATACGCTTCGCTGGCGGCGGGCGGAGGCACGACTCGGTCGGGTCCAATGACGGCGCAAGGCCGCGCGTTCGGTACATCCACTTTACCCAATGAGCTAGATCCAATATCTTGATATGACTTATTTCTGTCACAGTGGAGCGCGATACCGCCGCCTTGAGAGTACTTGCTGCCGTCATTGTTGCGCTCAGTCACAGCAGACTCGGTCCTCAAGTCTTTAGCATCCATTGCCACGGTAACTTGGACACATAATCGTATTCGGTGTCAACATCTTTCAATTTTGGGCTAATTTAAGTTCCTTGCAATAACTCAATAACCAGAGGTTGTACAAAACCATGTCCATTCTGAAATATAAACAAAATAGCAGATAGATAAAGTGACAACTGTCAAAACAATATGCCACATAGGCCCCCATATATTTGGGATACAAAGCTCAGCACTTCGCGTATCAACATATAATTTCAAATATACCTTTACTATTTCTTCTAATTTCACGAAACATCAATATTATTTCCAAGGAAACACCGATTTATTACGTTTTGAAGTCGCCCATAAATTATGATGTTACCAAAACAAAAAAAACAACACAGCACAGCAGGCAGTGTTGTGCGTACTAGCTTAGATAGGACGAAACATATTAGATTTTATTTTTACAATAGAATAGGCATATCAAAAAATAAATAATATTTAAAAAAAATACCTATTAAGATCCCCTAGCCATTAAGAGAGGGCTGAATAGTAAGTAAAACTGAGTTAGTCGATTAGGAAGCATTTGTTTTAGCGACTATTCACCAAACCAATAAGTGAAGTGATTTGATTTTGCTTCCATGTGAATACTTATACACTAATATGAACACGTTTACTCCCTTTACAGACAAAGATAGCTTTATCTGTCAACACTATGAGGAAATGAGATGCAGCACCACATGTCAGTCTGACTTTGACACTGTCAATATTATTGACATCTTTCTTCCTTCAGTAAAGTTCAGAGTAGGTCCACGATCGTGACATTTTGTAATTTAGCGGAATACAAATATTTTTATTTATTTCATTAGAAGTAGTCAAGAATTCTCCGGAATGAAATATATATCTGTTAGTTTAATATTGTCTCTAATTTTTGCTGTTTATGTTATTAATACTATATGGACACTAGCTGAAATATTTATACCGCCAGAATGTAGTCGTGGCGAGAGATGTTTTTCATCCTATTTATCTTCAAACCCCGTGCAGCATCTAGTTCTGTATACTTCAGTAAAAGAGCACCCATACATGGATGGTTATACAGTGGAAAGTGTCTCAAAAGTGTATACTTCTCTCAAGTTTGACTACCGAAATCCGGCAGCCTTGTAAGTATCCTTCGACTAGTCTGGGATTGGTACAAAATCTGGACTAATAAGATTTTCGTTTGAGAAATAATTTCGACTTGATTTTCCTAGTGATATTACATTGAAAGTGCCACGTAAGACACGCAACAATGGTACGTTGTTTATGCATGCCGTTTTATTGGATGACGGCCGCTTATACAAGGAGTTTGACGAGATCGTTCGCACGGAGTCCATACATACTCTCCCGTTGGTGACACATACGGAACCACAAGCTGCAACATTTAATCTTCTTCAGCAAAATGTGAGTTCTTCATTGTTCATTCATAATATCAATGCTTTGTACCATGTAGTCATGGTCTATTAATTGTATGTTATTTTCCAGGCCGAGGGTAAAAAATTTGTACTAAAGAAAGCAGTTCGTCCATATTCTCACATAACCACAGTAGCTCCACTGTCCATCCTCACAGATGACCTGAGGCTGCCTAGTAATAAAATACCTGGAGAACTGTATCCTTACATAAGGTAACATATTTATAACTGTACTTGTTTATACATCACTGCAATTAATAAAAAGTAAATCTTATCTTTGAGTTCCACCTCGCCCTGGAGAGTATATCGATATCCAATCAAATCAACCTCCAGTGGATCAGAGGGCATAGTGGATCCCTATGCAATGCTGCCTCAGATGAACTTGCGAAAAGGGGCTCCGAGATGTTAGTGCTAGGCCTGTACCCACTTATCCCCTTGCCCTTCTTGCAATTTTGTGCGTGGATTCGCCAAAGATCATCAGAACTACACAATAACAGATGGTCACTGGCAACAGACTGTAGACAGTCGAAAATGGCGTTGCCACCGTACGCGTACACCCGCGTCTTGCTAAAAAAATCCTCAGCCTGAGTAGAAATAACCTCAAAATAATTATAGGGAATATAACGGGCCACACCCTTCTTAACAAACATCTATTCAACATAGGCGCCATGGAAAGCCCACTATGCAGGGGTTGTTTTAACACTGAAGAATCAGCCCCCCACGTAATGCTGGAATGCGAGGCCGTGGCATCTCAACACGAAGAAATCCACGGAACAGTGAGGTCACTCCGTGAAGTCTGTGAAGCTCCCAGGAAGCTTCTGTGATTTTGGATGGAGCTAGGCTGGCTATGTTAGCCAGTAACCCCCCATGCACAACAGACCAAATGGGAGTCTAAGTGCGGAAAAGGGAGTCCCTACCACTAAAGTAAAAGTCAAATATATTTATTTCAACTAGGCCACCAAGCGGCACTATTGAATGTTACACAGTGAAAAATTTACTGCTAAAATTTCTTCTTCTTCCTCGTTTCCTCATGACTGAGGGTCGTGGCCACATGAGGTTGTTGCCTTCTCCACCAACGCTCTCCATGCTGAGCGGTTTTCGGCCATGCGGACAGATGCCTGAAAATTCCCCCCACAGACATCTATGACCACATCTGTCCATCGGGTTGGTGATCTTCCACGGCCCCTTTTTCCTTCCACGTTACCAGCCACAATAAGCTTTTCCAAGCTACCAGGCTCCCTCCTGGCCACGTGTCCGAAGTACTGTAGGAGTCGTTTCACGCAGATGGTCGATAGGCGAGATTTAACTTTCAGTTCGCGTTTGTGCGGCGCGCCGTCCAGGGAATGCCTAACACTTTGCGCCAGCACCACATTTCGAACGCATCAATTCTGTTACGAATGCGTGATTTCAGTGTCCAGGTTTCAGAAGCATACAGAAATATAGAGAAGATCAGAATCCGCATTAGCTTAACTTTGGTACTCTTGCTGATTCCTCTGTTCCTCCAAATCTTCTCCAATCGCTTTACCGCTGTCTTTGCAATCTGGGCTCTTCTTACAACCTCTGCTTCACAATCGCCATCTGCAGTTACCATGGAGCCAAGGTAGACAAACTTCTGTACGGTGTCCAGGTCGGATAGCTCTCCAGTTCGTTGCAATAAATGAGCACGATCCACAAACATGGTTGGTCTGGAAAGGGCCTGACTCTGCGTCTTCTATACGGATCTTCGATTTACTGTCAAGATACAGATTTTGTACAAGGAAAGTCAAGTGTTCCGGTATTCCCATCTCTCTCATGACGCTAAACATTTTCTTCCAGTTGATACAGTCAAAAGCCTTGGCATAGTCGATGAAACATAGAGCCATCGGTATGTTGAACTCGCGGGCCTTCTCAATTAACTGTCTCATGTTTAGGATCTGCTCGCGGGTACCTCTACCCCTGACAAACTTTTCCACCTCTACCCCTGACAAAAATTCTCCACCCTCTTATTGATGATGTGCAAAAGAATTTTGCTAGCGTGTGAAGTCAGTGAGATGATGCGATAGTTTTCACACTTCTTGGTAGAGCCTTTTTTATGTAAGGGAACTACGACTGATTCCACCCAATCTGCAGGCCAGTGTCATGTCCTCCAAACTTTCTGACATATCTTGTGTAAGATTTTTATGCCATCGGAGCCCAACCATTTTAGCATTTGCGCAGATATTCCATCACCGCCACACGCTTTGTGTTTGAGACGTACAACTGCGGCTTCCACTTCGTGGAGAAGTATATCTGGTTCCCTTTCAGTGTAGTCTATGCGTTCTTCAATCGCGTCATTGCTTTCGCTGTATAGTTGTCGACAGTAGTGGCGCCACCTCTCAGGCACAAGATGTTTGTCCATGAGTGGAATTCCATTTTCAAGTAATAAAAATTTACAAGTAATAAAAATTGATTCTACCGTGCATTCGGAAAAGTAGCTTTTTATGGAGAAGAATGCACAAGAAACTCCATACGTACTCTTTTTAAAACAAACTACCACTACTACTACACATTATACTATACAATTTAGAACTGCAATGTACTTAGACTATCAAATAATTTTATTTTTATATATTTTATTTTTGTTTGCCCATCATGCAAATAAATTAAATGATTTTTTATTGCTTAACCGGGCAATCCTGTGTACACTCAACTAGAGCCTCCAGCCAGGCAAACAATCTTGTCCAACTTGTAGTATTTATGGTAATATATTGTCACATACATTAGCATAGTTGGGGTTAGCAATTTTAGCATAATTGGAGCATATAACTGCACCTTGCTGCTCTTTACATTTTTAAAAGCAATTTAATAGACTCTTATATTTCTCTGGTACTTGCATTCAGCAGAATGGTTAGTGTCACAGACACTAACGCACACACACATTTTCTGAAGCCAATTTCACTAAATTATTGTCGTCAACTTAGATGAGGCATTGTCTAAAGAAGCAGGTTTTTACTCCAAATGCTGCAAATTGAGCAAACATTTACGTCTGTGGAACTTTGCTAGATAATTTAATTTGAGTCTCTATAAGTCATTTCCACTGCTAAACAGCTCAAATTAATAAATTTACACTATAATTATTATCTCTTTTTTCAGAGTCAGAAGTGGTAAATTCTTGCCTATACTTCAACACAATGTTTTGAAGTCCAGATTAGCACACTACCAACTGCTAAATACTAGTTCAACGGAAGTGAATATAACGGTGAATGTGTCACCGACATCGTACGGTTCTTTACGGTTGGCACTGCATGTCCGATTGGCGTTGGAACAGCTGTTTTCCCTAGGCTTCAGTGAGAAAGATGTGGATGATGTCAAAGGCATATTTGCTGACACCAACTTGTATTTACTATCAGCAACTGTGTTGATAGCCAGTTGTCATGTAAGTGGGTCTTCCACAAGACATAAACTATAAATTTAACAGATTTAATGTGGTATTACCACATTAAATCTGTTAAACTAAATCAGAAATAAAGAGACTATTTTTGTGTTTTGACTTGATTTAGCAAAACTTTTAATTTCAAGTTTTCAAGTATAGTTGTTCTATCTCACGATGACGGATGAATCGTGAATCAAAATGAATCTTATTTCGGTGTCATAAAAGTCACGTAACCCTTCTTCGTGAGATAGAATAACTATAACAAGAGCTATGGAGTCAACCTCTGGTTACTTGATATGTACACTACACCTACATTATAAAGTACTGTTTAGAAACTGATCTTCTAAATTAAGAATCAACAAATCAGTTGCTAAACACTTTTGTTTTATTTTTTGGTTTTATGTGTTTTCATATCAATACTCATTCATTACAAATGCAGAGTTTTGCAAATTGATTCAATTTGACATTTTTTAACATAACTGTTTCTATTTCAGTTGTTGTTTGACTTCCTGGCCTTCAAGAATGACGTATCATTCTGGCGCCGCAAACGCTCCTTGGCTGGTTTGTCAGCGCGTACCGTGTTCTGGAGAGCATTCTCACAGATGGTCATATTCTTCTATCTGCTGGATGAACAGACTTCGCTCCTTGTACTTGTACCAGCCGGTATCAGTGCGATTATAGAGGTAAAGCAAACCACAGATCCTATTAGCACAAGAATTTGGCATTCATTAATTTCTTTATCAAACTTTTCTTAGTATTCTTTCAGTCATTCCTACCTTTTCTTTCAATCATTCCTACCTTTTCTTTCAACCATTCCTTCATTTTCTTTCAATTATTTCTTCATATTCTTTTAATCATTCATTCAAAAATAAAATTATTTTCATAATTTCTTCCTATTATTTCAATCATTCCTTCATATTCCAAAAATCATCTCTTCATATTCCTTCAATCATTCCTTTATATTTTTTCAATCATTCATCATTATCTTTCATTACTTCATTGCCTAGTTTGCAAACCTCTTTTGGATTAGCAAAAGAATTAATCAGACTTACATCATAATTTATAAAAAAAAGTTTAGCGATTGCTTAGCTCATTCTATATTCAAATTTTGTATAGAGAATCTTCTAATCAGTTTTATAAGGCCCTTTACCCTTTGTGGCAAATAATATGTGTATTCAACTTTTAGTTGTGGAAAGTGAAGAAGGTCCTGCATCTTCGCATATCGTTCGCCGGCTGGAAGATCCGTGTGTGGAGAGATACCAGTGCGGACGCGGGTGAAAGAAGTACAGCCAAGGCCGACGCCGAGGCTATGAAGTATTTGTCCATGTTGCTGTACCCACTCTGTTTCGCCGGCGCCATCTACTCGCTGGTTTACGAGCCACACAAGAGGTGTGAATGTTTTAAATTTCTTTCTATAAGGCGAGATCGGTGTGCTATGCTAAATATAAAGCTACGATATCGTGCTTATCGTCACGGGGTCCCAGCGCTATCAAAAAAAATTTGGTTCAAATAAATGTCACTAGATGGCGCGATGCGATATGCATCGATTCGTTATTGAATTGTGTGTAAAATTTACATTTTCTAGAATTGCAGATCATACAAATTGTATGTTATTTTTCAATCAACTCTCCTAAGCGCACAATTATGGAATATTTGCTCAATACTTAAGGTTACACTAGTCGAAAATTCTTCCATACAAACGTAGTCTAGGGATTACTCCACTGTTTGACGATGTACGTTCAAAATAAAAAAATTATATCATTATGTCTCACCATTATCTAGCCCTGTATGGAGCCAAAAAATTAAAATATATATATATTTGAAAGTTATGAGCGTCGAAAGTTCCACATTTCGACACTAATTTTACGCATTTTTGGGCGCAAATAAATACCATAAGAAGACGGAAAATTGCAAAACGGCCACCATACAGGGATAGATTATTAGTTCAACAATGCAAATAGTTTTATTTTGAACAGATACGTTTATTATTATTATTATTATAAACTTTATTGTACACCACAAAATAAAAAACATACAGGACAAACATTTTCAAAAACAAAGTGTACAATGGGCGGTCTTATCGCACAGGGCAATCTCTTACAGACAACCTTTGGATGGACTGAAAGATAGGAGAAGAATTTAGGGCTGTCAGTGTACAATAGATCATAAATAATATTACTTACATATACATAATAACATAAAATACATACATACAATACTACATATCTAATATACTAATAAATATCGAAAATATGACAGATAGGAAAAGACTAAAATAATAGTGAAAGGTAATGCTCCTTTACCATTTTCTTAAAAGTTGGCAGTGTTTGAGCACGTCTTATTTCTATAGGTAATGCATTCCACAACCGAACTGCTTGAATCGTAAAAGATTTGTCAAAGAAGGAAGTGGAATGCATACGAACAACCAATTTTAAATTCTCCGATGATCTCAAGGACCTAGAATGGGTGTCACAGAGGAACTGAAAACGTTCTTTAAGATAAAAAGGAGTAAAAGGATTAAATAGCACATTATAAAGCAAAGAGAGTATGTGGGCATTCCGGCGAAGGCGAATAGGAAGCCATCTGAGCTTAGTACGAAATTCAGAAACGTGATCATATTTGCGCAAGCCAAATATAAACCTAATACAGAGATTTTGAAGTCGCTCTAGCTTATCCAATTGGTCTTGGGTGAGATCAAGATAGCTGGCATCAGCATAGTCCAGGATAGGGAGAAGAAGAGATTGTGCTAACGCAATTTTAGTAGTGATGGGAAGAAAATTACGAAGTCGTCTCAGGGAGCCCGCAGAAGCAAACAGTTTACGACTGACTTCCTGCAGTTGTTTGGTCCAAGCAAGAGTGCCATCGATATAAATCCCCAAGTTCTTCACAGTGTTAGCTATAGGAATAATGGTGTTGTTGAAAGAAACCTGGGGAAGCGTCGACCAATCAATCCTAGGAACAGTCCGTGAACTACCAACAATAATCACCTGAGTCTTCGTCGGATTAATCTTCAGCCCAAACTCAGCACTCCAGTCACCTATTCGAGCCAGGTCTATATTAATCGTCTCAATGGCATCTCGTAACTCTCCAAGAGGGGCTTGGGTATAAATCTGGAGATCATCAGCATACAGGTGGTAGAAAGAAGAAAGTCGTTGAGTGATAGCATTAATAAAGAGTGCGAAGAGAAGAGGAGATAAAACGCCACCCTGCGGCACACCGGCAGAGGTATGACACCAAGAAGAGAAAGATTCATCAGTGCAAATACGCTGCCGGCGGCCAAACAGGTAACTACGAAACCAGTCAATTACCGGAGGAGATATGTTAAAAGAGCTAAGGACGCCAAGCAAAATGTCGAAGTCAACGGTATTGAAGGCATTGCTAAAATCAAGCAGAGCAAGTACCGTTAACTTTCCCATTTCCATGCCTGACCTGATATCGTCCGTAATGTGAACAAGTGCTGAGGTAGTGCTGTGTCCGCGTCGAAAACCAGATTGGAAAGGATTAAGCAGATTGTGTTTGGTAAGGAACGTGCTGAGTTGAAGGTGGACAAGTTTTTCAAGGACTTTGGATAGGAAAGGAAGAATAGAAATGGGACGATAGTCAGAAAAAGATGAAGGATGAGATTTTTTGGGTAAAGGAATAATTTGGGCATCTTTCCAGGATTTTGGGAAGACACCACTGGAAATAGAGAAATTGAGGATATAATGGATGACAGGGATAATGTTATCAAGGATGGGGATGATCATCTTACGGCTGATACAGTCACCACCAACAGCGTTGGATGTAATCGATACAATACTTTTTTTAACATCACAGGCAGTGAATTGACTTAAGACAAAAGGGGAATAATCAGGTATCGGAAGATTTGAAAGATAACTAAGCGTAGTTGCTTTGGTGGCCCTATCCAATACAGGCGAAATAGAAAAATGACTGTTAAGTAAGTTGAGGTCCAAGTCTTTAGGAACCGTGTCATGAGACTTTTTTCCGATACCTAATGATCTGAGAAATTTCCAGACTTTGGCTGGGTCACCGTTTTGAACAGAATTATGGATATGTTGGCGTTGTGCGTTCCTACACACCTTGCTACATTGGTTCCTTATTGAGACGTATTTTTCCCTGTTGACGTCGTTGGGCCGAATTTAGTACTTTTTTCATGATATCCAGACTCCCAAAGGTCTGTATATAAAATTTCGCGCACTCGGTTTCGTCCTAAATCATTATCCATTTCGCTACAAATTTGCAAAAGTGTGTATTCGTACGCGAAGAAGCTTCCTTCTGGTCATCACAGCATCTATATCTTCCGCACGTGTTGTCGGTTGATATAAGTCGGTTTATATCAACCGACAACACTTTTGCAGATTTGTAGCGAAATGGATAATGCATTTCAACCCCGCGCACAAAATAGTTCGTGCCGTCGACAAGTGTAAGTACCCTTAATTCTCATTTCAAAGATTATTTGAACGGATCATTAATAATTTATTCCAATAGATGTCGCGGATTTAAATTTCTGAGGCATAACTTTCGATATTTTTAATTTGTATTGAAATACATTTTGGTACAATGAAATACTGTAAAACAAATCGTCACTGATTCTCTGTATTTAAAGAAAAAAATAGTCACGAACCGAGAAAACCCTTTTCCTTGCAAGTCGCTGCTAACACCATCTATAGCCGTGAAATGGAACCGAACGCGATCGAAGTACCATTGAAAATAATCATCTTAATCAGATGAAAAATGCTAGTTACGTCGGCACGGTTTCTTTGTATGGGATGAGGCATCTGTATGCTAGTATTATACTATCTGTGTTATCGTTAACAATAACGATAAAGAGCCGGCGCAAACATGATGAAGCTTTCGGGATTCGAGTATGCGAGAGAGCCGAAGTAGGCACGCTTATTTTGACTTTATTGCACCAAGATACATTTCTCCTGAGGTCCTAAACAAGTGACATTCTATCAACAAAAGCGTGAAGATAGCGATTTCATTTGATTTCAAACAATGTTAAAATAAAATAAAATAACAATTTGTTAAATCGATTTTAGTTCATCACTAAATGATTAGTTTTTGAGCTGTCTTATGTAAAATTACAGAATGGACGGACTGGTTACTGATAGCAAACTAATAGCACAGAGTAGTCTGTGCTATTAGTTTGCTATCAGTAACCAGTTGAATGTACATTCAACAATTGGGCTTTCAGAAGTTTCTGCAGTTTAATCTTCGTATAACTCCGACGACACATTTGCCTGTAACTCGGTTTTGGCACAGCAGTAATTAAGTTTGTATCGAACTGAAAATAACATTACTCTTTACAGTTGGTACTCCTGGGCGCTACACAGCATCGTCAACGGCGTATACGCATTCGGTTTCCTGTTCATGTTGCCGCAGCTCTTCGTGAACTATCGGCTGCGCTCGGTGGCCGCGTTGCCCTGGCGAGCCTTCATGTACAAGGCCTTCAACACGTTCATAGACGACGTGTTCGCCTTTATCATCACCATGCCCATCGCGCATCGGGTAGCTTGCTTCAGAGATGATCTCGTGTTCCTAGTTTATTTGTATCAGAGATGGTGAGTTATATTTTTGATTCTTTTAGCGACCTTCCTGATCGTGATGGTTTGGCGCGATACGATATATATCACATCGATAAGCGCTTTTTACTTAGCAAATTGCAAGTAAGTTTACATGGACGCAATGCGATGTACTTCGACGATATGCACTTGTTTTATTAGAAAAATACGTGCGCAATATTGCCATCAGGAAGGTCCCTAAGTACTAGGTACTGGCAGCGGCTTTGCCCGCGTGAAATCCAGGGCTTGGGGTATCTTTGTGCCAGGTCCGGTTGATTGACAAACATCTAAACACTCGAGACTTTTACATTTATTATTAGTAGGATTTTTTTGTCGTTCCTAGCTAAGGCAATGATTAGAGAAGTTACTACGACAGGTGTTTCACTCTGCGAGATCAAGCACACAATTTTGAGCTCAATATTCGTGACGGTTGGGTTGAATCCGTGATGGCTCGTTTCTTGTGAGGCTGCCGAACTAAGACCCCCGCGCCCACCAACCTAGCACTCCCCCTCGCACGTGCGAGCTCTGCGCGCGAGCCGTGACAGACAACTGACCTGTCTGGCGGAGTGGTGCCGGGACCACGCGAAAGTGTAGGCATTAATCGCTGTAGGTACGGTCGAGTGAAGGAGGCCTGGCCAAGGTTCGAAACCTCTGGCTTGTATGAATATAAAAACTATTCATTTATTTAACAAAATAAAGTTTATGTGCTGTCTGTACATCTCGCCCCACGAATCATCGCATATTAATGTTTCTTTTTCAATTTTAGTTTTTTATAGAGGGTTTAATCACAAACTGATTAAGTGATTATGCCACCCTCATCGGAACAAACAAAATATTCTTATGTTCTAAATCCTATTTTTATATTGATATAAAAGCAAAGATTTTTAGCTAAATTTAGCACTCATACATTATTATGCGCATTATAGTTTTAACAAACAGATTAGTTATTCTTATCGTCGTGACTAATTCGTTTCCAATCATCATAATGTCGCCGTATTGTAGCTGTAATTTATGTGCAGGCAGTGGGTTCACCTTGGACAGATATAACCAGATTATAGCAGAACCACAGATAATATAATACTAGCATACAGATGCCCCATCCCATACAAAGAAACCGTGCCGACATAACTAGCGTTTTTCATCTGATTATACCGATTATTTTTTGTAAATCGATCGCTTTCGGTTCCGTTCCACGGCGATAGATAGATCACCATCTATATCCGTGGAACGGAACGGGACCGAACACGATCGATGTACAAAAAATAATCAGAATAATCAGTATAGAGCGTCGGCACGGTTTCTTTGTATGGGATGAGACACCACTGGCAGAACTAACAATTATAGAACCTAGAAGCAAGTAACTATGTAGTTATTTTTGTTGTCTATATTTTTTTTTGTATAGTACTCCCTGTATATTGAGAGGTCTGCCTTTAGTGATAAAAGGTTTCCTAGTACAAGAGCCATGGCCGCACTGATATTTTTGTTCTGAAAAGTTTTTTAAATAAATAATTAATACTAATCCCACTAATATTATAAAGGCATAAGTTTTTGAGTGTGTCAGTGTGTTTGTATGTTTGTTACTCTTTCACGCAAAAACTACTGAACGGATCTGCATGAAATTTTGTACAGAGATAGATTAAAGTCTGGCATAGCACATAGGATACCTCTTATCCCGGGAATATATTCCTTCGGCATATTTTTCGACTTCCACGCTGGCGAAGCCGCCGGCAGAAGCAAGTAGTATTATAAATGCGAAAGTAACTCTGTCTATCTGTCTGTTACCTTTTCACGCTTAATTCGCTGAACTGATTTAGATGATATTTGGTACGGAGATAGTTGGAGACCCTGGGAAGGACATAGGATAGTTTTTTCCCGGAAATCATCGGTATTTTATCGGTAATTCTCAAGTAAGGCGGGCCCACACACCTAATTACGCAAACGAAGTCGCGGGCAAAAGTTTGTAAAATATAAAATCGTACCTAACAAACAACCATCATAAGATTATTGAAATGATACAACCAATTTTATGCTTTATCTAAATAACTATAACATATATTTCAGGTTGTACCCAGTGGACAAGTCTCGTACAGACACCGCATCCAGCATGGATGAAAACCCTGAAGAGTTGGAGCCGATCAAACAGAAAGAAGAATAGTGTACAACGACTTAGTTTTTTTTGACATTTTTCTATTATCATAAAGAGGCTGTTTAAGGTGCTACTCGAGTCAGCGCTTTGACTAGACTATTAAAAAGGCATTTTCTTTGTCTTTGATATGTTGTGCAAAAAAGACAAATATTATATATGGTCAAATTAAACTAGCTGGAGAAAATCCTTGGACAAAATTGAAATAAAATCGTTAAAATCTTAACAGAGCTCAGGGGGGTGACCATAAGCTCTTAGAGCGGTATCAATTTGATATCGAGTAAGTGACAGATGTATACAAGTCAGATACATCTGTCCCTTATTCGATCTCAAATTGATACCGCTCTAAGAGCTTATGGTCACCCCCCAGAACGCCGCGCGCTGTCAGCGATTTCCACCGGTTAGGTGAAGGATAACATCTTGAGGAAACCGGCATGACATATTAACATCTACAAATCCCACTCCCATTTTCAGAGAGGTGGCCTTTTTCCCAGCAGTGGGAAAGTTAAAAAAGGCTGATTATGCCGTTATGCTATTTCCAGGAGTGGCCGCCGGGGCGTGTAGATGCTCTGCGTATCTTCTTTAGATATTCGTATACCAATCACGAATGCAGGGTTTTCCTAGCTAATTTAATTAGACCATGTATTATGCATTTACTAGACTGCATCATAGCTACATTTTTATGAAAATAAATATTTTTACATTTTTTTAGTAATACTTTTGGACCAGGGGCCGTGCTAGAACGTGTCAACGCCATTGTGGTTCCGCTGCTGTGAAAAAGGGATAGTGCTCTTCGTCCTGTATAGCTCCGTCTCTCTCTGGCAGTGGAACCAAGATAGTTTTGACACGTCAGAGTAAGGCTCCAGATATTTTGAAAGTGATTTCAATCAACAGGCTATGAGTTACAGTAAAACAATTTTCATAATGTCCCTCGGAAAACTTCGTGTTTCGACAATCGTCGCAGTTCTATCCTTTTGCACTTGGTGCGGACCGGAAGCTCTTTTTTAACTTAATATAATTTATTTAAATAATGGGAGGAAAGCTGCTAAAGGAAAATAGTTTTACAGCTCTTTACAGATCACACGGAAATCAAAACAAAAATAAAGTACTTAGTTCTGAATTCAAATTGTAATAATTTGAATAACACGATAATTCTAATAATTGAGGGACATGGAAATTTGCATTCGTTAATATTCGGCAATGCGATGATTGCCGGGGGACATTAAGAAAATAGTTGTACTGTACTTTACTACGAAACAGATTATTATGAAATATTTAGTGTGCATCTGGACCGAGGGCCCATTTTTTAAATCCTTGCGAAAAGAAATAAGACTTAAAGGGAAATTAGTTAAAAATAGTTAAAACTTAATGCAATGGGCCTAAAATTTCTTAAACGTGAATTAAAACTGTTATGATTAAATTAGTTGGGCCCTCAATCCAGACGCGTGCATAAACTGGCATAGCCTAAACCTCAGAAAGTGCTATCTCTAGGTTAATCATTTTTATTTAGGAATTTAGTTAAGAATTTCTTAAATATTTTAAGAAATTCCCAAAGCTGTGGAATATGACATTACAGATTTATGGCGGTATATCTAGGGCCCTCAATCCTTTAATGTCTTTACTGAGGAATCTGCAAAATATGAATTTATCTGAAGAAATATAATAATAGGACTTCAAAATATTTTGCTTAGATACCTCTGTGAATTAGTTAAAAAGAAATAATGAAACAAAAGTGAATTGTTAAAAAGTTAATGAGAATCGAATTTTACTTAAATGACTGAACTGAGAGCCCAATATTTTCGGCATTATTGACTAGGCTCCACCTCATAGATTATGTCAAAGTAAAATAACTTTTTTTTACTATTTTTTAATTAAAATTTCACATATCGTCCGTTCTTCCAAATGCAATACTTTAAGAGAAAATTGATTTTAAATTTTTTATAGGAGAAAGTTTTGTAGGGTACATATGATTTTGTTACTTTTTTGGACTGATCAGTATGTATCCTCATACAAGATATTTTAAGCGAATAAAATAAATAGGTATTTACTGCTTGAACTGTAGGAAGCGACTGCGTTTTTAGTGATGCAATATTTTGAAGGGAAGACTTGAGACAAGATATTGCATGGGTTCTTTTCGGGCGAGGATAAGACAAATGAACGTCTTTCTTGGTAATGTACGGTTATAAAGTAACTAATCGCATTATATAATAGATAATAGCGTAAACGACATTTCACTAGGCACGTATTTTGATCTACACGAAAAATCGGTAACTATAACGACTGTATTTCTCTTCAAGTTTCATCATCAAGCTACCACAGAACAATCTCGCCATCTTTCTCGATCTCCTTGTGATCTTCACTTTATCGCGCCAAAAACTAGTGCTTAGTGTTATGTCAAGTTAACATCAGTCAGTCATTCGAAACGAAATCTCTTTTCGGAAAGAAATAAAAAGTGCTGACAATGTTAATAGTGCAGTAAATATTATTATTATCAGTATTTCTGTTTTGTGATATCGAAGTTAGTAGGTAGGTACCCAGATCACTGCAAAATATTATAAATATATATATAAATATTATATATATTATAAATATATAATATTATATATATTATAAATATATATAAATATATATATAAATATTATAAATATATATATATATAAATATACACAAGCAAAATATTTTGAGGTCCTATTATTATATTTCTTCAAATAAGATCATGTTTTGCAGATTCCTCAGTAAAAACATTAAAGGATTGAGGGCCCTAGATATACCGCCATAAATCTGTAATGTCATATTCCACAGCTTTGGGAATTTCTTAAAATATTTAAGAAATTCTTAACTAAATTCCTAAATAAAAATGATTAACCTCGAGATAGCACTTTCTGAGGTTTATGCTATGCCAGTTTATGCACGCGTCTGGATTGAGGGCCCAACTAATTTAATCATAACAGTTTTAATTCACGTTTAAGAAATTTTAGGCCCATTGCATTAAGTTTTAACTATTTTTAACTAATTTCCCTTTAAGTCTTATTTCTTTTCGCAAGGATTAAAAAAATGTGCCCTCGGTCCAGATGCACACAAATATTTATGATATTACATTATGTTGTGAGTTGTTATTAGCTCATACTTTTTTCCTATTAACTTAGTATAGAAGACTAGAAGATTTTTAGATAGATATTCGCTCATCTTATTTTCAGGGTTTTATCTATATTATTAGTAATTATTATTTTATTTGTCTGACTAGAATCGGCGGGTTATTTCATAAGTCGTCAATTACAACAATCTAAGGTTTTTGTAAATGGAACCTAAATAAGAAGATGTATTCCTTGAATCGTGTTTTGATTTGTCGGTCACTCCTAAAGCTGGGCATTCACGGCCAGTTAATTTGTATTAATCAGATGGATGGACGCCATTAATTTAGGCCACTCACGGCTTCAGTCCAAATGACTTTTCATTTCTCGATCGACGTGGATGGATAGAGTGTGGTAAAGTCGTAGAAAATAGATTCAGACTCCGAAGAAGTATTTTTGCAATCTGTGGTTGCCATTTTTTATAATCTTAATTTTTACTTGCTATAGGCACTTTAATTCCTTGAACTTTTCAATAAATGCGATGGTATTTGTAGATGTCTCACTGAACTGCTTTGAAGATACTGAACGCAAATTCGATGTGAATTTTCAAATTCACATCCTTTTCACGTTCTGCGATTTGATGTCGCGCCAAGATTTGTATTGAAGAATCGACAGTCCGACACTCACGATCATGTTTTGTATGTACATCGCCATTTGGCACGATGAACTCACCGTGAATGCCCAGCTTTAGGAGTGACCGACAACGACAAATCAAAACACGAGTCATCGAATTCAATGAAGAATTCATTGAATGTATTGTAGTTTGGATATTCTACATGCGTGCCTAGCCATTCTCCTATAAGAGACAAGAGAGAGATTACTTCTTAATTATAATTCGACATTTATTTATTGGAATTGATTTGTGATAAACATTTATTGTAAAACAATGAAATAACATAGGATTGTGTTCTGTATGTTAGCTTAATTTTGCGAGATTGCTTAGCTAAATAGAATGTTTGTAAATTATTTCTTTGATATTTGATTTAGTTTAATTCCGATCCCTGAAGAATACTTTTCTCATCGCATACTCAACAGGATACAGGGGTCATAAATGGGGTGGTTTTTGCTTTACTTAGGCGATGCTAGATTTCGCCATAAAGACGCGAATGAAAGGTTTGATTATCTGCGGTTAAAACCAGTTTCAGAATTGAGAATTTAGAGTTAGAAACGTGTCAAACTCTACAATCATGCCAAAGTTTAACAGGCTTTCAGGCTTGAGTAGCGTTTGACAAACACTTGACTCCAAATTTTTTAATCAGAAAACGGGGGTATATCATGACTTTTTGATTAACGTAATGGGATAAAAGAAACCATCAGGGTTTGATTACTACATAAAAATATGGTTGTAAAATACTCGCTGTGTCGATCCACTCAAGTCTAACGTTATTAAAATTATGTGCAGTTAAGTATAAATAGGATGCTTTCTGTATACTTACGAAATGCATAAGAAATTAATGTTTTTGTTAAATTTATGTTAACCTTAGATACCAATGAAAGGCCACGTGCCTGAATCAATGTCTTGAGTCTCGCTGTTAAAGGCTATTGAATAAAGCTTAGAGCAGACCATAAGGAATGCTGACCAGAGAATTTTATGATTATATTGAATTATAAAATTAGTTTTAGTATCTTGAGGTGCAATCGAGATAACTAGCCTTATGTCATCCATTATGAGGTGTTTGATGTCCGGTTTGATATTTGTACAACTTAGCTCTTTATGCCACTTGCATTAGAGTTTATTATTCAATGTCATCAGCATATCCCCTGCTTATTTGGCCTCGCGGAGCCTTGTCCGTTACACTATTAGTTTTCTAATTTATAGACAATAATGTGTTTGTACATACCGCGAACATTCGCTCCACGTATTTGTTTATCAAACATTCTTCACATCGCAACGAACATTCGTTCGCGAGCACAGGTATTAGTTTTTGATTTTCGTGTTTGTATTGAAGTTCTCGCTCAACGATATTATTGCATAATTTTTTCGTGAAACGTGTGCTCGCGGCTGTGTACGGTCCTTTATGTAAATGTATATGTGAACTTATTTAATATTATATAGATTTCATAAATATAGGGTGGTTGTGTACTGTTTATTATACGTGTTTATGTAACCCGATTTATATCTACGATTAACGTAGAATGTGTTACGAAGTCGGACACTGAAGAGAAAAATTATTGAAAGCATTTACAAAATTAATATTGCATTCGGTAATAATTAATTATTGCCTCATCGTCATCACAACAATCTGAGATATTAATGTTACCTACATAGTAAATTTATTCATTTAGATAAACTATTTGTTTTTATGATCTATAAAATTATGCAGAAATTGATATTATTAGGGCAGATTATTAATCTTTACATTTTGTGAGAGTTAATTTAAACTATAATTTAAATGTTTCCTTAAATACTGTTGACAACTCAGGAGTTAGCACAGTGTTATGCAAATAAAATAATTCATTATTATTAATTTATCAGAAAGTACATATATATAGAGCTTCCTTCCATATGTTATAGACAAACATAGATTAGATAATATTACGCAACCGGTTGTTGTCCTATACACACGGAACTGTTACACGTTATATAACAAAGCAATAATGTATAGATTAACTACTTCTAGTTAGTAAATAAACCATTATACATAAAGTGTAAAGGTTGTTTTGTTGCTTGCTTTAGTAATGAGTATGCAAACCATGGTACCCGGTCATAAAATGTTAATGTAAAATGGGTGATCTATAACACAGGGCCTTACCTATCTCATATACCCTTCTCCATACAAGGTTACGTATTATGATAGTCACTGAATTTTGATGTCGAAATAAATAAAGATTTTTTTATTATTTTTATAAATATGGCACTTTATGCCTTATTAAAAAACAAACTAACCATATGAATAGTTTAGACACTGATTAAGAGATTCTAAATTCAAATTCTCTATTGGAAATTTGAATTAAGTATAAACATAATCGCCTGTGTTCCCCGAAGTGTTCGGCAAAGATACACTTAAAATACATCAATGTTTTGTCTCTCAATTTGAATCCTCGACTAATCATATGGTTAGATTTACAGTAGTAAAAGTAAATCTCATACAAAACAGCACGGTTTCGTGCTTCGTGCGCAGTAGCGCAGCCATTGTAGCCAACTTCAGGCCGGCCTACAAGTTTGGCGAGAACTATAACTGTGTGACAGGCGTTTTCTGAAGCTATACAGGGTCAAATAAAATAAATTTGTAGCATTTGAGCAGTGGTGGCCCAGTGGTAACGGCCCCGACTTACGTGTCGTCTTTCGCAGCAGTGGTGGCTCAGTGATAACGGCCGCGACGTAGGTCGTGGGTTCAAATCCAGGCAGGTGCTTTATTTTGTGTAAATTATTTCATCACCACTGCTTTTAAAACGGTGAGGAAAACATCGTGAGGGAACCGGCATGTTCTAGAGCCAAAAATTTGAAGACATGTGACATTCACCAATCCGCACTGGGCCCGCGTGGTGGATTAAGGCCCATTCCCTCTCACACAGAGAGGAGGCCTGTGTCCCAGCAGTGGGAACATTAAAAGGCTGATGACGATGTCGAAGCGAAGTTTCACTAGGTAATTTATTTGACTCTGTATTTACTTTCGGGTACCCACTGTAATGAATTGTTGAAATGATATTTTGACCTTTGTTTATTTTATGAATGGAATCGATTCATGTGGTTGACTTATATTGTGCAATAAAATTAAGTATTTAATTTATATTGAGAACTTTTATTTATTTTATCCTCATTTTTAATAATCAGCCATAGACCAAATATAATCGTTAATAGGTAGGTAAGTAGGTTTAACATTAGCGTGTCCAAAGTCATTGTATAATCATAATCAAATTATTTAATCTAAATTACTGACGGCCTGGACCCGTGGACACATCACAACGGCGCGTTGTCCATCACTGTGAAACGGCAAGGCGGCGGTGCGGCGCAGGCGCCGCCGTGATGTGTCCACGGGTCTACGCCGTCAGTAATTTAGATTAAATAATTTGATTATGATTCGCGAGATCGCGTAAGTGACAGATGTATACAAGTCATATACATCTGTCCCTTACACACACTCAAAATAACCTTACTGTAAGCGTTTATGGTCACCCCCCAGGCCCTGACAAATAAATTTTTTAGGTGCTTAGTGGATTTTAAAATTATTTATTATTTATATATTTATTATATACTTTATTATACACAACTTAAGTAATTACAGGACAAAACATTTATAAATATAAGTGTACAATGGGCGGTCTTATCGCACAGGGCAATCTCTTCCAGACAACCTTCGGATGGACTGAACGAGAGGAGATAGACATGGGGCTGTCAGTGTACAAAAACCTTATTAATAGTACATTATGGTACAAGTGTGCAATGTTGGTGATTACCGCTGAGGCGCCATTGAGACCCGAGCCGTAGGTGAGGGTCTTAAGAGAGCCGAGGACGGTAATCATCAATACACACGTGTATCATACGACGTTTTTCAGCACACTTGTGAAGAAAATAATACTAAAAAATCATTTTCAACAGTAAAAACGAGTTGTGAAAATTTTTTCACAATGGCGGGCAAAATTAATCAGTTTTCCTATGCGCGCACATTTAACAATGGCGATCCGCGATCGGCTATAGACTAAAAGAATGAGGTATCTTTTTTTTGGCGTTTCGTAGATAGTGTTTTAGTTTTAGCCACGTACAAAATAGGGAATTTAATTTTTCTTAATTACAGAGCAAATAAAATCGCCTGAAACGGCGCAGAACCATGAATCTCGGCGACGTTGACTAAGCCATTATACTAATATGGAGGATGTTCCCAGTGGGGTACATCTCCTCATGAATAATAGCCGTTCAACACATCTGCTCATAGTCAGAAGGACTGATTGCAAGATCAAAGGAAAAAAAAAAAAAAAAAACAGAGCAAATAAAATTTATATTTGAGTGAAAGTTTTATTTATTAAGCACGTACAAGTTGAAATGATCTATTTAAAAACGAAGTTGCATGAAATGAGCAAGCAATAGGTAAATTAATTTATTTGTACTATTGAGCACGATCTTTTTTGTATCGAAACTTTTTTAAGAACAAAGCAACTCAACCAATAAATTTAAAAAAATCTCTATAACTCACTTGTGAATAATAGCAATGAAAAAGTCACAGTTTGATAACAGGTATCATTATGTGTCTAATTGCGGTGAAATTAGAGCCACTTTATGAGCAAGTGTGTTGAAAATAATATTACTTAGATTTTACATAAAATACAAACATACAAATAAAATAATCTATACACCGTGAAATTTAAGTGGTTGTTTTCCCGCGGCAGAACGACTTGCCTTTAGGAGTACTTTCGAAGCATAGAGTTAAAGTAAAAAAATAACGATGTTTTTATTTTAAAATAATTTAAAAAATATTCATCAACTCGAAAAAGTGAGTAACAATAGTAACTTGTAGGTACTAGGTACTACTCGCGTCACCACCGTATTATTCACCGTAGTACCTAGTACCTACAAGTTACTATTGTTATTCACTTTTTCGAGATTATGTTTTTTTTTTTATTATTTTAAAACAAAAACATCGTTATTTTTTTACTTTAACTCTATGCTTCGAAAGTACTCCTTAAAGGCAAGTCGTTCTGCCGCGGGAAAACAACCACTTAAATTTCACGGTGTATATGTATAAAAATTAATCCCTATTTCTCTTGGTCACGGCATCACGCGTGAACGCCTGGACCGATTTCGCTTATTCTTTTTTTGTTGTGTGTGTTATTGTTAGGAGAAGGTACTAAAAAAGTAAAATAACATTGGAACCTTATCTACATAGGTAGGGTAGATGAATGTTTGTTGTTTTTATGGCAAAGCAAAGTTTGCCGGGTCAGCTAGTATACTAATAAATATCAAATATAAAACAGAAAGGAGAAGAATAGTTACAGAGAAAGGAAATGCTCCTTCACCATTTTCTTAAATGAAGGTAATGTTTGCGCACGCCTTACCTCAATATGTAAGGGTGTTTCCACACCAAACTATCGATAGTCGATCGATGCCATCGATCGACATCGGTCGACGTTGATCGATTGGTGTGGTAGCTTTAATTGATCGACGGATACCGGTCGACTAACCAATCGATCGATTGCCGGTCGGTGGCATCGATCGATTGCCGGTCGGTGGCATCGATCGACATCGGTCGACGTTGATCGATTGGTGTGGTAGCTTTAATCTAGCGATTGGTCTAGTAGAAACTATCGATCGACGTTGACCAATCCATTCTACCATCGATCGATGGCATCTATCGGCTATCGATCGATTGGTGTGGTAGAAACTATCGATCGACTTCGACTAATCCATTCTACCATCGATCGATGGCATCGATCGACGATCGCTCGATTGGTGTGGTAACACCCTAATGCATTCCACAAACGAGCTGCTTGAACCGTGAAAGATTTGTCAAAGAAGGATGTGGAATTCGTATGCACCGAATGCTTAATTTTAGGTTTTCCGATGATCTCAACGACCGAGTATGTGTGTCACAGTGGAACTGAAAGCGTTCTTTAAGGTAAAAAGGACTAGAAAAATTAAAGAGCACATTATATAGCAATGAAAGTATGTGGGCATTCCGGCGAAGGCGAATAGGAAGCCATTTGAGCTTGGTTCGAAATTCAGAAACATGGTCATACTTGCGCAAGCCAAATATGAACCTGATACAGAGATTTTGAATTCGCTCAAGCTTGTCCAATTGGTCTTGGGTCAAATCAAGATAGCTGGCATCAGAATAGTTCAGGATAGGGAGAAGAAGAGATTGTGTATCGCATCTGACCCCCTGCAGTTGTTTGGTCCAGGAAAGGGTGCTGTCGATGTAAATCCCCAGGTTCTTCGCAGTGTGAGCTAAGAACAATTGTGTTGTTGAAAGAAACCTGGGGAAGTGTCACCCAATCAATCCTAGAGATCGTTCGAGAACTTCCCACAACAGCCACTTAAGTGAGAGTTTTCGTCGGATTGATCTTCAGCCCAAATTTAGTGCTTCAGACACCAATTCGAGCCAGGTCCGTATTAATAGTCTCAATAGCGTCTGATAAATCGCCGAGAGGGGGCTTTAGTATAAATTTGGAGATCATCAGCATAAAGGTGGTAGAAAGAAGATAACCGTTGAGTTATAGCATTAATAAAGAGTGCGAAAAGTAGAGGAGATAAAACGCCACCCTGCGACACACCGGCAGTGGTGTGACACCAAGAAGAGAAATATTTCTCAACGCTAATACGCTGCCGGCGGCCAAACAGGTAACTATGAAACCAGTCAATTACCGAAGGAGATATGCCAAAAGAGCACAGAACGCCCAGCGAAATGTCGAAGTCAACCATATTGAAGGCATTGCTGAAGGCATTCTCATTTCAATGCCTAACCTTATGTCGTCCGTAATATGCACAAGTGCTGAGGTAGTGTTGTGTCCAGATTGGAAGGGATATAGCAACTTGTGTTTGGAAAGGAAAGAGCTGAGTTGATGGTGGACAAGATTTTCAAGGACTTTGTATAGGAAAGGAAGAAAAGAAATGGGACGATAGTCAGAGAAGAAATTAATACCAACTAAATCTTAGCTTTTTCCGGGATGAGTTAACGATAAATCCAGGCAAGGCAACACGGTTGTATGACACTCAGTGAGCGGACAGAGTCCCCACTCTAAGACCCCTGCAGAGATTCGCCTGCCTTAAATTATACAAGTGGGGGTTGCACTTTTGAGTGGAATCGACACTCACGATTCCGCACGTCCTTCAGGACTATCGCGGTCTCACAAAAGCAGGCAATTTTCCTCCAGTTTTCTGTGTCCGTTTACTACTGCTGGAACAGACAGCCCTCGCCCGATACAGGACTCGCCACTCAGGGGCCCTCGCAACGCACGCCTCGAGCGTATGTGCCAATTATCGAAGTAACGTGGCGATCATTGCCTGAATAAGGCTCTTTTCAACCAGGCTTTGAAGCCTGTGCTGCAGGTTGGGTCCAACAACAAGCTTGCGCGAAAGTTGCGGCTGCCGTAACTGCTCGAGCACGTGTCACCGTTCCTGCCGCCTCAGCTTAGTTGAAGAGAGTAAGTACCTACTCAACCTATTCTCAATTTTTAACGCGGTGTAAGTAAACGTAACGATAGTAACATTAACATTAAAAGCGGGATATTTACCATGTTTACTGTTTGTTGCGAGTCCCCGATATTTCGGTGCTGTTGCAAGCACCATAATCACGGATAAACTGAAAGTCATTGCGGGTGGGTGTTTATGAGGAGACAAAACGGTCTACCCTCTTTCTATATATACGCTGTATCTACACGCTGATTCTCACCACCATCCCCGACAACTGAACTCTGTAGTGACTACACTTACAAACCGCGCATATGATCTATGCGACGAGGAACATTTACGTGCTGAACTAACACATGTGCAGAGGATCCTACAGAGAAACGGATATACGGGGAAGACTGCACAACCTAAACAAGAAACTGGTTGTAAGCACCGGAAGTGCGAGGTTGAGAGGCAGCCAGAATTTTTGCCGTACGTGAGGGGAGTGACAGATAAGGTTGCTAACATTCTTCGGAAATACGCCGTAAAGACTGTCTTCACTCCTTTCAGAAAAGTGTCACAGATGCTGCGTTCGCCGAAGGACAACTTTCCGCTGGAAAAACCCGGTGTTCATAAAGTAGAATGTAGTTGTGGTAAGTCATACATCGGTCAGACGATGCGTACGGTTGCTTGTCGAATTTCAGAGCATATCAGGGCGGTAAAAAACAACGACACCCAAAAATCGGCCATAGCTCAACATCTTTTGGAATCAGGATTGAACCACTGGATTGAGTTACATAACCCTCAGGTCATTTCGACAGAACGCCACTATATCCCTAGACTGGTGAGGGAAGCTATCGAAATTACAAAATATAAAATTTTCAACCGGGAGGATGGGTTTCAACTATCGAGAGCTTGGAATCCAGTCGTTCAGCTGTGTAAAACCCGAAAAAGTGCCGAAAAAAGTTCGCGATCGAACACAGTGAGTTTCGTGTGTCGGGAACAGAATCGAGTTGTGAGTGACAATGGCAGCGGTACTGAGTGCAAAAAACTAACAAGAAAGAGGGCAGACCGTTTTATCTCCTCATAAACACCCATCCGCAATGACTTTCAGTTTATCCGTGATCATGGTGCTTGCAACAGCACCGAAATATCGGGAACTCGCAACAAACAGTAAACATGGTAAATATCCCGCTTTTAATGTTAATGTTGTTAGTGTTAGTGACCATTGTAATATGTTGATGAGGAGCTCTCGAAGAGAAGAGAAACTCAACGTGGAGTGTTGAATATGTTTATATTTAGGTAGTCTCCATAGTAAAAGTGACAAGTAAACACATTACACTGTCTTTTATATTGTAGCAAAATGACCCCAATTCGTACGTCAATATGTTACGGTAATTACTATAAATGTAGCAGTGCAACAGTGAATTATGACATATACTACATCTCCCCCGAAAAGACACCCTTTACACCACCGGATTAAAAAAAAAATGTATGACGTACGCACTTGAGTCTTACATTTTTATATGTTAAACTTAGACTAGGTAAAAATAACATTGGCATATTAGTAACTATACAATTTCTTTTGTTTTAATTAATGAAGTTATATAATAATAATTAATTAATAAAGTAAATAACACATTGACATGGTGACATTGAATTGGTCATGGTTCACAAAACAATTTAGTATTATCTTTGTGGACAATATAGGATTTATTATTTTTCAATATTTCAACATTAGGTGATAAATCCTTAAGAACTTTGTATGGTCCTAAATAAATGTTGTCTAATTTATGTCCAGTTTGATTTTTGAAAAGTACATAATCACCTGGCTTATAAGTTATCGAATTTAACTTCTTATCATATAATGATTTTCTCTTAAGTTTACTGATTATCAGATTATTCCTAGCATCTAATAATGCGCGCTGTAGCCTATATTTTAATTCCAAGGGGTAACTGTCACAATTATAGAGTGGATCTACTCTGTCTAAAGTATAGTTGAGGTTACTAGGCAAGTTACATAATTTACCAAATACAAGCTCATGCGGTGTATATTTTGTCTCCGAGTGAACAGTGGTATTAAAAGAAAAACACCAATAACTTAACCAGCTACTCCAATCTGTTTTATTTTGGCTACATTGAATTCTAAGATATGCACCTAAACTCTTATGAGTGTTTTCTAATCCACCTATAGTCTGGTGGTGGTATGCAGTAGAATGTAATTTGGTTATTCCTAATAAGCTACATACATCTGACATAACACTTGACAAAAATTCTGTTCCCTGATCCGTTATGATCTCTTTGGGGATGCCATATCTTAAAATAAATTTATTTACAAATGTTCTACTTATGGATTCAGAGTCCTTATTAGTTAGAGGGTAAGCCTCTACAAATTTTGTCAAATGACATTGTAGGGTTAAAATGTATTTGTAGTTATAATTGTCTACATCTAGAGGTCCAACTATATCTAAGCTAACTCTCTCAAATCCTGTATTAGGGGTCGTAGTTACAGACATTGGTTGTTTAGTTTGTTTATTTGAGTGTTTTTTAATTTGACACTCTTTGCATTTATGCACATATTCAATCACATCATTACTTATGCCTGGCCAGAAGTAATATTTTTTAATATTATTCAACATCCTGTTTACTCCTGCATGTCCGCTAGTAGGTAACAGGTGGAAATCATTTAAGATAACTGTCTTTTCGTCTTTGTTACTTATTCTTATTAGATCTTTAATTACTAATATTCTTGGTAAATCAGATTGCAAACTTTTCATGCATCTTAAGAACTCGTTTATTATGTGTGAATTTTCTTTATTCTTGATCACAACAATTTCGTTAGTATTAAGTCTTTTACAAAATGACTCCAAGTCCCTCGCTAACACACTTACGGTAGGAAACGATCGGGATCGTAGGTATATTGTTGACTCGTTTTCATTGAACTCAAAGTGACCACTGTCGCTAAGTAGGTGTGGTCTATTTGAACTGTTCTTTACTACTTTTCTTGAAGTTAGAATTAGTTCTATACTATTAATAGGTTTTTTAAGAATTTCTACAACTTTTGGGCTAGAGGTTCCAGAAGTTAAAGGGATTTCAGATGTCAAATCGGCAGTATCGGAGCCGCTTGCTTGTTTACGAGATTGGGCCCTTGTCATAACTGATATTACATTTTTGTTAATTCTTTTTAAATCTGTTATATTCAAAGGAAGACGACTTAAGGCATCTGCGGGTCCATTGTGTCGACCTGGAAGATATTCGACAGTAAAATCGTATTCTTCCAAAAATAATCTAAATTTTGTTAGTCTACTTGAGGGATCCGTAATTCCGAATAAATACACTAATGGTCTATGATCTGTCACAACTTTGAATTGTTTTCCGTATAAATAAGGTTTAAAATGCCTAATCGCCCACACAATAGCTAGCAATTCTAACTCTATAACTGGGTATCGTGTTTCGGCGGGTTTCAAATTGCGACTCGCGTAACCTACTACTTGTCCGTTACTGTTAGACAATACGGCGCCCAGACCTATTTTTGAAGCATCTGTGTTTAAAATAAATTTATTTTTATCTGTTAAATCTGGATAGCCTAACACTGGTGGATTGCAGAGTGCACGTTTTAAAGTATTAAATGCTGATTCGCATTCATGTGACCATTCAAAAGATGCGTTTTTTTTGCTTAATTGATTGAGAGGATATGCAATGTCAGCAAATTTATTAATAAAACGCCTGTAATAATTTGCAAAGGTAACGAATCTTTTTACTTCGTCGACATTTGTAGGTCTTGGATAATTTTCTAACACGATAGCTTTAGATGGATCGGGATAAATACCTTCTGGAGTAATTTTATGGCCTAGATAAATAATTTCTCTGCGTAAAAATTCGCACTTAAGAGGATTTAATTTTAAATTAACTTTTCTAAGACGTTCTAAAATACAAGTGAGATTTTTGTTGTGGTTAATTAAGGATTTACCCAGAACGATACAGTCATCTAAATAAATAAAACATTTATCGTAGTTCAATCCCGCCATCGCAATAGTCATAAGTCTGGAGAATACACTTGGACTCGTTTTTAGTCCCATCGGGCACCGTTTCATTTGGTACATCTTATCAGTAGTGAATGCTGTATACTTCCGTGAGTCTTTGTCTAAAGATAATTGATACATGCGGTCAAGATTAAAAGCCGTGTATTTTCTAGAGTTTTCTGTAAGATTAATTTGGTAATAACTTTGAGATAAATCAAGTTTAGAAAAATATATATTACCGGAAAGTGAATCTAGAATTTCTGTGATATTTGGCAATGGGAATTTGTCATCTACAATTCGATTGTTTAACTGACGATAGTCAATTACTAGCCTCCATTTCTTCTCGCCAGATTTATCTGATTTTTTTGGCACAAGAAGAACGGGACTTGACCACTCTGACGTAGTTTCTTCTATAATATCATTATCGAGCATTTCTTGTATTTGTTTTTGTACCTCATTACGCAAAGCGTACGGGATCCTTTAAGGCTTGCTATACGCAGGGCTCACGTCATTTTTCAGTGTTATACTATGTTCTAATAAGTTGGTCGTACTTAATTTATCGCCTGGTAGTTGGAAGACATCTGAGTATTTTGCACTAATCTTTTCAATGCTTATTTGCTCTTCTGTATTTAAGTATGTGTTCAATTTAAGTAGGCCAAATAGAGCTTTTACTCTATCAGAGTTTGATATCGTATTCTCAAAGTTCAACACTTCGAAGCTGTTTGTGGAATTTATTTCTAACCCTGACAAGTCTAGTTCCACCTTGCTATTAGTTGTATTTAGAATTCGAATTGGGATTTCCCCATTTTTAGATTTCGAAATCAGTCCAGCAATGAAAACACCATCGCGTATTTCTTGTGCTAATGTAATACAATCCCCACGTATGGTGGTAGGTATGTACCGGATAACCTCGCATCGCGGCGGTATTGTAAACAAATATTTATTATAATTAGTCCTTAAAATAGGTATACTAATATGATCTCCATTATTTTCTAACGTTAAGGATTTTTTTTTATAACTTATGACAGCATTATATTTTATAAAGAAATTGTGCCCTAAAATGGCGTTAGCTGCACAAGATAAGGTTTGAAAAACGTAAAATTTTTCCTTGAATATCAGTTTGTTAAAATATAAATCTAAATAAATATATCCTAGAGAGGTTAGATTTCCACTTACACCTTTTATTGTTACCTTCTCCAGAACTATATTATTAATTAATTGGGTCTTAGATCTTAACCACTCGACAGTTTAAAAACTTATATCGCGAACCGGTACGGGCCGGATGGTGTAAAACTAGTGAAACAACTAGAGCGCGCGCGGAAAAAGTGTGGTTGTTTGGAGGAGTCCTTGACTTTTCTGATAAAATGCAGGGATGCGAACGTCATCCCTATGTGTGTGAGACTTAAACCTCGTCAGGACATCCACGGCTCCGCGAGCGTTCTACGTAACGCGAGTGTTAAATTGTTGCGTAAGGTTATCCGCAATACCAGATACCACTTGGATGTGATTCGCCGTGCGTTATATTGTTTACATCTTGAATGCAGTGCTTTGTTGACAGCTGGTGATTTCGATGTTTGTGATCGTATTACATACTTACAAGCAGAGCGTTCACGAGAGATTGGTGCATTGATAAAGAAACAAAAATATGAATCACTAATTCAAAAACAAAAACCGGCGAGCCCCTACAGTGGTAACTCACAAGATACTCGAACGGTTGTCAATTTGTCTGGCAAGGAATTATCGCAGAGTGCTTTTAGGGTCCTTGAGAGAGGGTTGAATTTTGCGCCTACTCCTAAACGCATACCTTACGAACAGGTGATCGGAGGTGTGGAGGAAGCGATAAGACGTAATATGATACCCGCGAGTGATGCCGATGTGCTTGACAGGACACCGCCGTAGCGTTACGTCACGCTAAACCTCCAACATCTAATATCACTGCTGAAGAGTTGGCCGCACTACGTGATCTCCGCAAGGATGAGGACGTACTTGTACTTAAAGCGGACAAAGGTAATGCTACTGTGGTTATGAACGTTGCTGAGTATGATAATAAGATCCAGAACTTGTTGAGTGATGTGAACACCTACAAGGAAGTGAACTACAACCCGACGGCACGAGTGAACCGCAGTACACGCAAAATAATAAAAGAGTATCAACATAGTATCACGGATGATACAGCTAAGTACTTGCTCCGTCCAAGGAATATACAGCCTCCAAAACTATATGGTTTACCAAAAGTGCACAAGCAAAATGTTCCGCTACGACCCATAGTCAGTCAGATTGACTCGCCCACATACTACCTAGCGAAACACATAGCTTCTGTTCTTCAACCATTAGTTGGACATTCAACATCTTATTTAAGAGACTCTCGACATTTCATTAAAATCTTGCAATCCCGCAATCTCCAAACAGATGACGTAATGGTCAGCTTCGATGTTGAGTCCTTATTCACCAATGTACCAGTGGCGGACTGCATGGAGGTAATTAAGGTGAAATTGCAAGAAAATAACATCCCTGTAGAATACGTGAAATTACTTCATCACTGTTTATCTACCAGTTACTTCGTATACCAAGGTCAATACTACCTGCAGATTGATAGTGTAGCCATGGGTAGTCCGGTGGCTCCAGTATTGGCCAACATTTGGATGGAACATTTTGAAGAGTTGGCGGTCTCCACTGCATCTACACCTATTAAGTTGTGGAAAAGGTATGTTGATGACGTTTTTGGGATCATTGAAGGAGACCAACATGAGGTAGAATTATGCTTGGCACACCTTAATAGTATACATGGTAAAAATCAAATTTACTTACGAGATGGAACAAGAGAGGAAAATTCCATTCTTGTACGTGAAAATAGGGGTCCGTGCTGACGGTTCTTTGAGTCACACAGTGTATAGAAAATTGACTCACACTGATCGGTATCTACACGCTGATTCTCACCATCCATCCCCGACAACTGAACTCATAGTGTGTGTAGTGACTACACTTACTAACCGCGCATATGATCTATGCGACGAGGAACATTTACGTGCTGAACTAACACATGTGCAGAGGGTCCTACAGAGAAACGGATATACGGGGAAGACTGCACAACCTAAACAAGAAACTGGTTGTAAGCACCGGAAGTGCGAGGTTGAGAGGCAGCCAGATTTTTTGCCGTACGTGAGGGGAGTGACAGATAAGGTTGTTAACATTCTTCGGAAATACGCCGTAAAGACTGTCTTCACTCCTTTCAGAAAAGTGTCACAGATGCTGCGTTCGCCGAAGGACAACTTTCCGCTGGAAAAAACCCGGTGTTTATAAAGTAGATTGTAGTTGTGGTAAGTCATACATCGGTCAGACGAAGCGTACGGTTGCTTGTAGAATTTCAGAGCATATCAGGGCGGTAAAAAACAACGACACCCAAAAATCGGCCATAGCTCAACATCTTTTGGAATCAGGATTGAACCACTGGATTGAGTTACATAACCCTCTGGTCATTTCGACAGAACGCCACTATATCCCAAGACTGGTGAGGGAAGCTATCGAAATTACAAAATATAAAAATTGCAACCGGGAGGATGGGTTTCAACTGTCGAGAGCTTCGTCGAGTCGTTCAGCTGTGTAAAACCCGAATAAGTGCCGAAAAAAGTTCGCGATCGGACACAGTGGGTTTCGTGTGTCGCGAACAGAATCGAGTTGTGAGTGACTGGTAGCGGTACTGAGTGCAAAAAACGAACAAGAAAGAGGGTAGACCGTTTTGTCTCCTCATAAACACCCATCCGCAATGACCTTTAGTTTATCCGTGATCATGGTGCTTGCAACAGCACCGAAATATCGGGAACTCGCAACAAACAGTAAACATGGTAAATATCCCGCTTTTAATGTTAATGTTAGTGTTAGTGACTAAGACAGTTTAAAAACTTATATAAACTAACGATAGGTTCATAATACAGAGCCATCTCAATATTAACTACTAAACATAATATAAGTAAATCGGCGACTAAATTAAAACAACATTTTGAAGAAAAAAAACCGCGTCTAATTTTAAATAACGTTGATTGCCCAATCGAGTCATTCCAAATAATAAAAATAGCTGTTATCTTCAGCTTCAGATATCTTAATGATATCTTAGGTAATCGTGTCGTAACTCGTATGTAGCCAGGGCTGGGCAAAATCCTTGCTTTGTTTTAATTAAAATACAAATTACTAAACATTTTTAAGCATGTAGGTAAGTGTACCTACTAAATACGAAATACACAAGTAAAATTTAAACATTTAAAAAACCCTTGACAAATTTATATGTTTTATGCTACATAATTTATCTTTAATTGATTATATTTCTACTAGGTACCTACATGACTTAAATCTTTTAGAGGGGTGTTAGAAGTTTGACGTGCTTAGGTACCTATGTATTTGGGTATATGTGTACCTATCTGTGGCATCATAGCTCCTAAACGGATGAACCGATTTTGATTGCGTTGTTTTTTTGTTTAAAAGGTGACATTATCGATAGTGTTAAAAAGCTTGAAAAAACATGCTAACTTAAGGCGAAACGTGTCTTTGTCAAAAAAAAAGATATAGGTACCATCTTGTGTATAGTTCTCGCTAAACTTCTGGGCCGCCCTGAAGTTGGCTTTTCGATGCGCAAGGCGCGGATCGGTGCTGTTATTGAATGAGATTTATTACTGCTTAGCCATTGTAGCCAACTTCAGGGCGGCCAGAAGTTTGGCAATGGAGTTTCTTATGCGTTCTTCTCCTTATCAAGCTACTTTTTGTAGAATAAATTTTTATTCCTTGTAAATTTTAATTTTTATATGTTTGACGTTCAAAAGTGCCGCTTATTGGCCTAATTGTAATAAATATATTTGACTTTGGTAAGAACTATACCGCATTTAATACAAATAAATGGCTTTGACTTTAACAAAATAATGTATTGTAGTCAAATGGTTCGAAATAAAAAAACACAATTAATTACCTTTGATAGCCCTGCCTATACGAACGAACGAACTTTGGAATTGGACCATGATTTGCCAATTCAATTTAACTAGGAAAACTATCTTTTATCGTTCGCAAAGTCTTGTTATTGTACTGTGACTGTGTTGCGTACAAATAACAATGCCATATATGTACCTATATTTCAAAGATAACTGGATTAAGATCACAGACTTCAGCCATAACACCTGCGGACGACTTAGGTACTAAATGCAAAGGCATTAATTACTTTATTATCAGCGATGATTAGGTAGGTAATCTTACATTCCGTGTTTGCTAGCCTACCTCCACACACGCTCGTCGCTAGCTCTGTCAAGGTTTCTAATTCAAGCTGACATTAAAACGTAAAGTGTTCATAATTTGTTTGTTTACTAATGCAAATCGAGTAGTATAGAATATATAAAAATGGATATTTACGATATCCTTCTGCAGTCTGGTTTGATAACTGGTGCTATAGTGTTTTACTTGGTGTTTATCAAGAAACAATCACCAAATAAGGGAAACTATAGAGAAGTTGGTAAGTACTTCACTATTACTATAAAACATTGTCGGTATTTTTTATTTCTTTTTTAAAGTAGCTTGAATCAATTTAATACCATTTAGGCAATAGGTAAGTATCTTGTGCTCATAAAACTGCTAGAAGGGCCTTTTACAATACTTTTTATTTTTACTTTTTAATTAGTCCAAGTCACACGAGTATGACGGATAAAATAATAGGAAACTAGCTTCTGCCAGCGGCATCCCAAGGGCACATATATATTCCGCGATAAAAAGTAGCATATGTGCTATTCCAATCTATAATCAATCTCCGTGCCGTTCTGGCGTGATTGAGTAATAAATACATCCACACACACATCTATCTAAACTTTTTACATTTATAAAATTAGTAAGATTGAAACTAAGATTAAATTGTTGGCTAAGAATAATTAATCGGTTTAATAAGTATGACCGACCACAATTGGATATGCTTGAAATCCATAACTGACTATGCAGAATATCGAGCGAAGTGAAGATTTTGGCGAGCGAAGTGAGCTCGCTTTCGGACACTACACCCTGAACTTATCGTTATTCGTTGACATAATCCTGTATTGTACCACTTATGTGTAAAAGAATCTCTGTAGGATCTCTAGATTTAGAAAACATTTTAACAAAAAGAATAAACCGACTTCAAATTAAAAAAAAACCCGGCCAAGTGCGTGTCGGGCCACGCGCATTAATAGTGTTAGTTGCTTGATAATGCGGACTATGAAGAGGGTTTTTTGTTTTTACATGAAAATTAAAACGGGTTCAGCGGCTCACGACGTATAAAAACGAGCCCACACACGATGGTAATTGAAGAAAGAGTAATAAAATCCAACTTCACAAGCAAGCGTTTGCAATAAAGATTGATAACCAGCGTCACGTAATAATTTGAGTACTGCACTATTGCCATTATGGAGATAGTCTTCGTAATTTCGTTTTTGGGGTGGTATGGGATCTACCTCCTAGTGGTCCACCCCGGGCAACGGCACCACGGGCTTGCCTGTGGTACGGCTGAAAGATCCCACTTAAGCGGTGGTAGGCTCCGCAAGGGGCCGCCTGGCTCGCGACCACCATCCCACCGGAGTCCGGCGCCAAGCAGCTTGCTGTATTCCGTCGGAGTGTGGGAGTGCCAGTGCCTTTGGGGGAGAAGGAGGTTGTCAGTTGCGCTGTTCAGAACCGGTCGTGGTCTCTGAGAATAACTTGCCGGGTAGCTCATTCTGGAGGGTAGCGGGATCCGAAGCACGGTGCCAGCCGTTGGCCGACCGCAGTCAGTAGGGGGCCCAAGTAGCACGCCAGCCACGTGCCAAAGGCTGCCCCGCCAACTCGCGAAAAATCCCGGTATGCTCCACCGTGCCAGCTGGCGACTGGATGGGAGGACCCGGTGGCCATATCCGGGGGGGTTCGGGCGTCCCCGCAGTCTCCAAATGAGTTCCCCATAGGTTGAGTTAGTTTTTAGTGGTCCACTTGGTTATCTGAGCAGCGCCTCGACAGTTCAACTTTTTCCCCAGCAACTCTAACAATATCAATGACCAAAGCAAAGAAGAGAAAAAAGGATAAACAACGGCTGCACTTCCTCCCACTTAAAGTGCACCTCATTAACATCAGGGGGTTGCACTCCAACCTTGATCCGGTCCACCACCACCTAGAGACCGAGAAGCCGCACCTGTTCTTCCTAACGGAGACGAAGATAACAACTCCGTCGGACGTGGCGTACCTCAACTACCCGGGTTACTCTCTTGAACACAAGTTCAAGAAGCAAGCTGGGGTCTGTGTGTACGTCCGCGATGACATCTGTTGTCGTCGTCTCCGTTGCTTTGAGAAATCGGGTTTTTCTGCCATATGGCTGCTTGTGGACACAGGCGTGGAGAAGTCTATCTACGTCGGCGTATACCGATCCCATAGCGGTGACCAGGAGTCAACAGCGCTCTTTAATAGCCTTGTAGAGTCGACTGATGTAGCCCAGCAACGATACCCAACAGCGAAGCTTGTTTTTCTGGGGGACTTCAACGCCCATCATAAGGAGTGGCTGTTCCCGTACCAGAAAACCGACCATGCCGGGTTGGAGGCGCGCAAGTTTGCTTTAACGCTAGATCTTACCCAGCTGGTGAATGTGGCAACGCGGGTACCGGATGTAGACGGCCATACACCCAATTGTTTGGACCTTCTGCTGACAACTGATCCGGGCAGTCATTCGGTGTCGGTCTCAGCCCCGCTGGGAACGTCTGACCACTGTCTGGTGAAATCCGTTTCGACCTGCTCTCCTCCAGATGAGAGTCCTAGAGGCACGAGGCGAGTATGGCGATACGAGTCAGCAGACTGGGATGAGATGCGGCACTTTTTTGCGTCCTATCCTTGGCGGCATGTGTGCTTCTCCTTGGGTGACCCCTCGTGCTGTGCTGACGTGGTTGCGGACGTGATTCGGCAGGGAATGGAGTATTTTATTCCATTCTCCGACATCCCGCTCGGTTACAAAGCCCGGCCTTGGTATAATGCAGAATGCGCCCACGCTGAGGCCCGAAAAGAGTCTGCCTACCAAGCCTGGGTCAAGGCCCGCGACCGCAAAATTAGAGCGCGTAGGGTTCGCGCGAGGAAAAGAGCCTTTAATTCTGCCGCCAAGCTCTGCAAGCGGGTTCTGCGTCGGGCACGTTTTGACCATATTGGACGTATCGGGGCCAAGCTGGCATCGCACCCCCCGGGTAGTAAACAGTTTTGGTCCCTGTCTAAAGCGGTTGAAACTAATTTCTGTCGACCCACTTTACCTCCAATGCTGAAACCTGATGGCTCGCTGGCTCACTCTGCAAGTGAGAAAGCAAATTTATTTGCATCTCTCTTTGCAAGCAATTCACGTCTGGATGCTGGCTCTAAGCTACCACCTAATATACCTCAATGTGACTCTTCGATGCCGGAGATCGCAGTTCACACTAAAGAGGTTCGGAGAGTACTGTGCAGCCTAGACGTGAACAAGGCCAGCGGGCCTGACGGCATTCCAGCGAGAGTGTTGAGGCAGTGTGCACCTGAACTGTCTCCTGTATTGACACGCTTGTTCCGCCTCTCTCTTAAAAAAAGAAAGGTGCCGAAATCCTGGAAGCTTGCAAATGTACAACCAGTACACAAGAAGGGCGACCGTGCAGACCCTGCCCACTACCGTCCGATAGCCATTACCTCCATACTATGTAAGGTTATGGAAAGGGTACTGAACAGTAAGTTGCTGACCTACCTTGAAGACAATGAGCTCCTCAGTGACCGTCAACATGGCTTTCGCCGGGGACGGTCAACTGGAGATCTTCTTGTGTTTGTCACGCACTGCTGGGGCGAAGCCATCGAGAATCACGGCGAAGCACTTGCCGTATCGCTCGATATCTCGAAGGCCTTTGACAGGGTCTGGCACGCTAGTCTACTCAGCAAGCTTCCTGCTTATGGCATCCCAGCCGGTTTTTGTAGCTGGATATCAGACTTCCTCAGTGAACGGTCGATCCGAGTAGTCGTTGACGGCTGCTCCTCTGACCTTAAGGCTATTAATGCCGGTGTTCCTCAGGGGTCTGTTCTCTCTGCAACTCTTTTCCTGCTGCACATCAATGACCTACTTCTGCCTGGTATTGTTGGGTACGCAGATGACAGTACTGTTTCCGAGAGATACTTCTCCAGCGCAAGAACCGGCGGGGATGAAGTTCGTTACTTGAGAGAGGCTATGGTGGAGCGTACTGATTTGACCTTAAGTCTTGTCTCCCGTTGGGGTGATGACAATCTGGTCTCTTTTAACGCCACCAAAACACAGGCATGTCTTTTTACCGCAAAGAGGACTCATTTCATCAAAACGCCTACTTTTCGGGGTGCATCTGTTCCTATAACTGACCGGCTCGAGCTCCTTGGCATGGAGTTGACATCCAGTCTCAACTTCGGCGCCACCATAGAGTACAAAGCCCAAATTGCGGCAAAGAAACTGGGCGTCCTAAACAGAGTGAAGCGATACTTTATGCCTGGACAGCTATTAACTCTTTACAAAGCGCAAGTCCGATCCTGCATGGAGTATTGCAGCCACCTCTGGGATGGCTCAGCTAAATATCAGCTTGCCGCACTTGACTCGGTGGAACGCAGAGCCAAGAGACTAATTGGCGACGTCAAACTGGTGGATGCCAAGCTTCACAGCTTAGCTCATCGCCGTAAGGTTGCCTGCTTGTCGGTCTTCTACAGACTGTATTTTGGCGAGTGTGCTCATGAACTCCACGACCTCATCCCACCGGCCCCCTTCTACCATCGGACATCTAGACGCACTGCAAGTTACCATCCTCACCTAGTTGCTATTCCACCAATTCGCACCAAGCGCTTCCAAACATCCTTCATAATGCGCACTGCAAAAGAGTGGAACTCACTGCCTGCGTCTGTGTTTCCGAACGCATATAACCCGAATCTCTTCAAAGTTAGAGTGAACAGGCTTCTTCTGGGTAAGCTCACTCCATCGTCGACTTTGTCTCTGTCACCTATGACCTAGACTAGAGTCAAGAGCAAACCCATCTCGAATAAAAAAAAAAAAAAAAAAAAAAAAATATATGCAAGGGCTGTTAGGCGATATAAAATTACGTACGAAACCTATTGCGAGTCTGCGACACCGCTAAGGCATTTGCATGATCTATACAAGGCTACTATCCTCACATTGCTTACTTCGACAGATACTGCTTTACAATGTTCACCTTCAGCAGTGTCACTGTAAGATCGCAGTTTGAGTCGCGTAAAATTCGTCGCGGAATTTACGGTGCATTCGGTTTCATACAAAAGTCTTGTTTGTGCCACACGGTGACGAAAAATGTGTTTTCTGCTGATTCACACACATTATTTCAAATGAATTACGCTTGAGGCGAGGGAGGGGAGCGTGGCAAGCATCAGCGCCCTGTACAAACGTAGAATAGGAACAGAAATTACGTCCGTCCGTCTGGCAGCCTAACCGAATTTCAGTTGAACGCAAATTCCGCGACTCACAATATTAATAATAACATACACACACTCCTATAATTGCAAAGTTATTTACAAACCGTAAACAAATATTTTTGTATGAGTATTTTAAACAACCTACTCAACTACCAAAAAGGTAAATCAAATTATACAATGATAGCAACAAACAACCAACGTATATAAACTGCAAAAAATAATCTGTATGAAGGACGTCAATAGCGAAGGGAGCCGAACCATGGAGTATCTTGCCGGTTCTTCTCCATAGGAGCCGACTAACCCGAACTGTGCACCTTTTGTCGACGTTTTTTAAGTGCCCATGTAGGCCTATGTAATTTTTTTTTTTTTTATTTTTTTTTTTGATTCGACCGCACGTTAGAGCCACGGGGATGGTATGTATTCGTTCCTGGATCCTCACACGCTCGCTCCTTTTTTCTTTCTCTACCGGAATTTTAAAGATTTTTAATGTAGGTACCTATTCACTATTTCATTATCCAAAGTTTTTCGCTACTCAATTAGTGATGTAGTTGGGTCGGATCACAGAACAAAAAACACGCCTTCTACAGGACCGAAATATCCGACATATTGCCTTTATAGATGGATATCGAAAAAAGAAAATAAGAAATTTAATATTTCTATACTATAATATTATAAAGAGGCCCACCCACCTCAATGAGTATAATTAAATTAGTACCGACATAATTTCAAATTGATTTGATTTATAAAAATATATATGCATGGTATGGAAGAAGAAAACGTGTTGCGCTGACCCCAAGTAACATGGGATAAGGGCTGGAAGATGATGATGATATACACTAACTATAAAATTACACGTCTTATTTTTTCGAATTAAGAAATCGGTTAGGTATCTATGGATATCGATGATGTAATTATAAATGCAATGTGTTATACTGCACTGATGTGGCCTAGGTAAATATCGACCTATGACGCGAATGTCAACCTTACAGCAAATGCAATTAAGTCTATAATTGCGACCACTGAGAATACCGCCATCTATGGTCGGGTAGCGGAATTTGCCTAGCTATCGAATCTAGTTTGAATTTAGATTACAAAACATCGAAAATACCAATACTTACTGCACTAACACAACAAAATAGACTCCTCCAATGCGTTATTCGAGCGTAAACATTATTAATTTAGAAATCACTAGCTGTTCAACGGCTTCGCTTCCGTGGGACCACCCCACAGGACCCGTTTCGGGATTAAAAAATAGTCTATGTCACTCAGGAATAATTAGCTTTCTATTGGTGAAAGAATTTTTTAAATCGGTCCAGTAGTTTCGGAGCCTATTCGGTACAAACAAACAAAAAAATCTTTCTTCTTTATAATATTAGTATAGTATAGATTATTATTAAGGATGTTATGTTTTTATTATTGTATATTTTTACATGGTTCATAAACTTATATTTACTATCTGTTTTACACAACTAACAACGTTATACTTATATAACGTTGTTAGTTGTGTTAAACAGATTTTCAATAACATTTGTACAAAATTTTTACTTTTCCTAGTTAATTTTATAAGTTGGTCGACTATTAGTCGTAAAGTTGTAAAGCTTACTTAGCTGTGATAGTTTTTCTTTTAATTTCGTTATCTACAAACTCCCAGAGTACACATACAGTTGAATTGAGAACCTCCTCCTATTTTAAAGTCGGTTTAAAAATCTATAATAATGTGACTTTATGTTATACCATAGTGTCTCAAGAGGAATGTCTATGACCAGTGTGTGTAGCCAGTGATGTCATCACTGGCTACACACACTGGTTTCTTATGGCTCTGAGACGTGGTCGCTCACAATGGGACTCATCAGAAAGCTTGCAGTCTGCCAAAGGGCAATTAATGGAGAGGGCTGTGCTCGGCGTTTCCTTGCGTGATCGAATCAGAAATAGAGATCCGCAAGAGAACCAGGGCTACCGACATAGCCCGAAGAATTGCCAAACTTAAGTGGCAGAGGGCAGGGCACATTGTTCGCAGAACAAATGGCCGATGGGGCAGAAAGGTTCTGGGGTGGCGACCGCAAACCGGAACACGTTGCGTTGGAAGGCCTCCCACCAGGTGGACCGTTGACCTGGTGAAGATTGCGGGCATCCGCTGGTTGCGAGACGCACGGGACCGATGAGGTTTATGTCCAGCAATGGACGTCTTTCGGCTGATATGATGATGTTAATTATTCCTAATCAATGTAGAATATTATAAGCGCGCCTTCGTCTGCGTAGCATTAGTACTTTGATTAGCCTGTTTTTTATATCGCGCTATAATATTATTGTTGTGTAGCTCGCCTTATTTGAGAAGTTATGAGTTGACCATACAAACTACTACCCCCCTGTCCACCCCCTAAAGGATGATTTCCTGGATGAAAATAGCCTATGTCCTTTCCAGGGTCTCAAACTATCTCCATACCAAATTTCATCTAAATCAGTTCAGCGGTTTAAGCGTGAAAAGGTAACAGACAGACAAACAGATTTTTATTTTTTTTTATTTGAGATAGGTTTGCTCTTGACTCTAGTCTAGGTCAGGTGACAGAGACAGAGTCGACGATGGGCTTGAGTTACTTTCGCATTTATAATATTAGTACTATGTATTAAATCTTCACATGTTCGAAAACATGTGCAAGTAATTTAAAAATACATTAAGTACCTTAGAGTTTTACGGCTTGACAGCACGACCGTACTTAACTAAACAAATGTTCTATTCATTTTAAAATAGTTACACAATACTGAATAATGAATCTTTAAAATACTCATAAATTTACCTTTTAATTTGAAAGCCGTCATCATCATCATCCTTTTAATGGTCTCAGACACTGCTGGGACACAGGCCTCCCCAGCCCCACTGTGAGAGGAGAGGAAAGGGCCGTAATCGACCAAGCGGGCCCAGTGCGGGTTGGTGGATGTCACATATCTTCGAATTTTTGTTTCTAGAACATTCCTCATTTGGTTTCCTCATGATGTTTTCCTTCACCGTTTTGAGAGCAGTGGTGATGAAATAATTTACACAAACTAAACCGCCTGCCTGGATTCGAACCCACGACCTACGACACGTAAGTCGCGGCCGTTACCACTGAGCCACCACTGCTGTGAAATCCGTCAAGAAATTAATGTTCCAACGAAATACTAAAGGACGAGTAAAATTTTTGATTTCTAATCGCAGTTCACTACACGTGAGCAACATCTGGGTTACCAAAAAAAAAGCCCAAGCGAGCCCCAAAACATTTAAGAAATTGTACAAAAGCGGCAATAACAATGAACCAACGAAACGATGGGAACAGGATCTTGTGGTGATTTTTACGGATTCGGCGAGAGGATGGCAGGTAAACGGAGCGGGCGGTCTTAGGACAGAAGAGACCTCGAGCAGGGACTAGCTTTGGAACCATGATAGGCAACAGACTTGATAGTGTAGGGTTTAGTCAACATTGATCAGCTAGATATATAAGGACACGTGGTTAATACCAAAGGGCTATGTCCGAAACGCGGTAGCTGTCGTAGAAGCAAGGGTTAATTATCAAGTATAATTAGTCTAGCCGGCGGGTATGGCGGTGGGATGGGATGCGATCTTTCCTCGCTTGCTATCCTTGGCAGCCCACTTGCTTCTCTTCGGACGATCCATTGTCATGCGCTGACGCTGTGACAGATAAAAAAAAATATTTAAGTTTCAAACTATTTATTTCCACATGCATTCATAAAATTTTTACATAGTAAATAACGCTCAATCTTTTCGAGGCAAGATTATGTGCGCTATCGATTTAGGTTTACAGCCCTTCCCCCATTCCAAACTTTTCAACGGTAAAGTAGATTTTCAGGATGTTTTTTATTTGTCGAGGTTTTTTGTTTTCCATTTTTTTGGCTATTTCTTTAGGTAATTTATTTAGAATGCTTGGAAGAGCATACGTCCATATCCTTTTACCGTATTCATTATTAACTTTCGGCAGTTTATACAGAGGCAAGTACGACAGGTTACGAACAAAAGTAGGTCTACTTATTTT
Organism: Orthosia incerta; assembly: GCA_948252205.1. Lineage (NCBI taxonomy): Eukaryota > Metazoa > Arthropoda > Insecta > Lepidoptera > Noctuidae > Orthosia > Orthosia incerta. Next base: position 9,516,572 of record OX411744.1, on the reverse strand, counting down.
CTCTAACTTATTTATATTGAGTTCAACTTATTTATATTGAGTTCTGTATGAAGTCGGGGGATGGAGTACTATATTCCATTCTCTGACGTAGCAATGTCTAACGTCAACCGACCATGGTTTGGAGCCGAGTGTAACAGCGCCGACGCGGTTACACACAAGGCTTTCCAGGCATGGGTCGGCACTTGAACGCGCAAGACAAATGGCGTGAGTCAGAAGAAGAGAGCCGTCAACACGGCTGCCAAGTCATGCAAAAAGGTGATGCGAAGATTACGGTTTGGCCAAATTAGCAGAATCGGGAACAAATTTGATTCGTACGGCGCACGGGCTACTGGGCTTCAGATTCGGTCTCTCCGGGAGGCCATGGTTGACCGCTTGAACCTGTCCTTAAAGGCGGTTTCCGAATGGGGTGATGCCAATCTGGTCAGTTTCAATGCTGCTAAAACCCAGACGTATCTTTTTTTCGCTAATAAGATCCCAATTCCATCCGGCTCCATCTTTCCGTGGTGTAACCGTGCCGTTAACGGACCATCTCGAACTTCTTGGTGTTACGTTGACATCGACCCTCAATTTCGGTCCATTCATTGAGGCAAAAGCTCAGTTGCCTGCAAAAAAGTTGGGGATTCTTGCAAAGGTGAGACGGTATTTCACACCTGAACAGCTGCTCAACTTGTATAAAGCGCAAGTTCGGTCATGCATGGAGTACTGCTCTCACCTCTGGGACGGAACTGCCAAATACCAACTTGATTCTCTTGAGTCGATTGACAGACGGGCCAAGAGGCTTATTGACAACGACGCACTGGTCGCGTCAAGAACATCGACGCCAAGTTGCCAGCCTGTTGGTTTCTTTTCGGTTACATTTCGGGGATCGTGCGACAGAACTACACAATTTGATACCGCCTTGCCCTTTCTATCTTCGGATTACAAGACGTACGGCCATGCGCCATCGGTACATGGCCACCCATACGCCCAAGCGTTTTGCTAATACTTTCATTGTGCGCACAGCTGAATGTGCAGGAGTCTTTGTTCCCTGAAAGCTACAACATTGGGGTCTTTAAGTCAATGATAACATGAATAGGTTAATTCTAGGCAAGCGTGCTTCATCCTAGACTACATCATCGCTTACCATAAGGCGAGATAGTGGTCAAACGCGAGCATATCGATAAAAAAGTCTAATCTCTTATTAATATTGTGTGTGTGTATACTGGAGTGACTGGGTGAGTCTTAAATCATAATATTCCATAGGTAGGGTAAATTCACTAATATAATAATTACAAGCGAAACTTTGTATCTATATCCTAATCCACCTTGGCAGATATTTATTTTGTCACCAGCATTTGGTTTTATGGTGCGAAACATTCCGTCAACTTTACACACCCTCATCCACCGCTTATACAGTATACAACAACCTATTTGACTATGGACTATTATCGACCTTCAACTGACTTACTACATTCAAGGAAGGCGGCACCGTTATTAATCGCTATTTGTATAAATCAGGCTATATGGCCGACCTTTAATGGGGTGGTAGGTCGACCAAGCGTTGCTGATGAATATTGTTTCCTATAGGTCTGTTTGACTGCAGTACACTTTGCATTGAGCTTGATGCACGTACACTTTTAAACAATGAGGTAGTCATCGCCAAGCACCCTAACCTGGATTGATAGCCGTTCCAAGGAACGCAAGGGATTGTATCTCGTTAATTCACACCAGGCTTTCGAGCCACTAATTGTTATAAAAAAATATAATATTTAGCGAGACACGTAATTTTAATGCCCAGTGGAATCGCCCCGTTTTCGAGGTCGCACGGCTTCCGATTACACTGTAGCATTCTTGAAATGCGGAAATTAAGGAAGTGAGAAGTGAGGATTTCCAGAAAACCATTTTCACGTATATATAGCAAGGCAATCGTAAGGGGTCTACTACAGACTGAAGTCTACGGTACGCTTGCGATAGTTTTGTATTGTCTTAATAAAGGGTGAGTAGGTCGAGAAAGAGCAATTTACTGTAGCGCGCGTCCAATACTTCTGGCAGCATGTCTCGCTCAATGGTAGAGGCACTTAAGCACAGCACTGTCCGCTGCCTCAGGATTAGGTAAGACATGCCGGAGCGTAAGGAAAGAGTCCTGCTAGAACCGCAGCATGTCCTCTCTAGGTTCTAGGACCGGCGCTACGCGTACGACCTGCCAACTGATGTAACGCGGCCTCACTTCACTGGGGTGGGATCCTAGACTACAATCAAGGAACTCTTTATTGTAACTCAAAGTAGTGTTTAAATGTAGTGTTTTAGTGTGTAAATGCAAGCGTAACACTTATATCACTGTTTCTTCCGTTAGTTATATATAATGCACTTTGCAACCCTCTTGTCTAATGAACATCATACTTTTTTTCTTTCTTATGTAATGACTAAACATACACAAACGTGTTGCTGGGGAATTTGTGCCGTCACTTCTTCTCCCCAGCTGAAACACCAGGAATTGGTGAACCGTTGGGCGTTTTGGTGCTGTCCGAAGGATAATAAGAGAGTTGTTATACAACTCTATTTACTGCATGAGCTAAGACTCTGAGCCATACTTGTTTTCTATTTGTACTTAATTATTACGAGCATTATTTGGTCAGATAGAAGCACTATGTCTTTCAAATGTACTTTTTGGTCTAAGTGCTATGAGTGCAGTTGTGAGAGAGCGTGTGAGTAATTATTGGCCTAATATCTATTGCACTCGTGCAAGGCTTTTTCACACGTTCAATGTAATTATAATAATTTAGTTTATATCTTTCTTCCCCTCCAGGAGAGCCGACTTTTTATACCAAATGTAGGACATTTTAGAAAATAGGAAAATTTTATCAGCCTAGAGTAATTTAGAAACAACTGTACAATAACAACTGTCTCAATTGATTAGCCTGGAACTATCACCTGCGGCTGTTATTCGCGCGCTATGCCGTGCGCCGCTGGAAGTCGCAGCTGAAGACAAATCGGCTGGACGAGCTGCCTCGGCCAGAGCAGTACCAGGGATGGGACAGCTTCGCCGTCCGGACCACGGACTCCGACGGCACAGCGTTGATTCTGGCTATACGCAAGCTATGTGGCAGCCAGCCGCTCGCAGAGGTTGTGTTGCACGTCAAGTTACCTGATGGGACTACTTACAAGTTACCGCGTAAGTAGAACTTAGAAGTTTTATCTTTTCATTTTATTGACTGCTATAATTTGGGCATGTACTATTTTGCACCGCGCGGTATTACCAACGATTTAACACGATATTACATCAACTTATTTAGAATACTACGTCAACATACAACGAGGTACAATAAGAGGAATGTGTATAATAGGAGAGGGTTTGTACTCAAATTGGTTAGGTACTTTGGAACCTTAGAAAAATCATACGAGGTTCTTATGTGACTTCAGAGCATCCAGATACAGCAGTGTGTGCATGGCGGAACATCGAGGGTGGTTGGAGCGCTAATGGCCTGAAGATCCAAGTTCTAGAAGATCAAGAACGATATAGGTTCTTATATAATGGACTCGTGACAAGAGTGGAAGACGGAGTCACTCAACATGTGAAGTTGAACATCGTGTAAGTTATAAAGTTATTTCTTATGATCCACTTTTTGAATCAACATCCGTGAGCTGTCTTTGCGCAAATCGTTGGAAAGTCACGCAGAGAACGTTGGAGGTATGAAATTTCTATCAATTTAGACTTTTAGCTTCTTCGGACTTCAGATTCGATACGTAGCTTGTGTAAACTGACCTATAACGCTTACGAATAGACGACTAGATCATCTTTCGGACTGACCAACGATCTTTCAGTACTTTCTGCAAATAGTTTAATTGGAATAAACGGCTTAAGTTAATATAATAATAAACTGGAGGAGTAGTCGTATCAGTATTTTTTATAGGTTTATACATTATTGAGAGTTTCAATGCTTTTTTCAGTTGGGGTTCAGTAACGAAACCAGTCCGATACCCTGATGATTGGAGCAATAGGCTGGCAGCGGAGGCATTGGCTCTTGAATCGTGGCGAGACGACCAGTGGCCGTATATGCTGTAAGTTGGTTTCCAAAGTAAACACCAACATAGTACACTGAAAACAACAAACGATTGAAATATTATTAAAGCTAAAAGATGAATAAAATGTGAGGATGATTACTTACATAGAACTATCCTATAACTTTTCAGAAGTAAGTCAGAAGAAGGTGGCTGGCTTCAATGGGGAGTGGCACAAGGTCGCTTCGAATCGTTCGATGAGGAAGGAGTTGTGGACAAAAGCGTGTTCTTGCGGACGCGGGGGGTGAAGGAGCGGAGATGGGCTCCCCGAGCGTATGAGGGCCTCAGACGATCCGTCAACATCACAGCCGTAGCAAGTGATGGAACCGCCGTGCAACTACGATGCTTGTCGTACAGAAATGTATTGACCCAGTGAGTATTTTGGCTGGCAGGGTCCACTTAAGTTATATCAGCAACGAAAACCAATCAGATCATCTTTGAATTTTCGATGATGATAATGAGTTTATGAGGCGTGATAATCGGGTTACTTATTTAAGGCCTTTAGTTTAGTTTCTGGTGAATTTTACATCTTGTATTGCTTGTTACGATCTTCTTTGCTAATGCTTTATTGTTTTTTTTCCAGCTGCGTATCTGGCTGTGTCAGATTTCCAGATTTTATAACCAAGAGTATAACCTCCACCGATATAGTGATGAAGGACTTCTGCGAGCGACCTGATGGCTTGCCTGATGTTTACACGATAAATGTGAAGGGTAAGTCATACTGATAAACTTGTATTTTCATCATCATGTAAGTAATGACGAATGCGTGTACCAACCTGTTAGGATACCCGCTGTCTTAGAGAATGTCTTGGAAAACAATAAACAAACATGTGATTGCTGCAATCCCGAGAGGTTTGCTCTTGCTCTTAAGGAAAGTCTGGTATATGAAGTCAAGCTTATAGCTCTGGCAAAAATGTTCTCATACAAAACAGATCATAGAACCTTTTTTAATAATAGGTATACCTGTTTAAAATTATTACTCGTATTTCCAGCTGACGACAGTTTTCTGACGTTGGTGCTAAGAATTAACTCTGATGGCGGGAAGTTGTTCAGCGGGGTTCCTTACCAACAAGAAGTGGTGTACCGTACCATGCATGTGGACATCAACTGTATACCGGGCACTGGCATTCTAGAACTTGGTTACGAGCCTTCAGGTAACTAAGCAAATAATACTAAAATAAGCTGTGTAGTTTCTGCCTACCCCCATAATGGAAAAAGGCGTGACTTTATGTACGTAAGTATATAGCTTGTGGACTTAGTACAAAATTTGCTTCTTCAGCAGAAAACTCTGTAGATGCTGGCAGGATGAGTTAGAAACGACCACGGCCACATTAGCCATGGATCGAAAAAGCTGATCGAACAGTAGTTAAACAAAGTCACATAAAATGTTTTATTTCCATAGTTGTGTCGGAGCCAGCTTCACGCATTGCTCCGCCACGTCTACTGAAGTGGTTGACGGAGAAGCAGGCTGGTGAGGTTGGATACTGCGTTACATTTGAAGACCGAGCTGCTGCATGTCCCATGTATGTTGGGGGCAAGGGAGCTTCGCTTGCATTGCTGGCTTCCATGCAGAAGGATGAGGTACAATTTGCATACTAATTTGACATTAATTGACCAGGTATTTGATGGACATTTTTGGTTACTGAATACGATGTGCTTTGCAGGGTTATCGAGTGCCACCCGGGTTCTGCTTGACCACTAAAGCTTTGGAAAAACATCTGGAAGAAAATCCTCAACTGTTGTCTGCAATTCGTGAAATTGAAGCTTCTAATGAAAACTATAACGAAGCTGTATTTAAAGAATTATGTAAAAAGTACGTAATTATGGATTTCGCTATTTTTTGATGGTGAGAATTTTAAACCATAAAAGAGTTTCATAACTTTGCAGGGCTTCAGAATTGTTTGTCACCACAGAAATAAAAGGAGATGTTAGAGACGGAATACTGATTAACATGAAGGAATTAAGAATAAAAGCTACCGAAGATAGATTAGGTTCTGAATTACGATTTGCAGTTCGGTCATCTGGTAAGTTGGAACCTATAAAAATTAAAGCATGTTGTAGTGGAAACATTAAGTTTCATATAAGTTATATCACATCATATTGTACACTTAGTTTATATTATTGCTTGTTAGGTTATTAATAGTGTAACAATTGTAGATAGGCCAATAAATAAATAAATAAATATTTGATACAGCCGTAGGAGAAGACAGTGAAGAGTTGTCAGCTGCCGGGCAGAACGAAACAATTCTGGGCTGCATCAGCGACAATGATATTATAGAGGGAGTCCAGAAGTGCTGGGCATCAATGTTTGCTTTCACCAGCACTTATTATCGCAGGTATATAACAGATTTTGCATATTTTCAAGATATTTAGGGTTTTCATCCCAAGGAACCTTGTAATATTTTATGATTGGACTTTTGTAGCAAGCTGGCCTTAGAGAGATTAATGAGTGTATCTGATGAAAGCTTAATCAACTTCGTAACTTTAAAGTTACAATATCATATAGCGAGAGAAGAAATATATATTTTTTGTTATACAGACAGAACGGGCAGCCATGTTTGTGCGGCGGAGGCGTGGTGGTGCAGGCTCTGGTGTCACCAAGAGCGGCCGGAGTCATGTTCACGCGACACCCCGCGCATGGAGACCCCTCAAGACTGCTCATCACAGCCAACTATGGACTTGGCGAGGTAGTTTTAAAGTCTGCCGAATGGAAATAGTTGAAAGAAAGTCGTTTGTCTTGGTGTGTGAAGAGAAGGGACGAAACGCGTGTGGATAAAAAGTTATAAATTTGGATAGATGGAAAGGGAGAGGGAGGCCAAAGAATAGATGTATGGATTGTGTGAAGTGTACAAAAGAAAAGAGAGACAGTGATAGTGCCACAGTTGACAGGACAAAATGGAAGTAAGAATGTTTTGCACTAATCCCATGTGATTGACACTAATGGAAGAAAAATTATGGAAAGGAGTATACGATAGTACTGTCATGAGAACATTTCGAACGCCACTGATCAGAGATTGAATGTTCCCCAATTATATTTCAAAGGTTCAACATCATCTTTTCGCGTACTATCGATGGTGCTGGTCACAGTGCTGGTGCATGAAACTACTGTTTTCAACAAAACAGTTTTCTGAATACAATTCTCATGTTTTATTTACAGAGTGTTGTATCTGGTGCCGTAGAACCCGATACCATGATAATAAAGCGGTCAAAAAACGGTCTGCTCACTATTGCGAAGAAAGAGTTGGGATCCAAGAGTTACCGAGTCAAGACAGAGGGCAATGGCATCGCTATGGAAGATGTACCGGAGGGAGAAAGAAACGTTACTTGTATCACTGATGCAGAAGTACTAAAACTGGCTACCATCGGAATGTCTCAAGAAGAACTGTGGGGTGCTGGCAGAGATATCGAGTGGGCTGTAAAAGAGGTGAAACTTTTTTTTAAGTAACATTGAATTAAGCATCATTAGAATCAATGTAAGTACTTGTGTAATAGGTATAGTAGGCTTAGGTATAGTTCTTACTGCGTTGTGATCTCTCGATGGACATCTCTTGTTTCTAGTTATTCCCACGGTTGCTAATGTGTCGATGTAACAGGTATTTTAAATATGCATTTGTATTTCGTAATAAGTAGTTTTTTTTACCACACAGATTGTACTAAGAATTTTGGCATTGGTTAAAGAAGTGCCAATGTATTTAAGCAATTAAGAACTTGTGAAGTTGTAATAATTACAAACGATCTTTTACCTCCAGAACGAGATATTCCTCCTGCAAGCGCGACCCATCACGTCACTGGATCGCTGGACCGAGGAAGAGTTACTGTTTGAACTGGACTCACCTCTCATGGCAGACGATGAAATCACTTCGTTCGGTAACACTGGCGAGGTAAGAGATAAAACAATTTAACAAATAATTCAAAATGACTCGGTAGTCCGGTACATGTGATTGATGCGCTTATTAAATCTTAATTTTAGTAATAATTCGCAAATTATTTTTTTTATTTTTTTACTGTCACTGGCAAGGTTCATCATTATATTATCATGACTCCTCTCAAAAATCATATCAAAATCATTTTATTTTACTTAGGCCTACATGGGCACTTATAAAACGTCGACAAAAGGTGCACGGTTCGGGTTAGTCGTTTCCTATGGAGAAGAACCGGCAAGAAACTCCATGCCTACTCTTTTAAAATAGTCTACTACGTACTGTATATGGGGGGACAACGTAGGCCCGACAATAAGTCGTACGAAATTAAAAAAACAAAAAAAAAATGTAAAACGAAATAAAAAGTTAACAAATGTTAACAATCATCTAGAAATCTAGAAGGCCTACAATGTTCACACATTCACAAAACAATCGGTAAAAGAATCATAATGTCTCTCATAATGCCTCTGTTGTTCTCCTCGATACATTTATCAGTAGTGCCTTAAGACTTTTACAAAGACTTCTTGTGGCTGATTGGGAGCGGATACGAATACATAATAGTACATTATGGTACAAGTGTGCAATGTTGGTGATTACCGCTGAGGCGCCATTGAGAGAGCCGAGGACGGTAATCATCAATACACACGTGTATCACACGACGTTTTTCAACACACTTGTGAAGAAAATAATACAAAAAAAAACATTTTCAACAGTAAAAACGAGTTGTGAAATTTTTTCACAATGGCGGCAAAATTAATCAGTTTTCCTAATGTGGCGATCGGCCATAGACAAAGGATGAGGTTTCTTTTTTTTTGCTTTTCGTGGGTAGTGTTTTTGCCACGTACAATATAGGGAATTTAAATTTTTCTTAATTACAGAGCAAATAAAATTTATATTTGAATGAAAGTTTAATTTATTAAGCACGTACAAGTTGAAATTATCTAATTAAATAGGAAGTTGCATGAAATGAGCAAGCAATAGGTACATCAATTTATTTGTACTATTGAGCACGATCTTTTTTGTATCGAAACTTTTGCAACTCAACCAATAAATTAAAAAAAGAACTATAACTCACTTGTGAATAATAGCAATGAAAAAGTCACAGTTTGATAACAGGTATCATTATGTGCCTAATTGCGGTGAAATTAGAGCCACTTTATGAGCAAGTGTGTTAAAAATGAAGTTTTACTTGGAAATAAGGATTTTACGAGGGTAGTAGGCAGTTAATTTATTTTCCTGTCCACAGGTCCTTCCCAAACCATTAACTCCAATGACTCACGATGTGGTGACCACTCCTTTGACGACCGGTATGGACAAGACAATAGGTACCAACGGGAGCGGTTACGACAAGGGCATAGTGCTCACCCACAATAGATGCGCCATATCGCTGTACAATGTGAGCATCGCCTTTAATATTTATTCTTAGATCTTTGATAACGGTATGGCCGTATGGCTTTGAATTAACGTATATTTTAATGCTTTGTCTACGCATATGAGAACCTGGCGCGTCCAGTCTGGATAGATAAAAATACATTTTCCGATCCGGAAGGTTCAGAAAGCCCGGACCCTAATTTGAAAAGAAAATTAACATATATCGAAAAACGTGGATACTAATTTACTTCTTATTTTTGCAGACCGTTTATAGGAAGGCTCCCAAAGAACTAGATGTAGGTATTCGCATGATGGAAATGGCTATTCATGGACATTTCGTAGCAGATGAGCAGATACTGAAGACGGCGCAGCACAGGCACCCACCTCACTGGCGCGACATGCCTGAAGGGATCTGGATTATGATAAAAGTAATTTTTCACTATTTACATACTTAACTCTATGGAGTTGCAATTATGTTTGCATCGAAGCATCACATAAGGCGCTACTTCCTCTAGCGAGCATATCGTGGCGATATTATCTTCCTGTCACTTGATTCTATAACAACTCTATGAACGTGTCTGCGCTGGTAATACTATCGTGGCGATGTGTGACGAGTAATATTAACGAACAAAATGTCGAAGGTTCGCCACGTTCCTACCGCGAGACTCTACCTACTCGCTGCGCACTCACTATTCAAACTTTTTAACAAAACTTTGCAACGATTTACTTCGCGACAAAACGATCGTGACAAAACGCTGGTGGAAGAGTTATCTTCTGTGGAGATCACCCGACGAGAGCAGGCTAGCGAAAATTCATTCGTTTGTAGCGGTGGCGCCTAGGACATCCAATATGGCACCATCGGGAATCACATATTCCGACCATGCACAAAATGTTATAGCAAAATGCTTTGTTTGTATTGAAGATATGCTTGTAAAAAGTTGTACCTAATTCTTATTATGATTTGAATTCCAGACGCTTGCATTGTCCAAATGGAAAGTTAACGACTCTGAGAAAGCAAGTGTTGTGAATTATGACATTAAAAATGATAACCCCAAGGAACTGTTCGAAACTCTTTTGGATTCACGGGAAGTAATGGAACGCGTCGCTTACAACCATTCTTTTACCAGCACAGCAAGCACCTGTAGCCAGTTCGTGGCCATGTCAATATTTTTAGAAGGAAAATCAGGTATTATATTGTTATCATCAATCAACAGACCAAAATATGCTATCCGTATAACACTCGGGAATAGTCTAGTAGTCGGCCAGGTGCGCAGTAGCACAGATAATAAAATAATAGCATACAGATGCCTCATCCCATACAAAGAAACCGTGCCGACGTAACTAGCGTTTTTCGTCTGATTAAGATTATTATTTTTATAAGTACTTCGATCGCGTTCGATTGCGCGGCTATACGCGGCAGTGACGATTTGTTTTATAGTATGTTTTTGCAAGTTTTTACAATTTCATTGTACCAAAATGTGTTACAATACAAATTTAAAAAATCGATTTTCATGCCTCAGAAATTTAAAACCACGCCATCTATTGGAATCAATCAAATCGATGCATATCGCGCCATAGTGACATTTAATGAATCAAATTTTCTTTGTTAGCTCCAAGACACCGAGGCAGTAGGTACTCATAACCGATATGTGTGTATGTCTACATAAATATGAACATAAACGAAGCATAAGGAGTATGTTCAAGATAAAAAAAAAATTAAGCTATATAAATAACTAGCATCTGCCCGCGGCTTCGCCCGCCTTCAAAGTTAAAAAAATGCTCCGATCTCCACTAAACTTTACAAGATTACCCGCTGGGTCAATCTAAACATTCTCTAAAAATGTCAATAACATCGGTCCAGCCGTTTCGGAGTCTATAAGGATCATAAATACATACATATTTTCTCTTATATATATATATATATAGATAATAACATTTATCTTTTAGAGTTTACTCCAGAACAATGCAGTGAAATAAGTTCATTGTTTAGCTCGGGTGACGTGCTATCAGCAGAAGTGCCTATGGCTTTGGCTAGCATAGCGCAGAAGTTAGAGAAGTCTGGATTAGCTGAAGAATTCAAAACACAGGACCCCAAGAAAGCTCTTCAATGGTTGAAAGAAAACGCCCACGACGATATTTACGTTGACGTTCGACAATTTTTGGAACAGCACGGCTACAGAGCCGTAATGGAGGTACAGTAATCATCAAACTTTATGGCGGCTGTGAAGTTTGCTAGTCGCTGCGCAGTAGTCCACCCCTCACCCTCAGATACATGATTATTTTACTGCGCAGCAACTCTCGTCATGTTCAAAGACGCCATAAAGTTTACAACAATCGAAAGTTGTTTATTTTGACGATGTATTTGCTTTTCAGTTTGATTTAGTTACTAAACCTTGGGTTTTGGTCCCAGAGAATATGATGACTGTACTGCAAAACTTACATGTTACCACTGAAGGAATAAAACAAACAAAAAGTAGCAAGGAGATAGTAGACTCTTTAAAAACTCCTCAAAAACTAAACACTAGGTACGTACCCAAGTTTCTCATTATTTTACAAACACAAGGATCAGTTGTTTCGAGATGGTCCATTGGTAACAGTGGAAACTATGTTGTATTAAAGTTCCAAATTTATTGTTACAGGAAAGTTCTTCGCTGGATTCTACCGCTCTGTCATCGTACCGTGCGTCACAGAGAGGGTACGAAGGCACTTCTGGTGCACGTTATTCACAAATTACGAATCGGTTTCATCCGACTCGGCCACTTGTTGGTTAAACAGTGGTATATACCGAATCCTGATCTGGTGTTCTTCTTCCGTAAGGAGGAGCTCAGGCAATATATTGCTACTAGAGATCCTGCTCTGTTAAAAAAGTAAGATTTTTTGTATGTTGGTAAACATAAATTTTGGTTGTTAAATGATATACCGAATTAGGTGTACACAATATTTAAAACCATTTTAATAATTTCTTCAATTAAATGCCTAATAAATGTAAATCTGACCAATTAAACATGAAAGTCATTAATCACAACATGTACCTACTCAAAGGATGCGCTGATACTTTGGTCAGATTAACGCTAAGTGAAATTGCCCAAAATTTCGAGTTTGTCAAGCAGTGAATACTAAAACATTAGAATACTTTACAGAGCAATGCAACGCCAACAATACTATCCAAGCTGGTGTAAGCTAAAGTTCGCGGAGCTGAACACAGGCTGGGTGGACAAGCTGGAACCTAAGGCACCGAACTTTATGTCAGGTGACGTGAAGATATCCGCCACCTCAGTGTGCGGAGGAGAGGTGGTCGCAAGGGCCTGCGTCATCAAGGATCTCGAATCAGAGGTCCGTATCTTCTTGTTTTACACGCCTCCGCCAAGCCTTGCTTACAATGCCGTATATTTTTTTGATGAGACAGACGGGTGACTTGACGGTGACTGGACTAATATGTGACAATTTAGTGCGATAATGGTTTTCTATAAACAGATTGGTGATCTTCGCCGCGGAGACGTGCTGATAACGCACGCCACAGACATCGGTTGGTCGCCGTACTTCCCGCTCCTGACAGGCATCGTCACCGAGCTCGGTGGTCTTATATCACACGGTACGTTATTCAATCCGTAGACCTTTACATCTTTTTTTTCTAGTTTAGTAGCTTCTTTTTCTAGTAAATCAGATCTATAAACCTATAGTTTTTTTTACAAACATCAAAAATTTAGAAAATACTGGGCAACAGTTGATTATGCATCGAAGGGATGCATAGGTAAGAGTAAGAGTTAAACTCACGAGCGAAGTGAAAGAATTTATACTAGAAACCAAAACCTTTTCACACCTACTGCGAGATAAATAAAGGCCAGCCACGAGTGGCCACCGCAGGCAGTGGCCAGGTGCAGGTCGCTTGGTAAAACTTTTCATGTCAATCTTCACCTGAGATTTTTAGAGAATTCAGCTGAGATTCTAAATTCAAATCACATTATTGACCAAATCAAAAATGGGCCCAACACAAATTACTTGCATGGCTAAAAAATGGTATGGATAATAGTACATTATGGTACAAGTGCGTAATGTTGGTGATTACCGCTGAGGCGCCATTGAGACCCGAGCCTTTAGGTGAGGGTCTTAAGAGAGCCGAGGACGGTAATCATCAATACACACGTGTATCATACGACGTTTTTCAACACACTTGAGAATAAAATAATACAAAAAAAACATTTTCAACAGTGAAAACGAGTTGTGAATTTTTGCAATGGCGGGGTAAATTAATCAGTTTTCCTATGCGCGCGCATCTAACAATGGCGATTGGCTATAGACTAAAACAATGAGGTTACTTTCTTTTTTTTAGCTTTTCGCGGATAGCGTACTAGCCACGTACAAAATGGGGAATTTCAAGTTTTCTTTATTGCAGAGAAACAAAAGTTATATTTGAGGGCATGTTTTATTTATTAAACACGTACAAGTTGAAATTATCTAGTTGAATACGAAGTTGCATGAAATGAGCAAGCAATATGTTAGGTTCTAGCATTTTGCTGAATTGTTTGACTAGAAGATAGCTTCTTTGCCACATTTTATGTATTTAATGGATATCATGGAAATAGTAATTATTACCCATATCATGTTATGGATATAGTAAGTACTACTTCCATGACAGGAATAGAAAGGGATTAATGTCGAATGGAACACTTTTAATTGATTAACAGTGTTACATTTTATTATATTGAAAATACTTGAATTTTAACTGGATTAGAATTAATGACTTATTTTATTAATTTTCCATGGATTGATTTGTGACACTTTTAAAATTAGTTTCATTTAAAAGTATTTAAAATGAAGGCAGGAAACCATTAAAAAAAAACTATAACTCACTTGTGAATAATAGCAATGAAAAAGTCACAGTTTGATAACAGGTATCATTATGTGCCTAATTGCGGTGAAATTAGAGCCACTTTATGAGCAAGTGTATTGAAAATAAACTTATTGTATAATTTGACGTTTTCGAGCACGTGCGAAAATAAACATTGGTTTTTAATTTCTAGGCGCTGTAATAGCTCGAGAATACGGATTACCCTGCATCGTAGGTGCAGCAAATGCTACAGATGTATTCAAAACTGGAGATTTAGTACGACTATCAGGCACTCAAGGAATTATTGAAAAAGTGGAGGTGCAAGAAGACCAAAAAGACGAAAGTATAGAGAGTTAAAGAATTAAAAATTTGTATCGTGTACATATTGGACAAAGTGCAATGTGGTGTGGTAAAAGGTTGTTTTGTAAATAAATAAATGTTATAGAAATAAGTACTAATCGGATTTTAATATTAGCTCATATTTATATGAATTGACTAGCACTTCACCCGCGACTTCGTTCACGTGAACCGTATTTTATCCTACAGATGAATTTTTAGTTCGCCCCTTTAAAGGTTAATTTTTTAAAAATCCCATCTTAGTGCTCCCCTACATCATAAGAAGAAGCCCTGTACAGATTTTTTTTCAAAAATCTTTAACACCTCCGAAATCGTCTTTTAGGATTAGTTTTGAAAAACTAATAATGGAAACCTTTACTATTTATTTAGGTAGGTATTTATGCCAAGTTTAAAATATATAAAGTCCTCTAAGTTACCAGAATCATGACCATGGGTGACCATCACCACAAAAATTTAGATCACCCATCCTAATGTCACCCCGCTAAGTTAAACAACATCTAACAAGGCCACCCATCCAAAAACGAGCGAACCCAAAAAAAGTGGTCACCCATCCAAACACTGACCTTGGTAAGTGCTGCTTACTCTGGCAGGGTCTCCCATACATAAAGAAGCGAACCAAAAAAAGTGGTCATCCATCCCAAGACTGACCTTGGTAAGTGTTGCTTACCCTGGCGGGGTCAGCCATACAAAACAAACGAACCAAAAAAAAAGCGGTCACCCATCCAAAGACTAACCTCGGTAAACAGTTACCGAAGTTAGTCTTTGGATGCTTAACCTGTGTGTGTCACCTATCCAAAAACAAGCAAACTAAAAAAAACGTGGTTACCCATCCAAAAATCGACCTTGGTAAGGTTTGCTTAACAAGGCGGCTACACCAACCCAGCCGCCTTTAAAATCATAATATTAATTTTAATCTGCGAATAATCGACCAATTTCCAACAATTATAAATTAGGCTCGTTGACAAGAGATTAACATTGAAAAAGGTTCTCAGAAACCCACAACTGCTGTAACATGTGGTTAATTCGAGATTTTTGTCAATTGTGACAAATTGTTAAACGCTTGTCACATTTGGGACTTGTGAAACTGAAAGTAGAATTAACAGGCGATTAATCCTCGATTACGTAAACAGCCCGATAATTGAGAGCTGGGAAACCGGCACTTAGATAAAGAAATTGTAAATAAGTTAGCATTTGATCACAGTGGACAAACAATAGCGTTTAGCAACTACATACCTTTACAAAAAACACAAATAAAATTTAGACCAATTACTTTAAAAATTTAGAAAAATTTAATAATACCGTGAATAGTAAGTTAAGTGTTCAAAATTTTAATAATATGGATGATCCAAATGAGTTCTATGCCGAATTTTCTAATGTTTAATTATACTTTTCCACTGAAAGCGATTAGTATTTACACCAAGTTCGTATTTAGTGATTGGGCGACTCAAGGCATTTGTAAAATCAGGGAAAAGCTATATGAACTTTATGGCCTAAAGCAACATATGATAAATATGTTGCGAAATATTCAAAAACCTTCAAAATTGCATGAAAAATAGCTAAAGCGCTGTGTATAAGCAATAAAATAAAATCAGCAGACGATAAAATAAAAATTACCTGGAAAATAATAAATAATGAAACAGGTAGAAAAAAACAGCGTAATACTGAAATTAATTTAGCGACTGCACATGGTCCCATACAATCAGATGTAGAGGTAGCTCAGGAATTTGAAAACCTTTTTGTTCATATTCCTCTTAAAACTACAGCAGCTTTAAATTCATCACCCACGCTCTCTGCTGCCTTACTTAGAAATAATGCCCCCCCGGTGACGGACAGCCGCGGCGGGTTCGCGGTGAGTGCTAACGCGTGCCCGTGTTCCCGCCATAAGCGGCACTGGAGGACACCGTGGAGTTTTAGTGGGTTAGAGTCCCACATAACTGCACTATCTCCCCGTGGTAGTGCAGTATACATGAGCATTTATCCACGCAAAAAAAAAAAAAAGGCTATTTTAAAAGATCTAAAATCAAATCAACAGAAGATCTTTGGGGACTATCTGTAAAAGTATGTAAACTAATCATTGAAACTATTGCACCCTATTTAGATTTCATATTTAACACTAGTGTCGATCAAAGAGTCTTTCCGGACCTCATGAAACACAGTAAAGTAGTTCCATTGTTTAAATCCGGGGATAGCAAAGAAGCCAATAATTATATCTTAGTTTCCGAGAAACGATAGAGGGGGGGAGGAGGGGGGGGGGAAGAGGAGGTTTGGCACTTTTCCCATACTCGCGAGAGTTACTTGTTTACGAATCTGTCAAAATATACCCACCTTCCCCTCCACCATCTGGGAGAACAATTATGTCAATGAGTCAGTGAGTCAGTCAGTCAGTCAGTCAGTCAGTCAGTCAGTCAGTGGTAATCCAGTTTTATATAGTATAACTAGTATTCGCTTGGTGCGCGAGCTGCAAGCAGCTCGCGTTTTGTTGTCCCTACACCTACACCTACCCTACACCTACCCTACACCTACCCTACACCTACCCTACACCTACCCTACACCTACCCTACACCTACCCTACACCTACCCTACACCTACCCTACACCTACCCTACACCTACCCTACACCTACCCAACACCAACCCTACACCTACCCGGCCAGTGTCAATTCTGCCGGTTCTCAGTAAAGTCTTCAAAAAGTTAATGTTCAACCAATTGTTGCGTTATTTCAACAAATATTCCATCTTTCATGATCAATACTACGGTTTCACAAAAGGGCGGCACAACTGACGCTGGCGTCACCCTAATAAAGAATATCTTTAACGCCTGGGAAGAAGCACAAGATATATTGAAACTCGAGCACTATGGGATTAGACATCCCTTGAATTACTTAGGTCATATTTGAAAGCCAGACAACTTAAAGTAAAAGGTAAACGGCGTAAACTCACTAGGGTCTGAAATGACAATGGGCGTTCCTAAAGGCTCTATACCATGCCCATTCCTCTTTTTAGTTTACATTAACGATTTGCCCCATTTATTATAAAATCAACCGAAGATCGTGTTATTTGCTGATGACACATCTTTGATATTTAAAATAGATCGTCGGTCACAAAATCTTGATGTTGTGAATAAGTCTATTCAGCAGGTCCAAACTTGGTTCACGGCAAACAATTTGGTACTAAATGAAAAAAAAAAACCAAATGTATTAGATTCACATTGCCGAATGTCAGAAGTAGTGAGTGCGACATAATATCAAATGGAGAAAAGCTGGACTATGCAAATCAAACAGTTTTCCTAGGAATCACTCTAGGTGACAAATTGCAATAGCCGACTCACAAGAGATGTTATGTAGCCCCCCCCCCCCCACATAAAATCTCTTGCGAGTCGGCTGAGTTCAGCCGCTTATGCTGTTAGAAAGAGAAGACAGTTAACGGATGTGGAGACCGCGCGTTTGGTCTACTTTCACAGCATTATGTCATACGGTATTTTACTGTGAGGTCGGGCGGCTGACATTGAAACAATATTCATTTTGCAAAAGAGAGCTGTCAGAGCCATATATAAGTTAAGTCAGCGAGTATCTCTAAGGGAGCTATTTAAAAAGATTAATATTATGACAGTTTGTTGCCAATTCATTTATGAAAATATTTTATGTAAGGAAAATACATCTCTTTAGTAAAGTCAGTGATAGACAAAATTGTAATACGAGAAATAAAGATAAGTTAGATCACTTATCATCTATCTTAAAGACTAGCTAAAGTACACTAATCTTTCATGTGGTACTGTGTTAAATTCTATAACAAAATACCTTTTGATATATTAAAACTAAATGCAAGTAAATTTAAAACTTTAGTTAAAATCATACTTTGTAAACAAACATATTACAAACTAGATGATTAAATTCAAGATAAGAATGCTTGGAAACATGCTGGTCCTGCTCCATAGGGCAATCCTTAGTGTAGACAAAATCAAACTGGTTAATTTGTATTATATTCATAATTATAGTAATGCTTTATTTTTATTATTTTTGTTTAAAAAATGTTGACTCGCACACTGTTCCGTTGTTGTTGAATTAGGTAATTTACCTATGTATGCAATATTTGTAAGTATGTGAGAACCATGTTCCTATTTATCAAGTGAAGGGTTTTACCTGTTAGTGCTTTTAATACTTTACATCTATATGTTGTATAGTAGTGAATACATGAATTTATTAATGTATGTATTTTAATATTGTAAAACATTTTTTTTAAAGTATGTAGTTTCTTGTGCATTCTTTTCCATAACAAGCTACTTTTCCGAATGCACGGTAGAATCAATTTTTATTACTTGTAAATTTTAGTTGTTAACGTTCAAGTGCCGCTTAATGGCCTAATTGAAATAAATACATTTGACTTTGACTTTGACTTTAAGCCCAACAAATTGCCACTTTTTCACGAGAGAATAAATGTAATTATGTATAATCATTTTTATTTTTTTATTATTATTATATAACTCTTTTTGTTTTTTTTTTAAGAGTGGTATTTCCAAAAACCAATAAATACATGAAATCTTTTTATCAACCAAGAGTATAAATCTAAAAGTTCAGGTGTTCAACTTAAAAACTTTAGAAATATCATACACACTTTCAATTCCCTTCCTACCTTTCAGTTCCGTACCAAAAGGGTAAAAACGGGACCCTATTTCTAAGACTCCGCGATCCGTCTGTCTGTCTGTTTGTCCGTCTGTCACCAGGCTATATCTCATGAACCGTGATAGCTAGGCCGCTGAAATTTTCACAGATGATGTATTTCTGTTGCCGCTATAACAAAAAATACTAAAAACAGAATAAAATAAATATTTAAGTGGGGCTCCCATAGAACAAACGTGTTTTTTTTGCCATTTTTTGAAATAATGGTACGGAACCCTTCGTGCGCGAGTCCGACTCGCACTTGGCTGGTTTTTTTATTTTCAATGTTTACATCTTTTTAGAAGTTAAGGACGTCATTATGCCCAACTTATACCAATCTGAGAGGGCCAGGGCACATGACATGAGGAGAAAAAATCAAACCTATAGAATGATGGGCATGATTCATCGTTTATCTGTTTCAACCATTTATTGCAGTTTCTAATGATTCAGAGAGACTAATATTTTTGTGAGAAGATCAGGACACGGCAGAAAACCCGTATTTCTAACGGGAATAATGGTTTGATTCCGTTTCATGTTCGCAAAAACCCGCGTTTATAGGCCATCCAGCCAGAAATGAGCAGGAAGAATTTTGAGGTGCAACAGTAAGTGAGCTTACTGTACGAAAGAGATTAAAGAAAGCTGGTTTTGGTTCGTTCGTGCCCATCGAAGGTCCAAAACCTGAGGTTTTGCTAGAGAACATCGAGTTTGGTTCACCGACTATTGGAATAAAATGTTGTTTAGTGATGAGTGTGGAAGTCATTTAAATCGAATTGACGGACAGCAGTAAATGTATTATCGTGAACAAAAACAACATGATGCACTGCGCTCAAGGCTGTATCCTTAGAGAATAGCACTGCTGTCAATTTTTTAAACTGCTGTGTCAATGTGGCATATGGTGGAGGAACAATAATGGATTCAGATAGAATGTTTGCGAGCTCTTACAAACTTGGTGGTGATCGATGGAGGAGATTTTATTGCTATAGAAGTGTTATTTAAGAATAAAATGTGGTACCATTTGCCCCTTTATCAGGAGTCACTTCGTTTTGATCCAGGATAATGCTCGACCGAATACCACTTTTCCACTCCAGTCTATCTTAAGGCGCAAGTATGCCCCAATGGCCTTGAGCATCCCGGCTAAGCTAAACTCTCACACTGGCATGGCTCACGCACACATAATGCGCACGGACTGTGATCAAAGAATATATGCAGACGCAGATGCGACTAGCTCGGTGGTATTTTGCCTACGATTCCGTAAATAAATAATACGTATACTTTTTACTAGACATATTTTATTATTACATTATGTAGGTCAAGTCATATCAAAATAGTTTAGACTAAGCTCTTGATTACCGGAAACGCAGATTACGGCATTCAACCGGTTAAAATATGGATATGGAATGTTTTCGGTTACAACCCTAAGGATAACTTTTTTTTTCACAATTTTATCGAGAAGTTCAATGAAATACAAACTTATTTTTGTGATTGATAAAAACCAATAATATACAACTTTTTGCAATGTCAGGACGGTATGGAAGAAGAAAACGTGTTGCGCCAAATCCAAGTAACATGGGATAAGGGTAGGAAGATGATGATGTCAGTGGTAACAGTTTCCTTCCAGGTTACAAATCAAACACAGCTCATTCTAAAAATCAATAAATTATAATTCTCTTTCTCATTTCAGCTCTGCTAAAACTCGTATAATATTATCTGTTAGCTCGTGGATGAAGAGATGAGTGGACTGTATAAAAAGACGGTTGGTTTTAAAGCCGTTATATTCAAATGTACAATAAATTGTCCCGAACAACCTATTAGTTTAGGAAGAGAGAGGTGTCGACTGTCGCGGTGGAGTCCGTGGTAGCGAGTGTCCTCGACCCGCGCCGTGCTGCGTTGATGTCGCGCCGCTCACCCACACATCGATGCCGCGTGGGCCGCGCGCGAGTGTGCCAACTGCAGACGGCGCGCGCTGGCCGCGAGTGTTGGGTTCAAATCCCAACATTATCCGTTTTTTGCTTCTTATTCTGCTCTTCATTTGAATCTTCTTTGATTTCCTGTTTTGTGCTTTGTTCTTGATTATCTGATTCATTACCTGTGGTAAATTATGTCAATTTTAATACTTAATTGTTAGAAATTATTTAAACAAGGTCTTTTTCTCAAAAACTATGAGATTACGCACTATAAAACTTTTTGAAAGTGTTTTACTGGAAGAATATTACACAAAAAATTTGAGGCACCTAGCAGCTTGAAAAGGTTATACACTTGCGACAAATCCGTTGCGTGGTTTGGAATAGCACCCTAATTGCATAAGTGAATTTGGCAAGGCAAAGGGTTTGACCCCATGAAAGAGTCCAATATTTTTTGTCAATACCTTGTTATTTAAAGGGTATTTGTCATACTCTTTCATGGGGTCAAACCCTTTGCCTTGCCTTACTTTTTTTGTTAGATTATTCAATTTTCTTTTGTCTTCAGGACACCTAGACTGATGCCACGTTTTTCTCTGTATTCTTTTCTCCATAATGAGATGCTTGATTCTGAGCGGATAAGTATTTCCCTTCGTCCTCTTGTGGAAGTCAGGCGTATTTTCCCACGCTGCTTGCTGGATATGCATAATGAACTTTTCTACTTCGATGTGTTTTTAATGGAACTTTAAGATCTATCTGATCATTCAATTTGGACTTGAAGTTCTCCCAGTCTGTATATTTATTGACAAGAGTGGCCCTGTTTTCAATATATAAAATGGATTCACTTATTTCTAGATAGATTGCAGAGTGATCTGAATTCATGTCATAGCTTTGTTCCGATTTTATATAACTAGTTGATAGATCCTTGGTTATAAAAAAATCTATTAAAGCCGGAATTTTATTTTTGATCTGTTGGCCAATAGGTAGGCTTTCCAGTTGATATGACATCACATTTCAGCTCTTTTGATTGATTTAAAAAAGCATAGTACAATCTACCTTTTACCACCAATCTGTCTACCTAAAAATATTTTTAAATATCATAGCCGTTTTGGAGGAGTTTCCAAAAGTTGCGAAAAAATATCGTGTTGTTAATTATTTTTTTTATAGCAAAACGATTAGTTACACGATAAAACCTTGTGTACCAAATAATGTACATGAGTCAATAATAAATATGTATTTTTTTCAAACCTTTTAACTTAGCCGTTACGAAGGAGTATGCTTTAGAAAGTAACCGTTTTACGGCACTAAAGCGCATGTAAGCCCTTAATAATGTCAATATCGCAGTTTTGGCATAGCTGGCGAGACCACCAGACATGCATCCGATAGAACACGTCTGGGACCCGCTAAAACGAAGATCAAAGTTCATACTTCCTACACCGGTCAATGTGGGTGAACTGCGAAACGCCGTTGTACAGGAATGATAAAAAGAATACGTATTAAAATCCCGGAATCTCATAATAACTATGACTGAAATACCGACGTCCAAAACAACGAAATGCAAAATACCGAAAGTTTTAAATGCCGGTAGCAGTTATATAGATACATAAAATACCGATGTTCAAATGCTCAAATATTTCAATGCCTTAGATAATGGCATGCAAATATTAATAATAGAATACAAATCAAGACACACACACATACACACATTACATTTGAGTATATACTCAAATGATTTTAAAATGTCGTGTAAATGTTAAAAATATAATTCTCGAATGTCAAAATAGAAATATTAAAAATGTCAAGATATTAAATTAAATCATAATAATAAAATATACAAGTTTGTCATATTGAGCCAAATTATTAAAAATATGTAAAAATAATAATAATAAATTTTTAGTTTTAGAATGTCAGAATAAAACTATAAAAATGTCAACATAAAAATAGCAAACCAAATTAAAAAAATTACAAGTCCAGCAATAAATTATAAAAAATATCAAAAATATAAATAAGTATAAAAATTATTAATATTTTTCATTTAAAAACTCATTTATATTACAATAAGCCTTATCTGCTTAGAAATCTTTAACTTTTTTTTTAATGCTAGATCATTCAACTGCTTCCAGCTTTTAGGAAATTTATTTTGTCTTTTTCATTCTGGAGCCATGCAAAAGACACTTTTACGCATAAGTGCCGTTTTGTGCTGATGTTGACAAAGGAGACGGGCATTTCTGGGCCCAGCAGTTAACTAGTTGAAATGTGTATTAAAAAATCCGTTATATTTTTCTAAGGGAAATCACAAAAAAAAGTACCATGTTTCTATCTAGGAAGCGAGAAAAGTTAAATTAAGTTATGAAACTAAATACCTAATCGATTAAAAATTGGTAAAATCTCAAACAAATTTTTGAAAATCGAGTGACAAGTGCTTATCAGTCGTTTGGTGGATACGAATCATAGCGAATCGAGTTCCTTTAATTTTTCATCAGTCTGCAATAGGTACTGGCCACTGAATGCTGACAGACAGATGACAGGCAGAAAAAAATAAACCGGCACTCGTAAGAAAAACATAAAAAAACTACAATGTTATATTGTAACCTCACTTTTAGTTTATTTCATACAACTTGATTCCTGGATAGCCAAATTTCATTATATTTTCAGCGAAGCCTTGTTATTATATCCTCTTACAAATAAAGCTAGTTTGATTGAGTTAACACCTGGGCCCAGAATACTATGGAGTCTTGCCCTTCTCCTTTGAGTATTGTCACGTTTGTTTCTGGGGAATTGATCTGCCATGCGAGAAAATAAATGCGGATTAGCTCTCAAGAACATGGCATTTTCTAATATGTAAAGGCATGATAATGTCAAAATTTTGATTTTTTTTAAATAAGGTTTGCAGCTCTGAAGGGATACAAGTGAAGACTAGTTCCCTGTCAGTCGAGTTGCCCCAAAAAATGATGCCGTATCTTAAAATAGATTCCACGAGCCCGTAGTATGCGGTGAGCAAAGCATCAACCCCAACTACTGCAGCAAGTGTGTACAGAGCATACGCTGAGCTACTCATTTTGTTACTGACAGTCTCAACGTGTGCCTTCCAATTTAACTTTTTGTCAATAATTAGTCCTAAAAATTTTATTGTATCAACTTCGTCAATGTTATTATTATTGTAATGTATGTCAAGATTATTTGAAAATGTCAAGGAACGTTGACTAAAGCGCATAATTTTAGTCTTTGTCAAATTTATTTTCAAGTTATTATTATTTAGCCATTCTATTATTGCAGTCAGTGAATTATTAATGTCGCATTTATATGTCTATCTATTTTTACACTCAATTGTCACTACACTATCATCGGCAAAGAAGCTCATCGGCTGCGCTGTGGATAGGCAAGTCATTTAAATATATTGTAAACAGGGGAGGTCCCAAAACACTGCCCTGAGGTACACCATACATGACCTCACGCTCTTGCGACCGATGTGCCTCTTCTCGCTGAGTAGTTATGTTTACCCTACTGACTTCTGTAATTTGCTTCCTGTGCTGAAGATAAGACTCAAAAAGCTTTATTATGTTACCTCTAATGCCATATGCTTCGAGTTTTTTAAGTAAGTAAAATACTTTGTTGAACATAATCAAACGCCTGAGTCATATCACAGAATATACTGAAAATTGGTTTATTTTGATCCATATTTGTCATCACAGTGTGTAAAAAATCATAAATTGCCATGTTTATAGTCTTTTTTTCTCTGAAACCTTTTTGTTCATTACAGAGGATGTTATTGCGTTCTAAATATGAGTTAAGTTGTTTGTAAATATATTTTCTCACAAATGGTATGTAATGTTGTCATAACATCTCTAAAAAGTATCCAGAAAGTGAACTCTACCGGAGACTTATTCAAACTGTCCAGTAAGAAGCGAGATTTTAAATTTGGAATCTCCTACTGTCCAGTAAGTAAGTATGTAATTTACTTACTGGACAGTAGTAGGGATTGGTCCGATTTATCAAAACGTAACTTATATTGGATATGTGTTAGATATCATATCATATTGATATCTATATCAAAATAACCGTTATTACAAAAACTGTATCTAATAAAAACCTTACTAGCGGAAACGTACGAACTACGAACAAAACGCAAACTTCACAAACGATAGGAACCATAAATATGCGCTACCTCTCTTTCTAAGTATTATTTCGCGTTCGTTGTTAGTTTGCTCATCTACATAATATTTTAACTTATGCAAACTACTAAATGATATCGATATCTGAAAACCATTTTCGATATCGATATGAAAACTGTATATCGGTTACATAACCGTTTGTGCAAAAAACCGTAAACACCCATCTCTAGACAGTATGTCATCCTCTTCAGATCTGCTTAGAAAAAAAAACATAGTACCAGCCAGACACATAATTAGAGTTTAGCCATTATACATGGTTATAGGAGCGAGGCTCCAAATATATATCTATCTCTCTTTTTGGTATGACATTTTAAAAGATAGATATATTTTTGAGTCCGTTAATCAAGACCACAGAACAAAAAAAACGCCTACTACAATAGAAGTCGCAAGTGGGCGGGGCCCGCGTACCCCGAGCTTTGCACAGTTCTGCATGTTTCCTTCCGCGCACACACTACGCACATCAGTCTTGGTTCAACCGTCACGGTAACAAAAACTTGAAAAAAAATACAAAAATGCCTTATTGTGCTGTTTTAGAATGTAAACACGATAGCAGAACCAAAAATGTATCAAATGTAGGTATATCTTACCATCGGCAAGTCTTAATTTATTTAATTTCGATAAAAATGTAAAAACAATATTTTATTAAACAAGACAAGTAAAAGTTGATTTTATGGTGTTAAACTTAAGGTCTACTTTCTTTAAAACTCAAACATTGTTCTCGAAGATTCCAACTATGCACATGTCACATTCAGCTACTCAATTAGAGATTACCAATATCGATAATGAGTTATCGATACTTTAAACTTACAATATTCGAAAAAATCTTCTTACGCGCGAAAAACATAACCCTTTCCTTGTAGCCGTGTAAAAATAAAGATTACGACGAATTGAGAACCTCCTCCTTTTTTTGAAGTCGGTTAAAAAGACAACAGCCTTCAAAATCAACAAAGTGTAATAATAATAACACATGAACATAGAACCTCCTTCTTTTTTTAAGTCAGTTAAAAACTGGCTTGTGTTAGTCTGAAATTTAAGATCTACTGGTGTATAGACCAAAATTTCATCAGTTCATTAAGGAAGTTAGTCAAGCTAATCATAATAAGAGTGTAGCCGCAGGCGAAAGCGTAAGCTTCCCATATCAGTAGGACGTATTGCATTTGTAGTGTAGTCTATCGCATCATCATCATCAATCATCAATACATATAATAAATCTGTAAAAAAGTATTTTTTGTACATCGAAAATATTGCCAAAAAAATAGCCAGTGTGTTAAAGGATAACAAACAGAACCTATTTCCGGCATTTTTGGTATTTGTGTCTGTTTATTTGTGCACGCATCACGTGACATGTACGAAACCAATGTAAATAACTTTTATACATAAACATTGTGCGTACCTTGAAGAATTACTTAGTTTTTGTGTCATCGCAATCGGTTCACTCTATCAAAAGTTAGATGAATTTAAAGTGTTCAAAAAGTAAAATTATCACAACACACGCAATTCAGATACTCGGAGAGTTGAACTCGATATTCGATAGATGGCGTTGTGAATTTGAAGTCATTTTCTGAATCACGGTGTTAAGATTCTCCGCGAAAGATTGATGACTATAGAAACAAATATGGTCGGTAGGTAAGTAGGGTAGGCAGGAAGGTAAGTAGGGTAGGGTTGGCAAACAGATGACGGGAGCAAAGCCGCGGTCACAGCTTGTAATTAATAATAGTACACCAAAGACTACGTACAGTACTGTCTTTCCTTTCATTTTTTTAAATCCATGGAAAGGTTGTCTTGAAAAGATCGCTTTTAGCGATAAGGCCGCCCATTGTGCCACCCAGTGTAATGTTTTCTTCGTCTATACTTTCTGTAACTTATATGGTGTACATAATAAAGAGTATTGTATTCTATAATTCTATTGATAGAACAAAAACACTAAGATACGCCCATCTTTGTATCAATAGAATCATTTTCAAAATCGGATCAGTAGTTTACCATAAAATATCTTAATAATAGTTTCTATAAATCGTAAGTATTGGAATAAATTTATATAAAAACTTGATTACAAACATAATAATATTTATCGACTCTAGTTATTGGGCGCACGGTTGGCGCAGTGGTTGAGCGATTGACTGCTGCGCGGCGTGTCGCGGGTTCGATTTCCGCACGGAACAAATATTTGTATGATCTACAAATAGTTGTTCCGGCTCTGGGTTTGTGTATGTGAAATGATATGTTTGTAAACGCACCCACGATACAGGAGAAATTCCTAGAGTGGGGCAACGTTTTTTTTTTTAACTAAACTGTTTTGTTTGAAAATAATACGGAATGTCGATAAATAAGTCAACGACCGTGGTACATCACTACAGAAGGACGAGTAGTAATGACCTCATTTCGCAAATATAAATCTTATCGGTAACGAAATACGGCTTTAAATTAAATGAATTTATTATAGTGACATCTAGTGGCGGGTAGCGTAACTTGCTCATAAAACTATTACGTGTGCGCTTTAAACGAAAAAAGTAATAAATACTCAAAAAGAGTAGACAATAAACCAACTCTATTGTCATAAAGCTGTGGTTTATTTTCAAATAAGCGACGACTGACATATTTTCTACTTTCATCTAAAAATTAAACTACCAATCACACCAAAGATTTCTTAGTGTTATGAAATACAATTAATCTGTATATGTGTGAGTTTGGGTACGCTGGTTCCGATACTAATAAAGCTATATGCGATTTCTACTGTCTTCTCTGTTCTGTGATCAAGACGTACAACAAACAAATATAAATGCCCCCGGTAAATCGATCACAATATCTATCAGTAATTGCCCTAATATGAATGTAACCTTCAATATTAATTAAACGAATTTGTTGTTAAACTTTCTTTCATTTTTGAGAAAAGCATTAAACAAGCCTCAACCAGTAAGAAAGCCATCCTGGCCTCGTATATAACCGGACCTCACCTACGTTTCGGTCCGGTTAACTCATACTTGGCCAGGAAGGTTTACTTACTGGATTCTGCAGTAATGTACTATTTCAAAAATTTTTGAAAAAGGGATGAGCGAAATCGGTCTATAATTCACCATCAATTCTTTGTTGTCTATCTTAAACAGCGGCTTTACGACAGCTGTTTTGAGTGCTGTTGGATATATACCAGCACTGATACTCAAATTAATTATGTAACTTAAAGGTGAGCATATGACGTGAGCTACCACTTTTAAGTATTTTTGTGGAAATGCCATCGAAGCCTACACTATTCGTATTTTTGAGTGTTAATATCATTTTTAGAACGTCTTCCGGTGAGCTAGGTGCCATAAAAATAGAATCTTTTCTACTCAAAATGCGTTACTCTTATTCCAGAATTAATATGATGAAAGTTCTCGTTAAAATTATTGGTAACAAATGCGTTAGTGCGACAAGAGGTCACTGCAAACAGGAGCTGTGCGCGCGCGACGGACGGTCGTCCTAGGAACTATGTAACTTATCTTATTGCGGATATCAATACAGTCATATACATTGTTTCACAAATCAAACAAAAATACCATCTCTAGGAGAGAGCGTCTGGATTTTAATCCAAGCAATTTAAACTTAATCAATAAATCATCTATACTTAATAATATTATAAAGAGGTAAAATTTGTAAGTTTGTATGTAGGGGGTAATCTCAGGAACTACTGGTTGGAATTGAAAAAATATTTTTGTGTTAGATAGTCCATTTATCGAGGAAGGTTATAGGCTATATAACATCACGCTACGACGAATAAGAGCGGAGCATAATATAGGGGTAGGTGTAGGGTAGGTGTAGGGTAGGTGTAGGGTAGGTGTAGGGTAGGTGTAGGGTAGGTGTAGGGTAGGTGTAGGGTAGGTGTAGGGTAGGTGTAGGGTAGGTGTAGGGTAGGTGTAGGGTAGGTGTAGGGTAGGTGTAGGGTAGGTGTAGGGTAGGTGTAGGGTAGGTGTAGGGTAGGTGTAGGGTAGGTGTAGGGTAGGTGTAGGGTAGGTGTAGGGTAGGTGTAGGGTAGGTGTAGGGTAGGTGTAGGGTAGGTGTAGGGTAGGTGTAGGGTAGGTGTAGGGTAGGTGTAGGGTAGGTGTAGGGTAGGTGTAGGGTAGGTGTAGGGTAGGTGTAGGGTAGGTGTAGGGTAGGTGTAGGGTAGGTGTAGGGTAGGTGTAGGGTAGGTGTAGGGTAGGTGTAGGGTAGGTGTAGGGTAGGTGTAGGGTAGGTGTAGGGTAGGTGTAGGGTAGGTGTAGGGTAGGTGTAGGGTAGGTGTAGGGTAGGTGTAGGGTAGGTGTAGGGTAGGTGTAGGTTAGGTGTAGGAAAGGTGTAGGGTAGGTGTAGGGTAGGTGTAGGGTAGGTGTAGGGTAGGTGTAGGGTAGGTGTAGGGTAGGTGTAGGGTAGGTGTTGGGTAGGTGTAGGGTAGGTGTTGGGTAGGTGTAGGGTAGGTGTAGGGTAGGTGTAGGGTAGGTGTAGGGTAGGTGTAGGGTAGGTGTAGGGTAGGTGTAGGGTAGGTGTAGGGTAGGTGTAGGGTAGGTGTAGGGTAGGTGTAGGGTAGGTGTAGGGTAGGTGTAGGGTAGGTGTAGGGTAGGTGTAGGGTAGGTGTAGGGAAGGTGTAGGGTAGGTGTAGGGTAGGTGTAGGGTAGGTGTAGGGTAGGTGTAGGGTAGGTGTAGGGTAGGTGTAGGGTAGGTGTAGGGTAGGGTAGGTGTAGGGTAGGTGTAGGGTAGGTGTAGGGTAGGTGTAGGGTAGGTGTAGGGTAGGTGTAGGGTAGGTGTAGGGTAGGTGTAGGGTAGGTGTAGGGTAGGTGTAGGGTAGGTGTAGGGTAGGTGTAGGGTAGGTGTAGGGTAGGTGTAGGGTAGGTGTAGGGTAGGTGTAGGGTAGGTGTAGGGTAGGTGTAGGGTAGGTGTAGGGTAGGTGTAGGGTAGGTGTAGGGTAGGTGTAGGGTAGGTGTAGGGTAGGTGTAGGGTAGGTGTAGGGTAGGTGTAGGGTAGGTGTAGGGTAGGTGTAGGGTAGGTGTAGGGTAGGTGTAGGGTAGGTGTAGGGTAGGTGTAGGGTAGGTGTAGGGTAGGTGTAGGGTAGGTGTAGGGTAGGTGTAGGGTAGGTGTAGGGTAGGTGTAGGGTAGGTGTAGGGTAGGTGTAGGGTAGGTGTAGGGTAGGTGTAGGGTAGGTGTAGGGTAGGTGTAGGGTAGGTGTAGGGTAGGTGTAGGGTAGGTGTAGGGTAGGTGTAGGGTAGGTGTAGGGTAGGTGTAGGGTAGGTGTAGGGTAGGTGTAGGGTAGGTGTAGGGTAGGTGTAGGGTAGGTGTAGGGTAGGTGTAGGGTAGGTGTAGGGTAGGTGTAGGGTAGGTGTAGGGTAGGTGTAGGGTAGGTGTAGGGTAGGTGTAGGGTAGGTGTAGGGTAGGTGTAGGGTAGGTGTAGGGTAGGTGTAGGGTAGGTGTAGGGTAGGTGTAGGGTAGGTGTAGGGTAGGTGTAGGGTAGTGTAGGGTAGGTGTAGGGTAGGTGTAGGGTAGGTGTAGGGTAGGTGTAGGGTAGGTGTAGGGTAGGTGTAGGGTAGGTGTAGGGTAGGTGTAGGGTAGGTGTAGGGTAGGTGTAGGGTAGGTGTAGGGTAGGTGTAGGGTAGGTGTAGGGTAGGTGTAGGGTAGGTGTAGGGTAGGTGTAGGGTAGGTGTAGGTAGGTGTAGGGTAGGTGTAGGGTAGGTGTAGGGGTAGGTGTAGGGTAGGTGTAGGGTAGGTGTAGGTAGGTGTAGGGTAGGTGTAGGGTAGGTGTAGGGTAGGTGTAGGGTAGGTGTAGGGTAGGTGTAGGGTAGGTGTTGGGTAGGTGTAGGGTAGGTGTAGGGTAGGTGTAGGGTAGGTGTAGGGTAGGTGTAGGGTAGGTGTAGGGTAGGTGTAGGGTAGGTGTAGGGTAGGTGTAGGGTAGGTGTAGGGTAGGTGTAGGGTAGGTGTAGGGTAGGTGTAGGGTAGGTGTAGGGTAGGTGTAGGGTAGGTGTAGGGTAGGTGTAGGGTAGGTGTAGGGTAGGTGTAGGGTAGGTGTAGGGTAGGTGTAGGGTAGGTGTAGGGTAGGTGTAGGGTAGGTGTAGGGTAGGTGTAGGGTAGGTGTAGGGTAGGTGTAGGGTAGGTGTAGGGTAGGTGTAGGGTAGGTGTAGGGTAGGTGTAGGGTAGGTGTAGGGTAGGTGTAGGGTAGGTGTAGGGTAGGTGTAGGGTAGGTGTAGGGTAGGTGTAGGGTAGGTGTAGGGTAGGTGTAGGGTAGGTGTAGGGTAGGTGTAGGGTAGGTGTAGGGTAGGTGTAGGGTAGGTGTAGGGTAGGTGTAGGGTAGGTGTAGGGTAGGTGTAGGGTAGGTGTAGGGTAAGGTGTAGGGTAGGTGTAGGGTAGGTGTAGGGTAGGTGTAGGGTAGGTGTAGGGTAGGTGTAGGGTAGGTGTAGGGTAGGTGTAGGGTAGGTGTAGGGTAGGTGTAGGGTAGGTGTAGGGTAGGTGTAGGGTAGGTGTAGGGTAGGTGTAGGGTAGGTGTAGGGTAGGTGTAGGGTAGGTGTAGGGTAGGTGTAGGGTAGGTGTAGGGTAGGTGTAGGGTAGGTGTAGGGTAGGTGTAGGGTAGGTGTAGGGTAGGTGTAGGGTAGGTGTAGGGTAGGTGTAGGGTAGGTGTAGGGTAGGTGTAGGGTAGGTGTAGGGTAGGTGTAGGGTAGGTGTAGGGTAGGTGTAGGGTAGGTGTAGGGTAGGTGTAGGGTAGGTGTAGGGTAGGTGTAGGGTAGGTGTAGGGTAGGTGTAGGGTAGGTGTAGGGTAGGTGTAGGGTAGGTGTAGGGTAGGTGTAGGGTAGGTGTAGGGTAGGTGTAGGGTAGGTGTAGGGTAGGTGTAGGGTAGGTGTAGGGTAGGTGTAGGGTAGGTGTAGGGTAGGTGTAGGGTAGGTGTAGGGTAGGTGTAGGGTAGGTGTAGGGTAGGTGTAGGGTAGGTGTAGGGTAGGTGTAGGGTAGGTGTAGGGTAGGTGTGGGGTAGGTGTAGGGTAGGTGTAGGGTAGGTGTAGGGTAGGTGTAGGGTAGGTGTAGGGTAGGTGTAGGGTAGGTGTAGGGTAGGTGTAGGGTAGGTGTAGGGTAGGTGTAGGGTAGGTGTAGGGTAGGTGTAGGGTAGGTGTAGGGTAGGTGTAGGGTAGGTGTAGGGTAGGTGTAGGGTAGGTGTAGGGTAGGTGTAGGGTAGGTGTAGGGTAGGTGTAGGGTAGGTGTAGGGTAGGTGTAGGGTAGGTGTAGGGTAGGTGTAGGGTAGGTGTAGGGTAGGTGTAGGGTAGGTGTAGGGTAGGTGTAGGGTACGTAGGTGTAGGGTAGGTGTAGGGTAGGTGTAGGGTAGGTGTAGGGTACGTAGGTGTAGGGTAGGTGTAGGGTAGGTGTAGGGTAGGTGTAGGGTAGGTGTAGGGTAGGTGTAGGGTAGGTGTAGGGTAGGTGTAGGGTAGGTGTAGGGTAGGTGTAGGGTAGGTGTAGGGAAGGTGTAGGGTAGGTGTAGGGTAGGTGTAGGGTAGGTGTAGGGTAGGTGTAGGGTAGGTGTAGGGTAGGTGTAGGGTAGGTGTAGGGTAGGTGTAGGGTAGGTGTAGGGTAGGTGTAGGGTAGGTGTAGGGTAGGTGTAGGGTAGGTGTAGGGTAGGTGTAGGGTAGGTGTAGGGTACCTATATGGTAGGTGTAGTCAAATACATCTGTCCCTTATTAGATATCAAATTGATACTTATGGTCGACCCCCTGGAACCTTGGTTGAGTCTAAAGAATTGAGAGCACTCAATATCTTGTCCATGCTGAGCTCTATCTTAGAAATGAGAGAGTCATGCTCCGAAGAATTCCCACTCGACGGCGCACCCCTTTTTTATTTTTTTTGGGTGGGAAATCATCCAATGACTTCTCCCGCTCTGGGTGAAGCGGAAGGGCGTGTGAAGACTTTTACTGACTAAAATCAACCCGTGTTCCTTCAGTTGCTTCTCCCCGCGTGTCGCTAATTCAGCCGCCGCCTGGTGCGACCTCCCCTGCGCCAGGACCAGCGTGTCGTTAGCGTAGCAAATTACGCTGACGCCGCTAGGGAGGTCGGCGCGCAGCACCCAGTCGTACCCGATGTCCCACAGATGCGGCCCCAAGACCGATCCCTGTGGGACACCGCACGACATCTCTCGCCGGTTCCACTCTCCCTGGTGACTGGGGTAGATGACGGCCCTGTCCGTCAAATAGGCCTCGACCACGCGACACAGGTAGATGGCATCCGGTGATACCGGAGTGCTTCCCTGATGCAACTTCAGGGACGACGCACCCCCACCAGATGATTATTCATAAACTGATTTAAAGAAAAATGGTACAAATTTCTTCGGGGTCATTAGTGGCTCTGACCTTGTATTTGGCTCTGACCTTGTATTTCGCATTAGAAGGTATGCCAGTAGAAGATTTCCGATTAGCTATGTACGTCCAAAAATATTTTACATTACTGTGGAATGCGGATACTATCCTCAACAGATTCAATGTATTTTGTGTAGCAAGATTTGCATTCAGTATGAAATCTCGAAGAATTGCCAAGCTTAAGTGCCAGTGGGCAGGGCACATTGCTCGCAGAACGGATGGCCGATGGGGCAGAAAAGTTCCGGAGTGGCGACCGCGAACCGGAATACGTTGCGTTGGAAGGCCTCCCACCAGGTGGACCGATGACTTGGTTAAGGTTGCTGGAAGGCGCTGGATGCGAGACGCACGGGATCGGTCAATGTGGCGACGCCTGGGGGAGGCCTATGTCCAGCAGTTCATCCGGATCCTTCCAGCTGTTTGAGCGTGAAGAAGTAACAAACACACACACACACACACAATAACACACACGTACAAACTTTCACCTTTATAATATTATTGTGATTAGTGTGATGATTGAATGCAAATACCAATGCAGTATTTGACTTACTTGTAATTGAAATACAAATACCTACGTAAGTCAAATACTGCCCAGCACTGTCTTTGTTGCCGAACTAACTATGGAATTGATACCATTCAAACCATGATTTGTTTATTTAGGAACATTATCTCGGGTATTGGTCAATGTCCACAACGGCTTATCAAAAGTACATAGGTAACTAAGAAGTTGCACCGTTAATTTAACTAATTACACACAGTAGCTTCATTAGGTGTCACACGTGTTTTGTACTAAACCGTACACAACACGTGTTGGTTTAGTGTGGTTATCATAATTATACAGATATCATAAGATATAGCGCATAATTATAAAATACTATAATTATGCGCTATACCTTATGATATCTGTATAATTAGTTATATCATCCCAAGGGAATAAAAACTATTCTATGTCCTTGCATGGGTCTCAAACTATCTCCATGCCGAATTTCATCTTAATCGGTTCAGTAGATCCAGAGATTTATGGAATTACCCCTACAACCTCACAAACTCACAAACTTTACCTCTTTATAATATTACTAGCTGACCCCCGCGGCTTCGCTCCCGTCAACTGGCTACCCACCTACCTACTGCTTACCTACTTACCCTACCTACCAACCTACTCACCTGCCCCCCTACCTACCCTACCCTATCCTACATACTTGCCTACCCTACCCTACACACCCTGCTTACCCTATCCTACCTAACTACCCACCTACCCTATCCTACATACTTGCCTACCCTACCCTACACACCCTGCTTACCCTATCCTACCTAACTACCCACCTACCCTATCTACCTACCAATTTGTTAAACTATTTATTTGAATAAGAATTAAGTTACCTTTGTCTTTTGAATGGCGATCCAATTAAATTTTAGAACACAAAAGCTGCTATTGTGACTTAACTATAATAGTTAAATATATTCTCAACCAGCCTTTTTTGGAGGTAATAATGAGCACTTTAATCATGTAGTACATAAGTTTTATGTATCATCAATAATTTTCACAGCGCAGGCCAAATAATGCATTTTATACGCAATGTTTGCTACTTTGGGTTACATTAATAAATTTTCATTAAAGATCATTATTTAAAAAAAAAATATAGCCTATGACACTCACAAATAACGTGGCTATCTGTTGGTAAAAGAATTTTCAAAATCACAACCGCACAACCTCACAAACTTTACCTCTATACATATAATAATATATTAATTAATATATTCATATTATACATGATATTCATGGAGGAGCTCGTGGCTAAATAATGACAGCCGCATGGGTCGAACTTCAAGGTTAAGCAACGCTTGACGAGGTCGGTCCGTGGATTGGTGACCATTTCAACATACCGAGTTTCCTCCGTGCCTCGGAAAGCACGTTAAGCCGTTGGTCCCGGTTGTCATTTGAAGATCTTTGACAGTCGTTACGGGTAGTCAGAAGCTTGAGATCTGACACCAGTCATGCCAAGGGGTACCGTGTTACCCAGTTACTGGGTTGTGGAGGTCAGATTGGCAGTCGCTCCATGTAAAACACTGGTACTCAGCTGAATCCGGCAAGACTGGAAGCCGACCTCAAAATAGTTGGGAAAAGGCTAGGCAGATGATGATGATATTATACATGATATTATTAATTAATTCATTATTACAATATTATATGGTATAGATATCACATCGTAATTAAATTACGATGCGTTATATCTGTATATGATAACTGGATTAAGATCACAGACATCTACTTCAGCCGTAACATCGGTACCACATTGTTACCTAGCATTGATTACTTTATTATCAGCAATTGATTAGGTACTCTGTTGTGATGTCACATTTCGCGTTTGCTAGTCCGCTTAAACGGTCGTCGCTAGTTGCTGTCGCTCTGTCAAGGTCCCACTAATTCGAACTGACATTGAGTCACCGTTTGTTTGTTTCCTAATGTAAATCGTGTTGTGTGAAATAAACAAAAATGGATATTTACGATATCCTCCTCCAGTCTGGTTTGATAACTGGTGCTATAGTGTTTTACTTGGTGTTTATCAAGAAACAATCACCAAATAAGGGAAACTATAGACAAGTTGGTAAGTAATAACTTCTAAGTAAGTAAGAACTAAAACATTCTTGTTTTTTTTTTTTTTGTAACTTCAATCACTTTTATACGACTTGGGTTTAGGTATCTTGTGCTAATTAAACTGCTAGAAGGGCCTTTTACCTAATTGGTCCAAATCATGAGAGTGTAACGGATAAAATTATAGGGAATTGAAACTATGAAATGTCTGGATTGTCCGCAACTCATCAATCGGTATAGGTGTGACCGACAACAAGTGGACGCACATGAAAGCCATCACAGATGATTATAAACGATTAAATTTGATTAGATATTGTGCTGCTGACTTCTGTACCCATTATAAGATAAAACTGAGTCACTTATGATATCGCGAGTGTAACAAGTTACAAGTAGATTATAAAAAAGTATAAAAAAAGATTTGAGTTTGAGGTCATCATTGCTATTATGAACCAACTCACTAGATAGTGCTCTGTTAGTATTTATAATTTCATATCGAGACGAGCAGTATGCGCGGCGGCTATTGTTTATTAGGCGGGTGGACTTTAGAGCCATATGATGATATCTGTAGGGCAGCCTCTTTTTCAAACTCGACGTGCCGTAATTAGCTGAGTACTGGGGGGTGACCAGATCGAGTAAGGGACAGATGTATATGACTTGTATACATCTGTCACTTACTCGATCTCAAAATAACCTTACTCTAAGAGCTTATGGTAACCCCCCTGTACCTTTTTTGCATTTGTTGAAATCCTCATTGATACACTCCGTCTGGGGAGAACGGAAGGTTATGTTACATCGGACTCCTACCGACTAAACATCACGGTTCCTTCCGCTGCAATTCAGGATCCGGTATATAAGTTAATTTATTTTTATTGAAATGATGGCCCATGATGAGATCTCTTTGCTCGTATGTAACTTGAGTAATGTTGGATGCAAGAGCGAGCAAGAAAATGTTTGCACTCTGCCTGGAAAATTCGATTACGATATTTATACAGAAATAGCAGTTACATAGACATACCTATAGAAATAATATAATGTGGATGCAAGAGTGAGCGAAGTGAGCTCGAAAACTTTTTTGTTCAGCTTCAGATTCAACGTAGTGCAATTTAAAACCTGAGTCACTTTATGCTCGTTTTCGGACACTAAATCTTCAGGTACTATGAGGGACGTAGCTGCGGGCGCTCAAATGATAAGTAAATAAATGTAAATTTATATTATTTCAAGTCACAAGCAAAACAAAACAAAAATATATTCAAATATTCCTAGCATTCCAAATATGATTACTACCAAATCCAAAACGTGCCAGTTTTTAAGAGGCAAGGAGGTCGCCCTCCTTACATGAGTTACGTCCCTGCGAATAGATGCACAGAATCAGTACTACCTAATCCAATCTCGCTAATTGAGCTAACAGGTACACAATGGAAAGGCTTAAAGCATAAAAAAACAAGCATGGCTACCCGATACTCCGATTTATACTTTTACTTCAATTAACGTGCGCATATGCACTAATAAGTTAACATTTTCAAGCTTTAAAGCGTCGACATCCTCGCGACTTTAACAGGAATGATGTGTCAACCCACATTAAACCGTAAAGGATTTAATTTTTCATAATTCCGATAATTTGATACAAACTGGGAGAGACCCGAGGGAGATCCCTCGGGTTATAATTTGGCCAGAGAAGGAAAGGCCAGATTGCATCGAATTTCTATCACAGAACTTCCTTCAGTGCTTAAAATTATAAATGCAAAATAATCTTTCATTAAACAACAGTCATTAACTGGACCAATGATATCAACCTGATATCCTTTGCAACGGCCCGTTAGCAAAGTCGGTTTCAGTTACGACCATGCCTCTCCCACCAAAGAGGGCCTGTATTACATCATAAATCTCACTTAGTTAAACTAACACTTTGCATTAAGTTCAGCCTGGCTTTACTCAGGGGCAGGACAGGGGAACAAAGTCCATTTTCGAGGATTTCCTCATGCAGTTTCGCCAAGATGCCGCTATAAATAAATGGCAGAAATAAGATCTGGTGCTCATTTTGGGCGCGTACTTGGACGGCCCAGCGCTCGCTTAAATTAATTTACAAATACGATCTATCATTCAAAAATATTTGCGATAGGCTCAAAAATTAGTTCCCAGTAGGGATAGATCTTTTTGAGAAATTTTATAACGCACGGCAAAATGACGGTTGCCTTTTTCTTTAGACTGGCGGACTATGCCCAACAAGCAGGCATAACCAATGAATAAATTTTCGTAAAAAAAGCCTAAAAGGGGTGACAAACTACTATAAATTTAAACTAGGCACGAAACTATATAGCTCCAAGGCAGAGCTGCATGCCACACTAGAAAAAATTAAAGATATATTATTTGGAGGTGTGCAAAGTGACGTTATAAATTTGCCGGTGCAACCCCCACGTGTGCGTTTCGAAACACAATCACCTAGCAACTAAACATTCCCTGCCTCCCGGAGACCTCCAAACCCACGACGGGTTTGGAGGTCTAGCGCGACTCCGCATAGGCGGCGCGACGGCCAGACCTTTCACACACCACACACAATAACAGCTGTCTAATTGCCCCTAGATTTAGAAGCCCACGAACATTCAATATACGAGGCGTAGCTGCGGGCAATGAAATGATAAGCAAATTGAATTGTAAACTTATATTATTTCATCAATGTGCCTTGCCTAAGTCCCTTTTCACACGCTCCAGTTTCCGAGTAGCGGCATGTATGTTAGCTTTCACACGTACCGGCGGCGTCCATAGCTATACATTCGCCGCCGGGTACCGGCAAAAGGCTACCCGGCAACCGGAGCGTGTTAAAAGGCACTAAGGCCGCTCTTACAGAAGTCACTTGCAAAACGAAACAAAAATATCTTAAAATATTCCTAGCATTCTAAATATGATTACTCTGCCAAAACGTGCCAGCTTTATAAGAGGCAAGGAGGTCCTCCTTACGGTACCTATATAATAAAAGATATGTTATTGATTTACCTGAGTTTGTATGGTGCCACTTAGGTAAGTACCACTAAGATAAAACTATATAAATCTAAACTGATTAGGCTGGAACTATCACTTGCGGCTGTTATTCGCGCGCTATGCTGTGCGCCGCTGGAAGTCACAGCTGAAGCCAATGCGGCTGGATGAGCTGCCTCGGCCAGAGCAGTACCAGGGATGGGACAGCTTCTCCGTCCGGACCACGGACTCCGACGGCACAGCACTTCTACTGGCTATACGCAAGCTGTGTGGGAGCCAGCCGGTCGCAGAGATTGTGGTGCATGTCAAGTTACCTGATGGGACTACTTACAAGTTACCGCGTAAGTAAAACATAAAAGTTTTATGTTTTCATTTGTCATGACTTGTCAGTTGGGTGCGTTATATTCCGCGGATCTTATCAGAATTACGAGTACTAATGATTACCCGACTTATGACGATTTTACACCAAACCATTAAGAGCGCAGCTGTTTGCGCATATTAACATTCGTCAATATACAACGAGGGATTTGAATTAGGTGACTAAGGTATAATTTGATATCTTAGAAAAAAAAAACTCATTCGAAGTTCTTATATGTCGTCAGAGCATTCAGATACAGCAGTGTGTGCGTGGCAGAACGTCGAGGGTGGTTGGAGCGCTGATGGCCTGAAGATCCAAGTTCTAGAAGACCAAGAGCGATATAGATTCTTATATAATGGACTGTTGACAAGAGTGGAAGACGGAGTAACACAGCATGTGAAGTTGAACATCGTGTAAGTTATAAAGTTCGGTCCATTTAGAAGCTTTACATGCATGCTTATATATAAGATGTATGAAATAAATGGTTTGACTCTGATCTGATATAGTAATATCCTGGAGGCGAAGTCACACAAAGTATCAGTATATTTTAAAGTTTTGCTCATTAATTTGTGTTTCAATACTTTTTTCAGTTGGGGCTCAGTAACGAAACCAGTCCGATACCCTGATGATTGGAGCAATAGGCTGGCAGCGGAGGCATTGGCTCTTGAATCGTGGCGAGACGACCAGTGGCCTTACATTTTGTAAGTGATTTGATTTCCAAGGGAAACACCTATTTAGTGCTGGTCCAAGTTAAAGTTTAAATCAAAAGATTGAAATATTCTCAATGTGTGAAAAAATATGAGGATGATTTGATATATCTATGATTAATGTTCACAGGAGCAAATCTGAAGAAGGTGGCTGGCTTCAATGGGGAGTGGCACAAGGTCGTTTCGAATCTTTCGATGAGGAAGGACTTGTAGAAAAAAGCGTGTACTTGCGGACTCGGGGTGTGAAGGAGCGGAGATGGGCTCCCCGAGCGTATGAGGGCCTCAGACGATCCGTCAACATCAATGCAGTGGCAAGTGATGGAACCGCTGTACAACTACGATGCTTGTCGTATAAAAATATATTGACCCAGTGAGTTTTTGACTTAAGGGTGCACTTAAGTTTTATTAGCAGCGAAACCCTTAAGACCATCCTAAAATGTTCGATGATGATAATGAGTTTATGCGGCGTGATAATCGGGTCAGTTATTTAAGGCCTTCAGTTTACTTTATGGTAAATTTAACAATATCTGGTTTGGCTTCCGTTGGATCTGTTACGATCTTTGCTAATGCTTTACTGTTTTTTTTCCAGCTGCGTATCTGGCTGTGTCAGATTCCCAGACTTTATGACCAAGAGTATAACCTCCACTGATATAGTGATGAAGGACTTCTGCGAGCGACCTGACGGCTTGCCCGATGTTTACACGATAAATGTGAGGGGTGAGTTATACTGATAAATTTCAATTGATTTTTATTTTCATCTTCAAGTAAGTAATGACGAATGTATTTACATACCCATTTGGATACCCACCATCCTAGGGAATGTTTTGGTATTTGTCTATACCAATATTATAAAGAGGAAAGTTTTTATTGTTTGTACCGAATAGGCTCCGAAACTACTGGACCTATTTTAAAAATTCTTTCACCTATCTATCTATCTTCTATATATATATATAAAAGAGAAAGTAGGTATGTATCATGATCCTTATAGACTTGGAAGCGGCTGGACCGATTATAATGAAATTTTCAGACAATGTTTAGATTGACCCAGCGGATAAACCTGTAAGTTTGGTGGTAATTGGAGCAATTTTTTTTGAACTTTGAATATGGACGAAGCCACGGGCAGAAGCTAGTAGACTATAATTTAGACGGGAGCGAAGCCGCGGGGTCCGCTAGTCTGACATATAAATCTGATATTATATGGAGAAAACGCGACAAATCTTATTACAAACTGGCACGTATCGGACGAGCCTTCTTGCTCAGACCACAGAAGGATCCGCTTTACACTTACTACAAACACTAAAAAACCCGCACCAAGGCAAAACCCGAGGCGTACTAACGTTCCCGGGTTCAAAAGCCTTCTGGCCTCACTACTAGCTGAACATCTAGCACTGGCAACCGTAAGGGACCAAGCACAATTAGAACACACCGTAACAGAATTATCCTAATACCTAACAGAAGCTTACCACGCATGCTGTAAATCAAGAGCGCCACAAAGCAGGAACGAGAGGAACCCCTGGTGGAACGCTGAACTTGGTAAACTCAGAGATAAGCTGCGTAAGCAATTTAACAGAGCAAAAAACACGAGACTCCCGGAAGACTGGGAGATATACAAAGAGACCCAATATGCATTCAAAAAACAGACTAGAACCGCCAGGAGGAAAGCATGGCGGAGATTCTGTGAATCCATTGAAACAAATAATGAGGCCGCAAGGGTACGGAAGATCCTATCAACTGATCAGGACCGATCCCT
The DNA here is from genome assembly GCA_948252205.1 of Orthosia incerta. NCBI lineage: Eukaryota > Metazoa > Arthropoda > Insecta > Lepidoptera > Noctuidae > Orthosia > Orthosia incerta. The sequence continues at coordinate 9,474,630 of OX411744.1, read as the reverse complement.
CGGCGCGCTGAAAAAACCCGACAACTCTTACACACAAACCGACTACGAAACCAGCAAGGTCCTTCTCGAAACTCACTTCCCGGACTGTCAAGTCCTGGAGGACAGGACGTGGGAGGCTGAACCCGAATGGACCCCAACGGAACAAGACTGGTCAAGAGCCCACAGTATAGTAACAGTAGACCGAATAAAATGGGCTATCAACACCTTTCAGCCATACAAGTCGGCGGGGCTGGATGGCATCTTCCCAGCCCTGCTACAGTGGGGGGTAGATTATCTAACGCCATGGTTGTTGGAGATCTATCGGGCCTGCATAGCACTTAGGTACATACCTCTCGGATGGCGCGAAGTGAAAGTCATCTTCATACCCAAGCCTGGTAAAACTGATTACACACACCCCAAGGCATATAGACCTATAAGCCTCACATCCTTTTTACTAAAAACCCTCGAAAGACTCTGTGATAGGCACATCCGTGATGGGCCTCTCCGGGAAAAACCACTGCACAAACAACAGCATGCGTACTCCACAGGCAAATCAACAGAATCCGCGTTGCATAACGTGGTTTCTAAAATTGAATGCGCAGTGGACCACAAATGCTCAGCACTGGCTGCCTTCATTGACATCCAGGGAGCCTTCGATAAGACTTCAACAGCATAAACACGGCCCTCGACAGACACGGCATAGACCCGACCCTAGGGGGCTGGATCACCAATATGCTCAAACTGAGAGCGGTTCAAGTCACGGTTAACGACACTACAAGGGCCATCGTCGCGAAGGGCTGTCCGCAGGGGGGCGTCCTTTCGCCACTCCTGTGGAATCTGGTAGCTGACAGCCTCATCAAAACACTCAACGACAAAGGTTATTGCACCGTTGGCTACGCGGATGACATAACAATAATAATAAACACTCCACGAAAACACTCTATGCAACCTCATGCGTCAAGCCCTAAAAATAGTAGAGGAATGGTGCAACGAGGACCAACTCTCAGTGAACCCAACAAAAACTGAACTAATTCTCTTCACAAAAAAAGAGGAAACCTATGACACTGCAGCTGCCGCGTTTCTTCGGCACAACCCTAAGCCTTTCAACCGAAACCAAGTACCTGGGCATTTACCTGGACAAACAATTGAATTGGGCAAGACACATGAACTATATCTTCACAAAAGCCAGCATATCCCTGTGGCAGTGCAAACGACTGCTAGGCAGGAATTGGGGGATTAGCCCCATGGTCACCTACTGGCTATACACCACAGTTATCCGACCAATCATCACATATGGCTCGCTGGTCTGGTGGCCCAGGACAGACCTCAGCACAGCCCAAAGAGATCTCGAGAAACTGCAGCGGTTCGCCTGCGTTGCAATCACCAGTAGTATGAGAACCACACCCACTGCCGCCCTACAGGCGATGCTGGGACTGCCACCTCTACACCTAATTGTGCGGGAGGAGGCAGCCCTGGCCGCCTTTAGACTCCACCTATCAGGTTCCCTAAATAAAGACTCCAGAATTAAGCACATACGTATAAAGGAAGATGCGATCAAGCGTAAACCGATGTTAGCATCACCATGCGACAAAGCCCCAAAAACACACCACTTTCATAGGCACTACAACATAATACTCACAGAGGAAAGAAGTGACTACTCTGGTCCGGAAGAGATGAGAATATACACCGACGGATCGAAAACTGACTCCGGTACCGGAGTCGGAGTCTTCTCACACGATTTCAATATAAATATATCCAGACCGCTAGGAGGGTTCAACACCGTCTATCAGGCGGATTGTGTGGGCATCATACAAGCGGTCCATGCCCTAGAAGCCAGGAGGGTTATGGATACCCACATACGGATACTCTCCGACAGCGCATCAGTCTTACAATCCTTACGGAAAAAATACATTACATCAAAACTAGTACTAGAATGTCACAACGCACTGGAACAAATAACTGTATCTAGCCGTAACACGGTGACACTACAATGGATAAAGGGACACAGCGGATCGCTGGGCAACGACGCGGCTGACGAGCTTGCGAGACGCGGATCCAGCTCGGCGGTCTATGGACCCGAGCCTGTTGTACCCATCCCCTTCAACCAAATACGCAGGTGGTTACAGGAATTCACCCAGACACAGGTGGAGAACTGGTGGGCCTCGGCACCGGGCTGTAGGTAATCCAAAGAAGCTCTGCCATTCTTGGCCAGTAAGCTTACCAGGCGTCTTTTACGCCTGGACAGGAATGGCCTGCGCCTGATGACGGGAACCATTACGGGACACTGCTCACTCAACAAACACTTCCACACAATAGGCATAACGGACAGTCCTCTGTGCAGGGCATGCATGGAGGCTGAGGAAACCGTCACACACGTTCTCTTTGAGTGCACAGGTATCAAACAGATAAGAACACGAACCCTCGGGTCACCCAGATCATACACGGATGTTTTGAGAAAACCAGGAGCTCTAATTGACTTCTGGAGGGAGGTGGGCTGAATGGAATGACCACCCAACGGCCGCCATGGCTCACGCACAAAGGCCCATCCAGGACTAAGTGCGGAAACCAAACCCCCCCTAACATAGAACATATTATATGGAGTCTAGCTCTAAGCTCTGGCGAAAATGTTTGTTAACAATACAGATTTATTATCACATAATAGGACCTTTTTAAATAATACCTACGTAATTATACTTGTTTAACATTAAATCTCGTATTTTCAGCTGACAACAGTTTTCTGACGTTGGTGCTAAGAATTAACTCCGATGGCGGGAAGCTGTACAGCGGGGTGCCTTACCAACAAGAAGTCGTGTATCGTACCATGCATGTGGACATCAACTGCATACCGGGTACCGGCATCCTGGAACTTGGATATGAGCCTTCAGGTAACTAAGCAATGAATATAAAAAAGTCATTAACTAAGTACCCGTATAAGCTGGCAGGATGAGACGGCGACGAAACAAAACAAACGACCAGTGTAACGACATTTTAGCCCTGGATCGAAAAAGCTGCTCGAAACAGTGTAACATAAAATGTTTTATTTGCATAGTTGTGTCGGAGCCAGATTCGCGTATTGCTCCGCCACGTCTGCTGAAGTGGTTGACGGAGAAGCAGGCTGGTGAGGTGGGCTACTGCGTTACATTTGAAGACCGAGCCGCCGCATGTCCCATGTATGTCGGAGGCAAGGGAGCTTCGCTGGCGTTGCTGGCTTCCATGCAGAAGGATGAGGTACAATTTGCACACTAATTTGACTTTAACTGACCACAGATTTGATTGTCATTTTTGGAGTAATTGAATACGATGTGCTTTGCAGGGTTATCGAGTGCCACCCGGATTCTGCTTGACCACTAAAGCTTTGGATAAACATCTGGAAGAAAATCCTCAACTGTTGTCTGCAATTCGTGAAATCGAAGCTTCTAATGAAAACTACAATGAAGCCATATTTAAAGAATTATGTAAAAAGTACGTAATTATGGATTTAAAAAAAATTGATGATGATAAATTAAGAGATTTTAAAATAAAAAAGAGTTTCATAACTTTCCAGGGCTTCAGAACTGTTTGTCACCACAGAAATAAAAGGAGATGTCAGAGATGATATATTGATTAACATGAAGGAATTAAGAATCAAAGCTACCGAAGAGAAATTAGGTTCTGAACTACGTTTTGCTGTTCGATCATCTGGTAAGTTGCAACATATACGAAAAAATTAAACCACTACAAAGTAAATCACTACAAAGCGAAAAGAAGTTTAGTTAAGAAGGTATTTAATTTTCTCTTCTTAGTTTCGGTAATTTAAATTACCATGAAAATCATTTATAGCCACGGGGCTTCTCATTAAAATTCCAAAAAGCCTAAACGCGACTGAATGCAATAATGTAACCCAAAGTAGCAAAATTTTGCCAATAAATTCATTATTTGGCGTGCACTGAGAAAACTATTGATGATACATAAAAATTATGTACTACATGATTAAAGTATTTATTACCTACAAAAAAGTCTGCAAGAGAATATACCTAACTATCATAATTACGTCACAATAGCAGCTTATGTGTTGTAAAATTTAATAACATTGCCGGCGCCAGTAGAAACAAAAGTTCATCACACATCACATTCGTATTGTAGTGTTATTCAAATAAATAGATTAATAAATCAAACAAACAAATAAGTAGTAGGTAGAGTAGATAGGAAGGGTAGGCAGGTAGGTAGGACCTACCTACCTTACCAACCTAGGATAGGTGGGTAGGTAGGGCAGGTGAGTAGGTTGGTAGATAGGTAAGGTAGGTAGGATAACTTACCTACTTACCGATTTGTTAATCTATTTATTTGTATAACACTACAATACGAAGGTAGATTAGGTAGGAAGGGTAGGTAGGTATCCATTTGACTAGAGCGAAGCCGCGAGGTCAGCTAGTATTTAATATTAAGAAGTTCCAGTAGCCATCTGTGGTCTTCTTCATCAATTCCAATTCACCTAATGATACTTTCTGATAAATGCTTAGCTTGTTGATGAAAATACCAAAATCAATATTTATTTATTTCTTATCTATAACAATATTATAAAGAGGAAAGATTTTTTGTTTGTTTGTGTGTTTGTTTAATTGTACCGAATAGGCTTCGAAACTACTGGACCGATTTAAAAAAAAAAACTTTCACGTATGCAAAGCTACATTATGCCCGCGTAACACAGGCTTTAAATTATTTTCAAAAAAATTAGATACGGCGGATTTTCAATTGCAATTTTATTGTATAAAATTACAATTGAAAATCCGCCGTGTTCCTTTTTTTAACGGCACTTATCTAAAAACACTTGCGCGGAAGCCAAGACCTATCTAAAGATGTATTAATTATAAAAATCCGTCAAGTGGCTTGAAAGATACGAGGTAATAAAGAATATTACATACAAACATACAAGATACGCGCGAAAAACATAATCCTTTCCTTGCAGCCGGGTAAAAATATGTACTACATGATTAAAGTACTCATTATTAGCTACAAAAAGTTTGCGAGAGAACATTATTTAACTATCATAGTCACAAGTCACAATAGCAGCTTTTATGTTCTAACATTTAATTAGATCGCTGGTAGAAACAAAAGTTGATAACATTCGTATTTATTCAAATAATTAGTAGGTAGGGTAGGGTAGGCTAGATAGAGTAAAGTAGATAGGTAGGTGGTAGGTAGGTAGATAGCCAGTTGACGGGACCGAAGCCGCGGGTGTCAGCTAGGACACTATAAGTTACATGTTTAAAGGCAACTTAGAACTAATAAATTGTAGTTCTAAAAACTAAAAAACACGCTTAAATGGTAAATTGAACTAAAAAGTCGCTAATCCTGAAGATCTTGGTAAGGCTAATGGGACAAACAATTTAAACGCGCACGGTAGAATCAACTTTTACTACTTGTAAATTTAAATTTTTGTTTGACTTTCAAAAGTGCCGCTTATTGGCCTAGTTGAATAAATATATTTGACTTTGACTAAATTATTGCATTGTCATCGGTCCTTGATAGGTGTGCAAAGTTTCAAATCAATCCGACGTTTTCAAGGCGTGTGTTGCACGTGGTCCACCCGCCTGGTTCACCTAGGTGGACTATGGGAAATTATTTTTGCCCATAGTTCACCAGAAGGTCCAAAAAAAAAAAAAAAATCACGTTCAAAGATTTCGTTACATAGATATATAGATACATAGTTACATAGATACATACCAAGCTAATAAAAGCGTGTTAAAAATACATATAATGGGCGGCCTTATCGCATTCCGCGATCTCTTCCAGGCAACCTGGTATGGACAGTAATTGCTGGACACGAAGTTGGGCTGTCATTGTTGTGACAATAGACACCAGTGTAAAAAAAAAGATACGCAGATAAATAAAATGATTAAATTCTCCCTCACGAGTCTTAAGCTATATATATGCCTATAAAATTTGAGGAGATCCCTCGATTTCCATAGGATGCCCTCATCAAATCCTGACTTGGTGACAATGGGACCACCTCAAATGAATACGCTTTCAAACAAAAAAATAATTTTCAAAATCGGTCCATAATTGACGGAGTTATCGGTGAACATACACAAAACAAGCATAAAGCCGAACATAGAACTTCGTCCTTTTTGGAAAATCGGCTAAAGCGTATTGTAGTGGAAATATTTAGCTTCATACAAATTATTTTTGAAACAGCCGTAGGAGAAGACAGTGAAGAGTTATCAGCTGCCGGGCAGAACGAAACAATTCTTGGATGCATCAGCGACGGTGATATCATAGAGGGAGTTCAGAAGTGCTGGGCATCAATGTTCGCTTTCACCAGCACTTACTATCGCAGGTATATACCCGATTTTTCCATATTTTCATGATATTTGGGGTTTTTATCCTAAGGAATTACAAGGTTCCTTGTATTGCAATGCTTGGACTTCTTTTAGCAAGCTGGATACTCATTAATCCCTCTGAAAACTTAATCAACTTTGTAACTTAAGGTTACACTAGTCGACGGCACGAACTATATTGTGCGCGAGGTTAAAATGCATTTTATACCAACGACAACACGTGCGGATGAGATAGATGCTGTGATAAGCAGTAGGAAGCTAGTTCGAGTACGAATACACACTTTTGCAAATATGTAGCGAAATGGATAATGATTTAGGACGAAACCGAGTGCGCGAAATTTTATAAACAGGCCTTTGGGAGTCTGGATATCATGAAAAAACGACTAAACGTATCTGTTCAAAATAAAATTATTTGCATGGTTGAACTACTAATCTATCCCTGTATGGAGACCGTTCTGTAATTTTCCGTCTTCTTATGTTATTTATTTGCGCCCAAAAATGCGTTAAAATTAGTGTCGAAATGTGGAACTTTCGACGCTCATAACTTTCAAATATATATTTTTTTATTTTTTGGTTCCATACAGGGCTATAATGATGAGACAAATTGATACCATTTTTATTTTGAACGTACATCGTCGAACAGTGGAGTAATCCCTAGACTACGTTTGTATGGAAGAATTATCGACTAGTGTACCCTTAAGTTACAGTACCAGATAGCCAGAGAAGAAATGTATCTTATGTGTTGTTGTACAGGCAGAACGGGCAGCCATGTTTGTGCGGCGGAGGCGTGGTGGTGCAGGCTCTGGTGTCACCAAGAGCGGCCGGAGTCATGTTCACGCGACATCCCGCACATGGAGACCCCTCACGACTGCTCATCACAGCCAACTACGGCCTTGGCGAGGTAATTTTAAATTCTGCTGAATGGTACCAGTTGAAACCGAATAGATTTTTTCGGTATGTAGCGGACGTATGAAGAGGGCTGGAACGCGAGGTGCTAAAAGAGTAAATGTGGATGGATGGAGAGGGTAAGATAGGTGAGGACAAAAATAATAGATGGTTGGACTGTGTAATATGAAAGAAAAGAGAGTCAGTGATAAAGATTGTCAGAACGAATTGGAAGAAGAAATATGTTACACTGATCCCTTGTAACAATTAACAAGTAATATGGGATAAAGACAGAAAAACGATGGTGAATACCGTATACGTTAGTACCTTCGAACAGCACATTACACTTTTCGAACGCCTTTGATCAGATATTACTGTTCCCGAAGTGTTTTAAAACGTCTATCAAAACCCTTTTCCTAGTATAGATGCTGTTGGAAAATATGTTTCAGACAAAACCGTTCAATCAAATGTTTAATTACAGAGTGTTGTATCCGGCGCAGTAGAACCTGATACCATGATAATAAAGCGGACAAGGAACGGTCAGCTAACTATTGCGAAGAAAGAGTTGGGATCCAAGAGTTACCGAGTCAAGACAGAGGGCAGTGGCATCGCTATGGAAGCTGTACCAGAAGGAGAAAAAAACGTAGCTTGCATCACTGATGCAGAAGTACTAAAACTGGCTACCATCGGAGTGACTCAAGAAGAATTGTGGGGTGCTGGTAGAGATATCGAGTGGGCTGTAAAAGAGGTGAAAATTTTATTTTATTAACATTGAGCATCGGTAGAAATAAAGTAACAATAATAATCTTTTCATTACTCATACTCGGAAAGTAGGTCTGAAGTTGCTTGAGGAGCGGGTTGAAAGTAATACTTTTCAGCCCTAAGGAGAATCGCTTTCAACTGACAGCTGTCAAATTATTTAAAAAAAAACTAGTTCCTTTTCAAATATCTATTGAACCATGTTCCAACTTTCTATACAACCACGAAGTAAAATTGAAATAACTTAAAGTTAAGTATTGATTAAAGAATATATATTTTTTAAATAACTTTATTATAATTTAGTTTCAACAATTTCTTTAAAATAACTTAGATTTGGGCAAAATATTTACCATTTTTTCAATGATGAAAATAAAAAATAATGGCTGAATAGCAGGCCGGCCACAGAAAAAAAAACAAACAAAATAGGTGGGAAAGCGGCAATAATTTTTTCTTTAGCTAATTCATGTTTTTATTTTTATTTCCTTGTATTTGTAATGAAAAGCACAGTGTTTACCTCGGGTTAAAGACTTATTTAGTCCCTCGAACTATTGGCGCCCTCACTTCGTTCCGGGCGCCAAACCCCGTCTCGGGACTAAATAAGTTACTTTTACCCCTAGGATAACAATGTACTATTTCATCACTCATACTCTGAAAGTAGGTCTGAAGTTGCCTGAGGAGCGGGATGAAAGTAATACTTTTCATCCCTAGGGAGAATCGCTTTCAACTGACAGCTGTCAAATTATTTAAAAAAACTAGTTCTTTTTCACATATCTATTGAACCATGTTCCAACTTTTTATACAGCCACTATGTAAAATTGAAATAACTTAAAGTTAAGTATTGATTAAAGAATATATATTTTTTTAAATAACTTTATTATAATTTAGTTTCAACAATTTCTTTAAAATAACTTAGATTTGGGCAAAATATTTACCATTTTTTCAATGATGAAAATAAAAAATAATGGCTGAATAGCTGGCCGGCCACAGAAAAAAAAACAAACAAAATAGGAGGGAAAGCGGCAATTCGATCTTCATTCATTTTTTCGATTTGAAGACTTTTGTTTATACGTATAGCAGAGATTTGCCCTCCGGAGCAACTGGACAGATTCGCAACTGGACAGATTCTCAGCTGGACAGTTTCGCAACTGGACAGATTAGCAACTGGACAGAGTATAGTCGTGAAAAAAATAAGTTAATAAACAATTTTGTTTTATAATATAATATTAAACAAAATCTTCAATTGGTCTTAAAAAAAAAACTTCTGATTACGGGGAGAAAACCCTTTTGGAGCAACTGGTCAGATTCTCAGCGGGGCAGATTAGCAACTGAACAGAACGTGTACAATCCATGACAAAATTAAAGTAAATGAGTTGGGAATATGGACATTATGAAAAAGTGGTCAAGATAGGAAAGTGGACGATTTGCTCCAGAGGGCAATGGCTAATTCTTTTCAAGCTTCGATTTGAAAAACTAGGCCCATCAAATTAGCATACAAAATTAGGTACACCAAAACCGTTTTACCAGCTTTTCTTATTACATGTTGACATAACCCAGGGTAGCGATTGAGTTAACTTTGTACCAGTACTGATTATTCTTTTACCAAATAGTCTCATGAAACGTGTACAAGAATATTTAGAATTTTGAAAGAGCTATTGTTTGTTAATATTAGACAGTTCAAATGAGATTAGGAATCAGTTATTGCACAAGCATTAAAATGTATCTATCGGATCTTATTGTCAATGGCTATTTTAAGCATTTTCTGCATGCCGTGTGGAAAATATAGAGAATTGAAATTTTCGTCTACTGTAAATGGTCGAAAATTGACACAATTGTGTACACAATTAGCACTTTTGCAAACATTTTTTTTCATTAGATTTTTGTGAATAAATGAAATGGCTAAAGATGAAGAATTCAAAGCCTTTTCCAATTATTTTAAATATTATTGGATGACGAATATTATGGACTGAACAGTTATCTTGTTACGGAAAAAAAAATTGTTAGTTTACTAACGCTCCAGTTGCTCCGGAGGGGAGAAAACTAATATTGAGATAATTTTAATGAACGTAGGCGTTCTAAGCATGTCATGACTGAATTTTTTTCGTTTACGCAGTCCGATAATATATTTTGTATCTGCTTATCAATCAACTACTAACTTTTATTTATTTTGGTATCACTGATTTTCGATTCTTTTTTTTAATAACTGTAGAAACAAAAAAAGGGGTTTTTTTTGGTATTTTGGCATTAATTCGCCGGTGCCAACCTTCTATAGCGTTAGTAGTTCTTAATTTTTCTCCGTAACAAGATAACTGTTCAGTCGTAATTTTCGTCATCCAATAATTTGTGAAGTATTTGAAAAAGGCTTTACATTCTTCATCATCTGTAGCCATTTCATTTATTGACAAAAAGCCCTCAGGTATTAAAATGTTTGGCAAAAGTGCTAATTGCGTACACAATTGTGTCAATTTCCGACCATTTACAGTAGATGAAAATTTCAATTCTTTAGATTTCTTCCACACCGCATGCAGAAAATGATAAAAGCAGCCTTTGACAATAACATCCGGATAGATACATTTTAATGCTTGTGCAATTGCTGATTCATAATCGCACTTGAACTGTTTAATATTAACAGACAATTGCTCTTTCAAAATTTTAAACATTCTTGTATACGTTTCCTGTGACTTATTAGGTAAAAGAATAAACAGTACTGGTACAAAGTTAACACAATCGCTGCCCTTGGTTATGTCAACATGAAGCGAGAAAAGCTGGTAAAACGGTTTCGGTGCAATTTTGAATGTACCATCCCAATAATATATGTCTGTATTTTTTATTAAATCTCTTGCTGCTTGACTGCCAAACACAATGATTTTGTCTGCACGACCATCATCATATGTCATAATGTCCATATTCCCAACTCATTTACTTAAATTTTGTCATGGATTGTACACGTTCTGTCCAGTTGCTAATCTGTCCAGCTGAGAAACTGTCCAGCTGAGAATCTGTCCAGTTGCGAATCTGTCCAGTTGCTCCGGAGGGGAGATTTGTACCTATAAAATGAGTTCGATATGAATGTAACGCCTGATTTTATAAGGGAATAGGCTAATACCATAAACTTTAAATAAAATTATCTCATCAAAGTTGTTTTTAAATGTAAAATAAAATTTACTCATTTTTTCTTTAGCTAATTCATTTTTTATTTTTACTTTCCTTGTATTTGTAATGAAAAGCACAGTGTTTACCTCGGGTTAAAGACTTATTTAGTCCCTCGAACTATTGGCGCCCTCACTTCGTTCCGGGCGCCAAACCCCGTCTCGGGACTAAATAAATTACTTTCACCCCTAGGGTAACAATGTACTATTAGATGCAGTTCTCATGCGCTGTGTCGTGATTTCTCGATGGATGTCTGTTGTTTCTAGTTATTGCCATTCCCACAGTCACTAGTGGTGAGATGACAGAAAATAAGAAGAAGTGGGACATCGGCAGCGTACCGTGAAATTATCAGTCGATAGTGTCGTGGTTTATGTCAACTCTTAGTATAGCCAGAAATAGTTTGAGAAAAAGACAGCTATCTATAGTCACAACATAGAGGATAAATAGTAGGTTGAAAAGATAAATAGTAGGTTGAAAGTACAAAGGTTTTTACTAAGTTTTTAGGCAATTGAAATTTGAGAAATTTACTCGGAAGTTGTAATTACATAAAATATTTTATCCCTAGAATGAGATATTCCTCCTGCAAGCGCGACCTATCACGTCACTGGATCGCTGGACCGAGGAAGAGTTACTGTTTGAACTGGACTCACCTCTCATGGCAGATGATGAAATCACCTCGTTTGGTAACACTGGCGAGGTAAGAGATAAAAGAGCTGGTTTCTGAATTGAGAATATAGTGTTTTATGAGAAACATGTTCCTATTTATCAAATGATTGAATTTACCTGTTAATGCTTTTAATACTTTATACCTGTACGTAATAAAGTACGCACTGCTATTCTGGGTGCATCGTCCTCACTTATATGAATTCATGTATGTAAGTAAATATTGTAAAACACATTTTTTTTTAGGTTTTTGTAGTCTACAAGGAACCCTTATAGTTTTGGCATGTCCGTCTGTCCGTCCGTCCGCAGCTTAGCTCAGGGACTCTTAGTACTAGAAAACTATAATTTGCCATGGATATGCATATTAATCATACTGATGGAGTTTCTTGTGCATTATGGAGTTTCTTGTGCATTCTTCTCCATTACAAGCTACTTTCCGAATGCACGGTAGAATCAACTATTATTATTTGTAAAATGTAACGTTCAAAAGTGCCGCTTGGTGGCCTACTTGAAATAAAATATCTTTGTCTTGTCTTTGACAAAGTGGTAAAATGAAATCATGAAAAATAGGAGTTTGTTTATCTACTATTTTTCAAATCAAGCTTTATTTAAGGAGCAAACAACTATTTTAAAGGCGTGTTTTTTTTAAACTCTCACCTCTCGCTCCGCTCTGGATTAAAAAAAAACACTCTGGCCATTAAAATAGTCGTTTGCTCCCTAGATAAACAATCTACTGTTTTAGGGTACCTCCACCTACACGTAAAGTGGACATGTTTTTTTTCGTCTTTCTCATAGTGTGAGGTATCGTTGGATACGCCATTAATAGTAATTTATGCTACAAGTGCGGAAATCATCTTACGCACGTGTATCATACAACATTTTACTATGCATTGTGCGAGGAAATAAAAAAAAAAATCTGAACCAAGCAAGAAATTAATAAAATGGCGCTTATTCAAGGGCGCTCAGCATATCCACAGATTAACTAATAGTCCATAGTTCCTCGGGCACATCTACTGCGCATATGCAAATAGCTGTCACGTCGTAACGCAAAAAGGCAAGAGCAAAATATTAATTCTGCCCAACATATTTAATGAATATTTAAAATTAATTTATTGATCAAAATCTAAATCTAGAGTAATTAAAAACGCCTTAAATGAAGTATTAGTTTTGTTTTACCTTTTATATGAATGATAATCTGTACTTAACTAATTTTTAAAACTTTTCTCAAATAATAAAAACTCTATGCGGCGGGCTGACGTTGAGTGAAAAATTAAAAAAAGTACAGGAAAGTAAAAAGCACTAGTAAAAAAAGTGACACATTCCGCACAGTTTGGCTGCTTGGAAAACGTTCTTTTCGAGGACATGCATCGAAATAGTTATTTATGCTACAAGTGCGGGAAGTAGGTGATTTCCGATGAGTGGCATTTTTATTCACGAGCGAGCGAAGCGAGTGAGTGGATAAATCGACACGAGTCGGAAATCATCTTACGCACGTGTATCATACAACATTTTACTATGCATTGTGCGAGGAAATAAAAAAATATATCTGAACCAAGCAAGAAATTAATAAAATGGCGCTTATTCAAGGGCGCTCAGCATATCCACAGATTAACTAATAGTTCATAGTTCTACTGCGCATGTGCAATAGCTGTCACGTCATAACGCAAAAAGGCACGAGCAAAATATTAATTCTGCCAAACATATTTAATGAATAATTAAAATTAATTTATTGATCAAAATCTAAATCTAGAGTAATTAAAAACGCCTTAAATGACGTATTAGTTTTGTTTTACTTTTTATATGAATGATAATCTGTACTTAACTAATTTTAAAACTTTTCTCAAATAATAAAAACTCTATGCGGCGGGCTGACGTTGGAGTTAAAAATTAAAAAAGTACAGCAAAGTAAAAAGCACTAGTAAAAAAAAGTGACACTTTCCGCACAGTTTAGCTGCTTGGAAAACGCTCTTTTCGAGGACATGCATTGTAAAAATATTACCCTGAATCGAATAATGGTTTTCACAGACCCGTAATATTTTTCCATCCTGTCAGCTTGCCAGCTAAATGGTTGCTTTTGGTTAAATGAAAAAAATCACGGCAGTAGTATATATAACTAAATTAAAAGGAGCACTATCACAGCTAAGTAGGCTTTAATAGTCGACAAACTTATAAAATGTACTTGGAAAAGTAAAGTTTTATGTATATTGATGCATACATCAACATAAAAAAAAAACAAAGAAGGGTTTTTAAGAATACAGCCACCTTTTTTTCTGTCCGCAGGTTCTTCCCAAACCATTAAGTCCGCTCTCTTTCGACATCGTGACTACTCCGTTAAGCATCGGTATGGACAAGGCAGTGGGTACAAACGGAAGCGGTTATGATAAGACCATAGTGCTCACCCATAACAGATGCGGATTATCACTATATAACGTGAGCATGGCCTTTAATATTTTTTTTATCTGATCTTTTATCGTAAAGTTCTAAATATGAAATCAAAAGTATTCACTTAAACCCCTTGTACAGTCGGAAGAACGACCGACCAAGATGCCTCCCGGTCGGGACACAAAGTATTACGTACTTTGTGTCTCGGTTTGCTGTTCCGACCGGTGGCGGCGGCGCTAACTGGCGCGTTCGTTCTACACGGTTGGGTGATTGACACAACAAGTGTATAGTTTAGGGACACAACTTTACTCACCCTATTTCTTTCGTCTGTTTTTAAATTAAATGTAGGTTTAATTTAATTTCATTTATTCATTAATAATTTTGCACTTTTTCTGAAACTGAATGTTTTACAAAAATAAATTAAATACAAGCTAAAAGCAATCTTCAACTAAGGGCCAACACAATCTCACCATTACATTAATTAACAATATTAATCAAATTAGCTCTCTTTCGAATAAGCGATTACCCTCGGGGTCATCACATCATCAGCCTTTTAATGTCCCCATTGCTGGGACACAGGCCTCCTCCAGGTGAGAGGGAATGGGCCGTTATCCATCACGCGGGCCCAGTGCGGGTTGGTGGACATGTCTTCTAATTAGGTGGCCTGCAAAGCCCTAGAGAGAAGAACTCTGCATAAGTACATGAGCGGTCCAACCACTTTACGCGGTTTCATCGCGGTTGGCCGCCGGCCAGCCGTCCGTCTAGGTTGGAAACTGCTAGTCTCGCTTACAGTATATCCATTGTCATAATTAAAATAATTATGCATAAATACCTTGAACCTACCCTACCCTACCTACCCTCAATTAAATAAAATCTAATATGTCAACAAACTTCAATAAGTAAATAAAATGCCACCGCTGCTCTCAATAGTCTCACAGCTCTGGTAAAATATCATAACCAAAATCAATTAAAATAATCTAATAATTGTCTTAATAATCGGGTAGTATATGGGCACCTCGTGAAAGCCGAGAAAGATAAGCAAATCAAGTATCTTGACTTGGCTTGCGAGATTCTCGACATGTGGGATGTGGACACAGCGATCTTTGTACCGATAGTCGTGTCAGCCAATGGCTTGATAGCCACGAGCCTCGACCAACACCTTAGGAGGCTCTCGTTAGGCGGCTGGGTCAAGGGCCTGATCCAGAGATACGAGTCGTGTCCAGCAGAGCTCTCAGTTTTTATTTTACTTTATACATATTTGTTTTAATAAATATAAAATATAGCCTAATGCACTAAATAATTACATAAGTTTAGTTCCTTTATTTTCATAAAAATAGAAAGGCCCTGCTGGCGGTAATTTTGCTTCAAGTGACCTCTACTACTTAATCTTTGCAGCTCAAAATCTAAATAATTTGCCCTTGGTCGCAAGCGCATACCTCTCAACCAAGGTTGTTGGAAGGTCAACTGAATTTGGATGGCCAACTAACGTCTACATGATCTTTTTTGGTTGGTGTCTCGACCTAGGGCGACGATCCGAAAATCATTTTTCCCAACCCTGAGGGCTCGGACGGCTGTCGCACTGATTTGAAAAGCAATTTATTTGCTATTGAATGACGTTAAAGTAAATTTGGTACTTTTTTGCAGACCTTATACAAGAGGGCTCCCAAAGAATTAAATATAAATGTACGCATGATGGAAATGGCTATTCATGGACATTTCGTAGCAGATGAGCAGATACTGAAGACGGCGCAGCACAGGCACCCGCCTCACTGGCGCGACATGCCTGAAGGGATCTGGATGATGATAAAAGTAATTTTTTTACTACCTAATAATACCTATCTCTATGGAGTCACTACTCTGAAAAAGGGAGGTATTACCTACCGAAATCTGTGTTTTCTGACAACTGCAAAGGGGGAAATAAGTCTAAAGAGATTACTAGACATCAACGCTTACCATCAGTTTAGATAATGGTCAAACGTGTTCTTACCAAAAATAAAAAGTAAACTGTCGGGAATCACAGATTCCGACCATGTCTATTACAAAAAGCTTTATGTAGGTTCTGGATTCTTATAATGTGCTTACTTCTAATTACTTCCAGACGCTTGCACTGTCCAAACGAGCAGTCACTGACTCTGAGAAAGCAAGTGTTGTGAATTATGACGCTAGAAACGATAACCCCGAGGAACTGTTAGAAGCCCTTCTAGAATCACAAGAAGTAATGGAACGCGTTTCCTACAACCATGCTATTACCAGCGGAGCAAGCACCTGCAGCCAGATCGTGGCTATGTCAATATTTTTGGAGGGAAAATCAGGTATCATATCATGCTGGTTTACATTTGAATGTATAAATAATTATATAACACTCGGGAATAGTGTAGCTTATTACTGAAACAAATATTAGAAATAAAATATACAATACAAAAGAAAATAAGGGCCACCTGAAATTAAAAAAAAATATATAATTAAAATTAAATTAAATTAATTAACAAAATGTGTTAAATTTTCAATCAATTAGTTAAAAAATAAACAAAATTAAATGAAAAATCAGGCATTGTTTGAAAATTCAAAGTTATGATGGCGAAATCTTAGCTGACTTAAATTTAAGCGTCTGAAAGTGATTTTTATACGAACGATGTTCCATTAATTGTCTACGTTTTTTCAAAGTATAACATTAACTGGTTAATCATGGATATGAAAAAATAAATATAAAAGAAAGTTATTTGATTATTTCATTAACTTTCATTAGCTCAGTGTTGTCATTTTACACTTATTCTGCCAAGTGATGTATTTACTGTATTAAGCATATCACTATTGTATTTGTTATTATAATAAAATGGGGTAAATCAATTAACAATACAGTTTATGTCTAAGGCCGAGTTTCTCACCTCTAAAGCATATAACGCGTGCTTGACAATTTGTACCATAATTAAGCGATAATTTAGAGGTGAGAAACTCGGAAATGAATGAGTAGAAATAAATGAATTACTTTCAACTAATGATAGACAAAAATACTAGTATCCAAGTCTAAAAAAATATAGCATGGTTGTTGACGACCTTTTGATACACGTCAAAGTCGCTTATTATAAATAATTATTCTCTTTCCAAAGAGTATATTTTACATTTCATACTGAAATTTTACTTTTACTTCCACGAAATTGATTAATATTAGCTATTTTGAAAGTTACCCAGACATAACCTACAAAACATTACTGAATATCTGTTATTCTCGGCATTCTTGAACAAAAATTCTAGCACAAACTAATTCAGAACATGACCCTGAGTTAAACCAGATATTTTTCATTTAATGACGTATGAATTTAATCTCAGCTAAAACAATGTATGGACTTCTGCCATTGTCCTTTCAAAAACAACGTTTTCAACTTCACAATGTTTTTTTTTAAATTACGCTTTCCCTTGTTCGCACACTTTCATCGGAAATCCTTTCCCAGCGTGTTTTTAGAGCATTTATGAGATCCTGCAGCGTGTTGATGAGATTATCACTATCTTTTAACCTTATTTATAACTGATCCCACAAATCAACAATGGGATTCAGGCCATAACTTCTGGCTGGCCACTGCAACATTTCAACATCAGTGTCAGCTACTGTTTGCATTGTTAGTCGCGCCGTATGCGATCGAGCATTATCTTGCATCAAGTTGAACCCAGGACTTGCTTTCTGTGCGAATGGAATAATATGGACTTGTACTCAACGTAATTTTGGGCCGATACAGTACCACCGTTAAGAATTGCGAGCCCAGTTTGGCGTTGTAAAGTTATACCACCACAAACCATAACATTGGATCCACCAAAACGATCTGTTTCATAGATGCATGGATCTAAAGCCGTTCGCCAGATAGCCTTCATCTTCTAACACGTCGCTCGTCATTTGAAAATGTTATCTTGCGCTCATCAGTAAAAAGCACTGCAGCCCAAGACTGGGAACTTTGATTGCAGCTATTATGCCTTAAATATGAACGGACTGTAAAATGGGATAATTTAAACGTCTAATGTTATCGCAAATGGAGTTTAGTCAACTTTAAACGATTGCACGATATGCAGCAGTTAACGGCAGGTGAACTAAGCGTCTTCTTGAGTATTATTGTTGATCTTCATGCAGTCGATTCCAAATGGTCTGATCGCTTACACGGGTGCCTGTGACTCGTACTGATAAAGAAGGTTGTATGGATAGCGTGATGGAAGTTCGCTGATGTTTTCGTGCGGTTAAACGAATGTACCGGTCTTCTTGAGCTGTATTAACACAAACTTTTCCTGAGCTACGACGTCTGGTGACATTACCCATCTCCTGGTACCGGTTCCAAACCTTTTGGTCCTCGCGAATATCTCACCGTTAACTTATCGGTTAGCCCTTATTTTGTTTTGAATAGCTTAGATAAATGTATATAAGTAAAATGTATAACTAATAAAACATTTCTCTTTTAGACTTCACTCCAGAACAATGCAATGAAATAAGTTCATTGTTTAGCTCGGGTGACGTGTTATCAGCAGAAGTGCCTATGGCTTTGGCTAGCATAGCGCAGAAGTTGGAGAAGTCTGGATTCGCTGAAGAATTCAAAGCACAGGACCCCAAGAAAGCTCTTCAATGGCTGAAAGAAAACGCCCACGACGATATATACATTGATGTTCAAAAATTTTTGGAACAGCACGGCTACAGAGCTGTAATGGAGGTACAGTAATCATTAAACATTATGGCGGCTGTGCTAGTCGCTGCGCAGTACTCCATCCCTTACCCCCGCTGACACACCAATTTGTTACTGCGCAGCAATTCTCCTCTCGTGTTCAATGGTGCTATAAAGTTTGCATCTGTTACTTGAAGAGATTTGAAGGTGTGCCAATAGGTTTTACTTTCGAAAGTTGTTTATTTTGACGATGTATTTGTTTTCAGTTTGATTTAGTTACTAAACCTTGGGTTTTGGTCCCAGAGAATATGATGACTGTACTGCAAAACTTACACGTTACCACTGAAGGAATAAAACAAACAAAAAGTAGCAAGGAGATAGTAGACTCTTTAAAAACTCTTCAGAAGCCAAACACTAGGTATGTACCAAAGTTTCTCATTCTTTTACAAATTTGAGGTTTAGTCGTTTCGAGATGGTCAGTTGCACCAGTGGACTACTATTCTGTTGTACGGAAACGATTAAAGTTTCACATTACTTACTTGTTACAGGAAAGTTCTTCGCTGGATTCTACCGCTCTGTCATCGTGCCGTTCGTCACAGAGAGGGTACGAAGGCACTTCTGGTGCTCGTTATTCACAAATTACGAATTGGTTTCATCAGACTCGGCCACTTGTTGGTTAAAAAGTGGTACATGCCGAATCCTGACCTGGTGTTCTTCTTCCGTAAGGAGGAGCTCAGGAAATATCTTGCTACTAGAGATCCTGCTCTGTTAAAAAAGTAAGATTGTTTGTATGTTGGTAAATATACATTTTTGTTGTTAAAGGATATACCGAATTAGGTGTACACAATATTTAAAATCATTTTAATGATTCCATCAATTAAATGCCTAATAAATATTTTGGTAAATACAACAAATAAACAAACAATGGTAATTAGGTCAGATTCAAGCTAAGTGGAAGAACCCAAAATCACGAGTTCGTCAAGTAGTGAATACGAAAACATTGGCATTCTTTTCAGAGCAATGCAACGCCAACAGTACTATCCAAGTTGGTGTAAGCTGAAGTTTGCAGAGCTGAACACCGGCTGGGTGCACAAGCTGGAACCTAAGGCACCGAACCTGATAGCAGGCAACGTAAAGATATCCGCCACCTCAGTGTGCGGAGGGGAGGTGGTCGCAAGGGCCTGCGTCATCAAGGATCTCGAATCAGAAGTCAGTCTCTTTTTGTTTTACATGTCATCGTCGAGCCAGCGCTATGCCACATCAACATAAGGATGCTATGACTGACCCGCTACGGTCGTGTACTCGTGTCATCATTGACGGTTACATTAATGGTTTTCTATGAACAGATTGGTGATCTTCGCCGCGGAGACGTGCTGATTACGCACGCCACAGACATCGGTTGGTCACCGTACTTCCCGCTCCTGACCGGTATCGTCACTGAGCTGGGTGGGCTTATATCACACGGTGAGTCTTATATCGTACATTCCACCGAAACTAAACTTTTTTTTAAATCTTAAGGTTCATAATCAAGTTATTTAGGCTTTAAAAAAATTGGAGAACACGTACGTAAGTTTTTATGAATCAAAAATTTGAAAAAATACTAAGTTAATAGTAGAATATGTACCGAAGGGATAAAACAGTGTCCACGGGCGCCATATTAGATCCCAAAACAAAGAAAAAGAGTGGAGCGAAAGAGTAAACTCTTCATTACTATAATTCATGAGCAGAGTGAAGCAGTTAATACTAGAATTTTGAATGAAGCGAGTGATCAATCTAGCCCAATACCCAGCCACCACTGCTTCTGGTGGCTGGCCGCATTTCACATCCATTCACAGTTTATACCAAGTTTCCTTGAGGTTCCAAATTCAGATCACATTGGTCAGCAGGTTAATAGGGCTCTTTCAATTTTGATGTTTGGTGTTGGACTGCTGCGATGTCGGTGCGGTGTGGGTGTAATACGCACGAGTAGTTGATTTTTGCATACAATTTATGCACACACATACTCGTCCTGCTGTCGTGCGTGCGCGGCATCGGCGCCGCACTGCGCTCTTGGTGTATAAATTATATGAAAAAAAAACTGGTACGTCGACACCCGCACCGCTACGGCGCCGCAGCAGTCCGACGCCAAACGTCTAAGATGAAATTCTAATTCAGTGCAACATTATTGCACGACTATATCACTAGTCCACATGACTTTAGGTAAGCTTTCCATAATGATATAATCTTATGTTTTCGAGCAGGTGTGAACATAAACATTGGTTTCAAATTTCCAGGTGCCGTAATAGCTCGAGAATACGGATTACCCTGCATCGTAGGTGCAGCAAATGCTACAGATGTATTCAAAACTGGAGATTTAGTACGACTATCAGGAACCCAAGGCATTATTGAAAAAGTCGAGGTTCAAGAAGATCAACAAGACGAAAGTTTAAACAGTTAAATAATTATAAGTTATATCGTGTACATACGGGGAGGTGTGCAATATAGTAAAAGATTGTTTTATAAATATATCAATATAATTGAAATAAACAAATGCTAAACAAAAACAATAAGACATTTTAAAAAATTCTCGCAAATACATCGGTACGCCAAATTCAAGACAAAACAAAACACTGTAGCAATTTGGTGCATCCTGATTTGGTCTGACCATCCAAATCCAGATCGGATTCAATTAGAAAATCCCAGAGGATGACCATCATTATGGTTAAGTTTTCGACCAACATATCGATTCCTGGAATTTGATCAGAATCGTAAAAGATTTAGAATGCTAAAACGCATTACATAAATCAATTCCTCAATTCCCTGAAAATAATTATAAAGTGCGCAGCTTTTCATTTCAAGATAATTTCATAAGAATGGCAAAACAGCCAAATGACGACAGAAATTAAATTAATTAACCGAGTGGAGCAACCCAGTCCTTAATACTCTGTTGCCTACTGCAGTTTGTAGTAAGCTCATTGGTCACCATCGGCTGCGAGCATGAGTAGTTCGTAGCAGTTGAAAGCGAAGGGCCTGCCGAAGATGACGACATGGCAGTGGAAGTCGGGCTGGTAGACCGCGCCCAGGAGGTGGTTGCCGTGGTAGTGCACGCGGCCAACGTGCATGCCGGGCGCCACGCTCACGGCGCGTGCGCTCACCGAGCCACCGCGCCACGCCAGCCAGCGCACCTCCGCGTTGCACATGACCTGCAGAGACAGCGCTATGTTCAGGCAATTACACACTGCGAAAGCACAGTGGTTTCATGGCAGGAGCATCTTCGCATTCCTAGAGACGTCACCACCACTCAACGGCTAGAAATTACTCAACCAACGATTTGCACCAACGCAGTTTGCCGCGTTTCTGTTTGAATAGGCATGTTGAGCAGATCCGTACCCAAAAGATGCCAACTCTATTACGATGCTCAAGCACCGTTGGCTTTTTAGATTACTTAGGCATACCAGTGCTTGTCGGCACCGACAAAAAAAGTACTGAATATTCTCGAAAGAATATTCCATTTTGATATTTGCGAGCTGTTTTTATGAGACTGAAAGCAGTCCGATGACTGAAGTAGAATTTATGCATTTGCCTCACCTGATATTTACTGTAGCTGTGGACTCGCCCCTCCGCGTAAACTATGCAGCAGTGCTTGGAAGGCAACAACGTGGCTGGTAGCACCGTACACCTACATGCACAGTAGACAGTTCAATATTTGGAAGGGACAGTGAAACATTCCTTAGACATTTACATTCTACAGACAGCTGGTTAGAAAGAAGAGTTCCCTAATTACCTACAATACAAATGTAACCAAATTAAGTTAAAAAGACAAATGTAAGTTATAGCACTGCGCTGCATAAAATAAAATTTGTAACCGCCAGAGAATGAGATATAATGAATTATTGCCAAGTTAAACGGTTCACAATCCCATGACCCACATATGGGCTGTTGTGATTATTTAACCATTGTGTCTACTATGTGGACAATGAACCAGTTAATAAAATCAATTTCTTTAAATCAACCAACCAGTAACCAGTATAACTAACCATTGTATGTAAGGTAGGGAGAATATCTCTGCCAATCGTTCATATTGTAACAAAATGCGAATATTATCTATTAAAAAAGCGAGATGCAAACTTTACGTCAATTTGAATACCTGTGCATCGTCCTAGTGACCCATATGACCTCACCGTCGTAGACGCCGGCGGCGACCGCTCCACTAGGCACGGCTCCGCAAGCACTCATCACCCACACCGGGCCAGGCGTTTTCCACGAAGGCAAGTAGTCTGTGCGACAGACAAGTAAACTGTATTGCCACAGGTATCAATAAGATACCTCCTGAGCGTATCCCGGTCATGGTGGCTAACCTTAGCGGAGATTAGGCAACGACGCGTGCGTTAAAAGTGCACAAGTGTGTGCGAAAACTAAGAGCATTTTCTTTTCAGTCCGATGGGTAGAAAAGCCGACAGGACCTCTCTAGCCGCTCTCTATTTATTATCTCTAAATTAGGTTAGGCTTTTTGCAGGTCATGAAGATGTTAGAATTAGGTTATTGAAGACCGATTGTTCGCGCCAACACTACGCGACCAGAATTTTGCCTGCACCGCGCGTCCCCTCACTATGGGACACCCCGCGCCTGCCCTCCCTCACACCCCGCAACGCGTCTGCGTCGAGCGAGCCGCGCTCCCAGCCCTTTGGCTCCGCTACCGCCACCGACGACACACGCGTCCATAGCTCCCAACCGCGCGCCCAAAAACGTCTCGCTATGATAGAGAATTATAGAATATAGTCTTAAACTAATAGTAATAAGTTGTATGTACAATACAAAGTTATTAAAGTTGTAATGTTCCATCTGACGTGTTTTCCTTTAAAAGAACTACTAATGTAAGTTGTGTGAAACCCACGCGCTTACATAATGGCGACCGTTTAACTGCAATCATCGGACTCCGAGCCTTCCAACACTTCGTGCTTCCCTGAGCTTCGTGCACCCGCCGCCGTGTGCATTCGGCGTGTCTACGGGCAGCGAGCATCGACCATCGTGCGTGTCGAGAATTAGTACGAAGAGGAGATCAAGTTACCGATTGGCGAGTGCGGCCTGCATGGGTGTGGCCGGCCCGTGAAATCGTGAATATCCAGCTAAGTTTCCTTTCCTCTATTTTCCTATTACCTATACCCCTTTTGTTGTAGTCTATAGCCTGCGTTATTGCGGGACAACTACTTCAGTGATAGGAAAAGCATGCATGCATGTGCATTGTGCGTATCTATTTAATTAAACAACAATATTAATTCCTGCCACCTATAACCCTTGATTTTTGTAGCCCTGTGTAATAGTGCGATTGCATAGGTAGCTACAAGTGGCTAGGAAAAATACCTTTGGGTAAGGTATCTATACTTACAATTCTACGCTATTATTTCGCGATTCAATTACTCCAGTCACCTATTCTGTTTCGTTGTAGGCTATCTTCTATACCCTGCACTAAATTGTGCAACTACAACAGTGACCTTGGAAAACATTACTTGACTACTTGTGCGCCATTTTGTGTTGTTCATTGTGAACACACGTGTTGCTTACGCTATCCCTCCCGCATGTACTGAAGGTGCTAGCCAGCATTTGTGCTCGTTTTCAACATAGCCATCTTATTTTAATTTTTTCTTGGGTTACTGACGAGTGTTTATTTTTGTGCCTTTGCGTGTTTGTTCACACCCCTGCTGTTCTCTGATTGCACTATCCTTGGCATGTGTTGCACGTTATATACCCCGCCTTGGGCCGAACTTTTCAGCGCAAGAGGTGCCCGTGCCCATCCTTGTGGCCAGAGCCCGTCATCACTTCGGGTGATCATCGAGTGCCTCGTGCCTGCGCCGCCGCCGCACGCGTGCCCTCCGCCCCGAGATCCGCGCCCGCGCGTGGTTGCTTCGCTAACGCCGAGGGAGTGCCGGTAACTACCGAAAACCAGACGAGGAGGAACGTAAGATCTTTCCAGTTATTTTGTACCTGTGATTCAGTGCTGTCCTTATTAAAGTCGTTTTATTGATTAATTATTATCGCCATGGATATCAAAACTCTAAAAGCTAAACGTGCCAGTATCCGTGGTAGGCTAACTAAATTTGAATATTACTTAGACCAAATCAAGACAGTACCCATATCTGAATACAAAGAATCACAAGTAAATGAGCTTAAATTAAAACTAGAGATGATCAAAGATTTATTTAAAAACTTTGTTGTGCTGCAAGATCAAATCGATGAGCTTTCCATTGAAACAATATCTATTGAAATTGATGAGAGGGATGCTACGGACTAAGTTTATAGAGTTGATTGCCGAGACAGAAACAATTCTGCGGCAATGCCCTAGTGAATCTCAACAACTTCCATACCATCATCATTCTCAGAGCGAGCATTCTAACAGTGTCAATTTTAAATTACCTAAAATAGAAATAGCAAAGTTTGATGGTACTTATTCTAAATGGTTAGACTTTAGAGATACTTTTAAATCACTAATTCATGAAAACTCACGATTACTTCCTATTTACAAATTCCATTATCTCAATTCTTACTTAACCGGCGAAGCAGCCAACATTTTAACTAACCTAGCAGTCTCAGACAAAAACTACCTACATGGTTGCTTGGGACCTGCTGTGTCAGAGGTACAATAACAAGAGACACTTGATCACACAACACATAGATTTAATTTTATTTGAACTACAACCCACTCACCGTGATTCTGATAGTTGCCTTAGAGCGTTGGTTTATAGTGTCAACAAAAATCTCAGAGCCCTGTCAAGTTTAGGTCAGTCCACAGACGAATGGGACCCATTGATAGTACAAATTATGTACCACAAACTTGATTTCACTACCAAACGAGTATGGGACGAACAGAGGAATCCTGATGATGACAATATGCCCAAATTAAGCGAATTAATAAAATTCTTACAAAATCGTGCCAACATTGTAGAGAATACTTCTAGTAGTAAGAAACGCAACACTAGCTATAAGCTGGAGCGCGCCTGCACAACCTTAGCATGTATGGAAGCTAATACAAACAATGACAAACCTAACGGGGGATCAACTTGGGTCTGCAACTATTGCAGTGCAGATCACAGCATCTACAAATGTCCTGCATTTTTATCAAAAACTCCAGAACAACGAAAAGCTGAGATTTACCGACTACAGTTATGTCCTAA
This sequence comes from Orthosia incerta, assembly GCA_948252205.1. NCBI lineage: Eukaryota > Metazoa > Arthropoda > Insecta > Lepidoptera > Noctuidae > Orthosia > Orthosia incerta. The sequence goes on along the minus strand of OX411744.1, from coordinate 9,448,713 downwards.
TTGCCTTAAAAAAGGACATGTTGCCAAGGATTGTCCTCAAGGGCCATGTCGAAAATGTAACAGAAAGCATAATTCATTGCTTCACCTAACTCCACAGCCTGCAGCCAGCGTTTCTGTACAACCTGCTATCGCTGAAGCCACGGTAGTTCCTGAATCAACAATTGAAGTTTCAGTTAACTTCTCATCTCAGGTACAACGCAACAATCTCGTATTACTGTCTACAGCCATTATAGACGTGGTAAATCCAAGTAACAACGCATGCCAAAAAGTACGTTGCCTTCTCGACTCCGGAAGTGCAGCCACCTTTATAACTAGAGAGTTGAAAGAGAAGTTGGGTCTACCTGCCATACAGACAAATACTACGAAGATAACCGGTATGGGCAATACACACTGTGGATTCATCACAGAGAGAAGCGTTGTCCGCATACATTCTCGGCACACAGACTACCATACCACACTGGCATGCCCGGTTCTACCTGAGCTTACAGCAAATATTCCAAGTTCAACCATAGATTTCAGCTTCTTCAAAATTCCTCCGAAAACTCCACTAGCCGATCCTTCCTTCAACACTTCAGGCCCAATAGACATGCTGATTGGTGCGGATTTATTCTGGCAAATTATAGGAACAGAGCAGCAATCACTTGGAGCAAATTTGCCATTTTTGAGAAGTTCCCAGTTGGGCTGGTTAGTTTCAGGCGCTATAGCTATACCTTCCAACTATGTACCTAGTAATGTTCAGTGTAATTTGTCAAGAAATGACGATCATTTAAACAATAATTTTGATAAACAACTTGCCCGATTTTGGGAGCTAGAAGAGCTACCAATAAGGCCTCTCCTGAGTGATAGTGAGAAGATGTGTGAGCAGCATTTTCAGACACACACCACCCGCCAAGAAAATGGACATTTCTCTGTGAAGCTTCCACTTAAAGAGTCTACTGAGGTTCTCGGTGATTCCTATCATAGAGCAAGACAAAGATTATTTTCTTTAGAGCGAAAATTCCGCAAAAATCCGAAGCTCAAGCGAGCCTATTGTGAATTTATAGCAGAATACCTGTCGCTGGGCCACTGCACTCCGCTAGAGCAGCCGCCTCCGCCGCGCCGGCACCACTACCTCTGCCACCACGCTGTGCTGCGCGAGCAGAGCGAATCCACCAAGCTGCGCGTCGTATTCGACGGCTCCGCCGCGACATCTACTGGCGTTTCCTTAAACGATATCCAAATGATTGGCCCCAAGGTACAAGACTCCTTGTTCTCGATTCTGATGCGATTTCGCCTATACAAGTACGTATTAGCTGGAGATATCGATAAATTCTATCGTCAAGTCGATGTCCACGAAGAAGACAGAGACCTACAACTTATTCTTTGGCGTGAAGAAGAAAATCTCCCTATAAAAACACTTAGGCTCAACACCGTGACCTATGGCTTCGCTAGCGCAAGCTACTTGAGCACCAAATGCTTGTGGCAACTTGGAGAAGATTGCAACGACGATAAGATAAAGAAAATAATTCAGAAGGATTTTTATTGCGACGATCTACTAACAGGAGCTGACACTAAAGAAGAGCTACTACACATACTAAATGCAGTCACCGGTAAGCTGAAATCTGGCTGCTTCAATCTCCGAAAATTCAGGTCAAATGCCCCTGACATCTTTCCTGTCTCTAGTGTTGACCTGCAGAGCAAGTTAAGCTTGAGTGACGCTTCCAGTGCCCTCGGCTTGGGCTGGAGCCCGCGATCCGACTCTCTTCATTTCACCATTGAAGCTCCAAGCTCCGAATCTACAGAAAATATTACGAAAAGAGCGATACTATCATCGTCTTTCAGCATTTTCGATCCTCTCGGATTGCTTTCACCGACCACTGTCCAGCCGAAGATGCTTATGCAACAGCTGTGGCGGCGAGGATTGGACTGGGATGAGCCAGTCCCAGATGATCTACGAAAGGAATGGCAGAAAATGAGTTCCAGCCATCCGTCGCTTAATGAAATGTCAATACCAAGAAGAGTTCTATGTGAGAATCCACAAGAAATTCAATTACACTCCTTCTGTGATGCATCCATGCATGCTTATGGTGCATGCATATACGATCAACTGATAAAAAAGGTAACGTAGCAGTCCATTTACTCTGTGCCAAATCAAGAGTGGCGCCTACTAAACCGCCTCTTACCATACCAAAGTTGGAGCTACTTGGAGCTCTGCTTGCCGCAAATCTCACGAAGACTGTTTTGGACTCCCTGCGGTACCCTATTTCTATGTGCATACACTGGTGTGACTCCAGTGTCGTACTCGCATGGCTCAACAGCACTCCCAGCAAACTGAAGAGTTTTGTTGCTAACAAGGTCGTAGAAATCTGCGAGAATACAAACCTTTCTTCATGGCGTCACGTGCCCACTGCTGCCAACCCAGCTGACTACATCTCCCGCGGAGTCCCTGCAGAGAAGCTGCGCACTCTACAAGACTGGTGGTCAGGCCCGTCCTTCCTCAGCATGGATAAAAATCATTGGCCATCGCAAGAAAAACCAAGTAAAACCAACTTACCTGAGATGAAGGTCTTACTAGTGACGACAGAAAGCAAGTCACTAGTTATTCGATTTGAAGATTTCTCCACTCTCAACAGAATCAAGAGAATATTTGCATATGTACTAAGGTACATCCGATGTCTGAAAGACAAAAATGTTATAAGAGGTCCTCTGTCAGTTCAAGAGATGAACATTTCATTAACATTATTAGCCAAAGAGGCTCAAAAACAATCATTCCCTGAAGAGTACAACAAACTAAGGAAAGGTGAAGCCATACTTAAGGGTAAAATATCAGCTCTTAGCCCGTTTCTCGACAAGGAAGGTGTTATGAGAGTAGGTGGTAGGCTTGATCGTTCCAGCTATAGCCATGATAAAAAACATCCTATAATTTTAGACTCCAAACATCAATTGACCATCTTGATATTTCGCCAGGAACACAAACGCCTATTGCACGCAGGTCCACAGCAACTTCTGTATTCTGTCCGAGAGTCCTTTTGGGCGATCAACGGCAGGCAGCTCTCTCGCAGCACCGTGCGCTCTTGCGTCGTGTGCCGCCGCCACAAAGGACAAACTCTTACACCAATGATGGGCAGTCTACCTCCCGAGCGAGTCACGCCCGCTCCACCCTTCCAGTCTATCGGGATGGATTTTGCAGGGCCCTTTCACATCCTCAATAAAAAAGGTCGTGGGGCTCGCGTATCCAAATGCTATTTATGTCTCTTCATCTGCTTTAGGTTCAAGTGTGTGCACTTGGAGGCCGTTAGCGACCTCTCTAAAGACGCATTCATTTCATGTTTAAAACGCTTCATTTCACGTAGAGGAAAACCCTTGGAGATATTTTCAGACAACGGGCGTAATTTCGTTGCAGCGTCCAAGGAAGTAGGTCAATTTCTAAAATCAAACGCGAAAGGAATTAGTGAACTTGCAGCAAACATGCAAATTAACTTCAATTTCCATCCACCTTACGCTCCTCACTTTTCTGGTTTGTCGGAGGCCGGCATTAAATCGGCTAAGCATATAATCAAACGTGTAATGGGCAACACAAATCTGACCTTCGAAGAGTTGTCCACGCTATTTACGCAGGTTGAGGCTATAATGAATAGCCGACCCCTGTCCCCACTTTCTTCTTGTCCTACAGATTTCCTTCCTCTCTCCCCAGGGCACTTCCTGATCGGCCGGCCGCTGACCGCACCGCCATCGCCAATCATCGAGGACAGCGCACGCTGCCGCACAAGATATGAAGCCATCGAAAAAATGCGACAGCAATTTTGGACACGGTGGCAACGGGAGTACATCTCTGAGCTCCAAACAAGAACGAAATGGCGTGATAACAAGGCCAAGTTGACTACTGGTGATTTAGTGCTCATTCAGGAGGATAATACGCCGCCGCTATGCTGGCGCCTGGGGCGCATTGCCAAACTGTATCCTGGAGAGGACGGCATATCTCGCGTCGCCGATATCTCGACTACCAGAGGCACTATCAAGCGGTCCCTTACTCGCCTCTGCCCTTTACTAGACTGATCCACATGTTCATCACACATGTAAGCAATCAATGAAGAGAACATTTAAAGAAAATAGAGACATTTAATGAAAAGGAGAACATCTTAATACTGCTTTACATGCACGCCATCTCCACACGTGCCATTCGCTGTCCACATCACTGCACTGCCGCATACAGCGCCGCACTGCCATTACTTCTTGCAATCGCGTGCACACGTCGCTACACCTATACTTCTGCATCAGCGCCAAGGGTGCAACTTCATCAGCTTCGACGACGACTGAAGCCCTCGTCGCCAACCCGCCATTTTGTCGCTCCCCTGTGCACACATCACCGGCCCCGGAGTATGTTCGCGCCAACACTACGCGACCAGAATTTTGCCTGCACCGCGCGTCCCCTCACTATGGGACACCCCGCGCCTGCCCTCCCTCACACCCCGCAACGCGTCTGCGTCGAGCGAGCCGCGCTCCCAGCCCTTTGGCTCCGCTACCGCCACCGACGACACACGCGTCCATAGCTCCCAACCGCGCGCCCAAAAACGTCTCGCAATGATAGAGAATTATAGAATATAGTCTTAAACTAATAGTAATAAGTTGTATGTACAATACAAAGTTATTAAAGTTGTAATGTTCATCTGACGTGTTTTCCTTTAAAAGAACTACTAATGTAAGTTGTGTGAAACCCACGCGCTTACACCGATCATTAGCCCTCCTACGCAATATCAGTTAACCGCGAGGTCGAATAACCGCGTGGCTAGCCGCTTTTCCATTTTAATATGCAACCGCTTATGATCGTACTGTTACACGGCCGACCCCGTAGATCTTAAAAAAAAAACTATTTTCTATCAAACCACTTGTTTATTCACAAACATCCACAACTACACTTTAGATTAATGTTTTACTAAATAATACACAATAAAACACCAACCAAAATAATGACTTTCTATAATCTCTTGTATGTCTCGAGATAAATCGAATGAATTTGGTTTACGCGACGGCTTCCGGCTTTTAACTAAATTAATATTAACATGCCGCTAATGTGCGATAACTGCAATTTATTGACTTTCAATAAGAACTGAGACTTTAACCATATAGTGCAAATGTCGGCTTTATTGCCTTTAATAAGTGTTGTCACAGTACGCAATTAAACGTCAAAAAATACATACACGGCCGCGGTCAGCTTTGCAGCTTGCCGCCATCTCGTTTATACGTACTGGTGGTTCAGGCCTTCAGGGACTTCGGTTTACTTTGCGGCGAGCCGCCGTTAATGTTTGTCGTATTCGTGAGTTGCGCAACTATTAATTTCGACACAGAGAAATGTATTGTTGCTATTTGGAATGGGGATGTGAACGCAAAGCTGAGTGCAGATGTCGCTGGCGGCGCAATGGCTGCTGTCAAATCATTTTTGATTTGTTTACATTACGTTTTTTTGTGTTTAACCGGTCTACTATCGTTATTGATAATATGTATTGTCCCTGGAAGCTTAGGGAATTGAAAGACGAACTAAAGAAATAAGGACCAAGGTTAACTGGAAAGAAAACAGATCTTATTGAGAGGCAGACTTTTATATAATAATATATTTTTCATCGGTGATGTATTCTAAGTTTGGCTATTTATTATTTGTAAAGAGTTATTTCTTACTTGACTCATAGTAGGAAAATTTACAAAAAATGAGAGAACATTAGTACTGTGTTGGTATTCTTTACGTTTTAGGTTAGAAGTTTTATTTTATTTTTGGCAGTATATGCCCTCAAGCTTATGAAGGCCAACCAATTGACATTCCTGCTGTAGAACTTTATCAATACGTTAATAGCTCCACTATTTTGCCATAACATAACCTATAAATATGTATAGCCTTTTCCCAGTTTTTTTTAGCGGTGTATCTTGGGCAACAAATGCACACCGGGGTTGTCCTAGAACAGCACACAAAGGCATATTTCGAGAAAATTTAAATTTACTGATTTAGGTTACAACATGTATGGATTTGACAGCTTTCAATAGCCATAGCGACGATGCGCCACCTATCGTGAAAAATGGCAGTTCACATCCCCATTATGAAGGAGCTTCATCAGTTCTTGAAAACAACTTGTAAACTGGCTAGATTCGTTGCGCGTTTCCAGTAAAGGATGAATACAGTATTTTTTTATTTCTCTGTCGCTGTATTCGGCAATAATCTTAGATAACTCAGGCTACCTTGACGGCGTCCATTTCGTTTAGGGACCAACACGTCTTCGAGCGTACCAATCGCTTCACGCGGTGGTCAGCCGCTATTCCAACTGCGTCAGGTGGCTGGCTGCTCAAATGAATCGCCTAGGCGGGCAACCGCTAGTGCGCAATAGCGCTTAGTGACACTTTAGCCGAATTTAGAAAGTATGTAGGGTAGAGTGGTAGCCTATGAACCGCGTGTACCGTATGAACCATACTACCTACAGGCAATACGCGATGTTTCTAGCTCGTGCAAAAAACCATTTAACGACTCGCTTGCCTTGCCACGCAGTTTGATCTAGTCGCCGGCTGCCAGTCGCCAAAAACGCATATGTGCGTTGCGTCCTTGTGTTTTGTTTATCAAAAAGGACGAAAAAATCGTGAGTTTTTTTTTGTAATTACTTTATTATTTTAACTCATTATTAACAATTCATTCATAGTTTAATAAAACTATGAATGAATTGTATGTATAATGTGGGTCCTTGCGCTTATATTAGACTACTTTTTGGAATTACTTCTCAACCGTTATTGTGTAAAACATAACCTGAAATTGCCTAAGAGGGGATGGGTACGCAGTGAGTCACATAGGACTGGGTGAGCAATGAACCACGGTTCATTGTGTACTACATCTAATTGCTTTGCCTAATGCTATTGTGTAGGTATGGATTTATCAGATATAAACAGGTGGGGAGTATTATTCCAGTCAACCTCTGATTGTTGATGTGAGTATCATTAAGTACTACTTCTTTATTTCAGCGTGGGTCGAAACACATTAGGGCGGCAAGCCCGAAAAAGGGTTATCACACAGCATCTAATCAAAAAGGAATAGACAAACATTAGTTGGGGCTGAGTATTAGAAAAGCAGCCGAAGCAGCAAATCTTCCCTATCCAACACTGCGAAGATACATTGAAAAAATGGGACCAATTTCGAAACATACTCTTTCAAACAAAAAAAAGAATTTTCAAAATCAGTCCACAATTGACGGAGATATCGGTGAATATACATAAAAAAAACATACAAGAAGTCGAACATAGAACCTCCTCCTTTTTCGAAAGTCGGTTAAAAATACCGCAACAATCCGTCATGGAACCGCATTACGAATGCAAGATGCAAGCAAAACTTGAATGATGAACAAGAAGACAGCATCAAGAAGTATTTATTGAATTGTGCATATACATTCTATGGCCTAACTTCTAAAGACTGTCGCAGAAATGCCGCCATCGCGGCAACTCCATGACATGGCAGGCCGAGATTGGATGAGGGGGTTTAGGGCAAGACATCCAGCATTGTCAGTGATAAACCGGAGGCTTGTAGTATGCCAAAAGCTACAGCACTTAATAAAAAGAACGTGCAAAAATTTTACGACAACCTGGATGAAGTTTTAAGTCGCTCTCCATCTTTTGCTAATGGAAGCCGAATATATAGTCTTGTCGAAACCTCTACCTGTGCAACGACCCCATAAAGTTCTGGCAGCTAAAGGACGCAGTGTCTGTAAAGTCACAAGTGGGGAACGTGCAATCTTGGTTACAACTTGCTGTATTGTAAATGCGATTGGCCAGGCATTACCTCCAGCTATGATGTTTCCAAGATTAAACTATAAGGCACACATGCTGTATAGGTCACCCCCAGAGATACTTGGGTTAGCCGCACCTAGCGGTTGGATGATATATATTACAGAATTATGTGTTATTTATTTTCAACTTAAAACAAACAATTATCGGTTTATCTACTACTGTGATTCATTGTGTACCACCTGGATCATTTAGTCCCACCCCCCCGGTTCATCGTGTACCCTTACTGGTACACTATGAACCATATACCTTGTTTTAAAAAAACCTGTATTAATCAGGCAATAGGCAATATTTTCCAAAATTTTGAATGCAATGTGGTAGCTTATTAAATTACCTATATGGTGAGATAAAATATTTTCTTAGACTGCAATAACCACTGTGCTAGAGCTCTTCAAACTTTTGGTGGTTCATTGGCTACCACTCGGCAAAAGTATTTTTGGCGATTTCTGACATGCTTAGAAAGTACCTATAGATCTAACTTCAGTTGATCCGATTAAGCCCAAGCCATGTGGCCCCATATTAAATAAGCTATAGCATATAAATATCTAATATTGTGTGTGAACACATACCCGCAATAATGTCACTGTACTTCTGCTCCCAGGATACTTTCAAGAACTTATTGTAATTCAGCCAATCCTTGGAATACCCTTCAACTTTCGACTTCAAATGATTCCAACGCCTGTTAATAGGTAAAGTATCACTTACTTAAAACTGTCGAATAATCTCATACAAATTAAATATAGGAGTATTTTAATAATATAACAAGAATAAAAATTAATAACTCACGTTATGTATAACGGGACGTCTGAACCAGGTATTTGTTGCAACGAATCGGTTTCTTTGACCTGATATAAGACAGTACAACATACACAGTTTGGAAGCAAGAATATTTAAACTCTCGTACGATATTATGGTTATGTTATGTTTTACGATTTGGTTTCATTGATTTGAAAAAAGCTACCCAGCAGATAAAATCTTTATAAAAGCCTGACTAAATAATGAAAAGAGCGGACGGGGAACCAAAATATTCGACATGTCTGGAGAAATCTAGATGTTTATTAAAATGACTTACGACTAAAGTCAGCCACTGAGTCCACCTATTGAACATTTCTATAATGTCCAGCATTGCCTCCTGGCATTCTATGTAAGTTTTAATATGCACGGTGGAGCACTTCGCGGGAGACATGATCTAAAAACAGACATGCAAAATGTTATCAGAAAATATCGCACTCACACCGAATAATACGGTAAACTATAATTCTAACTTTTACAGGAAAAATAAAAAAAACAGTTTTTTTGCATATACAGGCGCAAAAGTCATCAGTATTTTTGCAAATGGCGGCAAATATCAATTCAACTTTGACATTTGTGAAGTAAACATACAACATATAGCTGGTGATCTCCAAGCGCGTGTAACCTACATCGAGACATCCTGAATCTCGACCACGAAGGTGACAACTTTTCATCGAAAATCATTATGAGCGACGAGGCGCATTTCCATCTCTGTGGATATGTGAATAAGCAAAATTATCGTTTCTGGGGCACCGAAAGCCGCGTATAACCCACAAAGAGCCATTAGACCCGCTCAAAGTTACTACATGTTGTGATGTTTATGCTGGAGGTGCCATCGGCCCAATAAACGACTACTATGGTCGGCGATCGCTTCAGAGCTATGCTCAACGACTTTATTTTTTTCATTAAATGGATGAATTGAGACTGGAGAACATGTGGTTCCAACAGGATAGAGCAACAACGTATACTCTACGAGCCACAACCGAAATTCTGAGGGTCATATTGCCCAGAATTGCACTGACCGTCAAGATCGTCCAATTTAACCGTTCTATACTTCTTTTGGTGGGGTTTTTTGAAGTAAAAAAAAAAAGACACCAAATAAAAACCATAAGTACTAGCCTGTAAGATTGCTGTAAGATAAGATTACCAAAAAATAATATTAACAGCGGAACCCAATTTTTCCATTCATAAAAAAAATACCGTCAAATATCATCGGGTGACAACTTTTGCGCCAACCTGTAGATATTTGAGCACGGGTGCATCGTTAGAGCCAATAAATTATACAGAGTATAACAGAAAGGTATGATCATATTTTAAAACTGCTTCTGCCCATGTATATTATTAATTTTCTCCAAGGAAGTGATAGGTAATTCCTGTAGGAATGACCATCCCTCCCATAGTAAAACAACTTCAGATTTGAATTGAATATAAGGCACTACATAATTTGCCATATAGTAAAAATCTATTCCATTTAATTGACACTAACAATAATGTTGGTACCTAATCACTTTTATTTGACAAAAGATAGATTTTTCATGGATAGGCACTATCTTTCAGAATATTGTAAACGGCTTATTGCTGTGTCGCTGTCATATTATTTTTCTATTACAGCCAAGAATTTGGGTAAAATCTTGCTTCTATTGAGCAATGCCATAATATGTTATATAATTCAGCCAATAATTTGTTATCAAAAATTGACATTGATAATAATTTAAATTAGAGATTAAGACAATATAGGCAACCTCTTGCAGAAGTGTACGGAATGAGAATTCTTATTTCTTTCTGTAACTTATATGGTGTACATAATAAAGAGTATTCTATTCTATTCTATTCTATTGCAAAATAGAATCAAATAAAAGTTTAAAATCAGTAAATAGTATTAACCTGGTGCATCAAAATATTCAAGGATTTATGAACAAAGATTTAGAAGTAGAATTATTTATGAACTTTAACAGTATTGATATTCTTTGTATAACAGAACATTCGCTTAAAAACCACCAGCAGACTTATTGCGTAATGAATTCGGAAAGAGCAAAGGGGAAGTATGAAAAATCTATCAATCACATGCGAGATGAATGATGCGACGTGGCTTTCCGTCTGTGACTGTTAGATTTTTCATACTCTTTGCCCTTTGCTCTTGTCGACTTCATTACGCAATAAGGCTGCAATTTTAATAATCAACAGGTTAGTAATTCGTTCAGCAGAGTTAATGCTAAACAATGTTAATGTTAGTGTAAACAGACAATAATTATTTATTTTTATTTTATTAATGATTCTTTTTTATTTTTTTGCATCCTTAACATTGTTTTTAGGGTTCCGTACCCAAAGGGTACTGTCTGTGTGTCTGTCTGTCTGTTTTTTGTTTTTTTTTGCTGCTCGTAGTGCCCCTAAGCGTATACTCCAACTCCAATATTTACTTTTTAAAGTATTATATTTTTTTATTTTAATTATTGTGAATGTGAAGACTGTGTGGATCATTCTTTTTGCTTGTTTGTTTTTTATTTCAAATTTTCTCAAGTTAGTTTAGTTAAGTTTTTAATCATGGTCATGGTCTTCACATGATCTAACCTAGATTTTGTCTGGACTTTAAAAGAGACTGAACTGAAGTTTGTTTCTTCTGAGAGTAGTCAGATAGAAAACGCCGACCCCTCATCTAGTTTTTAAAAAATATGATCGACATGTAAAAGCGTTTGTACAAACCAGCTTACAGAAATAAAATTATCATTTATCCTAAAATCACTCACCAAAAATATTGATAGAAATCAAAATGGTCTCACTAATTTTGATCAGCTCACGATAAATTTGTATGGACAATCCATACAAATTTATCGTGAGCTGATCAAAATCAAAATTTGTATGGACAATCCATACAAATTTATCGTGAGCTGATCAAAATTAGTGAGACCATTTTGATTTCTATCAATATTTTTGGTGAGTAGGTATTTAATTAAGTAATTATAAATGCTACATGCAATTCTCAATTCGTACTGGAGCCTAATTTGAAATAAAAAAGGTATATATACTATCTTCTATTTACTATCCCAAAAACATCCAAAAACAGATTAGAATATCCTATCGGTAAACAACCTCTGTCTTACTTGTTTGTCCCTGTACTGCAAGTGTAGACGGTTCGTGAGTTGCCGACTAAACACGCTGTACTGACGCCACTGCATGGCTTCCGTAGTCACTCTCCTATAGAATGAAAACCAGGAGGCTGAAGTTTCCCCTGGAATGTAAATTATACAAAAAATTATACAATAGTATGTCTACGGCAAAGCATAGTTTTAACCGGCGTCACTTTGTTGTTTGCAACGTTCCATCTTGACTTTATATTTGAAAAGGCTTAGGGCAACGTTTTTCTTCCAGTTTCTTATTAACTTTGACAGTGACAATTTAGAAGTACTCGTACTACTTTATTTACTAGTACTTTTTACTGATTTTTGGCGGGAAACAGTTACACAAAGGCTGGTTGCAACTGTTTCCCGCCAAAAATCAGTTTTTTTTGGTAAACTACTTAAGGTAAGTGGCCTATGAATTTATTAATTTCATTTTGAAACCTTAGATAAATTATTAATGATAGATTTCAGTGGATTTGGTTATTTACCAAAAGTTGAACTTAGTTTTAAGGCAAAACGTCTTAAGCAATTCGCAGCCGACAATAACCTGACTATAATTAACAGTCTTTAAACAACACCCGAGAAGACTCTACACTTGGACATCGCCCAGTGGAGAACATCGAGACCAAATAGATTTCATAATGATTAGGGCCAAGTGGAGAAGCTCGATAACCAATGCACACACGCTGCCGGGAGCTAATTGCCACTCTGATCATCAACTACTGGTTTGTAATTTGAGAATCAAACTTCGCAACTCCATTAGCAAAAAGACAGGCAGCCGTATGTATGGCAATTACGGACAGGGAAAGTTTTACTAAAACATTACTGGAGACCCTACTATTTGGAGAGGTGATCAAGACGATGATCATCCGAACACAGAGTGTGGCAAAATGCCAGAAACTACATTAAGGAGTTGGTACGAAAATCACAGCTCCGCTCCCAATAAATATAATAAACCTAAAAAATAACCATATACCTAAAAATATAACCATATGCCACGTGTTCGTGGACATCCAGTGTTGTACCTGAACACCGCAGAAAGCTAAACTCCCGTGGCGCAAGTGAACAAAAACTGAACGCTCTTAATGCCGAAATACAGGCCGCTTGTAACTGGAACGCAGCCCTCAATGACATCTGCGCTGAACTAGAGCGACACTCACAAATGTTTGAAACCAAAGATCTTCACATGAAGATACGATCGATATCTCGCCAATTCAAACCAAAAACCTGGGCTATTGAGAACACTGAAGGAGTAACAGTTACGGAGATCAAGGAAATCGTTAACACGTGGAAAGATTACTGTGGATCACTTTTTGTTGACGCTCACTCATCACAGGCCACCACACCAGATGGTGTATGGAAGACCGGCGAGTGGCCAAAAGACACTGGTCTAGCTCCCTTTTCATCCCCCTGCACAAAAAAGGTTCCACGAAAAAGTGCAACAACTACAGGTTAATCTCCCTCATCTCCCAAGCAAGCAAAGTGCTTCTCCATATGATAAACAAGCGGCTTTAGTCGTTTTTGTCTCGCAAAATTGCACCCGAACAAGCCGGTTTTGTCAAAGAAAGAGGGAACAAGAGAACAAATTCTCATATTACGTCAAATTATAGAGAAGTCTCGTGTATTTAACAATCCCCTCTTCATATGCTTCGTGAATTTCCGAAAAGCATCAGACACTGTGCAATAGCGGAAACTGTGGGAAATTCTTCAGTTATCGGTGTACCAGATCATCTAACGTACCTCATTAGAAGACGGTACGAAGACGGTACAGCAACGGTTCGCGTGGACGGAATCGACTCAAGCTCATTCAAAACAGAGGCTGGTGTTCGACAGGATTGCATTCAATCTCCATTGCTCTTTAAGATTTACACGGAGTACATCAGGCAGTCGCTCCATGTAAAACACTGGTACTTAGCTGAATCCGGTAAGACTGGAAGCCGACCCCAATATAGTTGGGAAAAGGCTAGGCAGATGATGACATCATGCGAATCGTCCTAGCAGGGCTGGGACAAATCTCAGTTGTCCAGAGCTATATATACGAAGGTTGTGTTGTGACGCGATCTGCCGTCGAAAAGCTCACAAAAATCTGGAAAAATCGCAGAATAACCAAAACCACTAAGGTACGACTGATGCGAAGTCTCGTCTTTCCAATTTTTCTCTACGGAGCTGAGACGTGGACATTAAGGATGAAGGAAAGGAGGAAAATCGATGCACTGAAGATGTGGTGCTGGAGACGTCTGATGCGGATTCCGTGGACCGCTTACCGCATCAATGTATCGATCCTAAAAGAACTTCACATACGACTGTTCAAATACGAATACTAAAGTTCTTTGGGAATACGAGTACTAAATGTAGTGTAATAGTGTAATGTAATGTATTCTAGTGTAGTGCGAGTTATACGAGTATTCTAAATGTGATGACTGACGAGTAATGTAAGTGATAGTTACCTCTGACGAATCTTGGAGTATATTTGTATGCCAAGGCGTGATCAACAATCTCCTGGATCCAATCCCGCCACGCCAGCAAATTCCACAACAGACTCACCATCGTAGCGTCCCAGTCGACCAAGTGTTCCTCTGATATGATCGGGGTTCCTACAAAATATAGGTTAGAACTATAAATAAACGTAAGGTTAGGCACAATTATGACAAAAAAAGATAGGTAACTTTTCAATTGGATTTATTCAAAGAGTCAAAATACTTACGCGAGCTGAATCCACTCTTAGCTTGTGAGATTTTAGATGAATAAAGTTGGGAACAATCGCGGCTGGGTATTGAGTGTGATGACGACGATGCTTCGAAATCGCAGGAACTAATAGTTGAAGAGTACGAAGGTGTATGCGCCTCTACTATTTTGCAGAAATATTGCAACTGTTCTCGTTGTTTTCGTTCTAATTGTGGGCTATCAGCGTGCATATCAAGCATAAAAGGTGTAAGGTGCGATTGCATCGAGTTTGACGACAAAGTTGATTGAGGTGAGTAAGATTCGGAATCCAATGTGCTTGATGACGGTGTCGTCGACTGTTGTGCTTGCATGCCATATATGTTATGCCTCGTTTCATACAAGAGGTATGAAGGAGTAGGTTGGGGCATGCCGGGGCAAACCGGCGGTGCTTCTCCCTTGGGTAACCTGGCTTGATTGGGGCAGGGTTTGAAGGATATCTCGACGCCAGGAGCGATGATTTGGGACTGGTCGGCGGTGATGGAGAGGAAGTCGGCGGGCGCGAGGTCCTGCAGCGCCTGCACGGACACGTGGCGCGAGCAGGTGCAGCACGGCCGCGCCACGCGCCGCAGGATCTCGTCGCACCACAGCTCGCACTGCACGAACACGTTCTTGTAGCACTTACACACCTTCACCACCTCTATCAACAACAATATATTTACTGTGCAACATGTTACTTTACTATTACTTAATGTAATAGTTATAAAATGTATGTCTTACTTGGTTCCAAAATATGCACAGCCAAATACATTGTAACTTCTCCAATAAGCTCTGAAAACATTATTATTCAATTAGGTATTTATGATCTGTTGATATATAGGAGTATTAATTCTTTTTTCTATTTTTCTACACGGAAGACGAAGCCACTTCCTGATAACACGACGCGAGTCGATTTATTTCACAGGGCAACAGATAATATAATACTAGCATAGCAGACGCCTCTTCCCATACAACTTGAACTAAACCGTGCCAGCGTAACTAGAGCTTTTCGTCTGATTATACCACAGAACAAAAAAAACGCCTACTACAATAGAAGTCGCAAGTGGGCGGGGCCCGCGTACCCCGAGCTTTGCACAGTTCTGCATATGTTTCCTTCCGCGCACACACTACGCACATCAGTCTTGGTTCAACCGTCACGGTGACAAAAACTTGAAAAAAAATACAAAAATGCCTTATTGTGCTGTTTTAGAATGTAAACACGATAGCAGAACCAAATATGTATCAAATGTAGGTATATCTTACCATCGGCAAGTCTTAATTTATTTTATTTCGATAAAAATGTAAAAAATAATGTTTTATTAAACAAGACAATTAAAAGTTGATTTTATGATGTTAAACTTAAGGTCTACTTTCTTTAAAACTCAAACATTGTTCTCGAAGATTCCAACTATGCACATGTCACATTCAGCTACTCAATTAGAGATTACCAATATCGATAATGAGTTATCGATACTTTAAACTTACAATATTCGAAAAAATCTTCTTACGCGAGAAAAACATAACCCTTTCCTTGTAGCCGTGTAAAAATAAAGATTACGACGAATTGAGAACAGGAGGTTCTCAATTCGTCGTCCTTTTTTTGAAGTCGGTAAAAAAGACAACAGCCTTCAAAATCAACAAAGTGTAATAATAATAACACATGAAAATAGAACCTCCTTCTTTTTTTAAGTCAGTTAAAAACTGGCTTATGTGTTAGTCTGAAATTTAAGATCTACTGGTGTATAGACCTAAATTTCATCAGTTCATTAAGGAAGTTAGTCAAGCTAATCATAATAAGAGTGTAGCCGCAGGCGAAAGCGTAAGCTTCCCATATCAGTAGGACGTATTGCATTTGTAGTGTAGTCTATCGCATCATCAATCACCAATACATATAATAAATCTGTAGAAAAGTATTTTTTGTACATCGAAAATATTGCCAAAAAATAGCCAGTGTGTTAAAGGATAACCAACAGAACCTATTTCCGGCATTTTTGGCATTTTTGTCTGTTTATTTGTGCACACATCACGTGACATGTACGAAACCAATGTAAATAACTTTTATACATAAACATTGTGCGTACCTTGAAGAATTACTTAGTGTCATCGCAATCGGTTCACTCTATCAAAAGTTAAATGAATTTAAAGTGTTCAAGAAGTAAAATTATCACAACACACGCAATTCAGATACTCGGAGAGTTGAACTCGATATTCGATAGATGGCGTTGTGAATTTGAAGGCATTTTCTGAATCACGGTGTTAAGATTCTCCGCGAAAGATTGATGACTATAGAAACAAATATGGTCGGTAGGTAAGTAGGGTAGGCAGGAAGGTAAGTAGGGTAGGGTTGGCAAACAGATGACGGGAGCGAAGCCGCGGTCACAGCTTGTAATTAATAATAGTACACCAATGTCTACGTACAGTACTGTCTTTCCTTTCATTTTTTAAATCCATGGAAAGGTTGTCTTGAAAAGATCGCTTTTAGCGATAAGGCCGCCCATTGTGCCACCCAGTGTAATGTTTTCTTCGTCTATACTTTCTGTAACTTATATGGTGTACATAATAAAGAATATTGTATTCTATAATTCTATTGATAGAACAAAAACACTAAGATACGCCCATCTTTGTATCAATAGAATCATTTTCAAAATCGGATCAGTAGTTTACCATAAAATATCTTAATTATACTTTCTATAAATCGTAAGTATTGGAATAAATTTATATAAAAACTTGATTACAAACATAATAATATTTATCGACTCTAGTTATTGGGCGCACGGTTGGCGCAGTGGTTGAGCGATTGACTGCTGCGCTGCGTGTCGCGGGTTCGATTCCCGCACGGAACAAATATTTGTATGATCTACAAATAGTTGTTCCGGCTCTGGGTGTTTGTGTATGTGAAATTATATGTTTGTAAACGCACCCACGATACAGGAGAAATTCCTAGTGTGGGGCAACGTTTTTTTTTAACTAAACTGTATTTTGTTTGAAAATAATACGGAATGTCGATAAATAAGTCAACGACCGTGGTACATCACTACAGGAGGACCGAGTAGTAATGACCTCATTTCGCAAATATAAATCTTATAAGTAACGAAATACGGCTTTAAATTAAATGAATTTATTATAGTGACATCTAGTGGCGGGTAGCGTAATTTGCTCATTAAACTATTACGTGTGCGCTTTTAACGAAAAAAGTAATAAATACTCAAAAAAGTAGACAATAAACCAACTCTATTGTCATAAAGCTGTGGTTTATTTTCAAATAAGCGAAGACTGACATATTTTCTACTTTCATCTAAAAATTAAACTACCAATCACACCAAAGATTTCTTAGTGTTATGAAATACAATTAATCTGTATATGTGTGAGTTTGGGTACGCTGGTTCCGATACTAATAAAGCTATATGCGATTTCTACTGTCTTCTCTGTTCTGTGGATTATACCAACGAGATTTTACTGTGTATGTATAATATCGTTGGAAACTGATTATTTTTGTAAGTAGGTACATCGATCGCCTTCGGTTCCGTTCCTCGGCTATAGATGGTGTTAGCAGTGACTTGAAAAAAATTATTACTAAAGTCTGGCAAACGAAAGTAGACACTCGAATTATTTGCAAACTTTTTATATGGCTATGCTAATGTCAACCCCAATTTTCAGTATGACGCTACTGAGTTGATACTTTGTTTTAATTCGTAATCACTATTTATCTTTTTGTCAAGCGTGTCCTAATATATAAATTATACAGTTTAAAAAGCATGGGTTAATAAGCCTCAGGGGTATTTAATTTTTTAAATTTAATTTATCTTGTTACCGTAAATACTTATCCTATATCTTACCATTCATAAGATCCTGCAACTTAAATGGGGTTACACCTGCCATCAAGTTATTCAGCTTTAGTAGTATTTTCCTGGCAACAACAGGATCTGGATTGCCTACGTGGAGGTCATCTATAGTTTTTCCAGCCAACCTGCATTTAGTGAGAAAAAAAGTGTTAATAAGATAAGATACGATATAATTTTTTTGTTAAACATGAGTATACAACAGATATGCATGATCTTAAAATAACATTTGGTAATAGGATCTACATGTTTTGCCGATAAGAGATAACAAAAAAAAATTTTTGGTGTAGGCAACTCATTATGCATTATCTGTGCTTTTGTTGTCTATGTCTCTTATTGTGTTCTAATAATTGAGTTAGAAAAAATATGGAGGCGCCGCGATGTTCTATACATACATTAGCTTATACAAATATGAGTGAAATACGATACAGAATGTGAAACATCGTTTTGTTTCATTCTTTCTAAAGTAGTAATCGTATTTGACAAAAGAGACAATATTTCAGTTGTTGCTCATTATGGTAACATTTTGTTATGACGTAGTGACAGTAGTAGGTACGTGTCACATTCGCCATATTATGTGTCTTTATGTGATTTTGTGGTTGTGTTCGTGGTAGTCCTGCTGTCAAATAAATGGTTGTTTACTTTTTGTATTATTAATGTGTGTGTTCCGTGATTAACACAACCATAGCATCGGCAGCCATTTTAAGGTTTAGGTAGGCACGTTTTTTTTTGTAGGTATTTCCAGTCCATAATGTTTAATATGTCTATGGTTCTATTAGCTGTAGTTTATTGTTATCTGTGGCATGCGAGCTGGCAGCCTCGCATGCGCCGTATGTTGCTGTCTTTTTCGCCCTTATGTGGGCGTGCCCTATCGTCCTTGTTACTCTGTCGCCAACGTTGCCGCTCTCGACAACGCCGCGAACAGTGCTGGCGCAGAGCGCCAGCCAGTCGCCACATATTCTACCTGCGTGTAGGACGCGACCCTGTTTGCTCTATTGTTATTATGTGAGCCCCGGCTGTGAGCTTCGGCTCTATGCCCCGGTATTGCATTTTCATTGTGTTTAAAATAATCCGGTCCTAATCGCAAAAATATAATAAACAATAAATACAATTATTTGACCTACTGTCAATAAACACTATAAAAAACTAAAACTGTTACAGTTTTGAGATTGAAGAATTGTCATAATGATATTATGCTCTCCTCCTCCTCGCGACGTTTTCCTCATTACTGAGGGTTGTGATTCCCCTGTCTTCGTGGAAGCAACTTTTTCTTCACTAATTTGCGCCATCTGTGCCTGTCTTTTGCGTCGTGGAGAGCATCGTGCAGTTTGGTGTTCAACGATGTGTGGACTTGGTCTGACCATCTTATTGGACTGCGACCTCTAGGACGTTTCCCTTTAATCTTGCCAGTAACCGTAAGTAATTACCATTGTTTGTGGCACATTTATGTGACATAATCATAATATATGCACCACCTGCGAGCTGATTACTGCACTGTCACTACAATATTCAGCACTTTTAAAAAAACAATGTCACAATACGCTGAGATATGGCTGCTCAGAAAACCCAAGAGGAGAACTTTTTAAAGAAGATGGGCGAAATTGAAGCGCAGATCCAGAGTGCTGGGCCTTCCAAGGCAAACACAGTGGCGAAGATAGCTGATGAGTTTCGCACGTTCCGGGAGCTTGTTTTCTCTATGTTTGGTCTGCTCCGAAGCCAGATCAATGAGTGTGCCAAACTCATTGATGGCATGGAGACCAGGCACCGGCGGAAGGCATTTGTTTTCCAGGGACTTGCTGAAGTGGAGAATGAGGACAACAAGGCAGTAATCCTGGATGTGATAAGCACCAAGCTTGCTCTCAAGAACGTTGCAGAGTCTTCAATTGAGGTCTGTCATAGACTTGGAGCCCCCATCAAGGAACATCACAGGACCATTCTCATTTGGTTCACCAGTGTGGACATCAAGGCTTTAGTGTGGAGGGCGAACACAAGATTGAAGGGTTCCAAAATATCTGTCAAGGAGTTCTTGACGAGAGCAAGGCAGTCTGTCTTCGTGAAGGCGCGCGAGCACTTTGGCATGCGGTAGTTTTGGACTCAGGATGGTGTTATAGTCATAAAAACCTCTGATGGGAGTCGGCATAAGGTGACTTCCACTGACGAGCTGAAGCCCCTTATACCCAGGTACCTCAAGACACTGGCAGTAATTAAATCAATGAGCGAAAAAGGTGCGGACGCAGGCGGGAGCCTGAAAAACAACAAGTAAATAGCTGAATTGTGTTATGAGTTTTTTTTCCATGTGTTTTTGGTGTTTTTCTATAGAGTTGTATTTGATAATTGGTTGAAATATTCGATACCTAGTTATATTCTCAGAACCCACCACGTCACTGTGGTAGAGCGATAATCTCAGACGCAACACTTTTTCCCTTATCAGCCAGACATGGCGGATGTGCTGTCGCCAGTGACCACCAGCTTAATTGTAAGACCTAAGCATAATAATAAGAATAAGATAGAATAAGTAGTCTTAACTCTTTAAGCGTGGGTCGTTTATTCTAATAAATTCTTAGTTAAACGAGTCCCAAGATTTTATTTTTAAATTCTTTATAAAGTAAAATGAACATTACAGAACTAATTCACGAGTGATAAAGTTGGATCGTCGTTACTTAAAACCAGTCAGACGTTCTTGGCAATCCTCGAACCAAATAAAATAAGCTTAGATAACGCGTAACGATAACGTGGGTGAGCAGAGATGGTGATAACTAATAAGGCGGTTGGACTGGGAGTAACCTTCTACATCCTTCCTAATTCCCCACACTATTAATGTTAATATAATTTTAACTTGTGTTATTTCATTAGTATTTCATGAAATCTGAAAAAAAATCTTATGAAAAACTTTTTGCTATTTAAACAAATAAATCATAAACTGTGATTTATAATTAATAAGTGAATATTATAGTGATTAATACTTAGTGAATATTATCTTCACGCTATTTCCTACATATAACAGCAAACTTTTCATAAGGTTTTCTTTTACTTTAATTTGTAGAAAATATTACATTGGTGACTTTTTAGAATATTAATTTGTTTTTTTATTTTACAATATTTTAAGTGGATGATTATGTTTTGCGATTTTATTAGAATACACGTTTAAAAATAATAATGATTCAAGGCGAAAACCCGGTACCCGCTTCGGTCGGTAGAGCCCCGTCTGCTCGGACCGAAACACCGTTTTCTATGCAATTTGCCGATTCAATGATACCTCGGGATGTTTTAAATTTAGTTCCTGAATTCCTGTTCCTGACGGTGAAACTTATTTACTTAGTTTATTTTTACGGAACTGTGAATATGTTATCGGCAAGTATCTTTAGATCGAAATGAGTTTTTAATGCAGAATATCACAAGTAAATTAAAGGGTAAAGCGCAGCCTTAATTAGTGAAAGAGGTGATTTTGAAACCTATACAGAATTAAAATCATTATTGATTCAACATTTTGATGATCCCAGGAGTGAGGAATGCGTAGGTATTGAGCTGGAAACTCAAAAAATTTAACAAAGGTCATACTTACAGTTTTGCAGTCATATTAAGAAATTCATGCTGTATTAATTTCAAAAGTGATTCAGAACAGCTCTGTGACCTTAAGAGAAGCTAAAAATATAATTTAAAACAATACTTCGCTTAATTGTTCAATATACCAGAAAAACCCTACTTAGCTGGAGGAAGTTTTAAAATATGTCCTTGAAGAGTTTAATTTTCAGGAACAATATAATTTACGTAGTAAGATGTTGCAACACCGACCACAAAGTCATATCTTACCAACACACAATAAAGGGTATGTTTTTAGTTCACTCAATCCGAAACCATTTGTCACATTGCCCCCAGTTCAAAATAATAATTTCAGACCTCAAGGTCAATTTAAGTTTGCTTTACCTAATCAAAACTTTGGTTTCAATACAAACCTCCTTTAGGTTTGTATTGAAAGCACCCATGATAATGTGGTGTGCATACTCAGAACCCAAAGATTCAAGAACTGATTCGAATTCAGTGAAATAATCGACAGAGGGGGGACAGTAGACTACACAGATAATGGTTTTGGCTCCTTTGACGCAATCTTCAAGGAAGATAAACTCCGCAGAGGCAGAGTAGTTTGAAGAGGAAGTAGCTATTATTTTATAAGGAAAATCACTGCGAAAATATATTGCCACACCACTCCCTTCCTTACCAATCCGATCATTCCGTATAAGAACGAAACCGTTGAGAGGGTAAGTAGTGGACAGAAGATGCGGTTATAGCAAAGTTTCGGCGATCAGGATAGCGTGAATGTTTTTGTTGTTAAATGCGTCGTACAACTCTCTATAGTGACTGGGTACGCTTTGCGCGTTAATATGAAACACATTCACCAAACGACTAGACTCATAATTGAAATTATGTTGCAAAAAGTCACCAATGGTGCCACCGAGTGAACAAAGCGTCGCTTCAAGAGGCAGCAGATTCGTTAGCTGAGAAGTAAGACTCATTGTCTGACATAAAAAGAAATTAATATATTATTTTTAAAATGTATTACCATATACCTACACAATTATAAATAAGCTATTACTAAAAACAAAACATCTGAGGTGCCCATTTTGCACCACCCCGCCAACTTACACCAACACTAAAATAGCTATTTAAACAAAATAACTCAGCACTTTCAAACGTTATTCTACAAAAGAAAAAAATTGAAGAAAACCGTAGCTCCCAAACAAACAACTAATTTATAAAAATAAATAAAAAACAATAATGATATTACCGGTTCAGTCCGCCAGATTTAAAAGACACTACCCCACCCCCGCCCGCATTTACATCGTCACGTGTATTTACATAAAGTAAAAAAACAATATCAATTAAGATTTTGAAGAAATGATTCTGCCGTTGTCCGTGCAGGAAAGTGCAGGATAAATAATCAAAGTACGTAAACACAAAATAGTTCGGCGGTCTACATTTGGACAGCGGAACTCCGTTTCAAACAGAAAACGGCCCATAACTTTTGAACGGCTAAACCGATTTTCACCAAACATAGCGAAATCGGTTCATCCGTTTAGAAGCTATGATGCCACAGACAGACACCCAGATACACAGCAACACACGTCAAACTGATAACACCCCTCTTTTGCCGTCGGGGGTTAAAAAAAACACTAACCGTGACATTCTCTTTCGTAAACTGGTAGCGTATGGAATTCGAGGCAACATACTAAATCTCATAGAGTCGTATCTAAAAAACAGGAAACAATATAAATACATTTCTAAAGTAAACATTCACACTTAAAAAGAAGAAACGTATTCACCAAAGCTGCAAATAGTTAAATATGGAGTCCCACAAGGAAGTGTATTAGGTTCATTGTTATTTATAATATATTTATATGACCTACTAAAAGTAACGAAATATCCAGTATGACTATTTGCCGATGACAGCACGGTCACAATAAATTGTAAAAAATAAAGACACCTATGATAACGAAATTAATTATACATTGAAATCGTTTGGCAACGTCAAACATCAATGTCACTCACCAACGGATGGTAAAAAAGGGAGACACAGCTAAATTCCTAGGTGCAACCATTGTCAAACGTCGAAACTGGAAAGCACATACAGAAATCTCTTCTGCTTACGCACTCTATAAACCAAAAACCCATCATAAGTACCACTGCGCTTATTACTGCTTATCACGGAATTGTCGACTCAATATTAAGGTTCGGCGTTATATTTTGGGGAAATTCCACTAAAAAGAATATATTAAGGTCACAAAAAGGATCATTTAAGATATCTTCGGCTAAAAAATCGGATGGTTGCAAACCGTATTTTAATAAATATAATATTTTAAATCTGCCTTGCCTTCCTTATTTATTTTTCAAGTAGGTAATTTCGTACAAACTAATCCCAAACTAGGTATTCAAAAAACTATTAGATGTTTCAATCCGCAATCGACGGGATAACAATAAATTATGGGGAGTAAGATCAACCACAACACTCATGCCTAAATAGTACAATTACACGAAATGTTAACATTTTGTATTTGAAGACAAGTAAAAAAAGTTATAAAAAATGTCGTCGTCGTCGTCGTCCGATGAGTGTGATTTAAATGCAACACCGCCAGATATTATCCATGCAGCAAAAACAATTAATGTAAATCTTTTACCGGAGAAGTCTAAGGAGTGGTATATAACTGCACGACCAATTTATAAAATGGAGAAACAACAAGAAAACAAGTTCGTGTTCTGAAAATGTTTAGCTGGCGTATTTTGGAAAATTGGCTAATAAATACAAACCGTCTTCACTGTGGTCCACTTAGGACCACAGTGAAGACGGTTTGTATTTATTCGCCTCATCCATTCTCTATGCTAGAAACCACTCTATACAAAGTTGACGGCATTTTTAAAAGGACAATCAGATGGATATGTGTGTAAAAAATCAAAGACTGGAGATAACGTCGAAAAATTTATAAATGAAGCACCGGATGAAAAATGTTTAGCGATAAAGGTAACTTGATGTACTTACCCACTACTTGCTATTTTTAATTAATATTAGAGGACATAAATAATCGAGGATTTACATATTTTTTTCATTTATTTCAGGCTTGTAGGCGCCAAGAACTATCTGAAATAACTACCAATGACATCGAAAACCATGGTGATATTCTGCTCATAAAAATTCCAAACACCAAAAATAAGATTCCTAGATATTTCGTAGTACATGGAAAATATTACAAAATTGTAAAGAAGTACGTAAGTTTACGTAATAAAAATCAAACAGCAACAGTTTTTTTCAACAATTCAGAAATGGTAAATGTACGGCTCATGTTATTGCTAGAAACAAGTTTGGAAACATGCCGATAGAAATAGCTAAATATTTAAATTTCCCAGAGTCCGCTCTATTTTTTATTTATCGATAGGCTCGCGTTTGAGCACTTTCTCGCCTGATGTTAAGTGATGATGTGGTCGAAGGTGAAACACACTTACCTAGAAGCAACCTATTCACTCTTGACTTGAAGACCTCCTAGGTTGTAGCTATCAGGAAACAAAGACCGGTAGGGAATTCCACTCCTTAGCTGTACGCATAATGAAAGTATTTTCAAAACGCTTTGTGCGTATGGGTGGGATATCCACCATGTACTAATGGCGCATTGCCGTACGTCTTGTAGTCCGATGATGGAAAGGGCTAGGCGGAATAAAATTGTGCAGTTCCATCGCACACTCTCCGAAATGTAACCGATAGAAAACCGACAGGCTGGCAACTCGTCGTCGGTGTTCAACCCTACGGAGCTTTGAGTTGACCAGCGCATCGTTGCCGATAAGTCTCTTGGCCCGTCTGTTAATCAAGTGCTTCTAGTTGGTACCTTGTAACATTAAATGTTACGTGTCTTAATTTTAATTAATAATGTGGAAAATAAATGTAAATCTAATCAATTATTTACATTCATCTACATTATTAACAAATTAATAAAGTAACTATTTACAATACTGGATTAAATATAGAACAAAAATAAACGAATAATGAACGCATCAAATCAGAATTCTGCATAGCTACAATTTATCACCGCATTCGTATTAAAATAAGCAACATATTAGGCACCCAGAGACCGTTCCTTCGTTCTCGGCGCAGGTGCATCGTTCATGTTGTTCATTCTCGACAGAATGTCTCCAGCTCCACGTCGCAGAGACCGATTCTTGGTGTCAAGGCGAACGAACGTGAATATTTATCGCGATCTCTGATACGGACAAACCCGTAAAAGAAAAAATAAACGGTCGTCATCGCGAGAATTATTCTTTTAACGGCTCCACTACCGTTCCCTCGACCATTTTATTTATATATTTTATTGTTGTGTGTGTGATTTGGAAAACCCCATTTGGGTAAGTGTTGCACAATTTTAATTAGCCAGTAGCTAAGCAAATTGTAACGGTTTTATTTCGCTTGCTTTGGACCTTTAGCAATTCTGTATTTGTGGTCTCGCCTTTCTTTATTCCTATTAGGCGCTTGTTAGATTTTTCCTTGGTTTCTACCCCAGTTTGTAATTATACTATTTTATTGTTTTTTCAAAATGTCACCGCCACTATTCTCATCTCCGTATCTGATAGTGAACATCCACAGCAACACAGCTACATATTAGTGCTTCCCTATTAAGCGTTGCTGTGGGTGCTCACAGTCTACGGCCAGTAGGTAATGCTTTCGCTTGTTACGCATTACAGGGTTCAAGGATCACCCTTATTCTGCTCGCTTCCCCGCGGTGGACCGTAGCGAGTCAGCCCATCTACTGCTGCATCTGCATCCTGAAAGACCTGGCGATCGACACGCGAGCTCCCATCTCCAGCAGAGGACAATGCCGTCAGAGCAGTGCTAGACGATGGGGGGGAATTTGTAATCGCTGTATAGGCCCTATTCCACTAAATCGACCCACCTACCGAGCTAGACTTTTTTATATATTATAAATGTTCCGAATTTTCTACCTACCTGATTTTTTATTTACTATCCTCCTAGGAACCTATGCCTAGGGTAGGTGAAAAAGGCAGGGGTAGTTCTTGAGATCGGGACAATCTAGCAGATCCGTCCCAGAGGTGGGAGCAGTACTTCATGCATGACCGAACTTGCGCTTTATACAAGTTGAGCAGCTGTTCAGGCGTGAAGTACCGTCTCACCTTCGCAAGGATCCCCAACTTTTTTGCAGCCAATTGAGCCTTTGCCTCAATGAATGGACCAAAATTGAGGGTCGATGTCAACGTAACACCAAGAAGGTCGAGGTGGTCCGTTATCGGCACGGTTACACCACGGAAGGATGGAGCCGGGTGGAATTGGCTCTTTTTTGCGAAAAAAAGATACGCCTGGGTCTTAGCAGCATTGAAACTGACTAGATTGGCATTGCCCCATTCGGAGTCTGCCTCCAAAGACAGGTTCAAGCGCTCAACCATGGCCTCCCGAAGAGACCGAAGTTGAGGCCCGGTAGCCCGTGCGCCAGACACATATCTCTCAGCAACAGTGCTGTCGTCTGCATACCCAAATGTTCCGGGTTTTAGCAGGTCATTAATGTGCAGTAAGAACAATGTTGCCGAGAGCACTGAACCCTGAGGGACTCCGGCGTTTATACCTAACTGACCGGACGAGCAGCCATCAATTACCACTCGGATGGACCGATCCCTCAGGAAGTCTGCAATCCAGTCACACAGACCACTAGGCAGACCGAAGGAAGGAAGTTTACCAATAAGGCTCTCGTGCCAGACCCTATCAAAGGCCTTCGATATGTCAAGGGAGACAGCAAGCGCCTCCTCGTGCTTCTTGATGGCCTCACTCCAGATATGGATGGCATACCGGGTGCCTCTTGTGCTGGGATCGGGCGGGGAGTAGACGGATACAAACTTCACCAGACAGTGGTCGGAACTACCCAAAGGTGATCATACCGACACAGAGTATTGGTCTGGATCAGTTGTCAGCAGAAGGTCCAAGCAATGGACCAGCTGGGTGAGATTTAGCGCAATCGAAAGATTTCGCATCTCTCATCCAGCGTGGTCAGTGCACTGGTATGGAAAGAGCCACTCCTGGTGGTGGGCATTAAAGTCCCCCAGTAACACTAATTGGGCGGAGGGGTATCATAGCTGAGCCACATCAGCCGCCTCACTCAGGTACTGTGTGAGCCTGGTTGTCTCCAGATCACCGCTATGCGATCGGTACACGCAGGCATAGATGATCTTATCCAGACCCGTGTCCACAGCACTGAGTAATTTGAGTCTTCAAGATCACGGAGACGCCGATAGCAGATGTCGCAGATGCTGTCCCGGGCATACATGTATACACCAGCGCGTGGACATGTGCTCCAGGGTAAACCCTGGGTAAGATAGGTACGCCACGTCTGACGGGCATCCGATCTGCGTCTCCGTAAGGAACAAAAGTGCTGGTTTCTCATTCTCGAGGTGGTGATGGACTGCGACAAGGTTAGAGTGCAGACCTCGGATGTTGCTGAGGTGCACCTTATGTGAGAGTGAGTGCTGCCGCTGTTCAGCTTTTTTTCTCTTGTTCCTTGGCATTATTTTTGTAAGTGAAAAAGGAGGGAGAGGAGAAGGAAGTAAGATGAGATCCCACGCTTGCAACCTACATACATCATTGGGGGACTGGTCTGGAGACAGCGGGGACGCCCAAGCCCCCCCAGGAATGTCCATCGGGCACTCTGGTCGCCAACCAGCACGATGGCACATTCCAGGATTTTTCGACAGTTGGCGGGACAAACTTTTATGTGTGGCTGGCACACTACTTGGCCCCCAACTACCTGCGGTCGGCCAGCGGCGCACCTTGCCTCGGATCCCGCTACCCTTCGCGACCAGTCTCCCGATACGTCCATAAAAGCGCGAGCCAGGCCGGCCTGCCTGCAGTGGAACAATTATCTCGACCCAACTCCTCTAGTGGCTGCACCGAGCATCATACCGGAACACGACTAGGCCGCTTGGCGGTACGACTTTTCCCGGTGGGTGGTCGCAAGCCTTCGGCCGAAGCCTACCACCAGTTTGTCACCTGATTTGCACCACCCGGGGACCACGTGTAGAGAATCGAATGGGGTACACTCCTACGAGTTTTGGCGGGAACGTGATGGCGTCAAACTCTTACACGGGTCACAAATTCCGTCGAACCTCAGCAACATTGCTCGCCGATTCCGGAGCCGACATTATGACTCTAAAAAGACATGGAGGATAGAAGTCC
The DNA here is from genome assembly GCA_948252205.1 of Orthosia incerta. Lineage (NCBI taxonomy): Eukaryota > Metazoa > Arthropoda > Insecta > Lepidoptera > Noctuidae > Orthosia > Orthosia incerta. Next base: position 9,419,767 of record OX411744.1, on the reverse strand, counting down.
AGTAACGTTGCTAAAGGGACAAGGGTATTTTGAAGACTCCTTAAGCAGCAAGAAAAAAATAAGAGATTTCAAAATCGATCATGATGTCGTGCGATCCAAAACCGAGCACATCATTTGCAGACTTTGAACCAAAGCCGTGTGCGTCCACGTCGTCTGCTACTGGCGAGAAAAATCCATGTGCCTCGACAGCAACATTTAAGTTAGTACCAGCAGACCCGTGTTCGTCAGATACATCGAAAAATATCTCAATTTCTAATAATGAAGAAAATATTACTAATAATTTGTCTCAAACAATATGACTCCTCGAAAAAAACGTTTGTCTTAATTTTGCTAATTGTACAGTGACTATAAATTTTAATAAATAAGTTTTTTCTGCCCTATCTTTTTTTTATTTACTCGCAAATGTGATGAAAAACATTGTATGTTTCACGGGCGGTACGGGAATTACAAACCTCGACTCAGAAAGCCCTCAGTCTGACTTCGGGCTTCTACTAGAGCCGCGATCGTAATTCCTTACATACCGCCTTTAATACACAATGTACTTTTAGCAATGGACCGCAAATGAAAGTCATTGGTGACCCCTAGTTTATAGTATAGAAATTATAATTTCAGTCTGTTCTTGATATTCCACTCATTGCTCTGTAAAAACTCACTTCCAATACTTTTAAGACAGCAACAGGCTCATTTATATTGTAACTTTTTTTTTCTACATTTATTTTTAACGTACGATTATCAGATTCTTATTTTAAATAATAATTTTTACGAATTTTACCAGCAAGGCTTGGTAAATCTGAGGTTTTCCTAGCAAATCTTTTAATGAGATTTACCTTTGCTTTTACAGTAACATAAATAAAAAATATACTAACAAAGTGGCACCTTCTTTGAAAGTTTTTTTAAGAGGTCCATGTCTTAAAAGCGCTCCGTCCAGTGCTTCATTCATCTCTTTTACAAGCAAATTCAATGCTTCACCTTTGGCAGCTAAAATAAAACAGTTTTGGGTTTATACGTCAACGAATAACTTTAAAATAAGTAGATACCTGTAGTAGCCCCCGTGATTGAAAAGCTTATCATGTAAATCCATGACATGAGGAAAGTTTTGAATACTAATAAGAATGATTTAATTAATTTGTTTAACTGGCGCAACACGTCACATTACAATGTCGGTGACGCAAACCCTTGCATTTTGCCCCTACCAAAAAAAGAAGTTTCAAACCTGCAGTAATATATTCTAATATATCTGTTGTAGCCATCTGGTTAAATAAGCCAGATAATTGAACGCCTAGGCCGTTCATTTAACGCTATCCAATTAAATGGCTGAAGGACAACGAGCCAAGTCATTGAGCGCAACGTTTAACCATATGGCTGAATGTCGTATAGTCGTTTAGTTAAATTTAGTAAAACTTGCATAAGACATAGCATTATTTGGCATTGCCATTTTTTCATAAAATTTTGACAATATCACACCTTAATTTAAATTAAAATTACATACAAGAACGAAAAATAACTTTCACCGTTGACACTGTTGACGCCATATTTGTTTTAGTGACTACCAGCGCCGCAGGGAAAAAAAAAATTCAACTAAATTTGGATCACTTGGCTGAGTCTTGGTCAGTCATCTTCAAAGGGCTGACTTTCAATAAGCCAAGTTATTAAACGTTGAATGATTCTAGTTCAATGAACTATCGGCATAGACACCCAGTTGATTGATTGAACGGCCTGGGGCAGCTGGCTTATTTAATCAGATGGCTGCAACATATCAATTATAGTCATGAAAATTAAGTATTACCAAAAAACAACCCGCAAATTCTTGCGGTGGGGTCTTGTACTATAAGGTTAATCGGTTACCGTTACTGTTTTTATTTTAAAATATGTACTAGGTTACCTTGTTATACACATACCTTGTAACATAGCAAACGACACCAATAGTCCGGCAACATCATGAATGACAGCTAAAATCAAATTAAATTACAGAATGAAAAAATAATGCACGTGGTCGCAAGTATTACTCCAAACGTGGAGTCCTAAGTTCGCTTTCCAGGTCGTGAAAAAGTGTTATATTAGGAATTTCACACTAGCAACCTGGAGTTTGAAAGTCAGTGGTGTGACACCCTCGTGCCTGGGAAAGCATGTAAAGCCGTTGGTCCTGCCTGCGCCTCGTTCGTGTCGTATAGCCGTCAAATCGGCCTATGAGAGGTAAAGGCAGAAGGTGAACCTTTTGCACACACTTTTGCACTAGGTATAACATTTTCTTCGTACTCGGCTAACCTTCGTTGAGAATGGCCACCGTGACCAAAGATAGGTCGAGAGGGCTGCATTAAACACCGTTCGATTATATCTAGGTTGATAAATATCTTTCCCGCTTATACTAATAAGAGAAGTAGGTATAATAATATATTCGTTTTATTTTGAGGATTAATCATCTTCCTGCCCTTATCAAAAGTTGGGGTCGGCGCAAAACTTTTTTTCGAATTTTCTTCTTCCATACCGTCCTGTCCACCGTCATGCTATCACTGACTCCCCTTTCTTTCATACTCTTCACTCAGTCCATCCATCTTTTCTTTGGCCTCTTCCCCTCCCTCTCCATAAGGTTTGAGGAATAAAGATATTATACAGATTTAATTCAATATTATGTTAAGAATTACCGGTAGCTTCTTAATTCACTTACTTTTCATAATGCCTCCGGCTCCCTTTTCCGTATGTACCATCATGTTCTTGAGTTTGTTCTCAATTTGAGTTTGCATTTGGGGATTATGACGTTCAAGATCGTCCTTAAATGTGGTTAGTGTTTTCAGACTGTGGAAGATAAATATTTAATTAAAATACGTTGCCTAGTCCTTTGGTGTATCAAATCAAGGTTTAGAGTTAGAACAGGATGAAACTAGTAAAAAGAAATCATTTTTGTTCGTTGGTTATTCTTATATATTAATGCCTATAAATGATATCCTAGAACCATCAATTCGAAGACATGTGACATTCACCAATAAGCACTGGGCTCGCGTGGTGGATTACGGCCCTTGACCTCTCACAGAGAGGAACCCTGTTTCCCAGCAGTGGAAACATTAAAAGCCTGATAATGATGATAGATGAAATAAAAACTAGATACTTGGTAAGTTCATCACTGACAACATTGAAATAGATTAAAATAACAAAAAGAAGTTTAAGTTTAAGTTTTTTTTAAGTTTTTTTCTTATAACAAATACGTAATAGGTATGTCTGTGTATAGTAAGTATTCATCTACGAATAATTGAATGTAATTTATAATCGATTGCATAATAGGTATCATAAGTAATCTCCATTATCTGCATTTTCAATATCCTCACACACGACGCTTAACCCTGGACTGGTTCAACCTTTGCCAGGTAGTGCAGCATTCTTCACAGCTTACGTTTGTGCAGTACGACACAATTTAGAAACAAAAAGGCAAAATTCTTAAAAGTAATCGATCACAGCCGAACTGATAACAATTGGTAACATTCACAACGCTGTCTCGGGTTGAATTAGGCGGGTAGGTATATATTAAGGCGAGATAAGAAATATATAAACGCATATTACGTTATTTAATGACGTTATGGATTATATGTTAGATAATATATACATTGATACATCGCAAATAGTGTTGGATATACAAACTTGTTTGTATTAAGTAAATTTGAATTTAAAAAGGTAGTTTGTTTGGAATAGGTTTTTATTTTTGACTTTTTGTACACTGTGACACTTGTGTTTGATACCGTGATATAGCGACAATATACACGTCATGCTCCCTGGCGGAACCACTTTTGCTTTAACAAGTATAAGTTACATAAAAAAAACTATGAAATGCCAATAAAATTCTAGTCCTATTAAAATAAAGTCAAAATAAAATAACTATTACTATACACAGTATAAGCAAATATATAGCATCAAATAATTCTATAACAATTCTATATTGAACTAGTATTCCCAAATCCTCAATTTAATTTAAATATACCAACAAAACGGTGCCTCTAAACTTTCTTTCTAATAATAATATATTTATTATATATTTATATATTTATTTATTATTTTGTGTTATATTATTAGTTTTAATAAAATTATAATAATAGAATATTAATAGCATAGTTATTTCTATTTGTGTGTGTGGATGTTATATATCATTAAATCAATTAAAGTCTGGTTGAATTGACACATGCAAATATCAAATTACTTATTAGGTCTCCTTAAGCTCTATCCACACATATCAGGGCCGTGCCAGGGACGTGGACGGACCGTGCCCCGTCAGGGGCTTAAAAAAATATCGTTGTGTACATTTTATATGAACTCGTTCACACACGTCTGATATGTGTGGATAGACCTTTAAGAGGCCTGTAAACGGGCTACAAAACATGCATCATGTTGGCAATTTGGTTTATCAATATAGCTCAGTATATTTGCAACTTATACCCTTGCTGCAATTTCATTGTGAAATACAATGCCGGATGTTGTGCAGCAAAATAGTACAACTGGATTGCTGAGGAATTTTGTTCCTACCATACACGTGGAGCAATAATTGCGGCTAGATCTCAGCAGTTAATGACGATTTCCACGTATGCCTCTTCGGTCGTTACATGAAACTTCGCAGCTATTACGGCCGAAGCATCCTTCTTAAGGTTGTGAACTTTATACGCACTAGCTTTTACAACCCATAATTCAGTCGACGTACATGGATTTCGATGATAAAGTTCAAAATCTTTTCGTTTGAGCACTTGGCCATGACGAACAGAATAAAATCAACAACGGATACAAAACAACTTCACTAATCAGGCAGCAACAGGACGAGGCGGGAGGAATCTGTTGATGGAAATGAGATGCACCTATACATGAGAGCAAAGACGATATACGGCGATATTGCAGTAAAGTCAAAGCGGGGTAAATAATTTGCAATCTAGTCAGATATACATTGAATACATGCGACTACTTTGAAATATCTTGGCAATATCGCCAGGCTACACTGCAGGATTGCAGCAATTGTTGCTTTGTGTTGAGCGATATAATTGGCAACTTGGTGGCTATACTATTGCAGCAAGAAATTGTCAAAAAATTAGCCCGTTTACAGGTACCTTAAGAGATGTTTTATATAAGTCTTGTATTAGGTCTAAAAGGAGATAACATACGTCAGGAGGCCTAATAAACTCTAAAAAAAATCATTTGAAATTTTCATGTGTCAATTATTCTCATGAGATAAAAAAGCAGACTTTAGAAAGAGACAACTAAGGCCGCTATCCCACTGGCGTTTTACGAGCGTTGGCATTCCCCCAATGTCTCAACGCAGCGTCAGCGCTCGACTCTAGTGGCAAGCGTTAGCGCTGAGACTTCGCAACGTTAACGACGCACCAACGCGACGGTAACGTTGCGTTTTTGGCAACAGGTACAATCACGTCGTACTTTGATTATTGTAAAACGTATGCCAGTGTCTTTGAATAAATAAAACAGGTGGTTAAAAAAATACACAAAAGCGTTTTAAATACATACCTCAAAGTTATAACAAGCCTCTCTTCGGGTGATACTGAAACTGAGATTAATGTCTAAATATTTTATGTCATTTTGAATCACTTCTAAAAGTTCGTTAAATGTAATCTCCCCAAATCGCAAATATTTATAAAATTTCGATTCATTATTTTTAATATTATTAGAGTACAGTGCGATATAATCACTTTCTTGTAATCGAATGGACCATAAAGGATTTAGCCAAAATTGACGATGAGACTTTATTTTTCTTTTACGTAATTTTCGTCGAAGTAGCAAAGCCAACAATAATGTTACCTCGTCGGAATCCATTTTGTCTTTGATTGTACGCCTCAAATTGTAGCATGTGCGCGACGTTTTCAGCGGATGTAACGCTTGCTACTAGAATCTCGTGACGTCAACGTCGCGTCCGCGGAGCGTCGACGCTGCGCAGACGTTGTAGGAACGCCAACGCTCGTAAAACGCCGGTGGGATAGCTGCCTTACCCTACTCAAGGAACTTTTGTAAAATCCACACACTTATTTTAATGTAATCATTGTTATTTTGTGCATTGCAAATTTCAACATCGATTTAAGGTGTGTGTGTGTATATCTTTTTACAAAAATGAAGCGTGGAAAGAGACTATCAGTGGGTTTAGAAGAACAAAAGAGTGTTTTCCTGCAATATCAAGAATATTTTAAAGGTTCTGAATTGCCTCGTTCATGCAGTGTTGTGTACAAAGATATAAGTAGAACATTATGTGCTCGTATGACTCCTTACGCCCTATATTTTTCAGTAAAAACGAATTACGCTTATTTTTTTGGCGGTATACAAAATAGCACACGAGAGGAAAAAAAAATAGTGGCAGTACTAGTAGTAGTGATACAGATTCTGGAAGTTGCTCAGATAGTGACAATAACACTGATTCGACATACAGCAACCAAGAAAATTTGGTTTCCCTTGAATTAAATTTAAATGATTGGGAAAATGTCCGCCCAGAAATTTACTGTGAAGCTCGAAATGATAAAAATAAGCCAACAGTTCACCATCGTAATAAACTACGCATGCCAAAAAATAAATGGACAGATTTTATGAGGGAGTATATATGGAAAAAAACATCGATTCAGTGTTCATGGGTTTTTAAAACTAATACAGCAAATGACGATTATTCTGTAAACACAAATGGATATTGTAAAGAATGTAAGGGTACAATTCGAATCCGTACAGAAAAAAAGGTGATTCTAATGTATTAGTTCATTGCAAGATGGTGAATGTAAATTCACAGTTATTACATCAACCAAAAAAAGTTCGAGTCACGAAATTCAAGAAAGAACAATTGGCTTCTCAACTGGAAAATCAATACCCCATTGTCATTAGAAACAAAATACTGAATCGAACACTCACAAATGATGAAACTAAAGAACCGCCCTTTGTACCAAGTCTAACATCATTGCAAAAGATAAAAAGTACAACCAATACGTCGAAATACTTCCATAAAATAGTATTAGTTGCTTTATGGATTATGACATGTATGCCCCCGTATGACAATGTTGTGCGAGATATTCACCTAAATCCATTCTATGTATACTATTGGACCGAATCACAACGATTTTTTTATGAAAACTTTTCACGCACGCACTATACATTAATAAGCCTTGATGCTACAGATTCTACATTTAAGAAAATCAAGCCACCCATACATTCTGATAAGTATCTGGAAAAACATTTATTTTTATATGTGGCAGTGCTTAAGTTAAAAACCACATCAGTTCCAGTAACCCAGATGATCTCGGCAAGTCAAACTATAGAAACTATTTACATGTGGTTAAAAACATGGATTAATAATATGATTAAGCCATAAGAAATAATCACTGATGACTCAAGCGCTTTAATCGGAGCATGCGTGAAGGCTTTTACATCTTTTAAATCAACTAAGGAATATGTTAGTCAAAGTTTTAAGGTCCTTGAAAGGAAGACCGAAATTATTCCTACATGTTTCTTACGCTTAGATTCGTCTCATTTCATAAAATGCTTGTATGGGCTTCAGTGTTTCAAGTTCGTAGACGTACGTGTCAAAAATTTTTATTTAAGAATTTTATTACATTTAAAAACTTGCACAAATTACGTGGAATTAAAAGAAATTATAAGACATGTAGTGACGGTGGCTGTTAATATATTCGATAGGTGTTCAGAAAACGAAGAACGAACCAGATGTGACATTTCTAAGGAATTTATACTAAGAGCACTACAAAATATTGACCTAAATGATAATGAATTAATGGAAACTTCAAATATTCAAGAAACTATAAACGAAGAAGATCTTTCTTTTATTGATGATGACTATACACCTTGTCGTTGGTTTGATGCGATTATAGATAGCCAAGTGCTATATGCTGATCTCTGTGATGACACAATGTACGAAAATATCTATTACTTTCCAAGCTTTATAGATACCTTAAACAAAATAAACTGTCGTATCCCTCTTTGGACTAAATTGATGCTGCCCTTCTACAAACAAATGAGTGATTCAGCTAGCAGCAGAGCAAAGCTAAAAACAAAGCTCTCCAGATTCTCTTACGCTCTTTTTAAAATTAAACAAAGTACTAACACACAAACAGCTAAGGCTGCTTACTACGCATACGCATAAACATGGCTGCGATATGGCGTCATGCTATGGGGAAATAGTGTTAACGTAAATGAACTATTCATAATGCAAAAGAAGTGTATAAGAATTCTAGCCCAAATACTGATTATTTGTATTAGATTCACTATTTTTGACATTTAATTTTTGACATAACTATATTTTTCTCCTTTTTATGCTTTAAAAATATTTGTTTAAAGAAGATTATGCCAAGTGTGTTATGCCAAATAAATTTTGGAGCATAAAGATTTTGCCAGATAGCTGCTAACACCATCTATAGCTTTGGAACGGAACCGAACGCGATCGATGTATTTTTTTTTGTTTACTTTCCGAGATGTGACCATGACAATAACGGACCATCTTGAGCTTCTTGGCGTTACATTGACATCGACTCTTAATTTTGGTCCTTACATTGAGACAAAGGCTCAGTTCGCTGCCAAAAATTGGGGATCCTTGCAAAAGTGAGAAGGTACTTCACGCCGGAACAGCTTCTCAAATTGGATCAAGCGCAAGTTCGATCATGAATGGAGTACTGTTCTCATCTCTGGGACGGATCTGCCAAATATCAGCTTGATGCACTGGAGTCGATTGAGAAGCGGGCCAAGAGGCTCATTGGTGATGAGGCATTGGTTGAGTCAAAGCACCCAAAGCCTTGAACACCGTCGCCGAGTTGCTAGCTTATCAGTTTTTTATCGGATACATTTCGGGAAGTGTGCGTTGGTATTGCACGATCTAATTCCACCTAGCCCGTTTCATCATCGGACTACCAGACGTACGGTGATGCGACATCGATACATGCTGGACATCCCACCCATACGCACAAAATGTTTTGGAAACACTTTTATTATGCGTACAGCTAAGGAGTGGAATTCTCTGCCAGATTCTGTGTTTCGTGACAGCTACAATCTAAGACTCTCGATCCCGTGCATCTCGCATCTAGCGAATCCCCGCAACCTTCACTAGGTCATCAGTCCACCTAGTGGGCGGCCTTCCAACGCAACGTCTTCCAAGTCAAGAGTGAATAGGTTATTTCTAGGCAAGTGTGTCTCACCGTCGACCACATCATCGCTTACCAACAGGTGAGATAGTGGTCAAGCGCGAGCCTACAAGATTATAAAAAAAAACGAATAATATAACCAATAAAATATATTATTATATTTTGTATGCTATTAAACTAAACGCCTGGAAGAAAATTTTATGATATTTTACGTAAACGTTATTTGCTAAGAACTTTAATGTAGGCGCTAAGCGACTATTTGGAAGAGAAAGTTTAGAGGCACCGTTTTGTTGGAATATTTAAATTAGATTGAAGATTTGGGAATACTAGTTCAATATAGAATTGTTATAGAATTATTTGATGCAATATATTTGCTTATACTGTGTATAGTAATAGTTATATCATGGTGGTTTCGCCGGAAAGGATACTCCGCAGCACAACCACTTTAAATACAAGTTTACGTCGAAACTAGAGATATAGACTTTTTTTTAATAGGACTAGAATTTTATAGACATTTCATAGATTTTTTTATGTAACTTATACTTGTTAAAGCAAAAGTGGTTCCGCCAGCATGACGTCAATATACTGTGTATTTTCTCCATCTAAATCTGGTTTATCTTCTCCTTCCATAACTCTCCTACATTGGTTATGGGCCCAGAGTAATCGTATGTAGAGAGGATAATAAAAAATCCAGATTGTAAAGTCGATAAGAGACGGAGTAGCTGATCGAATAGCGAGGTGCGATGACGAGCAACATTGAATTGAATTGAATTGAGCCCTTGGGCAAAGACAACTACGAAAGTTGGAGAATCCAGGTACTATTAAAATAAAAAGTGATGGATGGAAGTACGTAAATTGAAAGGTACTGAAACCAGCCGAGCCACTACAGGCTGAGAAATGGGAAGTGGAGGACGAAAAGGCGAAAGCAGACATAACTTTATCTATGTGTTGGAGCGAGCTAAGACATATTAGGAGCTGTATCGCATCTAGAGAAGTGTGGCTGAAGCTGGAGTCTATTTATGCTTCTAAAGGGCCTGCTAAGAAGGCGACACTTTTGAAACGTAAACTTTTCAAAAGTGTCGCCTTTTTGCACAAAAGAAGATAGCTAAAAGAATATACCGAATTGATAAAATAAACGTTGCGTATTTCCCCCTCTGCGCAATTATGGAGTTGCCAGGTATAAACATTCCCACCCTCATCAGTTAATGAATATAATAAAATGAAAGATTATTTATTCCCAATCCAACCGTTATTAAAAAGTTTTTTGAATCCATGGTAGCCTATATTTAATTACAAATTAAAACTTAACTATTTAAATTAGAACTAACTAGATGGCTGCTTCTTCAGCTGTTTTAGTGACCTCGCCCTCAATAAGTGGAGTGTCACCATCGGCTTCCAATTGAGCTATCATCGCCACATAAGCCTCTATGTATTCATCTGAAAAAGTCCTTGATTTATAATTGCTAAGCATATTTCTATAGACAATTAGAATTAAGATTTTTTCTCAAATATGCTTGCAAATTTGAGCATTATTTTGACAACCTTCTTCGAGATAAATCTAAATTGAATTAATTTAAAAATGAAACGATCTTTTACTCCGAAACATAGCAACCAAGGTGGTAAGTTGTCAAAGGTTTTATTTAAATTTCGAACTAGCTTGCAAATAGAAAGCTGTTTATTGAAAAAAAAAACAAATGAACACAAATGAGCACGCATTGCGATTTTTATTAACGCGGATTATTGTAGTATTACTCCCCCGCGTGATTTTTAAACCGCAATGCGTGCAGCTTCATACAATTCCATAGGCCGCAAAATGGGCGCAAAAAAATCGCAGTGAGTGCTAAGCCTAACGCGGGAAACATTATTGTTGTTCGTCATTTATTTTAAAAAGTAATTGTATTTGACAATATGAATTCTAGGTACTACTTAGTTTTAATTTCCGCGCATTATTTGAGAAAAGCGCTAAACAAGCCTTGGCCACAACTAGGGATTGATGGACTTACGTATGTGTGCCTCGGCTTCGCCTCTGCCCACATTTACACGTTCGTCCATCAATACCTCTTTTGCTGGCCGCTGCAGTAATGTACTATTTCATCGATGGCCAAATGAAGTCAAAGTTTTTTTTTTTTAATTATAAGGCCCATTAACATAAGGTATAAATAGTGCTCACCAGGTTTGGTTACCATAGCCGATAAATAGCTAGCAGCGTCTTTAATGTTTTCTGAAACATGTTTTAATACTAGTTGACGTATCATGAACAGACTATTGAATTAAAAAACTAAAATCACAAGGATAAAAAAAACACGACTCCATTCGTTAGTTACGAAGGTCGCTAAGACCACCGTATAATAACATACTGCACCTGGTATTCTCTTCCCACGATGGCCTAAGACTACGTCACGATAAGTGTTACCATTGATTGTCCTTTTCAGAAAATTTAGAGTACTTTCTAAAGTAGTTAATGAAAATAAAATAAATTACTATGTTGTAAATTACTAGTTTAAAATGATGTTTGTATTCTACCTATTGTTTTATTTCGGCTAAGTGTAACTTCGGTAAAAAGTTTTTCGACCACGTGAAACGTCGGAGTAACGAAAAAAAACGAATTTATAATAAGTCAACTGAGACAGTAGCAGACGTGACTTCGATGAAGTAAAAAAAAAACGAAACGATAATAGTTGAAAAGTTTTAGTTGAAATGAAATTCGGTCAAATGTTTTTCGAACTTATGATAGGTAACCGAAGAGAATACCATGTGTATGTGTATTATACCATGGCTGAGACGAAGCCAGTAAAAAAAACTTCATCCCAGTTGAGAATTTTGTGCGATAAAAGAATTGGTTATGATCGAAATAATTAAATATATAATAGGTATACTTATATTAAAAATCACTCTACCTTTCATTGTGTTGCCCAGCTTTTTTGGCAAAGGTCGGGAACGGATCACAGTGTCCAATTTCCTCTCTAATTCATCAGCGATTTGATGTTTTGGCTGGAATGTGGCGTCTGGGTCTTTCCTCTTCATCCTACGATAACATTTTACTATTTTTACGTAACATACGGGTGAAGGTATGAAATACAGGGTAAGTCTCATTACCAAGATCACGGTCGTGTTCTGTTCATCAAACTATTACATGCAACTAAAATAAATGAACAAGAACAAGATTACTAAGCTATTTACTAATTTCATTCAAAAATAATGGTATTTATATCTGGTATTTTTAATACAGCTATCCAAATGAATAATTTTATGTTGGAACTGTAGCTGAGAAATGCGTCTCCGTTTCAGCTCGAACAAAAATTATTTCGTATGTCCGGAATGACGGATGTCCGGCTGTTTTCCTCTACAAGTCGCATTTCTCAACCTATTCTCGTGAAATGTTGTGACCAGGTTCGATTATTATATAGATTTTTGGTCGATTCGAAAGTGAATCGACAAAAAAATAAAAAGACAGACTCATGAGGTCAACCGATCACAGAGCCACAAGTAGTTTTACTAATTCACAGTGAAAAAATAAATTGAATAGTAAAAAATCTACTGAATTGTTGTTGAAGATTGATGTGAACATGTCACATCAATCTTCATGGTTTTCTTCAAGTTTCAAATTGCCACCCTTCGACTTCTATTTCTGAGTGTGACCTCAAAAAAGGTCAATATATTGTGTTGGCTGACCGATAAATAACTATCACACATTTAGCCTGGGACACAGGGATCTTTACGAAAGAATTGCATTTGAAAAGTTTTGCACCTGTTGTGTTCTAAAAATGTTCAACGTAGAGGAAACGTCGTCGACGCGATTTGACATTTGGTTTAAAGAGCACCAGGCTTATACCTGCCCCTTTACTGTGACGTGTCATTGCCATAGTGGATCATTTGTGAAAAAGGGATAGTGCTATTAGTCCAGTATAACTTCGTCTCTCTCACAACGCAATCATGATGGCATTTGCCTGCTCTTCAGAACTAGGTACCACGTTTCTCTCTCTTACCTTCTTTTTGGTTCAATAAATACCTCAGTCATGAATTTTGAAGAAAATAGTGTGGTGATGGCAGCTTTTTAGGGGCCCAAAATATATGTACCTACTGATAAAGAGTTTTCCATCGACTCCAGAAGAAGAAGAGGCATTTTTAGGGGTGAAAATTTAAGTATTTTTGGTAAGTTTTCGAGGTTTTCAGTGCTTAAAACACGACAGACTGCTTGAATCGACTTCTTAGGAGTATTATTATAAATAAACTAGCTGACCCCCGCGGCTTAGCTCCCATCAACTGGCTACCTCCCTGCCTAACCTGCCTACCTTACCTGCCCTACTTATCCTACGTACCTAATAATTTTTTATCTATCAGTGTTTTCTCAGCGCACGCCAAAGAATGAATTTTATAGGCAACATTTTGCTACCTTGGGTTACATTATTGCAATTTACATAAGGATCTCTATTTTTTTTTGAAAATATATTTATTTATTTATTTACCCTTTACAACGTCACATACTTTACCTCTTTATAATATTAGTATAGATATAACCTATAACCCTAACATGATTTTATACTGATCATTACTTTTGGATCAACATGGTGCTGTAGTGGCTAAAGGAAGACAGGGAGGTAAGATTAATTCAAACTGGTTCAACATATGAAATCGGTTTATATTGTCTATAACCCGGTTTCATATGTTGAACCAGTTTCGGCCAATAACGAAAGATATAAGTTACCTTCTCTCGGCTAGCGGTGGATTTTGTTACATTCACTATAATTAATGAGGAGGTGAGAACAACAAAACACTTTGAAAACCTTTGAGCGGCAAAGAAAGCTGTTTCTCCAGCGCCATCGACTTCTATAAGCATTTCATTACCGCGCATTTGCAATCCTGCCACCAAATTATCTTTTGTAACAGATTTGAAATCTGAAAGTAAATAATTGTGATTTAAATGGAAAAATCAATCATTATTTATGTGTTTTGGAACGTTGTCAGCTTGGGCAGTTGTGAAAATACGACAGCCTAAGGCCAGTTTCTCAATTGAGAATTTGATAGTAAAAACTTGGTGGAACTTCACTTAAATGCTAGTTGGAAAAGTTCCCGACTTCGAATTTTCTATTCAGAAACGTGGATTAAGACATTTCGATAGGATAGTTGAGAATAAAATCTTATATCGTCCAATCCGCCATCGCCACTGCCGCGGCCGCATCGATCGAAATGTGTTAATAAACTGGGTAGTTTTCGTGATATCCACTTCGCATCTTTATAAGATTTATCAGACTCTTTGCCCTTTACCTTGCCGAATTCATTCTCTTGTTTTTCATCGTTAGTAATTAGAACGTGTATCTAACGTGACACGTATTTCACGGCGCTTAGAACTTACTATCCGCGTATTTCAGTGTCACCGCCTCAGTGTTGCCGGAGCCACTCTGCTCGGAAGTGAGCCTTAGAACGACAATAGGTTCTTGTTTGTAGAAAAACTTTTGCTTTTCTTTTAATTTTCAACTCATTTAGTGTTAGTACCTCATTTTCCATGATAATCATTTATGTCCAAACACGACTAGGATACACTGTTTTATTACGGAGTTGCAATTTCTACTTTCCAGCATCATCATCAGAACAGATCGATGGTACCATTTTCATCAGTACCATTTATTTATATGTATTTGTTTCATCATAGTCGCTAACTATGATGAAACAAATATATATAACAAATATAATAATACTTATTATGGAGTTCCAGTGGCCATCTGTGGTCTTCTTCAGCAGTTTCACTTCACCAAATGTAAAATCCAAAACCACCAAATGATACTTTCTGAGTGCAAATGCTTGCCATGTTAAAACGAAAATCGAAAATACCAAAATTACTACATCTGTGCCTATTATATTTGAAGAGTGCCCTCGATTTCCATGGGTTTTTTTTTTTTCTTTTTATTAATAACGTTGCCCCACACTAGGAATTTCTTCCTGACACAAACACCCAGAGCCGGAACAACTATCTGTAGGTCATACAAATATTTGTTCCGTGCGGCAATCGAACCCGCAACACGTAGCGCAGCAGTCAATAGCTCAACCACTGCCCCAACCGTGCGCCCATTTGATTTGCTGACAATGGGACCACCTCGATAGTACACCCTCTATCAAACAATAAAACAATTTTGCAAATCCGATTATATATATATGACGGTGATATCCTCGAACATACATTAACATTAAAATAGAAACAACCGAATTGAGAACCTCCTCCTTTCTGGGAAGTCGGTTAGAAAGTAGAGTGGCAGAATACATGTATTTTATACAATAAAATCCGACATAAGTCAACTAGCCTATCTAATTGGCATAAGCTGGCATTGCGCAGTGCGGCAGTTTTAATCCGTCCGACGAGTTATTGGTTATTTGACAGATGGAACTAATAATTGCAGCAACGTATCATTTCCATTATACGTTCGATTATTGACATTTGTAGTATCGATTATAATTTTTTGCTGTCCATTAAAACAGGTTGCGGTTTCTGTGTCTGTTTTTATTGTGCAAATGTTACGTCGCTCACTTCAAAGTTATAGGACCACTAGGATCCTAGAGCCTCCAGACGCTTCAGAGTTCTTTCATCAAAACGTGTTTGGGATTGAGTAGTGCTAGTATATACTCTGAACGTACGCATACTTGCTAACTCGGGTTGACAGCCAATTTACAGGTCTCTAGCATCATCTCTCAAAAAAACAATAAACCTTTGGACGGATTACAGTAAACGAACTATATATTAATTTCATTCATTCTAAAACATTGTAAAACAAAATATTTAAATTATAACTCACTTTTAGCAACAAAGATTTCTGCAGTTTTTCGAGCGGCCTCAATGACGACATCTATACACAAAAAACCATCAAATTATTTTTTATATAAAACGAGCAATAAATGCTTGCTCCGCTTCTATTGGTCGTAGCGTGATGTTATATAGCCTATAGCCTTCCTCGATAAATGGACTATCCAAGACAAAAAAATTAACAAATGGTTCAATGACATCGCGCCTGTGGCCGGACAGTTACAAAGTCAAGTCCATCCAGTTGTAATAATTTCTACAAATATTTAACTTAGTATTATATGTTTATAAATAATCGGGCATGTACCTTGCATGGAGTCATTTAGTTCTGGGGGTGTTTTATCACTGACGAGACTACCAAGTTTTTTTTCAAACTTCTTGTGAAGGCGTTCCGTGTCATTGGATTCTTTCACAGACTTGTCCACAATCATGGGATCCGGATCGAGCAGCCTGATCAGCAAATATACTTTTACATATTATCAAGATTATTCCTAAAAATCCAGTTTGTTTATAATAGGTTGGGGAAAAAGTCTTTTCGCATTATAGTATGTATGAACTTGTAATAAAATCTCTTTGGCTATACTATTTGTATCTGGCTGGTTTTGGTATCATTGAAAGTTTAAATTTTAAAGAACATAATTCCACATTCAAATTAGGAAAATGTGTGATTTTCATTTGTTTTTCGTACCGTCAAGTGTGTGAATCTAATGAAGGAATTCGATACATTTTATAATTTTACTCTAAAAATGGTAAAAATGCAACGCAAGCCGCGAAAAAAATTTGCGATGGTTATGGACCTAGTGCAGTGTCTGTGAGAATAGCACAAATTTGGTTTAAGCGTTTTCAATCCGGAAATTTTGATTTCAAAGATGCACGTCGCTCTTGTCGCCCTATTACGGATAAAATGGATGCCATTTTTGAAAAGTGGAGCAAGATCGGCATATCAGTAGTTACGACGTAGCTGAAGAACTGGGAATTGACCACAAAACAGTTTTGGCGCAGTTGAAAAAAACTGGGTACACATAAAAGCTCGACATTTGGGTACCTCACGAGCTCACTGAAAGAAACCTAATGAATGAACCGTTTACTCATTTGTGATTCCTTATTACGACGTAATGAAACCGAACCATTTTTGAAGAATCTGATAACTGGTGATAAAAAGTGGATCACGTACGACAAGAACGTGCGAAAAAGGTCGTGGTCAAAGGCCGGTCAGGCTTCACAGACTGTGGCGAAACCCGGGTTAACTCGCAACAAGGTGATGCTGTGTGTGTGTGGTGGGATTGGAAGGGCATTATTCATTATGAGCTGTTACCACCAGGCAGGACCATCGATTCTGAACTCTACTGCGAACAACTGATGAGATTAAAGCAAGAAGCTGAGAGAAAGCGGCCGGAATTAATCAACAGAAGGGGTGTGGTTTTTCATCATGATAACGCTAGACCTCACACATCTTTAGCCAATCAGCAAAAGTTAAGAGAGTTAGGCTGGGAGGTGTTAATGCATCCGCCGTATAGTCCTGACCTTGCACCTTCAGATTTTCACCTGTTTCGGTCTCTTCAGAATTCTTTAGGCAGTGTCAGGTTAACATCACGAGAGGACTGCCAAAACCACTTGTCGCGGTATTTTGATCAGAAGTCCCAAAATTTCAATAGCAATGGGATCATGTCCCTACCTGCAAGATGGCAAGAAGTTATCGAAAAAAAGGTCCCAATATCCTTTAGTTAAATGTAAATAAACTATATTAAAAAATGTTTTGAATTTTCTTAAAAAATGCGAAGAAACTTTTTCCCCAACCTTATATTAATTTTATTTGAAACAAACGCTGATCTTTGTTAAATCTGAGAATCGATTTACAACGTTTATAAAGCTCAAATAAAGAAATAAATTAACCAATAAGGGTTAATTGGTAAATCTAACTAAACCAACCAATCACTATCTTAAATGTATCTATTTTGTACTTAAGTAAATAAGAGTTACACCAACAGCATCATCGGTACTGTAGTAACATTGTCTGCTAAAGGGGCAGCAAACAGGCTAGTAGCAAAATAGTTCAAAAAAAAAAAAGTTCTGGATGGATGCGAATTTTTGCATTTTGTTTGACAGATTTGAACTTAGGTAAGGCCTTGCGCGAGTTTTAAAGCTATTGCGCATTAACGTAAACTTTCACCGGTAAATGCGATCGAGTGTGTTTAAAAACTCGCACTAAGGCCATGGGCATGCATTTTATTGCATCATCATAATAAGTACAATGCGGTTAAAATAACCGTACAACTGGCGCTTGCACGTCACTCTGACGTTCGACTTTCGCTATTGGCGCACGAGACGAAACGGGTAGGTGGGACTAGAGTCGCATTTCAACGAGGTGCACAGTTATTCTGACCGTGTAGTATGTTTAGTTTTATGTACATCACAGTACCATTCTGAAGTCTTTCCGTGTGTGAGGGTGGTTGGTGGTTGCTCATACATCACTTCGGGGGCGTGCGCTTTCAGCTGTTCGTGCAAGATGTCCAGGGCCGCGAGGTGCTCCAGGTCATAATCTAAACATAGTTATACATACTGTCGGACTTATTTATCACCATCCAACATTCTTTTCAGGTATTGGGCATTAATCAAGGCAATGCTTTATGCAAAAATCAACTGTAAATAAAAATAAAAGGAGGCAGACAGACTTCAAACAACCTCCTTGTTTAAAGTCTGTTTATTAATATATCGACCTGTATGTATGTAATGTAATATTGTTGTAATTGCATAATATTTGTATATGTTAGTTGGGCTTCCTAACTCGTATGCCAAATTTTAAGAGTACCTATGTATGTTAGTCCATGTATTTTTCAGAAATTAGATATCTGTTCTTTTTTGTTGCACTTACCAGCGCCCAGTGCTCCACCTTTATACTTTTCTGCAAAGACATAAAATTTATTAGTTAGGTATTTCATTATATGATGACGAATTTTTGTCATGACAAATAAAATGGTTTTTGTCACGTTCCCCCAAGGTAGGCAGGTGATCACTCGACAAATGTTAATTTAATTTAATATAATAGGTGGTTACATAAAAAATGTGCTTCTTACCCCTCGCTTTTCTCAATTTTTCTGCATGTTCTGCTTCCATCCTTCTTTTGTCTTCTGCTTCTTTTCTTTTTTGTTCTGCCGCTTCGGCTAATCTCTGTGCGTTTATGTTTGCACGTTCTTCCGAGGTTTCAAGATTTATGTTTAGACCACCTCCTCCAGGACCACCTGCCACTGCAGCTAATCTACGTTGCTCACTGCAAACCACAAATACACAGAAGACAAACTAAGACATTTAAGTAGTTCTATGATATTTAGGACATACAAATATAAAAATTTCATACGCCAAGGCTTTAGCATCGGCGTTATACCCTGCAGCATCTAGTTGTGCTAGTTGTTCAGCATCCAAACCACCTTAAACAGAAAATATTTTTATTATAAAATTTACAAACATCGCTTAGGGCTATACTGTACTCTTAAAGGCTCTTTTTTAACTAAAATTTGTTTTTGTTTTAGTTTGCCAGCAATATTGATATTTTGTAACTTTGTCATAGTTATTTCGTTCAGTTCCGTTATTAAAAAGATTATTACTTGGCTATAACCCATGTAGACAACAATATAATCCGTCAACTGTTTCGCAACTGGTTACTGGTTGTAACAAGGCTACGTCTACTTCACTCAGAGCCATACAGTATAATTATTTATTTATACAGAATGAGTTTTTGAAGTGGACTTGGATGGCCAAATACGAAACTATGTATATAGAGAAAAACACTCCAAGGAGTTACGAGGCCGACACTTTTCTTTTAGTAGGAAATCTACGAAGACTCGCGCTGTGTTGTAGAAAAATATGATCTATTTAAGAGCACTTTATAAAATATAAGTATTTAATATTTGCACCGTCAACATACACTCCTTTGTTGCTTCAGAAGCGATGTACTGAGCAGCCATGTCAGTCATACCTGTAAAATTATAAAACATTTTTAAACTAGGTAACTAATAATGCAATAACAATAACAGTCCCTAGTAACTAACTTATTCTAAGAGTTTACTTACTTACATACCTGGCAACATACTATAGCTGATTGCACATTGATTTTAGAGCTTATAATTTTTACATGACTACGGAATTGAATAACCATAAACTACCCGCTACAATACCCGAGACCTAATTTAATAGACCTGGCTTGAAAATGAAAAATCGCAAATAAAATTGCTATTAGTTATCGTTTAAAATTAAACGAACATAAAAGGAGTGACCCAAATAAAGCAAAGCCATAAAATGTCCGTATAGTAAACCTGGCGTTAAGCGCAAGATTCAAATAAATGTTTTACAAATATCGATTGCGATGGATCTCATGCAGATGCGATGGCGACGCTTTTTTCTAAATCTTGATGTACTTAATACGACAACATCTGCCAACGTCTTTGAGGAAAAAATGCACACTTGATTCAAACCTGCGCGAAAATTCTGTCGTTTTTAGTACTTTCCTTATTATTCGTTGATTTTAAAATAAAAAATCGTAGACTAAAATGTAGATACTTAAATTGTCATTAGATACTAAAAAATTTTTACTAAAAATATGCCCATTATTTTTACTTTGGGGGGCCGAGTCACCCACGTCCGTAGGAGTGTCCTCTTTGATTCCCTATACGTGGTCCCCGAAGGGCGCAAATCAGGTGACACTAATTGGTGGTAGGCTTCGACGGCAGGCTTGCGACCACTCACCGGGCAAAGACATACCGCCAAGCGGCCTAGCCGTGTTCCGGTACGATGCTCGGTGTAGCCACTAGAGGAGTTGGGTCGATATAGCTGTTCCACTGCAGGCTGGTCGAGGAGGGTAGCGGGATCCGAGGCATGGTGCGTCGCTGGCCGACCACAGTTAGTTGGGGGCCCAAATAGTTTGCTACCCACACACGAAAGGATGCCCCGACAACTGTCGAAAAATCCCGAAATGCACCATCGTACAGGTTGGCGACCAGATGGGGAGGGCTCGATGGTCGGCGTCCCCGCAGTCTCCGTACTAGTGTCCCAATGATGGTGCTCTTTCAGTGCATGTCTGTAGGTTAGCAGCGTGGAAACTCGTCTCACTTCCTTCTCCTCTCCTCCATTCACTCGTATACAAACATGACAAGGAAAAGAAATACTGGAGTCTCTTCCCGTACAAGTGCACTGTCCATGCTGGACGGGAGAACCTTACCCAGCTGGTCCATGGGGCAACGAGAGTGCTGGATGTTGATTCGCACACGGCCAATTGCTTGGACCTTCTGCTGACAACAGATCCAGACCGGTTCTCTGTGTCAATAAGTTCACCTTTGGGTAGTTCCGACCACTGTCTGGTGAAGTCTGTGTCCGTCTACTCCCCGCCCGATCCCAGCGCAAGAGGCACCCGGCGGGTTTGGCGGTACCGGTCAGCAGATTGTGATGGCATGCGATTTTTCTTCGCATGCTATCCTTGGCAGCCTACTTGCTTTTGGTGGATCGCGGACGCCGTGATGGATGTGTTGCGTCAGGGAATGGAGTACTACATTCCATTCTCTGACGTAATAATGTCCAGCGTTGACCAGCCATGGTTTGGCGCCGAATGTGTTGACGCGCGTAAACATGAGGCGTACCTGGCATGGGTCGACGCTCGATCACGCAAAGCGAGTGACAGAACAGGGCTGCCAAGTCCTGCAAGAAGGTGTTGCGTGGGGCTCTATTCGACCACATTGCCTGAATAGGGGCCAAATTTGCTACTTACCCAGCAGGTAGTACAGCCTTTTGGTCCCTGGCTAAGTCGGTCGAGTCGAATTTCTGCCGTCCCTTACTACCACCACTGCTGAAACCCGACGGGTCGCTGGCCCACTCTGGTGCGGAGAACGCCAATTTATTTGCCTCACATTTTGCGGAATCTTCGCGTCTGAAGCCTGGTGCCCGCGGTCCTTCTCTTCTGGATGCGAGACAAGTATGTCGGATATCCGCATCCATCAAAAGGACGTCCATAGGGTGCTGCGCAACCTCGACGTGAACAGGGCTAGCGGCCCTGACGAAATGGCAAAAAAAAACAAAAAAAATCGCGAATGCTTAGAAGCAAGACAACGTACAGCCCCTGCCCAAGAAGGGCATTCGAGCTGACCCAGCCAACTACAGACCCATCTCTCTATCATCCAGAGTAATCGTATATTGGATGATACTGTACTTGATCACCTCCGAACGGAAATGATTAACCGTGTCAATGACCCATCGTCGCAGGCTGTGGTGCCACGCTGACGAGGAGAGTAGTTAAAGGGTTACAAACTACCAAATACCCAGCTATTCGGGAATATCGCTACATGCCACCCGAATTTAGGCCACGATTACCTCGTTTGCCCATGCATAACAAAAATAGGGCGCTGGTGGCTGTCTAAAGCGTGTACTTAACACCCTGGCATACCTAGAAACTAACGATATCCTTAGCTACCGCAAATACGGCTTTCGACGAAATTGGCTTACTGGGGATCTTCTAGCGTATGCCATTCACATATGGAGTAAGGCCATCGAGAGACACGGGGAAGCACTCTCCCTCGACATCTCGAAGGCTTTCGATAAGGTCTGGCACGAAAGCTTTATTGGTAAGCTTCCTTCATTTGGTCTGCCCGGTGCTCTGTGTCTGTGGATTGCAGACTTCCTGTGAGATCGGTCCATTCGAGTCCATTGATGGCTGCTCGTCGGACCAATTGGATATTAATGCCGGGGTCCCTCCGGGGTCGGTAATCTCAGCAACATTATTCTTGTTGCACATTAACAATCTGCTAAAACGCGGTACCTTTGGGTATGCAGACGACAGCACTGTTGCTGAGAGATACTTTTCCAACGCACGAGCTACCGAGCCACAGATCCGGTCTCTCCGTGAGGCCATGGTGGAGCGTTTGAATCTGTTCTTGCAAGCAGTCTCCGAATGGGGCGATGCCAATTTTGTCAGGTTTAATGGTGCTAAAACCCAGGCGTGTCTTTTTCCGCTAAAAAGAGCCAATTCCACGCAGCTCAAACTTTTTTTTTCTTGGCATTACGTTGACATAGACTCTCAATTTTACTTCACGCCGGGACAGCTGCTCAACTTTTATCAAGCGCTATTTCGACCATGCATGGACTACTTTTCTCATCTCTGGGACAGATCTGCCAAATACCAGCTTGATGCACTAGAATCGATCGAAAAGCGGGCCAAGAGACTCATCGGCAATGAGGCACTGGCCGAATTGCCAGCTTATCGGTTTTTTATCGGATACATTTCGGGGCGCGTGCGAGGGCATTGCATGATCTAATTCCGCCCAGCCCGTTCCATCATCGGGCTACCAGACCCCACCCACATCATCACATCATCAGCCTATTAATGTTCCCACTGCTGGGACACAGGCCTCCTCTGTGTGAGAGGGAATGGGCCGTTATCCACCACGCGGACCGAGTGCGGGTTGGTGGATGTCACATGTCTTCGAATTATTGGTTCTAGGACATGCCGGTTTCCTCACGATGTTTTCCTTCACCGTTTTGAGAGCAGTGGTGATGAAATAATTTACACAAAGTAAAGCGCCTGCCTGGGCTCGAACCCATGACCTACAACTTGTAAGTCGCGGCCGATACCACTGGGCCACCACTGCTCCCATCCCACCCATACGCACAAAACGTTTTGGGGACACTTTTATTATGTGTACAGCTAAGAAGTGGAATTTCCTGCCGGAGTCGTAAGTTTCCCGATAGCTAAAATCTAGGGGTCTTTAAGTCGAGAGTGAATGGGTTTTTGCTAGGCAAGCGTGCTTCACCGTCGACCACATCATCGCTTACCATCAGGTGAGAATAGTGGTCAAGCGCAAGCCTAGAGACTATAAAAAAACCTTTTGATATTGACGTTTTTTGGCGCGTGTCGCGTATAATTTTACAAATTAATTACACTTTTTTATACAAATATAATTTAAACAATTTACAGATTTATTATTAGGATTATAAATATTATGAAAATGGTAGTAGTGGTTGTGCAAGGACGCAAGGGATGCATTTCTAGGATTTGGCTGGTAGGATTGAGAGAGAGGTTTGTGGAGTAAAATAAAACGCGACCCCGTTCATGGAGTCAATCGAGAAGTATAAAAAAAGAAAAGACACACTACAAGCATTGCAAATATACATTACTATGGTAAATTTTCTCAGAAATAGCAAAAAATAAAGTTATTATTTAATAAGACATCTACAATATTTTGAGAAAATTGTAGAATCTTCTTTAAATTATATGCGATGAGTTGAGTTTTATTTCTGATGAGTTTGCTCTTGACTCTAGTCTAGGTCAGAGGTGACAGACAGAGACGAAGATGGAGTGAGCTTACCCAGAAGAAGCCTGTTCAACTTTGAAGAGATTCGAGTTGAATGCGTTCGGAAACAGACGCAGGTAGTGAGTTCCATTCATTCGCTGTGCGCAGTATGAAGGATTTTAAGATAATGTATATACCTGAGTGACCTACAGAAAATTTTAGCCCATCAAAAGGTATTTTATAGAGAAGTGGGGAAGGGACTAGGAGGGTCTGGGCCTTATTACCTGTTATTTCTTTTTTGAAATTAAATTATATTTACCTTAGTAATGTATATTTTTTTACACCATCAGAAAGTAGAGATTTCAACGAACAAAAATCCGCAGACTTTTAAGAAAAAGCAGATATTTTGACGGGTAAATTTTCGATTGAGAATTAGGGTATTTTTTTCGATATTAAGTCAAAATAAAGGTAAAAAAATAAAATTTTAAATAAAAAAAAATACATTGTGTTTAGGACACTTAAAGGCAAGTTTTTACCAAACTATGTGAAAAAAAATTGTTGTAAAAGAAAATAAAAACTATAAACTTGGTTATTTGAATTTTTTACATACATTTTGAGGTTATGTGATAAAAGCGTAAATACAAAAGTTGATCTTTTTATTATCTACAACTTTGCCATCTAACTTTTTTCCATTGGACTTGTAGTTTTGCCGGAAATCGAGATAAACCGTTTTCACCCTTAAAAAGTCACCCCCTTCCACTTCCCGACCTCAGATCGCCCGTAAATTATTTTGCCTTTAATTTTTATTATATTCTCTTCCTTTTCCAATGGGTTTCATCCTACTTTTTTTTTTCTTTTAAAAATTATCGACCCTGGTCTTGTATATTTGCGCCTTAACGCCAGGATACTGTCCGGTCATTCATATCTCCTAAATAGCGAAAGCACTGGTGACGTTACTTTTCATGTGCTGCGCAGCCATGGGATTCTCCGTCTCGTTGGGTTTTTCTTTCGGTAGCACTTCCATGTGGTACTCGACGTTCTCCATAATGACAGGTGAAGTTGCCTCGACTTTTAGATGTGGTGCTGTAACCAGCCTAGGGAAACCAAATAGATATTATAATATTTATTATAGTTCATGCCAAATGGCCTTTTTTAATTTTTTTTTCATTAATTAATTCATACATATCCGCTACTTGTTTGTGATCTTTCTTGTAAGTCCCTACGTTTATAAATTCCTTTGGACCTTCTTTTTTTAAACTAGTTTCTAATATTTCCAACGCTTGGCCTGTAATTGAAAACATTCTGGGCTTAATATTGTAGTAGAAAAATCAGAGTATAAAGTATGCACAGGGATGATAAAAAAAATACTCAGTCCGCCAGTTAAAAATATTACTTAAAAATATTTATTATATACTATACACCACAAAAACATACAGGACAAATATTTCCAAAAACAAGTGTACAATGGGCGGTCTTATCGTATCTCTTACAGACAACATTTTTTTTTTTCAATTTTTTGATAATCTAACCGAAGGACCAAATAGAATTTGATTTTCGTACCCCATCATCATCCCTATTATAACCGTGTTAAAGTAATTTCATACGATTGTCTAAGAATGATGATATTCAATTTGTAGAGCAATTAATATCCGTCGCTTTAAATCAAAATAAAAACATAAATTACCTCTTCCTTCTATGGCATCTGTCAAATAAGCTGCCCCTTCCTTCGTTGTTTCTGAAAATTTGTATGCTTGTACAGAGTAGAGCAAAATAGGCTATTACTAAGATAATAATACCCGTATACACTAAGTTATATACTTGGTTACCTTTCACAACTAGGCCACATATAGGTAATTAAAATACTAGCGTACTTAAGTGAAAGCCCAAATTAATAGTAGGCTGTTGAATTTTCGTTCGCGGTCGGCTTAGAGTCTAGAGTTGAAATCCAACAATGCAATTAATTTTGACATTCAATTTGTTGTCCCTTACGGTGATTGAAAACGGACATTAGGATGATTCAAAGTTATTGACATATGCTGTTGCAATGAGGTTTATAGATACCTATTTTATGATATTTATAATAATTATATCTTGATGTAATTCTACATAATGATTAAAAGTCATGATGAAACCTTGCAGAACCGATTCCAACTTTTTATCTGGTATAACAGCGGTTATTTGTTTAGTCATCACTTCTTGCTTCTCTTGATTATGGGATTTCGTGACACCCTCTGGAGAACTCATAATACTAAAATAAAAAAACGGTTATTTGTTTTTCGATACCTGTAAGTTTGCGAAGTCTTGTTAGGTGATCTAATTTGGCGCTCATTATGCAGATGGATGTATTTAATTATACCCTATATACGCAGATGTATGTGTTTAATTTGACCCTATATACGCAAATACGTCATGTATTTAATTTGAACCTGTATACGCAGATGCATGTATTAGTTTGCATCTGGTTTGCATGCATTACTTAAATAAGAACTTACTCTTTTCCAGCCTCTCGATAAGTTAATTTATAAGCCTCTTTTTCTCCTACGATTACACTTCCTCTTCTACCCATTAAATCCGCTAAAACTTGTTTCTGTTCGGCTTTTGCTGAGATTGAGAGTTAAAGTTATGAATACAAAGAATTAAAATAATACACAAAAGAAATAAAATAACCACACGTGTAATGTTCACTTACTTTCCGGTATTGGCCTCGCCAGAAAATTTGCAGAATCGTCAATTATCTCTGTGCGCATGAAAATTAATATTTATGTTAAAATTAGATCATTGAAATGCTTGACAAACCATCTATCGTATGAAATTACACTTATAAAACTAACTAAATAGGATAGATACTATAGAATGATTTTGAAGAGTCAGGAGGTGGAAAAGTTGATAGCAACGTAATAACAGCCGGACGGGTCCGTCTTCAAGGTTAAACAGCGATAATAAAGGTTGGTCCGTGGATTGGTGACCGTTACGGCACATAAGTATTGAAACTCTTCAGTGTCTCGCAAAACTTCCAATGCCGTTGGTACCGGCTGTCATTTGGAGATCTTTGACAGTCATAAGGCAGTCGTAAGCCAGAAAATCTTAAACCAGTATTGTCTAGAGGTATATGGTCATGTAATCATGTTAGCCATTGGTTTCTGGAGGTAAGATAATATAAAAATCCAGGTAAAATATGCTGGTACTCAGCTACATTCGGTTAGATTGGCAGCCAACCCCAACATTGTTGGGAAAAGTCGAGATGTAAAAAAATATTAAGTCTGCCTAACTTAATATTTTTTTACATCTCTCATGTTCGGTAATTAGGTTCTTATTACCTCCAAATGGGCCTTGTAGATGACTAATTAGCGCTCTAGGGTAATAATGTAGCTAGAAAAGCCCTAGGGCGGTAAGTAATTAAAAAAAAAACACTTCTTTGTTTCAAAAAGTTCGCGTACATCTAACCATCATACTGGCAATAGACATCATGCATTCGGCCCAATGACCAAAGAGGTCGCTTTGCTATTCAGCCTTGTCTTCGTGTGAGTATAATAGTCATCAATTTTAAATATCGAACGGCGAAGCTCAATTTCGTTCTAATTTCTTCACTTGATTCTTTTTAATGAAAAAAGGCGGGAATAGAAACTTTTACTTTATTCTTGTAATGCCGGTTTTTTTCTACTTACCTCACAATCGAGATGTAAAGCAGAATAGTTAGCTCGGGTGTAAGCACCAATTGCACCCTCGAACTATAGGCGCCCTCGCTGCGCTCGTTCGCCTAAATATCTCGGGCTGCAATTGATGCCTTACAGCCCTTGGCTACTAATCTACTATTAAATACAACTTTGTATTAAATACAATCAGGGTAATGAATTGTTTATCAAGGACAAACGCAAGGTCTAGTTGATTATGTGACAGTTAATTTCCCTGTCTATCATCATCATTATCATCAGCCTTTTAATGTTCCCACTGCTGGGACACAGGCATCCTCTCTGGGAGAGGGAATGGGCCGTAATCCTCCATGAGGGTCCTGTACGGGTTGGTGGTTGTCACATGACTTCGAATTTTCGGTTCTAGGACATGTCAGTTTCCGCCCGATGTTTTCCATCACCGTTTTGAGAGCAGTGGTGATGAAATAATTTACTGAAAGTAAAGCGCCAGCCTGGGTTTGAACTTTGAACCCACGACCTACAACTTGTAAATTCCGGCCGCTAACACTGGGCCGTCATTGCTCTGCTCCATCTTGTCTATAATTAATAGTATTTAATTACCCGGTAGAAGTTGCGTAAACCTCTCATCTGGTTTCTCTTGGGTTAAGACAGTCATTTTTTCTTTCACATTCTCCATAGCAGGCAAATCAACCTTCGAAGTATATAGAGTTAATGTATCCGCCAGTCTACAAGTAAGAAATTATATTTAATTTAAAGCATACATTTTGGGCAAGATTCGCATTTTGCGAGGCCCTATGTAAAATTAGTTGTGCAACAAGATTGAAACCTGATCTACCATAAGCTAATTCTTCTATCTAGACAATCTAATAGAATTAGGTCGAATTTTGAATAAATATTTATTGCCTTAGCTACGAAGTTGTTATCCATTTAATAAGACTGACGATTAGTTTACCCACCCTGCTATCATTTCAATAAAATGCCACCATTTTAATATCTAGGTACTTGAAGTTTTATTATTTTGAATTTTAATTTAAATAAGCTCAAATTCATATTCAAATGTTTAATGCTCAACACAGTACTCTTACAATTCCAGATGCCAAGTTAATATTAGTGCAGTCCAATATCTAATATCATCGGCGTAGGTGGAAAAATAAATAACTACGATTTACGTCAAATTGACATGATGCTATCTCATTTTTCGTTGCACCATCGGGGGTCTGCCAGATCCACTTACTGTGCTCACGCTTTCTAAAGAAGGAGTTAATAATAATCAAAATAATCATATAGAGGCCCTCCTTCTCCCTAACACTGGCCAGTCGGTGACCCGGTGGTTCTGACGTCCATCTCCAAATTGCCCCACTTGCAACTCGTCATTGTCTTATTTGCGCAGTTTCAGGTTGGATTTGGACGTCCAAATCCAAATTGCCCCACTCACTACGTTGGTCAAAAGGGACTTGTGTGGACGATAAACCCGACAACTCTCTGGGACTGCCGGTCATTATAGTTTCGTACATTTTCAATTTCGAAATTAGCTTACGAAATTCGAATCCTCAGTTTCGAAATTCCGAAACTGCGGAGCTAAATAAATCAGAATAATACTTTAACTAAACTGAAAATGTAAAATAATTAAATGAAAAAAAAAAAAAATGACACTTTGAAATACATGTTTTACAATCAAGTCATAATAAAATAGCACTCTTTAATGTATTGTAACAAATCTGATCCTAATCCCTAAACTAGGCCTGTATTTTGGGGGGTCAGTGTTCAGCCATGAGTTCTATTTTCAATCTATGAAATTGTGGAGGAGTGTCGCTACATAGTTGACAGCCAAGGTTATTGCCATTTGGTAACACATATAGGTAAAATATTGCTTATTGCACAGTAGAAATTAAAAGTGTACTTGCGGTGGGAGTGTGTTGTGTGTGCATATGAGAGTGTCTGGTTAGATATGCACCTTCGAATGTATGTAAGGACGAAAAAAAAATAAAGTATGGACAACAGTGTGTATGGATTTTCGATCAATTTAAATTATGTATGTGAATAAACTTTCGGTCTCCTGATAGTCCATCTTTTGGAGCCAGTCTGCTACTCTTTCCTTTTCGTTTCCTGCCAACACATTTTAGCTATGTTTAAGTTTTTGTTTGCTAAATTGTAAAGTTTGCTGCTTAAGCTATTGAATTGATGTTTTGCAAATGAGGTCCGGCAGGATATATAGTGGGGCATATGGAGGATTTGCTACACTTTTTTGGGTCAGGTAAAAGAACATTTCCTCGTTTTCTCTGAATGGATTTGAGCACATATAGCTGGCGTACAGTGAGAACTTTAAGTTCGGAGAATAATTGTGACGTCAGAAACCTGTACGGTTTCTTGTGAGTACAGCTCTCTGTGCTCGCTCCAATCCGAGCAGGTAGGTCTTGGCTGCTCCTCCCCCCCACACGGTTATGCAATATTTGATAATAGACAATAGGGCCAGGTAGACTAGTTTTAGGTTTTCCAGTGTTGCAGAATCCCTTTTTTCCCTTTATTCCTCGAGTCCTAAACACATTAATAAGCAGTCAATGCCAATGATCGAGCCAACCTGCCTGTCCCACCTCAGTCCATCATCCATCAGCACTCCCAAATATTTTGTTTCTACCCGAGAGATAACCTGGCAGGTACATTTGTGTCGGTTCTCGCAAGTATTTGCTATTATGGAATAGGCAGGACAGGGTTTAGTGTTGGGTCTCAAAGAAAAGAGTAGGAAATGTGTTTTGTTCAGGTTTAGTGTAAGGAGATTTAGTCTTAGCCAGGTCATTATTTTGGAGAGGGAATATTCGGCTCTATCCTTGACCGCCTGCCAATTCCGTCCCCGAACAAATACTGCTGTATATATTTAAAATTTTGGTGTGTTGAAGTGACATTGTGCAGAGGTCATTAATATATACCAAAAACAACAGGGGGCCCAAAATACTCCCCTGTGGGACTCCAAAAAGGATTGTGCATTCCTCGCTAATACAATCGCCTATTTTCACATATTGCACTAGTTGTGAAAGGTGGTCTTTAAATATATTAAAGACAGTGTCTCGTACTCCCATTCATTCTAACTATTAAGAGGATAGGAACAGAAATCGTATCAAAAGCCTTGGAGAGATCCAGATATATACATAAGCATCTATTTCTTTTGTCTAGGTTTTCCACTACTTGCTCTGTAAAATCCAACACTGCGTCTTCCGTAGAGACAACTGATCTAAATTCGTACTGGTTGTTGGCTAAGATTTAAAAGCGATTCAAAAAAAAATTAAGCGATTTGTAGAGAATTTTTTCCAAGATCTTTGAAAAGGCTGGCAACACCGATATATTATTGACACGGTCTCTGTCCCCACCCTTGTAGATTGGGTGTACAATAGCTTTTTTCAAAGCATCAGGAAACACGCCAGTAACAATAGCACGATTACAAATGTGCGTTATAGGTGGGATCAGTACCCGTCGGCACTCAGGAGGGCAGACTGAATACCATCCCACCCAGTAGCACAATCCAGCAGAAACAGTAGGATTATGGTTTCAATGGCCGCTTCCTCTACCTCTAGAATAACGAGCGAGCGAGCGTCAGTGAATAAATTACAGACAAGATCAGCAGACGACTTTGGGCTATCTGATACTTGTAATTCCAAAAGATTGTCTTTGACTTTTTGAGCCTTCGTTATCTCTTTGATGGCCTTCCACAAGGCTTTAGGGTCGTTGCCTGCCCTGTCCAGTTGATTTTTTTCATATGCGATTTTTAGTTTATTAGGAGTTGATTGGTAAAGTTCCTATATCGTGTGTATGTTATTTTAAGTGTCATGTTATCTGGCGATTTTTTTGTAACCTATCCCGATTTTTAATACAGCGCAGGAGCCCCGGCGTGATCCACGGCTTTAGGATTTTTTGTTTATTAATAATAGATGAGATGTTTGAAATTTAGTAGTTGGTTGCGGTGTTAGCGTCATCCATTTCTAGGAAAGTTTTAAAGTTTGTGTTTTCTATTTCCAGTTTTACTGATGGATAATCAATACGAGTTTTAGCGTTATTGTACTGTCGTTTAGGACACACGTTTTCTATGAACAATACAACAGGCATGTGATCGGTTATATTTGATTCTAGTAATAGTGTTGTAGAAGGCAGTTTAGATTTTAGTAGAATGTGGTCCGTACATGTTTCGATCCTAGTGGGAAGTGTGTGCGTAGGTAGGGAAAAACCGTGGGATGCATTAAAGATAAGGTATTCCTCTGAATTTGGGTCTTTATTCATGCTGCAGATGTCGATGTTGATACCACCTACAAGGACGTGCGAACTAGTTTTAAGTCCAGTGTAGACGGCATTTAAACTGTCTAAGAAATGATTGTGGTTAGTTCTAGACTTATGTTAGGGGGGCGATAAATAGCAACAATTTGTGCTTTCCTATTTGACAAACCATGAAATTTGCATCTTTGAAACATGGTTCATAAACTGTACAGGTTAGTTTTGTGCTGGTAAAAATAATAATGGCGTCATTTTGATTAAGTATGTTTCATACATACCCATCAAGGTTAGGAAGCTCTTTTACCAAGCTAAGCCAACATTCAGATAGGACTATGACATCAAAGTTTACTTTTGTAAGAGTCAGTAAGGTACGAAGCTCGTCAAAGTTTTTATTTACACTTCTAATATAAATGTGAATTATCTTTATAGCTCGATCAGAGTTTCCAGCACATTTGTTACAGAGTCAAGGTCGTGATTTATATTATTAATATTGTCACGATTAGCCATTTGGAAGGAAAACATAATCAATTTTGGTGCAACAAGCGTACATTTTGTATTTGTCAAAACTGACGTACTTACACTTATGGAACATGTAAGGTGCGAATAGATGAGTGTAAGAATACCTATGTGGTAGGTGCAGTAGAGATGAGTTGTTGAGTGAGTGAGTGGGCGAATAAATTGGGTTGTATTTTTGTGTGAGGGAGCGAGTTATTGGTTTAGTATAAGTCTTATAAAGATTTATCGGTGAAATAGCGGTAGATTTAAAAAAGTTACAATTTGTATAAATTAGGTATATTAAAACTAGCCAGAAAATAAAGTACTTGAAACAGATTAATAGCCACAGACTCCCGCGGAGGTCTAATAGGGATTATTCTGACGAGATTAGGAGTTGTTTTTCGCCCTGGACCTTGCGTAGGAATATGTTACCATTTGAGGATCAGCAAAATTGGAAACCGTTTTGTTTAGCAAATTCCTTTGACAGGTGAAATAGTTTCTTTGAGCTTGCCGGTAGGTGATAACTAACATAAACTGGCTGCCGTTTCCCAGAGATACCAATAATTTCGGTGTTGAACTTATTATCTGTAGTCGTGCAGTTTTTCGGGTATAAACAACAAACAGACATGCGATTGCAGCAATCCCGAGAGATTTGCCATTGTTTATTGAAGAGTTGATGTATATCTTCGAATTTCTTCGTCAGACCTTCACCAAATTAAAATGGGACCAATTTCGGAACATACTCTTTCAAACAAAAAAAGAATTTTTGAAATCGGTCCACAATTGACGGAGATATCGGTGAACATACACAAAACATACATAATGTCGAACATAGAACCTCCTCCTTTTTTGGGAAGTCGGTTAAAAAGCTAAGAAAGATGCTAAAGTCAAGATGCATATCAAATTTTAAATTTTGACTACTAATATTAATGCCAGATACTAAATAAATTTCGTCAATAGAGTAGTCATACAAAATTTGGGATATACTTTTTGGTTCAGTTATGGCATCGTTTTTTTTTTTTAATTATTATTATCTATAGGCTTATATTTATTGTCTTAAGTCTTGGTATTCCTTCACCCGGCTTATTATATTTGCATTTATTTATTATTTGCCATGCAGCTTTACACATAATAGACGCATGTTTAATCTGATTGTTATTTTGGGCTTTCTTAGACGAATTATGATTTTTAAGCGTTTCGTATATGTTTTGAAAATTGTTTTACTATTGGGGTTGTGGTCTTTTCTAAATTGCCACAAAATTTCGCGCTTGCATTTATAGCATAATTGTGATTTTACTGCATATCATTTTAATTTCTTAAGCGGAAAGCATAAATCATAAAATAGTTTCAATGTGTCGTGGAACTTATTGAATGCGTCATTGGGTTCTGTGGAGGAATAAATAACATGAAATGCCAAATTAACAACCCAACAACTTTTAAACTGTTGCATATTTTCTTTACAGTAACTTCTTCTTTCGTGTCGATTATCTCAACTAACTATAGTCTCAACCATTCAGATTTTGTCCGACCAGTATGTAGCTAGTCGAAAAGCTCTGTCACGCGCTACGTTCAAATCCCGTAAGGTGCAGGTGCTCGGACATGAAGGGCAGAAAAGGAGGTGGGCCATATCTTACGAAGGGGCCCCCCCACACTTGCACTGTGTTTTGGATGGGTCTATGATAGTCCATTTGGCCAGGTTTCTATAGCGGCCAACCTGGGTCTGCAATCGGTTTAGGGATTTCCAGATTGGCTACTTCGTTGTGCATTAACTTCTCTTTATATTGACGATAAAGTTGTGGAAGCATGTTCCGCTACAAAGTCGTGAAGGAGTGAGCACATCTAGTTTTAAATGAATTTATAATAAAAAAAACTATTAATTGACCATTGTTTCAAAGTTTTACGATCCTATGCCCCGTATTGAAAACGTCTAATTGCAACATGATTTCCAGTTTCAGTCATAAATCAAACAGCTTGATTGTACGTCCTGTTATAAATAAAATTATTAGGTACATACCTTCTTGCACCGTCAGAGTAAGTTTGGTCATATCCTTGCAGTCTACCAAGATTTTCTTCTCCCTTATCTTTCATGAGAGTTACCACATAATCCATAGCATCTCCTGTTGAACACACACCATTAGTAATGCTAATGAATAATAATATTTTTGTTGTATTGATTAAACTCCATGGTTATACTATACTTAATTACCTTTTTCAATTCCAATTTTTGCTAAATGCATAGCTGCTGTCTCCATTGTGGCTAAAAATAAAGGTTTTGAGTAAGTAATAAATAACATTAAATACTTACAGTACACTGTTAATGGCGTTGAAGGTCTAGAGAACTTCGCAGTCACCCCCATATTCAAAGTAATTGGCTCCACTCGACTCGGCAATTTGATTGAGGCAAATCAAATGTACAGTTATAGCTTGTTATTAATGGAAATTTTAGATCTTGACTCGAGATTTGTTTCGTTATCATAGTGATTGAGTCGAGTGGATTGGAGGAAGTTTCCATCAATAATACTCTGCATTAGGGTGTAAATATTTTTATCACGTTTTTCTTAAAATAAATATATTATGTCTATCATACTTAAAACAAAAATGCGAGTACCGTCATCGGTGTGAGAATCGCGCTTGAATTTATTTCCGCGCGCATTCTTTTTTATTTTGTGATAACTCATATAAATGAGATATTCATTTAAATCATATGGTGTAAAGGATTATCATAATGTGCATAAAATGCTTAACTAAAGCTTTTAAGATGTTAAGATTAATACCTTATCCATCTAAATTAGCTTACCAATTACCGCATTGCAAGTCTCCATTTTTTTTTTAAGTTAGGTGGGTATAGCAAGCTATCTTTAAAATATAGATATATGCCATCGTGGACTTATCTGTAGACCTATAGAAGAGGAATATCCGATCATACATTG
This sequence comes from Orthosia incerta, assembly GCA_948252205.1. Lineage (NCBI taxonomy): Eukaryota > Metazoa > Arthropoda > Insecta > Lepidoptera > Noctuidae > Orthosia > Orthosia incerta. The sequence continues at coordinate 9,384,277 of OX411744.1, read as the reverse complement.
TTTTTTTATAAGTATCAAAGGGATTAGGAAGTGTTTTCGGTGAAAGCGCCCAGGTGGCTTGACTTTTGCCGACATTTTCAACAATTCTTGTCATATTTCAAACAATTTACACAAAACCTTAACAAATTATATATTTAAACCTTCCTCTTCCTCACTGTCTATTGGTGAAAGCCGCATGAAATGATGTTTGTGTTTATCGCGAACAGACAGACATACCCGGCGGGGGACTTTGTTTTATTAACCTCGCAGACGTTCTGTCCAAATTTCTTAGCACATACAAAAAATCCCATAGAAAACGATATAAGTATCCATTTTTCCCGGCTTTTCAATGTATCAGAAAGGTTTTCCAATTTTTCTACCTCAAAAATGTATTTATATTTCGAACATTTCGGTCTGGCCGTTCTCAAATGATGCGCGCTTACAAAAAAATAGATTTAAATATATTATTTTTTTGTCTTTCCATTGATGCACTGCTGGGAAAATGTAACAGCTTTATATTTCTATACTAGTATTATAAAGAGGTAAAGTTTTTTGACGTTGTACGAGTATAATCTATACTAATAATAATAGTATAACTATAAATACCATAGATTAAAATCTAGACCTGAGACGCATAAGGTCGGATGTCGAAATTGAACCAATATAAATTCTATTGCTTCAATCTTGACATCCGACCTTATGCGTCTCAGGTCGAGATAATGACTTTGCAGAACACGATTATTTACAAAAAGTGTCGCGACAGCATATGTTACTCGTATGCCACAATAAGTGCCGCCGCTAGAAAAGGCTCTTTATTTGTATCTTGGTATTAATCCTTATCAAAATAAATTAATTCATATTCAAGACTGCTTCAATACTTTTATAATTAATTTATGCATTTATTGGTTTTCGCAAAATCTACCTCTAAAGGGTTAAAAAAAGGGTTGAAAGTTTGTATAAATTTTTTGTAGTTTGTGCATAGGACACATGCAATTTTTGATTTACGCTCTGGGTTGATAAAAAGAATTCATGTATTTATTGGTTTTTGGAAATTCTACCCCTAAGGGGATAAAATAGGGGTTGAAACTTTATTTTTCACTTTGTAGTGTTTTTGTTTGGAAGTTGGTTGTAATTTTTGTAAAAAAGATTTTTTAAACCATTATAGTCAACAAAATAAAGCTTTAAAAAATTGGTCCTAAATGAGGAAGGTACCATATGTGAAATTTCTTCGGTTTGGAAGGTAAAACATCTGAAATTGTTAGTTTATTTTTTAATAAAACAACAATGAGATTTTTTAATTGCAGAGGTTCTACCCCTTCTTCTGTTTTTTTTTTTTTGTTTGTGAAATCATCCAATGACTTCTCCCGCTCTGGGTGAAGCGGGAGGGCATGTCAGACTTGTACTGACTAAAACCCACCCGTGTTCCTTCAGTTGCTTGTGCCAGGGCCGCGGTAACTCTCTCACAAATTTATCCGCAACCCAGACAGGCATCGGCCCTGTAGGACCCCGTCACTTTTGCTGACATCTCTTTGAGGCGCGCGTGGAACACTACGCGTCGTAAACTCGGGCTTGGTCCTTATCGGACGGCGAGCTACCCATTACTCTCCGCCCACAAGCCCGCGCCTACGGTGGCCGGGAATCGGCTCGCGACTCTCGACGCCCGGGGCGTTTCCTGCGGTGCCTAGGGGCGTGAGGGCGCCTCCTTTGCATCTTCCTCACGCGTTCCGCCTCCTCCTTTGCGAGCATTACTGCTTCGCAGAAGGAGGAGACAGCTTCCCATGCCCTCTCGCTCTGTACCATGGCCTGGACCAGGGCCGGACGCGAGAGGTCGCCACCGCCGATCGCCTCCATGAGGACACGGCGGTGCTCCGCACAAGTTGGGCAGATCTCCACCGTATGCTCCACCGTGTCCTCCGGGCGGTCCACACAATGGTGACACCCGGGCGTTTCCTCCCGCCTTATCCTGAACAGGAACCTCCCGAAACAGCCGTGTCCGGTGAGGACCTGTGTCAGGCGGAAGGTGAGGACGCCATGACGCCTCTCAAGCCACTCCTCAAAGAGGGGCCTTACCGCCGCAATTGTGGCGTGCCCAGCGCTGGGTTGCGACAATCGCCCCCTCCATGTCACCATGAGATCCTGCCGGAGCTCTGTCCGCCGAGCCGCGATTTGTCGCGGCAACGGTGTTTCACCCCGGCATTTCGCCTCCTCTCGCCCCTCCCATATTTGCGCGAGGACTTTTGCTTCCAGATCCCATGGCGGCAATCTGGCAAGGAGGCTCGCCGCCTCACCGGAGACCGTGCGGTATCCCCGGACTAGCCGGATGGCCATGACCCTTTGGGACGCGTTCAATCGGCGGGCTGGTTCAAAAGTCGGTTGAAAGTTTGTGTGAAACTTCTACGCTTTAAAGTGTGACACGTGAAATTAAAGATTTACGCTTTTAGTTGATAAAAAGAATTCATGGTTTTTGGAAATTCTACCACTAAGGTGGAAATTAGTTGGCCTTATATATTTGAAACTTGGCAAAAATACTAACCTAAGTAAATAGTAAAGGTTTTCATTATTAGTTTTTCAAAACTACTCCTAAAAGACGATTACGGGGTGTTGGACGATTACGGATTTTTGATGAAATTTACTGTACAGGGCTTCTTTTTATAATGTAGGTAGGGGAGCACTAAGAAGGGATTATTGGAAATTTTACCTTTAAGGAGGTGAAACTAAAAAGTCATCTGCAGGATAAAACACGAACGAAGTCGCGGGCAAGTTGCTAGTATATAATATAATCTCTGGATCTACTTAACCGATTTTGGAAAACTCTTTCACCAGTAGAAATCTACATTATTCCTGAGTGCCATATAGGCTATAATATATTGTCAAAATAAATTGAGATCCTTATGAAAATTGCAATAAAGTAACCCAAAGTAGCAAAATGTTGCATATAAAATTCATTCTTCGGCGTGCGCTGAGAAAAGTGTTACTGATAAATAAAATTATGTACTACATGATTGGGTAGGGTAGGGTAGGGTAGGTAGAGTAGGGTAGGTGGGTAGGGTAGGTGGGTACGGTAGGTGGGTAGGGTAGTTGGGTAGGGTAGTTGGGTAGGGTAGGTAGGGTAGGTGGGTAGGGTAGGTAGGGTAGGTGGGTAGAGTAGGTATGGTAGGTAGGTAGGTAGGTAGGTAGCCAATTGATGGGAGCGAAGCCCTGGGGGTTAGCTAGTATAAAGTTAAAACAGACAATTACGGGTTATATCTGCGACAATAGTGGGAGCCAGTTTCGTTGGTATTCCTCTTTTCATTTCGGAACTAATCTCATGACCCAAGTTGACCACTGGTTTCTCGAGTTCACCCAAAGGCGATGAATTTGCGTTCTGTATTCTGTAGAAATTAAATATGAGTAAATAAGTGAATATTTTAAAAGTGTTACTTGCACGAGTCTTTTACTAGCTTTTTCCCACGGCTTCTGTGACACTGGCCGGATTTATCAACGCCCAAAAAGAAAGTTATGTGTTTTTAGAAGTCGGTACCTAGTAGTTTTTTTTTGTAAAAAAGATTTTTCATACTTGGATTAGTAAATCATAGTGTGATTTACAAACACAAAATAACTCGCTTATCTATTACAATAATTTATTAACATTTCCTAAAATTAAAAGAATTACGGTTAGCATAACCGAAGTTTTAAGATATTACTTACTCTTTGGCCGCATCACCATAGGTTCTCTTGTAGGACTTGTATTTATAAAGGGGTCTTTCCCCCAAAGACTTTGCGACCGCACCTAAAAAGCTCGTCTTGTATCTGTCACCAGCTGCACCACCTAGTAAAAACAGTTTCGGTGCAAATTTTCATCGTCTATGGAGGGGTACCATGAAAGGTACATTATAAAATTATAAACTTACTTCGTAATGCGACCACTTGAGACAAATGTTTAGAAGCGTCATTTATCAATGCTGCAAGAAACAAAATTAGTAAGTAAAATATTAATATTTTACTTTCATATACATGTAAAATAAATGTGCTGTCGTCCTACCAACCTTTCGTTGCAATTATCAGGTCTGGAGGCGTCACGCCCGCCATGTCTTTGGTTAAAATCTCTTTGCCTTCATCAGCGATGTCTTTTACAGGAAGATATGGTACTAATGTAGGTGCATTCTCAATTCTAAAATATAAATAATGTTCGATAGTTAATTTGGTTCGTGTTTAGTGTGATGTTTAAAAAAACAAAAGAAAATCTTACTCTTCAGCGGCGGTCCCGTAGTCCATCATATAGTCACCTCTTTTAACATACAAATTCTTTGGTTTTTTCTTCATCATACTTAACAAACCTGACATTGCAAGTCCTGCGAATAATAAAAAATAAGCTGCATCTTTTTTAATAAAAAAAATAAGAAATCCTTATTTCATTATAATGACTCAAGAATTGTGTCGTTACTGAAAATGAATTATTCGATAACCTCATTTTTGATATGCTTAAGTTCTAAAGTAAAAGTTGAAAACATCACAATTTTGTTATACCCTTGAAGACATTGGTTCTATTTTGTTTTCATGTACCAAGACATACTATGTCAAGTTTTATTTAATTAGTTTTAGTAACGACTCTCAGTCCAGCTACAGTGTCTGGGATAAATGCTGCCACAGAGTACGGAGCAAACATTCTGACGAATGTGGCATCTTAGGTATGCCAAAGTAAAGCTAACCAAATAATACAAACAATCAAAAGAACTTACCTCTGTCACGAACGAACGCGGACAAGTAATTGCTACAAAGATTAACCACATCTGGAAGAAAACAAAGTGTTTATATTAGGAACTTCGTTCTTATTGTTTTTGATAAGGTATCATTTGAAGCTATTGTACATATTAAAATCTAATTAAAATAGGTCTTTAATAGTGCGGGCGATAACATTACGACTTTCTTAATAATACCTATATAGATATCTAATAAAGTAGGGTATATGCATGCAACTTATTTCTTTGCTTAGTAAATTTATCATTTCAGCTCTAGTAGTCATTATATCTACATCAGCAATAAAGTTATAAAGCTTCAAAATTAATAAATTAGTAAGAGCTACAACAACAACAAGATAAAAAACATTTTTCTTCGTTTTTTGACACCGACTTCCGAAATTGAAGTTATTTTTCACTTTGTAATGTTTTACTTGGAAGTTAGTTGTATTTTTTTGTAAAAAAGTTTAAATTTAAAGTTTAAATGTTTTACTTTTTAGTTATGGTACATAATGGACAAGATCTATGGGTACCTATAATGCCCAAAGTGATGCCAGAATAGATTAACCCAATAACATGAAATTTAAACAAAACCGGTAGAATGAGATTATACCAGGGCGAACTGTTCACACTTGCGTACTTCTTTAGCGTATCAGTGTGATGTTGTGTTAGGAAATGGTGTAAACAATAAACAGACGATGCGATTGCAGATATCCCGAGCGATTTGACGTCATATATTGAAGAGTTCTGATGTATATCTCCGAAGTTCTTCATCAGATCTTGATGAAATTTAAATGGGACCACACGAAAAGCACCAGCTTACAAATAAAATTATTAAAATCGGTTCACCTAGTAAAAAGTTCTGAGGTAACAAACAAAAAAAAAAAAAACGAATTGATAACCTCCTCCTTTTTGAAGTCGGTTAAAAAGGACGGGTTATACATAAGTATGTTTAAAATTGTTATATCTCGATTATTGTTCGATAAACTTTAATTCTGTTTTCATTGTTTGCTATTTATCGATAAGTATTGTTTTTCTTAGATTGAGACCATTACGAACTTTACTAGCTCTCATTAAAACAATTGAATTGTCAGTTATAAATAAATGTTTGTAGAAACTGACTCGTCATATCTTCTTGCAAATCTTTAGGCGTGCTGGAGTCTATTGCTGTATGCAGGGCTTTTTTAAACTTATTCACAGATTGAGGATCAGGCTTGGAGCTCCCTAAACCAGGTGCTGACTTCAACCTAAAAATTCACATTAACATGTTAATTTATTACATGATTAGAGAATCTGGTATACTTCTGTAACCTAAAGTGCGGGTTTCCGAACTGAGTATTCGACCGAATATAGATGGACAATTATCAACTTCGAATTCATAAATCAGAAATCGGGGGTAAGTCTTGGAAGAAGTTATAATCATATCTAGTACCTAGTTGACGGTACGGTGAATACCAAGGGTTTTTTTTTGAGAAAACTGATCCAGTCAAACACTACGAAGTAAAAGTTTTCACAAAATACTTCTCAGGTTCAATTGCACACCATGACACCAGTCATTTCTTTTCTGTTGAACAATAGTTTTCATTCGTTCACTTACTTTGCTAATTTTATAGCCCTGAAATCTACACGATACCCTCTGTCCGGGTAGAACGGAGGGTTGTGTCGGATTCCTACTGTCTTTAATCTACATGCAAGTGCTATAGTCATCGCTTGAGGTATGTGAGCGGTGAGATCTATGTATTTCATGTGCGTTTTGAACAAACTGGTGGGAACAATTCAATCATGTGATCGTAAGTCGACGGCAGACTGCGTCAGCTTGACGTTTGTCTACGTCCTCTGACTTGCCGCTCAAATACCCTCAAGCGGTGACTAGCACTTGCGCACAAACTATAAAATAGTTCCTACCGCTACCATGGCTTGCATGGGGATCGAGATCCAAGTATATTTGCGCGCACCCACGAGTACTCACGCCTGAGTTTGCAAGCCCTAGTTTCCTGTGCATCTCATGGTAAAAGATTAAATAAACATTGGTAATGTCTTACGCACACGTATGCTGCCGCAGCTCTTGTTGTGAGCGCGGGATATTCATCAGTGAAACTTTGGCCTCCTTTCTTCTCCAGCTCCTTTATCAGGAGATCAAACGCCGGACCACGTTCAACTGCAAATAAATAATAGGGGCTAGGCGAATATACAGTCAACCGTACGTTAACAGTAACACCGATCTAACTACATAATAATGAAATGTTACCACCGAAATGCGGTAGACTGTACATTATAATTGTTTTTCAGAACAAAGTTTAAAAAAGTAAAAAAACTATCTAAAAAAGAAAGAAAAACATTTACAGAAATAAAAATCTACAGGCTTAATTACACTAAAAACCTTAACCTTGCGTAGGGTGAAACAGATTAGGTAGGAAGCTTGCATCGACGCATCTAAATGTAATTTCTTAAAGTGGGTTAAAATGGTACTTACTGTCATCTACAGCTTTCTGGGACAAATATTTTGAGCAAGTGTCCACAGTTTCTAGAAAAAATAATAAGCCAGTTCAAATTGATTTCATGCAATCTTCAATTAGGTTAGTAGATTATTTATTGCTGTCATACCGTCCATATCCGTTTTTAAATCTTTAGGAGTAGCTCTAGCTACAATTTTTTTCATTGCATCGAAAATTGTTTTTGTTAAGCTAGGTTCATCATGATCGACCTCCAGGCCTTTCGCCTTTTCGAGCCTAAAATGTTAAATATTTCATACAAATTAAACAAAAGACAAGGTATACAAGGTAAGACAAGGTATACAAGGTATCTTAATTGACCATCTTTCACCTACTCATGAATAACAAGTCAATTAAAAACAAATTAAAAACCCTCTTCACATTTTTATTTCATGCTATATAATTTATCTAGTAAGTATGACACGCTTCGATCGACAATCCATTGAGCACGTAATATGACAAGATATCTTGCGAAAACACCCCGATTCAAACAGTAAAACGCCCATAAAAAACGAAATTAATATCGGTTCATCCGTTTAGGAGCTACAATGCCCAGATACATAGATACACAAATACTCAGATACACACACGGGTACACACGTCAAACTTATAACACCCCCCTATTTCCATGGGGGTTAGAAACAACTTTTACTTTGGGACCAATTATGATTTCGTTATGAAAATTATTTTACAATGCATGTCCTCGAAAAGAGCGTTTTCCAAGCAGCCAAACTGTGCGTAAAGTGTAAAATTTTCAGAAAACTGTCAATTATCAAAATAATGACAACCGTTTGTTTTCAATTGCATTTAATATTAGATATTTCTGTTTTTCTATGTTTATTTATTTTAAGGATTTCGTGCATGAATATGGCATCCTCAAGTCCAAAATACACTTCAATTGAGTTAATTGTTATGCCAGATTTCAACGAGATGTGCGGCAAAGCCGCTGGAAATGGATCGCTCTGGTATGATCATTTGAACGCGTGGAATTTTAGTTTGCTATTAGACAAGGTAGTAATGATTATGTCAATGTATTCTAGAGATCTTAAGGAACAAATCAACATGCTTCTCATTACTAGAAAGGCATATTACGGACTTGTGCTACGCTTCAAACAAAATCGATTATCAAAATAAAATAAAAATAATCAATTTCTTTATTCAATTAGGCCATTAAGCGGCTCTTTTGAACGTCAAAAATTTAAATTTAAAAGTAATAATAATTGAGTCTATCTATTATATCTATTTTAACATGCCAGATTTGATTACAGACACCGGAACAGGTGAATTTTGTTTATTTGATGCATAAACATTAATTTTCCTCAATGTATAATGGCCACTATCTGATTTTTTTATCTGGAATGTAGAAAATGGTTAGACAGATCGATGCAGATTTTTTTGCTGATTACGATGGCATCAAAAAACATATTCGACCAATTGTCATTTTAGCTTAAGGTTGCCCTAGTCGATCTTTCTTCCATACAAACATAGTCTGGTGATTACTCCACTGCTTGACAGTGTATGTTCAAAATAAAAAAAACCGGCCAAATGCGAGTCGGACTCGCGCACGAAGAGTTCCGTTCCATTATCGCAAAGAACGGCAAAAATTCACATTTCTTGTATCGGAGCCCTACTTAAATATGTATTTGATTCCGTTTTTAGTATTCGTTGTTATAGCGGCAACAGAAATACATAATCTGTGAAAATTTCAACTACCTAGCTATTACGGTTCATAAGACACAGCCTGGTGACAGACGGACAGACAGACAAATATAGACAATATATCAAATTGTCTCATCATTATCTAGCCCTGTATGGAAACAAAAAAGTTAAAAAAATATACATTTAAAAGTTATGAGCGTCGAAAGTTCCATATTTCAACACAAATTTTAACGCATATAAATAAATACCACAAGAAGAAGGAAAAATTCAAAACGGTCACCATACCAACTCATCCTCCCAAAGGTCCGTTTATAAATTTTCACACGCTCGTTTTCGTCCTAAATCATCATCCATTTCACTACAAATTTGTAAAAGGGTGTATTCGTTCTCGAACTAGCTTCTTACTGCTCATCACAACATCTATCTCTTTCGCACGTGTTGTCGGATGAGATAGCATGCATTTTAACCCCGCTCACAAAATAGTTCGTGCCGTCAACTAGAACAACCTTAAGCTCATTTTATGTTTACTACCTTAATAAAAAGATTTGACACTTACTCTTTGGCCGCCTGAGCATTTGTCTTTTGTATTTTATCCTTTTCAAACATTTTAACGTTTGGCTGTTTATTCAATTCGGCGACCAACAATTTAAATGCTGGGCCCTTATCCTCTGGAAAGCAAATTTTTATTGAAGCAGTACCTACACTTGAAACAGCAAAAAACAGAAATCTTATTATTTAACACGTTAACCGCCGTAGTGGAACGGTGAAAATTTACATTTTTTTTTTTTGTTATTACTTGATGTAGTTTAGTAAGATATGGATTTATGTCTAGGTTAGGCTACAATCGTATGTATGGTTTATGAAATAATCACAAAAAACCCCATGAGGTCATCGGTGGCCTACGCGGCGCTGTGATGTCAAAAATTGCATTTTCGTTATTTTGGCGCCAGATAGGTCACACCCCCGGTCACCCGCCCCGCAGTCGAATACTTACGCTCGAGTGGAATGCACGTCGTTCAGTTTTTTATTTTGTATTCTTGTGTTTGTTCTTATAATGGATTATCTTATAATGGATCTTATAATGGATTTACCCAATATATTGTAAAAATTGCAGAGGCTCTTTTCATATTTCTCGGAAACAACTGATGCATTTCAAAAACTTACTTTAAATGTTAAAAAACCTAGAAAAGTGGCAGTATAATAAGATACGTAAAGTATTAAAATGAATAGTTATGTTGCACTTAAAACCCAAACCTCCACATCCATGAACGAGTTCGCGGAAAACTGCAGATTTTTCTATGTGAATCTAACAAGCATCAAGGTAGACGAAAACCATTGTGCGCACGTGTACTACAGCGCCACAGCGGTCACACGCATACACAAAATCTACGGAATAAGTATCCTACGGCTCACGAAATAGGATTGAAAACAGGTCTGCCCTGAGGTCACCGGTGACCTACGAGGCCCCTAGATACGGGGCAGGGTCCGGTCACCGGTGACCTACGTGGCGATGAACGTGTTAAGTACATTCGAGATTGAAATCAGTATTAGTCCAGTAGGGATATAATTATTTTTCAAATAACCTTTGATAATTCAATAGTTTGTTATTTTCGCTGGGTGGTTAATGTATGTGAATTCATTGCTATGTACAAAAATGCTAACAGTTGAGAGTTATGCAATAGGTATGAAAAAGGTATTTCCTATTATTTCGTGTAATAAAAATAAAATAATATTTAAATTTAAATAATTTACTGTCTCTTTATTATGACTATCTAAACTTTATATTAGTGAAAATGCTAACAGATAGGTACTGTGGAACAATGGAAAACTGAAAATGGCTCGTAACTCTTTCAATAAAAGATTTAAGTTTTCAAAACATTGCCCATTGTAACCCGGCAGGTGGTAGATTTCCTACCGTGCTATAGTAAATTTAGTAGGTATGGAATAAAGGAAACATTCAAATTAAAACAAATACCATGTTATAAAAATACAATATTTATTAAGTCAATTAGACGGGTACATCCATCCAATAGATGGTTCAATAGTTCCTAACCCTATAAAAAATTACACAAAGCTTATGCTAAGAACTTGTCTCCGGTTCCAAGCTGAACAGGTAACAAGAGATCAATGTTGTATGTTCGCGAGATGACCATTTAGAAACTATCTCTGTAGCTCAATCGTATAAGTAGATTAATTACGGATAGATCTAGTCGTGCTCAGTGCAGCATATAGGGTTATACTTAAAAACCATCCTACACTTCGAAATTCTAACAACCACTCAATACTAGATCTTCTTATCTATAAATGAACCTATGAGGGTCACTATCTCTCTCAAAATATAACGCAATGTAAATTAAACATTACTACAGCCTAGTTAGCCTAACTGATACTTGGCTAGCTGGTTAGGTGGTTAGCGTGGTTAGCGGAACACGAGCCCCTTGGCATCGGTTCAACGTGCCCAGCACGAGAACCACACGACGATGCACGTCCTACGGGGACAATATCGAAACAATCACTGGTCAGGAACAGACAATAGCGAAGGACGTTTGTACCTTGATGGGCTTCCTCGAACGAGGACGGAATATGCGTATGCCACCTCTGCAATGGGTTGGCCACGCTGTCCGCACACTCGTCGGGTCCGACAGCACGCACCGAACGGACGTCCGCTAGTCCTTCTTCGGGCTAGCCTAAAGGAGCCAAATCAATAACAATATCCCCCCACATAAGGAACAACGAACTCAACCAATCTCTAGAGGACAAAGAACAAGGAATCCTTATGCGACTTACCTCGGCAAATCCAGGAATGGAACCTGGAAATCAGCTCGCGAAACTCCGTCAATCTGTGGCGGCTGCGCAGCAAGAGGTTTCGTTCTGGGGTTCAGCAACTCAGCAGAGACACACCATGTGGAATCTATCCCGGGCGGAACGCGACCAAATCCAGTATATCTCTGGCGCGATCTCCCAAACGAATGTCCTCGTCATGATGGTCGTCCCGAATTCAATAGCAACGACTCACGTTCCATAGGACTGCAGTGAAGTTAAAGGAATCTTAGCTAGTTTAAAAACTTCAAGCGCTCCGGGCTGGGACAACTTAACGACTGGTTTTCTAAAGTATATAAGTAGGGAAGCTGTTCCGATTATTTGTGTTTTAGATCAGGCTTATTCCCAGCACCCCTTAAACAGTCTATTATTACACCTGTACATAAGGGCGGAAACAGAGACGATGTCAATAATTATAGACCTATATCCGTTTTACCTACAATTTCAAAAATAATAGAGAAGCTTATAAATAACAGACTACTTAAATATTTAAATAAATTTAACCTTCTCTCACACTCTCAGTATGGATTCCGGCAAGGTTTTACTACTGAGAATGCTGTAACTGCTCTTACAACTCAAGTAGTTAACAGTCTTGACAATAGAGATAAATGTATTTCAGTATTCTTAGATATGAAAAAAGCATTTGACACCGTCTCTGTTCCGATCCTGGTGAATAAATTAGAATGTGAATTCGGATTAAGAGGTATACCTCTTAATCCGAATTCACATTCTAATTTATTATTCCTTGGACCTCCTTCGTAACTATCTTTCTGATAGAAAACAGAGAGTAAGAGTTGGTGACTGTACTAGCAAAGACGCACAAGTATCATACGGTGTGCCCCAAGGAAGCGTACTAGGTCCGACTTTATTTTTGACCTATATTAATGACCTCTGTAATTTATGCATCAAAAATGCAAAAAAATTCGCTTATGCCGATGATACAGCAGTAGTATTTTCTGGGAAGTCCTGGAAAGAGGTCAAAGTCTATGCTCAGATGGGTATGGCTGTAATAGCTAAATGGTTGAAAAACAATTTACTTACTTTGAACACCTCAAAAACCAACTTTATATGCTTTAGTATTAATAACCGTACCCAGCCTGACGAACAATTTAAATTAAAAATTCATCAATGTGACAATATAAATAACCTAAACTGCAAATGTCCAATAATAGATTAATTAACTCATACTAAATACTTAGGAGTGGTTGTTGACCAAAGGTTATCTTGGTACCCACATCTCGAGCAAGTAACAAGCAGAGTCAGAAAGCTTAGCTGGCTATTTAATTCTTTGCGATATGTCGTCCCAAAAACTTTGCATACTCGCCACAATTAACCAAGAAATCTTCTAAATGAAATATATATTGCTCTGGTACAGTCAGTTTTAACGTATTGCATCCCTGTTTGGGGAGGGCTAGTAAATCTAAATTTATTGATGTTGAGCGTGCACAACGCGCTTTAATCAAAATTATGTATTTTAAGAAACTAAGATTCTCCACAAGTGAATTATATCACATAAGTGGCCTGCTCTCTGTGAGAAAATTGTATATTATGCAGACCATTTTGAAAACGCACAAATTTTTACCAATAGACACCTCCAAACTAATAATGAGACGAAAGGACAATATTGTACAAATTCCCCAATCACGAACTCACTTTGCTAGTATACATTTTCAAAAACGTTCTGCCCAATTATATAACAGGATAAATAGGGAAATAAATATATATACAAAACAATACTATGACTGCAAAAAAACATTGATTAATTGGATAAAACTTTTAAATTATGACGAAACAGAAGCACTGCTAACTCATGTTTCATGACTTCATGACGCATTGGTTTCTGTCCTCTCAAACTGTTGCACGCAATGGAGTGCAACAGTTTTTAGGGTAATTGGGATAGTGGAAGTATGGTGGCACGCCCTCACCTCGCATGTCATGTTGGCACTCATATTATTCTCATTCACAAACGTACACTTACACACTCACAATTTATACTCACACACTCCCACATACTCTCACATACTCACACACGTACTCACTCACTCACACACACACTCACACATATACTCATACATATACTCACTCATTCACTTACACACTCAAACAAATAGTGTTTTTTGTATTATTTTTTAATTATTTATTATTTTTAAGGATTATATAATGGTATGGAGGAGCGGAGTCTCCCAATACAGGCACTACTTGCTTAAAGGGAGGCTCCAATCACTATCTGTTTGACTAATTATGTTGGAGAAATAAATAATTTTTAATTTTAATTTAATTTAATAGACCAATATCGACCATAGACTAAATAGTGTCGACTGGTTAGAATTTAGTAGAGTTTATATTTGTGATTAAATAATGTAACCACTAGACTATAAAATGATTTTGCAACGTCACACTATATACATAGAGGCATTTGTTATACCTTACAACAAAAGTTCTAAAAACTAAGTATTATGCTGCACAGTTAATCGTATTATTACTTTGCGATATGCGTAATATTGAATTTGTGTTTATAATTTTGCGCCTACATATTCGTAATAATAAACTCAGCCACCATACAAAAGTTTAAACATTTACGTGCTATGATAGTCGTGCCTTTAGTTTAATAAATAAAATACAATTTGGGTATTGCGGGGCGCGGTGAAACTCCCACAGAACATGGAAACTCCACTCCGAACGTATTAGATGAGGCGCGAAAGCATTTCTTTACTGTCACATCAGTATTTAAACCTTTTTCATGAAATCTAATTTTATGTCAATTTGTTTTTTTAATGTTGAGGTCGAATACGATTTCTATCTTCTTCATTCCTATAAAAAGAATCCTTCACCTTTCAGAGCAGTATTATGTCGAAGGTATTTACCGTCGAAATAGAGATCCGTCGAAATAGAGATCCGCCGAACAAGTGCATATCGAAGAAGGGTTCTGTCGTAGTAGGTTTTTCGAAGATGCGTGTTGTCGAAGTATAATCTGCCGAAGTAATGCTAGTCGAATATATGTTCTGTCGAGGCATTGTGTTGTCGAACTATTAGTTTTCGAAATTGAGACCGTGTCGAAATAATTAACTGTCGAAATTCAGAATGACACCCGCGCAAAACATATTTTTGAATCAGCCTATGGAAAGTCATCTTGTGTTAGGTAACTAACCGAAACAAAAAAAAACTAAACAAGGCTTAGGGATGAACTGTACGTAATAAACTAATAACACAAATTATATTAATAGTGTCAAAAATCAATGCAAATTTTAAATTTCCAGGTTAAAACTACGCATTCCATCATAGCATAGTAAAACTCATTAAAATAATAAAAAATAGATGATTATCAGGATATGAAACCATTATTAAAAAGATGTCACCTACTGCGTTCTTATATGGGGCAGTCGTATATTACCAGACATCATTTTAATATTTATTCAATTCGCACGGCGAAGGCTTGTATAACACATGCAGGATTACCTATTTTAGTGATCTTTATTGCCGTAGTAATAAGGTTGCATTCATTGACAAAATGACAGTGAACGGTATGTCAGATACTAGACGCCAGTTTGAAATAATAACGTGCGCTGTAATGTTTTTCCAAAAATCATCGGAAGAGTCCGTTTATTATGTGGGCCTCTGTGGTCGGTCTTGTATATTTAATTTTCAAATACTTTTGCCTGCAACTTAGATGAGGCACTTAACTATCGATGACAGCGGGCGTGGCTCAAAACTTCAGATGTCGAGTCAACTGTTCTACTTCATCCCGTTAATTCTATAGTTAAAAGAATACTGATCGCTACACCGCGACCCGCAATACCCAAATTGTATTTTATTTATTAACCCTTTGCATTCGAGACACAATGAAAAAGCCATTGCGTCTCGCGTAGATCTGCGTTCCGACATACAAGGGCTTTTTTAAACCCTTGTATGTCTAAAGGCACAGCACGTAAGTGATTAAACTTTAAGTGGCAGAGTTTATTATTTCGAATTTGTAGGCGCAAAATTATAAACTTAAATATTTCGCATATCGCAAAGTAAAAATACAATTACCAGTGCAGCATAATACTTAGTTGTTAGAGCTTTTGTTGTAAGGTATAACTAATCCCTCTATGCATATACACACATCCACACGGTCTAGGGATATTTTTAAAAAAGCGAATTACTATCAATGTGTTAATTATTTATATGACATGTATATATTTAAAAGATACGTTATTTAATATTCTACCATTTTTTAATAATGGTTAAGGTACTTCGATTAAAATTTCAGGATTTTATGGACAAAATGAAGCATAGACGGAAACCGTATATGAATTAACTTTTAATTTATGAGTAAAAACTGAAAAATAGAAAAATCATTTAATTTGTGTTTATAAACTTGAAGTTAGTAGTCTGAGAAAGCGCCCATGATGTTCATAACACATCGGCAACGATTCGGCATGCTCAGAACAAGGTTGTCAATGTCTTGCTGCGGAATATTGTCCAATGTCCTTCTGAGGTGCGCAAAAAGTTGATCTTCTGTAGCCAGATTTTCAGGAACTTCCTTCAGAGCTCTTCTTTGCAGCATATCCCACGCATGCTCAATGGGATTTAGATCTGGCGATTGAGCAGGCCAGTCTAAGGCCCTAACATTGTGTGTATGTAACCAAGCTGCTACCGTTCTCGCCGTGTGTGCCCGGGCATTGTCGTGCATGAGCAGGAAATCTTGCCCCATTTGTATTCTGTGGGGCAAGATTACGGGCCCCAGCACCTGTTGGACGTATCGTGCTGCCCCGCACCCAAACAAGATCCGTCCGTCCTCCAAGACGAATTCCTGCCCAAACCATAATTGTTCCTCCTTGGTATGGGTGAACTTCCTGAGGGTTCTGAAGACGACTCCATCGTCCAGGAACTCGCCAAACACGCGTCCTTCGTGAATCTGGATGTAAGCCGAACCTAGATTCATCCGTGAACAGCACATTGGACCATTGCTCACGGCCCCAGTCCACGTGGTTCCGAACCCATTCTAATCGTCGTCCACGATTGCCTCTCCGTAAAGGTGGGACCCGGAGTGGTCTAGGAGAGCGTAGATTGCTTTCATGCAGTCGCCTTCTTACAGTTTGGTCACTCACAAGCACTTGGTGTTCCACTCGCAGCCTTTGGACCAATTGAGTCGCCGTTGCATTTGGTTGAGCTCGCGCTGTAATTTGCAAAAATCGGTCTTGTCTGGGGGTAGTGATGGGACTTGGCCCCCGGTGCCTCTCCGCTACTTCACCTGTGGCACGATAGCGTGTCCACAATCTTGAAATTACATTTTGGAGGGTCCCTATGGCCTCAGCAACATTACGCTGAACAGACCCAGCTTCCAGCATTCCCACAGCTCGTAACATCTCCGCCCTCGTAAAATGTTGGCGTTGCATGGCTACAATACCTCAATTTTAACTTTATCTTTCGTTTAAAAATGAAAAAAAAACTGTAACTAAACGTAATTCGTATTGTTTTCTAAATTTCGCACAAATGAAAATTCCCTCTCCTACACATCAAGACATTTTTATGCCACCGAAATAAAAGAATTTTCAAAAATTTGAATTTGGAATTAGTCTGAGATAAATTACAAACAAATCGGTGTATAAAAGATTCCAATGCGGCCAGTGCTTTTCGAATTATTTAATTGAGTATGAAATATCCCTAGACCGTGTTGATGTGTTTAGGAAATGATTTGAGAAACTTATTAAATAAATTAAATAATTTATTGAAAGCGTTACGAGCAATTTTCAGTTTTGTATTATTCCACAGCACCTATCTGTTAGCATTTTCACTAGTGAGATAAGTACGTTTAGATAGTACTTATAAAGAAACAGTAAATTATTTATATTTAAAACTCAGCAAAAATAAAAAAGTTTTGAATTAACAAAAGGCATATTCTTCTGGCTATTGGACTATATGTGGATTAAAAGTCTTCTACTTTATAATTTTCAAAACTATGTTGTATCATCATCTACGAGTATAAATATGTAGGTAATAAATAACGTTAAGTCCTTACTATTATATTCTGCATTTTGCGCCAAATAGTCAGTACATATTTCGAGTACATCTGAAAAGATATAAATAGAATAATGGGTACCCATTAACAAACTTATTCAGACTGTAGACTAAGGATTACGGTTGATTTCGCAAACACCAACCAACGGAGTTAAATAACACTATTTAACTCCGGTTAGAATATAATTATATAGCCACCTTGCATGGCATGCTCGAGTTCTGTTGGTGTTTTGTCTTTGGTCAGGTCATCAAGTTTTTTATAAATTTTTTCTCCTTCCTTCGCACTGAATTCCGTAGCTGTCAAATCAGGCGCACGTTTTAATCTGTAAAAATACTTTTTAAATTTAAAAATGAGTGAAGTGTACTTATTAAAACTGAGATATTCCGTATCGTAAGTTGATTTTACATTCCGAGTATATTTTATAGTGATGTCACCCTCCACATCACCATTTCATAATCTCACGCCTCTCCTTCATGAGTTTGAGACAAGATTTGGGCCCGCACCATGAGCTCTTAGAGCAAGGTTAGTTCCATTGTGCGTAAGGGAGAGATGTATACAAATCACATTTGTCCCTTACGCACACTGGATATAACCTTGATCTAAGAGCTCATGGTAGTGTCCCAGAGAGCATCTTGTTCCTCTGGGTGACATCATCTAAAGCAGGGGTCAACCAAATGGCGGACCGCGGCCTCATTTTATGTGGTTCTTAATAATAATGAAAAAGTACAATAAAATTTCGGAGTAGACTAGAAGTAACGGACTCGAAATGAAAGTAATTATTAGTGACTCCTGATCTAGAGGAAAATTCTTGATGAGTAATAATGAATCAGCCAATAAACTTCCTACAGAATAGGTACGAAGAGACACCATTTCTCATAGGTTACAGCCATTCTACGTGCGCTCGTTAGTACTGAGGGCAAGTCTAGCTCTCATGGGCATTGTTAGAAATTGTCACTGGCCGTCATTTTCTACGAGTAACGCTAACTGGCACATTGTGGAGCTTAGTTTGTTTTCAAGAGATGACAATACAGTATCTTGGGGTCTCCGTGCTCGGCAATTGTCCCACTACTGGGCTAGAACACAGGCCTCTTCTCAGGGAGAGTCTACCACACTTTACGATGTTTTCCTTCACAGTTTTGAAAATAGAATGTGATGTAATAAACTGCTTACTTTGTGCAGTTGGTATGGGATCGAACCTGCGATATCCTGTCATACGTCGAGGCCATTGGCCAATATAGGTATTCCGATGTATTAGCAATGAGAAATTATGAATAAGTTTCTTACTCTTTAGCGGCAGCGCTGTACGATTGCTTAAATTTCCCAACATCTACTAGATTCTCGCCGCCCTTTTTTTGCATTGCATCCGTCAAAATCTCGAAAGTTTGCCTCATATTGGCTATAATATAAAAATGAGTGTTATTAAGATATCATGCAACAAAAATGTAGATAGGCGGCCATAATGCCTAAGGCATTCTCTAGCAGGTAAAAAAGCAATTTTATTTATAAATAATTAGTTTTATACAAAATAATATATGTAACGTATATTAATACTTACGGTCAAACTTTAAGTAAGCTGCACGTTCTACAAGGAAAACGAAAGAATTTTATTACTTGTGGAAGATAATGATTAACTTCAAGTAGTTACACTACAACTATTTTATTAATATCCCTCGGTAAACTTCGTGTTTCGTTAATCGTCGGCTTTATATAAGTTGTCCTTTGCACTTACAACTTGGAAGTAACTATATAGAGTTGTTAATATCCTTTTAACTTAATGTAATCTATGTATTTTTAATGCTCGAAAAGCTGCTATAGTTGCAGGCACGACAGATAATTTTAAGCGTATAACTACATGTACTTTTTACAAGACGCCAAAGGATTTAAGAAATAAAGTAATAGTAAGTAATAGTAAGTAATAGTTATTTTCAAAATATTCAAAAACATGTTTCTGAAGCTTGTTGTGTTTCAGTTGAAACAGTAAAGAATATTGTAAAAGAAAATGATAATTAATAATCTTTTTCTACTCTCATGTTAAAACTTCAAAAAAAAAAACGTTTTTACAAAAAAATACTACCGACTTACAAATAAAAACACTACAAAGTGAAAAATAACTTTATTTTTAGAACTCCGTGTCGATAACTCAAAAAATTGGTACCTGGCAAAGATACATTTCATCTTAATCCGTTGAGGATAACTGCTTTAAAATTCAGTTGCAAGATTTGACCCGAGCACACATACATACATTGAAAGTTAATAATAAGCTTATAAAAAAGATAAATCAGCTCGCTTACCATGAACAACAAGAGTAAAAAAGACCAAAAAATTTCGTATTAAACGAAATTTTTTGGACGATTTTGTCATATATGTAAATGAAAATCGAAAATCATTTTTTTCACAAAACTGTGTTACGATTTTCATTTATGCTTTAAGGATTCACCTTGTTTGAGGACTCTAAAAACGAAGTTGGTTGAGGCAATCCAATTTGGAGGCTGTCTTGAGACATTAAAAACGTATAATCATCGTTCTCGCTGCCAATGAAAAAGGTTTTGTTCCAGGTGCACTGATGTTGCACAAATGTATTGATAGTGACGGCGATTACTATAAAGAAATCAATGCAGCCGATCTATGTTATAATTGGCTGTGTAATCAGTTAATACCAAATCTACCAGCTAATATTGTGTTTTAGTAATAAATAACGCAGCATACCATAATAAATTTATCTATACTAATATTATAAAGCTGAAGAGTTTATTTGTTTGTTTTATTGATTTTATTTATGATATTAAAATCAACAGGCAAAGTTATATTTTTAATAAAAATACAAGCGTTATTAGTTAAGTAAGTGCCTTCTATTGTGATTTTTGTAGAGATTTTTTATCAATAAGTAAATTGTCTGTGATAGATCTCAACTAATATTTCAGACATTTTTTTAAGTTCCTATATTGTTAGTTTAAGACTACCTACTTTATTTAATAACTTACATGTAATAATTTAACGCTTCCTTCCAAAGTTGAGTTTTGAAAATTTTCTTATAACTTAATAAACGGGACATAAGTCTTCATAAAATAAGATGTTTTATTGTAAAATTAACTTGCAATTTCATACAGACCATAAATGTTCATAGCAGTACTTAGGCAGTTAATATACATAAAAAAATTGTCTTTGAAATATAAATTATTTGTTATATTTGATTTCGGTGATAAGAATATTGATTTCGGTGGAGACCATTTTTAAAACATTAAATATTTTCATATCCATTTGATCTATACGACTCCCTCTATTATTAATGTTTTAAATTAACTCTAGATTTGATATTTCATGTTAGTAACAAACAAATTAAAAAAAAAAAACCACCGAAGTCAACCAAATAATGAGTGTCCTGAGAATGACCGACAACTGAGAATGACTGAAACTTTTCTCAAATAATAAAATCTATGCGGCGGGCTGACGTTGGAGTTAAAAAAATACAGGAAATTAAAAAGCACTAGTAAAAAAGGGACACTTGCCGCACAGTTCGGCTGCTTGGAAAACGCTCTTTTCGAGGACATGCATTGTAAAATATTTATTTTAGTTGCATACCTACATGTCCAACACAAGAACTCTTTTTTGAAAGCTGATTGAAGAAGTATTTTATTTTGCTTATATTTTTATTAATTTGCGTGGTATATACATAATATTTAAAAGGAGTATATGTTATTATAAAAGGAGTAAATGGTATTGTAAACCTCCTTTTTTGAAGTCGGACCACGAATTAAGTGTATTGCTAATGTAAACATTTCTTTTTATTTGAGTAATATTTTAAAAATCAAAAATGGAAGGTAGATTCACTGACTGTTAGTTCATTCAAATTAAATAATTGGTAGCTAAATCAATTCAAAATATTTGTAAAAGTGTTATTAATTACTAATCAAATATTGTACACAATTACTGTATTTTTACAAACTTAAATCTAAAATTAATTTAAAAACGAATGTCACCGGTAGTTGTTGCTATGTGAAGCCTTTTCATTTGTCTAAACGTATAAAAAATAGGCTGGTTCTAGTCGAATGAACTTAATATTGAATTGTACTGTGCACATCTTCTTACAAAATTAAGTTGATTTACTGTTGGTGTGAGTAATAAAAAGTGTTAACAAGATGTCTGATCGTTATCATTTGAGAACACTGAGTACTCCCGCTCTTACATACATGATAAATCTAATAATTGAAGGACATTGCAATTAGCGCTCGTTTGTAGTCGACAATGCAATCATTTCCGAGGGACTATAATAAAATAGTTGTACTGTACTACAATATGAGTCCATACTTACTAGTGCCACCTTTCATTCCACCACCGCTGGACTGAAAACATAGTGCCTGTATTAACTTCACGAAAAAATAACAATTATTTATTCAAATTAATAACGTAAATCTTCATTCTCCATCTGATCACAAATGAACACAACGGAGAGATTAAATCAAATCCGATTAGAGAGATTAGAAACAAATTTAGAATACCTTTTAAATAAAAGTGAAAATCACCGGACGTGGAAAATGAAGATTCAAGCAAAAATAGTTTCATGAAATCATTTACCTCATCGCGCCGTGTTCACTTGTTTTGATAGCATAGGAAAATATAAAAACGATGTTTTTTCAATTTTACTTTTTTTATTACGTTTTATAACTACTTTAATAGGTAAAGCCGGGCGGCTAAAGCGGTATTTTAAAGTTTCGTTTAATCTATACATATAAAAGAGAAAGTATACATGTATGTTCCTTATAGATTCCAAAACGGCTGTACAGATTTCAAAAATTCTTTCACCGTTGGGAAGCTACACTATCTCCGGGTGACATAGGCTAGTTTTTTTTTCTCACTGTAGCGGGCAGTAGCTAGTATTCTTTAAGGTTCATCGTATAAAAGTATCAAGTTGGGGCAGTTGGTTCAGGTCTATATACATATGTTATTTTAAGGGCTGTTTCTAAATTGCGTTCGAAATATTGAAATGCCATTGGTTTATTTCTTTCCTCGTTGAAGATAAAGTCAAACTTGAAGATTGTATCCTAATAAAATAATTATGCTTTAATAAATTAGAATTAAGAACTGTCAACAAAGGGTAATTAAATGCTGGATACTTACATCCCCGCTGCTACCCCCTCCTCCATAACTATCATCACCGTATAATCCACCACCTCTTTCAGCAAGTAAAACGTCTGTGAACAAATAAGTAACTTCAAATGCATACATAAACTCACGCCTTGTTTCCATGGGGGTAGGCAGAAACTACAGAACGCCACCTTTTCTTAACTTCGTATAATAACCAGAAATGTAATGAAATTTTTAATTGGCTTATGTTTAACCTACCACTAGACATAGTGAAGCATAACGCCCAAAAACAGTATTGAAGATATATTACACTTTGCAATCTTATTAAATCAAAAATATGACTCCAAAATAATCATTGTTACATTGCTAAAAAACTTAGTGCTAAGTAATCCTTTTTGGTAGGAGAGCTTAGGGTCTCAAAGTATTATTTGGTGGTCATTAAATTTAATACCATTTGAATTAAGCGAAGAGGTAATTTAAACTATTGGTACTCACTTTACTCCTTTTTGACATCAGTACTCTAACTAATGCTTAGGAGTTGATCCACCATCGCTGGAGGCAGTCGATGTTCGATTACCAGCGGTAGCGGAAGGCGTGGTGGCTACTGACGAAGCAGAAGGAGTGGTACCCGGCGTGACAGCAGGCGTGGCGGTGTTAGCAGGCGCATCCGAGCTTTTCGCTTCGGAAGCGTAGAACATCTCCACTTCTTCTCATAAAAAATGAAACGATTTGGATAACGTACGGTACCTTAAGCCATGCATGAAATTGTTGAGCTTCCGAGAAAATTGGCTTATCATAAATTAATAGAGTTAAGTAATTTGAATTTGTAAACAATTGTTCAATATCGTTTGATATTTTCGTTCGATCACCATTTTTCTCGGAACCATTAAACTTAATCAAAAGATCAAACACGTCAATGAACGATTGTCACAATTTCAAACGGCACGGCTTACCTTTGTATGATGGATTGTGTTAAGTACCGCGGGCTCCAAATAAAATGCTGACAATAGTTCCTCATAACGCACTGACCTCTAACATACAAGTACGCTGGACTAAATATATTAGATGAAAATGACAGTTGATATTTTTGCCGATTCATAGCGACCCACCCGCTCGAGGGTCTCAGGATCTAAAATTGACACATTTAGAGATAGGTTAGTACCGATATTTCTCAAGATTAGGTAATACTAATATATTCGCCTGGAAATCATCATCATCATCAATACATATAATAAATCTGTAGAAAAATATTTTTTGTACATCGAAAATATTTAAAAAAAAATAGCTAGGGTGTTAAAGGATAACCAACAGAACCCATTTCCAGCATTTTTGGATTTTTTGTCTGTTTGTCTGTTTATTTGTGCACGCATCACGTGAAATGTACGAAACCAATGTAGATAACTTTTATACATAAAAATTGTGCGTAACTTGAAGAATTACTTAGTTTTTGTTTCATCGCAATCGGTTCACTCTATCAAAAGTTAGATGAATTTAAAGTGTTCAAGAAGTAAAATTATCACAGCTCACTCAATTCAGTTACTCGGACAGTTGAACTCGCTATTCGATAGATGGCGTTGTGCATTCGAAGTCTAATGACTATAGAAATAAATTGGTAGATAGGTAAGTAGTGTAGGTAGGAGGGTAAGTAGGGTAGGGTTGGCAGACAGATGACGGGAGCGAAGCCGCGGGCAAAGCTAGTTTGTTAATAAAATTATAATTGGTATCGTGATATTAATCCAGAATTAATGCCAGGCACAGGAACGAGGTGATTGATACAAGAAGAATACAACAAGCACAATTTTTATGTGTAAAAGTTATCTACATTGGTTTCGTAAATTTCACGTGATGCGTGCACAAATAAACAGACAAAAATCCAAAAATGCTGGAAATAGGTTCTGTTGGTTATCCTTTAACACCCTGGCTATTTTTTTGGAAATATTTTCGTTGTACAAAAATTACTTTTCTACAGTTTTATTATATGTATTGATGATGATTGATGATGTTTTGAAGTCAAACAATTTATATCTGCATCTGAAACAGTTGTTGTTTGACTTCTATCGAGAACGATCGTATACCTATCATTCGCGCGAGTGAGCTACGTAATCGTAATTCGCTGGCGCATCAAAATAACGCCGTCGTCGCCGCGTTGCGAAATCGGTTGGTCAAGGTCGCCGCGATGACCCAGTTATTTATTTATTATAGTGTAAACAGTGCAATTAGTTAATTGTGAAGGTGTAGTGCCTATTTACCCTAAAATGTCGCCAACAAAAATAAAAATCAAAACTGATCTGGAAAAGCTGTTGTATGACAGTTACATCCAAGAAAAATCAGAAAGAGAAAATCTGGCACTTCTTGTTAATGATTTGCAGGCCCAAATACAAAGCCTTCAGTATCAACTACAAAGCCGCCAAAATGAAAATCCCAGCTCAAGCCAGGAACAAGGAAATAATGGCCCCAAGGAGTTGGAAGCTAAGAACAACATACGATTTGCTCAGTCTGAAAACGGAAACGTCGAGTATTGCACAGACGAGGAAGAACTTGCTAAAGAGACTGAGTGGATAAGGGCCAAAAGTAGAAAAAAAAGGAAGTTAAACACTTCCCTTTCTCCCCCACAACAACCCGGAACGAACGCCCAACAACAAACACCATTAGAGAAAGAACAGACATTAGTCAAAAAAGTGCGTGCACCACCGCCAATCATTATAGACGGAGTCAAGAGCTACCAAATGTTTTACGACTCACTGACTGAAACCCAACCAACTGAATCCTTCACCGCCAAAATGTTGAATGGAGACTGTGTGAAGATCAACGCTAGAACTGATGACTCTTATAGAGCGATTGCTAGGTTTTTGACAGAGAAAGACTATCATTGGCACACATATGAAAACAAACAGGCTAGGCCAATAAGAGTTGTAGTGAAAAAGTTACATTCCTCTTGCCAGCCAGACCGAATCAAAGATGATTTAATATCGCAAGGTCTTAAAATAGAAAAAGTTGACCACAAGTTGAGCTGGAAGAGTAAAGAACCGCTCAATATGTTCGTCCTTTCATTTTATAATGACGAAGATGTCAATAAAATATATGCAACAAAGTACATTTTAGGGTGTAAAATTGAAATTCACCCTCTCAAAAATCCGAAACTCATTCCACAGTGTAAGAGATGCCAGGCATATGGGCATACTCATAAATACTGTAAAAAAGAGCCAAGGTGTGTAAAATGCACTGGCAAGCACCTTACAGCCGAATGTATTAAATCTCCGCAAGAGAAACCGAAATGTGTCCACTGTGGCTTACCCCACCCAGCCAACTACAGAGGGTGTGAAGTAGCCAAAGAGATGCAAATGATGAAAAACAAAAACATAAAAAAGAAAATTGTTGTGCCAACAGCCCAACAGTTTTCTACAATAGGGAATCCTGACCAACACACACGGAAAGAAGGTGTCCAGTCAACTGTTAAACCTGTTCAAGCCAACAAAAGTATTTCCTATGCTCAGGCTGCAAAACAAGGCACACAACCCTCAAATCTAGAAGATGAGATAAATCAGATTTTAAAATGTATTACTACATTTGACAAACGACTAGAGAAGTTAGAATCCAGCACCAAAACAGCTGCTCTTAATAATCATAAATGACTAATACACTAAAAATAATGGCGTGGAACTCCAATGGGCTCCTCAAACATCAGAATGAGTTGCAGGCAGTCCTAGACACAGAAAACATAGACGTGTGTTTAATCTCTGAAACACACTTCACGAAACAATCTTTTGTTAAATTTAAAGGATACAAGATAAATAATTCGCTTCACCCTGACAACTCTGCCAGAGGAGGTAGCGCGGTTATAATTAAAGAAAACCTTAACCATTACGAGCACATTAAATTTGAAGAACCAGACATCCAAGCTGTGGCAGTATCAGTCAAAACCAAATTTTGTCACGTTTCCATAGCAGCTGTTTACTGTCCTCCAAGGCATATGATAAGAAAAGAGCGATATTTGCAATTCTTTGAAGTTTTGGGTCAAAGATTCATCCTAAGCGGTGATTTTAATGCCAAACATACGTATTGGGGATCACGTCTGACTACAACAAAGGGAAGACAGCTCTTAAACGCAGTTAGAGACACACATTGTGAAGTTATGAGCACTGGCAAACCAACATACTGGCCAACTGATCATCAGAAAATACCGGATCTCATAGACTTTTCCATATGTAAAAACATATCCACCAATTATGTTAGTTTGGAGGAAGAGTTTCTTATGA
This sequence comes from Orthosia incerta, assembly GCA_948252205.1. Taxonomy (NCBI): domain Eukaryota; kingdom Metazoa; phylum Arthropoda; class Insecta; order Lepidoptera; family Noctuidae; genus Orthosia; species Orthosia incerta. The sequence goes on along the minus strand of OX411744.1, from coordinate 9,357,273 downwards.
ATTCGGATCACTCGCCGATCATACTAAGACTTAGTCAAAAAATTCTATTAAGAGAATACCATCTAACTCTGGTTACAGACTGGGACAGCTTTGCCCTTGATCTAGATAAAATAATCGACCTAAAAACTCCATTACAAAATCAGGATCAGCTTGACTCAGAAGTAAACAAATATGTTGTTAACATTCAACAATGTGCTTGGAACAACACTCCACAATTAAAACGGAAATATAAAGGGCATATCTATCCCAAGAATATTGTGAATTTACTATCAGAGAAAAGAAAACAAAGAAAGCGCTGGCAGCAAACAAGGTGCCCGCGAGATAAAACACTATTAAACAACCTAACTAAACAATTAAAGAGAAAAATTATACAATTTGAGGATGAAACTCTGAACTCCAACCTTGTGCAGCTAACCAACGACCAATCAACGGATTACTCTCTTTGGAAAGCTACAAGAAAACTAAAAAGGCCGATTATGCAAATACCTCCCATCAGAAACAGCGATGGAAAATGGGCCATATGCAATGAACAAAAAGCGGTAAGGTTTGCCCAATATTTAGAAGCTACTTTTCAACCCAATGAAAGTTCCATAGAAATATCTGAGAGTGAAAATATATCACAAAACCAAAGAATTCGGCTTGTAACTCCTAAAGAAGTTGTGAGAGAAATTAAAAACAACATAAGCTCGAAGAAATCCCCGGGTTATGACCTCATAACAGGAGAAATTCTAAAACACCTCCCACGCAAAGCCATAGTTAAGCTGACCAGACTTATAAACGCTGCATTTATGCTAAAACATGTACCTGGGCCATGGAAAGTTGCTGAAGTCATAATGATTGCGAAGCCTGGAAAACCACCCCATGAAGCATCATCTTATAGACCCATTTCCCTGCTGCCAGTATTATCGAAACTGTTTGAAAAGCTCTTATTAAAACGGTTAAAACCAATTATAGAAGAAAAAGAACTTATTCCGAACCATCAATTTGGTTTCAGGGAAAAACATTCTACCATAGACCAGGTACACAGAATAACAAACATCATCGAAAAAACGCTCGAAAACAAGCAAGTCTGCGCCACCGTATTTCTAGATGTCGCACAAGCTTTCGACAAAGTTCGGCATGAGGGTCTGATATACAAACTCAGACGCATGCTCCCCGAATTTTCAGATATTCTAGAGTCATATATAAGCAACAGAATGTTTAGGATAAGGCAAGAGGACGCATATTCTGAGCTAAAAACAATTAAGGCCGGTGTACCACAAGGAAGTGTGTTAGGCCCAATCCTGTACTTGGTATACACATGTGATATCCCAGAGCTGGAAAACAACACCATAGCGACCTTTGCTGATGATACTGCTATTATGGCTATTGGTTCAAACCACAAAGAAGCCGTAGAAAAAGTCCAACTAGCTGTGAACAAAGTTTACGACTGGACACAAAAGTGGAAGATCAAACTGAATGAGTCAAAATCGATTCACATTGACTTCACTAATAAACACTGCGATTACCACCCAGTCTATATAAACGGCATGCAAGTGCCTTATGCGAATACAGCCAAATACCTTGGCATAACTCTTGACGCCAAGTTGCGTTGGAAACCTCACGTCAAAAAGAAAAGACAGGAACTCGATATACGGTACAAAAATATGTATTGGTTACTTGGAAGGAAATCCTGTCTATCAATACACAATAAAATTATAATGTACAAGCATATTCTTATGCCAATTTGGACGTATGGTATCCAACTATGGGGCTGTACTAAACATAGCAATGTTAAAATTATACAACAATTTCAAAATAAAGTACTCAGAGTTGCTGTTAATGCACCATGGTACATCAGAAATGACGACCTTCACCGCGACCTTAAAATGAAACTCGTCACGACCGTTATTCAAAACTTGGCTGAAGCCCACGAACACAGACTTCATCGGCATGTGAATGTGGTAGCAATCCAGCTGCTAGATAACACGGACATAGTGCGTAGGCTAAAGAGAACTAAACCATTTGAGTTAGTGTAGTGTATAATAAGTGAAAAAATAATAGCAAACAATACTGTGCTATACATGTAACACGTGAACTAAGTGTTTTTAACGTATCAGACTCTAAGAAAGTGCTACCGAACTGTATAAAAGTGCAAATTGACACTATTCTTAGTCATAACATTATACAATATGATTATAAGTTAGAGTTAAATTGCTTATTAGTCTATTAAGGCTAGATTGTAATTTATTATTAAGAACCTCCGTTTTTATTAATATAGAAAAAAAAAAAAAAAAAAAAAACTGAAACATAATTGAAACTAAGACTTCACCTCGCTGGAATGCGATGTCACTCTTATTTGCATTTTAACTCTACAGAGACAGGATCTCAGCGATGAGAATACGTACGCAAATATTTGTATGAATGATGTTCCCTTTACGAATCCGATGGGCGCCAACCGAGTGAATCCGAACTATTAACTAACTTGTGTACTTGAGCAAGGAAATACTCGTTAAATATACTAGTTTTAAGGATAAGTTGTAAGCCTATCCCCTAATCTGACAGTAATACGCTATAACTTTAGTAGTACGCTATCTACTAGTTTATAGCTTGCAATACGACTGAAATTATTTTTCAGTTAACCTTTAAAGCAATCTTTCTATTACTTAAAAATTAATTACAATAAAAATAACTAGGTATTTTTTCTCTTACTTATTAAATTATTCTCACGTATTTTTTTACCGAAGCCTGTGTCCCATCTCTAATATTAGTTCCATGGACTCTCACGTTAAGTCACGTTGCTATCAGCGCCAAAGTGACGAAAATCAAATGTCTTCATTTTGTCATCGATAATATGAAGTCCAGCGTACTTGTATATTAGAGGTCAGCGTCATAACGTTACTAATTTAATCACTGAACTTACCGTCGTCTTCATCGACATCCATCATAAGCATTCTGTCATCTGATTCAGATAGAATTTCGTCGATCCAAACGGCAATCTGGTAACAAGAAAAATGCGTCGTTTACCATAACAAATGTATGAAATAAAACTTATTTGGTAAACTTAACAGAGCACAATGTATTTATTTGTCAAATACTAACCTTGTCTGACATCTCCGTCATGAACTTCGCTTTGGGATTTCTACTTTGCCTTGACGGTTTTCTCATTTTCATAACGCCGCAAATGTCACTCAAAATGTTGTCAGACAATCTTAGCATTCTATGAAACAAAAATTATGAAAAAAGACAAACAAATTGAAATATGTAAAGATTAAAATTAAATTAAAATGATGATTAAGATTGAAATAAATAAGATTAGGGGTGATCCATATTTAGACAATTATGACTGAAAGAAAGAAAGAAAAAAAAATATTTGTGACCTGCACAGGAAACACGAGAAATAAGCATAAACAAAAAATTAAACAATAGCCGCGTCCAGACCGACCGAGCACGGCTCGCGCGGCAGCCTCGCGAGGTAATGCCTCGGTCGGTGGACGTGGCTCGGGTTGCCTCGGGCGCACGTTGCCTCGGCCGAGCGTGCCTCGCGGTCGAGCCATCGGCTGTCAGCATGGGGTCTCAATTCAAACAAATTATAATTAGTATTAAAAAAAGATCATAGATGGCAGCATAGGTAACGAATGTGAAAGTAACAATCACTTATAAATGTTAAACAGCAGATTTAGGCTGAAATAAGTTTAGTAAAAATCAAAACTTGCTTCTTTAATGTTAATTTATCCATTTACACTCATTAATCAGGGTTTTTGAACAAAAAAGATAAGTTGAAGACTTTGTATGTTAAATTACTTAGTTGAAAGTAGCTATAGACTTTTCGTTTTGTTTTGAGTTCTTTGCAATAGATGGCGTTTTTCACAATTTGTCCTAAACTATATATCCATCGTCAGAATCATTTTGTAAGACAGTTATTATTTATTATAGGCGTAACTTAAAATATATTATTTATTATAGGCGTAATTTTAAATATTAAAGTCTTGGTCTATTACTCAAAATCATTTTTTTGTGAAGCTTGTTTACACGTCGAATTGACTAGATAACTCGCTGGAACAGGACTCGTATTGCACTAGGGCCTACTCAAATCGCACGGGTTATAAAATAAGAGATAACGCGACGTGAGTCCCGCTTGCCATCCGAGTTTACGCGTCGCCTAGTAGGTACAGTTTGAACTTAATGACGGCTCGAAACACTTCGTGAGCTACTACGAGCTAGCAATTTCATGTGACAGTGGGGTTGAGGGGTAGGGTAGGTACTGCGTGTTTTTTTAAAACATCACTAAGTTTGAATCGACGCGCGTCACGTTAGTAAATACGTAAATAATAACATAAAGTATTTTTTATGCTTGTGATTACACGGCTCCACTACTCGTACAGTTCGATTCAAATTTAATGGCGGCTTGGAACACTCGTATGAGTCGCTGCGCACCCCTAACCACCGCTGGCACAATTAGTTTTACCCGACTGCCGAAGGAGGGTAATGTGTTTATCAGTCTATGTATGTATGTATATTTGTTCCTATGTGGTGAGACCAAACGCGTTGGCCGATTTTGATGATTCGTACGTCAATCGATTCGTCTTAACCCTGCAAGTGTCACTAGCTACATTCAAATTGAAAAATAGAGAAATGGCGGCTTTTGGGCGCCATATTGTGGGGGCCCAATTGTTTTTTCTTCTAATGCCATCTTGTGTGGTATCAAAGAAAAGGGTTTTATGAGGCAATCTCAAAAACATATAACACTTATATGTTTAAATGTACAAAATTCGAAAAAAATGTTAACTAAAAAGTGTTAAGGCGCCTCCCCGAGCAAAACGCCGTGCTAGTCGTTTTTGTGCAGTTTTTAAGATCTATCTACTCTTTATATAAAAAGAAATATTAATTAATAAAAATACATTAATTTTCTACATAATGTTGATTCTAAAATTGTAGTACACTTTTTTTTTAAAGAGGTATATGTTTCACTAATCGCCTTCCAATAAAACCATAAAAATATGAAATAATTATTGATAGCATGCATAGTGTTCATTAATTATTTTTTATACTAACACTAATGGATAGACAATCTGATAACGAACATTTTGTAAGTTTTATTTTTTTCAAAAGACCAATATTCGATTTTATAAAGATTTTATTCTAAAATCTGGGCGTATTCACTACCGTAATTCATGCGCCAACAGTGCCGCTAGGCCAATAGGAATGTTCATATCTCATGCTGATTTTTTGGTCAGGGTACGGCCTTAAATAAAAAAACAAAAAATCCTAAGATCCGACTGCTTAAAAAGCGAACTAAAAAGACAAAAACAAGTTTACTTTTTTTTGTATAGACATTCTGTTCTTTCTAAGTACCTACCGAAAATAAAAAAGGGTAACCCGCCTTATAGTGAATAATAAAATGACATGAAGTAGGTACCTATATCATGTCATTCCGTTGCCGCAGAAGCAAGCTACCTACCTACATTAAATTTTACAAGGAATTATATAGTTTTGATTGATTTGGAATATTCGTGAATATTGTGAAATTCGCTACACAATGCGACCACTATTAAGAAGTTACCGCGGTCTGAGCGGAGTGAGGAGTCTGACCCGATCATACCTAATGTTATTATTACGAATACGAAATAAGCGTTCAAGGACAACTGGCAAATAACGTCTCTGAGTACCTACATGATGCATGATTCCTCGCTCAAATTGCCATATGATTTAGTGTCTACGCAAACTTCTAGATGGCGTTAAAAAACCACAGCCTCGGGCTATTAATGAGTCACTGGTGCTGCCGCCTGTTAAAAATATGGAGAAAGAAAAAATAGCCCGACGAATAGCCCGACTTAAGGAGGTGACATTTCTTTGTATGGGATTGGGTATCTGTACTGTAGTATTATATTATCTGTGGCTGTCAGTAAACGGGCCGTGCTCAAAGGTGCCTCAGTGTGTGTGCGCTGTGCGTTCGGTGTGGACGGTCTGATTTGACTCGCGAGCGCTTGTTGTAGGTTTATCATGAACTCTCAAGAGCTGTCTATTCGTCTCATACAATTATAAGGTGAAAACAAGATTTTGTGGGCCTCGAAAGAACCTAACTATTTAAACAAAAGTAAGCGCGAAGACTGATGGAGGAAACATTTTCTTGTTTTTAACGTTTTCATTGTTTTAACCAATAAGCTACTAGAAACAGAGCTGCAGCAGAAATTACACGACTGTCCATTTCGGATGCTCGGGGACTTCTGATGGCTCGGCCTGCCTCGCAAGGCTCGCCTTTGTGTTCCGGGGTGATGCGCGAATCTGGCTACATCGACGCCGGTATGGACGCGGCTAGTAATAAAAAATAAAAACCCCGTGCGAGACCAAAAGGCTCCTATCACGCCGGACTGGGACGCTACGTTGGCGACGCGCGCCCTTTCGTAGTAGGTGCTACGCCGTAGCCCAGCGTAGCGCTACACATTTGGAGAAGGTTTTATCTCAACGGCAACGTTTAAGATTTCTAGTCTTATTTTATTTTCATTTTTGCTTCAAGTTGAATAAAGCGGGGGGTTACATAAAACATGGGCAGGATGAGAATAACCTACAAATTAAATTAATAAATGTAGGCCACAACAAACACTACTCAATGGCAAATACGGGGTTTCTGAAGTCTCGTTTAATACACAGTGTGAGTGTGGTGCGGTCCAGAACAAAAGTGACTCAAAGTGCCCATACACCTGCACTTTTGGGGACCTAATGCCACTAACACTGCAATTAATGTGGTCACCTTCTTAGCCCAGAATATCTAAGTTAACTATCGACTCAAAGAGGAGAAAGCTTACCCGTCAGCGAGTACGTAGCGTCCAGGCCTACCTAAACGTTGCTGGATGCCCTTGGCGAAAGCCACAGCAGCATGCCGTGCCCAAACATTTTTTTTTGTGCTGCACGTAGCTAGGCAGTCCTTTCCACGAACGCTAAAAGAAATTATAACTGTACGAACAAGCCGATGCGTATTCGTTTTTTACGTATATAAAAAATAAATATTAGCTGATGCAAAAAAAAAGCCTATGTGCTATTACAGACGACTGTAATCTATCTCTGTGCCGAATTTCATCCAGATCCGTTCAGCCATTCTGGCGTGATTGAGTAACAAACATCCAGCCATCCATCCAAACTTACTCATTTATAATACTAGCTTCTGCCAGCGGTATCGCCCGCGTGAAAAGTGTTTTATCCTCCCAAGGGAACATTATACCGGGATAAAAAGTAGCCTGTGTGCTATTCAAGTCTGTAATCTATCTTAGTGCCAAAAAGCATCCAGACTGGCGTGATTGTGGTCAAACGCGAGCCTATCGATAAATAAAAAAAATAAAAAACATACATCCATCTAAACTTTGCCACACTAGAAATTTCTCCTGTATCGTGGGTGCGTTTACAAACATATAAACTCACATACACAAACACCCAGAGCCGGAACAACTATTTGTAGATCATGCAAATATTTGTTCCGTTTAGTAGAAAACGTAGGTGTGTTTGTCTAGAAATATGCAAGTCAAACAAAGTCCCCCTATAAGGATTTCGTGTGTACCATTTTCGCACGGAATTCTAAAAAGGTCTGTGTTGAAAACTTACGCAGCAGCTTTCTTCTTCGTCTTTTTCAAGTTAACAAAATAATTGTAGGCCTGGTCTGGCTTGAAAGGTTCATCTGCATCCAACATGGACCTCAAACGATTAATCTAAACAAAAGAGAAGATATAAATACAGAGTGAGCTTAACAAAAGAGAAGATATAAATACAGGGCGACACTATCGAATGGTGTAATAATACAGCATGTATTTTTATCAATATGGTTGGGTTTGATTCCTGGCTAGGAATATTGACTTTTCAAAAATCCATTGATAGTTTTAGTTTTCTTCAAATTTGGCCTCGTGACTGATTTTTCGCTATTCCTTACAGTTTCGGATTTGGCCATCCACGCCCACTTGAAAAACTCATTCTGAATACGGTCAGTTGTTAATCATTTAAAATGAGTCGAAGAGTTTCCGTTTGACTGAATTTGATTATTTTACGAGTACGTTTCTAACATCGAGTGTGGCGCTAATAGCGATACGGAAGACATTACATAACTTATGAATGAATGGTAAAAATTTAACTGTAGTGTGGGGTGCTGCTTCGCGGGCAATAGTAGTGTCGGAGTTTACATGTTTTTATTTTCTTTCATCAATCCCGCAGGCTTATTACGTATCTTTTGCAAGAGCAAAACAATAGAGATTTTTGCGCAATAATTGGTCTTCCGGTTGTTGGCGGTTTTTTTTGTGCATTGACAAAGAGCGAGTGATTAGCAAACGATTGTGTAGGACCGACCATACCTACACTGCAGGCAATTCCGATTTTTATGACAAAGCGTTTGATTGCTATCGTTTTGCTCTTACAAAAGATACGTAATAAGCCTGCGGGTGCCTAACCAAATCTTGCAAGTAAAATTTGGGCCACCTTCCAGTGTTATGGAGCTGAAATTTTGCTCACATGTTGATTTCTCGTGACAATGCGGTTTTCTTAATAGCTTGTTTAATATATATATATATATATAAAAGGATATTTTCTCTAAAAATTTAGCACTAACCGTATCAGCGGGCAGAGTGTTGGCGTTATCCCGCCATAAGTATATGATGGTGCGCCGGCGCGGCTTGGATATGCGCTCGAGTCGGTCGGTCAGCATGGCACCATGTCTGCGCAAACACCGCGCATGCGCCTTCATAGCGTGGTACGACATCTTCACATCGGTCGCTTTGGGGCTCCTGGAATATATACTCTATTGAGAATTCAAGGCTGGACGGAAAAGCACTTTTTGTCTTCTTTGTCATAAGGATGATTCCAAATTAAATGCATTTTGACCAGGATTAAGCATTCCACAGCGTTGGTCTCGTTAAGGCCTTTCAGGGTGCAGGTGTTGTACACAGAGAGCAAGCCAAGAGATGAGGTATTGGTTGTGGCGTAACACCGCGCTCGTCATTTGCTTGCAGCGGCCCACCTAACTTTTTTTTAATATAAAAAATTGCCCCACACAAGGAATTTCTTCCTGTATCATGGGTTCATTAGCAAACACAAACTAACATACACAACACCCAGAGCCGGAACAAATATCTGTAGTTTATACAAATATTTGTTCCGTGCGGGAACCGAACCCGCGACACGCAGTGCAGCAGTCAATCTCTCAACCACTGCGCCAACCGTGCGCCCATACATTCTCTTTGTGACGTCTCTATTAAATAGAATGACAGAGAATGTTACAAGACGTCAAATCCTACGCTACAAGACGCGTTTAAGCTTTTCATGCAGTCGTAAAATCACCACGAGTATAGGCAGCGGCGCCTTTTTTGTGCAAAGTTTGGCATATTGCAATCACACGTTGATTCAGCAGAGGATGACTATAAAACTTTAAAAGACAAGGAGAAAGGAAGGGAGGATTGCCTTACCTTGGTTTGGCCGGCTTAGGAAGAGGGCGAACGGATTTCTTCGCCTTGGACTTTTGCTGCTGCCGCAAGCCATGCCCGGCGGCGATGACTTCAGCTACCGATGGCGGCGCAGGTTTTGCGTACGGTGGATACGGCGGGTACGAATTGGGATTGCCTGTTAAAAACACACACATTAACTACCTAATGTCCTTGCAATATTGTTAGTTTGGTTTTTTAATTGCTACCATTTCACACCAACCACTACGACACGACTATGCTAGAAGAGGCTATAGTTATTTCACAGCGCGGCGCATCTTGAAGTAATATATATTCGAATTCGGAAGGCGCAGCACGGCGCTTATACCAGTTAAGTTGTAGTCTGCGTTGAAGCATCACACTGTATTTGTACCTTTTTCGTATAGTGAATAAAGTTCAAAATTGTATTGCTATCTTAAAAAGTGCACACACCGTCACGTAGCTTCTTTGTATGAGCATGGTATTTAATGACCCTTAGGACTACACGTCCTACAATACCTACTTATATATTATTCTTGCCAAACATGCCGCGGGGAAAAGCAGCCCAATCACGAAACTTAAATAAGACGCGTAAATATGACCGTAAACACACCCTGATTTCTTTATTTTGAGAAATACCCACAGGCAAAAATGGAAACTTTCATTCAACTCTTGCTACTAACTGTAACATTGGCTGATGCTGCCTCGAGGTCATCATAATGTAAAGGTAATCATGCTGTGCAAGATGAAAGGTATGGAGAGGTTTTTATTAAGTTTAATGAGAAAAGTAGCTTTCGTACCTGTATCACCATCGATCTCCACGGATCCAGCCCCGGTGTCATCATTAATCTCGGTCGAAGCCGTCTGTGTCGTCGACATCTTGTATTACTTCGTCTTTTAATAGAAACAGTCCTTATATATATTTAATTAATGTGAATGTTTATCTTTATGTTCTTCCGTTTTGCTTGCATTTTAAAGAATGACATTATTTTCGAAATGATTGATGTGACTATTCTTTCAGAATAATTATTTGTTTACGGCCAGTACCTATTATTTTTCTAATTTAACCTTACGACTTCTTTCGAGTTCCATTTCTATCATAAACAAAGTTGTACTTTTTTTTTTTTTTTTAAGAATAAGAATAATTTATTGTAAAGAAATTACATTCAAATGCGTTGCTTCCTGGACTCACACTAGGATTCCCTGTGTTGTGAGATCCAGGCTACTGTACTCAAGTAATATATAGAATATGTCAATGGTACTACTTAAGTTTATTGTTTTAAACATAGATTTAGAAAATCATTAGCGACTCCGACAACCATCAAAACGACACATATGACGAAAAGTAAGCAAATATTGTAAATTTTCTTCGGCGCCATTTTGCAATTTGGTTTTGACCCCATAATCGTTTTAAGCGACCCCGAAAACCAAGAAAACAACACCCATCCACTAACCGTCCTTACTAAGTGTTGCTTAAGCTGGTGCCTTCACAACCCCGGCCGGTTAAGAAAAAAACACTGACCCATCCAAAAACCGACCTTGGCTACTGTTGCTTCACAACAATACCACCTGCCCGTCGCGAATTCGGGTTGTTGTCGCATATGTTGGCACTCAGAACGCTATCTGCCTTTCCTGCTCTGCCGGAACGCGTTGTGGTCGAATATTCTGAAAGCCACAACACGATCTCGCGATTCGCTCAATGAGCGTTTTCGGTCTTTAAGCATAATATTCAGGGTGAAAGTTGGGGTGATATGGAGTAACAAAAATTTAAAATTACTGGAGATAATTTCTTAATTAAAAATATTTTTTTAAAACAAGCTTTTTTCGTATTCTTCTCAGCAAACCCTTTCGTTTGACACCCATATCCTGGCAGTGCACAAAAAATAACTAGTCCACCATCTTGGGAAGTCCGCCATATTGGATTTAGAATGACGTCACTTATCTAAACATGCATTGTCATCCAAACTAAACGTGTATGCAAAATTTCATCTTAATCGGTGGAGGTTAACTGCTTTAAAATTCAATTACAAGTTTTGACCCGAACACACTTACATACATACATACATTGCAAGTTAATTAAAAGCTTGTAACTTGTAAAAAAGGTACGTTATTATGACCTACTGCAAATAGCCCTAAATATCGCTCTGTTTCGTTTTAACCACTATTTTTAGCCCATTCTGTATATAATAAACATCCGAATTGAGTACCTCCTCCTTTTTGGGAAGGAAAAATACATTCAAATGGTTTTTTTTTTGCCGAAAAACGTCTAAAAACTTTAAACTCATTTAATACGAGATTTAAAATTTGTTAGTTGAGCCATTTTTCGTAGTTTTGTTGTGCCGTGTTTTTCCATTGTCAAAATAGTAGTTTAGGCTACGATCAATAATAGGGGTATTAAAAAATACGAGTGATTTGGATTATTTATTTGTTATTTATTAATAATTTTATTGTGTGTATGGATTATTGTTTTTATTAGTTTTTTTTCTTTTACCTTTGTATAGATTCTTTTACCGATTGTGAATGTGTGAACATTGTAGGCTTTCTAGATTCTAGATGATTGTTATCATTTGTTAACTTTTTATTTCGTTTTACATTATTTTTTTGTTTGTTTTTTTTAATTTCGTACGACTTATTGTCGGGCCTACGTTGTCCCCCATATCCAAGTACTAATGCTGTAACATGGAAATATTGTAAACACATTTTTTTTTTAAAGTGTAACCATGGAGTTTTTTGCCGATTCTTCTCCATAGGAAACGACTAACCCGAACCGTGCACCTTTTGTCGACGTTTTATAAGTGCCCATGTAGGCCTATGTAAAATAAAACTATTTGATTTTGATTTATTTGATTTTGATGATTAGGTTGACATTATTAAGTTATGTAAATTTACTAACATAGTCATAAGTGTTTACTAACAAATTATGGATCATGGTCCGAAATAAATGATTGAATAGAATTGAATTGAATACCTAATTATATGCCGTTACATTTACTATTTTATCTTCACTCATACAGTTTAAATATAACAAAACATGTGGTATGGCCATATGGCGGGCAATTTAGATTCTCATTGCGAATGACTGCGCAAGTGCGCAACGCGCGCATCCATAGACAATGACACTATTTTTCTACATTAAGTCAATGAGCCATACCACTGACCTCTATTATAGAGGTTAGTGGCCCATACGCACCGATAAATTAAAAAGTAAAAGTGTGCTATAAAAATTTTAAAGTTTTTATGATGCAGTTGTTTGAAAATCGAAATAAAATGTTGCAATGGAATGGTTCTTTTTTTTACCTGCCCACTAAAAAAAAGTACGTGTTTATACTACAATATTTTATGAATTCATAATTATTTAGAACAATAAGTGTAAATAAAACAGTTTTATAGAACGTACGCTAGATGTCACTACTTAATAGATAACAGCATGCTATTGGTTGCTATTAACTACGTATTGGATCATCGTAATCGGTTAATCGGCTCGTCCAATCAGAACACAATTGCACTCTGCTCGTCCAATCAGAACACACATGTTGTATAAAATACGCTCTGACGCAATGATTCATACATCGCTATAGTTAACCACACAAACAGAAGTCTGCGCTTCTCTCGTCAGCTAACAGTCTGTTTTTGCAAGAATTGTTTATATATTATTTATCTTGTTGTTGACTAAATCATGGGAGATTTGGAAGGTACGCTATTTATATACGATAATACCTATTATATACCAACATTTACAGTGCGACCAACTTAACTGTGAATTATGACCAGAACATTATTATTAACACATTCCAAAGAAACGACGGAACACGGAGTAACGGGTGACTGTTATACGGTGAAGCGAACTACTATTAGATAACGTGTCCCGAGCCGATCCATGCAAACGTCCACACATTGATTTATGTCTTGCGACCAAGTGCACTGTTGACTCACTGCTACGGTCACGGCATTTACCTCTTGACTGCCAGGAAAGCGGATCCACGCGAGACTCAAGGCTATGTGAACCTAGCACCCGACCTTAGAAAAAAAAACTTTTTTTGGTTTAATTGAAAGATATCGGTAAGTAGTAGATAGTAGTGAAAAATATTTCGTTAGTAGATGCGCCAAAAAAAAAATATGGGCAGCAAAAAAAAAGTTCGCCCCCGACATTGTAAAACCTAACTTTTTTCCGATGCATCTGGTAGGTAAGCGTTAGTAGTGGATTGTAGTGTATTATTTTTTGTTTGTAGTAAAATAAAATAAAAAATCGTCTTTTTTTCATAAAGATGAATTCAGTTTGAAAGCCTATACGGTTACTAAAAACGCTAAAAATTACTGAAAAACGTTGGTAGGGGTTTGAAGAGGTTTGTAGTTTAATAATTTTCGTTTGTAGTAAGCTGAATAAAATATAAAAAAATATTTTCAACGTCGAATATTTTTTCATAAAGATGAATTAAGTTTGAAAGCCTTTACGGTTACTACAAACGCTGAAAATGACTGAAACGCGTTGGTAGAGGTATGAAGAGGTTTGTAGTTTAATTATATATGTTTGAAGTAAGCTGAATAAAATATAAAAATATATTTTCAGTATCAAATATTTTTTCATAAAGATGAATTAAGTTTGAAAGCCTATACGGTTACTACAAACGCTGAAAATGACTGAAAAGCGTTGGTAGAGGTATGAAGAGGTTTGTAGTTTAATAATTTTCGTTTGTAGTAAGTTTAATAAAATATAAAAAAACCAACGTTTATCAGTCATTTTCAGCGTTTGTAGTAACCCTATAGACTATAAAACTGAATTCATCTTTATAAAAAAATATTCGATACTTAAAATATTTTTTCATATTTTTTTCAGCTTACTACAAACGAAAATTATTAAACTACAAACCTCTTCACACCTCTATCAACGTTTTCCAGAAATTTTCAGCGTTTATAGTAACCATATAGACTTTCAAACTGAATTTATCTTTAGGTATATCAAAAATATTCGATACTTAAAATATTTTTTTTATATTTTATTAAGCTTACTACAAACGAAAATAATTAAACTACAAAGCTCTTCATACCTCTACCAACGTCTTTCAGTCATATTCAGCGTTTGTAGTACCCGTAAAGTCTTTCAAACTTAATTCATCTTCATGAAAAAATATTCGACACTGAAAACATTTTTTTATATTTAATTCAGCTTACTACAAACGAAAATTATTAAACTTCAAACCTCTTCACACCTCTACCAACGTTTTTCAGAAATTTTCAGCGTTTATAGTAACCATATAGACTTTTTAAACTGAATTTATCTTTATATCAAAAATATTCGATACTTCAAATATTGTTTTATATTTTATTAAGCTTACTACAAACGAAAATAATTAAACTACAAACCTCTTCATACCTCTACCAACGTCTTTCAGTCATTTTCAGCGTTTATAGTACCCGTTAAGGCTTTCAAACTGAATTTATTTTTATGAAAAAATATTCGATACTGAAAATATTTTTTTATATTTTATTAAGCTTACTACAAACGAAACTAATTAAACTACAAACCTCTTCATACCTCTACCAACGTCTTTCAGTCATTTTCAGCGTTTGTAGTACCCGTAAAGGCTTTCAAACTTAATTCAGCTTACTACAAACGAAAATTATTAAACTACAAACCTCTTCATACCTCTACCAACGTCTTTCAGTCATTTTCAGCGTTTGTAGTACCCGTAAAGTCTTTCAAACTTAATTCATCTTTATGAAAAAATAGTCGACACTGAAAACATTTTTTTATATTTAATTCAGCTTACTACAAACGAAAATTATTAAACTTCAAACCTCTTCACACCTCTACCAACGTTTTTCAGAAATTTTCAGACTTTCAAACTGAATTTATCTTTATATCAAAAATATTCGATACTTCAAATATTGTTTTATATTTTATTAAGCTTACTACAAACGAAAATAATTAAACTACAAACCTCTTCATACCTCTACCAACGTCTTTCAGTCATTTTCAGCGTTTGTAGTACCCGTTAAGGCTTTCAAACTGAATTCATCTATACGAAAAAATATTCGACACTGAAAATATTTTTTTATATTTTATTAAGCTTACTACAAACGAAACTAATTAAACTACAAACCTCTTCACACCTCTACCAACGTTTTTCAGTAATGTTCAGCGTTTGTAGTAACCATATAGACTTTCAAACTGAATTCATCTTTATGAAAAAATATTCGATACTGAAAATATTTTTTTATATTATAATCAGCTTACTACAAACGAAAATAATTAAACTACAAACCTCTTCATACCTCTACCAACGTTTTTAGACATTTTCAGCGTTTATAGTAACCATATAGATTTTCAAACTGAATTTAATCAAAAATATTCGATACTTAACATATTTTTTTATATTTTATTAAGCTTACTACAAACGAAAATAATTAAACTACAAACCTCTTCATACCTCTACCAACGCTTTTCAGTCATTTTCATAATCATAATCTTTTATTTGCTAAAAACATGGTATAGAAGATGGTAACGTTAATAATGTGAACAAACATGTTTTGCTTAATAGATATAAGCGTG
Organism: Orthosia incerta; assembly: GCA_948252205.1. Taxonomy (NCBI): domain Eukaryota; kingdom Metazoa; phylum Arthropoda; class Insecta; order Lepidoptera; family Noctuidae; genus Orthosia; species Orthosia incerta. The sequence continues at coordinate 9,341,310 of OX411744.1, read as the reverse complement.
CAAATTGTAAAAGTACATGCATAATGAAACAATCAGTCATCATGCGATTTTATGTTCCAGGAACTCCTTCACACTGTAAAAACTATTAGCAGAGAGCCATCTATACAATTTATTCTTGAACATTCTTGTATTTAATGTTTTTAATTCATTTGGTATTCTGTTGTATACCTGGACACACATAAATATACAGCTTTTATTATATTTTGCAAGCCTTGGAAGGGCATCCAACACAAGCCTGTAGGGGTCGCGCCTGCTGCGAGAATTCATATCGCTTGCTTTCGCAAACAATGCCCTATGCCTCCACACAAACAAACAAATTTCAAAAATATAAAGGGACGGTAGCGGTAGCAAATCAAGTTTCTTAAACATCGGCCTGCAAGATTCGTCGGGCTTAAGGCCACATAATGCTCTTATACATTTCTTTTGTGCGACAAATGCTCTATTTTGATCTGTGCTGTTTCCCCACATAATTAAGCCATAGCGTAGCACTGATTCAACATATGCATGATTTGTTGATATAGATGTTTTAATGTTTGTTATGTTTCTAATCTGTTTCAGTGCATATACAAACTTATTAATTCGCTTGGATACTGTATCAACATGTGCTTTCCAGTTGATGTCTTTATCCAAGGTTACTCCTAAAAATTTAGTTTGCGTTACTTCCTGAATTCTATGTTTATTCAAATTAATATTTTGTTTTGCATTATTTGATTTATTAAATTGTATATAAACGGACTTTTTTAGATTAATGGATAAGTTATTTTCCTTTAGCCATTTTATCAATCTTTCAATCACATTATAAATTTCTATCTCGTGGTCTTTAATTATATTACTTTTTTATCAGATGTCACAATAATAGAGATGTCATCAGCGAATAGTATACATTTATGATTAGTTATAGTAATGATAGAATTTATATACAATAGGAATAAAATAGGGCTCAGTACACTTCCTTGTGGGACGCCTTGTTCATTGGATTTGAAAGCAGAATAGTGAGATGTCAAATTGTTACTTGTATCCATTTTAGTAATAGTAACGCGTTGTTGTCTATTACTTAGATATGATGATAACCATTTAAGTGTAATGCCTCTAATCCCAGTTGCCTCCAATTTCTGTAATAACAGGTCATGAGAGACTAGATCAAAGGCCTTAGATAGATCGAAGAACAGCCCTGTAGTAAGATTGTTATGGTTAATATTCGGTAATACTATTTTTATAAGACTGTAGATAGCTAACGTTGTGGATTTTTTTTTTGGATGCCAAACTGTTCTTTCCTAATAATGTTAAATTTATTACAGAATTTAATCAGTCTTTTACACATACACTTTTCGAAGATTTTAGATAGAATAGGTATCAAAGTTATTGGGCGATAGTTGTTAACGTCTGAGTTATCACCGGTTTTATAAAGTGGTTTAACAATTGACAGCTTTAGTGCTTCAGGAAAAATGCCAAGTGAGAATGATAAATTAATTAAGTATGTCATAATTTCAATAAGTTCATTAGTACATGCTTTAATGATTTTCGTATTAATTTCGTCATAACCTTCGGAGTTTGTGTTATTCAATGACATAATCTCTGCTCTAACCTCATTTTCGGACACAGGTTTAAGGAACATCGAATGGACTATTGAACATTCGTTACTGTTTATTTTTGCTCCCTTACTCGAAGATTGTGTCATATTAGTATAGTGGTTATTGAAAGCTGTTGCTATTTCTACAGGATCTGAAAGTACTGTGTTATCAAGTAGAATATTTTCTATGTTGTCCCTATCGTTATTGTTCCCGATTTCATCCTTTATTACTCTCCAGACAGCTTTACATTTGTTTTCACTATTATTTATGAATTTGATGTTCGCGTTCTTTTTTGATGTGTAAACGCATTTCTGTAGAATCTTTGAGTATTGTATATATTTAGTTTTATTTCGTAAATTTTTGCTCTTATAATATTGATAGCGCAGATACCTTTTTGTTTTGCAACTCTGTTTAAGACCTTTGGTTATTCAGTTCTGTTTCTTTTTACTATTATTATTTACTTTCACCTTTATTTTTGGGAAACATAAATTAGCGTTTGTAGTAACCGTATAGGCTTTCAAACTGAATTCATCTTTATGAAAAAATATTCGATACTGAAAATATATTTTTATATTTTATTCAGCTTACTTCAAACGAAAATTATTAAACTACAAACCTCTTCATACCTCTACCAACGCTTTTCAGACATTTTCAGCGTTTGTAGTAACCGTATAGGCTTTCAAACTTAATTCATCTTTATGAAAAAATATTTGATACTGAAAATATATTTTTATATTTTATTCAGCTTACTTCAAACGAAAATAATTAAACTACAAACCTCTTCATACCTCTACCAACGTTTTTCTGTAATTTTTTGCGTTTTTAGTAACCGTATAGGCTTTCAAACTGAATTCATCTTTATGAAAAAAAGTCGATTTTTTTATTTTTTCCATTTTTTTTATTTTACTGCAAACAAAAAAAAATGCACTACAATCCATTACTAACGCTTACCTACCAGATGCATCCAAAAAAAGTTAGGTTTTACAATGTCGGGGGCGAACTTTTTTTTTGATGCCCATGTTTTTTTTTTTTGGCGCCACTACTAACGAAATAATTTTCACTACTATCTACTACTTACCGATATCTTTCTATCAAACCAAAAAAAGTTTTTTTTTTTCTAAGGTCGGGTGCTAGGTTCACATAGCCGAGACTCAAGGCTCTTTAGTTGTTTCATTAATTGGCATTCAACCGGTTATTGGATCGTGTCGTGACATGATTGCTTCTCCACCCTTCCCCATCGCGTGCCCCCATTGAAGTGTTTCTTTTGAACATATCCAATTTTTCACCATCCATGGGTCTAGACTTAACCAGAGACCATCCACATTTAGCGTTAAGCCTTTCGTGATGTTACATAATCCAGTGCGGTGGACTGCCATGATGAACCCCGTCAAACATTGTTATCAAGCTAAAACAATGATATGTCAGTTTAAACTGGAAATGTGGGTATTTATTAGATATACCTTCGCAGTTATTGGAACATCTCCCACTGGATATGCCATGTTTAAAATAAACAATGGTGGAGTGAAGTTTGAAGTACGGACGGACATTGGGCACTTTCCTGAAATAATACTGGCTGCAGCGCAAGATCAAAATATATTCCTCTATAAGGCAGGTATTTCATTTATTATGGCAACTTATAACTCCGCACTTCATTAAAATTTATGAAAAAAAAACAATTACGCCTACCCTCAGGGCTCCGTCGCAGTTAGATTTTGTTTGCAAGCACTACTGCTGAGTACCTATGAGGTCCTGAGTTCAATTTCTAAGCAGGTAGAGTTTGTAACAGCCTGAATTCTGGATGTCTTTCCGATTTATTGCAATATAAGTTCGCCCCCTTTAAGGTTCTTGACATTCGATCAACAATACCAACTAGATTTAGGGTTGGCGCAAGAATTACGTCTCGGTAAATAACAGCTCACTTGAGACGTGAGCTCTTATTTTGTTTAGTTTGTCATAGTTAGTATTGTAAATGTAGGGTAGTAAGTATATAATCATGCGGACAGTATTAAGCATTGGTTTTGTACGTGACCCGTTATCTAGTTGGTATTGTTGATCGAAGTTGAAACATTGACACTTGAAACATAACTTGATCAAATGAAGGTTTACTACAGCTAGGTATAGATACCTCAGCCGAACACTACGTGGAAAACATGGCGTGATGTTATGCTATATTTCAGTAATTAAAATTAAAAAATTGCTTTATGCATTCCAAACATGCATTTCATTTCATTAACGTAATCACTATTACTACTTGTTAGTAAAATAACAATTAATAATAAAATCAAACTTCATGTGCCTTGATTGCAATTAATTAGATAATATTAAATAATTTAAACATTCAAATTTTGCTATGAAATCAAGAAATATTGAATCTAATTTTAAAATTAAATCTAAAATGAACACGTAATAAATCATGAGATCAAATTGATTATTGAATTACAATTGATTTATAAATTTCAGTCAGTAGTTGATCTACATTATTCTTTGGATTAATTTGTGGCAAGGGGCCGTAACCGACCTAACGGCCCTTATCTAGCGACTATTATTAACTGGTTCAATGCCGTAATTGTTACCGAAACCTACTCTTAAGTTTGAATGTGATGAGTTTTCTTGGACTCTAAATGTTAAATAAATTGTGTTACAGCTTATACTTGGACAAGTAACCATAGTCCAAACTTTGGAAGACGGAAAGGAAAATAAATTTATATCAAGCCATATTCTAGATAACTTTACAACATGCAAAGAAGTCTATGTTTCTTGGCATAGCCATAGAATTAAAATAGGTGTGGTAGGAGAAAAGCCTTTTGTTGACTGCCCTAGACGAGGTAATGAACCAAAAATAGGATTCGTTCATTTTCGAGCAAGTACGGAGCAAGATACGATTCCCGTGGAGTGGATTGTTGAAAGTAGGTATACCTTTATTAATATTATAACTAGCCTGCACTGTCTCACTGCTGAGAAATAGGCCCTCCTCCACATTTTTTCCTTTTCCCCAATACCTAAAGAAGAAAGCCAAGTCGTCCCGCCATCACTTTCTTGGACAGGTGCGAGTTTAGCGCGCGACCGCGATGCGACACCGAGACGTGCGACCGAGGCACCGTGCCTCTCCAAAATCTCCTCGATTTTAGTCGTTAAAATCAGTTATATTGTTGCAAATTATTATTCCACAATGCAATGGCAAGCCAAGTTATCAAATTACTATTGGAGGAAGAAGAATACGAAGATATGATATTATATCATTAGTATAAAAATAAATAAATATTGGCTATCAACGAATTATATACAACAAGAGGCCAAAAATTATGTTTTCAATATGAAAGTCAATCAAAAAATATTAATTGTTAAATGATAAAATGTTCGGGCATTTCGAGCGCGACGCGCAACACCAATCCGTGAGCGTGACGCGGTCTCGCGGGCGAAGGACAAATGGTGTCGCGCGTCTCTTGCCTCGACCGCGTGTCGCGGCCTCGCGTCGGGTCGCGCTTTGAACTTGTACTTTTATTTTGCTTTTTGTTGAAAGTCTTTATGGCAATATATGCACGTCTGAATTATAAGAGCTTTAGTGCATGGTTACTTAGTTACTAAAATTTATTCTCATCGTTACAGCCTCACCAGTAAAACTGGAACCAGTACCTTGTAAATCGTTGGGTGAAACTCTTTACTGGTGTCCTATGATAAACGGCAAGCTGCCCACAGATGCGATGATTGGTGGTTTTGAAAAAGAATTCACTTACATAGCCAGAGCTTACCATAACCATTCGATGTGTCCTGGGAAATATGTACCATCAACAGGCATGGCATTTGTCCCTTGGGGCTTCAGAGAACATTGTAAGAATCAGTTTGAGGTAAAATATTGCATTATTTCACAAACATAAATATGTAATCGATTCTCCCATTACCAATGTGTTGGTATTACTCGAAGTCCACGCTTATGCCCACAAAGTAATATAAAGAGTAGTTCTAGTTAAAGGCTGACTGACTGAGACCCAGTATTTTGTTAGTACGGTCACGGACACCCAACACGAAGAAATAAAATTTGGTTCAAATAACTTGCACTAGATGGCGTGATAAGCTTCGAATTGTTTTTGAGTTTTCTATACTAATATTATAAAGAGGTAAAATTTGTAAGTTTGTAAGTTTGTATGTAGGGGGTAATCTCTGGAACTAATTATCCAATTCCAAAAATTTTTTCACTGGTAGAAAGCTACATTATTCCTGAGTGCTATAGGCTATTTTTTAAACCCGAAAACGGGTCCTGTGGGGTGGTCCACGGAAGCGAAGCCGCGGGGAACAGCTAGTGTAAAATATTAAGAATTTCTTTTTTTTTTTTTTTTTTTTTTATTTGTGATGGGTTTGCTCTTGACTCTAGTCTAGGTCAAAAGTGACAGAGACAGAGTCTACGATGGAGTGAGCTTACCCAGAAGAAGCCTGTTCACTCTAACTTTGAAGAGATTCGGGTTGAATGCGTTCGGAAACACTGACGCAGGTAGCGAGTTCCATTCATTCGCTGTGCGCATTATGAAGGATGTTTGGAAGCGTTTGGTGCGAATTGGTGGAATGGCAACAAGGTAAGGATGATAACCTGCAGTACGTCTAGATGTCCGATGGTAGAAGGGGGCTGGTGGGATGAGGTCGTGGAGTTCTTCAGCACACTCACCGAAGTACAGTCTGTAGAAGACCGACAAGCAGGCAACCTTGCGGCGATGAGCCAAGCTGTGAAGCCTGGCACCCGCCAGCTCAACGTCGCCAATGAGCCGCCTGGCTCTGCGTTCCACCGAGTCAAGCGCGGCAAGCTGATATTTAGCTGAGCCATCCCAAAGGTGGCTGCAATACTCCATGCAGGATCGGACTTGCGCTTTGTATAGGGTTAAAAGCTGTCCAGGCGCAAAGTATCGCTTCACTTTATTTAGGATGCCTAGTTTTTTGGCCGCAATTTGGGCTTTGTACTCAATGGAGGCGCCAAAGTTGAGACTGGATGTCAACTCCATGCCTAGGAGCTCGAGCCGATCAGTCACAGGAACAGACGCACCCCGAAAAGTAGGAGTTTGATCGAAAAGACTCCTTTTAGCGGTAAAAAAGACACGCCTGTGTTTTGGAGGCGTTAAAGGAGACCAGATTGTCATCACCCCACTGGGAGACAAGGCTTAAGGTCAAATCTGTCCGCTCCACCATAGCCTCTCTCAAGGAACGAACTTCATCCACGCTGGTTTTTGCGCTGGACAAGTATCTCTCTGAAACAGTACTGTCATCTGCGTACCCAACAATACCAGGCTGAAGAAGGTCATTGATGTGCAGCAGGAAAAGTGTTGCAGAGAGAACAGACCCCTGAGGAACTCCGGCATCAATAGCCATAAGGTCAGAGGAGCAGCCGTCAACGACTACTCGGATCGACCGTTCACTGAGGAAGTCTGATATCCAGCTACAAAAACCAGCAGGGATGCCATAAGCAGGAAGCTTACTAAGTAGACTCGCGTGCCAGACCCTGTCAAAGGCCTTCGAGATATCAAGCGATACAGCAAGTGCTTCGCCGTGTCTCTCGATGGCTTCGCCCCAGCAGTGCGTGACATACACAAGAAGATCGCCAGTTGACCGTCCCCGGCGAAAGCCATATTGACGGTCACTGAGGAGATTATTGTCTTCAAGGTAGGTCAGCAACTTGCTGTTCAGTACCCGTTCCATAACTTTGCACAGAATGGAGGTAATGGCGATCGGACGGTAATGGGCAGGGTCTGCACGGTTGCCTTTTTTGGGCACTGGTTGCACATTTGCAAGCTTCCAGGATTTCGGCACCGTTCTTTTTACAAGAGAGAGGCGGAACAAGCGTGTCAATACAGGAGACAGTTCAGGCGCACACTGCCTCAGCACTCTCGCTGGAATGCCGTCAGGCCCGCTGGCCTTGTTCACGTCTAGACTGGACAATACTCTCCGGACCTCTTTAGTGTGCACAGCGATCTCCGGCATCGAAGAGTCACAGTGAGGTATAGTAGGTGGTTGCTTGGAGCCAGCCTCCAGACGCGAATTGCTAGCAAAGAGAGATGCAAATAAATTTGCTTTCTCACTCGCAGAGTGAGCCAGCGACCCATCAGGTTTCAGCATTGGAGGTAAAGTGGGTCGACAGAAATTCGCTTCAACCACTTTAGACAGGGACCAGAACTGTTTACTACCCGGAGGGTGCGATGCCAGCTTGGCCCCAATACGTCCAATATGGTCAAAACGTGCCCGACGCAGAACCCGCTTGCAGAACTTGGTGGCAGAATTAAAGGCTCTTTTCCTCGCGCGAACCCTACGTGCTCTTACTTTGCGGTCACGGGCCCCGACCCAGGCTTGGTAGGCAGATTCTTTTCGGGCCTCAGCGTGGGCGCATTCTGCATTATACCAAGGGCGGGATTTGTGACCGAGCGGAATGTCGGAAAATGGAATGAAATATTCCATTCCCCGCCGAATCACATCCGCAACCGCGTCGGCACAGCTCGAGGGGTCACTCGAGGAGAAGCACACATGCCGCCAAGGATAAGACGCAAAAAAGTGCCGCATCTCGTCCCAGTCAGCTGACTCGTATCGCCATACTCGCCTCGTGCCTCTAGGGCTCTCATCTGGAGGAGAGCAAGTCGACACGGATTTCACCAGACAGTGGTCAGACGTTCCCAGCGGGGCTGAGACCGACACCGAATGACTGTCCGGATCAGTTGTCAGGAGAAGGTCTAAACAGTTGGGTGTATGGCCGTCAACATCCGGTACCCGCGTTGCCACATTCACCAGCTGGGTTAGATCTAGCGATAGAGAAAACTTGCGCGCCTCTAACCCGGCATGGTCAGTTTTCCGGTACGGGTACAGCCACTCTTTATGATGGGCGTTAAAGTCCCCCAGAAAATTAAGCTTCGCTGTTGGGTACCTTTGTTGGGCTAAGTCAGCCGACTCCACGAGGCAATTAAAGAGCGCTGTCGTCTCCTGGTCACCGGCGTGCGATCGGTAGACGCCGATGTAGAGAGATTTCTCCACGCCAGTGTCCACAAGCAGCCATATAGCAGAAAATCCCGATTTCTCAAAGCAACGGAGACGACGACAACAAATGTCATCGCGGACGTACACACAGACCCCAGCTTGCTTCTTGAACTTGTGTTCAAGAGAGTAACCCGGGTAGTTGAGGTACGCCACGTCCGACGGGGTTGTTATCTTCGTCTCCGTTAGGAAAAACAGGTGCGGCTCCTCGGTCTCAAGGTGGTGGTGGACCGGATTGAGATTAGAGTGCAACCCCCTGATGTTAGTGAGGTGCACTTTTAGTGGGAGGAAGTGCAGCCGTTGTTTCACCATATTCTTCTTTTTTGCTTTGGTCATTTGTTCAAGAGTTTGCTGGGGAAGAAGTCGAACTGTCGAGGCGCTGCTCAGTGAACCAAGTGGTACACTAGAGATAACCCAACCTATGGGGAACTCATTTGGAGACTGCGGGGACGCCCGAACCCCCCCGGATATGGCCACCGGGTCCTCCCATCCAGTCGCCAGCTGGCACGGTGGAGCATACCGGGATTTTTCGCGAGTTGGCGGGGCAGCCTTTGGCACGTGGCTGGCGTGCTACTTGGGCCCCCTACTGACTGCGGTCGGCCAACGGCTGGCACCGTGCTTCGGATCCCGCTACCCTCCAAAATGAGTTATCCGGCAAGTTTTTCCCAGAGACCAAGACCGGTTCTGAACAGCGCAACTGACATCCTCCTTCTCCCCCAAAGGCACTGGCAGTCCCACACACCGACGGAACACAGCAAGCTGCTTGGCGCCGGACTCCGGTGGGATGGTGGTCGCGAGCCAGGCGGCCCCTTGCGGAGCCTACCACCGCTTAAGTGGGATCGTTCAGCCGTACCACAGGCAAGCCTGTGGTGCCGTTGCCCAGGATGGACCGCTAGGAGGTAGATCCCATACCCATCCCATTCTAGAGACAAACATAAAAAAATTATGTTCTTGTTTAATTAACTCTCTCCTAAGCACAAAATTAAGGAATATTGGGCTCTTAAATCACATTTCAAAGACTATTTGAATGGATCATTTAAAATTGGTTCCAGTAGATGGTGAGTTTTTAAATTGCCGAGGCATCCACTCGATTTTTTAAATTTGTTTTGTAATTATAACACATTTTGGTACAATGAAACTGTGAAAACGTGCAAAAAATACCCTTTGGGTACGGAACCCTAAAAAGTATTCACGAATCGAATAAACCCTTTTGCTTGCAATTCGCTGCTAACACCATCTATATCCGTGGAACGGAACCGAATGCGCTCGATTTTCTTAGAAAAATATTCAGTTTCATCAGACGAATAACGCTAGTTACGTCGGCACGGTTTCTTTGTATGGGATGAGGCATCTGTGCTTGTATTAAAGCTCTTTCAATTTAAAGTTTGGTGCGGGACTGCTGCGGTGCTGCAGCGGTGCGTTTGTCATACTGCGCACGACCGGTTGATTTTTTACACACAATTTACACACCAAGAGCACGGTGTGGCGGCGCGGGCGGTTACGCGCACGCACAACAGCAGGACGACTAAGTGTGTGCATAAATTTAATAAAAAAACTCAACCGGTGGAGCGCAGTAAGGCAAATGCACCGCTGCGGCGCCGCAGCAGTCCCGCACCAAACGTCAAAATTGAAAGAGCCCTTATATTATCTGTGGTACGGTCGATGTTTAGCTAGCTAAATGCCTTCGGAGAAATATTAAATATTGCCGTTACAACCTACCCTCCGAACACGAACACTGCCGAACACGATTATTGTAGGAGCCAGCACCTACAAGAAAGCAAAACAACGATGTTCTTTTTTGGAATTTATTTAAGCACTTTATAGACCTTGTTTGATTTTCAGATACTATGTGGGTACAATGCAAAATGGGTCAAGACAAGTTCAAACCTTATACCAAATAATGCAATCATCGGTGGACGTTCCGAAGTACAAAATGATCCCTTGTACATAGGCAGAGCTGTGATTGATGGAAAACTTGTATGCGGAAAGGTACATGTTCGTTACCACTTGTGCTATTTGCCATGTGACGGTGTCGAGATAAGTGTATCATCCTATGAAATTTTAGTTTTAGAAAATTAAATCCATTTAATAATAACACCACTCTATTATTGGCCACAGCTACTGAGTACGCTTGATCCAAGCGGATTGACGATTCCTGATGCGTATTATTTATTGTAAGACCCAGGCCTTAGAGTATTAGAGTCTGGCAAACGAAAGTAGAGACTGAAAAAGCGCGTCAAATTAAAAAAAAAGTATGCGCGAGCTTGCTGGCCAAAACCAGATGTATCCTCCGACTGCACAGCATGATTTTCTTCTTGTTTATGTCTTTTTAGTTCGCTTTTTTTTTAATTTGACGCGCTATTTCAGTCTCTACTTTCGTTTGCCAGACTCTATTATTAAAGTAAATAAAAAATTAAAAAACCCGACTGCTTAAGAAGTGAATTCGGAGAATACATCTGGTTTTGGTCGCAGAGGAGCCGACAAATTCACATCAAACACAATTCATCAATTGACCGGGTCCGTAGCAATGATCCAACAAGCTTGTATTCTTGCCATAAATGCAAGCATGGACGAGCGAGACGAGTTCAGTAAAACATCCTTAACTTTAGAACGGCTGAACCGATTTGCTTCAAACATAGAGTCAGTGCGGCAAAAGAACTGTCCTGGCGTAAAATGGGACTAACATTATTATTTTTATAAAACACTATGATAATATTAAAAAACGCACTGAAAACATTAAAATAATATTTTTAACATAGTTTCAAAATATCAAGATGTTACAATCGCACTATAATGACGTAACAGTGTTATCAACATATCAAAGAAAGACGGTACAATAAACACAGCTGCGCCCTCAAATCACGGTTCTCTTTCCGCACGAACACTCCATAAAGTCACCTTTTAAACAATAAAAAAACTGGCCAAGTGCGAGTCGTATTCGCGCACAAAGGGCTCCGTACCATTATCGAAAAGACGGCAAAAAAAACACGTTTATTGTATGGGAGCTCCACTTAAATATTTAATTTTATTCCGTTTTTAGTATTTGTTGTTATAGCGGCAACAGAAATACAACATCTGTGAAAATTTCATTTTTCTAGCTATCACAGTTCATCCCGTTTTTACCCTTAGGATACGGAACCCTTAAAACGAAATCAAAATCGGTTCATCCGTTTAGGAGCTATGATGCCACGATGCCACAGACAAATACACATAAACACAAACACACAGGTACACACGTCAAACCGTCAAACTTATAGTACCCCTCTTTTGCCGTCGGGGGTTAAAAACCATCGTGTGACGGATCTGAGTTTTTAAGTAGAGTGCGCGCGCGCAAAGTAAGTCTGCGCGCGACGGGTGGCGTGCTTAATCTTGCCAGCATTAACTGATAATTTTTCTTTCATTAAATCAATAGTCATTTTTCATTACTCGAAACTTTAAGTAATTTAAGCATAATTAACTAATAGCTTTTTCTACTTGGATAGAATATGATGAAAAAAGCTGCATGAAATTATCGTAAATCTTTTATTGAATACTTAGTAGTACCTACTGTTAAATTTGCTCTAACAATGGTCCTGCAGTGGGTAATACCGTACATTTAAATTTCAATTATTTTTTTAATTTCTTCTTCAACCATTTTTGAAGAAGCTGTTGCTACATAACCCTCTTGAGTTATTTATGTGACAGTGCGTTCAGAAACGCCTAAAAAAAATTAACAATGATGCATTATATTACATGATGCCGGTCCTGTCCCACTGGTATAATATCTATGTACCACCCAAAAACCAATACTGTCAGGCACCGGTAGTACGATAATTTAGGGAAATTTTTGTATAGTGGTATCCCTAAAAGTTCCTATCAAATAAGCAACGCGGGCTCTATCTTTGTAAAACGGTACCATAGGCCCGTTATTGCCTTGTTCACTTCAAGAAAACATCCTTGCCAGCACTTTAAATTACTTTTGGCATAATGATGGCGATTATTTACTTCGGAAACGAATAAAAACACGGAATACAACACACTCTCTTGACACCTGACAAAAATGACAAACGATTAGTTCCGATTTTGGCCGCGCGCAGACTTATCTTGCGCGCACTCTACAATCCATTTCCAATGACCATAAACAAGATTTGTGGCCAACTTAATGTCAAAGTCAATGTAATGTAATTATTTGATTATTCTAATTGACCTCTCGGTAGAGAGTACTATATTCCTTGCTAATTGACAATCTTATCAATTTTGTTTCAACTTTGGTTTCAATTTCAATCAATCAAATCAATGTGTGTTGCACAGACTACTAATAAGAGATACTACGTATGTGTGTTGTGAGTGAGTCACAAGTTTAAGGAGCTATCCGTATTATATTATTATATTACTCTTTGGAGCTATCCATAGAAAAAAATTACTGAGCTATCTTGTTATTGTGAAAATAAAAACAATGTTAAATCGAATTGTGAATTGTAAAGTAATATTAACAAGAGATTCATTATTATAGTCACGAATTTTATAGAATTGCAACAGCAATCGATATCCTGTTTATTTATTTATCCTATAAACTTAATTAAAAACTTGATCTAAGCTTTCTGTTTCACTTTTATAGATCATGGCTAATCACAAAGGTATGTATGAATAATATTCTACTCTGATCCTACTACTGATATAATTGCGAAAGTTTATGATTATGGATGGATTTTTTTTACTCTTTTACGCAACAATTACTGAATGGATTTTGATGAAACTTTACAGTACCGAATAGTTAGGTAGGATAGCTTGTACATCAGAATAACACTAGGCTATAATTTATTAACATAAAAGTACTTACCCCACATAGAGCAGCTAGTTTATTATTAGCTTGAAAACCTATTTCAGGGTAGCTGCTGCTTTTTTAATCAATTCATAATTATGTTAAATGCCAAAACAATATTTAGTGGCTTTTTTCATTAGGCCCAATTTGTTTTTGTTATTTGTTTTTTAGTTCTTGGACCATCGGATCGCCATGCACTTTATAAGTCCAACAGTGGTGGCATAAGATTTAAAATGAGAACTGCAGGCCAGTCTCCCGAGTTGATAATGGTATCACACCGAGAGCCAGTCAGTTGTCTCTACAAAGTAGGTATTTATTTTATTAGTCAATTAATGTTCTATAGTGTGATATAGAATTGCCTGAGTTTGAAACTTTTTTAGACACAAATATTTCTTTCCTTCAAGAAATGTATCTAAGTCATCGAACAAGTGATTAATCAGGGCACTATGTATGCAACTTTGCTGCTTAAATAGGAATCGTACATAACTATTCTATATTAGACCAATGACAACATCAAAATAATTTAAAAAATTAATTAATTTAATTTTTTTACCCGGCCCAATAAGTGATGGGCATTATTCAGAAAGCCCGGTCAATTTAATTATTTCAATAGGTTTTAATCATATTGCCTTCTCATATTGGGCATTTTTCATACTGTCCTGGCATTATTAATAATGCGGTATTAATCACTTGGTCCTTATCAAGAGTTTTATCTGCTTGCCTAATATAGCATTACTAATCAGCAAAATCAAGGAAAACTTATCTTATCTTACACTTAATTCATATTAATACTTATATCATATTGTTAATCATTACAGCTTACATTTGGGTCTGAAATGAAAATCTACAATATTCTTGAAAAGCAATCAGAGAAGTTGCCCTCAAGTTCTGTTACCAATTTTATAGAATTCAGAGATTACTACTTAACATGGCACAATCAAAAAATTCAAGTTGGGATAGTTGGTCAGAAACCGTTTGTTAACTATCAGAAGAAGTGTACTGATCCCATTGTTGGTTATATCCTATTTAGACAAAAATGCAGAAGTTTACATCCTGTGGAGTGGATAATTGAAAGTATGTGCTTTTTATTTTTATGTAAAGCAGCATTCTTATGTGACAATTTAATTTGGGTTGGCAGTCATTATATATAACTTTTCCATTTGGCTTGTTTCAATTCAGAGCAAAGCAATTTTAATAATTGGTTTACTAAATTATGACTGCATATATGTATGTCTTGTAACAATGTCACTTTGCTTTAAGAACATAATGTAACAAGTTATCAGACTGATCCTCTCTGCAGAAAAGGGTTACTAATCAACATCAATTAATGCTGTGTCGCAGATTATGATAAGGATACACACAAAGCATCCTGTGCTGTGATTTATGTAGATAGGTGTTGTTTAAAACGCAGTAGATATCTGACCACAATATGTGATGACAGTGGCGTAGTTAGTCCTTTGGGGGCTGGTGGTTGTTTCAAAATTTCTTGGAGGCCTTTTTACCTAACTGTGAGAATTGTGCATGGAGCAACTGCACAATCCAAAACCCAGTAACTGGGCAACATGATTCCTTAGCTGGGTTAGTCTTTGGATGGGTGACCACTTTATTTGGTCTGCTTATTTCGTATAGGTGACCCCACCAGGGTAAGCAACACTTACCAAGGTCAGTCTTTGGATGGGTGACCACTTTTTTTGGTTTGCTTGTTTAAGGACGTTTTTTTTTTTATCGGCTTGCTTGTTTTTGAGACCCAGCACAAGTTAAGCAATACTTACAAACGTTAGTCTTTGGTTGGGTGAAAACATATTTTTGGTTCGTTTGGGGGTCACCCATCTAAAAACAAGCGAACCCAAAAAAAGGTTGTCACCCATCCAAAGACTGACCTTGGTAAGTGCTGCTTACCCTGGTGGGGTCACCTATACAAAATAAGCAGACCAAAAAAAGTGGTCACCCATCCAAAGACTAACCCAGCTAAGGAATCATGTTGCCCAGTTACTGGGTTTTGGATTGTGCAGTTGCTCCATGCACAATTCTCACAGTTAGGTAAAAAGGCCTCCAAGAAATTTTGAAACAACCGCCAGCCCCCATTGGACTAACTACGCCACTGTCATCACATATTGTGGTCAGATATCTACTGTACCTAATACCTACTAAGTACAAGGTACAGTCAACATTAATGCGCGTGAGGAATTTTAGATTCCCAGATCAGTAACAGTTTTGTTTTTTATTTTTAATTACATACAAAAGAACTATTTTTGATAATTGATCTAATTAACATATTTTTTTAAACTGAACCGATACCAAAGATTTCGCCGACCTCTATTATTTTTTAATCGTAATATAAGCATTTAAATCATAATTTTAATCTGCGAATAATCGACCAATATCCAAAATTTATAAATTAGGCACGTTGACAAGAGATTAACATTGAAAAAAGATCTCAGAAACCCAAAACTGCTGTAACATGTGGTTAATTAGAGATTTTTCTCAAATGTGACAAATTGTCAACCGCTTGTCACACTTGGTGTTGAGAAACTGAAAGTAGAATTAACCGGCGATTATTCGTCGAATACGTTAACAGCCCGATAATTGAGAGCTGGTAAACCGGGTTTAAGCCATTGTGTCTCGCCTGGACCCGCTTTTCGGGCAGTCAAGAGATGGTGCCATATGCATCGGTTCTTTATTGACTTGTGTGTAAAATTAAATTAGTATTGATCATAAAAATTGTATGTAATTTTTATTCAACTCTCCTAAGCATTAAACTATGGAATAATGGACTCTTAACTCAGATTTTAAAGCTTATTTGAACGGATCATTTAAAATTGATTCCCATAGATGGCGCGCTTTTAAATTTCTGAATCATACCACTCGATTTTTTATTGTAACACATTTTGGTACTTTTAAACTGTAAAAACATGCAAAAAAATACTATAACACAAATCGTCACTGAATTTGAAGATAAAATAGTCACGAACCGAGAAAACACTTTTGCTTGCAAGTTGCTGCTAACACCATCTATAGCCGTGGAACGGAACCGAACACGATCGAAGTAATTATAAAAATAATCATCTTAATCAGACGAAAAACGCTAGTTACGTCGGCACGGTTTCTTTTTATGGGATGAGGTATCTGTATGCTAGTATTATAATTATTATCTGTTCCTATAGCTACGGCAAATTAGGTAAAGATAAGATCAAGCTACGCACAAGGAGGAACAGTGCTATCTTAATACTATAGAGAATATACATTAGATAAATTCCATAAAAAACTATGATAAGTACCTACTTTTAACAATCAACTCGCGAAAACTTGTGGCAGGAAACAATTTAAATATAAAAATTTAAAACTGGCCAAGTGCGAGTCGGACTCGCGCACGAAGGGTTCCGTACTATTATAGCAAAAACGGCAAAAAAAAAACACGTTTGTTGTATGGGAGCCCCATTTCAATATTTATTTTATTCTGTTTTTAGTATTCGTTGTTATAGCGGCAACAGAAATACATAATCTGTGAAAATTTCAACAGTCCTGGTGACAGACGGACAGACAGACAGACGGATCGCGGAGTCTTAGTAATAGGGTCCCGTTTTTACCCTTTGGGTACGGAACCCTAAAAAGTAAACAGATAGGTACTCGCCTACCTACAATGAATTATAATTTATTTTTGCATGATAAAAAATATGATAATAATCCTAATAAAATGGGCTTCTAAAAGATCCAAATAAAAAATAAAAATTGAATATGCAGAATACCATAGTTATTAAGTAATTACGTACGTGTGTTTTTTATGATTACAGCCTCGCCAGTACTGTTGGAATCAATACCCTTAAAAATACTAAGTGAAAGACTTCACTGGCGCACTATGAGAAATGGTAAATTGCCTCCAGATGCAATGATTGGTGGATTTGATAATGAACTTATATATATAGCCAGAGCTGAACATTTTAATTCATTGTGTCCTGGAAAATATGTACCATCAATTGGTAAAGCATTTGTCCCTTGGGGCCACCTAGAACATGCAAAAGAAGAATTTGAGGTAATGCTGAAGTATAATGCTTATGTGGATTTTCAATGTTCTACAATGTGAGTTGGCAATTATAGGAAACGATAATTTATACTTCACTTGCAGATATTATGTGGGATTAACGCTAAGTGGGTTAAAACAGAAAGCAACTATATCCCACAAAATGCATTCATCGGTGGACATTCGGAAGTGAATACGGATCCTTTGTATATAGGAAGAGCAATGATTGAGGGAAGACTTATATGTGGAAAAGTGCATCTCCTATATAAAATGTGCTATTTACCCTTTCAGGGTAAAGAGGTTGAAAAACCAATGTATGAAATTTTAGTAATACCGGGAGATGAAATACCGCAAGCTTACGAGCCAATCGTGCTATCGCACACAGGCGGATTTTACCAAATTTCGGGACAAAACCATGATTCGGAGTCATGAACAATGAAAAAAAAATGTTATGTTTGTCCTGTATTTTTATGTGGTGTACAGAACTTACAATAAAGTACCTATGTAATAAATAAATAAATGATCTATTGTCATTTATTACATGTCTAACAAATGCTTTAATTATTTTGGGTATTTATTTATTTTAGAATATTTCTTGCTATCTTTTTTCAAAATGTCTTAAATATCCATAATCAAAGGATCTGATGCTGTTTGGAGCTGCTAAGTTTGCTAGAATAACAATCTATACATTTTAATATCTTTATTTCTCAACTCTTGAGTTTCTTCTGAAAGTAGCCCCAAACCCAAAGTTAACTATACTATTGTCCATTTTTTTTTGGAACGAAGTTCCTTATCGCGCGTTGCGAAAGGGGGCTAGACGGAAAAAATTAAGACGAAAAGTTGTAATGACACTTTTTGCTATAGTTGTAAGCCGTGCGGCGTGCGCGTGTTTCGTGCGTGTTCTAACCTATACGCTGTTGTGTTTACGAAGTCGAGAGAGTATATATACATACATATGTCGGGTTTAGTCAAGTACGGACGTAAAGTCAAATCATAAGCACGCCCCTAGCGGCAATCAAGAGATCTACGCATTGGCGCGCTTTTTCTAACCGCTTGCGTAGTGGGGACAGTACGATAGAGCAGTTGAGTACTGACAGCCGTAGAGCTAAGACGTTGTAGAATCAGTGTCGATCCGTAATATTAGTAAGCACGAATGTAACTTGTGTCTATTTGAATAAACCCAGTGTATCGAATAACTTTTAAAGTGATTTCATTTGCACGATTATACCCACCGACCTGCCCACACACGATGTCTTAACCTAAGGGAATACATCCTGACTTCCCGATGGTTTTCATCTATCGGCCAGCCTTGATGCGACATATATATGTATACATATGTACCTATATACATATGTATATAGGTACATATATGTATATATATAGGTATACTAAAGGAACATCGTTCCATCCGGGTGTCCTCACCTGATGGTAAGCGATGATGTGGTCGACGATGAAGCACGCTTGCCTAGAAGAAACCTATTCACTCTTGACTTAAAGACTCCCAGGTTGTATCCAACTGGCAATACAGACTCCGGCAGGGAATTGCACTCCTTTACTGTACGCTGTAATAAAAGTATTTCCAAAACGTTTGGTGCGTATGGGTGGGATGTCCACCATGTACCGATGACGCAAAGCCGTACGTCTTGTAGTCCGATGATGGAACGGGCTAGGAGGAATTAGTTCATGCAATTCCAATACACACTCCTCGAAATGTAACCGATAAAAAACCGACAGGCTGGCAACCCTGCGCCGATGTTCGAGGTTCTGGAGCCTAGATTTGACGAGTACTTCATTGCCAATGAGCCTCTTGGCCCGTTTTTCGATCGACTCAAGTGCATCCAGCTGGTATTTAGCAGATCCGTCCCAGAGATGAGAGCAGTATAAATGCATGATCGAACTTGCGTTTGATACAAGTTGAGCAACTGTTCTAGCGTGAAGTACCGTCTCACCTTCGCGAGGACCCCCAATTTTTTGGCAGCCAGCTGAGCTTTTTCCTCAATGAATGGACCGAAATTGAGCGTCGATGTCAACGTAATGCCAAGAACCTCAAGATGGTCCATTATCGGCATGGTTACACCTCGGAAAGAAGGAGCCGGGTGGAATTGACTCCTTTTAGCCGAAAAAAGACACTGGGTCTTAGCAGCATTGAACTTGACCAGATTGGCATCGCCCCATAGGGTAGACTGGGTACGGTTGTGACAATTTTCATTTGACGGCCCATAATTTTGTTAGTGTAGTAGTTAGATGTATAAAAGATGTTTTTTACTGTGAATAGTACATTTGACTACGTATAAATATTAAAATAGTATTGCTAAGCATTGTGGTTAACTCGTAGGAGCAAGTTAGAAAAAAAAGAGAGAATGTCACAACTGACCACATCCCAAGGGCGGTTGTGACAGAGGTTGGGGTCGGTAGTGACAAGTTCAAAATACACCAAAATTGTCATCAATCACTTTTATTTCAAACTAGCTGACCCGGCAAACTTTGTTTTGCCATAAAAACACCAAACATTCACCTACCCTACACCTACCCTACACCTACCCTACACCTACCCTACACCTACCCTACACCTACCCTACACCTACCCTACACCTACCCTACACCTACCCTACACCTACCCTACACCTACCCTACACCTACCCTACACCTACCCTACACCTACCCTACACCTACCCTACACCTACCCTACACCTACCCTACACCTACCCTACACCTACCCTACACCTACCCTACACCTACCCTACACCTACCCTACACCTACCCTACACCTACCCTACACCTACCCTACACCTACACTACACCTACCCTACACCTACCCTACACCTACCCTACACCTACCCTACACCTACCCTACACCTACCCTACACCTACCCTACACCTACCCTACACCTACCCTACACCTACCCTACACCTACCCTACACCTACCCTACACCTACCCTACACCTACCCTACCCTACACCTACCCTACCCTTTTTTCCCCATTTTTTTTGTTTTTAAACCTTCCCTGTATTCTGTCGAACAAAACAAAAAATGAATTATCCAAATCGGCCCAACCATTCTCGAGTTTTAATCAGACTAACGAACAACAATTCATTTTTATTTATATAGATAACATCTTGAAAAAATACGTTTACGTTTTAATTTAAAATATGATTTAATGTTTATAAGTAATATAGCACTGTAGCATCTAAAGCTATTATAACAAATAAAACAGTATATCTTAATAAAACAGTCTGGTTGCCTAAAACGTGTTCCAATCGATCCTACAGGCCCGTCTCCAACAAAATTATCATGATGATGAACCCGAGGAAATATAAATAAAGAAGGATTAGAATTGCCTAAGGCATTTACTGCAAATGTAACTGTGACCAATGTGCCTCGTTCAGCTGAAGTAAGAGCTTCCACTTGCCGTATGCCACGTTGTCGTTTCACTTTCTATTTAAGCTTGTTCATATTTTCCTCTTTCCGTGTTCCTGAAGTGTTTCCTTGGCTTCTAAAAACAAAAAAAAAACATTTCAATTTTGTCACAACTGTACCCAAATAAAATGTCACAACCGTAGGTACCCAAAGCAATCCTTCGCAAAAAAACTTTCACTATGGCAATATAAAATAATGTACGTACAAAGTAAGCACTGCTTTTTAACCACTAATGTTTAAGTTAAAACAAAATAAAACACTGATTACGGTATCTGTACACATATAACAACAAACATAAAAAGAAATCGAACAAAAATACTTACTTTTGCCTGTCAAAAGTAAAGAGCCTCTCTGCCAACGTCAACGTCGCGCGTCGGCTAACGCAACACTGTCAAACAGGTTTAAACTCGCATGCCGATGATCCACTGACCTCTATCATACAAGTACGCTGGACTAAATATATTAGATGAAATGACAGTTGATTTTTGTGCCGAACTAAAGCGCCCCACTCGAGGTTCTCAGTAACTAAAATTGACACATTTAGAGATAGGTTAATACCGATATTTCTCAAGATTAGGTAATACTTATATATTCGCCTGGAAATATTATATTATTTTAACTAATACGAGTATATGAGTATTAGTAATATTTTTAAATTACACTAATATCAAAATAGTAGACTTGGCAAGGCGTATCACTCATCTACTGTATTGACTTCTCATAATATGTTGCAACTAAATATCTCATATTGGTATTAGTGATGTATATCCACTGTCCATTCCAGGTTGCCTGGAAGAGATCGCGGTATGCGATAAGGCCGCCTGTTGTATGTATTTTAGTTTTAAGTTTCCTTTTCTTTGTTTTAACTTGGTGTACCTACAATAAAGCATATATAAATAAATAAAAGTTATATGAATGCCTAATAATCAGTAATAATATGTTAAAAAGCAATGTGTAATACTAAATTCTGGAATCATCATCATGATCATTCACAGTCCGACTTCGCCCACTGCTGAGCACAGGCCTCTCTCTTCTTGTATCAATCACCTCGTTCCTGTCTGGAATTAATTCTGGAATAATATCATGATAATTATAATTGTATTAACAAATGTTTTTAAGTCAAACAATTTATATCTGCATCTGAAACAGAGTTGAAAACTGACATAAGTCTTCACGTCGCTGGAATGCGATGTCACTCTTATTTGCACCTTAACACTACAGAGACAGGATCTCGGCGATGAGAGCGAGAAATATGTCCGTTGTAAATTGTTATCCATCTCATTCGTACGCAAATATTTGTATGAATGATGTTCCAACCGAGTGAATCCAAACTATTGTAAATGTAAGTATTAACTAACAAGTATACTTGAGCGAGCAGATACTTGCTCAAATATACTAGTTTTAAGGATAAGTTGTTAGCCTATCCCCATATTTAAATCTCACTGATCTGACAGTAATGCGCTATAACTTTAGTAGCACGCTATCCACTAGTTTATAGCTTGCAATCTGATTGAAAATATTTTTCAGTTAATCATTACAGCAAGTATTCTATTACTTAGAAATGAATCTCAATTAAAATAATTGGGATTTTCTTTTTCTTTTACGTATTAAATTATTCTCACGTATTTTTATACCGAAGGCTATGTCCCATCTCTAATATTAGTTCCATGGAATCTCACGTTAAGTCACGTTGCTATCAGCGCCAAAATGGCGAAAATCAAATGTCTTAATTTTGTCATCGATAATATGAAGTCCAGCGTACTTGTATGATAGAGGTCAGTGCGATGATCCCATCTCCCCTTACACCAGTTTCCGTATTCCTTATAGTTTCGCTAATATTACGATTGTCACAACCGTAACCTGGCACAAACGTACCCAGTCTACCCTACACAGTTGGTCAGATGAGCGGCCATCAATTACCACTCGAATGGACCGGTTCCTCAGGAAGTCTACAATTTAATCGCACAGACCACTAGGCAGGCCGAATGCAGAAAGCGTACCAATAAGGCTTTCATGTCAGACCCTGTCAATAGCCTTCGAGATGTCGAGGGACACAGCAAGCGCTTCCCCGTGCCTCTCGATGGCCTCACTCCAGATGTGAATGGCATACGCTAGAAGATCCCCAGTTGACCGTTTTTGGCGGAAGCAATATTGGCGGTCACTGAGGATGTCATTAGCTTCTAGGTATGCCAGGAGCTTAGAGTTGAGAACTCGTGCCATACTCTTGCAGAGGATGGACGTTATTGAAATAGGCCTGTAGTTGGCCGGGTCAGCCCGACTGCCCTTCTTGGGCACAGGCTGAACGTTAGCTTGCTTCCAAGCATTCGGCACTTTTTCCTTCTCATACGAAAGGCGAAACAGGCGTGTCAGGATCGGAGATCAGGCGCACAGGTTCTGAGAAAAATTGCCGGAATCCCGCCGGGGCCACTAGCTTTGTTCACGTCAAGATTGCGCAGCACCCTACGATCGTCCTTTTGATGGATGCGAATGTCCGACATACTCGTCTCGCATCCATCAGGAGAAGGAGGGGGCCGCGCGTCACCAAAATCCAGACGCGAAGATTCCGCGAAAAGAGAGGCAAACAAGTTTGCTTTCTCTTCAGTGGAGTGGGCCAGTGACCCGTCGGGCTTCAGCAGTGGTGGTAGTGAGGGACGGCAGAAGTTCGATTCAACCGACTTGGCCAGAGACCAAAACGCTTTACTACCCGCTGGGTAAGAAGCAAGTTTGGTCCCAATACGGCTTATGTGGTCAAACCGAGATTTTCACATCACCTTCTTGCAGGACTTGGCAGCCCTATTGTAGGCCTTCTTCCGCTGACCCACGTCGCTTGCTTTGCGCGTCCGAGCGTCGACCCATGCCAGGTACGCCTCATGTTTAAAAGCGTTGGCGCGCTTGCACTCGGCGCCAAACCATGGCCGGTCAACGCTAGACATTGCTATGTCAGAGAACGGAATGAAGTACTCCATTCCCCGACGCAACAACGCAGATCTCTCATTTCACCGGGTATGTTCAAGTTCAAAGGCGTTATAGGTACATACTAAACAACTTGACTATTATGTAGGTACCTACAACTAAAAAGGGAAAATAAAAAAACTTTTTTGCATTGGTATCTACGAAAGACACCGACTTCCAAAAATAAAGTTACTTTTCACTTTGTAGTTTTTTATTTGGAAATCAGTAGTATTTTTTTTTGTAATAAGTTTTTTTATTACAGCAACTAGTCGCTATGCCACAATTTACACAACGATCCATGGTGTCAATATCCAATCGGTAGGCCGTTCGTAGGTACAATCCAAAATAACAAATCCAAGTTCAACGTTAAAGCGGAGTTCTCAGTGTCCGGTATGGTAGTAAGGCAAGGGTCGTACAAGAAGGTAGATCAGAAGTATGTAGAATGAAAGCAGGGGTCGAGGAAAATATCAATAAAACTATGGGGGGAAACACACTCAAAATGCACACTCACTAGACGATACGAAACCATTAGTACATTAATACCTTAATGCACGAAACGAGTAAGTATCAGCATAGACCAGTGTTTCTCAACCTGTGTGTCGCGACCTTGGGGGGTCGCAAGAGGTCACGAAAACTACCTCAGTAAAAAAACAATAAGGTTTAAAAATATAGAACATCTCATGAACATTCCAATAAGGCCAAACACGACTAGGATACATTGTTTTGTTTCGGAGTTCCAGTGCCTACCTTCCCGCATCATCATCTGATCAGTTCAATGGTACCATTATCATCATTACCATTTATTTATGAGTAGGAATATGCTTCATCATAGTCGGTTATTCAAGATATCTTATACTCGTGACGTGATAAGGGTTTATTATTAAGAAGTTCCAGTGGCCATCTGTGGTCTTCTTTGTCAGTTCCACTTCACAAAATGATTAATTCTGAGTGGAAATGATTGTATTGTTGATGATATATATATAATACCAATGCTATATGTATACCTATAACATTTGAGGAGTTCCCTTGATTTCCATGGGATCCCATCAGATTCTGACTTAGTGTCAATGGGACAACTTCGGGAGTATAACCTTTCAAACCCAATAAGAATTTTCAAAATCGTTCCACAATCGGCGGAGTAATTGTGGAACATATATACAAAAATTAAAAAATACATACAGTCGAATTGAGAACCTCATCATTTTTTAAGTAACCTTGAGGACTCCAGATTCTCAACGTTGTGGGCTTTAGTGGACACAGGTCTGGATAAAATTATCTAGGCCTGTGTCTACTGTTTGCATAGCGGAGATCAGGAGACAACCAGGCTCACAGAGTACCTCAGTGAGGCTGCTGACGCGGCACAGCAGCGGTACCCTTCCGCCCAATTAGTGTTACTGGGGGACTTTAATGCCCACCACCAGGAGTGGCTCTTCCCATAACAGAGTACTGACCATGCTGGACGGGAGATGCGTAAACTTTCGCTTGCGCTAAACCTTACCCAGCTGGTCCAGGGAGCAACGAGGGTACTCGACGTTGACTCGCACACGGCCAATTGCTTGGACCTTCTGCTGACAACAGATCCAGACCGATACTCTGTGTCGATAACATCACCTTTGGGTAGTTCCGACCACTGTCTGGTGAAGTCTGTGTCCGTCTACTCCCCGCCCGATCCAAGCCAGAGAGGCACCCGGCGGGTTTGGTGGTACAGGTCAGCAGATTGGGATGGCATGCGATCTTTCTTCGCATGCTATCCTTGGCAGCCTACTTGTTTTTCTTCGGCTGATCCTTCGTCGTGCGCGTACGCCGTGACGGATGTGTTGCGTCAGGGAATGGAGTACTACATTCCGTTCTCTGACGTAGCAATGTCCAGCGTTGACCGGCCATGGTTTGGCGCCGAATGTCATCGTGCCGACGCGCTTAAGCATGAGGCGTACCTGGCATGGGTCGACGCTCGATCACGCAAAGCAAGTGATGTGGATCAGAAGAAGAAAGCCTACAAAAGGGCTGCCAAGTCCTGCAAGAAGGTGTTGCGTGGGGCTCGATTCGACCACATTGGCCGAATAGGGGCCAAACTTGCTTCTTACCCAGCAGGTAGTAAAGCGTTTTGGTTCCTGGCTAAGTCGGTCTAGTCGAACTTCTGCCGTCCCTCACTACCACCACTGCTGAAACCCGATGGGTCACTGGCTCACACCGCTGAGGAGGAGGCAAATTTATTTCCCTCTCTTTTTGCGGAATCTTCGCGTCTGAATCCTGGTGATTCGCGGCCCCCTCCTTCTCCTGATGGGTGCGAGACGAGTATGTCGGACATTCGCATCCATCAAAAGGACGTCCGTAGGGTGCTGCGCTACCTCGACGTGAACAAGGCTAGCGGCTCTGATGGAATACCAGCAATAGTTCTTAAAACCTGTGCGCCTGAACTGTCTCCGATCTTGACTCGCCTATTTCGCCTTTCGTATGAGACTGGAAAAGTGCCGAATGCATGGAAGCAAGCTAACGTACAGCCCGTGCCCAAGAAGGATAGTCGAGCTGACCCGGCCAACTACAGACCCATCTCAGTAACGTACATACTCTACTGGAGCGTGTACTTAACACAAAGCTCCTGGCATACCTAGAAACTAACGATATCCTTAGTAACCACCAATACGGCTTCCGCCGAAATCGGTCTACTGGGGATCTTCTAGCGTACGCCATTCACATATGGAGTGAGACCATCGAGAGCCACGGGGAAGCGCTTGCCGTCTCCCTCGACATCTCGAAGGCTTTTGATAGGGTCTGGCACGAAAACCTTATTGATAAGCTTCCATCATTTGGTCTGCCCGGTGGTCTATATGATTGGATAGCAGACTTCCTGAGAGATCGGTCCATTCGAGTAGTTATCGATGGCTGCTCATCGGACCAATTGGATATCAATGCCGGGGTCCCTCAGGGGTCGGTACTCTCAGCAACATTATTCTTGCTGCACATTAACGATCTGCTAAAACCCGGCACCTTTGGGTATGCAGACGACAGCACTGTTGCTGAGAGATACTTGTCCAACGCACGGGCTACCGGGCCACAGATTCAGTCTCTTCGTGAGGCCATGGTGGAGCGTTTGAACCTGTCCTTGCAGGTAGTCTCCGAATGGGGCGATGCCAATCTGGTCAGGTTTAATGCTACTAAAACCCAGGCGTGTCTTTTTTACGCTAAAAGGAGCCAATTTCACCCGGCTCCAACTTTCCGAGATCTGACCGTGCCAATTATGGACCATCTTGAGCTTCTTGGCGTTACTTTGAAATCGACTCTCAATTTTGGCCCATATATTGAGGCAAAGGCTCAGCTGGCTGCCAAAAAGTTGGGGATCCTTGCGAAGGTAAGAAAGTACTTCACGCCGGAACAGCTGCTCAACTTGTATCAAGCGCAAGTTTGATCATGCATGGAGTACTGTTCTCATCTCTGGGATGGATCTGCCAAATACCAGCTTGATGCACTGGAGTCGATCGAAAAGTGGGCCAAGAGGCTCATCGGCGATGAAGCACTGGTCAAGACAATGCTCCAGAGCCTTGAACATCGTCGTCGAGTTGCCAGTTTGTCGGTTTTTTATCGGTTACACTTCGGCGAGTGTGCGGTGAAATTGCATGATCTAATTCCACCTAGCCCGTTTCATCATCGGACTACCAGACGTACGGCGATGCGTCATCGGTACATGGTGGACATCCCACCCATACGCACCAAACGTTTTGGGAACACTTTTATTGTGCGTACAGCTAAGGAGTGGAATTCCCTGCCGGAGTCTGTGTTTCCCGACTGCTACAATCTAGGGGTCTTTAAGTCAAGAGTGAATAGGTTTTTTCTAGGCAAGCGTGATTCACCGTCGACCACATCACCGCTTACCATCAGGAGAGATGGTGGTCAAGCGCGAGCCTATAGGATATAAAAAAAAAAAGTCGATTGAATAAAACCAAGTGTCGAAGTTCGCGAAATATTTTTTCATATTATGGGGGTCGTGTCATGAAAAAGGTTGAAAAACACTGGCATAGACTATAGTGACAGACAGAGTGTCATGTCATCAGTGTTGCCAGTGACAGATAGTCAAATGTTACATGAAACATCTCAAAAAGTTACATTTTCATGAGAAAAGTTACATTACCTTATTTTATGTGGAGACAAATGACACTAAGGCTTAACACGCATTGTGATTTTTAGTCGCGCGATTTTTTGTCCGCGTACTGAATCTAACTAACACGCACTGCTGATAAAATTTCTCGCGATTTTTGAATCTTTCTACCTGTTCATAGTGTTCAAAATGTTCGCCGAATTTAATCTGCACCGTGGTGCGGTGGATTCTGTGGCAAAACACGGATTTCTTGCGGTATTATTGCCGCGTGAATTTTACCACAATGCGTGCAGCTGCATACAATTCCATAGGTCGCAGAATAGACGGAAAAAAGCCGCGCGAATAAAAATCGCAGTGCGTGCTAAGCCTAATACGCTCACTCGCTCGCCGGAGTATGCGGGATGGAAGATTTAAAAATATACGTGAGTAAGTTTATAAGCAAAACGTCAATTTGTGTTTCACAAAATCAGGTACGAGAACACGACGAACGAAAACTTCCTTAGATGCGTTCCGTTTCACGATTATTTTTTGTTTGCTGGAAAATATTTCGATATTTTTATTAAGTCCTAAAAGTTACGTAAAAGTTACATTTTGAGTCGTGTTACATGGAGGTTACATGAGAAGGTCAAAAGTTACGTAAAATGTAACAAAAGTTACGTTCTGTCAACGCTGCATGTCATGCATGTCAACGTCAAGTCAGAGTTAGCACAGATTACAAATACAATAATCGATTAGTAAACGTGAATCGATTTATCTTAATTATGTAGATATTTAATTGGTTTAAACTGTTTAATACGTTAATTCTAATAGATTTAATTATTTTAATTGAATTAATCATCTGGTGAGAGCATTTTCTTAAATAGTATGAACTCCGTCACGTTAATCGATTATATTTTAATTGATATTCGATTTACTTCGTAACCATCTTAATTTTTGGATTTCTCATTTTCCAGATTATGAATTAAGCTGATTTTTCACATTTTTAATTAGAAAAATATAACCCTATTTTTAAGCCATACCTCAACTTATTACATTCAGGCCCAGAAATCCCCGTCTCCTTTGGAAAATATTTAGAGTCTGGCAAACGAAAGTAGAGACTGAAAAATCAGGTCAAATTTAAAAAAAGCGAACTAAAAAGACATAAACAAGAAGAAAATCATGCTGTGCAGTCGGAGGATACATATAGCTAGCTACTTATCAGTAATCTGTGATACATATGCGCGAGCTTGCTGGCCAAAACCAGATGTATCCTCCGACTGCACAGCTACTTTCGTTTGCCAGACTCTATTGGTTAAATTGAGAGATAATAGCCCTCAAAGTTTTACATTTTTTTACAATCCTCACACAATGACTTGATCATTTGAGATAAATCGGCTTTAGACAATCACAGCAACAGTATCTTGTTACTCTTTTAATTTTATTTGAGTTTAGATGACATAACTTCCTTCCAATTGTGTGTGTTGGAAGAGATCGAATTTTTGGAGCAATCTTTCGCTGTGTACCCGGTTTTTCAAGTGATTCAGCACTAAATCTCTTCCTACATTCAGTATAATGTTCTCATTTTCTCATCCCTAGGTATCTGAAAACATCTGGTATAGGTAAGACAAAGCTGTTCGTTGAAAAATTGTACTTCAGATGGCCTACCCGATGTTTCCTAACGCAGCTCTTCAAAAGTTTGGCGACGCATTTCTTCAGATTTTCAGATGGTCCTTGATTCTGAGACTCGTCATCAGAGTCTACATCGGATTCCAAGTGCTGGGTTTCTGGTTGAAAGTCCCTGGTCGTCATTTTCATATACTTACGCAATTCGGCTGCTGTTTACTGATGGGGGTTGCGCAAGAAACAGAAAGACTGGAGTTCTCATCCACTAAGATGAGGTCTAAGATATTATTATTTTCATTGGCGATATTATTCATTTGAACAAACCCGGTGATATTAAGAAAGTCTCTTAATGCTAAATACTTAGGGTCACTTATTCCTAGAAAGGGATCATTCGATTCAAGCCACTTCAGTTTAGGAAGATTAAAATTACCAAGAATGAAGGTAGTGCAATCTGTATAACGCAAACAGATTTCTTCAGCCTTGGCCAAGAACTGCATAAAGATATGGCAAGGTATATAAGACGGCAGATACACAACACAAATATTCATACAGACGCCACCAGCACTAATGCATAACCACATATCCTCAACGGAGGTTTGCCACTCAGTTTTATTAACAAAATTATATTTATTATTAATAACTAACAATAACCCACCACCATAACTTTTAGAATACAAATCTTTAAACTGTGCACTACGGTCACGGCGTACAACAGTATATCTTTGATCAAAGTATTCAGAGGATAAGAACGAGTCATCTAACCACGTTTCAGTCAGACATATAATGTCGTAGTCAGAACTTAAAATTGCCATTAGAATTTCATGTGACTTCGTAAGGGTAAGCATAAAAAACAAAAATAATATTATCCAACGTCCTGTCACCAGACTTGTGTTGCTACCAGTAAACGAGGGTACAATACAGGATCAAAAATGTCAAGGATCTGTACAGTTTACTAAAAGTGTCAGTTAGAGTCTTCTCTAACTACTTAATCACTCAAATCGAGGTTCCACTCCTAAGCAACGAATTGTTTGAGTTGAACAAAATCATATCTATTTGGCAAAAGAGAGGACTACAATACTATCATCTCATTCCATCAGTACCGCTCATAGGCTACAATCTACGCAAGGATACAGCATTTCTTCTATCAGAAGCAAACCTACAATCATGTACTCATATAGAGAATATACATTAGATAAATTCCATAAAAAACTATGATAAGTACCTACTTTTAACAATCAACTCGCGAAAACTTGTGGCAGGAAACAATTTAAATATAAAAATTTAAAACTGGCCAAGTGCGAGTCGGACTCGCGCACGAAGGGTTCCGTACTATTATAGCAAAAACGGCAAAAAAAAAACACGTTTGTTGTATGGGAGCCCCATTTCAATATTTATTTTATTCTGTTTTTAGTATTCGTTGTTATAGCGGCAACAGAAATACATAATCTGTGAAAATTTCAACAGTCCTGGTGACAGACGGACAGACAGACAGACGGATCGCGGAGTCTTAGTAATAGGGTCCCGTTTTTACCCTTTGGGTACGGAACCCTAAAAAGTAAACAGATAGGTACTCGCCTACCTACAATGAATTATAATTTATTTTTGCATGATAAAAAATATGATAATAATCCTAATAAAATGGGCTTCTAAAAGATCCAAATAAAAAATAAAAATTGAATATGCAGAATACCATAGTTATTAAGTAATTACGTACGTGTGTTTTTTATGATTACAGCCTCGCCAGTACTGTTGGAATCAATACCCTTAAAAATACTAAGTGAAAGACTTCACTGGCGCACTATGAGAAATGGTAAATTGCCTCCAGATGCAATGATTGGTGGATTTGATAATGAACTTATATATATAGCCAGAGCTGAACATTTTAATTCATTGTGTCCTGGAAAATATGTACCATCAATTGGTAAAGCATTTGTCCCTTGGGGCCACCTAGAACATGCAAAAGAAGAATTTGAGGTAATGCTGAAGTATAATGCTTATGTGGATTTTCAATGTTCTACAATGTGAGTTGGCAATTATAGGAAACGATAATTTATACTTCACTTGCAGATATTATGTGGGATTAACGCTAAGTGGGTTAAAACAGAAAGCAACTATATCCCACAAAATGCATTCATCGGTGGACATTCGGAAGTGAATACGGATCCTTTGTATATAGGAAGAGCAATGATTGAGGGAAGACTTATATGTGGAAAAGTGCATCTCCTATATAAAATGTGCTATTTACCCTTTCAGGGTAAAGAGGTTGAAAAACCAATGTATGAAATTTTAGTAATACCGGGAGATGAAATACCGCAAGCTTACGAGCCAATCGTGCTATCGCACACAGGCGGATTTTACCAAATTTCGGGACAAAACCATGATTCGGAGTCATGAACAATGAAAAAAAAATGTTATGTTTGTCCTGTATTTTTATGTGGTGTACAGAACTTACAATAAAGTACCTATGTAATAAATAAATAAATGATCTATTGTCATTTATTACATGTCTAACAAATGCTTTAATTATTTTGGGTATTTATTTATTTTAGAATATTTCTTGCTATCTTTTTTCAAAATGTCTTAAATATCCATAATCAAAGGATCTGATGCTGTTTGGAGCTGCTAAGTTTGCTAGAATAACAATCTATACATTTTAATATCTTTATTTCTCAACTCTTGAGTTTCTTCTGAAAGTAGCCCCAAACCCAAAGTTAACTATACTATTGTCCATTTTTTTTTGGAACGAAGTTCCTTATCGCGCGTTGCGAAAGGGGGCTAGACGGAAAAAATTAAGACGAAAAGTTGTAATGACACTTTTTGCTATAGTTGTAAGTATACATATGTACCTATATACATATGTATATAGGTACATATATGTATATATATAGGTATACTAAAGGAACATCGTTCCATCCGGGTGTCCTCACCTGATGGTAAGCGATGATGTGGTCGACGATGAAGCACGCTTGCCTAGAAGAAACCTATTCACTCTTGACTTAAAGACTCCCAGGTTGTATCCAACTGGCAATACAGACTCCGGCAGGGAATTGCACTCCTTTACTGTACGCTGTAATAAAAGTATTTCCAAAACGTTTGGTGCGTATGGGTGGGATGTCCACCATGTACCGATGACGCAAAGCCGTACGTCTTGTAGTCCGATGATGGAACGGGCTAGGAGGAATTAGTTCATGCAATTCCAATACACACTCCTCGAAATGTAACCGATAAAAAACCGACAGGCTGGCAACCCTGCGCCGATGTTCGAGGTTCTGGAGCCTAGATTTGACGAGTACTTCATTGCCAATGAGCCTCTTGGCCCGTTTTTCGATCGACTCAAGTGCATCCAGCTGGTATTTAGCAGATCCGTCCCAGAGATGAGAGCAGTATAAATGCATGATCGAACTTGCGTTTGATACAAGTTGAGCAACTGTTCTAGCGTGAAGTACCGTCTCACCTTCGCGAGGACCCCCAATTTTTTGGCAGCCAGCTGAGCTTTTTCCTCAATGAATGGACCGAAATTGAGCGTCGATGTCAACGTAATGCCAAGAACCTCAAGATGGTCCATTATCGGCATGGTTACACCTCGGAAAGAAGGAGCCGGGTGGAATTGACTCCTTTTAGCCGAAAAAAGACACTGGGTCTTAGCAGCATTGAACTTGACCAGATTGGCATCGCCCCATAGGGTAGACTGGGTACGGTTGTGACAATTTTCATTTGACGGCCCATAATTTTGTTAGTGTAGTAGTTAGATGTATAAAAGATGTTTTTTACTGTGAATAGTACATTTGACTACGTATAAATATTAAAATAGTATTGCTAAGCATTGTGGTTAACTCGTAGGAGCAAGTTAGAAAAAAAAGAGAGAATGTCACAACTGACCACATCCCAAGGGCGGTTGTGACAGAGGTTGGGGTCGGTAGTGACAAGTTCAAAATACACCAAAATTGTCATCAATCACTTTTATTTCAAACTAGCTGACCCGGCAAACTTTGTTTTGCCATAAAAACACCAAACATTCACCTACCCTACACCTACCCTACACCTACCCTACACCTACCCTACACCTACCCTACACCTACCCTACACCTACCCTACACCTACCCTACACCTACCCTACACCTACCCTACACCTACCCTACACCTACCCTACACCTACCCTACACCTACCCTACACCTACCCTACACCTACCCTACACCTACCCTACACCTACCCTACACCTACCCTACACCTACCCTACACCTACCCTACACCTACCCTACACCTACCCTACACCTACCCTACACCTACCCTACACCTACACTACACCTACCCTACACCTACCCTACACCTACCCTACACCTACCCTACACCTACCCTACACCTACCCTACACCTACCCTACACCTACCCTACACCTACCCTACACCTACCCTACACCTACCCTACACCTACCCTACACCTACCCTACACCTACCCTACACCTACCCTACACCTACCCTACACCTACCCTACACCTACCCTACACCTACCCTACCCTACACCTACCCTACCCTTTTTTCCCCATTTTTTTTGTTTTTAAACCTTCCCTGTATTCTGTCGAACAAAACAAAAAAAGAATTATCCAAATCGGCCCAACCATTCTCGAGTTTTAATCAGACTAACGAACAACAATTCATTTTTATTTATATAGATAACATCTTGAAAAAATACGTTTACGTTTTAATTTAAAATATGATTTAATGTTTATAAGTAATATAGCACTGTAGCATCTAAAGCTATTATAACAAATAAAACAGTATATCTTAATAAAACAGTCTGGTTGCCTAAAACGTGTTCCAATCGATCCTACAGGCCCGTCTCCAACAAAATTATCATGATGATGAACCCGAGGAAATATAAATAAAGAAGGATTAGAATTGCCTAAGGCATTTACTGCAAATGTAACTGTGACCAATGTGCCTCGTTCAGCTGAAGTAAGAGCTTCCACTTGCCGTATGCCACGTTGTCGTTTCACTTTCTATTTAAGCTTGTTCATATTTTCCTCTTTCCGTGTTCCTGAAGTGTTTCCTTGGCTTCTAAAAACAAAAAAAAAACATTTCAATTTTGTCACAACTGTACCCAAATAAAATGTCACAACCGTAGGTACCCAAAGCAATCCTTCGCAAAAAAACTTTCACTATGGCAATATAAAATAATGTACGTACAAAGTAAGCACTGCTTTTTAACCACTAATGTTTAAGTTAAAACAAAATAAAACACTGATTACGGTATCTGTACACATATAACAACAAACATAAAAAGAAATCGAACAAAAATACTTACTTTTGCCTGTCAAAAGTAAAGAGCCTCTCTGCCAACGTCAACGTCGCGCGTCGGCTAACGCAACACTGTCAAACAGGTTTAAACTCGCATGCCGATGATCCACTGACCTCTATCATACAAGTACGCTGGACTAAATATATTAGATGAAATGACAGTTGATTTTTGTGCCGAACTAAAGCGCCCCACTCGAGGTTCTCAGTAACTAAAATTGACACATTTAGAGATAGGTTAATACCGATATTTCTCAAGATTAGGTAATACTTATATATTCGCCTGGAAATATTATATTATTTTAACTAATACGAGTATATGAGTATTAGTAATATTTTTAAATTACACTAATATCAAAATAGTAGACTTGGCAAGGCGTATCACTCATCTACTGTATTGACTTCTCATAATATGTTGCAACTAAATATCTCATATTGGTATTAGTGATGTATATCCACTGTCCATTCCAGGTTGCCTGGAAGAGATCGCGGTATGCGATAAGGCCGCCTGTTGTATGTATTTTAGTTTTAAGTTTCCTTTTCTTTGTTTTAACTTGGTGTACCTACAATAAAGCATATATAAATAAATAAAAGTTATATGAATGCCTAATAATCAGTAATAATATGTTAAAAAGCAATGTGTAATACTAAATTCTGGAATCATCATCATGATCATTCACAGTCCGACTTCGCCCACTGCTGAGCACAGGCCTCTCTCTTCTTGTATCAATCACCTCGTTCCTGTCTGGAATTAATTCTGGAATAATATCATGATAATTATAATTGTATTAACAAATGTTTTTAAGTCAAACAATTTATATCTGCATCTGAAACAGAGTTGAAAACTGACATAAGTCTTCACGTCGCTGGAATGCGATGTCACTCTTATTTGCACCTTAACACTACAGAGACAGGATCTCGGCGATGAGAGCGAGAAATATGTCCGTTGTAAATTGTTATCCATCTCATTCGTACGCAAATATTTGTATGAATGATGTTCCAACCGAGTGAATCCAAACTATTGTAAATGTAAGTATTAACTAACAAGTATACTTGAGCGAGCAGATACTTGCTCAAATATACTAGTTTTAAGGATAAGTTGTTAGCCTATCCCCATATTTAAATCTCACTGATCTGACAGTAATGCGCTATAACTTTAGTAGCACGCTATCCACTAGTTTATAGCTTGCAATCTGATTGAAAATATTTTTCAGTTAATCATTACAGCAAGTATTCTATTACTTAGAAATGAATCTCAATTAAAATAATTGGGATTTTCTTTTTCTTTTACGTATTAAATTATTCTCACGTATTTTTATACCGAAGGCTATGTCCCATCTCTAATATTAGTTCCATGGAATCTCACGTTAAGTCACGTTGCTATCAGCGCCAAAATGGCGAAAATCAAATGTCTTAATTTTGTCATCGATAATATGAAGTCCAGCGTACTTGTATGATAGAGGTCAGTGCGATGATCCCATCTCCCCTTACACCAGTTTCCGTATTCCTTATAGTTTCGCTAATATTACGATTGTCACAACCGTAACCTGGCACAAACGTACCCAGTCTACCCTACACAGTTGGTCAGATGAGCGGCCATCAATTACCACTCGAATGGACCGGTTCCTCAGGAAGTCTACAATTTAATCGCACAGACCACTAGGCAGGCCGAATGCAGAAAGCGTACCAATAAGGCTTTCATGTCAGACCCTGTCAATAGCCTTCGAGATGTCGAGGGACACAGCAAGCGCTTCCCCGTGCCTCTCGATGGCCTCACTCCAGATGTGAATGGCATACGCTAGAAGATCCCCAGTTGACCGTTTTTGGCGGAAGCAATATTGGCGGTCACTGAGGATGTCATTAGCTTCTAGGTATGCCAGGAGCTTAGAGTTGAGAACTCGTGCCATACTCTTGCAGAGGATGGACGTTATTGAAATAGGCCTGTAGTTGGCCGGGTCAGCCCGACTGCCCTTCTTGGGCACAGGCTGAACGTTAGCTTGCTTCCAAGCATTCGGCACTTTTTCCTTCTCATACGAAAGGCGAAACAGGCGTGTCAGGATCGGAGATCAGGCGCACAGGTTCTGAGAAAAATTGCCGGAATCCCGCCGGGGCCACTAGCTTTGTTCACGTCAAGATTGCGCAGCACCCTACGATCGTCCTTTTGATGGATGCGAATGTCCGACATACTCGTCTCGCATCCATCAGGAGAAGGAGGGGGCCGCGCGTCACCAAAATCCAGACGCGAAGATTCCGCGAAAAGAGAGGCAAACAAGTTTGCTTTCTCTTCAGTGGAGTGGGCCAGTGACCCGTCGGGCTTCAGCAGTGGTGGTAGTGAGGGACGGCAGAAGTTCGATTCAACCGACTTGGCCAGAGACCAAAACGCTTTACTACCCGCTGGGTAAGAAGCAAGTTTGGTCCCAATACGGCTTATGTGGTCAAACCGAGATTTTCACATCACCTTCTTGCAGGACTTGGCAGCCCTATTGTAGGCCTTCTTCCGCTGACCCACGTCGCTTGCTTTGCGCGTCCGAGCGTCGACCCATGCCAGGTACGCCTCATGTTTAAAAGCGTTGGCGCGCTTGCACTCGGCGCCAAACCATGGCCGGTCAACGCTAGACATTGCTATGTCAGAGAACGGAATGAAGTACTCCATTCCCCGACGCAACAACGCAGATCTCTCATTTCACCGGGTATGTTCAAGTTCAAAGGCGTTATAGGTACATACTAAACAACTTGACTATTATGTAGGTACCTACAACTAAAAAGGGAAAATAAAAAAACTTTTTTGCATTGGTATCTACGAAAGACACCGACTTCCAAAAATAAAGTTACTTTTCACTTTGTAGTTTTTTATTTGGAAATCAGTAGTATTTTTTTTTGTAATAAGTTTTTTTATTACAGCAACTAGTCGCTATGCCACAATTTACACAACGATCCATGGTGTCAATATCCAATCGGTAGGCCGTTCGTAGGTACAATCCAAAATAACAAATCCAAGTTCAACGTTAAAGCGGAGTTCTCAGTGTCCGGTATGGTAGTAAGGCAAGGGTCGTACAAGAAGGTAGATCAGAAGTATGTAGAATGAAAGCAGGGGTCGAGGAAAATATCAATAAAACTATGGGGGGAAACACACTCAAAATGCACACTCACTAGACGATACGAAACCATTAGTACATTAATACCTTAATGCACGAAACGAGTAAGTATCAGCATAGACCAGTGTTTCTCAACCTGTGTGTCGCGACCTTGGGGGGTCGCAAGAGGTCACGAAAACTACCTCAGTAAAAAAACAATAAGGTTTAAAAATATAGAACATCTCATGAACATTCCAATAAGGCCAAACACGACTAGGATACATTGTTTTGTTTCGGAGTTCCAGTGCCTACCTTCCCGCATCATCATCTGATCAGTTCAATGGTACCATTATCATCATTACCATTTATTTATGAGTAGGAATATGCTTCATCATAGTCGGTTATTCAAGATATCTTATACTCGTGACGTGATAAGGGTTTATTATTAAGAAGTTCCAGTGGCCATCTGTGGTCTTCTTTGTCAGTTCCACTTCACAAAATGATTAATTCTGAGTGGAAATGATTGTATTGTTGATGATATATATATAATACCAATGCTATATGTATACCTATAACATTTGAGGAGTTCCCTTGATTTCCATGGGATCCCATCAGATTCTGACTTAGTGTCAATGGGACAACTTCGGGAGTATAACCTTTCAAACCCAATAAGAATTTTCAAAATCGTTCCACAATCGGCGGAGTAATTGTGGAACATATATACAAAAATTAAAAAATACATACAGTCGAATTGAGAACCTCATCATTTTTTAAGTAACCTTGAGGACTCCAGATTCTCAACGTTGTGGGCTTTAGTGGACACAGGTCTGGATAAAATTATCTAGGCCTGTGTCTACTGTTTGCATAGCGGAGATCAGGAGACAACCAGGCTCACAGAGTACCTCAGTGAGGCTGCTGACGCGGCACAGCAGCGGTACCCTTCCGCCCAATTAGTGTTACTGGGGGACTTTAATGCCCACCACCAGGAGTGGCTCTTCCCATAACAGAGTACTGACCATGCTGGACGGGAGATGCGTAAACTTTCGCTTGCGCTAAACCTTACCCAGCTGGTCCAGGGAGCAACGAGGGTACTCGACGTTGACTCGCACACGGCCAATTGCTTGGACCTTCTGCTGACAACAGATCCAGACCGATACTCTGTGTCGATAACATCACCTTTGGGTAGTTCCGACCACTGTCTGGTGAAGTCTGTGTCCGTCTACTCCCCGCCCGATCCAAGCCAGAGAGGCACCCGGCGGGTTTGGTGGTACAGGTCAGCAGATTGGGATGGCATGCGATCTTTCTTCGCATGCTATCCTTGGCAGCCTACTTGTTTTTCTTCGGCTGATCCTTCGTCGTGCGCGTACGCCGTGACGGATGTGTTGCGTCAGGGAATGGAGTACTACATTCCGTTCTCTGACGTAGCAATGTCCAGCGTTGACCGGCCATGGTTTGGCGCCGAATGTCATCGTGCCGACGCGCTTAAGCATGAGGCGTACCTGGCATGGGTCGACGCTCGATCACGCAAAGCAAGTGATGTGGATCAGAAGAAGAAAGCCTACAAAAGGGCTGCCAAGTCCTGCAAGAAGGTGTTGCGTGGGGCTCGATTCGACCACATTGGCCGAATAGGGGCCAAACTTGCTTCTTACCCAGCAGGTAGTAAAGCGTTTTGGTTCCTGGCTAAGTCGGTCTAGTCGAACTTCTGCCGTCCCTCACTACCACCACTGCTGAAACCCGATGGGTCACTGGCTCACACCGCTGAGGAGGAGGCAAATTTATTTCCCTCTCTTTTTGCGGAATCTTCGCGTCTGAATCCTGGTGATTCGCGGCCCCCTCCTTCTCCTGATGGGTGCGAGACGAGTATGTCGGACATTCGCATCCATCAAAAGGACGTCCGTAGGGTGCTGCGCTACCTCGACGTGAACAAGGCTAGCGGCTCTGATGGAATACCAGCAATAGTTCTTAAAACCTGTGCGCCTGAACTGTCTCCGATCTTGACTCGCCTATTTCGCCTTTCGTATGAGACTGGAAAAGTGCCGAATGCATGGAAGCAAGCTAACGTACAGCCCGTGCCCAAGAAGGATAGTCGAGCTGACCCGGCCAACTACAGACCCATCTCAGTAACGTACATACTCTACTGGAGCGTGTACTTAACACAAAGCTCCTGGCATACCTAGAAACTAACGATATCCTTAGTAACCACCAATACGGCTTCCGCCGAAATCGGTCTACTGGGGATCTTCTAGCGTACGCCATTCACATATGGAGTGAGACCATCGAGAGCCACGGGGAAGCGCTTGCCGTCTCCCTCGACATCTCGAAGGCTTTTGATAGGGTCTGGCACGAAAACCTTATTGATAAGCTTCCATCATTTGGTCTGCCCGGTGGTCTATATGATTGGATAGCAGACTTCCTGAGAGATCGGTCCATTCGAGTAGTTATCGATGGCTGCTCATCGGACCAATTGGATATCAATGCCGGGGTCCCTCAGGGGTCGGTACTCTCAGCAACATTATTCTTGCTGCACATTAACGATCTGCTAAAACCCGGCACCTTTGGGTATGCAGACGACAGCACTGTTGCTGAGAGATACTTGTCCAACGCACGGGCTACCGGGCCACAGATTCAGTCTCTTCGTGAGGCCATGGTGGAGCGTTTGAACCTGTCCTTGCAGGTAGTCTCCGAATGGGGCGATGCCAATCTGGTCAGGTTTAATGCTACTAAAACCCAGGCGTGTCTTTTTTACGCTAAAAGGAGCCAATTTCACCCGGCTCCAACTTTCCGAGATCTGACCGTGCCAATTATGGACCATCTTGAGCTTCTTGGCGTTACTTTGAAATCGACTCTCAATTTTGGCCCATATATTGAGGCAAAGGCTCAGCTGGCTGCCAAAAAGTTGGGGATCCTTGCGAAGGTAAGAAAGTACTTCACGCCGGAACAGCTGCTCAACTTGTATCAAGCGCAAGTTTGATCATGCATGGAGTACTGTTCTCATCTCTGGGATGGATCTGCCAAATACCAGCTTGATGCACTGGAGTCGATCGAAAAGTGGGCCAAGAGGCTCATCGGCGATGAAGCACTGGTCAAGACAATGCTCCAGAGCCTTGAACATCGTCGTCGAGTTGCCAGTTTGTCGGTTTTTTATCGGTTACACTTCGGCGAGTGTGCGGTGAAATTGCATGATCTAATTCCACCTAGCCCGTTTCATCATCGGACTACCAGACGTACGGCGATGCGTCATCGGTACATGGTGGACATCCCACCCATACGCACCAAACGTTTTGGGAACACTTTTATTGTGCGTACAGCTAAGGAGTGGAATTCCCTGCCGGAGTCTGTGTTTCCCGACTGCTACAATCTAGGGGTCTTTAAGTCAAGAGTGAATAGGTTTTTTCTAGGCAAGCGTGATTCACCGTCGACCACATCACCGCTTACCATCAGGAGAGATGGTGGTCAAGCGCGAGCCTATAGGATATAAAAAAAAAAAGTCGATTGAATAAAACCAAGTGTCGAAGTTCGCGAAATATTTTTTCATATTATGGGGGTCGTGTCATGAAAAAGGTTGAAAAACACTGGCATAGACTATAGTGACAGACAGAGTGTCATGTCATCAGTGTTGCCAGTGACAGATAGTCAAATGTTACATGAAACATCTCAAAAAGTTACATTTTCATGAGAAAAGTTACATTACCTTATTTTATGTGGAGACAAATGACACTAAGGCTTAACACGCATTGTGATTTTTAGTCGCGCGATTTTTTGTCCGCGTACTGAATCTAACTAACACGCACTGCTGATAAAATTTCTCGCGATTTTTGAATCTTTCTACCTGTTCATAGTGTTCAAAATGTTCGCCGAATTTAATCTGCACCGTGGTGCGGTGGATTCTGTGGCAAAACACGGATTTCTTGCGGTATTATTGCCGCGTGAATTTTACCACAATGCGTGCAGCTGCATACAATTCCATAGGTCGCAGAATAGACGGAAAAAAGCCGCGCGAATAAAAATCGCAGTGCGTGCTAAGCCTAATACGCTCACTCGCTCGCCGGAGTATGCGGGATGGAAGATTTAAAAATATACGTGAGTAAGTTTATAAGCAAAACGTCAATTTGTGTTTCACAAAATCAGGTACGAGAACACGACGAACGAAAACTTCCTTAGATGCGTTCCGTTTCACGATTATTTTTTGTTTGCTGGAAAATATTTCGATATTTTTATTAAGTCCTAAAAGTTACGTAAAAGTTACATTTTGAGTCGTGTTACATGGAGGTTACATGAGAAGGTCAAAAGTTACGTAAAATGTAACAAAAGTTACGTTCTGTCAACGCTGCATGTCATGCATGTCAACGTCAAGTCAGAGTTAGCACAGATTACAAATACAATAATCGATT
Organism: Orthosia incerta; assembly: GCA_948252205.1. Lineage (NCBI taxonomy): Eukaryota > Metazoa > Arthropoda > Insecta > Lepidoptera > Noctuidae > Orthosia > Orthosia incerta. The sequence continues at coordinate 9,299,100 of OX411744.1, read as the reverse complement.
AGTAAACGTGAATCGATTTATCTTAATTATGTAGATATTTAATTGGTTTAAACTGTTTAATACGTTAATTCTAATAGATTTAATTATTTTAATTGAATTAATCATCTGGTGAGAGCATTTTCTTAAATAGTATGAACTCCGTCACGTTAATCGATTATATTTTAATTGATATTCGATTTACTTCGTAACCATCTTAATTTTTGGATTTCTCATTTTCCAGATTATGAATTAAGCTGATTTTTCACATTTTTAATTAGAAAAATATAACCCTATTTTTAAGCCATACCTCAACTTATTACATTCAGGCCCAGAAATCCCCGTCTCCTTTGGAAAATATTTAGAGTCTGGCAAACGAAAGTAGAGACTGAAAAATCAGGTCAAATTTAAAAAAAGCGAACTAAAAAGACATAAACAAGAAGAAAATCATGCTGTGCAGTCGGAGGATACATATAGCTAGCTACTTATCAGTAATCTGTGATACATATGCGCGAGCTTGCTGGCCAAAACCAGATGTATCCTCCGACTGCACAGCTACTTTCGTTTGCCAGACTCTATTGGTTAAATTGAGAGATAATAGCCCTCAAAGTTTTACATTTTTTTACAATCCTCACACAATGACTTGATCATTTGAGATAAATCGGCTTTAGACAATCACAGCAACAGTATCTTGTTACTCTTTTAATTTTATTTGAGTTTAGATGACATAACTTCCTTCCAATTGTGTGTGTTGGAAGAGATCGAATTTTTGGAGCAATCTTTCGCTGTGTACCCGGTTTTTCAAGTGATTCAGCACTAAATCTCTTCCTACATTCAGTATAATGTTCTCATTTTCTCATCCCTAGGTATCTGAAAACATCTGGTATAGGTAAGACAAAGCTGTTCGTTGAAAAATTGTACTTCAGATGGCCTACCCGATGTTTCCTAACGCAGCTCTTCAAAAGTTTGGCGACGCATTTCTTCAGATTTTCAGATGGTCCTTGATTCTGAGACTCGTCATCAGAGTCTACATCGGATTCCAAGTGCTGGGTTTCTGGTTGAAAGTCCCTGGTCGTCATTTTCATATACTTACGCAATTCGGCTGCTGTTTACTGATGGGGGTTGCGCAAGAAACAGAAAGACTGGAGTTCTCATCCACTAAGATGAGGTCTAAGATATTATTATTTTCATTGGCGATATTATTCATTTGAACAAACCCGGTGATATTAAGAAAGTCTCTTAATGCTAAATACTTAGGGTCACTTATTCCTAGAAAGGGATCATTCGATTCAAGCCACTTCAGTTTAGGAAGATTAAAATTACCAAGAATGAAGGTAGTGCAATCTGTATAACGCAAACAGATTTCTTCAGCCTTGGCCAAGAACTGCATAAAGATATGGCAAGGTATATAAGACGGCAGATACACAACACAAATATTCATACAGACGCCACCAGCACTAATGCATAACCACATATCCTCAACGGAGGTTTGCCACTCAGTTTTATTAACAAAATTATATTTATTATTAATAACTAACAATAACCCACCACCATAACTTTTAGAATACAAATCTTTAAACTGTGCACTACGGTCACGGCGTACAACAGTATATCTTTGATCAAAGTATTCAGAGGATAAGAACGAGTCATCTAACCACGTTTCAGTCAGACATATAATGTCGTAGTCAGAACTTAAAATTGCCATTAGAATTTCATGTGACTTCGTAAGGGTAAGCATAAAAAACAAAAATAATATTATCCAACGTCCTGTCACCAGACTTGTGTTGCTACCAGTAAACGAGGGTACAATACAGGATCAAAAATGTCAAGGATCTGTACAGTTTACTAAAAGTGTCAGTTAGAGTCTTCTCTAACTACTTAATCACTCAAATCGAGGTTCCACTCCTAAGCAACGAATTGTTTGAGTTGAACAAAATCATATCTATTTGGCAAAAGAGAGGACTACAATACTATCATCTCATTCCATCAGTACCGCTCATAGGCTACAATCTACGCAAGGATACAGCATTTCTTCTATCAGAAGCAAACCTACAATCATGTACTCATGTTCCCAACGATAGGTATACTGTTATGTTCATTAAATATGCCTGTAAAATATGAACATTTATCAATATTAACAGTTGACTCGCCAACGCACCACCGCACAGGCCGACAGTCCGATAACGACTGCTCGCCCCACCTTTTTTTTTTTTTCTAAGTTGCGTCTCGTAGCTCGGTCATAGTGACTGGTAGCTACTTAACCGGACTTTCCCTGTGGAGACTAATCTAGTAGCCTCCAGCCACTCGGACCGGTATTTATAACCGAGCGGCGTTTGCGCACGAGGCAACGTTACAATACTGTTATCTGCGTGTAGCGCGATCTATTGATATCTACATACACTACAATGCCCATCTACAATCTAAACATGAAGTATAATATATAAGTACTATCTGCGAAATCAAAATATTCAATGAAAAAAAACAACTACCTATGCCGCTCCGTATAATTGTCATGTGAAGAGAAATGGATCAAATTGCACAGGCCGAACAGCTGTTGTACACATGTTGCGTGGAATGTCAAACTCGCATTATTTGCGCCAACGGAATTACCTGTGAACCTTTCCAGCAACGGGATTATTACCCTAGGTCAAGGTTGCACATTGAAAGGAGAGACCTCTAGTAGGCTCTAGTATTTATGCTCATAACAATTTCATCAATCATGTAAATTATTCATCATCTCATCTAAGTCCCAGCGGTGTCCGTACTAAACACAATCATGAAAACGTCTGCACGAGAGAACTTAAATGAGGCTGAAGATCATCATCTCATTTGGAATCAATTAAGGCTCAGATTGACGAGGTTAAGGAACAGTCATCTACAGATCTGAGCATTAACGACATGCACCACTACACTGTGATGTGCATAACTCCAGCTTCCTCATATGTGATAGAAAAATTCTGTCTATGCCAATAATAAAGGCATAATAGCAGCAATCAAAGTTCCGAGTCTTAATTTAGGTGCCACAAAAACTTCGTTATTATGAGTCGTTAAGTATGTGTTAGCTGGAGTGACGTCACCCCAGCTTCCTCATTCAATACAGGAAAACCAGTGAGGTTAGGGTTTTCGACTATAGTCAAAAAAATAAGGCATAATAGCTGCACATGGAAGGAAAGAATTGAACGATAATACTTAAAAAGTGATGAAACTATGATAAAAAAACGTGTGTGTAAGCTGGAGTGACGTAACCCCAGCTGCCATGTCATATCTTCCGAACAAAAGAAGATATGAATATGTACCATAGCTCAAAAATTGAGGCAGAATAGCAGCCATTGGCAGAAAAAATTTCAAACCTCTGGTCAAAATACTCCATAAGTTATTAAACCGACAAATATGTGTAAGCTGGAGTGACGGCACCCCAGCTGCTCATGTCATATCTTCCGAACGAAAGAAGATATGATTATGTATTATAGCTTAAAACATAAGAAATAATAGCTGCCACAGGCAGAAAACATTTCAAATCTCTAGTTCTTGTAGTTTCCACGTAGAAAACAAAAATATAGTTTCCGCGCCAAAAAGATCAAATTATTACTTCGGAGGAGGTACGGAGCGGCGTTGCCATTCCGTGCGCTACATTATTGCAACCAAGTTTGCACTTAGTAAACATACCATTAGAAGTCATTTTAACTTGCGCTCAAAATATTTTATTGAAGATATAGACTGAGAGCCGACTGAACTTTATTAGAACTATGAATGTAATATTAAAAAGTCGATTCTTATCTACTTTAGACGACGAGAGAACTACTTAGATTGTTTTTTTTTTAGACTTGTTCTTTGTAGTTTGGTTAAGGTGGATGCACAAAGTTAGCCCGCGAAACTAATATTTTGTTACGTTTTTTGCAATTTACAGGTCACTGTTAGGTTGTCTTGTCATTCTCTTGTAGTTTCCACGTAGTAAACAAAAATATAGTTTCCGCGCCAAAAAGATCAAATTCAAATCAAATCAAAAAAGATTTATACTAATCATATTTTATCTGATTTCATAGAGTGTAAATGTGTAAACAAAAATATACGAAATTGTTACACTTAGATTTTTGAATTTTATTTCATCCTATGTTTAAACAACAAATATAACTATAAAAATCTGAATACTCACATAGTACCTACCTACAATTAAAGTGTGTTGTCGGCTCCCAGTCTATAATTCAGTTTAAACAACCTCAAACTGATAATACAGCGCACGGAACGCAACGCCGTACCTCCTCCGAAGTAATAATTTGATCTTTTTGGCGCGGAAACTACATTTTTGTTTACTACGTGGAAACTACAAGAACTAGAGATTTGAAATTTTTTCTGCCTGTGGCAGCTATTATTTCTTATGTTTTAAGCTATAATACATAATCATGTCTTCTTTCGTTCGGAAGATATGACATGAGCAGCTGGGGTGCCGTCACTCCAGCTTACACATATTTGTCGGTTTAATAACATAAAGAGTATTTTGACCAGAGGTCTGAAATTTTTTCTGCCAATGGCTGCTATTCTGCCTCAATTTTTGAGCTATGGTACATAATCATATCTTCTTTTGTTCGGAAGATATGACATGGCAGCTGGGGTGACGTCACTCCAGCTTACACACACGTTTTTTTATCATAGTTTCACCACTTTTTAAGTATTATCGTTCAGTTCTTTCCTTCCATGTGCAGCTATTATGCCTTATTTTTTTGACTATAGTCCAAAACCCTAACCTCACTGGTTTGCCTGTATTGAATGAGGAAGCTGGGGTGACGTCACTCCAGCTAACACATACTAAACGACTCATATTAACGAAGTTTTTGTGGCAGCTAAATTAAGACTCGGAACTTTGATTGCCGCTATTATGCCTTTATTATTGGCATAGATAGAATTTTTCTATCACATATGAGGAAGCTGGAGTTATGCACATTACACTGTGTTGTACATCAGTGTAGCTTCGGTCATCATCTTGGGTGGCGTCGTCGTGTACCTCATCAGAAGACAACGAAGTACGGACAGGGCACCAGCATCTCCGGTCCTACAGGGCCAGGAGGCTCTTGGGGCTGGGCCTGTGATGGTCGCACCGGCAGACACGGCACCGGTGGTCTCGCGTTTAGCGGAATCAGTGCAAAAGTGTAGTGAAGTGTTCACAATCAGTGGTGTAGACAGGGCTACCTCGCCCACGTTTCTACGTTCAGTACGCACTTACAAGACCGCGATGATTAAAGACACGTTTAGAATAATCTTTTTAGTTAGTTTTATCGCATTTGTATCATTAGCTAGCTATAATTATCATTTTACTATTTTAATTGTTTCATTTCTTCAAATTATCCGCCAATAATTCATATCAGTTGTCCCATTTGGACGGGCAGCATGTACGGAACCGCACAATATTTTACAGACTCACGCGCCGTGCATACCTACCGTGCTCTCAGCATTTTGTAAATTGTATAAGTATTTTAATTCAATAAATCAGTGTTGAACGGACATTCGCGGTGGTCGGTTTTATTTCATCATCATCCCCATAGAATCGCCCCGGCATCATCATTAAGTGTAGGGATCCCCCAGTAGGTACCGTTTTGCATTGTCTCGTAGTTTTCGTGTGACTAAGGTTACTAAAATATCCCACGTGGAAGTTTAAAATAGGATTCACGTAGGTGCCATGCGAGTTTTAGAGTTACTACCTATAATAAAACTTGTAGGTATAGATAAGAATTAGAGAAAAGGTAGATAATTAGATAAGATTATGCATGTTTTCTTCATAGCTCATAAGTAGGGAGGAATCTGGGTTAGATATGACTGACCCACCTGGTTCGCTGCGTTCCCGCACGTGGGCGCGGCGGGCGGGTTTTAGGCATGAAGGTATAGTTTTAGGGACCCGAACAACCAACCATTTTTAGGGTTCCGTACCTAAAGGGTAAAGGGCTGTCTGTCTGTCACCAGGCTGTATCTCGTTTTCACAGATGAAGTATTTCTGTTGCCGCTATAACAACAAACACTAAAACCAGAATAAAATAAATATTTAAGTGGGCCGTGGGGCTCCCATACAACAAACGATTTTTTTACCGTTTTTTTGCTATAATGGTATGGAACCCTTCCTGCGCAAGTCCGACTTGCACTAGGCCGGTTTTTTCTATATTCATTCTTCCGCGGACAATCTTAACACCGCCATTCAGAAAATGACACGAAATGCACAACGCCATCTATCGAATACGGAGTTCAACAGTCCGAGTAACTGAATTGCGTATTTTGCGATATTTTACTTCTTGAACACTTTAAATTCATCTAACTTTTGATAGAGTGAAGCGATTGCGATGAAATAAAAACTAAGTAATACTTCAAGTTACGTACTATTTTTATGTATAAAAGTTATCTACATTGGTTTCGTACATTTTACGTGATGCGTACACAAATAAACACAAAAATGCTGGAAATGGGTTCTGTTGGTTCTCTCCTTTAACACCCTGGCTATTTTTTTTCGAAATATTTTCGATGTACAAAAACGACTTTTCTACAGATTTATTGTATGTATTGATGATAAGTTTGATAAAGTCGGCCATCCTGCGGTACTGACCAAGTACCGTTAGGTAGAGAGGGGCGCTATTGTTCGTACCTAGCGGTTTGTATAAAGGCCGGACCGCTTGGGGGCTGAGACACAGTCGGTGATCGGTCTTCAGCTCTACACGAAGTAACAAACAGGGAATAAATTTGAGTCCACTACATTAGTGATTATGTAAATCGGTCCAACCGTTCTCGAGTTATAAATGGTGTAACTAACACGACTTTGTTTTATAGATAAAGATTATGTGGGTAGTCATTAGATGCAGAGAACCAATAAGATTAAAAAAATCAAGTCACATGACTATTATGGCTGACTTTTGGAATTGGGGTTTTTCACGGGCATTTGGCAAAATCCGGCTGTGTGTGTCAGTACTCTTCCAATAAATTATAAAAAAAAAAACAATAAAGAGTTATAACAAAATAAACTATGTTTATTATACAATCAGAATCATAACTATTTGAAACTTAAGGTAATAATAATGATAGCTTATCTTTTCAATATGCTCATAGCTTAACTGCATGTTGGCCGCCAAAACTTCTGAGACAAAGCATCTATTCTCATAAAAACACTGTAATACATTGCATGATCATAATACCATTTATGTTCAATTGAGAATTTAAGATAACGCTGTTAGAGTTTAGGCAGTTGCTAGAGTTTAGCTAACTTATACAAAAAAAAGTTAATTATATACGTCTTATCTTTCATAGTTTATATTTATTTTGTATTATTAAGGAATAAAAACGATATTATTACATAACATTATCAGCATAAAAATATTCATCATATTCTTCATAATGCATATCATCGTTTTCATCATTTTCATCTTCAGATTCAATCTGATCTTCTATACCAGGTAATAAGAACCTATTAGCACATCTATTTTTCTCAGGAACTATCATTATTTCATAGTTTTCTAAGGCTACTTCTTTTCCCATATATGGTACGTAACAGACTTTGTGAGATGGCTGAACTTTCCCAGGGATTATGTGATCACAATGTTTACCTCTTCCAATGTAAAGCCTTTCATGTCCTCTGTCCTCTGAATGACCAGCAACAACTGCACCAACTGGTATGTTATCATGTTTACTCGGCACCCAGGTACAATCAAATCCACATAAAACCTGAAACAAAAAGGTTTTAAGTTGTTGTAGTGGTAAGAATTTTACTTTTGAATTCATATAGTTGAAAAAACATAGTATAGATACCTCAAATGAATTTTTCGTATTAGCTTCACCTCCCCATGGTATATATCCCAATCCTTCTGAGGACACAAACTTGCCTGGTGTCAATGATCCTCTGTGCTGGGCTCTAATTATATAGAGGTTTTCTTTCTCATATCCCCCAATGTATGCACCATCTGGGAAGCCTGACTCTTCATCAACATGAACCCAATACAGTTCACCCCCTGTCACTGGCTTCACAAGGGGTCTTTCTAGAAGCGGTGGCACTGAAAAATAACATTGTATTCTTATGTTTATTCAAAGGTCTTGATCAAAATCTATGAATTAATGGATAAGGTAGGTAGACTCCGGAGTATAAATAAAATGTAAATTAATAACTCACATTCAATTTTCCAATATACAGGATTTCTATTATCTTCAAGTGCAGTAAATGTAACATATTTCAAATTTGAAATTTTACTATTAAATTTTACTAGAGGTTTAGTTATCCCATCTATGCCTACACGCAGAATATCTCCATACCAGGATATCCAGAATCGTCTGTACTCCTGAGAGGACAGTATGTTTGGTGTTTCTACTGTCTCTTTGCTTACTCGTGATGTCATTTTCTTGATCCAAGTGCTGCGGTTAATGCCTATACCAACCTGGGAATGAGTAAATATTTTTATTAAGATAAAATATTTAATTACAAGAAGCTGCAGTAAGAACACTAACAGTAACTTAACCATTTAGGTACTTGTATTTTAACTCTTCAATAAATGCGAAGAGAAAGTTATAGAAAATGTAGTACTTACTAAAAAATCACAGTTAGGTCCTGCTTTACTTGCTAATCCAATGGCTGCATTACCAGCAGCTTTGATTTCAAAGTTAATCCCGTTGCTTGTGATTTTATAATATATATTTTGATGTCTTGGCCATGTCGTTAATTCTGCAAGAGAAAGAGAATGACTCATGTAGCTATTATAGTACAAAATTATGATGCAATTGATCTCTTAAAACTTTGGATTGGATTATTGGTTATTACCATAATTATTATATTGATTTTGATGTATTCAAACTAAGTAACGTAGTAAACAACAAATAATAAACAATAATTACCGAATATTTCACCCATGTCTCAATATATTGGTTGCTACTTTTCAGATGGATTTTAGACTAGCAAAATAGAACTGCGGTGCCTTATCTAACCACTCACTAGGTTTTGCACTAATTAATAGTGTAATTATTGGCTTTATAGTTTATAAAAACTCGACAGATAAATGATTATTCCAATTCCAAGTTTCCAAATTCCATCCAATGACACTAAAGCAGTGTTGCCAGTGACAGATAGTCAAATGTTACATGAAACATTTCAAAAAGTTACATTTTCATGAGAAAAGTTACATTACCTTATTTTATGTGGAGACAAATGACACTAAGGCTTAACACGCATTGTGATTTTTAGTCGTGCGATTTTTTGTCCGCGTACTGAATCTAACTAACACGCACTGCTGATAAAATTTCTCGCGATTTTTGAATCTTTCTACCTGTTCATAGTGTTCAAAATGTTCGCCGAATTTAACTGCACCGTGGTGCGCTGGATTCTGTGGCAAAACACGGATTTCTTGCGGTATTATTGCCGCGTGAATTTTTACCACAATGCGTGCAGCTGCATACAATTCCATAGGTCGCAGAATAGACGGAAAAAAGCCGCGCGAATAAAAATCGCAGTGCGTGCTAAGCCTAATACGCTCACTCTCTCGCCGGAGTATGCGGGATGGAAGATTTAAAAATATACGTGAGTAAGTTTATAAGCAAAACGTCAATTTGTGTTTCACAAAATCAGGTACGAGAACACGACGAACGAAAACTTCCTTAGATGCGTTCCGTTTCACGATTATTTTTTGTTTGCTGGAAAATATTTCGATATTTTTTTAAGTCCTAAAAGTTACATTTTGAGTCGTGTTACATGGAGGTTACATGAGAAGGTCAAAAGTTACGTAAAATGTAACAAAAGTTACGTTCTGGCAACGCTGCACTAAAGCTGACTTATTACAGTGTTGCCAGTGACAGATAGTCAAATATTACATAAGACATCGCAATATGTTACATTTTCATGAGAAAAGTTACATTACCTTATTTTATGTGGAAAATGACAATGAAATGACTAGAGTCTGGACAAAGAAAGCGTGTTCTGGGGTATTTTCAAAGTTTTAATATGGCAACATTATTAAGTTGTCAAAGGCACGTCAAAGTCTATGATTGCGATTCAAACAGCGTCTTAATTTGGCAATAATAAAACTTTTTTCTTCTTACCTACCGATCAATCTCCTTCGTTTATCCTCTATTGGCGGAATTGTGTAAATTATACACATCTGGTGCCATTCAAACAAGAAGTGAAGTGATATTATTTTGTGAAGACATTTTTTTTTAAGACTGCTTTAATACGGGTAAAACAATAAAAAGTAACCTGCGAAAGCTCCTACATATTATGATCAATAAGTTCAAACTTAAACAAGACGAGAAAGAAGTTGTTTACCAAGAATAACAACAATGTTTAGATGCGATGTCGGATTTTTTAGGATAATATGACTTGGTAATCTTGATCCATGTTGGCTGATTATTACATATTTACGATATGATACCTTTTCTTATGTTTATGTTTCAATGCTCCTCATTTTACCGAATAACTGCAGAAGACTGGAAAAAAATGACGGACCTTGTAATAAATGTGGAAAATAAATATAAACAAAGAGATCACGCAAAAGAAGTATTGGAAAAAAATATAATAAGTGTAGATGATGATGCAGATACAGATGAATCCTTAGAGGTTGAATTATTGGACTCTGATTTTGAGTGTGATGATTAAATAATTAATAAATTAAATATTAAGTGGGTTAATTTATGCATATACTAATTAATAAATCTACACACTCGTTTTTAACTCACGACAGTTTTATCCATGACAGTCACGGCTCCGTCACACTTCACCAAACGGAGTCGATAAAAACATAAAATAAATTATAATAAATACAAAGAATACAAGTATCAAAACAGTTAACTAGAGGTAGTTGGTGATACCACATTAAGATTTTTTAAATTTGCTGCGTTTTTCAGATAACGCTTTCGTTGGCCAGACTCTAATACGCTCACTCGCTCGCTGGAGTAAACGGGATGGATGATTTAAAAATATACGTAAGTGAGTGGATTAGCAAAACGTCAATTTGTGTGTCACAAAATAAGATGCTACAACAGGACGACCAAAAACTTCCATAGATGCGTTCAGTTTCACGATTATTTTATATTTTACTAGCTGTTCCCCGCGGCTTCGCTCCCGTGGACCACTCCACAGGACCCGTTTTCGTTATTAAAAACAGCCTATGACACTCAGGAATAATGTAGATTTCTATTGGTGAAAGAATGATTTAAATCGGTCCAGTAGTTTCGGAATCTATTCGGTACAAACAAACAAAAAAATCTTTCCTCTTTATAATATTAGTATAGATGAAGTCCTAAAAGTTCTGTACATGAGAAGGTCAAAAGTTATGTAAAATGTAACAAAAGATACGTTCTGGCAACCGGACAGGCATCCGCATGACAGTTAGTTCTTGAGTTGACAGTGACAGAAATGTTTTATTGTTTGGCTTTTTAGTGATCTGGCTAATCTGGCCTTTGAGTAAAATCATGTTTTTTGATGCAGTCACTTCAAACAAAAACTCTTTTTTACACTAATGGACCGATAGCGCTGGCCTATTTTTAAGTCATAAGTTTAAAAAATTCTAAAGTTACTTATTTTTTGCCTATGGATACAGTTGTACATATGTAGCTTATTATTGCGTTTTTTGTCACATCTGTTACTTGCATTTTCAGTAATTCGATGATTTGTGGCTGATTCTTTTTATTCAAATCAAAACTGGCAAAAAATATTTAAAGTTTAAAATAATTATTGTATCATATCTAGGATAGCCTGTGGAGTGTGCAAACCCAATTTGTGTCATATTTGCCTAGTGCAAACTGACATAGGGTCAGTATGTAAAAAAAGTGCAAAAAAAAAAAAAGTTTATGAAATAGTATTTCCTTTCTCAGATCACTTATAAATGGCTATTATTTAAATTAGGGCACGCAATTTTAAGATTTTTCATTGTTTTGTTTTTCCCAGCTAAAAACGCTTCAAAAAAATATTATAATCATTAGAGTTCAGCTATTCAATATCATAAATGCATGAAAAATCGACTTTGTAAATTTGTGTCATTTTCATGCACGATAAGCACTGACCTCTATTATACAAGTGTATGATAGAGGTCAGTGACGATAAGTATTTAAATGAATAAAACACATAAACAATGGTTGCGGTCGAAGCGGGCAGTCAAAGCGCGCGGACGCGGCCAGGCGGCATTACGCGCGCACACATGTTCGTTCGGTACGATTTCTTTTTAGATGCGAAGCGTTCCTATATAAATAACATAACTATCATATTGAGTGTTGATTGACTCTTATCTCCGCCACGTAATGAACAAATGTGTAGGTAACTTATAGAGATAAAAAATAATGACGTGCGAATTATGTACAAAGCGCGCGTGTCTGCATTCTCATTGCCTACGAATGTCAATGGTCAATGCTTTGTATGCTTAGAAGACGGTCAATGTGGTCAATATTATATTAGATTGACGCTTCGATTCGCTTCGAATTTGAACCTGAAAGCGAAAGGTAGGTAGGTATCGGCATACCTACCTATAGCTTTCAGATTCAAATTAGCCGTATAACAAAAAAGCGGTAGGTAGGTAGGTATCGGCGTACCTACCTACCGCTTTTTTGTTATACGGCTTCTCGATATCCCGCGCCCCGCTTCGAGTAGGCAGTGTACAGTTAGCAATTGCTCGGTTCTATGAACTTCAATAATCCTCTTTCTTTAACAATAACTGTTAACGTCTAGTATGAGACCACATATCGACACCCAATATGAATAACATTGTAACTTTAGTTACACATTGGTACAACTTTACGTCACGTGAAATCAGCAAGAACAGAACTTTATTTCTGCCTTTTAACCGTATTTCTGTGGCAATAAGAACTACTTTTGTGAAATAAAATAATTTCATTGTAATTATTAATGAATAATGTTTCTACTGAAGTATACTTTTAGATCAAGTTCCAATACACAAAAGTTTTGTTAACAAGGGTTTATTTGTGTTAAATTCATTTTAAAATGCTATAATAATAATAATTATTCATCTACCATCGCTCTACTATCCACTGCGTGGTATGCATTGCAGTAGGGGGAACGTATTTATTTTTATATTTGATATGCTAGCGCTTGAACACTACCTTACCTGATGGTAAGCAATGACGTGGTCGAAGATGAAGCACGCTTACCTAAAAGTAACCTATTCACTCTTGACTGAGTGAATAGGTTACGCCTTGACTGACCGTGTTGTACCGATTGTATGAATCTGCTCAGTGGGCCGACTAACTCGACAATACAGCATGATATTATTGTTTACTTTGACCAGCCTATCTTAACTCAGCGACGATGTTAAAGGCTCGAGCTTTGACTCGACCAGTGCCTCATTGCCGATGTGCTTCTTGACCCGTTTTTTGATAAACTTAAGTGCATCAAGCTGGTATTTGGCAGATCCGTCCGAAAAATGAGAACAGTACTCCATACATAAATACACTTGAGCTTGATAAAACTTGATCAACTGTTCTGGCGTGAATAAACATCTCACTTTTGCGAGGATCCCCAACTTTTTGGCAGCCAACTGAGCGTTTGCCTTAATGTATGGTTCAAAATTGAGGAACGTGTTAAACATAATGCCAAGAAGCTCAAAATGGTCAATTATCGTTACGTTTAGGACAGGAGCCGAGTGAAATTAGCTCATTTTAGCGGAAAAAAGACATGCTTGGGTTTTAGCGGCATAAACCTGACCAAATTGGCATCGCCCCATTTGGAGACTGCCTTCAAGGATAAACTGAAACGCTCCACCATACCATCACAAAGGACAAGGATGGACAAGTACCTCTCAGCAACAGTGATGTCGTCTGCATACCCAAGTTTTTAGCGGATCGTTTATGTGCAGCTAAAATAAAGTTGCTGAGAGTACCAACCCTTGAAGGACCCATTCATATCCAATTGGTCCGACGAGCAGCCATCGATAACCATTCGAATGGATCGATCCCTCAATAAATCTGCAATCCAATCACACATACTATTACCAGGCAGACCGGATGAAGGAAGCTTACTAATAAGGCTTCCGTGAAAGACCCTATCGAAAGCTTTCGAGCGCCACCCCTTGCCTCTCGATGGCCTTACTCCAGATGTGAATGTAGAAGATGCCCTGTAGAACGATATCGGCGGCAGCCGTATTGGCAATCACTTAGGATGTCATTAGCTTCTAGGTATGCCAGCACACGTAGAGATGGGTCTGTACGAGTAATTGGCCGGGTTAGATCGACTGTCCTTCTTGGACACGGGCTGTACGTTAGCTTACTTCCAAGCATTTGGCTCTTATCCAGTTTCATACGAAAGGCGAAATAGACGTGTCAAGATCAAAGACAGTTCGGGAGCACAAGTTTTAAGGACAAGTGTTAGTATCCCGTCCGGGTCACTAGCTTTGTTTAAGTCAAGGTTGCCGAGTACGAACCCTACAAACGTCAAATAGAGAGGCAAATAAGTTTGCCTTCTCCTCAGTGAAGTGGGCTGGCGACCCGTCGATAGTTTTAGTAGTGGTCGAAGTGAGGGATGGCAGAAGTTCGACTCAACCGACTTACCTAGGAATCAAAACGCTTTACTACCTGCTGGGTAAGAAGCAAGTTTTGTCCCTATTCGGCCAATGTGGTCGAACCGAGCCCCTCGCAACTCCTTCTTGCAGGACTTGGCAGCGCTGTTGAAGGCCTTTTTTTCTAACTAACGTGACTCGCACTAACCGTTCGAGCGTCGATTCATGCCAGGTACGCCTCATGTTTAAGCACAGCTGCGTGGCCGGCCTTGTAGAACGGAATGTAGTACTTAATTCTCTAACGCAACACATTAGTCACGGCGTCCGCGCAAGATGAGGGATCAGAATGCGAAGAAAGATCGTTTCCCATCCCAATCTGCCGACTTGTACTCAAAAACCCGCCGTGTGCCTCTTGGGCGAAGAGTAGACGGACACAGACTTTACCAGACAGCGGTCGGAACCAGGGGCGGCTGTACTTTAAGTTCACTCGTGCGCTGAACTGCCAGATTTTAAAAGGTTTAGAAAAAAAATAAAATGTTTAATAATATCTGATTAACTATCTATTCAATATTCACGAAATTATGACGAACAAATTTAAGCTCTTTGCTAAAGTAATAAGACGTATACTGCTGTAAAAAATATTCCCCGTGCGGTAGGCTAAAGCGCACGGCGAGAGTTCATACAATTCTACGAGAAACAAGCGAAAACGCCTGGCGCGTGAGACAGAGATAGTTCAATAGAAAATGTACGGCAAAATATGACCACTCTCGTGCGCCGTCCCAGCGAACCGAAGATTACCGAGAGCGGGCGAGGTTTGACGAACGAAATTTATCTTCGGATCGAGTACCAACATTATAAGTTGTACAACGACGTAACTAGATGGCGTTGGCGTCGAATTAGAAGTCGCTAGCGAGATGGTTTGCCGATTTACATAGGCACCTGTGAATTTTAGTTAATCCAACACAATTACCCAGTGAGACGGCAAAGTGCACTACTACTTCTATGCTCCACCAGCCGCCACTGGTCGGAACTATACATTGTGAAGTTATCGACATAGAGTACCTATCGGTTTTCAGCAGAAGTTCCAAGCAATTGGCCGTGTGCGAATCAATATCCCCCGTTGCCGTTGCCCCCTGAACCAGCTGGCTGATTAGCGCTAACGAAAGCTTACGCATCTCCCCTCCAGCATGATCACTGCACTGGTATGGGAAGAGCCTCTCCTGGTGGTGAGCATTAAAGTCCCCCCATGTCACTAATTAGGCGTAAGGGTACCGCTGCTGTGCCGCATCAGCCGCTTCAATGAGGTAATCTGTGAGTCTGCTTGTCACCTGATCTTTGCTATGCGAACGGTAGACACAGGCATAGATAATTTTATCCAGACCACCAAAGCCCAAAGCGTTGTGATTATTAATTGAATTACAATAATTATTAAAAAACGAGTTTTATTAGCTCTTCCATAGTACTTCCTGTACTATGGAACCTGTCTCTTTATCCGAATGTAACATTGATACACATTGTAATTTTTGCTTACAATAAAATTTATCAAAGAAAAAATTATACCGACTTCGGTATAATTTTTAATCGTACAATAAGATACAATGATATTCACAGAAAACATCTTTCAAAAGTTTTCATGACCTCATTGTAACGGTAGTTACAAATCTGTACTATCTGTAACCCCAGCTCGCGAATCAACGCTGACCGAACGACTCTTGCCACTCCTTGCTCGGAAGGATGGATGGTATCGTCGACGTTGATCCTAGCAGTGGATTATTTTTAGTAGAGGTCTTGAGAAAAAGAAAATTCACTTTGTTTGAATATTTTTATAGGAAAAAAATTGCACTTAGGCATTTATCCAGACTACAAATTTTACATTTTGAGTTTAGTTTAAGTATTATCTAAAATAAGTTTTAGATTATATGTGGCTCCTCAGTTTCGGTATTTCAAAATTTCTAAACTGGGGAGTCCAATTTCGTAAGCTAATTTCGAAATTGAAAATGTACGAAACTGCATGCCCTAGTTTTGACGTCTCCACCCAGATTCCTGTTGTTCTTCGCCGCTTCGTCCGCCGGTGGTCCGTGTTGCTCTATGTTCGTGGCCAATCATTCCCGCAAAGAGACGGTTCATGCTGGCCGCTTAAGCGCATTGACACGGAATCTCTTAGGGTACTATCAGACGGAGAGCTGTCACGCGGTCAACCGTTCAAGTGGTCAGTTTTGCGTTCGAGCGTGCATTTGCTCACAAATTCCGCTGTTGGTTTGTCTATGCTGTACCCAGAATTGTCACCATGTTTTTTGACGATAGTTCTTCATTGGAAGTTGATTTCTTGCCTCGCATCCGCGCACAATTCAAAAGGCGCCGTCTGTACTGGTTGTCTGAAAAGGTTGAGCAGCTTCGTCTCGCATGTATGTCGTGTGTCTGCGTGGCTGCTAGACGTCCTTTTAAACGATAATGGAGGAGACGTTGACGGGATCCTGACTAGGAAACCACGCTGTATGAGGTGTACCGTGTGACGAAAAAGGTTCTATATCTGGCCATCAGTAAGTCGTACATCTAATCAACAATATCCGAAAAACTTAATAAGTACCAAGAACTCGCCATAGAAATTAAAACCCAGTAGAAAGTACAAACCGTCCACATAGTCTCTATGTTAGTTTTATCTACCGGTGTATACCAAAGGCTCTCACGTAAAGTCTTAACACTCTACACATGCTCCAAAAAGTTTCAATACTTGTCGCATAAACCTGAAATTCTTGACTTCCTCTACATTATCATCCACCTTTTCAATTTAATTTTCTCCTTACAGACTTGGTCCTGGCCCGTGTATAAGGTCGTATACTCTCTTAAAAGAGAAGCAAAGTAAAGAAGTCTATATAACAATAATAATAATAAGTGGAGGTGGTGGTGATAAGGACTATTGGCCCCTGCCAATAGTCCTTTTATAGTTTTAGGTTATCGATCCACGAAACCTCCCAAACCCATAGCGCAATGTGTTTTGTCTCTATGTTCTGAAATGTGACACCAACCGGCGACCATCCCTGTACGCACCAGCCACTACGCAAGAGCACCCAAGGACAATTCCCAAATTCCGCCCATGGTTAATCGCAAAAATTTTAAAGAGGCTAGGATGAATAAGGCACCCCTTGTTCCTAATAGGTATACAGACAGTTACAAAAGTCTAGCAGTGGACCACAGAGAAACTTATATTGGACGTCTTTCAGCTGATATGATGATAATAACGGTAGTGTAGACAACGTTTAATAAAAAATGTGTAAACCTGTCTATCGACTAAAACATTTAGAAAATAATGCACATTTAGAAATAATTGCTGAACCCGCAAAATGCGGATTTAGCACTTGACATCCAAGCATTTTCTAATAAAGGGTTAACCCAAAGTGCTTATGCGTCAGGATTGTAGAAGTGGTTGATACGCCACTGTCCGGTTGCTCCCTTAACGGTTCGCACTCCAAAGTGCGTAATTCCGAATGATGTGAAGTCCTGCCACTCCATAATGACCTCGCCCGACTGGACATCACGGACTGTAATCTTGCCTCTCCTCCATTTGATTATAAATTTATTAAAGTTATCGGTAGACAAGAGTCCGAGTGGAGTCAATACCTCAACCTACGGGTCAACAATACGTATTTAATGAAAGTTCCAATAGTGATAAAGTTGTCTTTGCTTGTATAATAAATAGACCGCACGTCGTTGGTAACAGTTTTGCCTTAAGCTGGCTTAAGAGTAGTACGTAATTTCAATGGAATGTGAGACTTAGATTATACTGATTTTGGTACGAGTACCACTGACGTGTGACCTACTGTTTCGTCTATGGATCAACCGAAACACAGCCGATCATGAATTCATGGCATTCTATCCTACCTTATCTGGTTTTTTTCTGCTGTATCTAATTACAGACTTTTTGTTCCCCCAACCACCGAGTATAATTTCGTACATAGGATCCATTTCAGTTGGAGCTGGTGTCAACGCTACATGGCAGTTGTGGGGACCTCGAAATTCAAATGTCAAAGAACCCGCGAGAATGATCCAGCATGATCACTGCACTGGTATGGGAAGAGCCTCTCCTGGTGGTGAGCATTAAAGTCCCCCCATGTCACTAATTAGGCGTAAGGGTACCGCTGCTGTGCCGCATCAGCCGCTTCAATGAGGTAATCTGTGAGTCTGCTTGTCACCTGATCTTTGCTATGCGAACGGTAGACACAGGCATAGATAATTTTATCCAGACCACCAAAGCCCAAAGCGTTGTGATTATTAATTGAATTACAATAATTATTAAAAAACGAGTTTTATTAGCTCTTCCATAGTACTTCCTGTACTATGGAACCTGTCTCTTTATCCGAATGTAACATTGATACACATTGTAATTTTTGCTTACAATAAAATTTATCAAAGAAAAAATTATACCGACTTCGGTATAATTTTTAATCGTACAATAAGATACAATGATATTCACAGAAAACATCTTTCAAAAGTTTTCATGACCTCATTGTAACGGTAGTTACAAATCTGTACTATCTGTAACCCCAGCTCGCGAATCAACGCTGACCGAACGACTCTTGCCACTCCTTGCTCGGAAGGATGGATGGTATCGTCGACGTTGATCCTAGCAGTGGATTATTTTTAGTAGAGGTCTTGAGAAAAAGAAAATTCACTTTGTTTCAATATTTATAAAGGAAAAAAATTGCACTTAGGCATTTATCCAGACTACAAATTTTACATTTTGAGTTTAGTTTAAGTATTATCTAAAATAAGTTTTAGATTATATGTGGCTCCTCAGTTTCGGTATTTCAAAATTTCTAAACTGGGGAGTCCAATTTCGTAAGCTAATTTCGAAATTGAAAATGTACGAAACTGCATGCCCTAGTTTTGACGTCTCCACCCAGATTCCTGTTGTTCTTGGCCATAGAGCAACACGTCCGCCGGTGGTCCGTGTTGCTCTATGTTCGTGGCCAATCATTCCCGCAAAGAGACGGTTCACGCTGGCCGCTTAAGCGCATTGACACGGAATCTCTTAGGGTATTATCAGACGGAGAGCTGTCACGCGGTCAACCGTTCAAGTGGTCAGTTTTGCGTTCGAGCGTGCATTTGCTCACAAATTCCGCTGTTGGTTTGTCTATGCTGTACCCAGAATTGTCACCATGTTTTTTGACGATAGTTCTTCATTGGAAGTTGATTTCTTGCCTCGCATCCGCGCACAATTCAAAAGGCGCCGTCTGTACTGGTTGTCTGAAAAGGTTGAGCAGCTTCGTCTCGCATGTATGTCGTGTGTCTGCGTGGCTGCTAGACGTCCTTTTAAACGATAATGGAGGAGACGTTGACGGGATCCTGACTAGGAAACCACGCTGTATGAGGTGTACCGTGTGACGAAAAAGGTTCTATATCTGGCCATCAGTAAGTCGTACATCTAATCAACAATATCCGAAAAACTTAATAAGTACCAAGAACTCGCCATAGAAATTAAAACCCAGTAGAAAGTACAAACCGTCCACATAGTCTCTATGTTAGTTTTATCTACCGGTGTATACCAAAGGCTCTCACGTATAGTCTTGACACTCTACACATGCTCCAAAAAGTTTCAATACTTGTCGCATAAACCTGAAATTCTTGACTTCCTCTACATTATCATCCACCTTTTCAATTTAATTTTCTCCTTACAGACTTGGTCCTGGCCCGTGTATAAGGTCGTATACTCTCTTAAAAGAGAAGCAAAGTAAAGAAGTCTATATAACAATAATAATAATAAGTGGAGGTGGTGGTGATCAGGCAGGGGCCAATAGTCCTTTTATAGTTTTAGGTTATCGATCCACGAAACCTCCCAAACCCATAGCGCAATGTGTTTTGTCTCTATGTTCTGAAATGTGACACCAACCGGCGACCATCCCTGTACGCACCAGCCACTACGCAAGAGCACCCAAGGACAATTCCCAAATTCCGCCCATGGTTAATCGCAAAAATTTTAAAGAGGCTAGGATGAATAAGGCACCCCTTGTTCCTAATAGGTATACAGACAGTTACAAAAGTCTAGCAGTGGACCACAGAGAAACTTATATTGGACGTCTTTCAGCTGATATGATGATAATAACGGTAGTGTAGACAACGTTTAATAAAAAATGTGTAAACCTAGCTATCGACTAAAACATTTAGAAAATAATGCACATTTAGAAATAATTGCTGAACCCGCAAAATGCGGATTTAGCACTTGACATCCAAGCATTTTCTAATAAAGGGTTAACCCAAAGTGGTTATGCGTCAGGATTGTAGAAGTGGTTGATACGCCACTGTCCGGTTGCTCCCTTAACGGTTCGCACTCCAAAGTGCGTAATTCCGAATGATGTGAAGTCCTGCCACTCCATAATGACCTCGCCCGACTGGACATCACGGACTATAATCTTGCCTCTCCTCCATTTGATTATAAATTTATTAAAGTTATCGGTAGACAAGAGTCCGAGTGGAGTCAATACCTCAACCTACGGGTCAACAATACGTATTTAATGAAAGTTCCAATAGTGATAAAGTTGTCTCTGCTTGTATAATAAATAGACCGCACGTCGTTGGTAACAGTTTTGCCTTAAGCTGGCTTAAGAGTAGTACGTAATTTCAATGGAATGTGAGACTTAGATTATACTGATTTTGGTACGAGTACCACTGACGTGTGACCTACTGTTTCGTCTATGGTTCAACCGAAACACAGCCGATCATGAATTCATGGCATTCTATCCTACCTTATCTGGTTTTTTTCTGCTGTATCTAATTACAGACTTTTTGTTCCCCCAACCACCGAGTATAATTTCGTACATAGGATCCATTTCAGTTGGAGCTGGTGTCAAGGCTACATGGCAGTTGTGGGGACCTCGAAATTCAAATGTCAAAGAACCCGCGAGAATGGGTTGGAATTTATACTGGAACTTATCAATAGTACTGAATTCAGCCAGACCTGTACCGATAGCAAAAGGCAGTAATGAATATTCTCGCATGAGTTCATTATACTTGGTGATTTAAAGAAGAATGTAGGAAATTTAAAAGCATTTACAACCTTCAATTTTCCAAGTGCCTCTCGCGCCCTTTCCTGTTCTCACTCCGACAAAGGTAATCGGGAAAGGTTCGGGATCTTCCCAAGAGAGTATAGGGGTATCTTCGTCTTCACGACCGGCGTGAATGCTACCCCTGTCCCAACGAATCCAGAAACCCCTAAATTCACTGCTACTTACAATATTAGGGGTTTCGACCTCAGCTTTGTCTGGCTTTGTCCTGTTTCTCCTAATCACACTCTTTGTGTTTTTCCAACCTCCAAAAAAGACCTGGTTAATTAATTGGGGAACAATTCTGTAATACTAGGTCGGTAGCTAATATGAGATACTGTAATCTTTAAAAAATAAAACAAAGAAAGTCAATAATATATCCCACCTCAAGCATAGGATCACTTTCTTTGCGTTCCCTGGTAAGGGCAATGTGGGCATCATTGGAGGTTTGCACTTGAAATTGCACGGACCCGCTCGATACCGGAAATAAACTATATGTGGGGTTGTCCTCGGTAGATAATTCTGTAATTATTGTAACAAAACTCAAGTAGAAATATGCATGGACATATTGGACATGGACATATACTTTGTACTAAGTATAACTAGGAAAACTCAATGGAAACATTTTTTTTATACCTACCTAACATAATAACACAGAGCAGTGGTGGCCCAGTGGTATCGGCCGCGACTTACTAAGTTGTTGGTCGTGGATTCGAACCTAGGCAGGCGCTTTAGTTTGTGTAAATTATTTCATCACCACTGCTCTCAAAACGGTAAAGGAAAACATCGTGAGGAAACCGGCATGTCCTATAGAACCAAAAATTCGAAGACATGTGACATCCACCAAACTGCACTGGGCCTAAGTGGTGGATTACAGCTCATTCCCTGTCACAGAGAGGAAGGAGGCCTGTGTCCCAGCAGTGGGAACATTAAAAAAGGCTGATGATGATGATGTCGATGACATAATATCAACAACTTAGCTGCATTGAAACAAGGACCCAAATCGGATTACAGATAGGCATACCTTACACCGACTTATCAAAAAAAGCCTAGATTATTGAAAGATTTGGGAAATTAAAGTCAATTTTCATTTACTTTGTTTTCGAGTAGATATACCTGCAACCGGTAGACTATGATGGATGAGAGAAAACAATGACAATTCTCAAAAACTTTGAAAGAAATTTCTTAATTTAAGGTCAGACCGCACTAGGCGTAACTGCGCGTCAGCGGAGCGACGCGACAAAATATATTGTATGAGATAAAGTGTCACGTCGCGTGGTTCCGCTGCCGCGTATTGCGGTTTATCTCATACAAAGTATATTTGGTCATGTCGCGTCGCGTCGCTCCGCTGACGCGTAGTGAGGTTTGACCTTAAGTGTATAGATAGAAATAAAGATAGTTAACATACCCATTATATTATCAGCCATGATTTTGTATTAAGTGCTTGATTCTTGTTTCATCTACGAAATAGGGTTTATCTCAGAAGGAACTGAGATGTTTTCTTCTTGTTGTCTATCTAACTATATAATTTTAGTAAATTCAGAGAGCCCTACCAGAGTTTTTCTAGTAGGTTACGACTTGGCCGTTTTGTTGACTATTAGATGTTGTTTTTAACCCCTGACGGAAAAAGAGAGCTGTTATATGTTTGACGTGTGTTGCTGTGTCTCTGTGTGTAAGAATAAGAAAATAAAAAAAATTCATAAAAATTATATTTTAAAAATTCAATCAACAACGATCCAGTAACACAAAACATTAGACGACAGTGCTTTATATCGCTAAATAAAATATAACCCGACCAATTGAAATATTGCTCGTTAATTTCCTAGGTCTGTCTGTGGCATCATAGCTCTTAAACGGATGAAACGATTTTGATATAGTTTGTTTTTGTTTGAAAGGTGACTTTGTCGAGAGTGTTCTTGGATTGTGTTTGATTAAAATTGGTTAAGCCATTCAGAAGTTATACGCATATTGCTCTTATATCGTGTGATAATTACGTGTTTTGATTGAAGCGTGAAACATGAAAAGCATGAAACAAAAATTAAATGAAAAAAATATAAAACCGTCGACACAAAAACCTCTAAAAAGCCAAAAACCGGCCAAGTGCGAGTCGGACTCGCGCACGAAGGGTTCCGTACCATTATCGCAAAAAAAATGCAAAAAGATCACGTTTGTTATATGGGAGCCCACTTAAATATTTATTTTATTCTGTTTTTAGTATTTGTTGTTATAGCGGCAACAGAAATACATCATCTGAGAAAATTTCAGCTGTCTAGCTATCAAGGTTCATGAGATACAGCCTGGTCATGAGAGACAGACCTGGCCTGGTCATGGATCGTGGATTCTTAGTGACAGGATCCCGTTTATACCCTTTGGGTACGGAACCCAAAAAAATTGCCTGCTGTAAACGTTGGCGGTTCCCCGTCACGAGTACCTACGAAGCAAATTTTTTGCTTATTGGCGGTTTTGTGTCGACGGTTTTTTCACTTTTTTTTAAGGGTATTCGCGCGAAATTCAGTTTTATTACGTTTTTTGCAATTCATAACTCAGTATTAGGTTGCGCATATACGCGCGAAATTCAGTTTTTCTTACGTTTTTGCAATTCATAACTCAGTATTAGGTTGTACAATTTTAGCACACAGTGGTAACCCACAGATTGCGGCTAATTGAGAGCTGGCAACCTTATTTTTATACGACTACCCAAGGGAGTGTTATGTTTTCAGGGTATGAACCATGACATGAGTAAGTTTGTGAGTTTCTTTATTCCACCATAATTTCTAAACGGCTTAACTGATATCAGGTATGTGTTATCGTTAGAAGTGTTGCGTTATCCCGGGTCACATATTTTGTTTTAGTGAAAATTTAAGAAATATAAAGGTGAGCCATGGGTCATGAAAAAAAAACGGAAATATTTTTTAATTCATTTTTGGCGAAGGCAGGCGTGCCTTGGCGAACGAAAGTGAAATAAAAATAGTTCGGTTTTTTTCATGAACCATGGCTTAACTTTATATTTCTTATATATCTAAAAAAAACAAGCTAAATGATTTTAGTGCATTAAACTTATTTATTGTGCAATTAAACCGGCATTGTGCACAAAAGTAGGAAAAAAATTCTACACCACTTTGTTTCTAATGTCGTTGGATTAACTTGCAAAACTTATATATTTCGGGTTGACTATCAAACATAAATTTCAATTTATTTAATGATTAGCACTTCGCCCGCGACTTCGTTCGCATGATCCGTATTTTATCCTACAGATGAGTTTTTAGTTCAGCCCCTTAAAGGTTGAATTTCCAGAAATCCCTTCTTAGTGCTATCCTATATCATAAAATAAGCCCTGTACAGTAAAATTCTTCAAAAATCTCTAACACTCCCCCCCATCTAGGTTAGTATTTATGCCAAGTTTCAAATATATAAGCCCAATAAATTCACACCTTTTTACCTCCTTAGCGGAAGAATTTCCAAAAATAGTAAATACATGAATTCTTTTTATCAACCATGAGTATAAATCTAAAAGTTCAGCCAACTTACAAACTGTAGAAATTTTATACAAACTTTCAACCCCATTTTTACTCCCTTAGGGGTAGAACAACCGAACTAAAAAAAAACTCATTGTTTTTTTTATTAATAAAGAGCGTAATCTAACAATTTCAGATGTTTTACCTTCCAAATCGAAGAAAGTGCACATAAAGTTTCAACACCTATTTTATCCACTAAGGGGTAGAATTTTCAAAATCCAATAAATACTTGAATTCTTTTTATCAACCAAGACCGTAAATCTAAAATTTCAAGTATCCAATTTACAAACTGTTAAAATTTCATTCAAACTTTCAACCCCCCTTTTACCCCCTTAGGGGTGGAATTTCCAAAATTCCTTTCTTAGTGCGCACTTACGTCACTTGAGGAACCTGCCTGCAAGATTTCATCTTTATACGTCAAGTGGTTTTCGATACTTCGTGATGAGTGATTGATTGACCTTTCGCTTTTATATAAATATACTAGCTGTCCCACGCGGCTTCGCTCCCGTCAACTGGCTACCTACCTACCCTACCCTACCTACATACATGAATGTTGTGTAACTTTAACCACATACGCAGCGCACGCAACGGAAGCTCTCAAAAAGGAACAAAAGAAACACTTTGCACTCGGGCGAAGCCGCGGGCGGCAGTTATTAAAATATAAAACATCAGTTCTCAAACACTTTAATTATTAATAAAACCATTTTTTAGGCGTTGGATGCGATCCAGGTGTTGAAGCGGGACACACGAGCGTTGACGCCAGGAAATCTTGCTAGAGCGCATCCCATACCGAAGGAGCAGACGCCGACCTGGACACCGTTGTGGTAGAGAGGACCGCCGGAATCACCCTGGCACTGGTCGCGACCACCGACATCCAGCCAGCCGGAACACAACATGTTGTCGGTGATAGACCTACCTATGATTGCATACCTTTGTTGACAAACAGCCTGGTTTACAGTCCAAATTTGGACGTGACGTAGTTGCTCAGAAGGAGAACCGCCCATCTGTAAATAGGAAAGAATAATGCGTCTCTAAACAGTGTTTTTACTTGCGAAATGTTCACACAAAAGAAAAGAAAACAATACCAATGGAACTATGCGAAGGGTACCTAAAGAGTTAGCAACTCAGCATTAATTTGAATAATTGGTGTCATACACTCAGCGCTGGTTTTCAGTTAGCATGCCGCAGAAATACATGGACTTATGATAGATAAACGTTATAAAATCACTTAAATTTCAATACCGAAACGATATTTTGTAAAAATCTGTTGAAATGATAAACAAACTCACAGAAGTAGTGCCCCATCCGGTGGCCCAGACGACCTGGTTATCGGCCAGGTTATAATTAGTACCAGCGATGGAAACGGGACGGACATTGTTGTTGTATACGATGGCAGTGGAAGATCTCAAGATGGAGATGTCATTGTCAGTTGTGCGAGAATCGTAGTTGGGATGGTTGATAATACTTTGTAGGTTGTGAACAACACCACCGCTGTTGGCCCAGGTCGATCCTACACGGAAGCGCCATCTGTTGGCGGCATCCCCACTGTAAAAATAAACTTATGTCAAGATTATAGTAAAGTGTTGTATATATTTACTGAGTTTTGTAATACAGAGAACTTTGACAAAGCACAATGTCAATCGTGCGTGAAGGCAAACAAGGTAAGAATATCATCCGTTCTAGAATCAATACCACGTAAGTATATTATTTATCTATATTAATATTATTAACTAGGAAAGATTTTTTTGTTTGTTTGTACCGAATAGGCTCCGAAAATACTGGGCCGATTAAAAACCATTCTTTCACCAATAGAAAGCTACATTATTCCTGAGTAACATAGGCAATTTTTTTATCCCGAAAACGGGTGCGGGAGCGAAGCCGCGGGGAACAGCTAGTATTGTATAAAGCAATATACTTACATGGTGCAATGAGCAGCCGTGAGCACGGATCTATTGTTGAGGATGGCTCCACCACACGCCTGCAGATAGGTGACCAGATTGTTTGAGAAGAGACATGCGGCCATACTGGGGTATTGGTCAATCGTCGTGACCGAACCACCGACTATCCTTTGGGGATTATTTGGAGCAGCTACAAGAAAATATTTTTATCTTTTATTAAATGTTCATTTATAATATCTCAAAGTTGCACCCTAATTCTGAAACACAGTAAATCACAGTTTCAATTACAAACGAATTCCTAATGCATTGCTGGCACATCTTACAATTTTCGTCTGCTTGGCAACGCAAAACAAGCAAAATATTCATTTTGTGATACGAAACCAACCTGTAGGAGCCATCGTACATTACCATCCATCGTTCATGCCAAAACTATATACAGCGTTAGAGGGTATTTTCTGCACTCCTGCGCACAATATAACACAATTTTATAGAATCTACTTACCAGCCGCAGCTGCGACGCAAAGGGCCAACAGAGCAATCACACGCATTGTCACTGTTTGCTGAAAACTAAGCAAACTTTGGCTTAGCTGTGACTTTTATAATTTTAGTAATGGCACTGATAACAAGATTAGTAATTCGTAGTGATGTAACGGAGGTTATCTAAGCGGAGACGAGATGCGGAGGTGCAGAGATTGACTTCGCAAGCGGCAAATAAAGAAAAATATTGAACTCATAACTTAATTTTATTAAGTAAAAGTCGTACAATTTTAGAAGGCAATATCTTTTATCCACATTTCACAATAAGCAGTTTTGTGGCGATGTTGCAACCGTGTGCAGTACGAAATGTTATATCGCTTGTCAGTACATATCCAATGAGCCCAAACACAATGGTTTTATCTTGTCTGGTTGGGGTGTTGCCACCTTCCGGCTCCATCATGAGACCAGCATAATGGTACTATGTATGTAATACCATATTATTACACTGCTGCTAAAGTTACATAAGAACGCCAAGTTTTAGCGTAACTGTAAGCCAGGAAGAGCTTGAAATATCGATTACTATATAGTTGCTAGTTGTCGGACCCACATACAAAGTAAAGCTTGTAATAAAATAATCGGGAAACAAAAGAGTT
This sequence comes from Orthosia incerta, assembly GCA_948252205.1. Lineage (NCBI taxonomy): Eukaryota > Metazoa > Arthropoda > Insecta > Lepidoptera > Noctuidae > Orthosia > Orthosia incerta. The sequence goes on along the minus strand of OX411744.1, from coordinate 9,271,097 downwards.
GGTCACTTGGTAGGTAATAAACCTGGCGATAACAGTGACATTAAATCAATTTTACATTATACCCATATTCGTCGATTTTCTCTCTTAGACGTTAATACTCTAGAGGCGGATGCGGATGCGCAGGTACGATTACCGCAAGTTGGTACATAAGTAAGAATTTCGGCCACTTGCGAAGGCGAATCCGAAGTTCCACTCCAACCCTAAACCGCGTTATATATTTATGAAAGATAAATCGTTATAAAATTTATCCTTAGATTAAAATGTACCCGTTTCTGCTTTGGCGTACTCGTATGAGATTATCGATAAAATATGGATTTACGTAAGTACCTTTATTGTAAAGCCGAATTATAATAAACGTAATATTTTTTGATGTATATTTTTTAACCGACTTTCCAAAAAGGAGGAGGTTCTATGTTCGACTTTATGTTTGTTTTTTTTTGTGTATGTGCACCGAATCACTGATATCTCCGTCAATTGTGGACCGATTTAGTAAATTCTTGTTCTCCTCTTTTTTTTTTTAAAGTATGTTCCGAAATTGGTCCCATTTTAATTTGGTGAAGCTTGGATGAAGAATTTCGAAGAATACAACAGAACTCTTCAATAAATAACGGTAAATATCTCGGGATTGCTGCAAACGCATGTCTGTTTATTGTTTATACCATTTCATAGCATAACATCACGCCAGTACGCTCTTAAGGGGTATGCAGATCTCTGATTTCACCGGTTATTCAAGTTTCATGATATTCGGACAATCTATTCTGGCGTACAACAAAAAAGTGAAATATAAAAAAAACGTTTTTGCAAAAAATAATACCGACTTCCAAATAAAAAACTACAAAGTGAAAAATTACTTTATTTTAGGAAGTTGGTGTAGTATTTTTTTGCCAATTTTTTTTTTTTAATTCGGTACACTACTTTCTAACCAATTAGTAAAACGACGTAACATAATTTCATATATAATGTTGGACAGATTGTGAGATACTTACACTAAAATGAAAATTTTGCAAGACACGCGGCAGCGTGTCTAGCAAAGTTCAAAAAAAGGTCCTAATGAACGCCTCTACTGGGATGTTGACTTTTGGCTCAAATCTATAAACTTCCAGCGAAGAAAATCACTTACCAGCAGGTGGCCATAGGTCAGCCTAAATGTATTGCCAGTTTAATGCACAAAAAAGCAGAAGCTGTAAGTCACTACAAGTGACTGTTCCTTTATTACCCTAGGCTGATACAATTTTCGCTCTCCCGAATTTATTCTACTTTGTAAGTTTAGAGTTAGTTAGATAATTAAGGAACAACGACACTACGAGACTGATCTATAGGGTAAGTTCATGATTGCTTGTTCCGAGAGTGCTTACCATTTATCGTAAATTCGCTTTTTCGCCTTGTGAATTAAGCCTATATTATCATCACGTTCTTAGGTACGCTATCTAAGCTGAAAACTAGATTTCGAATTATCGTTAATTCACTTATACCAATATACCGACTAATACTATTAATTAGGTAATTAAATCTTTTTGTCACTATGCGAGTTCCGCAGGGCTACATTTTAGCCCATTTCTATTTACGACCTTGCCTTATCTATACTAATATTATAAAGAGGAAAGTTTGTTTGTACCGAATAGGCTCCGGAACTACTGGACCGATTTTGAAAATTCTTTCACCATTAGAATGCTACATTATTCCTGAGTGACGTAGGATATTTTTTAATCCCGAAAACAGGTCCTGTGGGGTGGTCCACGGAAGCGAAGTCGCGGGGAACAGTTAGTTATACATAAAAGTCTAACACCCGGTTTCACAGAAGTCGATTATCGGGATATTAACGTAATTGACGAATAATCGCCGGTTAATTCTACTTTCATTTTATTTGTCACACTTGACAAAAATTACGAACTACGAGTAACCATTATGTTACAGCATTTTTGGGTGACGGAGAACCTTTTTCAATGTTTATCTCTTGTCAACGTGCCTAATTTATAATTGTTGGATATTGGTCGATTATTCGCAGATTAAAATTAATATTATGATTTTAAAGGCTTATATTACGATAAAAAGATGATAAGGGTCGGCGAAAACTATGGTGTGGGTTCAGTTTTTGGCGCACGGTTGGCGCAGTGGTTGAGCGATTGACTGCTGCGCTGCGTGTCGCGGGTTCGATTCCCGCACGGAAGAAATATTTGTATGACCTACAGATAGTTGTTCCGGCTCTGGGTGTTTGTGTATGTGAATTTATATGTTTGTAAACGCACCCACGATACAGGAAGAAAATCCTAGTGTGGGGCAACGATTTATTTATAAAAAAAAAAGTTATAAAAAATATGTTAATTAGATCAAATATAGTTGATTACCAAGATTTAAAAAAAATTACGTTATTACAAACTTTTTAAATTAAATAAATTATAAACACTTGACACAATTATCAAACACAGTTATTTTTTATGTAAATAAAAATAAAACAAAAAACTGTTACTGACCTGGGTATCGAGACTTCCTCACGCACATGAATGTTGACTGTATCCTGTACTTCGTGCTTACTAAGGTCCATTTCTGGATAGGAATGTGTTTAACTTGAAGCGGCTGGGGTGGTGACCCTGCCAGGGTAAACAGCACTAACCAAGGTCCGTACACTACTGACTGCATATTAATTTATACTCCAAAATAAGCCAAAACTAAACAAGTCTGATAAAGAGTCCTGAAAAATCAAACAAGGAAATTACAAGATGCTATGAAACCTATAGAATAAGCACTAATTACAAAGTCATCTCGATAAATTTAAATACGCCAAAAAGCTTATATAGCTCTTAATAGTTCAAAGAAATGGATTCCTTCACTTCGACCTGCCTCTACCAAATGCAAGTCCCGCACAGAGATCATAAATATAGCCACTAAATTTTATGCCAAACTATGTAGCCACCCGGACTTATTACAATAAGCAAAAGTCATCAACAAATGCAGAGACATCGTGCCGGTCCAAGAGTTCAAGGAACCTGAAATCCTGCTACAAATAACGAAGCAAAAAGCCCAGGACCCGACTGACTCACTAACGAATGTATCAAACTGGCTGATTCTACTACTGGCACCTATAACGTTACTATGGAACAAGATACTACACTAAGAAGTTGTAGCACATTCATGGACAGAATCCGAAATAATCTTGCTCTATAAAAAAGGTGAGCCAGTTGACATAGGGAACTATCGCCCCATGAGCGTGTTGTCCTGTCTCTATAAACTATTCGCCTCCTGTCTGCTGGAAAGAATATCCTCAGACATCGACTTACACCAACCGATTGAACAGGCAGGATTCAGACGCTGATTCAACACAGTGGATCTTTTGACCAAGTAATAGAGAAATACTTAGAGTATAATAGACTATTATATTAGCCGCACGGGTCGATCATCAAGGTTAAGCAACGCTTGATGAGGTCGGTCCGTGGATGGGTGACCATTTCAACATACCGAGTTTCCTCCGTGCCTCGGAAAGCACGTTAAGCCGTTGGTCCCGGCTGTCATTTGAAGATCTCTGACAGTCGTTACGGGTAGTCAGAAGCTTGAGATCTGACACCAGTCTTGTCAAGGGGTACCGTGTTACCCAGTTACTGGGTTGTGGATAGGTCAGATAGGCAGTCGCTCCATGTAAAACACTGGTACTTAGCTGAATCCGGTAAGACTGGAAGCCGACCCCAATATAGTTGGGAAAAGGCTAGGCAGATGATGATGATGAATAGACTATTATATTGTTACGAGCTGGGGTTCAGGGATAAATTATTTAAACAGCAGACTTCAATTAATCACACTTTATTACAAACACACTTCTTAAACAATTCTATGACTTCGCACTATTTTCCTTTTCGGTTCGCTGTGTCGCTTCCGAATCGAAACTGACTCACACCACTCCTCCTCGGTAGTCCTCGCGTCCTTGTGGGGCGAGCGGTCACGGAGCATAGCTCCTTACCCGCGGGTGCAGCACCGGAGCTCACAACTGCGAACCTGTCGCTGGGTGGTCCCTTGGACATGGCATGTTGCGAGCGCGAGTCTAAACCCGCGCTCGCTATGTTTTTCTTGTAGTGTGTGACTGTAGGCGCGCCACGGTGAGCGTTTCTGAACGACTCGCCGCTTCTTCACGACACCCTGGCGGTCTACCCCCACCAGGTGGGACCTATGGCGTACCATAGGAGGCCCAGCGAGAGCGACCAGCGTCAGAAGTGTCGACTTGACGAACCTACAGATAGGAATGAGTCGAATTAGTGGCACCAGTCTGACCAACTGTCAGAGCTAGCCGCTAGGTCGCTCCACAGACAGTGGCGCTGTAGATGTATGTGGGGGCGGCAATGTACTGAGTTACAACGCTCATGTGTTGCACCAATAGCGAGCGAGATATTCGCTGCGTTATTCGATGCGTGAGTAGAGTATTACTCACGAATGTAGAGTGGTGATTGGCTGTTTACGACGTTAATACGAAGTTAATATAGGCCCACTTCAGGCCTATATTAACTTACAACAAACTTCAGGCCGGGATGCAGTGTGGGGTAAGCTGTGTTATTGTTTGAGTAAGCAGCGTGTAGACTGTTGCTGCTTACTCAAGGCGTCAAATCCGAGAGGTGGATGGAGTTGGATTGTGCAACCCTTTAGATTTTGACGCCTTAGCTGTTAGTAGATCCCGAGGAAGGCGTCTCTTACCCGGCGGGCGCGCGTGCCATGGCGCGATGTTTTTGATATGAGGCCAGGCAGAAGCGTCGGCCCGCGCGAAGATGGACGTCGCGAGGCGCCCTACAGATTCATCCAGGCTCTAGTTCCCGATGTCCCGCTGAATGACGTCGTTCCTCACGTAGCGAGGAGCGTTCACGACGCGGCGCAGCGATAGGTTCTGCTGCGCGCGGAGCTTCTTTTTGTCCGACTCGCTCGTGAGGACGAACCAAGGTGGGGCGGCGTATGTTTTATAGACGCCCAGCTTGGTGCGGGCGGGGAGGCAGGATGAGAGAACTGGATTAAGCAGGTTTCGGGCTACCCTGCTCTGGTTCACCACCCTGGTGACGTGCAACCCCATAGTGAGCCGACCGACGGTCGGTGGCCCAGATACTTGGCCTGGGGCGTTCATTCGATGTGACTCACGACGAACCCGACCGCTCTTTATATAGCACGAAAGATGTTTTTAGAACGTTCCATACTGTTCTATATAATTCGAGAATCTTCCAGAACAGTCAAAAACTCATTGTTCCCGAAGCGACTAGAAACTTCCAGAATGTTCGAGAACCGAACATTCTGGCAAATTCCATACGACACGAGCTTTCGACAAGGTTAGTTCCGCTATTCGATACTAGATGGCGCTATTAGTTCTTCCTCTCGTCACTAGATGGCTTTGCCCTATCTTGTAACAATATGCCGCCTTAATTGACTACAAAAAGCTTTCGACTCTATTTCACACGAAAGTATCTGGAATGCATTATTAGATCAGAACATAAACGAAAAAATCTAATATTAAATTATATCCGAAAAATTATTTGAATAGGTACCGACAGCATTCCGAATTTGAATTTTAGATTCTTGTACGTAATAGAAAAATCGGCGTGAAATAGTGACGGGTCCGATAAATTTATTCTCAAAAAACTGTTAAAATTACATTATGAAAGCATTTATGTATAATTACTATAAGTTGGTATTTTATGCCCAAAATTTTAATATACCAATATTATAAAGATACAAAATTATTTTGGTTCTTTGTACCGAATAGGCTCCGAAACTGGAGAACTGATTTAAAAAAAAAAAATCACCAATAGACAGCTACATTATTCCTGATGGACATCGGCTATTTTTAATCGTGAAAACGGGTCCTGTCCACGAGAGCGAAGCCGCGGAGAACAGCTAGTCTTTTACATATTTATATTTGATGTACAGATGGTTACAAACATGCATTAGCATTACTTATGTTATGACAAGTGAAGATTCAACACCTACTGAAGTGCTATTGGAATAAGTCTCGATAATCAGGCGTTGACACTGTTATAAAATATATCGAAGCTGAAGAACTGATAAAAAATCTCTTCAGCCTCAATTGTCAATTTGCCTGATAGTATACGTTTTTACAAAAAGATATTAAATTTGCAAAAAATCGACAAATATTCTCAAATTGGACAATTTAATTTTGACTTAGAGAACAGAATAATATATAATTTATCATTGCATCGGCTGATTTTTGAATTTCATCAAAGTTCTGATTTGCAAGTTGATACATTATTGGAATTTGCTAAAACTGAAATGAAAATTGAGATGTGTAAAGAAGCTGAACAAAACAACCAATTGAATGTACATTATGGCATGAACTTCGTTATGGACGTATTACAGCATCAAGATTTCATGAAGCTGCTTATTGTAAAACCAATAGTGTTATTAGTGCAAGTAAAGTGCAATGACACGGGGAAAAATTGAAAAGTGTTAGAAAAACTGTTAGGAATACCGATTACGCGTCCAGGGATATATCTTCCCTCCTGGTGGGTTCCCGCATTGAGGGTTGGAGGCCGCAACGGGAGAGGAGTGGCGGTATTGCGGTGCGCCGCCGCTCTCCCTACCTTCCGCGGCCTAGACGGGGTCGCCAGCGTCTGATGGCGGACGCGGTGGGGCCGCAGGGGAGGTGGAGTGTTGGTATAGCGAGCCGCTCTCCCTATCCCCTGCGGCCGCAAAATGGTAGGTGGCGGGGCTATTGACCTTGACCCGTCACAGGGGGACCAAGGGTGCCATACACGGGGTCGATTCGGTCCCTGGGATGGTCACGGCGTACCTACAGTGTGTTCTGGTGCGCTGAATTTGGGGGTGCTCACCCGAGGAGGGTCCAGTGACGGACAGCCGCGGCAGATTCGCGGTGAGTGCTAACGCGTGCCCGTGTTCCCGCCATAAGCGGCACAGGAAGATACCGTGAAGTTTTAGCGGGTTAGAGTCCCACATAACTGCACTATCTCCCCGTGGTAGTACATAGGCATGAGCATTAACCCTCGCAAAAAAAAGGGATGTATCTTGTCATCCGATTTTCGCAGCATCGCCTGAATTCCTGATGGATTGACTAGTAATGCCATTGTTGAAGTAAAATATCCCTCCAGTGAAAAAACATTGAACACATTTTTGCCAAAAAATAAAATTAGATTGAAGTGAATTGCGCAAATGCAATTATAGACGTTAATGACTGGTAAAAAGAAGGTTTATTTTGTGTTGCTGACCCAGGTTTCGACGAAAATCAAACAATTTATATTAAAAAGCTTGAATACGATGAAGCTCATACACAAGCTCTTATTATTATTAGCTTCGTTATTTTGGTCAAAAAATATATTTCCAAAACTATTACAATCGGTATAATCTCACGAAAACTAAATATTTATAAATTTAAATTTCAATTATAGGTACAGGTCCCGTCACGTAAAAAGAACGCTGGCCTTGAATCTGCGCAGTGAGCGATTTATCGATCAAACTGGTGGTATGAAGGGGGCGCGACGGGGGCATGCTCCACCAGTGTTTCTGTGCGCGCACGCTATTGGTTCGTCAGTTGACCCATGCTTCTCGCGCTGAGATCACGTTTCGTTCGCTCCCAAAATACAGCCGCACACAACTTTCTTTGCACGACGAAAGTTTTAAAAATGAAGGAAAGCAAAATAATTTATAGTATTCATTGTTTTATGAAGAAAGAAGTTGAGAAAGGAGTATTTGATAATTTATAATGATAAGATATTTATAATAATAAAGATCGAAATATTAGAAATATTCTTAAGTAAAGATTAACTAATTTAAATCCAGCGTCTGCCAAAGTTCTAATTAGCTACTAGGTAATAAGTACCTAATAAGATTCTACAATAAAACAATTACTCTTATAAAACAATATCCTAGTACTTTAGAACGCGACTGTACCCATGCGCAAACACATCCCCTCCACTGTCGCTCAGTGCTCTTTTTACGTGACGGGACCTGTACAATACCTACTTGTTAATTTACTAATGCTGCAGCAATAACGATACTATTGGCTGTGGTAGGCAACATATTATGATTAATAACTGCATGAGGTTTGAGAAAATCAAATTCTTTCATTCTTCCAATGACTTGTTCTATATGAATACAAAGAGCAGCGATTCGTTTGCCTTCTAAAACCTCAAATTGTGACAATTGCACTCCAGAACTAACCGAAGGTGGTCGAATTTATTCTATATATTTATCTTCAAGAAGTGAAACAATGTGTTTAAATCCTCGATCGGCCATGACACTACAAGCTTATGGTAAATGTTCTAATAATCCACTTTCTTGAAATAACATCAGGATCAGCAGCAGACGTTGACTCAATTTTCATCTTACAAAAGAGGGCAACCGCGCGATCTATAAAATGGGTCCTCGCGAGTCCCTCAGAGAAAAATTTAAAGAGATCGATATACTGACTCTACCTTCACTTTATATTTTGGAATGTATTTTGTATGTCCGCAATAATCGAGAGCAAGTCTTTTCTTATAAACAATATACGCTTTTTATAACAAGTTGCCAAAGTCAGTTATAGAACTGACCGATGCAAAGTTCAAAAACTACATCAAACGTGTCCTTATTAAAAAAGCATAATATTTATTAAGGACTACGTTGAAGATAAAAATTTCGGCTTTAGCTCCTTCTGCGCATGCGGCTTCCCTGGTAACTCATAAACGGCAAAAATATGTGGATGTCTCTAAATCAAATCAAATCCAATATTTTTTTGCATAATACAGGTTAGTAAGGTGTTACAAATAATATTTTCAATAGATACACTGTATTATAACCTAATGGTGTGCAAATTAATACAAGTTTAGATTCACAATATAAGTAGTGTTACAATAAATTTAATTTCAAACATAGCATCATTTAAATTACAAATTAAAATGTCAGAATAATAATTAATGTCTTATTAGATACAGATCATATTAAATTATTATAAGGTGTCACACAAAATTACAATTAAATAAAAAATATTGTTCTATAAATAGAATACATTAAAACACCTAAATCTAAATTACAATATTTTTTTCCTGAGGTACTCTTGGACATTATAGTAACATCTAGCAATTAGGAATTTGTGTAGTATTGACTTGAACTTTGGAATGGGTAACTTTTTGACACCGTCAGGCAATTTGTTATACATCAAAGATGCCATACAAAGAACAGTTTTATTGAATAAGGCTGTTTGCCCATACGGTATTTCTATTTCTAATCTTTTTTTGTCACGTAACTGTCTATAGTAACTTTTAAAAGCGGTTTTGTAATAGTCTGGATTTGATTTTACAAACAGATTTAATTCGTAAATATATAATGACAGTAATGACGTAAATATATAAGGCAGTGTCAGAATTTTCAAGTTTTAAAAATATGGGTTACAGCTTGTAGTAAAGTCAAGATTACACATTGCTCTGATGCATTTCTTCTAAGCTTTAAAAGCGGATTCCTTTTCAACTGAGTTACCCCAGGATATTACACCATATCTTAGAATAGGTGAAACTAGTCCGTGGTAAACGGCTAATACAGTTTCTTGATTGACAACCTTTGAGAGTTTGTAGAGAGCAAACGAGGATTTATTAACTCTTTTACAGGCGTGCTCTAAATGCGTTTTCCACGAGAGTTTATTGTCAATATGAATGTCAAGAAACTTTGTGTCTGTCACAGGGTGTACTATCTTGCCTTCGTAACTGACGCTTTACCTCTTATGCCATACATACTCAGTTTGTGAATCAATATCTTATGATCGACTCTGTCAAAGGCTTTGCTCATATCCATGAAGATAGCGCATATTGGGCTTGTTTTGTCCATTGTTGTCAAAATAGTTTTAAGAAGGTCATAAATGGCAATATTAATCGATTTACCCATGCGGAAACCTTTCTTTTCGTCTACTAAAATATTATGGTTTTCCAAATAATTGTATAGTTGGCTATAAATGACTTTTTCGAATACTTTTGAAAAGATGGGGAACAACGCTATGGGCCTATAGTTTCCCATATTACGTTTGTCATCTTTTTTGTGGATTGGAATGACAATAGAGGTTTTAAGTTTGCTTGGGTATGTTCCGTTAGAAATGTACAAGTTAATTATGTAGCATAAGTGAGTCGCAATTATCGGGGATACACATTTTATAACTTTGGTACAAATGCCATCGTCACCCACGGTATTAGTATTTTTCAATTGGTTAATTTCTCTAGGTACTTCATTGGGTGTTGTCACGGAGCACGAAACCAGTGGAGAGAGCATGCCGGGACTACCGCGGGCACCAAGCGTATGCAATATCAATCATATGCGGCGAAATTTTAGTCAGTCGCAGCATTCGTAGGTAGGACGTACGAACGTCACGCGCTTCCGTCTTTAAAACAAATAAACTGAAAAGTAATGCCTAGTAGTGCAATTAAATGGTTTGGAAAGTGTTCTAATACTTCAAGTTACACAAAAGATGGGTTAACATTTCACAGATAAGTGTATTTCTACTCCATTTAATAAATTTCATTAAGTAAAATCAAATATTTTTATTTCTGCATGGTTCCGCTGCTGTCTCTTTCTGGTACACTGATTCGCGCATTAGTCGTTGTCTCTTTTTTTCTCGATAGTGCTGCATCGCAGCATCACGACGATTATATCGATATGTTAGGCTCCAAGACGGAAAACGCTCGTCGAGCGAAAAAAATACTTAGAATGCATTGTTTATTATTAAGAATTACACAGTACTTTGTTGCTGAAATTAATAAGAACTGCAGCTGTGCAAATACGGGCACGACTGTAAAAAACAAAAGAACGTATTCTTTTGTTTTTTACAGTCGTGCCCGTATTTACCATATCATAAATCTAACCTTTAATCGAGCAATTCATGTATATATGTATCTTTATATATATAATTCTACTGTACGTGTTATGTCACTGAACTCCTCCTAAATGACTGGAACGATTTGAATGAAATTTTTTGTATGCGTTTGGGTGGCGTTCCGGATGGTTTAGATTCACAATAGGGTAGGGTACCCTATTGTGTTACCCTACCCTATTGTGAACCTAAACCAGGTTCACAATTGGGTAGGGTAAGTAGGGTAGGTATGGTATTTGGTGTTTTTATGACAAACCAAAGTTTGTCGGGTCAGCTAGTATATATATAATCTGAATCTCGGAAACGGCTCCAACGATTTTCATGAAATTTAGTAAGCAGTGGGTTTCGGAGGCGATAATACGATCTAGCTAGGTTTTATTTTTAGAAAACGTCATTTTCTCTATTTTCACTCGAGCAGAGCTCGGTCGCCCGGGTACTAGTTATTATACGTACCGAAGATCCTAAGAAATTAATTCTTTTGTTTGTTGTGATTACCAGTATAAATCCATAAAAAATACGATTACATTGCTGGTGCAGCAAAAAACGACAGACGAGAACAGACTATACGCAATAAGCTTTATTATTTGTATCAATATTAATGTTGGCTGTTTGTAAATTTCTTTAATAAATAATATTACCTAAATTGTAATTTGTAAAATTGCAGTGGTGGCCCATTGGTAACGGCCGCGACTTAGAAGTTGTGTAAATACTTATTCTTCTTCTCTCCATTTAACGATAACTCTTAAAACATGATAAGCATGTTTTAAAGAGAGTTTGAATTTGAAACGTTCTTGGAATTTGCAGATTTCCCAACGATGACATCGAAAAGAAAGAAATTTGGATTAAAGCTACACATAGAGACATTTTTTTTCCTACAAGGTTTAGTGTCGTGTGTTCTAGAACACACGACATTAAACTTTGTTGAACTTTCAAGCAATCGGGCGTGCAATGTCTAGACATTGCACGCCCGATTGCTTTAAAAGTTTTAAAAATAATAGACGCCGATTATATAGGTAATACACCTATTTTATTTCAAAAGCGATCCCGTAATCTCTGTATCCAAAAGAAATCCTTACACTATTAATAAGTTAAACAACTATCGATATCGATATTTTTTTAATGACTTGTTTGGTATCCCTAAAGAATCAGCTGTCATTTGGTTGTCAATCTGTCACCCAATCACAGCGAAGGAAGCCTACCTCTGCCCCCGCCGTTATTTGGTGACTTTGATTTAGAACAAAAACGTGCCGATGCTCTCTCCACTGGTTTCGTGCTCCGTGGGTGTTGTCGATGTAAGAAAAATTGAATTTACTTTCGTGTCTATTTTGTGTAAGTAGAAGGTTTTGTTCGGGGATTATCAGAGTGCTCTGTTTCTGAAGCTTGGTCTATAAAGAATTCGTTGAAATTATTTGCAATAGATTTAGGATCTGTAATTTTGATATTATCTTTGATTATTTCAGCAATCGGCTCTATGGGAAAGTTTAATTTGGTCTTGTTAATGATGGACCAGGTTGCTTTGGACTTGTTTTGAGATGTACTTATATAGTAATTATTTTGTGACCTTTGAGTTAGTGATATTATTTTTTTTAGCCTTGCAGCGTATTGCTTGAAGGCGTTTTTATTAGGATTTGTTGGATGATCCCTATACTGCCATAACATTCTTCTTTTAATCTTACTACAGTTTCTAATACCTTTGGATATCCATTTAGGTTTTTTATTTAATGTTTTCGTTATTATTTTAAAAGGAAAACATAGATTATAGAAACATAAAAAAAGGTCTAGAAAACAATCATAAGCTTCGTTCGGGTCATTTGTCTGGTAAATGTCAGCAAACGACAAGCTGTTCATGCAATTTTTAAACTTAGCGAGATTTTCTGTACTATAATCACGGCTTCAAATACGCCTAGATTTTAGCTTGCAGGTTTTTTTGCAGGGCATTGTAATAATTGAGCCGACTTCATATACCAAATTCAATTATTAGAATAGAATAGAATAGAATACTCTTTATTATGTACACCATATAAGTTACAGAAAGTATAGACGAAGAAAACATTGCACTGGGTGACACACTGGGCGGCCTTATCGCTAAAAGCGATCTTTTCAAGACAACCTTTGGATGGATTAAAAAAAAAAATGGAAGTAATGACAGTACTGTAGGTAGTCTTTGGTGTACTATTTATATATAAAATAATATAAATACATACAGATACATAATAGACAAATATATACAGTAATAAGTATGGAACAAAAGCATAGAAATCAAGAAATACAACTATTAAATATAAGAGAGAGGTAGTGATTTTTTACCATTGTTTAAAAAATGGGCAGAGATTGAGCACGCCTTATTGACACGGGCAAAGCATTCCACAACCGCACCGCTTGAACCGTAAAAGATTTATTGATTTACTAGATTATTTCACTTTTGCATCTTTGAATATTGAACTAACTATTCTCAATCTCATTTTTTCTCTTATAATTACAGTTTTTACCAAGGATTTCAATCATCTTTAAAGCCCTTTGCTAAGAATAGTTGCAGCACTAATAACAACATTTGTGTTACATGTTAAATTTTGTGTTGTTAGATATTATTTATTATTTGTGTTTTTTACCGAATCTTTTACCGATTGTTTTGTGAATGTGTGTACATTGTAGGCCTTCTAGATTTCTAGATGCTTGTTAACATTTGTTCACTTTTTATCCCGTTTTACTTATTATTTATTTTTCCCCTCCATATCTAAGTACCTACTAATGCTGTAACATGGAAATATTGTAAAACCAAACCATTTTTTTAAAAGAGTAACCATGGTGTTTCTTGCCGGTTCTTCTCCATAGGAAACGACTAACCCGAACCATGCACCTTTTGTCGACGTTTTATAAGTGCCCATGTAGGCCTAGGTAAAAAAAAAAAGATGATTTTGTTTTTTGATTTTGAACAGCTCATCCGAAATTCGTCCTCCTAATCCTTTTGATAGGAAATTTATAAAACCATACCCACGGCATCTACGGGGGTACTCTGACCATCAGCATGCAGCGGACGCACATTCCTGGTCATCACCCCCAGCTTCTTTCATCACCGCTCCGACCCACCGGAGCCAGCAGCACTGTCCCGACTCACTGGGACACCATCACCGCTCCGAACCACTGGAGCCAGCAACACTATCCCGACTCACTGGGATATCATCACTCCAAGTCACTGGGGCACAACTGCATACAGTTCCGACTCACCGCGAACTCTGCGACTTCCGGTTCTGACTCACGGGAACCAATCTTCCACTGGCCAGGTACGCATCACAAGATGTACGGACGACTCAACCTGCTTTCGACCTCAGGTCTCCGGAGGGGAGTGATGTAGCGGCACCAACGCCGCCACTTACGTACTAATGACATGACGTCACTCAAATCCTGCATCGCGCAAGCAAAGTTTCCGGCGTGAATTGAACATTTACAACAGTCCGACAATAACCGTTGGGCAGTTGCCCGGACCAGACACAAGACCCGTCTGGTTGGAGAAACCTCCCTTTTCTATGGAGGTTTGTGGGACTTTACACCCTGTCCCACTTACCCCCAAACTGGTGACCCTCGAGCATGAACATCAGCGCAGCCTACGTGCAGAGCTAATTCATCGTGACGTCATCATCACTTCCTCAAGCTTCCGAGCAGCGAGTCACGCAGCCAGCCAGTACCCACGGCATCTACGGGGGTATCCTGACCACCAGCATGCAGCGGACGCGCAGTCCTGGTCATCACCCTCAGCTTCTTTCATCACCGCTCCGAACCACCGGAGCCAGCAGCACTCTCCCGACTCACTGGGACACCATCACCGCTCCGAACCTCTGGAGCCAGCAACACTATCCCACCTCACTGGGATATCATCACCCCGACTCACTGGGGCACAACCACATACAGTTCCCACTCACCGCGAACTCTGCGACTTCCGGTTCCGACTCACGGGAACCAACCTTCCACTGGCCAGGCACGCATCACAAGATGTACTGATGACTCAACCTGCTATCGACCTCCGGTCTCCGGAGGGGAGTGATGTAGCGGCACCAACGCCGCCACTTACGAACTAAAGACATGACGACACACAAATCCTGCATCGCGCAAGCAAAGTTTTCGGCGTGATTTGAACATTTACAATAGTCCGATAATAACCGTTGGGCAGTTGCCCGGACCAGACACAACACCCGTCTGGTCGGAGGATCCTCCCTTTTCTATGGAGGTTTGTGGGACTTTACACCCTGTCCCACTTACCTCCAAAAACTGTTTTATTAAAAATAATACTAGCATTCCTGGTGCTCATTCCAAACTGTTTACTTACCCTGAGTTTCTCAGTTGAGCTGAGAATTACGGCGGTTTTTTTTTTTTTTTCATTTTTGTATTTTTTATCTTGCGATCAATATGAGCAGATGAGGTGAGTGTTTGTTGTCATTTAGGGCATTGCTCCCATCGGAACCATGCCCTTTCTTTATCTTTGTCTGGATATCAGACACTCCACTAGTCAAAGATGTCTCGCCGCTTTCTAAGCCGACGCCGACATATGGTTTCAGGGATAGTGAGCTGCTGCTGCCGCTAGCTGGCTATTTGGGGATATTTGTTTTAAGATGTAGTTTTGTACTCTCTGTATTATCATTATGTTAGAGGTGCTGGCAGACCCCCATAGCTGTATGCCGTATACCTAAATGGTCTTCAAAATTGTTTTGTATATTAGCAGCTTGTTATCCAAATACAGTTTTGGGTTACGTCCCAACAGCTAGTAGAGACCCTTGTATTTTAAGTTAATTTCGTCTCGTTTTGCTTCAACATGCTTTCTCCACGTAAGTCTACGGTCCAAGTGCATGCCCAGGTACCTTACTGTATGTTGGTTCAAACTGACTGGAGGACAATCTTCTTTTCTGAGGTTGAAAGTTTGGTGCACTGATTTGGACACACTTACGGCAATCCTGCTGGGCTAGCCAATTCTAGATATCATTCAGACACTTTTGTAGGACCTGAGAGGCCTTAGTCGGACATTTATCTGAGGATAGTAAGGCTGTGTCATTAGCGAAGGTTGTTACGGTAACTCCTGGGTTTTGTGGTAGATCATATGTGTACAGCGTGTACAGGACAGGTCCTAGCACAGAGCCCTGTGGCACTGCAGCTGTAATTTCGTAAAAGTTGGAGGAGCAGTCGTTTTCTCTCACTTGGAAGATCCTATCTAATAGGTATGATTTCAGGACTTTATAGAAGGTATGAGGTAATGTTGATTTAATTTTAAACAATAATCGTTTGTGCTCGACCCTGTCGAACGCCTGCTGAATATCCAGAAAAACTGATGAACAATATTCTTTCCTTTCCAACGATGCTCTGATCTCTCTGCACACTCTATGTACTTGGTCAGTAGTCGTGTGTTCCCTTCGAAAACCGAATTGGTGTTCCGGGATTATTGACCTTTATTTTATAACATTCATCATTCTGTGTAGTTTCTCAAAAAGCTTTGACATTATAGGCAGAATACTGATTGGCCTGTGCGATGTGAGTTCGTGAATAGGAATAAAAATAATAATAATAATAGTTCGTTTTGGATCATTACAATATCTGATAGTTTCCATAAGTCTGGGCAGTATCCAATGCTCAGCATTGCGTTGAATACCATTGTTCGGTACACAGCTACTTTATGAGGTGATTCTTCGAGAACTTTTTTGTCAATTAGCTCATATCCTGGCGCTTTATTATTCTTAAGCGACGTAAGGTTCCTGTACACTTCTCTGGGAGTCACCAGTTTTAGAGGTACGTCCAGTTGAAGATCTTGGTTTAGGGTCAAGTCAATATCAGTTTCAGTCAATTCGTTCCCATTCAGTGGTGCCTCGTCTGGAGTGAATACTTGGCTGAGATGCTTTGCGAAGGCTTCCGCTTTGTCAAGAGAGCTTCTAATACACTGGCCATCGTGTGTACGTAGTGGTGGTTTTTGGTATAATGGTCTATCATGGTTTTTGCAGACTTTCCATAGCGAGTAATTAATAGCTTCTGTCGCTGATAAACCTTCCAAGTAAATATCCAAGGTAGTGTCGTTAGCGTCTCTGATAAGAGTTTTCATGTCTCCAGTGGCTTTGTTCAATTCTCTATTGTCATTTGAGTGTCTGCTACTGTACCATACTCGACGTAGCCTCCGTTTTTCGAGTATCATCTGTCGTATGGAGTCAGAGTATATTTTACTTTGATAGCGACAGTCATTGACTTCAGGAGTAGACAGCCAGCAACTTTCTTGAATGACTGACGTAAAGTTGCGTACGGCTATGTGAATGTCTGACTCGGATTTTAGACCTACTCGCATTGCCAGTCTCTCATGGACCAACTCCCAGAAAGAGATCCAGTCAGTGCGCTTGTTGTAGAGTTTTGTGTTATGCTTCATGCTTAAAACAGTAGTGCCAAGTGTCAGAATTACCGGAACGTGATTGGTGTTAGAGTCCAAGCAAGTTTATATATGATGAGGAAGTCTGGACAGGCCCTTAACAATGAAAATGGCTAAGACGTCGGGAAGGCGGTTTGGGTCAGTCGGCCAATTGGTCGGTTCAGTAGTTGCGGTCGTAGTGAGATCATTTTTGACTATTGACTTCCTGAGCTCTCTTCCTCTAGTGCTGGTAAGTCTAGAGGCCCAGTGCACATGTTTGGCATTCCAGCAACCTCCGACTATAAAGCGTAGTCTCAGTGTGTTAAAAAGCTCATCATAATGCTTTTCTTTTATATTATAATTTGGATGACAGTATATTGCAGATACATTAATTAGATATATGAGGTTTTTGAATTGTGGTTGTTCGTGATGTTTAATATTTGATTTTATGATGACGGCTGCTCCCGCAAGTGCCGTACCGTCTGGATGGTTTGTGGTGTAAATATCGTAGTTGCGTATACGTATTCTTTTGTTATCAGTTAGGTGAGATTCAGGCACCAGTAAAATGTCTATGTTGAGTGAATTTAAAAGGACTTTCACATCTACGTTGGGCGATATCGCAGAATTAATGTGACAAATTGTCAAGCACGCGTTATCTGCTGTGATTGTTTGAATGAATTTGCAACAGCCAATCACAGCAGATAACGCGTGCTTGACCATTTGTCATATTAATATATATATTTAGCGAAAACATTATTTCTTCCTAGCATCGCATTCCATTCATCAGGAACGCCTTTATTGTTGTTTATCAAACAATTTGTAACTTTCAATATTTCAGCCTTTTTTACAGGCGTTTGTAAGCTCCATTATTTTCTGCAGGTTCATAAATGTCTTACAAGCTATTAGAATGTGTAAAACTACTAGATGAAATACTTTGGTGAGCTTCGAGAAAATTTTAAATAGAATGTGGACGCAATGATTTTATTGGAGATGATGCTGTGCTATGGTATTTATACTACCAGTTTTAATTGGCGAGCTTGATTTATCAACTCTAACTAATTAAAATTTGCATTGAACTGATACACTGCGATACTTGGGACGACAATTTACTTGCATAGCAACAGTACGATTATTAATATCAGTCTGTGTTTCAACACTGTCTTTTTCAGCTGATTTTATATTTGAAGGAGCAGAATTAACTTCAATATGATCACGGTAGAATTAATTATTATTACATTTTAATTTTAATTTTTGGCGTTGAAAACTGCCGCTTAATGCTCTAATTGAATAAAGAAATTATGATTTTGATCAACATTTTTAACTGATATAGTCTCAATTCTTGAGTATTGTAAATTTCAATATAAGCTAAAATAATCTTTATGTTTGATGATTCACTTAAAATCTTATCCAGCGAGCGCAATCCGAATTTAAATTTAGAATAAGATACAAAATTCGGTGCGAAATATCTACGGGTCCGATGAATTTATTGAGTTGTCAAAAATGTCCATAAAAATTATAAAGATTTCCATTATGAAAATAAACATAGAAATTATTTTATGTGCTTATTGTATTTTTTGCCTAAATAGTGAACAATTTTTTAAGAATTGATTTGGGATAATCCCTCATTAGTTGAATCGAAGATTAAAAAAAACATCGATAACCAAAATCGATTTGGCACATCACCATTACAATAAAAAAACTAATAGGTAGGTAGGTATCATTGTGATTTGGCAGTTTTAAACCTAATTAAAGTAGTGTTAATGAATGTTACGTGTTATAGGACCGGTGTTTGATAATACGTTAAGATCTGGGCTTTTCCTTATTGTTTATTAAATTTAAAAGCATAATTGTCACAGTATTTGTAATCGTTTCCACATATGGTTAAGTGATGTTGGTATAAAATAAAAAGTCGATGAGTGCGTAACTTCGACTTTTGATATCAAATAAGTTCAGTACCACTAAATGTTTAGTTTGAATAAGGATGAATTCGTCAAATTACTAAAAGCTGAGCAAACCGCTCCCTGTTAAAAAGTTTGGATATTCCGAAAATCTATTTTTTTCTGTTTTTATCCACGACCACCACTGTCATCAAAATGTATGTATGTTAAAAAATACATTTATATAATTTATAAATTTAATTAATTTATTCGATTACATAAATAATAATTAATTAGCATATTATTATAAAATACTTACATCAAAATGATTTCTTAAAAGTTAAGTTCCTAATAGTCAAAACTCTTGCAGCTGCGTGCTACAATATGGGTACAATAAGAAGAAATGAATGAACAATGTGACGTCACACGCGAGCTCGGGTTTGTTCGGGAACTGTCGGCGTGTTTTCGGTAGGTACTGGATTCAAAATTTAATTTTCAATTTGATGT
Source organism: Orthosia incerta (assembly GCA_948252205.1). Taxonomy (NCBI): domain Eukaryota; kingdom Metazoa; phylum Arthropoda; class Insecta; order Lepidoptera; family Noctuidae; genus Orthosia; species Orthosia incerta. The sequence continues at coordinate 9,251,518 of OX411744.1, read as the reverse complement.
AACTTTTTAGTTATAGTGAAAAAATAATAAAGCTTATATATCATCTTCCCAATCATTACAAAAACAATTGTTCAGCAATCCAGTACCTACTATCCGTTAAAGTTGCAGATTAATTTTTAAATTTGGCTCGCGCGTGGTTTTCCAGCCAATCACTTGTTCAATACAATGTTCCCGTGCGGTCCGAAATAGAATTACAATTTATCGCTCATTAGCCATTCACCTCATACATTCGTCGTGATAGATTTTAGCGATGTTTTCCTATTTTGGACCGCATGGTTTGTGATTCATCTCTTTGCTGATTGGAACATTTACTAACAGAATCCACATTCCAAATTCAAATTACTTTTAATCCCTAGGGATTAATGAGCTATTTTAGTCCCTGTTTACGAAGAATAAACTAGCAACTTTTAATAAATGTGATAAAAACGTCACAATCTCAGGCCGAGTTCTAGCGGTCACGCCGATCTACTCGAAATGAGGGCGCTCGGGCGAAGGGCTTGCGGTGGACAAGCGGCTATAGTAAATGTAGGTATATGTCGCTACATCGGCGCCGTCATTAGGTTCTCGTTGACGTCCCGGTGACGGCGGCGGTGACAAACGCACTTAGTCTATATCTTTTAGTATTCTATCTTACATAAATGGTTTATTCTACTCGTATATAAATAAAATTTAGTAAAGTAATTAAGTAAGATTAGCAGAATCAGCCTTTTAATGTTCCCACTACTGGGACACAGGCTTCCTCTCGAGTTCCCTCTCTCTCTCTCATACAGCGTTATCAATAATTGCATATAAAAAAATATAGATTTACCTACTATCAACTGTACAATCATAAACTTTTTGTTGTTTCATTTTGTACAATTCTTGCTATTCTAATTCTAGTTTTCATTTATAATAATTTATTTAAATAAGAAAAATTACAAACTTTTAACATTGGTCCCAAACTAGGCAAGCTTGTATCTTGGGCAGGTACCAATTATGAGGGTTTACTATCGGTAATATAATACCGGCCAAGTGCGAGTCGGACTCGCGCACGAAGGGTTCCGTACCATTATCGCAAAAAACGGCAAAATAATCACGTTTGTTGTATGGGAGCACCAATTCAATATTTATTTTATTGTTTTTAGTATTTGTTGTTATAGCGGCAACAGAAATACATCATCTGTCAAAATTTCAACTGTCAAGCTATCACGGTTCATTAGATACAGCCTGGTGACAGACAGACAGACAGTGGAGTCTTAGTAATAGGGTCCCATTTTTACCTTTTGGGTACGGAAACCTAAAAAGTAGACTAAAATTACACAAAAGAAAATATAGAAAAAGATAAATAATAAAAGTACAGGAAATTACATATTATATTATTAATAACATAACTTGTATCATTACTACCGTAGGTTTAGTGTTGTTGTCATTGACTTATAAACCTATGGACTTGCCATACCTACGAAATTAGCGTGCTTACCTACATAAATCGGGCAATTAAGATGGCTGCCCATTTGCCAAAGAGGTAGGCCATTCGCCTCTTTTTGACAGCACAACTACACAGATAAACGTACATATACGGCACACAACTACCAATTTTACTCGGCAATTAACATGGCGACCGGTCACGCATAGACATGATTTTGACGTCACTCAAAAGTGTTACCAAGTTTAGTCCTTGACAAACATTTAGATGTCTCTCTTTTCATATGCAGATCTTGGTTAGTTAAAAAGCGACAAAACGCTTTTTGACATGCGTGTGTCGATATTATAGATATTTGTATAACTATTCTTCATATAGTAGAATATGCCGTCTCCATAGTTATCCTACCTCGTTGGTTGTTGTTGCACTGATGACATCTGTCGGTTATGTCACCGTCCGGGTGACAATCATCAATCCGCCACACTAGAAATAGTGGGTCTTTGTTCTAAAATTAAATATACGTAGGTATATATTTTTCTATCGCTTAGCATAGGCTTCTGAGTATAAGCGCTGTGTAGGAAAATGGTATGGCTTGAGTAACAGCCATACCATTTTCCTACACAGAGCTTTATGCGCATTATGTTCTGTCGAAGGTTACTAGGTGAGATTTTGAAGCTGCTCTCCAAATTACTATGCAATATTGTATAAGCGACTGACACAGAGCCATATAGACAAGTGTTTTTTACACCCACAGGTGCACATTCTCATAACATTCGCATAACATAGTTTTGCTTCCGTACACATTCAACAAGTTCCGTAATTTGAGGTTTGAATGACAGGTACTGGTCGATGATTTCTACTTATTATATTTAGTCTATATTGCATGAGCATTGGGTGACAACCTTCCGTGAATTTTCAAACTCCGTAACTAGCAAAAAAATTCTAAATCTATGGTAACGGCTTTGTCTTTTTGACGTTTAATGTAAGCAAGTTCTCGTTGAGCCAGTTAGCGATCATGAACACTCCTGCTGCTGCTTTCTTATAGACATCTTCCCAATCGGTTTTGTGGAAAAGTATCACCGTGTCGTCTGCGTGACAAATTAGGTCAGCGTTTGGGACGGTACGTTCGGGTACCTATATCATTCAATCATAAATAGGTATTGTAAAAAAATTGGACCAAGTATGCTGTCCTGCGGTACTCCAAAACTAATTCGACTATCAACAGTTAGTAAAAGGTAAAGCTTGTTGTATTTCGTCGTCTGGTACGACTAATATTTCATACGAAGATATTTCTACCTCCCTGCCTTTATATGGCAAGTAGCACAAACTGTAACGAGCGTAGACTTTTCCACATATAAGTCTTCCGTCAATCATTGCTCTGCCTATATACAAAGGTTCACCATAAACTTCACCATATCCACCTGTGGTTCCGCCTATGAATGCATTTTGAGGTATATAGCTAGAATTTGTTTTAACCCATTTACCATTAAACCCACATAATATCTGAAAATAACATTAATATAAGAATTATTGTGGTCTCAAAAAGTCTAGTAGTAATTTTTTTACATTATAATATCAAATGTGCACATTATATAAAAAACCATCTCAAGTAGGAGGATGGACAAAAACGTGATCTTAAAAAGGTTTCATTATATCTCTAAAAAAAACTTGAAAGCGTTTACCTCAAAGTCTTCTTTGCAATGTTCACTGCCCCCCCAAGGAACGAATGCCTTACCAGTTGACTTCACATATTTGCCAGGACACAGCGAACCATTGTGGTGAGCTCTGGCTATGTAAATATGTTGATTCTCATCAAACCCACCAATCATAGCGTCTGGAGGCAATTTGCCATCAACCATAGGAAGCCAGTAAAATCTTTCATGAAACATTTTTCGGGACACTGGTTCCAGTGTGACTGGTGAGACTGTAATGATGAAAAAAATCTTGGTATAAATATATTACATTTTACTGTTAGGTACTTGGATGTTGGTTTTAGGTTGGTCAAGGTTTTTTTTCTGTTCAAGATTCGGTATCATCATCATTTCAGCCGAAAGCAGTTGATTAAGTACTGGACATAGGTCTAACCCAAGCATCGTCACGTCGACCGGAAATTTTCTCTTTTTTTTACATACGAAAATATTATCATCATTCATTCCAAAGATTATGTGGGGCAGAAGACCCTAAGTAAACCAACAAATACCGGTTTTGTGTCTCCCCTACATTTTGTCGACTTCTACATCCCCTATTCAGTATGCTTGTACAGTAAAACTATATTCATGTCCCTCAGCAAACTTCGGTTTTCGTCAATCGTCGGATTTCTATCAGACTTACAAGTTGATTAAGAGCGTCCGGTCTGCACCAAGTTCAAAATGCATCTGATAGAAAGCCGACGATTGACGAAACACGAAGTTTGCCGAGGGATATTAAGAAAATAGTTGTATTGAATATGTATAATCAGTATGGTTGGCAAGCATGGTGATTTCAGAAAGGTACATTCAATTCAAAATTCAAACACACACCACGTTCTTAACTTCTAAATATTGCGCCATTGAGACGTATGAATGTAGGGTATATTATTATTGTCACTTAATGTAACGTTTGCCATGATAAACAAAACACTTAAAATGATCATCATCTTCCTGCCCTTGTCCCATGTTACTTGGGGTCGACGCAACACGTTTTCTTCTTCCATACCGTCCTGCCCCGTCACGCTATCACTGACTCCCTTTTCTTTCATATCACTCCTCACACAGTCCATCCATCTTTTCTTTGACCGTCCCCTCCCTCTCCATCCATTTACATTTATATTCATAACTCTTTTAGTAACATGCGTTTCATCCCTCCTCATCAGATGACCATACCAGGACAAACGGTTTCCTTTCAACTTTTCTGTCACTGTCGCCACTTTCAAACTTCCTCCAATATACTCATTTCTCACTTTATCCATTCTCGTCACTCCCCACATCCATCTCAACATTCTCATCTCTGCTACATGCAATCTCTTTTCATCCATCTTTTTCACAGCCCAACATTCTGATCCATAAAGTACGAAATAAAACACGTAAAATAAATAGGTAAATATTTTATAATAATTTAACAAAATATTACATATAGATGTCGTTACTTATGTGGTATATAACATTTCAACACCAGACAAAATAATAATATGCAGTGCAATCAATTAACATACGTACGAACAGGCACAGCGTGACAAGGTACTTAAATGCACCATTTAATTGTGGAAGCAGTTTTCCTAATTTACATGTACGCACAAATCCTGAGATTCAGTAACAATTTGCGATTTTTGTTTAGGGCATGAGGACTTCGTATTCGGGGAAGCCGAGCTCCTGTCCAGCGAAGGAGATGTAGCAGACACCATGGGACTGTTGGACCTTGCCCGTGGTGAGGCTACCCTCGTGGTTGACGCGGCCCACGTACAGGGGCTCTCCGTCCTCGGACTGACCACCGCGGAACGCACCAGGGGGCACGTTCGAGCCGTTTGTGCGCACCCAGTTGTTGGGGCCACCTACCAGCACCTAGGAGATTGAAAAAAACATAATTACATTAATGTTTATAAAAAATCTAGATTTGTGTCTAAGGTCATGACTCATGATGGCAAATTAGTACCAACCTATTATCGACGGATCTTGAAGTTTGAATTAAATGCGTTATAAGATGGAGAGTCTCAGCGACTTCAGTTGAAAATTGTTTCATAGGCTGATTTTAATTCACGATAACAATAATGAATGTAGATAATTGCAAATTGAGTTTAATAGGTAGAATCCGAAACTATCTAATATTCGTGAAACTTACCTGGTATTCAGGTTTGCCGTGTTCCTGACCGCCCCACGGTACGAAGGCGCATCCATGCGAAGCGCAAAGTTTTCCAGGAATCACAGCGCCCTCGTGCTGTGCCCTGGCTACGTAAAGGGGTTCACCGTTGCAGTCCTGTCCGCCGACGACGGCGCCAGGGGGGATCTGTCCAGCAGCGGCGTCTACCCAGTTGCCGGCACCAGCCAATACTTGGGGAGGCGCATTGAATCCGGGTTGGGCCCCAGGGAATCCGGGTTGGGCCCCAGGGTAGCCGGGGTTGCCGGGGTAGCCCGGTGGCGCAGCGTACAGGGGTGCAGCCACGGGCGCCGAAGGACCCACTACAAAATTACACATTAAATTATGACAAGAGATTTGCAAAACACATGGATTGCTAAGCAGAATGTGCACCAAATAATGAATATTATATACATTATAGGTACATGATCTAGCGTTGATCATTTATCGATAGTAGGCAGCAGGCAATTATCACACAACCAGATGCAATTAAATAAAAAGGTAGCTTGTGAACAATTTTACAATCATTTCAACGGCACCATTATTACTTTATTACCTTACTTACACGAAGACGGATGTTTTTTTCATCCATTTTAGTGACACTATCACCAGCTATATGTATATAAGTCACATCATGTTAATAAGTTTGTAGGTTATTCGATTCAATATCACTTATCAATGCATTAATGCACTCACTTAGCAATATTTAGGCTAAGTCAGTGCATTGAAATTTCTGTGAATATGACATGCAATGCACGTTGCGTTAGCAATGTTGTGTGTATTAATAAAAAGTTGTCTATAGTCGATTTGTTTAGGTATCTGCAGGACAAGAAATCGTAACAAACTGGGTACCACCCACTGTCCAAGTGAAGGCTGGTAAAAAATACAGTAGTTATGTTTATGAAATCAAATACCTAAACGAATATGGTATAGTGCTAGAAAAGGTAGTCAGTGTAGGTAATACAGAAAGAAAAGGCGTGTAGGTAAACAGAGAAAAAAAACAAACACATGAAGAGAAAAGCTTAGCCACAAAATGTACCCAACGTACCAAACACCAACTGGTAACATCCAGATGCAGACTTCTAGTCACCACTTTACCATAAGTCGGGTTGCCGCAAACACACGCAATTTTCTTTATGACACAATATTTATTGTTAGTCTAACGGTGGTGTTGACATCGATTAAAAATTTAGTTGGCCTATCGACTAAAACATTTAGAAATAATACGCATTAAATGCAGATTAGAAGTCAGCAATTAACATCCAAGCATTCTCAAGTAAAAGATAACTCAACAAGGCTGTGGGCCGCAATTGTTGAAGTGGGTGATACGCCACTGTCCGCGCGCGCCCCATCCGGTCCGCACTCCGAAGTGCGTGATACCGAACGGCGCGGGGTCCACCCACTCCATGATAACCATGCCAGACTCGCCGTCGCGTACCATCACTCTGCCACTCCTCCATTCGATCAAAAATTGCCTGAACTCATTAGGATTCATGATCCCAGGAGTCGGTACCTCAACCTATGGGGCAACAGGGAGTTTTTTTAACGGCACGTTCCAAATGATAACACAACGACGATCACAACATTCTAGCCTACCTTATCTGGCTTCTGCCTGCAGTGTCTAATAACCGACTTGGTGTTCTCCCAACCACCGAGCATAATTTCATACATAGGATCCACTTCACCGGGGGCTGGCGTCAGGGCTACATGGCAGTTGTGGGGACCGCGATATTCAAATTTCAGAGAACCCGCGAGGACAGGTCCAAATTTATACTCTAACTGGTCCGGAGTATTGAATTCAACTCCATCTGTACCGATAAAGGGCACAATTTTTAATTGTTGGGTACATTTTATGTGATGACGACTGTAAGCGGTGATCTAAAAGCATTTACCTTCAATCTTCCATGTGCCGGTCGCGCCCCATCCTGTGCACACTCCGACAAAGGCAATCGGGAATGGTTCGGGATCAGCCCAAGAGAGGAAGGGAATAGATTCACCCTCCCGTCCCGCAGAGATGATGCCGCTGTCCCAACGAACCCAGAATCCACGGAATTCGCCGCCGTTCAAAATGTTAGGGGTTTCGATTTCAACTTTCTCGGGCTTGGTTCTGTTCCTCCTGATCACACTCTTTGTGTTACCCCAGCCTCCAAGGAAGATCTGGCAATTAATTAGGAAGTTATTAGGTATAGGTATTTTTCCTAAGTTACTATGTCATATCGATTTTAAAAGCAAATAAATGTCATCTTAACTGTTAGGTACTCACTTCAACCATAGGATCACTTTCTTGGGGTCCCATGGTAAGGGCAATGTGTGCGTCATTGGGAGTTCTGACTTTGAACTGCACGGATCCGCTCGATACCGGGAAGAAGTGGTATTCAAGTTTATCCTCGGTAGATAAATCTGTAAACAAGAATAAGTTTGTATCAAAATCATTTATTTTTATTTTACATAGGCCTGTATGGGCACTTATAAAACCTCGACAGAAGGTGCACGGTTCGGTTTAGTCGTTTCCTATGGAGAAGAACCGGCAAGAAACTCCACGGTTATTCTTTAAAAAAAAAACGGTTTGGTTTTACACTATTTCCATGTTACAGCATTAGTACTTAGATATGGGGGGACAACGTAGGCTCGACAATAAGTCGTAAGAAATAAAATAAAAAAGTAAAACGAGATAAGAAGTTAACAAATGTTAACACGCATCTAGAAATCTAGAAGGCCTATTAAGTTACGTATAAGTATGTAAAACTAATAAAAGTGTAATTTCGCTGCAATTTAAAACCATTCTATACATAGACAATTTACCACCGGCTTCATAGAATGTGCAAAATGTTTTGGTTTTTGCAGAAGTTACAAAAATACCTTAACCTATTATGACATAGTTACCTACTGCCTCAGCCTGGTCTAAAAATCTGTCAATAGGTGGCTAATATGTAAAATCTCACTATAATTTATAATAGCTATAATATCTATTTTCGCTCGACTCAAGCTAGATCCTTGAATTCCAATCGCTGGGGTCGTCGACTAAAGAGCTATTTAAAATTCTGTAAACACTTCTTAGTGCTTTCCTCCATTCCTATTTAGTCTAACGATATACGGTCATTGCCTTTCAATCGAGGCATGAGTCTTTACACGGCTCTAAATATAGGCCGGTGTATTGGTATGCGAGCTGGTGCCCGGCAGTCGGCGGCAACCAAGAATTCATATCTTCATAGCCTTACTGGTAGCTATTCACTGCTGTCTATATAGAGATTGTTTTTTCGCTGGTCGGTAGGAACACTTCCATGGCGCCTGCGCTGTGGAACTCTGTCGCGTCGCGTATTATGAAAGTAGTCCACGATGATGTCATCCTATCAAATCAATTCTGTTTCTCTACCTATCTGTAGCTGAGTTTATCTGCAAATTGAGTCAGCTCGGATCATAGAACAGTATGTACAGTGAGCTTTTAAAATAATTCAATAATTAAAGTTAACTTTTTGCTTTTGTTTTCATCACTGTTATGTTTCGGAATTAGTTTTTGATCATAAACACCACATGTTTTTCATGCTCTGACTAATACAGCTATATGGGTATGTTATTACATAGCTACTTTAATAAAATGTAATTTATTATATACAACGTTGTATGTGTCTATGTCAGTTTATGATCTGGCCACACCCTGACAATTTGCTAGGTATACAAATTCCCTTGTTGACAAGCAAGTGCAAAACAAATGGTCGGAGTAAGTTATAGGTACTTATGTTGTCATAAAGCTTTCCGCCGTGAAGTAATGGTAAGCTATGTAAGTAGGTAGGTGTACCTGACACTAAGTAGGTGGATACTTATCTAGTGTTACATAAAAGTCTAGAAGATACATGACTTCGGATAATAAATAGTAATTAACTTAAATTAACGAGCAATACACGGTGACGATTGAACTGTAGTATATACCAAGCCGTTCTTTGAATAACGTTTAAAATTGTTCGTTTACATAGATTAGCGCAAAGGTGATAAGTTGTGACTGACATAATGTTTACATTTCATGTTTTGAAACAATGTTTGAACGTTATCAGGCGAGTAAAATTGTCAGTCGTCACGTCGCTTTAGTTCGGCAATATAGACAGACATTTTCGCGGTATGCAGAGATCTATTAGGTCAATTAGACCAATCTAAGAGTCTGACCTAAGACACTATGAGTGCATACCTAAATATTTTGTAGACGAGGCCATACATATTAGATTATATTGTTTTTCCGAAACTTGTTAGTCCTTCAGGAATCGTATTAAGGAAAAACATGAAAGAACAAATGCATAACTACAAGTAGGCAGATTCAGTTTACCTTTGTATACCATACACACATAGTTTACGTGAATAAAATTACTCATTTAGTTTTTAATTAGCATATTCTCCATATATTTTACCAATTACATATTAACATGTTGGAAAACAATTAGGTACATAAACAGCCTCGCTGCTCACACCTAGAACCAGTAAAGTAACCTTCGATGGTGACGGAATTGAGGATGATCTCATACTACGTTTACTAAGTACCTAAGTAATATCAAACAATGTGACCTAGCTAACATAAATAATAAAAACCAGTTAATTGTGGGAGATTACTGAGCCCGACATTCTTGTTAAAAATTGTACCTACAAATGTAATTAAGTTCGCCTACATTACCACATATTGTAACCGTACGGGTCTTGTCATAATAATTGATCAGATATTTTCTTATTAGCCGTCTACTCAAGAATGTTTGTTGTAGGTATTGATTGTTTCTAACAAAGTTTTATATTCCGCATCACCACGCCCGAAGCTGGCGCTGTGCCAAGAAAACGCCGGTCCGGTATTTGCGGCACCGGCTTCTCAAAAAACAACACTAGATTATTAATTATGTGAAACTAGAAATATCCTTTGAAATGTAAACTACCTAAATAAAGATGTTTGAAAACTTAGGCGTCAGTCGGCAGCTGGTATTAAAATAGCGAAAAAGTACGGAAAATAGAGGTGACATTCACCGGTAATATTACAATTTATGATTAAATAAATATAGTTTACTTACCCATTATATTCGCCATGATTTATGAAGTGCTTGATTTTTTTCCTCACTGAATTTGTAACGTACGTGGTGTCTACCGCGAGCGCTATTTCAAACTGGGCCCTGCGGGCCGAATGGCCGATGTTGGTGCGACCACGTCTTGTGGCCTCGACGCCAACGCGACGTAACTCTAGATGATGTCATACCATACTTTTGAAATAAAGTTCTCTCTTTAAAGTTTTAAGTACAATTTTTACTATACTACATGCATTGTACTTCTTACGTTTTAAATATTGAGCATAGCAGTTACGCTTTGACTCATTGTAATTTGGGCTGGTGTCTGCGAAGTGGGATTGTTTTACAACCTTTCGATATAGTAAACATAATACAATATAAAGAATATCTCTGTTGATTTAATGACAAGTTATTACATAAATAAAACAATAGACGACCTTCGCGGGCCCTTGCTTTGGTGGTCAAGGTTAGTCGCATAATGGCGGCGCAGTGCTGGACCGAGTCTGATAGTCTGATGCATGCTCAAATACATTTAAAATAAAACTTCACCGAATTCCACCAGTCGTTTTTTGTGAACCTGTGTAGACTTTGCATTTAAATTCGTCGCATAGATACTTTAGTTTTTCTCGGATGCCGCGTACCCAGAAATTTTCTAGTGGATAATATCAGTTGCTTATTAAAATGTAGGATGACCACAGACTCGGCTCTCTAATCAGGCATGTATCATACAAATGGCATTCAAACTGTATGATTATATATGAATCACCTTCAAACATTATGCTACTTGTTATGTCTAGTTGACCCGATGATGATAGATACTTACTGTTATTTGCGTGCGTAATTGTTTTTTATGCGCTATTTTGGTAGGTGCTCATATTATTCGTCTGATGATTTTATTTTATACTGTACAAAACTGCGACAGTCTGTAGGATCTGTGGAATAGTCCATAAAATGACTTAAGGTGCCTCCCCGAGCAAAACGCCACGCTAGTCGTTTTTTGCAGTTTTTAAGAGCTATCTACTCTTTATTTAAAAAGAAATATCAATTAATAAAAATACATTAAATTTCTACATAATGTTGATTCTAAAATTGTAGTGCACTTTTTTTTTAAAGAGGTATAAGTATCATTAATGTCCTTCCAACAACAACATAAAAATGAGTTATAATTATTGATAGCATGCATCTCCTCGTAAAGTGTTCATTAATTATTTTTTGTACTAACACTAATGGATAGACAATTTGATAACGAACATTTTGTAAGTTTTTTTTTTTTCAAAAGACCAATATTCGATTTTATAAAGATTTTATTCTAAAATCTGGGCGTATTCACTACCGTAATTCATGCGCCACCAGTGCCGCTAGGCCAATAGGAATGCTCATATCTCATGCTGATTTTTTGGTCAGGGTACGGCCTTAATATTTCTATGGTAGTGTCAGGTACATACGCATTAATAAATGCACACGATGGGATAAGTACCAAGAGAAATTATGTTTTTGTTTGCCTACTCCTCCTTTATTCTTTTCTGATTAATTTCGTTGCGGGCTCCAAGACAATTAAATTCATTCCCCGGGACTACGTCGAGCTTCATTGCCTCGGCGGTGGTCAATGTAGATTCTGGCTTTCAGGAGTTGCTGTGGTTTGGGAATAGTGCGGTGGGATTGTACCAATAAACAAATAACAAGAGTTTAAAGATACACAAATATTCAAATTCTTGACTAAAGAATACTTGCTGTCTTGACCTAAAATATTATGGCAATGTGCGAATAGAATCCGCATTCAAATTCAAACGTTTCGTATAAGTAAATCGAAATCCTCCTGCGTCGAAAGTGTAAGTAGATCTTAAGTGAAGTTTGTGCTTGTATCATCAACAAAAATACGTCATGAGCAGTCATCTAATGAAGTCATGTCTCACGATAAGCAGTCGGCGTCATGGTTTTATCTTAGGTCAAATTAATGACGAAAAAGGTTCCAATGGTCGGTTTTATCGCCTATAATTTGTGGCTCACATAGATTAATTCGAGGTAATCGAGCCAACGAACATTACTATTTAAACACGACATGAAAAGGGCAAGGTTTCAGCAGTATGACGTAAGCATACGGGTCACCTAAATAACTAAGTGGGTAGACAGGTTTTCATTCAGGTATGGTACCAGGGGCGTAGCTACCGCCGTATCTGCCGTATCAATTATACGGGGCCCCCGGGCCACGGGAGCCCCCGACGTGCTTAACAAAAATTAAAACTGATAAAAAATTACCTCAGAACTTCGATGGTACATGAACGCCTGTCAGACCTGTCACTATTGTCCATAGAGGCAGAAACTTTAGAAAAACTAAAGTCATCATCAGCTAGAAATGATGTAATAAATTATTTATTTATTTATATAAATATAAATAAATAAATCAGTTTGCCGAAAAAAAGGCAAGGGCAGTGTATATTTAATTTGAATTGTTTGAAAAATTTTTGGAAAAAGTGTCAGATAGATAATTGTGATGAATAAATATTTCTTTTAATTTTATGCATACATTTTTTTTCTTTTTTGGGAAATCTTTACCATTCATAAGGGCCCCCAACAAATTCTTATACGGGGCCCCGCCAAGGCACGCTACGCCACTGTATGGTACAGAGAGTTCTAGCACCGTACTAAAATTTAGGCTAAATTGAAGCAAATTTTAAAACAATATTATTTTTGCTTGCATTTTATTAAATGTGATATAATTTAGATACACAGGGGTTGGTAACTACCTAAATGTCGGTGTTTTCCTTCATTAATATTGATAAAATTATTATTAAAATTAAAATAATTATTCACATCACCAGCCTATTAATGTTCCCACTGCTGGGACACAGGCCTCCTCTCTGTGAGAGGGAATGGGCCGTAATCCACCACGCGGGCCCAGTGCGGGTTGGTGGATGTCACATGTCTTCGAATTTTTGGTTCTAGGACATGCCGGTTTCCTCACGATGTTTTTCCTTCACCGTTTTGAGAGCAGTGGTGATGAAATAATTTCGAAATAAGCGCCTGCCTGGGCTCGAACCCACGACCTACAACTTGTAAGTCGCGGCCGATACCACTGGGCCACCACTGCTCCACTGGGCCACCACTGCTCACTGGGCCACCACTGCTCACTGGGCCACCACTGCTCAAATAATTATTATTAAAATTAATATTGATAAAATTTGTTTGTAAACTAATTAACATAAAATTAGTTTAGATATTTAATATTATGTAATAGATTATGTTTACTGTACCATGTGAAGTAACTTAGGATAAGCGCATTTATCGTATTGGGTGTAATCCTGTAAATATTAATGTGATAAGGTTGTACAAATAAATAAATAAATAAAATATCCCATTTAGGGACATAATTAGCTACCTAGGTACTGCCTTCATTTAATTTATTATTCTGATTTTAATTGAAAATTCATAAGCCGTTTGTAAACATCGTATAAACAACGTTGTTTATATGCTAATTAGTTGTTTAAACAGAATAAATATTCGCCTTGAACTCAAAACATTTTCAAGGTTAGTTTTTTTAATGATGATTTTTTTCTTCTTTCTGTATAAAGGGAAAGAGATATCCATATAGAATAGATAGAATAGTCTTTGCAAGTATTTGTTACTATTTGATGACATTCGGGTACCAAAATAAAATAAATTCCATGGTATGTGAGCGACAACGGGCAAAAGATGAAAAGAGGTGCAAAATATTTTTATTAAGTATTAAATATATATCATTACCTTATCACTGTTAACTTATTGAACTCGGACGGATTATCAATAAATAAATAAATGTTGTAAATATTACTCATGTACCTACATATAATCTATAGCAACATTTTTATTATAGATTTTATTTTTAGACTCATCGCTCCTTTGCTGTGTACTGGCCTCCAAAAACTTCTAATGACTGATGCAATTAACGGGCAATTACCTTAATCACCACTATATCACAACACTTAGACTCAGTTTCTGGTACGAAAATTATAACAATGTAAGAAATTGTCAAGCACGCGTTTTCTGCTGTTTTAACCCCCGACGTAAAAGAGAGGTGTTAAAAGTTTGACGTGTGTACCTGTGTGTATGTGTATCTGTCTGTGACATCATAGCTCCTAAACGGATGAACCGATAACGATTTCGTTTTTTTTTTGTTTGTAAGGTGACTTTATTGAGAATGTTCTTAGCTATGTTTGATGCAAATCGGTTCGGCGTTCAACAGTTATTTTTATATTCAAGATAATTATCGTGTCATAATTGTTTGATTGTTATTGTTCAATAGATTGTCGATCGAAGCGTGTCTACTACTAGATAAATTATGTAGCATGAAAGAAAAATGTGTCAAGGTTTTTTAAAATGTTACTTGTTGGTTGAAATAATGAAAACACCGAGTTAAACCACTGGACTTTTAGCGTTTTTTCTGTGTCACGTTGATAATTTACGGATCGGTGACCACAGCTCATAGAAAAATTTGATATCAATAAAAAAAGAAAGATTTTCTCCAGTGACTTCTAAAAGAAACAAATGAAGGAAAATAATAGTGCCCTTGCTAAACAAGCAACTATTATAAATAGCTTTGAAATTACTAGTAAGATGCCTATGAGTCGTACCTATGTTCAATAAAGGAAAACTACTATAGGTAAAACAATCCTGGTTTTTTAGAAATAATACCTGGAATAACATAAAGTCATGGCTGTATTCAGTGGCGTAGCAGGGTGGCAAAGCGGGCCAAATGACACAGGTCCCCGGTTCGATGAGGCTCCCGGCCCGATAGCCTGTTAGCAAAGGAGAGTACAAATAGTACATTGTTATCCTAGGGGTGAAAGTAACTTATTTAGTCCCGAGACGGGGTTTAGCGCCCGGAACTAAGTGGGGGCGCCAATAGTTCGAGGGACTAAATAAGTCTTTAACCCGAGGTAAACACTGTGCTTTTCATTACAAATACAAGGAAATAAAAATAAAACATGCTGCATGCATGAATTAGCTAAAGAAAAATTGATTGCCGCTTTCCCGCCTATTTTGTTTGTTTTTTTTCTGTGGCCGGCCTGCTATTCAGCCATTATTTTTTATTTTCATCATTGAAAAAATGGTAAATATTTTGCCCAAATCTAAGTTATTTTAAAGAAATTGTTGAAACTAAATTATAATAAAGTTATTTAAAAAATATATATTCTTTAATCAATACTTAACTTTAAGTTATTTCAATTTTACTTCGTGGTTGTATAGAAAGTTGGAACATGGTTCAATAGATATGTGAAAAGGAACTAGTTTTTTTTTTTAATAATTTGACAGCTGTCAGTTGAAAGCGATTCTCCCTAGGGCTGAAAAGTATTACTTTCAACCCGCTCCTCAGGCAACTTAAGACCTACTTTCAGAGTATGAGTAATGAAAAAAAAATTGTAAGTACCTACGCTCTTTAAAAAAAAATTACTATACTTATAGATTTTTTACCAAAAACACACGAAAATTTTATTTAATAGTGGTGGTATATGTACCTATAAATGTATTATATTTAGTTTTATAAAAATTAAAATAGAACGTCAAGCGTTTTACATATGGGCTCCATCCGATGAATTTGCCACGGGGCCTCAGATCGTATAGTTACGCCACTGCCTGTATTCCGCGAAGGAATAGGCAGACACTTCTGCCTATACACCCTAAAGTACACCTGCATTTCGTCAATCGGGCACAAACCTAGACACCGGGCTGCTACTGAGCAATAGAGTAGTTTACTGAATATTCCGTCAGGTAGATTAGTAAAAAATATTGTACACGATTTGTTTCTTTTGACAAGTAAACATAAACAGTCTTATTAATAAAAATGGCGTATTCCCAGCTTACTCCGAAGTTACTCTTGGACTAGCTAATCCCGGAGTAAGTAAGGATTAACATAGATCTAGCAATGTTATTAATAAACATGGAATAACCTCGGACTAACTATTGATTTCTTAGTCTTGGATTTACGCGTAAGCTCTGGCAACCCAGTTGAATTTAAAAGTAAAAAGAATGAACTAGTGAATGAAAAATAAGCAAGTTGAAGACATTATGTAGAAAAAAAAACAAAAAATTACATCTGCCATAGAGATTTGACAGTAAAGGTGAAGGATCCCTCCTTTTCAGATTATCGTATTACCTTTAAACTTAAAAATTACATAAAATGATGATTAAAAAATTAATTAATTTGTAATTTCGTTGACTAAAGCTAAACAGCTGCCAATGACCTTATTTTTTTTAATGTGCCACATCTACGAAATAAAAAATCAGAGTCTATGTAATAATTGTGGTTGCGAGAGTTTTTGGCGGGATTTTTTCGAGTGTAGTTCAGCGGCTGTTAATATTATTTGCAAATTGATTCCTAGTGGATATTGTGATATTAAATTGGTGTAGTTTTATGTCTCAACTGTCTACTCAACTGGTCAATCTATGAAAGCATTGACAGAAGCGATCTCAGGATAGTGGAGCGGAGAATTTTATTGTAGTATTGACTACCTCCCGCAAAGCTTACTGGGAAGGCTGACTTTATACAATTTGCTGCCAAATACTCCAAAAAACATTAGAATCTGTTGCATCCGCATTCTAATGCATACTAAAGAATTCAAGAAGGATATTACGCACTGAACACGAGGCGGTATGGTCTAAGACCTTAGCCTGCCCGAATAGGGCGATGCAAAAAAATTAAAAAAAATGTGGTTGCCATAGTTACACTACTCTTATTCCGACCTTAAACTAGCTGGCACCATGGTTTAACTTTTAGTCCGAGACTAGTGTCAGATTAGTATAATCCCTCCTTATTCCGTGTTTATTAATATAGGATAGGATTTTAGTTAGTACCAACCTAATGCTTGGAATAAAGTTATTCTTACCTTAGTCCACGTTTATTAATAAGACGGAAAGTGACGACGATATAATGCGTTGAAATATCGTGAAACGTCAGGCTGCTAGTACACTTTATACTGCCTTAGTGATGTCACTGACCCCACACACAACTTTGATGCGCTTTAACTTTATAAATTTGTATTATTGATTTGGTCAAGAAAAAAACAATCAATCTGCCTAGCCTTTTCCCAACTTTATTGGGGTCGGCTTCCAGTCTAACCGGGTTTAGCTGAGTACCAGTGTTTTACATGGAGTGACTACCTATCTGACCTCCACAACCCAGTAACTTGGTAACACGATACCTCTTGGCAAGACTGGTGTCAGATCTCAAGCTTCTGACTACCCGTAACGACTGTCAAAGATCTTCAAATGACAGCCGGGACCAACGACTTAACGTGCTTGCCGAGGCACGGAGGAATCTCGCTATGTAAAATGGTCACCCATCCACGGACCGACCTCGGCAAGCGTTGCTTAACCTTGAAGATTGAACCGTGCGGCTGTTATTATTTCGCCACGAGCTCATCAAAAAATACGTGTCCAATATTATTTGATAAACTCACTGACGAACTAAATAGAATTATAATTCTTCTACCCAGGCAACATCCCTATTCCAGATGGATAACCCCAACGACAAACTAATACGTATCTAGAATAGCTTAACATCATGCTTGTATTCTCCATATGATGAGGCAGGGGTCTAACTATAGTACCTACACCCACTTTTGGTCTGTTATGTTTAAGGCGTTTATATTCCCCAAAGTTAACGCGGTATATAGGTACTGGCCGTGCGCCCGCTCAGTACCAGTGGTGATCCTTTTGGACAGTTTTGTTAGATTTTTTTTTTCATATTTACATATCATAAGTAGGTAAAGAAGAAATTCTAACCATCAATGTGTATGTGTCAATTTTTAAACATCCAAGTCGTTTTGGAGGAATATGCAAAAGAAGCTAGAAAATATCGTGATGTTAATTATTTTTTTAAACCAAAAGTATTAGTCATACGAAAAAAACGTAATTTTCAAATAACGTACATGAATCAGTAATAAATATATATATATATTTTTAACCTTTTAAACTTGCAGTTACTAAGGAGTAGGTATACTTTGTACAAGAGTACCTCGCAGTGAACCACCATAGTTCACGTGAAAAGCGCTTTCCTCGAGTACGCAGCAGTCGTGAGAGCAACCAGAGAGGTCAAACTCTTGACATGCAGGAAGATCTTGCAGACCTCCATAGAAACACAGAAAGACTGCTTAGGGAACCACTCGAGAAGGCAAAGGCAGCCGTGTTCTACAACGCTAGATCTCAAGTCTTCAAAGGGGAAATGACTGGGTCGTACATGGCAGCCAACAGTCTGAAGTGTGGTTTCGTGGCGCTAGATGAAGAAGAAACAGAGCGCTCACATGACGACCATCGGGTGGTTACCGCCAAATGAGCCAAATTATGCTGGACGATAAGCCCTTTAAGTGTCACAGTCCATATTATTTAAGAAACCGAGTAAAGACAAAGCTGCCCTCTATGGCCTCAATATTATTAAAGGGGTTCAAGAAAAATGAGTAATACTACCGCTCCACGGAACCATTTTGGGGGCGTAGTCCTGGCAGTAAAGTTGTCAGGACTTCAGGAGTAAGCAAGATCGTCCTCGTCGGGGACATAAACCAGTTACCAGTCTTAGGCAGAGAGAAACCTATTCGAGTTAAGGTACACCCGTCCAAAGCTGGTGGCTGGCATCACCCAAGAGCTGTTCTGTACACACCGCAATCCGATGGGTCCCTAAAGGCATTTGCCCTGAGCGAGATATAGGTACTCCGGTATATATATACAATAAAGTAGGATAGGTACCTTCAGAAGTAGGCTTCGACTGTTCCTTATCAATTCCCAGAAAAAGCTGGGTACGACGATTTCAAACACGTCGTTAATTTGAGTTTGACAACTGCTGCCGCTGTGGGTCTGGAAAAAAATATATATATGTATATATATATATATACTAGCTGCTGCCCTCGGCTCCACCCGCATTAATGTCAAGAAAGTATTCTATGACTCATTCCAGACTATTATCTACCTGTATGGCAATTTTCATCAAAATTTGTTTGGTATTTCTTGCGGGTAAGAGTAACAATTTTTCTTTTTAATTTTATTTATTTCAACCATCCATCCTCACAAACTCTCACATTATAATATTAATACTACTACTTACTTACTACTTACTCTGCTGATCTCAGTCAATCGTTTATAAACATTTATCTTTCTTAAATTATATTTCCTTACACCACACACAATCATACTGATCGCTGCCAATCTTTTATTTAACTTCTATTCTTAGTATATACTTATGCCTATTAATATTACAAACACTCAAACATAAAACAAACACACAATATTTAAAAATCAAATATGGTTAACACACCAAACGTTCTGCATCGCCTTGGCGTCCGTATGTCGCCACAAGGATCCAGCAGAATATCAGCGTCAGGTATATTGCCTGGCACATGCTGAGCTGGACTCCCATTCAGTGCAACTTGGAGACGCGCACCGCACAAGTATAGGTGTTCAGGCTTCAAGATGCAAATCTTGAAGTTTGAATATTTTTTTTTTTTTAAAGAAGATAGGTTCGGCATTCCCACCGAGGATTGCCATAAACAATTTTATTTCCTTGTGTTGTTTTCTTCTTCTTTTTTTAATGTTGTTCTTTTATTGTTCGTTGCTTGTAATTATTATTTGTTTTTATTTGTCGTGTAAATTTGTCGTTTCTGTGCTGTGTCTTCTATTGTGTTTGTTTTGAATAAATGTTTTATCTATCTATCTATCTATCATATATATAGAATATATATCCCAATACGCAAGCCTATATACGATAAAAAAAATGTCTTCGATCTTCTCCCTCGAGAACTTGGTGTGGACACCGATCCTCTTCCTCGAGTACTGGTGGTTAATCTCGATCGCTCAGATAATAAATCTGGATGATAACGACGGGCAAGGCGGCTGCATCATTGATGGAGGCTGTGTCATCGGTGGAGGACGATTTACCGTCATTAATGAAGCAGGGGGTGACGTCGTCGATATAGATGAAGGTTGCATCACCGGTGGGTATATTAATGGTGCTGTATGGTGACTTATTTCTTTATCTTCTTTGGGATTGTCACCATCAGAAATATCTTCATTAGCTAATTGATCAAATAGGGTATTAGGTTCAAAATCCTGGTCATTGTCGTCAAAATCTTCAATTTCCAATAGATGTCTATCCACCAGTTGTCTAATATTATATCATCCGCCATACGAACCCCTAATAAAGAAGAAAAAGCCAAATTAACACGAAATTGCATCAAAACAACAAATAAAATTCAAAATAACAACATGTAACAACATCACGTATCACGACCGATGTTGCATGAACGTGTGAAATGATACGCCTTATTTCAGTTGAATAATTGTCCTTTTATTAGGCACCACAAGGTTTAAGTTGTAAACAAAGACCGATGGGTAACAGATTTACATTTGTATTTACTTCACCTCTCGCTAGCACCGTTAACAACGGACTGCCGAAGCGGCCATTATTCGTTCCCCGCGGCACCTCCCCGCCATTCATTTGCTTTTTTTCCGTTTACCCTCTAATAATTTTTAATAAAGTTGCAATGGCGGTGAAATGCCGTTCAGATTCACTACTTATTTATTGAATACTTAATCAAATTACCGTTTATTATTATCAAAATCACAACACTTAATCAAATTACCGTTTATTATTATCAAAATCACAACACTTAATCAAATTACCGTTTATTAATATCAAAATCACAACACTCGGTCATCCGACTGCGTGCTATCTCCGGAGCACGCGTAAATCACAACACAACGCGTTAGTTAGTCCTTATTCCATGATACAAAATAAACATACAGGAAAAGGGGGAAAGAGAGAAGGAAAACAAACATACTAATAAATCCTAACAGACCCAATGTAAGTCTCATTTAAACTGTATCAGTCGCTAGCATTAGCATATTACCTTAACTACATATTATAGATCACATATGTTGCACATTATTCGTATTACACATTATATTTTACTCATATTACACATTACATGTTTTTCTCATTACACATTATATATTATTCATATTACACATTATATAAACCATTCTGACTCATGTCTTTACTTATAGTTATACATAATTTCGTGAAACAACAGCAATCTCAGTAATAATTCTGACCTTCTTCCTCTACCCTTTTATGAAACCTATTCAGAACCCGAATCAGAGTCCGATGACTCGGACCCAGATGACCTGCTGCAATGCTTGTATACCGATCCAGGGACGCATTCTATCTGATGCTATTACACTATCATATTTTCTCGTGTTTAATCCTGGTACATTAGTCACCCTATAACGATCGTTACCTAGACAACTAGTGACTTTATAGGGGCCGATGAACTTAGGTAACAGCTTTTTACTCTTTCCAGTGTTGGAAAAGCTGGTCTTCGTAAGCTTCACTAGGTCACCGACCGAGTACGAAACCGCTGGCACTCTCTTTGCGTCATACGTTTCCTTCTGCCTTGCTTGACTATGTTCAATGTTGGCCGAAGCCTCTTTCCTAATTTCATCGACCCGCCTACCTAATTCTTCTATGACAGACACGGATTCGTCTGCTCCGTCAGCAAGTGGAGGCGAGATGTTGCCATGACCCTTATCCAACATCTCATTAACTACAGGGGAACGCTGTGAAAGGACTTCTTTACCTCCTGTGCCTCTCGTTACAGCCGAAACCGTGCCTTCGCAACTCGCTACGTCATTATGACCCGTCGTTAACTTATTATCAATGGGACAGTTCGACTTAACCCCAAAAAGTAATTCGGAAGCACTCCTTTTAGTTGTGGCATTAATGGTATTATTAATACCCCACTGTACTTGACCCAGTCGCCTGTCCCAGTCGCGTTCATCACTTTCAAAATTCTGGGTAGACAAGGCGGTGAGGATAGTTTGATTATATCTCTCAGCCTGCCCATTTGCTCTGGGGCAAGCGACTGCGTTAAGCACATGTTTGACACCCTTTTTCACACAGAAGTCTTTAAATTGGGCTGACGTAAATGCAGTCCCGCGGTCCGTTATAATTCTATGCGGTATCATAAAGTCGTGAAATAAGCCGTCTAGAACTTTAACTACGTTCTTCGTTTTAGTATCCTTAACCGGCCTAGCAAAAACATATTTTGTAAAGCCGTCCACAATAGTTAGAATATAGCTGTTGCCAGTTTTACTCCTTACAAATGGTCCCGAATGGTCCAAGTGCAAGGTGTGAAACGGTTGAGCCACTTTCTCTATCGGGTATAAGAAGCCACTACTCGTTCGAGCCGCATTGTCTTTATTGTACGCGCAATCTATACAAGCTGCCACGTATTTTTTTGACAAAACGTCTTAGCTTGTGGAACCAGTAGCGGCTTTGAATGCGTTCCAAAGTCTTGGCAAACCCAAAATGCCCAATTTCGTCGTGGTTCGCCCTACAAATCTGCCACCTGGCATCCTTGGGAACTACCAACCGCAACCCATCCTCCAATTTCCTGTGTAGTGCATGATTCTTAACAACGAAGTTGTTTTTAACGTCTGTAACCTCCTGATCTAAACTCGGTTTCAGTATCTTAAAAATCCTTTCGAGTTTAGGGTCATCCATTTGCAGGGCAAGAATCCAATCATCAGTACTTATGTGTAAAACACTCGCCGGCAGTTGCGGTCCCCTATTTCCCTGAGGATTGCGGCTAAGGGCGTCTACATGACTCATCCGACATCCCGGTCGGTATTCGATGTTAAAGGTAAAGTCACTTATTGTCAGCCACCAGCGCGCAATCCTCGGGATCAGGTCACGTTTTGTAAGTGTGGTACGTAGTGCATTACAATCCGTGTACACCGTGAAATCTAGTCCCACAAGATAGGGACGAAACTTTTTTAACGAGCAGACCACCGCCAAAGTCTCTAACTCATACGAGTGGTACTGACGTTCCTCTGGTGTGGTCTGCCGGCTAAAGTATGCAACGGGTTTTAATACCCTGGGACTTATCTGCCACTGCATGAGGATTCCACCCAACCCCAGCGAACTGGCATCTGTATGCACCTCAGTCTTTAATTCCGGGTTATATAATGCCAGCAAAGGACGTTTGACCAGGCATTCCTTTAACGTTTCAAATGCTTTGACCTCCTCTATACTCCACTGCCACTGGGCATTCTTCTTAAGGAGCGAAGTTAGTGGTCTGGCAATTCCACCGAACCCTTTCACAAAGCGACGAAAATAGCTCGCCAGGCCCAAAAACTGTCGGACTTCATGGACATTACGAGGCTCGGGAAAATCTCGCACCGCCGATATTTTCCTTCCACTCGGTTTGATACCCTCGTCGGATATCTCATATCCCAAATATTCGATGCTTGTGTCAAAGAACCTGCACTTTGACATTTTGAGAGCTAACCCAGCATCCTGAAGGAGCTTAAGGACGTCTTCTAATCTCTCAAATCCTTCATCGATGGACGCCGCGGGAATGAGTAGGTCATCCATGTATGCTAAAGCACTCTTGAACCTCCGCGTACCCAATAGACCATTCATCATCTTCTGGAACACGGCTGGCGCGTTTGCCAACCCAAAGGGCATGCGTTTGAATTCGTAATGCCCGTCTGGGGTGACAAACGCTGTCAAGCGTCGACTGCCTTCTCCCATCGGGATCTGGTAATAGCCAGAGGCTAGATCCAGCGTGATGAAATATTTATTCGCTCAAGTTCGTCAACTGGTCGTCAATTAAAGGTAGGGGATATTTGTCTTTGATTGTTTTATTATTAAGGGCTCTGTAGTCCACACAGAGTCGAGACTCTCCATTCTTTTTTTTTACCAATAATATGGGACTAGCATAATTAGAGTTTGACTCCTGTACAATATCATTTGCTACCAACTCATCAACAACATCCCTCACCCTTTGACGTTCCTGGTGTGACAATCGGTAAGGTCTGTAGACCACCGGCGTTTCAACGTGCAAGCTTATGTCCATCGTCACGCCTTTGGCACACCCTAACTCTCCAAGATTTTCAGCAAAGCATGATCCATACTTTTGGAGAAGCTGGTGTAGTCTTTCGCGGGATTTTTTTCGACCTTTTCGCCTACTTTTATTTCTGACTTATCGACTGGCGTCATCGGCCTTTCGCCTTGCTCATTTTGCACCAGCAGAGCTTTAACTTCTCCTATCGGGTTCACCCTAGCTATTAACATCCCTGCCTTGAAGGTAAGCGGCATCCTAGTCAACGACGTAATGAACACTACTGCCTTATTCTCGGTCACCTCGTAACAACCCTGATGGAGGTGATACTCCTGATGGGGACTCATCCTGGTACCTCCATCCGAATAAACACTACCCGTGTAGGCCTCTTTGGTGCATACTTCCACTAATCCTCCCCTAATTATAGTAACGTCTTTGGAGACATAAAGAACAAGGGTTCGACTTTGGCTCAAGAAGGGATCGGCGGGAGTATGATAAAAGAACAACTTCTCGTTGTCTTTCAGAACGGTAACTGACGTCATTTCGGTGAAATTTTGTCCTATCAACAATGGAACCTGCAAATACGCGTCGTCAACCGCCAAAACATCTAAGTTAGTTTCGATTTCGTCAATTCTAACACGCACAGTAGCCCTGAATTTCGGGATGACTATAGAATTGCCAAAGCCTCTTATTGCGGGCAATGGCGTGCTTTCACCTTCCACTAAACCCAAAGCGACTGCATCCGAATGCCGAATTAGGCTGCAGTCACTCCCGAAGTCAATGTAGGCGTTTAGCGTTTTTCCATTAACGCCGACAATTTTATGGAACTTACCATTTGCCTCATTGACTGTGCCATTGCAAAGTGGAACAGCATGACTAGCGTGACCTTCTGGAATTACTGGTTTGTAAGTCTGATTTGACTTGGCTTCATCGGCAAGAAAATTGTCCGCATCTACTACAATTTTCAACACCTTCCTGTCAGCTGCCTGATTGTTCTTGCTGCTGGTTTCACTTAGTGTTTGTTGTTGTAACGGTCTCCTGTTGCAGTTCTCACTATTATGCCCTACTCTATAGCACCTCCCGCACTTGACAATGGGCTTGGTGCAATTTATATAAATGTGACCCGGCTCGTTGCAATTAAAACAAGTAGAACCTACTATTCTGCTACTTGTGGCACCACTGGCACCCCTACCGTTACCGCGAAAGTCGCGTCTCTTTACCGAGTTTGATGATAACAAGCCTCGTGTTGCGTCCCTAGATTGCGAGGGTTGTTGCGACGCTAGGTAATTTAACAGGTCTTCTGGTTCCTCACATGTGAGAGCTTGCGCACCGTTTCTAACTGAACTATCAGTAATCCCATAGATTATACAGTCAACTGCCTTCCGACCGACAATCTCGCACCTACTCAATAGCGTTAATTTCTCGTAGAAATAGTCTCTAAGGGTTTCGTCCGTGCGAGATTTTCGGTTGAGCATTTCATCTAACAATTTACCATAATTTACATCATTCGGAAAAGCTTTCATCATTTTACTTTGCCACACCTCCCACGAGTAACTAAGCGATGGAAGGGACTCGTACCAAGTTTTGGCTAATCCGCGTAACTTTTGCAATGCGTAGTGAATTATCTGCTTCTCATCCCAAGAATAGATTTCTGCGCACTCATTCACCTTTCTCAGCCAGCGTTCGACATCCTGTGCTTTGTTGTTGGGGTCGAATTCCGGAACTACATTATTGGATGAAGTACTCTTACTTGGTACGCCTTGCAGCGCAGACACTATCTTCAGCAGTTCATCGGCAGTTAGTCCTGTTTGGCTCCGCCGTGCAGGAATCTCGTCGGCTTCCTCTGATGCCGAGCGCCGCCTTCGTTTGCGCCTGGGACGTTTCGGCGTATAAGTCGCCTCATCTGAAATTGTTAAGCGCATTTCATGTTCCTTCCTAAGAACACTTTGACTTTGACTTGGACTTGGACTTGGACTTGAGGCACACCTTCGCGGCCACACTCACGCTAGACGGCACGCCTTCATGGCCGTTAGCTCACATTATGAGCAGCACACCTACGTGGCCGCACTCATTCTGAACAGCACACCTTCGTGGCCGTTACTACAAGCAGCACACCCACGTGGCCGCACTGACGCAAAACAGCACACCTTCGTGGCCATTAGCTCACTTTATGAGCAGCACACCTACGTGGCCGCACTCATTCTGAACAGCACACCTACGTGGCCGTTACTACAAGCAGCACACCCACGTGGCCGCACTAACGCAAAACAGCACACCTTCGTGGCCGTTAGCTCACTTTATAAGCAGCACACCTACGTGGCCGCACTCGCTAAGCAGCACACCTACGTACAAGGTTGCACTTTTTATCTCATGAAGTAGGTACACGTACAACTTCACTTCCATCATTCGTTAAATTACAAGTAGTCATACAATTGCTATAATGCTCTAACCAAGCGCAACGTTACCGCCGTTTTCGTGTACCTACTTAAGCGATCACTAATATTTTGCCATGTAACTGTCTAATTACAAGGATATTCAAAATTACTTACTGTTTTCATCCGACATGGCGCGTGGGCTACGCACACTTCTGAATTGAAATGATACGCCTTATTTCAGTTGAATAATTGTCCTTTTATTAGGCACCACAAGGTTTAAGTTGTAAACAAAGACCGATGGGTAACAGATTTACATTTGTATTTACTTCACCTCTCGCTAGCACCGTTAACAACGGACTGCCGAAGCGGCCATTATTCGTTCCCCGCGGCACCTCCCCGCCATTCATTTGCTTTTTTTCCGTTTACCCTCTAATAATTTTTAATAAAGTTGCAATGGCGGTGAAATGCCGTTCAGAATCACTACTTATTTATTGAATACTTAATCAAATTACCGTTTATTATTATCAAAATCACAACACTTAATCAAATTACCGTTTATTAATATCAAAATCACAACACGTGCGTGTTAATTTTGACAGAAAATAATCACGAAACTACTGCTGCAACTTGCAATAATCTGATGACAATGCCTACAGAAACTCGTCATTAATCAAAATATACTTAATAACAAATAATATCAAATAGTCCAAAAAAAATATGAAAAATCAATATGTTTACGTGCGGGGGCGCCGGGATTATAAAACGTAGCCATCCCTCATCCGACTTTTGACAAACTGGCAGGATAAAACGAGTGCGCGGGGGGTGCAATAAAAATGTTTGTCTCATTCTTAAACAGAATCACGACAGATCGACACCGGTTGCGTACGCAAAAGTTTTTAAATTTTTGCGAAGAATTTTGTAGTCGAAAGTCAAGATCGCTTTAACTCGGGTGGAAAGGGTGTGAGTCTATCGCCATTAACCAGCCACAAATCCAGAGTCCTAGCTGCAACTAAGCGATTCCAGATGGGAAAAATCCAATAACACTGACCGATCCAGGAATCGAACCTAGAACCAGGCGAAATTTAGGAGAAGTATTGACAGTCATGTTTCCAGAAATACAAATAGCATCTGGAAATTATGTTAGAATACTATCTGCATTATACGATTCATCCCTTTCAACAGAAGTTTCTATTAGAATAACTAATTCTCAGTAAAGACATCTTGCCATCTCTAGATTTGGTTTACGACCAATAAACTGATGTCACCAACTATAAGTGTGAGGAGTGATTAAACTCGCTGTCCCAGCCAGGTCGCTTCTACGGCTAACGGCTTTATGACGTCACTGGCTAGCAGTATTATTATTTTATTAGTGTACAATGACTGAGGTGCGGACAACCTTGATCCGGCCGGCTCTGGCTGACTGACTGACTTACTACAATAATGTGAATCACTCTATTGTACTTGTGACATGCAATGGCGCGTAATTTTCTCGTCTCGGTATCTATACCTGTACTATGTTGTGTAAATGTATTGTTGCTTTATTAGATAAGTGCTAATCTTCTATGCTACAGTAAACATCGACGAGAATAAAAGGGTCGTCTGATCTTTGTGAAAATTAGTGGAAACTAACACAGCTAAACTAAGTTACAGCAGGAAATGCAATATCTCGAAAACCTATTGACGCACCAATTATATTTTCGTCGCACATTCTTGCACTACTATAAGCTCTCAACCCATGCACAATATTTCTCACTCTGATCATTCGTTTAGAATTTCCCTGCTGGAACAGCGTTACTCCAGCAGGAATTGTTTTTTTTCAAAAACTACGGCACGCACAATTTTTTTATGTGGCGCACATTCACAGCTGATTACGCACTAAATATACGTTCCACTCATATCACTCTGGGAGCCACTTTCCTGTTGGGGTTATGTACGCCTCTCACTCTCAGAGGTTGCATTGGTATCCTGATATTGTTTTTTATTTGGGACCTAAACTACAAATAAAAGATTCCGACGAATTGAGAACATCTTCCTTTTTTTTAAGTCGGTTAACTAATACATTCGTAGACGTAGCTGCTACTCAAAAGTATACATGCTTTGGTTGGGATGGCGTGCAAAGTATATTGCGTTGAGGTGGCGTAGGCTCCCGTAGACGCAGCTGCTACGCCACGTAGGGGCAGCGTAGGCTCTAGTAGACGCAGCTGCTACGCCGCGTAGGGGCAGCGTAGGCTGTCGTAGACGCAGCTGCTACGCCGCTTAGGGTCAGCGTAGGCTCTCGTAGACGGAGCTGCTACGCTAGTAGGCTTTCGTAGAAGTTGTTGCTACTCTGCGTAGGCTTTCGTAGAGGCAGCTGCTACGCTGCGTAGACTCTTACATGTATTTATTTAATTTGATTGTATATCGCGTTAGCGCTGCTAAGTAGCTGAAAAAAGTTGTCGGCGCTGTTTACGGGAACTAGTGTAAAAATAATCCCGAGCATTGGCCATAATTACAAGTGTACTTACTATAATTAGGTCGGTGAGCAAACGTGGTATAGTTGTCGCGTTTATATTTATTTATCGATCTTGAAGAAAGTTGCGTGGGATGATGATGAATGGTTTTAATGCTACAAAGTGGTTCTCAGATTTTAGTTGATTATCCGAAAGTTCTTGATCTATTTTCGAGTCACCCGTATGACTAGTCTAAATTCAATACACTTCAAACATAACTTTGAAATGAATAAATATCTTTTATTCCTCTGCATAAGTTAATTGACTTGTACTTACCTGTTTTTGTTTTGACAACCATACATACCTGTCTACCTACTCGCAGTTACGAGAAACGACTCAGATTTACACTCTACGCAATATTTATTTTAAACTGTGACGTGGCAGAGAACGTCATCATTATTTATATTATTATGAATGAGAGGGTGTATTATGATAGATGCTGACTTCTGAGGAATCAGTTACAACATGGTGCAACGTACAGTCGACCGCACGTCAGTTGTAACACTTCGACCTTCAACTGGACTAGTGTAGTTAAGCGTTTCACTAGAAAACGAGGCCGGCTTATACTTGTTTACCACTGACGTGCGGCCTACTGTACCTCGAGTAGACATAGTAGGACTAGGTGAATATCTAGACAAACAAACGTCCTTCAAATGTTGTAGTACCAAACAGATTTAATGCAATATCTAAAACAACTGAGCTAAAAATAAAACCATTATTATCATTACTAGCAAAATATTTGCTGATAACGAAGAGCAAAGCTAATATTAAAATTACTGTTAACAACTTCATAGTGCATTTGACTTTAATTTTCGCCGATTTAAGAACAGCGACATCTGTGTATGTACTCGAGAACTAGAGAGTTAGTTTTTAACCAAGGTCGTAACAGGTGGTGTTCTGAGTGGAATGAGCACTAGTTAGTTTGCAAACGAAACACTAGATGGCGCAATAGTCACCTGATTCTTGTGAAACTTTTTTAATGGGTGGTAAACAACTTGTATTTAGGTATGAATATTTTGCAATATTACTTTTGGCGTCGATTTTTCAATTTACACGTACACTTTCATCTGAGGAATAAAATTACAGTTTGACAATTCCTGTACAGAAAATAACGTCAATTTTTTTTTTGGTATTGTTAGGCTCGCGCCACTGTCTGACCTGATGGTAAGCAGTAATGTGGTCGATGGTGTAGCACGCTTGCCTAGAACCTAGAAATTACCTATTTTTACTCAGGTTGTAGCTATCGGGAAACAGATTTATTCTTCAGGTTAAAACAATTTTGTTTTTAGTTAGCCGACACTGTCGCAAGCAACCTCGCCCTTGCCGTAAGCATCTAGATTATCTCGCCACCTCTACCAATGTAATATTTATTATGAACTGTACTATAACGATCAAAGTAACTTATATACATGAACACTGTATGCTTGCTACACGACCGCTACGAAAATTCCTGTTCGCGTTGCAAGCTGATTATCAAATTGAAATCTGATTTTATTAGCCATATAATGTTATTACCGAATTAAAAAAAAAGGACTTTATCAATTCTACATGTATGTATGTTATATTGCTGGAATTTCACAATATTCACAATTGTTACTCTGTATGGGCTTCTAAACACGTGTGCCATATTTCATAAGTGTATGTACCTATGTATGTTGGTTTGGTGAGTTCAGTATTGAGGTAAGGTGTCATTTTCTGGGGTAACTCAACCAACAGGGCAATGGTCTTTATAGCACAAAAAAGGTGCATTAGGTCAATGTTCAGACTCCACAGATTAGACTCTTGTAAGCCATTGTTTATCAAATACAAATTATTGACATTGCCTTGCTTATATATTTTTGAGGTAGCTGTATTTGTTAAGACCAATCCAGACCTGTTTACCAGACTCAGCATTGATGCAAAAAAGTGTTTTTTGCATGGCACCAATCTTATACAACCACATACCCATTGCAATTAAAGAGTTAAACATAATAGTACATTATGGTACAAGTGTGCAATGTTGGTGATTACCGCTGAGGCGCCATTGAGACCCGAGCCGTAGGTGAGGGTCTTAAGAGAGCCGAGGACGGTAATCATCAATACACACGTGTATCATACGACGTTTTTCAACACACTTGTGTAGAAAATAATACTAAAAAATCATTTTCAACAGTAAAATCGAGTTGTGAATTTTTTTTCACAATGGCGGGCAAAATTAATCAGTTTTCCTATGCGCGCGCATTTAATTGTTAAAGGCGATCGGCCATAGACTAAAAGAATGAGGTTTCTTTTTTTTTGGCTTTTCGTGGATAGTGTTTTAGCCACGTACAAAATAGGACATTTCAATTTTTCTTAATTACAGAGCAAATAAAATTTATATTTGAGTGAAAGTTTTATTTATTAAGCACGTACAAGTTGAAATTATCTATTTAAATACGAAGTTGCATGAAATGAGCAAGCAATAGGTACATTAATTTATTTGTACTATTGAGCACGATCTTTTTTGTATCGAACTTTTTTTAAGAACAAAGCAACTCAACCAATAAATAAAAAAAAAAACTCTATGACTCACTTGTGAATATGGGCAATGAAAAATAAGTTTTCAACACACTTGCTCATAAAGTGGCTCTAATTTCACCGCAATTAGGCACATAATGATACCTGTTATCAAACTGTGACTTTTTCATTGCTATTATTCACAAGTGAGTTAAAGAGTTTTTTTTTAATTTTATTGGTTAAGTTGCTTTGTTCTTAAAAAAGTTTCGATATAAAAAAGATCGTGCTCAATAGTACAAATAAATTAATGTATTGCTTGCTCATTTCATGCAACTTCGTATTTAAATAGATAATTTCAAGTTGTACGTGCTTAATAAATAAAACTTTAACTCAAATATAAATTTTATTTGCTCTGTAATAAAGAAAAATTTAAATTCCCTATTTTGTACGTGGCTAAAACACTATCCACGAAAAGCCAAAAAAAAATGAAACCTCATTCTTTTAGTCTATGGCCGATCGCCATTGTTAAATGCGCGCGCATAGGAAAACTGATTAATTTTGCCCGCCATTACGAAAAAAAATTCACAACTCGTATTTAATGTTGAAAATTATTATTTTTGTATTATTTTCTTCACAAGTGTGTTGAAAAACGACGTATGATACACGTGTGTATTGATGATTACCGTCCTCGGCTCTCTTAAGACCCTCACCTGACGGCTCGGGTCTCCATAGCGCCTCAGCGGTAATCACCAACATTGCACACTTGTACCATAATGTACTATAAGAAAAGGCTTAAATCTTTTCTGTTGTATAAAGCATATTACAGCATTACGGAATTTTTGACAGATAAAATGTGATGAATGTGTTGTTGCCCATAGTTTATGAGCATTGACCTGGTATGTTATTATTAATAGGCTAATATCTTTTTATTTTTTTTTCTTTAACATTGCACGTGACATTTTTGTATTATTTTAATTTTTTCGTAATTGATACATATTTTTTTTTATTGACATTATTTTATATTTCTCCTTTTGACATTTTGTAATATATTTTTATTTGTTTTGTGTTTTTTGTTTATTATATTTTTCTCAAGAATCTATTGCAATCCGTTAATTATTATATCAATTTTAATATCAATGAAGCCATGAATATTTGTAAGCCTTCTGGCATAACGTAATTTTTATAACATCTATTTTTTTTACATATGTTAACAAATGATTAAATGAATTATGAATTATGTTTATACCATTCCCCATCTAAAAAGCTTATTTTATTCACTGAAAACAGTGAATAAAAAGCACTTTTAATCACTGTTTTGGTGTTTGAATTTAGAACACACCAATATATATTCGACGTCCATCTCAATGCCAACCAACCAATCCTTGCACATAAAACACTCGATACAAACTCCTTGTGCAAAGAATAGTCTACTTTAATTTTCAGTTTGTTATTTTTTAGGCTTTTAATAATGATTTTGATTTTAGTCTGAGATGTTTATTTGGATTGTACCTACCTATTTCTAATATTAATTGCATTGGGGTTTAATTATTTATAATTATGTAACGTAGGTAACGGAGGTGGTCACTGGCCCCAGAAACACAGATGACCTAGCTCAGCTTCAATTTACAAAAAAATGTGGAACCCTGAGTTTTCACATTTTTTGTAAATTTTGAAGGTAATAAAACATTAATTTATTCCTTGTGCTTTTCGCTTAAATATTTATTTTTCTCATAGTCATGGTATAAAATATAGTATGCAAATCTTGAATAAAACGCATTTATATCGAGGGCCATAAATGAATCGCGTCGCTCCGGATTCTAACACTTGAATCACGAACATAGCGAGTCAGCGCAGCCCTCAGCACAGCGCTCAGGACAGCGCTCAGCACAGTGCTCCCTACGGTCGTGATTCAGTCGTTAGAATCCTTCACTTGTTCGTGATTCATCTATGACCCTCGCTTTAAATCCGTCCTTTATTCACTAGTTGCATAATATACTACTGTATGTATGTATGTTCGTCCACGTATTTCTCCGAAACTAATTATCGGATCGT
This sequence comes from Orthosia incerta, assembly GCA_948252205.1. Taxonomy (NCBI): domain Eukaryota; kingdom Metazoa; phylum Arthropoda; class Insecta; order Lepidoptera; family Noctuidae; genus Orthosia; species Orthosia incerta. Next base: position 9,217,999 of record OX411744.1, on the reverse strand, counting down.
GATCATTCTTTTTTAGGGTTCCGTACCCAAAGGGTGAAAACGGGACCCTATTACTAAGACTCCATTGTCCTTCTGACACCAGGCTGTATCTCATGAACCGTGATAGCTAGAAAGTTGAAATTTTACAGATGATGTATTTGCCGATATAACAACAAATGTTAAAAATACAATAGATTGAATATTTAAGTGGGGCTCCCATACCACAAACGTTATTTTTTGCGATAATGTTACGACTCGCACTTGGTTTTGGATTAAGAATAAGAATAAATTTATTTTGAAAAGATTACATTCAAGTTTTAAGTAACAAGCTCTCAGCTTAGGGAACAGTGCAAGTTTCATCAAAGTCGGTTCCGCACATTTCAAGATATGGAACATACAGCCGAACTCCTTAGCGACAAACAGCACGAATGTATAAATTAAGTTATTATGGGTATTTTATCAATCCTATAAGTACCTTATTTACTATTGATCATGCTTATTTTTTTGTGGTAGGGTACTAAAACTAAAAAGAGAGAAATAAAAACCTTTTCAAAAAAAAAAAATTGCATTTTTTTTGCGAAACCGACTTCTAAAGCATTAGAAGTCGGTTTATTTGTTGTGTAAAAGCTTTTTCTCAAAAATGGTATGTAATGTTGTTATAACATCTCTAAAAAGTATCCAGAAAGTGAACTCTACCGGAGACTTATTCACAACTGTCCAGTAAGAAGCGAGATTTTAAATTTGGAATCTCCTACTGTCCAGTAGTAGGGATTGGTCCGATATATCAAAACGTAACTTATATCGGATATGTGTTAGATATCATATCATATCGATATCTATATAAAATAACCAATATTACAAAAACTGTATCTAATAAAAACCTTACTAGCGTGCGAGAACGAATAAGTCAAAACTTAAAACCGTAACGAAAATATTCGAAACTCTGGGCGTGATGTTTAGGACCCACTTCCCAGAATGTATACTGCGCGATAGTGATGAAGAGGAACCAGTCACAAGGGACGAGCTCACAAGGCACTCGTCCAAAAATAACTGGCTCACGGCAAAGAAAGTGGTAGATGAAAACAAACTGAAACTGGCCATAGCAGGCTTCCAGCCTCTTAAATCCCCTGGTCCAGATGGCATCTACCCAATACTATTGCAAGAAGGGGCATCTGTTTTGATACCCCATTTGAGTAAGCTCTACAGAGCCTGCATAGCTTTTGGGTATGTACCCAAGGCATGGAGGGAGGTCAAAGTTACCTTTATACCGAAAGTGGGTAGACCAACTTATGAAGAAGCTAAAGCTTACAAGCCCATCAGTCTATCATCCTTTCTCTTGAAAGCTCTGGAGAAAATGGTAGACAGGTACGTAAGAGAGGGACCACTGAAAGTATTCCCTCTACATAAACTACAATGCGCCTACAGCCCTGGCAAATCTACGGAAACGGCATTGCACTATGTTGCGAGTCGAGCCGAGGCTGCGCTAGAGGGACAAGAAATCTGTGTTGGGGCTTTCCTCGATATAGAGGGAGCCTTCGACAAGACAACATTTGAGTCCATACGCACTGCTGCAAAGGAACATGGCATCGATGATACCACGTGCAACTTTTTTTATTTTTTGCGTGGAGAAATGCTCATGCATACTGCACTACCACAGGGAGATAGTGCAGTTATATGGGACTCTAGCCCACTAAAACTCCACGGTGTCCTCCAGTGCCGCTTATGGCGGGAACACGGGCACGCGTTAGCACTCACCGCGAACCCGCCGCGGCTGTCCGTCACCGGACCCTCCTCGGGGGAGTACCCCCCATCACCGGCGCACCAGAACACACTGTACGCCGTGACCACCCCAGGGACCAATTCAGCACATGGGTGCCAGACGACCCCGTGTATGGCACCCTTGGTCCCACTGTGACGGGTCGAGGTCAATGGCCCCGCCACCTACCATTTTGCGGCCGCAGGGGATAGGGAGAGCGACTAACGCTATACCGACACTCCTCTTCCCCTGCGGCCCCACCGCGTCCGCCATCAGACGGTGGCGACCCCGTCTAGGCCGCGGAAGGTAGGGAGAGCGGCGCACCGCAATACCGGCACTCCTCTCCCGCCGCGGCCTCCAATCCTCAGCTGCGATATCGTATGGGACCTGGGAATCTCCATAAGACATCGCGGCTCGCCTCAGTTGCGATGTCGCCTACCAAGCGGCACCGAAACCTACTAGTTGGCCGCTACGTCATCGGCTTAATCGGCAAAAGCCCTGACGAGCGGCCCCTCCTCGGGTTCCTCTTGGCTTCACCGTGGGTGACCAAGCCACGGTTACTGAGCACCCCCGCCTCGACAAAGCGGGAACCCACCGGGGGGGGTACCACGTGCAACTGGATCGACTATATGCTGAGAAGCAGAATAGTCAGATCGGAACTAATGGGAGACAGACTTAGTGGAAAAACAAGAGGTTGTCCGCAAGGCGGTGTGCTGTCAACACTATTATGGTGCTTGGTAGTAGACTCGCTACTTACCATACTCAATACCGGACCATTCTACACAGTAGGTTATGCAGATGACATAGCTATAATGGTCAATGGTAAATTCCCGAACATAGTGTCTGGATTATTACAACAGGCATTGAGTATAAAAGAGGAATGGTGTGCAAAGAACCACCTGTCTATCAACCCAAGCAAAGCAGTCATTATACCATTCACGAGGAAGAGACAACTAGAAACCTAGGAGAGCTCTCCCCCAATGGAATAAAACTGCCTTGGTCCACGGAAGTTAAATATCTGGGTGTAACGCTTGATAAAGAACTGAGGTGGAAAACTCATGTGGAAAATATTACGACAAAGGCCTTGCGAGTGTTCGGCATGTGTCGTTCCACCTACGGTAAAACTTGAAGGCTAAAGCCCAAAGTTTTACGATGGCTGTATCGGCCAATGATAATACCTATTATCACATACGGCAGCATAGTGTGGTGGCCAAAAACAAAGCTTACCTCGTGCAAAGCGCCACTCACCAGGTTACAAAGAACAGTGTGTCTAGGCATCAATCGCTGCCGTAGGTGTTGTCCTGAAAGCACCCTTCTTTCAGGACAACACCTACGGCTCTACGTTCAAAGCCCGGGAATGTATTTGGAACTTGAACAGGCGGCAAATCCGCTACCTGCTTGGGGCATTTACTGGGCACTTTGGAACCAACGATATGCCCATGAAGATGTGTCTAACCGCGACACCCATGTGCAGGTTGAGTGGGGAACATACGGAACGCATGGAGCACCTTCTGTGCACATGCGACGCACTGGCTGGTAAGCGAATGAGTCTCCTAGGGGTTGGATATCCAAAACCAGAAGACTATAGGCTCATATCTCCTAGTCTTTTTTCCTTATCTCCTAGTCTTTTTCTGGGGTGCACGGTTGGCGCAGTGGTTGAGCGATTGACTGCTGCGCTGCGTGTCGCGGGTTCGATTCCTGCACGGAACAAATATTTGTATGATCTACAAATAGTTGTTCCGGCTCTGGGTGTTTGTGTATGTGAGTTTATATGTTTGTAAACGCACCCACGATACAGGAGAAATTCCTAGTGTGGGGCAACGTTTTTTTAGAGAAGAGAAAGAGAAGAAGAGAAAGACTCTCGTTGTAAAACTCATGAAAACAGTTTTCAACGAGATTGAGGAGGAGTAAGTTATCTAGGGGACCACAATAGATCCCAATGGGTCGAAGTGTCCGAGTTATTTCTCGGCCCCTCCATAAGATAAGATAAGATCCATATCTGAAAACCGTTTTCGATATCGATATGAAATCTATATATCGGTTACATAACCGTTTGTGCAAAAAACCGAAAATACCCATCTCTAGACAGTTGGTCATCCTCTTCAGATCTGCTTAGAAAAAAAAACATAGTACCAGCCAGATACATATTAAAGTTTAGCCATTATAACATGGTTATAGGAGGGAGGCTCCAAATATATATCTATCTCTCTTTTTGGTATGACATTTTATGAGATAGATATATTTTTGAGTCCGTTATTCAAGACGAACAAATATAAATGCCTCCGGTAAATCGATCACAATATCTATCAGTCATTATATGAATGTAACCCTCAATATTAATTAAACGAATTTGTTGTTAAACTTTCTTTCATTTTTGAGAAAAGAATTATACAAGCCTCAACCAGTAAGAAAACCATCCTGGCCTCGTATATAACCGGACCTCACCTGCGGTTCGGTCCGGTTAACTCATAATTGGCCAGGAAGGCTTACTTACTGGATTCTGCAGTAATGTACTATCTAAGTACAGGAAATAAGTTGAAGTGTTACTACTGGGGTACTTTGCTCGTGATATTGGAAGATTACAACATTAGAATCAATGACAGATACCTAAAGTAGTATCTACATTCCGTCAGCCACACTTACACACACATCCAGTGCATAATAGAAAATGATGGGAATATTTTCACGTTGGATAATAGCAATAGGTACAGAGACAGAAAGAAAATTGTTTTGATGGACAACAGCTACTTATTCGTTATTGTATCAACCAAACAGTGTGTGCTCAAGAGAGCGCAGTTTTACTTTTTCGTAAGTACCTATCAAAAATATTTAGAAATGTAAGTACAATCTTAGATCATGATTCAAAGATTGTCTAGGCAAGTACCGACTAAAAATAAACCTAATACGTTATCAAAGTTCTGGGACAATAAATTCTAGTCTAGCGAACTTAATTCGGTCATACAGGCAACATAAATAAATATACGTCTAACATCCTAAGTAACCTTAACATTTTCTGGCACAAAACCTAATGCTGATTACAAATATTTGTCTCTTAATTAAATTAGCATCGATTAGACGGACGGATGTGTGACTGTACTGATGGATTACTTACACGTGACACATTCACTGTAAAAAAATATTAGGACTTGCGACGTTTTGTATTACTACTAGCAACAAAACAGAGTTTTGCTACTTGCTTTATTAACATTTCTTGTAACTTTTATTATTTAAGCAAACTTTACTTAGGTACTAGAAAATAAACTTTTATAAAATAATACAAAACTAATTACCAAATAATAAAACTCTGTTTTGTTGCTCGTAAAACAAAAATTCGCGAATCCCAATATATTTTTCAGTACTTATTACTAGTAGTACAAAGTAAGTAAGCGGCGGCACGCCGATTTTGTGTTAGTGGGTATGTACTTACAAAGATTTTATTTCTGACGTTTATATTAGCTAATTTGTATGGAACTAACAACATTGGGATCAGTTCATCCCAATAGTAGGAATTGACCACGATTTTGTCCCATCTTTAAAGTTCTCTGCAGTAAAATACTTTGATCTTATCATCTTAATAAATATAAACTCAAAACATTTCAAGTAAACTATTTACTGGCACTTCTAATACTTAGAAGAAGAGATCCTTAATTCATTTCGTCAGTTTCGTCTGGGGGATGTTGCATTGTCGTTTGTCAGGTAAACGGACCCATTGGGTCGCGTCATCAGATTGGGCTTGGGCCATTAGTTGTGTTTAGTATAAGGGGCAGATGTGTGGGTACCAACTTAGAGACGTTACTGATGACGCAGAGCAATCTAAATTGCGTCGATGGGAGATATCTTATTATCTAAGAAAATTTGAAGGGATAATCGGTCGAATTGCATCGCATTGGGTCCATGTGTTCGTACTTGCAATTTCGCTTGGTAAAAAATGCTTATCGGTATGATATAAATCTAATCGAATCGAGCCATCAGGAATGTCGCTTAGTTAGTACTGTAAACTAGATTTTTTATAATATCATGTAAAATAATTAATAATTAGATCAATTCTTTACGTCGCGTCGTCATAGTTTGCAGGCTTATAATGACCGTCAGGGGCGCAGTGGCCTATAAGCGTAGACGGTACCTACTTTGCGGAAAAGCCTGCTATCATAGAATACTAAATGATACTAGATATAACTACCTTATTTACAACGTGGATAAATACTAAGAAATAGGAACTATTGGTCTTCCTACATGACTGGGGCACATGGTGAAATAAATAGGTAATATTCTAAAAATAAACAAATTATGTCAAATCAAATACTTTACAAATATAAACCCTATAGGTACTTTAAATAGGAAAACGAAGAAAAAACTCTCTTTTCCATCAATAAGTTTTTATTACTTACAAGTAGTTGGAGCTCGTGGCTAAATAATAACAGCCGCACGGGTCGATCATCAAGGTTAAGCAACGCTTGACGAGGTCGGTCCGTGGATGGGTAACCATTTCAACATACCGAGTTTCCTCCGTGCCTTGGAAAGCACGTTAAGCCGTTGGTCCCGGCTGTTATTTGAAGATCTTTGACAGTCGTTTCGGGTAGTCAGAAGCTTGTGATCGGACACCAGTCTTGCCAAGGGGTACCGTTTTACCCAGTTACTGGGTTGTGGTGGTCAGATAGGCAGTCGCTCCATGTAAAACACTGTTACTTAGCTGAATCCGGTAAGACTGGAAGCCGACCCCAATGTAGACGACCCAAAAGGCTAGGAAGATGACTAACAAGTATTTGGTTACATCATTCTTGTTGGAAAATTACATATAATATGTGAGAACGATGTAAAAAGACGTGCACGTAAAAGAGTCTAGCTAGAGTAAAGTAAACAACCTCAAAATATAATAATCATATACAATACAATAGACATATAGGTACAGTAAATGGTAGATTTACAGTTGGTACATAGTACTCACACAACTTGCGCTTTGCAGTTAATCAATACTAAAAGAAATTAAGTTTATACAATACAAATATATTCATACAGTCTTCAAGCAGGTTAGCAGGTCCAACATACTTCAAATCTTTTCTGCATATCACTTGTTTCTGCGCCCTACCCCTAGTGGCTGCGGAGCAGGACCAGCATTGAGCAAAGCATTTTTATCAGTGATGTAATCCCCAATTATTAAAATGCCTGCCTGCATAGAAAATAAATTGTATAAAAAAAATTAAAATAATTGTATCACGTTTTGTGTAGAATGTAGGACACATTATACTTAAAAAGTCATTGTAATAATATTATGTTTTTTATATCTTCCACTCTTAATCATATTGGGCCTTGGGCTTCGTTTCAAACGCGTTGGAGTCGTTTGTCTATTTCAGAAAGGTATTAAGAAATTATTATTGTAACCTACATTTTCTAATGTAGATCTATAAATTAGATGGATATGGCGCTGTCATAGCCTTTATTTTTAGGAATAATAATATTATTATTATTATCCATAGAACGTGCATTGGTAAATTACTGTTCTAGTTTTTGGAAAAGCTAATGGAAAAAAGAATCCTAAGCAGCAAGTTTCTGATGCCTATACAAAGGCACGACTGTTTTCTATGCAGTTTCAGCAAGAGATTGGAATAATTAAAGGCTTCTTGTTCTTTGCAACTAGCTTAAATAGCCATAGTACCCTGCCTCAGTTTGTAGAAGGAAAAAAAAACATATTTAAACTCACATGTTTATAATTAGTTAGGTAGTTTATTAAAACTTAATCATTTACGATATGAGAAATAAATATATAAGATAAAATATGGACTATATTCAGTTTAACTTGGATCTCCCCATTATTGATCCCCGTGCAATTGCAAGGGATGTGAACCCCAAGTAGGGGTGCGCGAGCGACGAATTGACCGATGCATGGCACACAGTTTCTATTGATTTTGACAAAAAGGATTCATCTTTTTCATTTTATTTTTGCGGATGCTGTGAGAACTTTAGTGTAGGTACGTTCACTGGACTTTTTAGATAAAGATAATGAACGGGATTAACTTGTTTTTTAGAAAGACAACTTTATTCTGATTAAGCACTGTGAATAAGATGCAACGGTGAGTTACACGCCTTAGACATGTTTTAGCTGCTGAAAAATAATAACGACTTTCCTTGTTGGCTCTTTGTTTTGAAGATCTCTTTAAGACACCGGTTTTTTTAAGAAAGGAATAAGACCAACAAAGACATTAAGTAGGAAGACTAGCGTAAGTTGCTAGTGATACCTACGCCGAAAATTCCGTTTCTTTCCTACATCTCCTAAATCATTTTCAAATCGCCATACCCTTTCATCTATCATCAAGTTTATTCACTCATAATAGATATTGTTTGATAGGAAAAAAAGTTCAATATCTACCATCTGCCTACCCCATAGCGTTAGGGCGGCGGGGTGCAGCTGCCGTCGCACGCGCTGCTTCGACAATGGTCGCGATCAATGAACCCGGCACCCCTCACCCTTCATATCAGGTACCATACCGTTCTTCTCTCTGACTACCTACTTTTTGGAACATTAAATAAAAAATATATAAAAATTGTGCAGAAAAAATTACGAACAGCTGATTCTACAGCTGATGCATTTGTAACTTTGATTCTTCCTTGAAAGATTTGGGGTGAAAATATAGCTAGTGGGGCGAAGATATCAAAATCTTAACAAAGGATGCGAATCTGTGCAGGATGTCCTAAGCCATTGACATCAAATAAATTTAATTCAGGCTTTTTATAACTGCTTGGAAAGTAGGACTTTTTAGAAGGTTCTGTCTTGTCTCGATCACTGTTTGTATCGACATATCTTTTCAGACGTAATCACTTAGGAAATTCAGACTGCAGCTGGTTTGTAAGAGAAATCCTTTTGTCTAGTTAATTATCAATCCTGTTTCATTTCCACACAGTTGAGAACTTTCAACCAACAGATTCTTTCTTTTTCGTGTGAGGATGTGGCCAATTCTGCTGTCAGAGCTAATAAATCAGCCTCTGGGAACCCCACAGGCTTCTGAATTGGAGTTGATTTCAGACTTACATTAACTATATACAGTCCAGGTTTCCTGAAGATGTAGAGAATGCCTTGTGGCATTAAGTCCGCCTATGTACTGTACTTACCACTATTGTACATAAAGTTTAAATAAATAAGATGTGTTCCTTCACCGTTGCCTGTATAACCAACAGATATAATTGTAGCAAGAAGAACGGATTTTCTAAATCTTCATATTAAAATCCCCACCGATTAACCACATCATCAACTTTTCCCTCGATTCCGTTCAATTCCCATCCCTGTGGCGTATGGCCTATGTACTTCCCATTCCTAAAATTTCAAATCCCTTCCTACCTAACCATTTTCGGCCAATTTCCATCCTGCCTTTTCTATCAAAAGTGCTTGAAGCCTGCGTACACAAGCAATTTTCGGGGTTTGTTTACCGAAACAGCCTTATAAGCTCCTTCCAGTCTGGATTCAGACCTGGGCGTATAGTACAGCCTCCGCACTCCATAAAGTGACTGGCGATATTAGAGAAGCTATGGATGACACTAAGGTGACTGTATTAGTATTAATTGATTTTTCTAACGCCGTCAGTCACGATATACTCCTATCTATCCTCTCCCATCTTATGGTTTCTTCCGAGTATTTTACCTATTTTAGTATGTTATATAATAACTGGTTTTATTATTTTTATTATTAAACAATGCACCTGTCATCTTATCTATTCACCACCCTTGGTTGACTGGTAGAGAATGCCTAAGGCTTTGTATCTTTTGTGCATGAATTCTAAATAAATAAATAAAATCCTACATTTTCACGAAACTTTCACGTTGCAGTCAAGCAAACATGCTGAAGCTACATGAATTCAAACTCACGTGCTATTTACGATTACCTGAATACCTTTCTACCTACCTACACACCTACTGTAAAAGGAAATAGTGTGTGATTACGAATCGTAGCAGGCTAGTGACGTAGAGGAAACGTTCTGTTCCACATAGTGTTCACAAGAACAATGCGTTTCCCACAGCAGGCGTACCGAACTCCGCTTCCGGCCGACCGAATACGAGCCATTGATACGATTGACAATTATAAATATCTTGTGATCATATACTTGTAACTGGGCATGCATTAATGAGATGATGATTTTGATTCGACATTGATGATGATACCACATTTTTGAACTATGAAAGTGTTTTTGGTATCATTATATTTGCCACTTCGTAGTGTCCCTATAGTCGTCAACATTTCAGCCGAAACATGTCCACTGCTGTACACTGGCCTTCCCAATAGTCGCCACATCGACCGGTCCTGTGTGGCTCGCCTCCACCGGATTTGGTCGTCGGTCCTATAGTGGTCCATCAAATATCATTGTATGCTCAATGTAAATCTATTTACCCATCTGTATTCAAAAAAATCATTCCAATTTTGGAAGATGTATTTTTCAGTTATTACTGAACTGCACATTTACCAAAAGTGGAGAGCAAGTTTGCAACTCCATTATAAATGTCTTGACGTGCATGTGCATGTTACATAATACTAACTGATCAAACTAATTGAATTATAGAAATTGGTTAATTAAAAACAAAAGACAGCTACGTCATCCAAACTAATCAACAATATACTATCACTAATCTATTACTCAAAAACAATAGGTGTCTATATATATAAGCAATTAATACAGCGGTCAGTGACAAATAAATTCGTATCAAACCAAAACGTCAGCATCGTTTAACGTTCGGTACGTCGAAAACGTAACACATTTTCAAAACAGACACTCATTCTCCAAGTAAATTATGGTGCTTTCGTATATTTACTAGCCAAACATAAATATAAACACCTAAATATTAAACCTGGCTTTAGTCGCCAATCCGGTCTTCACACATTTCCGAATTGTATACAAAGACTTCAGCCAAGTGCACTAACTCCCTAAGTACTAAACATCTTGATCAAACAAATAATAGTAGGTACCTGTACCTATGAGGGTGGTGGTGGCCCAGTGGTATTGGCCGCGACTTACAAGTTGTAGATCGTGGGTTCAAACCCAGGCAGGCGCTTTACTTTGTGTAAATTATTTCATCACTACAACTCTCAAAACGGTGAAGGAAAACATCGTGAGGAAACCGGCATGTCCTAGAAACAAAAATTCAGTGACATATGACATCCACCAAATCGCATTGAGCCCGCGTGGTGGATTACGGCCCATTCCCTATCACCGAGAGGAGGCCTGTGTCCCAGCAGTGGGAACATTAATAGGCTGATGATGCTGATGACCTTCCTATACTTTTAAGAAAAATTTATTACTACATTTATGATAAAAATAATAATTAAGTAGATATAACCCTTGTTGACTGACTGGTAGGTAGCCCAGAGACGATAAAAGGAAAAGCAGAAGATAATGTAAAATTGGGAGGATAAGCTAAACCTAACAACGGGTTCTAACTGAAGAAGGGCTGTTAGGGACACTAAGCAAAGCTAAATGTAAGAGCGGGTGGGCATAGTGGGCATAGGTACCAAGAGTTACACTGAACTAAGAGATAAGTATTCTATAGAAGATTCGAAACGATTTTTTTTTCTAAATATATAAAACGTAACTGTAGAAATGAATGGTAATCTCTGGTAATGGTAAAACTCTGCCTACCCCTTTGAAGAATATTAGCGTTATGTTATGATTTGTTTGTTGACATCCAAAAGTTTTAATTACACTAGTTTTGTTATTGTTCTGGAGTTAAAAATATCAAAACAGAATCCGTACAAGATCGTTATTGTTTCCGTGTTTTTATGCTAAGACCCTTTTTCTAGGGAACGGGGCCGGCCGTAAGGTTTCGAATTGAAAGTTGCCAGAGCCACAGTTTTATTGTTTGATGGTTCGCAAAAACACGAGTTCTTTTCTTTTTACACTTATGTAACCGAGTTTTAAATAATTCTTCAAAGTAACACACAAATCTTGTGTGTTACTTTGAAGTGAAATTATAATTTTGGAGTATGTAATAATGTCTTGTAGGTAGGCTGAATCATATTTCTCGTAGATTAATAAATTACGAGTAATAATTATTTTAGAAAAAAATCACAGATATGTACTTTTACTACAAATTACAAAAAGATAAAACATAAACCTAATACAAAATAAACAAGTCTCAGTGAGAAAAAAACCATCTGAGGTTCAAAACGAACCAACGATGCTTCTCCTATTTGGCAATGTTGCTTAGAAATATTACTACGCAAGGTCTTCTCTTGAAATGTTTATTCTCCAGTGTAGGTGTATTATGAGGTCTCATTGTTCAGAAATTTTGACCAATTCATTACCATTTGTAATTATTTACGCGTGTCTGCATTATTGTTTGTCTTTTGTTCTAGTTTTAAATAGACTTGCGCGATTTGCTTTTACGACAATACCTCAGTCATTTAGATCTGTGCTTTAAACTAACATAAGCAGCAGAAGCAGTTAAAGTGCATTGTAAGCTTTTAACGGTAATGTGTACCTACCCACCTCTATTGGGGATAAAAAATTTTTTTTTTTTTGGATTAATTACCTCAATTAATACAAAAAAAAAAAATCTCCCAAAAACCTATACAGACATTTTGAGGAAAAAGATAGAGTATAAGGAAATTAGGATTAGTTACGAAATTACAAACTTGAAGACCAACACAACTGTGATAACGAGGCATATCATTAAGCGTGTGTGGAGGGTAGCAGGCAGTAGGGCATGGTAGTGCACACAACGCATGTGGCCGGGACGGTGCCGCTGCCGACGCATCTGGTGACGAGGGGGGCGCGGCGGGGGCTAAAATTAGTACCGGAGCGCCACGTGCGCTACGAACTACGAACGAGCATCAGTCCGCGCTCAACCACCACGACGACCGGTCGCTCCCGCAACACGCCAGTGTTTACAACTGTAACTTAACCTACACACTCGCGCGACCCGTATTCTGGTAGCCCGCGACAACCGCGGCAGTGACAGTGTTAGCAGAGTGCGACGGTGGCCGGCGCGACGGAGGCTGTGCAAGGCATGTTGATGGCGGGCGCTCTGCCGGCCGAGTCCGAGGGACTGCTGGCACTGGGCGCGCTGCCAGGCCAGAAAGACACGACCTGGACCAAACTGTTCGTCGGAGGACTTCCATACCACACAACTGACAAGAGCCTTAGAGAGCACTTCGCGGTCTACGGCGACATCGAGGAGGCAGTCGTCATCACAGACAGACAGACCAGCAAAAGCAGAGGATATGGCTTTGTAAGTATTTTTACCAATAATTGCGCAGTTTCTTATGACTGAAGCGCCAACTGAAACTAACGACGTAGCTTATTTTCATGAAACGAAAGCATAATGTGAAACTGAATTGACACGTAAACTTTGAATGCTCGTGCGCAGTCGATTCGTGTCGGCTGAAACAGCGACCGTATCGCACAGTTAGCGCGTTATCGCACCTCACTGCTACCTACTTTATACCTAAACCACCGGCAGCTAAGTACATACATGTACACATACGAAGTATATCGCGAAATTACATCAAACACGGAAGTTGTTCCACGCACGTATAATGACAAACAATGAAGGTGCTTACTGAAAATAGAGGGCACGATGCGCATTGCTTTTAAGATGCATCATCATCATCATCGCGACGATTTTCAGGACGGGCGGCGTAGCGTCATATTGGGAAAAACATTTTCATTGCCAAAATTAGACTTGTCGATGTCACGGACACGTGAATCAGAATATATTACAATAAGTTAAATTTCTTAAGATGCATCGGTAATCCTTAGCGAATCATTGTGTGAAGAATAAATTAGCTGAGCAGCATAATTTGATGATTTCTTTCTTAGTTATTTATTTCGCTAACAATATTATTTCTAAGCAACAGATGCAGTAAACGACGCTTTTTTTCATTGCAGCTTGTGTTATGTAATAGAGCTTGAGGCTTTTTGTTTGGTGCAGCGTGGGGCTCGTGGGAAATGAATCACAACCCCATTTTCAATTCGTGCTTGGGGTGGTTAGACCCGGAGGGAACAGGACGCGTAGCACCCTCGCTGTGACATCCAAATAGCTGTAATAATCGCAATTCATCGTTCGTAACACTTCACTATGCGTTATAAACTAAAATTTCATTTTCGAATGCCATCTATAAACTTGATGGTGAAATAACTTTGTTTTGATGAAATAATTATGTTTGCAACATAATTGTTATTAATATGCTATTTGTATGAAAAACGATCAAAGATTTGATTCGGATGTGAACTTTGAATCATATTCAATTTATAATCGCCGTTTGGTTGCCAATTGGTAAACGGGTATGAATAATTAAAATAAGCTGTAGATTTAGGTTGTATTAGGCGCCAATGTTTGTCTTTGATATATAAGGCTGTAATTAAAACTTGATAGAATTTCTCAAGCTAAATTTGAAATTATAAGGACACACAAAACATTTCTTAATAGTTCCTTTTAGAATTGTCACGTTAAAACTTGTCGTAGCTGGTGCAAGTCTCTTTGCTCTATATAACCATTGGGTCGAAGCCACAGCCGGCTTCAGACGGGACGTGTCGAGATACTCGCACGAAACAAAAGACTGTCATCTGATAGCATAGCGTACGGGCTCTGAACTGCCATCTAACAACGACGAATACAATAAAACTCAATAGATGTTGAGAAGAGAGGCAAAAACTGTTTAACTAACACCTTCAATGCTTAAAAATGTTTTTTCCATTGAATCACAAAAACTAAAAAGTTTTTGTTTACGAGTCATTTGTAAGCTACAAAACAATTTTAATTATCATGTTCTGTCGTCAATATCAAAAATAGGGGGGTTACCATAAGCTCTTAGAGCAAGGTTATTTTGAGTGTGCGTAAGGGACAGATGTATATACATCTTTCCCTTTTTTACAATCGAACTATGATAGTTTTGACACGTCAGGGTACGGGGCAGAAGGTAGTTAGATATTAATGTAGGCACGAAAGATCTAATATTATTTCAAAGTAATATTCACAAATCAGATTATGAGGAAGTTCTTAATCAGTAAACTCTGTAAAGATACGGATAACATTGTTTAACGACGTGATTATGTCTAACAATTGCAATCTTTATCGCCTAATCAGCCTAAGAAATAAAAAAGACCTTTCTTACTTAGATTACCTACACAATAAAGCGTTTATTGTGAGTGTTATTAAAACTTAGGACAACAACAGGACTAAGACAGAAAGATGATGATGAAGTCTTCTAACATACATAGCTATTTAAGTAATCTTAACTAATATAATAAAGAAATGAATTTTATGTATGGTATAGGGTAGCACTGATCTGATTACGAAAATCCTTTCACTGATAGAAAGCTACTGTTGCTGAGTGTCATAGGTCCGGCATTATTGTGCAGTAAAAATGCATATTTTTTCGGGGTAGGCCTCAGGAGCGGAGTCACGGAAAGAAGCTATTAGTACTAACACAAGCTATTACTGAATCAGTACAAATAGGTACTGATTCAGTTATTTGTAGAGATCAAATACGACAAATTAAAAGTAATAGGGTTGTTTCCTGGGTAGAAAAATGATAATTCTATTTAGTCCGTCAGTGAGATTATCAAATAATATTGGACACGTATTTTTTGCTTGCCCAAATCAATAAAATATTAAAAATCTAAAGCGCGTCAAAGTTCAGGAATGGGGGCTTGTGACGTCATTAAGGGTACACTAGTCGACAGCACGAACTATTTTGTGCGCGGGGTTAAAATGCATTTTATATCAACCGACAACACGTGCGGAAGAGATAGATGCTGTGATGAGCAGTAGGAAGCTAGTTCGCGTACGAATACACACTTTTGCAAATTTGTAGCGAAATGGATAATGACTTAGGACGAAACCGAGCGCGTTCTAAATTTTATAAACAGACATTTGGCAGTCTAGATATCATGAAAAAACGACTAAATCTATCTGTTCAAAATAAAATTGTTTGCATTGTTGAACTACTAATCTACCCCTGTATGGAGGCCGTTTTGCAATTTTCCGTCTTCTTATGGTATTTATTCGCGCCCAAAAATGCGTTAAAATTAGTGTCGAAATGTGGAACTTTCGACGCTCATAACTTTCAAACATATATATTTTTTTAATTTTTTGGCTCCATACAGGGCTAGATAATGATGAGACAAATTTATATCACTTTTTATTTTGAACGTACATTGTCAAACAGTGGAATAATCCCTAGACTACGTTTATATGGATGAATTTTCGACTAGTGTAACCTTAAGGCAAAGTGTACTAGCGGCAGCGGCGTGACGTTTCACGATATTTCAACGCATTATATCGTCGTCACTTTACGTGTCAAAAGAAAAAATACGTGTCCAATATTTTTTATTAATCTACCTGACGGGCAAAAACAAAATTTCAGTAGGTAAACTACCCAATTATTAAAGAATATTGAAAAAACCATTGACGTACAAAATATAAAAATATAAGCATTTCAGAAATTGCAGACGTCATGTTATGCGAATTTTGGAACGCAACACAAGATACGAAAAAAACCTGTCCATTTTCTGTTTCAGGAACTCTTTAATGGAAGCAGACTAATTTATGAATTTACGTGTTGATTACAGAATTTGAATCTAATTTACTTGTAAACACCGGGGGACCTTAATCATGTGTTTTTTTTATTTTATTTAGATACTTAGCGGTCCCGCGACGCGAGTACGAGGCTTATTACTTACTTTTTAGAGGTTTTTGAGTCGGGGGTTTTTAATTTTATTTTTATTTCATGATTTTAAACTTCAATTATATACCAAGTAGTAGATACGTTTCAATCGACAATCTATCGAAATACGTAATTATGACACGATATCTTGTGAAAAAAACCCAGATTCAAAGAGTAAAATGCGCATAACTTTGGAACGGCTAAGCCGATTTTCATCAAACATAGCTAAGAAAATTCTCGACAAAGACGACTTTGAAAAAAAATACTAAATCAAAATCGGTTCATCCATTTAGGAGCTAAGATGCCACAGACAGACACAAATACACAGATACACCTACCCAACACCACACGTCAAACTACACAACATCCCTATTTATCCGTCAGGGGTTAAATATATTAATTACAGCTTTAGATACGCCTAGATGGATGTTAATTATAATAACATGTAGGTAATACAGTTGATCAAGTACCTAAAGAATTTTATCAAAATATGAAGTGTCTATATTGTAGTATAATATATAAATGCACTTGTATGATCAAAAGTTATACCAAATGTTCGAGAATGGCTTTACCCTTGAACTTCAGATTTCTTAATACCAAATATGAATACCTAGTATTTATTTATTGCCAAAATATCTACCTACTAAATGAAGATCTGATATTTAAGATCTCAGTTTGACCGTGAACAGAAGAACTTGCAAAAGTTCATCATGGATTATTACGACATTACGGTGGTAAATCGGAAAGATGGACGCACTCACTATCAAGGTTACTTACAAGACAATTTGTGTGGACAGCAATGATATTTAGGAATTGAACGAGCAGTACCTAAGTATTGTAAATTTGTAATGAATTCCGAAGAAGGAAAAACATACCGTAAAAAAGCAAGAGGCAAGTAAAGGATAAGAAATGATAGCGACGCAGGAAGTGGTGTTTAAACAAGTGAATTAGGTTCACATTCTGCAATCAACATGTTAAATTAATAAATTAGTCTGCTTCCATTAATAAAGAGTTATAGCTGCTATGTAAGTAGGTTTTTTTTTTTTTTTTTATTTTTTTTTTATTTGTGATGGGTTTGCTCTTGACTCTAGTCTAGGTCAAAAGTGACAGAGACAGAGTCTACGATGGAGTGAGCTTACCCAGAAAATACACACATACATTAATATTGCACTTCTTGTGCTAAATGTCAGCAAAATATGTTAATAAGTAATAATAACTAACAAATAAACTACTAATTGATAAACTACACACTAATTGTAATAAAAATTATAATGATTAAATAGTGAGTTCCAAAATGTAAACAATTCACTGAATTTGCTTCAGTAAAAACTGCATTACGCAGAATGATTACTAACTTATTTGTACGGCAGAAAAAACATAACTTTGTTATTCAACACAATAAGTAGTGTCCATTTAAATTTATGAAAGAGTGTCTTATGAGTCGCGTTAATGTAGGCGGATCATGGGCACGCCTCCTGTGGCTACGGGGTACGTCGTACACACTTAAGGCTACTGCTACATTGTCAAGGAAATGCGTCCTTAGTTCTTTGCATTTATTTTTGATCTGAAAGTACCTATTACTTCAGGTTATGTGTCTTATGCCTGTTATTAAACATGATGTTAAAGATATGATCGGTACCTAGGTAAACCATCTGTCGAGATCAAAGTCTAAAGCAGAGGACAAGAAAGAGCATCAGGACTAAAATATCCTTGCAACTGCTGTGATTGGTTGAATGAATCTTCAACAGCCAATCGCAGCAGATAACGCGTGCTTGACAATTTGTCAGGTACCTAATTCTGCGATAATTTAGAGGTGAGAAACTTGGCCCTAGCTACACTAAAAAGGAACAGTGTCTAAACTAAAGAACACAATTTTATTGTTTTAGTGTAATTCTTATAGTGAAGGCCATTATAAATATTTTACTCAGATGCAAGAATCTAACTTATTTCTAGTAGGTAGACGAATATTAAAATAATGACCGTCTTTATCAAGACAATAGAGTGTGTTATTTATTTACGTTTCCGCAACTGTGAGGAATATGTCACTATGGAGCTATAGGCTTCAGCTACCTTTTAGATAGTAAATTTTTGTTCTCAGTGCTCACGATAGATTTTACTATAATATGTTACCTAAATGAGAATAATGGTGCTGAAGGTTGAGGTGCCCGCAGACTGGCTCGATTATTCCGATCGATAATTTCGCTGGAAACAAACTACACTTTATTGTACTGTTTAATTCTATTAGATATCCCACAAAATCGGACAAATCTGTATACACTTTAGCTGAAAAACTGAAAGAATAGTAACACGTTCTTGTATAATTATGTTCTGCTAATCCTGAAGTATAAAATTATGGCTTCGCAGACGATGTCGGAAAAGTAAAATTTAAATACGCTGTGCATTCTTGTCATGTTTCACGTAAAATGCATGACGCTCGAATAATTATGCATGTATACCTACCTACATTCAGTTGATAAGTCGAACCGTTGAACGTTTAATGGATAAATTGACAATATACTTCTACCTACCTGCTGAAATGCTTTTGACAGTTTCAAACCATTGAACGGCAAACAAGAAACACTTTTGACTTTTAAATTCTACTTCATAAATTAATTAGTTTTTACTAATACCGAATAGTTATTATTAGGTAAATCTTTAGTTTTTGTCACTATTTGAGTAGGAGTCTTTGGTTCGAGTCGGAGTTCGCGCCGGGACACGAGACCGAGACAGGAAACCGCGACACATACCTCGGTCTCCGCTGGTGTAGGTACTGTTTGGCGAGACCAAGACCAAAACCTACGCTAAATGCTATGCTGAAACGACCTAGACACAATATGTGCGGGTCATTTTTGTGTACAGTCTAGTCTATTTCAATTTGTTGATCAGAACCTACTAATCGTAATTCTGTGAAACGGTTGCTCACTGGCTCTTTGTTTTGAGTAAAGCGCTCTGTTTACGAGCAGCAGTATCTTTTACTAATATAATTTAGTGTATGAAGTTTGCTGTAGGAGTTTTCATCGCCTGAAATTGAGACCTTCTGCAGACTGAAACAAAATTAACTTAATCAGCCGAAATGCTGTACCTACTTACCTATAAGTAGTGCTTTTAAAAATTGATGTTTCATTTTAGATCAAGTGTAAGTACCGATTGTATCAAATCGATTTCATTTGAGGAACACAACCCATTACGATACAACATGTGCTCAAATAACTCGTTTAATTTTAAAATCATTGCTTTTTCTTAGAAACTGCTTAAAGAGCAGTTCGGCAGAACAAACATACAACCAATCAACTAACTGGCAGTTAGCTGCGCGTTGATAGTGTTCGTTATCGCACACCGCGCCTAACTACGATTTGTACGGTGTACAAACGTTATGAAGTCTGCACCTAACCGATTCACTTATTTAATTTATACTTGTTCCTTGATACCAGGGAAATTTACATACAATACCTACCTACCTACTGAATTTCAGACTTCACTGGGTATTTCTGATAATTGTGTGGATATCGATTTTAATATATCTTTGAAACTGGTTTTTCGAGTCAAAGCAACTATTCTTCACAAAGTGATGAATGACGAAATATATTTGAATCCAATTCAACAGTATCTTGATCTCCCACGCAAAGGACGGAAATCCTAAAAAAACTAACTACCTATATTCATTTGAATTTTCAATTATTCCAGGATTTCGATATCTGGGGGTCATCAAGCATTTGCTTTAGACCAACGTTCCAATTTAAATAGAACCCCCGGCGTTATATTGTTTGGATCTCAATATTGAAACCTAAAGCCAAAGCGGGGGACAAGGAAGGTCAATTGAAATTGGTCGATTCAATAGTAGAACCGACCCGCGGATCACGCATGCATTACAATAGGTAATGCCGGCTCGACGTCATCCTACGTCGTATTTGTTAGTAACATGGATTCAGTATAAAATTCGTTTAAAAAGACAGGACTAAGTTGGACATTTTTGTTTGCAGGTAATAATGGGCGACCGAGCGGCGGCGGAGAGAGCGTGCAAGGACCCGAATCCTATCATAGATGGGAGGAAAGCAAACGTCAATCTCGCCATTCTTGGAGCCAAACCCAGAGGGAACCTGGCGCCAGGTTAGTGACACGCTTGCCTTATCGATATTAAAGATAAGTAACAGCCGGCTACGGGAAATAGGTCGACATAGAGAAGGCAACTTGTACATGCCGTTTGAATAATAAGTTCATGTTTTAATGTAGGTAATACTTTACGCAAAATACCTTAACAGTGCGTGTTAGCATTAACCCACAAAGTGTGTGAACAATCTTACAAAACAATCCCCAATTTGTTATGAGCAGCGAACAAAATAATAATAGCATAGATATTTATTATCAAGTATACTGTGAACAATTGGTTAATATCCGTATGAACAACCAATATACTGAGTTGATGAATTAAAAGAACAGGAAATTGCGGTCTAAACAGTTCAATATAAGATTATAAACATAATGAGTGATAAAATGTGACTGTTAATATCTGAAAGTTTGTCCTGTTCGAATGACTGAAGGCCGTTCCTACAAGGGGTTGCCAAATAAAATACCACAATGTTGCCATTCTCATGTAAAATTGACCTAAGTACCCGTTCTAGTGGCAGAAATGAAAGGATCTATAACCCGTTTATAAAGACACGTTAACGGACAAAGTAAAAAATCACGGAGCATATTATCTTGGGATGTTTTACTAAGGGTTGTTTAACCTCAGCAACTCCGGAGCAATGCTTATCAACGCTCAGCTGTTTGTAAAAGGAGCGTTTTTTTTCGAACAAACGTACACATGATTCTTTTTTGTGCTTTTGCCTTCATTTTCGAAGTCAGCGTGTTGTCAACGGACAAAAAAATGGTGAGATCGCGTCGTGTGTGATACAATGCCTTCGTGGGGGTCAGTTATACATGTGTGCTGTGCCATATTAACATTTGTAATATTATGTTAATTGTATTATAACTGTATAAAAAGTAAGAAAAATAAATATGGGTAGCTACTCGAGTATAGAGTTACTACACCTAAGAGTCGGTATATCATCCCATGAGCCTGCGACAACCTGATCTTCGTCATTTTATAAAAGTTGAAAGTTTCTCTCAGGTAAGAACGATCTCCGAATATTAATGATTGTGAACCCGATTTTTTTAAGCAGTGAAACTCTCCTAATACTAGATAGGTTCCTGCAGTCAAAATAGTAAATGTGGAGCTGAAAAGAGTTACCGGCTATAAATAATCAAAATTAAATTCAAGCTTACAAATTAATTACAATGTCATATTAGGGTGTCTTTTTCGCCATATATTCTACTGCTTCCATTCCAGTACCCTGCACTTATTTGTTCATTAATCCTGAAAGGTCTGTTTCAATTATCTAAAATTTTATATTTAATTACCACTAAGGCACAAGTGGGTCGTTGTATTTATATCGTTTGATTAGTTCACGATAGCAATCCGATAGCGAGTGCTCTGATATCAATTTATTTAATGTTATCTTTGAGTGTAGTGAGGTGGATGTTAATAAAGTGCCATTCAATGACAACATTAGCAGAAAGAGTTTACAAACAGAGAAGGACAAAGGCACTTTGAGAAGTTATTCTAATGATCTTATGAATCTCCATCATCGAATCATCAGTCATCTGAAAAAGCGCGAATTTTTAAATCATACGACTTTACATGCAAATAAAGCTATGTTTTACTACGAATTCCGAAAGACCCACTGTCCACTGTAGCCGCCGCAGTAGCAAGTACCTATAAGCTGATATTCGATTGAAATTATTCATGTTTGGTAAAGTCTATCACAATTACATCAAAGTTAGGTTACTTTAATCGTCTATAAAGTAATGAGCGACGATGCCATTAATTACAATTTATTGCGACTGCCGCGGTGACGTGTCGAACACAATAGTGATTAGTACAGTCAACCTCGCAGGACATACTAAAAAGTAAGTTCAATATATTGTAAGCTTTATGCCGACCAAATTAAGTTTTAATTTCAATAAAGTGTGGTTAAAATGTGTGTCGCTGACGGTTGTACCGTGGAATATGGGGAGCGATCAGCGTACCGCCCCCGCCGGAAGTCCCTAAACGCTCGGAAACGGAAGTGCTCGGTATACCCCGCTCGCTAATTGATTGCGCCCCACGGACACGCACCGCAACCCTTGCAAGGTGACATACTGTAACCTTTGTCTAATCTCTGCATCTACATTCCTGGTACAAGGAAAAAATAAAATGTCCCGTAAAATTATGAAATATCCACGTTATTTCAATACTTTTACTGAGCGTCATGTTTGAGTTTGATAGATCGATACGTAATTTATCATTGTTCATAATTCAGTCGGCAATTTAGACTAATGAGGGTACATCCATTCGTAGGTGAAGCAAAGGTAGCAAAGTACCCACTATATTGTAATCACAATAACCATTCAAAAAAGATAGAGGATAAGATCTGTTGTCACGCCAAGCATAATTAAAGGAATTGTTACGATTACTATTAATGGGTTACTGGTCTATCGTTCTGCATCATAGCATCGGCTATGAAATATTATCTTCGATAATGGTTACGTATATAACTTGTTATTACTTGTATGCACATTATAATTGGTTACAATAGCTTCATAAAATTGCATTTGTTGTAAAAGCAAAATAGTTATCTTTTGATTTATTTACACCTGGGTATTTTAACATTATTGTCTTTGTTAAAATGTTTAAAAACTTGCAAAAGATTCACAGATCCGCCCAATCGTTTGGGTTCCTTCATCCACAAACGCAAATTCTAATATATGAATGGTACAGTTTCATTCATATAATCAAGGTACCTAATTACAATTTCTCTAATCAATTCGTTAGGGCCGAGTGCAGAGCACATTGGCAGAGATTCAAACGATTCAGCACATAAACCAATTTACTATAACTGACCATCACATGGCCAGGAGGCGACTAACATGAATGACATAGCATAATGAAACTTCCGCGCGTACGCAATCAACAATACCTTGATAGCAACTCATGCCATATATAATTTTATGCAAAAGAACCATTACATTACAGTTACCTACCAAGTGATTGCAGGGTAAATTGTCCCTGCAACTACAGAATAATCATTATGAAACGAAACGAATTCTAAATTGCCTTTACATTATTTCATTTGTGCTATCTGTCTACTAAATCAAATTGATTTTCAGAGTAAGCTTGCAATTACTTTCATATCAATAGACCTGAAAATTTAACCAACCATACGGCAAAGCTGATTCACGTATCACATGTCTGTCCAGATTCAAAATATTAATTGTCCGTTATAAAAACCAATTCTTAGACGGCCGGAACAGCTGATCGTTGAGTCTTTGTCAAAATATGTCTGAGAAAATTAAAGAGCGAATGAATGGGGCCGCATCCTTGCTACAGCAACGTTTACTGGAGGTCGCGGCATTGTTCGATGTGTCGGGTAGTGCACACATTGAAAACAGTTGCGCGGGCGCCGCGGGGAGGGGTGGAGGGGTACCACACAATGGGTGCGGGCGCGCATGACGAGACACCTGGTTCGCTGTACCGGCTACGCCATATGCCACACTCCCTGTGATATGCGCACTATGAGTGCGTCCGACACGCGTGGAAATGCCAACCCTGCGTCATCAACACTAGAATCTTCAATTTGTTGGATTACGTTCGCATGTTTACTCATCTTTCTACGTTTAATGTTTGCACTGTACGTTACATAAACTATAAGTCGAACGGAACTATAATGAAAATCTGAATGCTCCAATAAGTTGATGTAAATGTTCATAGGGTGTTTTTTTGCGATCAGCGGCTATAAAACTGTCTAGTTTTACGAGATCAATGCAAATCTATCGATTTTCAGTATCTAGATATTTCTGTAAACATAGTTTAGTCTTTTTTTGCTCGCCACTGTAGGTACAACCTGGTCAAATGAGGGTACTCCGATCAGCCACAATGTGACTTTGGAACCACACCGCAAACGATGCCCCATCTTTTGTCCTGATCTCTGTGCACAATCACCTGCACCATGAGGGACCTGTGCGAGGCCAACGTTAGGGCTGTGGACGTGGCTGAGTTAGTCTAAGCACAACATCTAAATTAAAATCTAAAAATGGAATCATCGACACGATGAAAAAGAAGAAGAAGAAGGTTCTTTGAAATTCTGATAAAGATCAGGCTTTTTTTAGGTATTTATACGAGTTGTGAAGTGATAAATGAATATGTCTACCTTTTTGCACTTCTCTTAAATTTTCTATTTCGAGAGGGAGATTAGTAGAAAAGCATGTTTGTGCTAGGTAGGTTTATTAGCGATAGGAAATACTATATGACTATCTTGTAACATTTCCATAGATAGGTACTCAGTGTTGTCAACAACATGTCCATTATTTCGACGTCAATTTTGAAAGCTTGTGCGCTCAAATATTTGATTCAAACAGTTTAGTTTTAGCTTACCACTGGAAACAGTGCGGGAAACGCATTAAATCTGCCGCCGCAGAGCCTGTTTAGTCTACATTCTGTGTCTTGTAAAATTGGTTTATACACAACGCCTGAGGCATACAGTGTTTGTTTACGAAGCCCTTCAAACGTGCACCTTTATACTGATACGTTGAAATAATAATATTCACAGAGTCTGTTCACTGTACGCATATTTGCACTCGTTGCGAATTCTGATCCCCTTAGTCTAGATTCGGTTCATGGGCTTTGAAAAGAAATGACCGTTAGCTAGGCCGGTTTTAGGGAGACCGTTTTGTCCTCAAATAATGCGAGTGCAACGCTTTGCCCGTTACCGTTACAGAGGGGCTGCGATTTACCGAAAATTATATTATTATGCATGTGCACCGCATTCAGCTATAATGACAAACTGTAAAAAAACGACACAATATTTTGTTATGTATTCACAGATTGAAAAAAACTTAATTTAAATGACAGTATAGGAAACATTATGTCAAATGCAAGCAACTGTATTCTACATTAGTTCGTTTCGTTTTTGATATTCATGAGGGATTTTGGTATTCATCTTTTCCAAGAATAAAACTAGATTTGCTTCTCCAAGTAGGCAAAAGTCTGGTTTGGATTAGGCCGGAATAATATTTTTTTATGGAAATCCATTCACGGGGTTTGATGGAGGCGTAACGGCTTGTCTGTCTTCGGCGTGCGCGCATCGTGGCTCGCGCCAAAATAAATAAGCGAGCTGAACACGTATGTAGAAGTAAAAGGAAATTGATACAATATGTAGTTTGTTCCATAGGTCTAAATTCTTTTGCAAAATGTATCGTTCAATTAATTTTAATAAAGGATTTGAAGATATTAACTCGTAGCTTTATAAATGCTTCATGCGAGTCAGTTTATATGACGGTCCCTGTTTGTGTTTGACTAGGTGTTTTTTTGCCAAATATTATAAATGGAAACTAAATTGTTCTGTTACATTGTAACGCGGCGGTAGGTATGTTGTTTACGTGCATAATGTACATGTTAACTGCTGTGGTAAGAAATTTGTGTAGCCCAGTTTCTAAATACACCGTAGTGGTTGCAGCCAATGGGCGATTTCAGCGGGCCTGGCGTCAATTATGAAAACATTGTTAAAGTTTTATTATATGGGCGTGTTGATGAAGGCCGAACGGGCCACTTGTCCAAACACACGGGGCGACACTATGAATTATTGAGTGGAACGAGCAGCGCACTAATCGATTCACACCTGTCTATGAAAGGTTCCCAATCGAAAACATTCGACCAACGTCTTAGAACATTCGAACGAATTATGATTATTATGGATAGTCCATTACTTAATTCAGTTAGGTTAGTAGAGGAAATATAATTAATTCTTCCAAGTATGTAGTATCCTACCTACTTTCTGGCTTTTCAGCAGTGGGACATTGAAAATAGGAGGAAGTAGCTAGTGAATAATAGAGACCCTAAAGATCAACACCAGATCAACACTAAATGAATTTCAGTGAGATTTCAAAAGAAATAAGAATGTATGCTAACGACGCACGTCTCAAGTAACAGATGCTACATAGGTACTACTTGAGTTAAGCAGTAAGAAGCATATTGATTAATGGATAGCTTGGCCCTTTGCGGTGTTGGGAAGGGGTTGTCCCTGTGTTTGGCATTGCAGGCGGATCGCGTGCGCCGGCCGCCCTTCGCTTGTGCATTACTTATGCATGTGCCCAAGCCCCCGCAGTGGGCAGCACAGCACACCCCAGTGACTATTTTTATTTAGTCTTTGGGATTTAGGCGATGAATGCACTGATGGGTCCGCACGCGCCGCTCACTTACAATCGATATGGCACAGCGACACCGTCCATTTAATTAACTGATTTTTGTACGCCTAGCATCTCTAGTAATTTTAGATAGACGTAAGAGTGATGAAATTGTTTACTTTTCAGCGAGCTGTACGAGTTAACAAATGGCGTTTAAGACGATAGGCGAGCGTCGTATTAGATTGTTAAACGTTTAAATACAATGCAATTTTATTATTTTCTGCTTTTAGAAGTTACCTAAATATTTTGGCAAAATGTTATCTATTGGAGCTCCCTCTCTCTATTTATGCTTCTTTATAAAAATAGTTAATCAAAGATTAAAAATATACCAAGTAAGCAGTTATTCATATACTTGTATATTGTCGTAAAAGCTGTTAGTTTGTTATTGGGTTGATATTTTTGTCTAATAACATATCGGAGATATTTAATCCTATGGCTTTTATGTAAAAAACTACCGAGGTATTGCTGCAGCAATGATATTTATAGGTAAGTACATCTATTCTAGTTTTAGTAACATATCTTCAAAAAGCATAACCACAAATCGATACCAGGCGAGCAGCGTTTATAATTGTATGAAGCGAAGCCATAATGGTCAGCCGGTGGCAATGGCGGTCGCGTGGATTGTGATACGATCTCGCTTCACACCAATAGTTACTATCTTTATTTTATTGCAACGGAACCTTGTAATTACTGCCACAATTTCGCTTCGATTCGATTTCGAACATAAATGAAGAGCGACACTCTTTTTTGTTTAGGTAGGTAGGAATTCACTACTCACAGGTTAATATAATTAGCTATTTGAGGGTAGAATGAATGTTGAGATTGCGCCTGCGCTTCAACGAGACGTTTCTGGCATTTAATTTTACTAATGTGTTACGGGAAGGTCCTAGAAAACCAAATCCCAATTAAATGAGTGTCTTATGGAAAGGGATGTAAGCGTAAAGCTCAGTGCAGATGTCGCTGGCGGCGCAATGGCTGCTGTCAAACCGTTTTCGCTTTGTTTTTGCTATTTGTGTTAAAACCTGTCTACCATCGTTATTGATAATATGTATTATCCTTGGAAGCTTAAGAAATTGAAAGACGAACTAAAAAAAAACAGTCAAGTGCGAGTTGGACTCGCGCACGAAGGGTTCCCTACCATTATCACAAAAAACGGCAAAAAAAAACACGTTTGTTGTATGGGAGCCCCACTTAAATATTTATTTTACTCTGTTTTTAGTATTTCTTGTTATTAGCGGCAACAAAAATACATCATCTGTGGACATCATCTGGCAACAGAAATTTCAACTGTCTAGCTATCACGGTTCAAGAGATACAGCCTGGTGACACACAGACAGACAGACGAACCGCGAAGTCTTAGTAATAGGGTCCCGTTTTTACCCTTTGGATACGGAACCCTAAAAACGAGGAGCAAGGATAACTGGAAAGAAAACAGATCTTATTGAAAGGCAGTCTTTTATATAACTACCTAATAAAATATTATTCATCGGTGATTTGATCTAGATTTGGATATTTTTTAATTTACAAAAAATTAAAGAATTACTTTAATGTTGTTGGTATTCTTTAAGTTTTAGGCTAGAAGTTTTATTTTATTTTCGGCAATCAAAGCCCTCAAGCTTTTGAAAGCCAAGCAAATGACGTTCCTCCTGTAAAACTTTACCAATACGTTAATAGCTTCACTATATCGCCAAAGATTAATAAAGCAACCTAATCAGAGTTACTTTGACAGATACCTACGTAACATAACCTACAAATATGTATAGGCTTTTCTCAGTTTTTTTTAGTGTTGAATCTTTGAGAAATAAAATGAACACCGGGTCGGTACATCCTGGTATAGCAGACAGTCATAATTCGAGAAAATTTAATTTTACTGAATGATTGGTCACAAAATGTATGGAATTGACAGCTTTAATAGCCATAGCGACGATTCGCCACCTATCGTGAAAAATAGCAGTTCACATCCCCATTAGGATCTAAAAAAATACTACTTACATGTAGATAAAATTTTGACGGTTTTATTCCAGGCAACGCATAAACATGGTTATTTTTTAGATATGTGGCAATTCACAGTAAATTACAAGTAAACCAGATTTAGTGCGCGTACAGATATATTAATTTGCGACGTCGTCGCCACACTAATAACCTCGAAGTTGTTGAACGCGGTCCAAGTAAATAACTGCGTCTTCCGTATCATGCGGATGTGTGGCATGTGTCCCAAAAATCTTAGTTGATTACATTGCCCTAATAAACTCTGTAATTTTTATGTATCTCTGTCTATTAATCTTTCTAATCGGTATCCTTTTCCCGTTAACCCAAAGACCGATGATTGATTAAAAAACTATGACTAATGCGAACATTACAAGTTATATTTGCGCGCTGAAGGAAACTGAACGGTAGAGTTATGAGCGTAGGTAGTGGCACAAAACGGCTTACACTCCTAGCATCGTGCAGTGACCCCAGTTCACACAGGAACACTTCACTGTAGTAGTTCCGTTCCCTTTGTCACCATCTGAAACACGATCCCCATCCACGACTTCCGCACGAAGCCCTTCGATCCTCCGTCCGATAATCCTCCTACATAGTAGATTACATTTCTAGTTACACTTTAAACCATTTAGAGCTCGTTTAACATACCTAATTGTAGTAGTTTCTCTACAATTTTCGCCCTGATCTGATGATCCTCAAAAGATGGTCGTGGAGCTTTCTTCGTGTCTTAATTATTATTTATGTACAACAGCTGGCGTGCAGAGGTTGGTCGGGCGAGGCTGAGTCCGTCCGGCGAACGACGCGGTTATTTATAAAACAGAGTTGCGTCTCGTTTTGTCTTCGGCGCGCTCTTTATTTTGTCTAAATATACGCAGTTTTGGGAACGTCGTCGCGGCCAACTCTGCCGCGACACCAGTTTTGGCATCGAGCCAGAGCCTCATCTTTCCTCGCCAGCTTATCTTTTGTCGGGACCTACAAAGCATACCTAGAAAGCAATTCTATGATATCTTTGAACTTCTCTTATTAAGTGACTGAACTCGAAAACACAAAGTAATCTGCCGTAACTTAAACAGGCCACAGCTGCTAGCGAGTCATCGAGTGAGAGGAAGACACGTCGGCCATAAAAATCGCCGTTGGCTCATACGCGCACGTGTTTTGTCCAAAAATAAGTGTCCCAGGAACTGAGGTCGCAACGGGGAGGGATATAATTAATCGCTCCCGGCAATCGTCTACAGGACCGCGAAATAGGCAGGATTGATGGTGGATAGTATCGCAGACGACACCGGTCAGATCAAAGGCTCGCCAAACACAAAACCGTGACGGCCGTGAGTCCAACACGGCCAGTTTGGTCATACGAAACTGGGCCACGACACATCTAGTTCTATTCTCGTATCGATAAACTAACACGACATATTTATTCTACAATGTATTCATGAAACCGTGTTCATAATAATGAGAGGTTTAAGTTAATTTATGTGAAATATTTGGCTGCTCCAACACATTTCGAATACCTAAATCTAGAACTCATAAACGAAATAATTACACTCGGAGATGCTTCAATTGTTTGAACTTAGACATGTTTATGTGATATAAGTACTTAAGCATAGACATATTTTGGAAATATAGAACGTACAAAAGTTAATGGCATTGAAAATACTTGACTACATACGTAGAGTCGAATGCCTACATATATATAATAATACCCTCTTTCTATCCCGCTCAGGCCGCTCGCGTCTAAAATCGTATTTTCGTAGAATCCTTACAAGCGACGTTAAGCACTTACTGTCGGCTTTGCAGTTCGACGACCTGAGCTCCAGAAGACGTCCTGAAAACAAAAAAAAACTCGCACAGGAATTCAGACAAAGCTTTATTAGTACCACCTACACAAATGACCGGGATATTTTTCATGAGGACCCATGACTAATTATACCTCCGAAACTTCAATGACTGATTCATTTTAGTTTTAGCTTCAGACCGTATTTGCACTGCGTCATATTTTGTTCTACATTGTCGTGAATAAATTCAACTGTTTGCCTTTTGTATCGTATTTGACAATCGATTACGACTAAAATCTATCTGGGTCACATATAAGCAACAAAAGACCATCGCGTTACATTCAGGCCAACTAACAATGGACATAAAAGGAAAGAGAAAAAATTAATGAATCAAGATAAGCTTTGTGGTGGACAGTGGTTCGACCTCGGCCGTCAAATGGCACCGCATCGATCGAACAAATGCGGTGGCACATCACGCGCATTGAACGGCACGCGATTAGCCCCAGACTTCGGAGCCGATCACCACCAGTTTTATCTATTATATCTATTGTGCTGGCTGGACAAAACGTCCAACTGGATGTGTTGTATCCAGATAGTTAGATTCCGTATTTCCTATTAAAAAACAACGTTCTAATGGCAGCATTGGTTACGTCTACACAAGAAGGCAATGTAAAAAAAAACATAATAACCGTAAGTTGACAAAGCCATCGCAATATCTATCAGTATCATCAATTGAAAGTAGCAAGGTCACACCACAACTACTCCCATAGCAAACGAACCGCAACTCCATCCGGAGAGGCTGCGGATGTGATCCACTGTAATCACCGGTGAAATTTCGCCACACAATAGCAAACTTATTTACAGGCCGGTAGAGGTTACGCTCTTCTGAATATTAACCATTAATCACAGATTATGATTCAAACACACAATTACTGTGATTGCTCATTTCCTAAATATGACATATCATTTGGTTTTTGAAATGGCTAGCCCAGCAATAACCGATCCGTTAAAAAAACAAAGCTAATAGGTGTGACACCCGGAAAGTATCGTCAACTTGGCTACCTCCACCTAGGTGGAAGATGTCGCTGCAATCGTTTTGGTAACGTACATCGGCCTGTGCCAAAGTTCGAAAGCCATTTATAGCGAGTGTTTGTCGTCTTCTTGTCAAAAGGTATGTCCATGGATGCCGGTGCCCGGGCGGGCGGCGAGCGACTAAAATAGACGCCGCCTCGCGCGACTTAACAATGCAATAAAAAGAAATTAACAGTGACGTTCCCTGCGCTAAGTTGACTCTCGTGTCATTTGGATGTGGTCCAATCTCTTCGAGATGTATTTTGGTTTGACTTCGCTCTAGCCACTTCCGCTAAGTGAGACTGAAAATAACGTCTTTACGAACATTAATGATGTTAATGAAAGAGTTATAACGATGTCGTCTACGAGGTTTATTTTTTTATGAATTTCCTTCTCCACCTTTTTGTTGAAACTTTTATTAGGTAGGTTTATGATACCCGTGTAGTAGGTATGATGAAATAGTAACAAAGTTGTATTCTTTCCAGGTTTCGGCTTGGCTGCCGCAGCTGCAGCGGGTGTTCGCGCCGGTTATCAAACGGTGCTGCCTTCGCCGTATGGGTAAGTACTCCTCACCTGGTCACTTTTGTACCATATCTGTATCATGTATCAATGTTCAGTGGTTCAACACTTCGATATTTGCCAGCACTAGCGGCGCCGCATGCCGCTCTGAATACATCTCACGAGACAAAAATCAGACGTAGATTATTCTTACATATATGCTACCGGAAAAGCTCGAAATCTTTTCTTGGATCAAAGATCTATTTCACTATTGCAATCACGTACGTGCATTCGTAATGTCTACGAATAAATCGTGTCTAACTTTCCTTTGATAAATGTCGTTATGAAAACTCAACTAGTGTTTGCCCAACTTTTCCAGTACAAAAACACGTACTTTTCTCACGATGTAGGTTTGTTATTGAATAATATAATTTTAATCATTGTGAGGAGGCAGTTTTCAAATAATGAGGTTATAAACCTAAGTCGAGAACTGTAGGCTCCGAGCGGTTAAGGTCCAGGTTAATATCGCTTGGCGGTATAAATATAGTTGGCTGACTTTTGTCTCGGTAGATGAGGCGAGCGGCGTCTCCTGAAGGCTAGCGGCGCGGCGGCCGGCGGACCACACCTAGACTAAATTATCAAACATTTTCACATAGGTATCTATGGCAAGCGTGAGCGTGAGAGTGGATTTTTTTTCGTTTTGGGTGTGAATTAGTCGATTGGGTTGTTTTAATGTTTACGTTTTATAAAGCTATACCGGAGCATGGGCGGCGCCGGCGGCGACGTCGTCAACGCGGGCGCCGCCCACCGCCGTCACACTTTACGCATCGTTCTCGACACTCAATGTTTTCTTTACTTTTATGTTTTATGCCGTGTTCGTGTAAGATTTTGTTGATTTGAATTGAGTTTTGTTGGTGGTGGATTTCGTTTAATCACTTACTAAGTTATTGTCGTAGTGCGGCGGTGGAGGTGTCGAGGGCGCGCTGTGTGTGCGTAGGTGTGAGCGCGCTCTCGACGTGGCCGCCGCCGCCGCCGTCGCCGCCGGCCCCGGCCGCCGTGCTGTCTAACCTGCATAGATACAACGCGGCTTATCCGTGCCCGAGCCGACTGCTGGCTCTGCAGCCCTGTCTCGGTTAATTACATATTGACGTGAGCTCGATCGATGCTCAGCCAGGGCCACCACGCCAACACAACTGTCCATATATTATTCAGTGACACTCTTGTTTTAATGGAACATAATCAAGTGAAAGCTTTAATCGAATTAACGCTTTAAGTTTCGTTTACAATCGAATTGGGTTTTACTGCGACGTTTGGGAGATCGATCTACGTTGTTTGATATGCTTTTCTTTAATCAAAATGTCCAAAATTATCAAAAACACAAGGTTCTCCAATGATCGGTTTAGTGACCACAGACTAATGGTATTAAAATTGTGGCTAAGTATAAAATACGCAATAGAATTGGCCTGAAATATTATATTATATATATTTAGGTTCGTCTTCATGTAAGCGTGTAGGTAAATATTCATTGTTATAGGCAAATTGTTTTAGAAATAGTTTTATCTGATTATCTGCATATTATTACAATTAGGAAGCTTAGTTTACCTAATTAAACTTGCGATAACTTCTTGCATGTAATTTATGTAATTATTATATACTTTCTCCGAGAAACGTTGAAAGTGGCATTTAACTTAAGATCCTTTACATCCTCTATTAGCTATCAGACTAGTATGTGGTTGTGTTTTGTATTTTAGTAGATGTGTCAGCTCGGCTTGTGTGAGTATATATGCCAGTTTTAATAATGCTGTTTGTTTTCACCTACTACTACTATATATTTTCTCTCTTCATAGTAGATGAGTACCTATATTAACTCTGTATCGAAAATTAAGTAGGAAAGTAATCGCTGTGACGTAGCCATACGATAGTGACGAGCTGACGACTGTTGATGAGATTTTAGGACTGTTAGTTTTCAATAGATTTGAGATTGTGATTTACGCAGCTAGGTACGCGTGTACTCTTAATTTATCTACTAATATCAAGTAGGTATTTAGGAGTACAGCAGTAGACCACAGGTGGGCGTATGTGGCGGGCGGGGCGTGGATGCGGGCGTGGACCACGCATGCGTATTGCCTCCGATTCCAGTACCATGCTAATTCAGTCGAAATAGAACAAACAACAGTCAGCCCGTCTCTATCGCATCTTATAGTGGTAGAAAAAGACGGATAATTGCATCAGAAGTGGTACGATGCTTAATAGCATGGATGACGAGAGCTCTCTAAAAACGCTGACGCGGCTTGAAGCAAATTCAAGATGCTCTTGAACAAACTTGGCCGCCTTCATAAGCAAATTAAGCAGAATTGGCATTTTTTATTCATGAGATTTTGTGTTACATCATTAAAATACTTAGACCTAATTGAGTCTAAGATATAAAGATCATTCTTAAAAAGGCCCTTGGAAAATCAAGTTCTTATGGTTAGCCCGTGCGTGTGGCAAATCAGCACAATATTGTTTTTCATTCGGTCGAAACGTGAATTCGAAACTAATCTAAAAAAGTCTCTCTCTTTTCGAAATAAAATTAGATAATGGGCTGCCATCTAAATCTTAATTTACCCGACTGTTCACGACGATGTAACGATAACTAGGCAAATACCGAGTGGTCCGGATATTTCGGTCGAGGCGGAGTGCCGCCCGTTGTATATTTTTATTACATTTTCTTAAACTTTCCTGGCACTGACGCACGGCGGCGGTTCCGCAATGGCGACATAGGCAGACAGTCGCATACTTACATAATTATAACAGTTTATCGATGTCTACTAACCTAACAAGATTAGATGCTCGTGCCTGTCGAGGCTGCTGGGGCTAGGTAGTGTGTCCGTTTTAAAGAGTATTAATTTTTCGATGTCTCCTCACAAGATTATTGTAAGCTTAGTGAGAAGACATCGCGGGTGACAGTAGGCGTCAAATTTGCAGTTACTTTGTGGAGTTTCTGAAAGTTTGACGTCTTTGATGCCAGAAGGATTTTTGGTTATAACTTTGATGTAAATTGGCAGGTTGTCGCCCGGATACATGTACAGTACACCGCAGTACATGAATGCGATGAGCGGTGTTGGCGCTAGCGTGGGCTCTGGCGCGGGCGGGCTGGTGCAGCTGCCACAGTTGCAACACGCCGCGGCAGTAGCTGCTGCCAACCACCTGTACGAATACCAGGCTGCCGCAGCTCAGGGCGCAGCCGCGTACCAGCAGCAGTATGCCGCAGCCGGCTTTGACCCGTATGCTACAGCTGCCGGTTTGTACTACACTCTCAACTAAAGACAAATATTCAGGTGTTTAGATTATATTGATTATGTATTGTTGACTTTTAATTCATCACTTTAAAATCTTTTAACAATACATCATATAAAAATAATATTTCATGTGACTGCAGCAGCGGCGGCAGCAGCTAGCGGTGCCGGCTATGTGTCTCCCTACTACACGCTCCAGGGCGGCGGCATGCAGGCTCCTCTATTGCCTCCACTACCATACCCTCCGCAGCTCCAAGAGGCACGGATGCAGTAGGATTGACGTAACTGTTCCCGAAAACATTACTGATAACACGCGTGATGTTACTATGAATTCAGATCTGAGTTTCAAAGAAAAAAATACATAATTGTAACTTGTTAGTAATAATATCAGCATTCGCCAGTAATGAATTCGAAAACTACCAACACGGTTATAGGTCTGAATGTGGAATGAAATAAATAATGACACAGCTGTTACAGCAAAATGTTCGATGCCTTTTGTCGAACGGTAGATATACACTAAACAAAGCAAACCCATGTCATTAGAAAATTTTAATGATTTACACACTGGTGGAAGCAAGGCCAAATATAGGTATAGACTTAACGTCTAGAATCTAGTTGAATCCATAAACCAAAAATGTTAAAGAATGACCAAAGGCTATGAGCTTTTTATTTAGAATTAAGACCTCGGTACTTAGCCAGTTTAATGGTGATGAAACTATGTAGGTAATAATTACGTACTTATTCATTTGTATAAACTATATAAAGCACCAATACCATTATATCATTAAGATACAAACATAAAGATAAAGCTATGTTGAAATATTCTTGCCTCATTCATTCAACTTCCTAACATCACATATTTTTATACGTATAGACGATAGTAAGATATATTTTCATATTAGATACCCTCCATATTCAAATATCTATTAAACATGTAGAAATGAAAGTAACATTTAAAAGCCTACGGCTGTTAAATGACAATAAATACAATATTAATAAAATCTATACATTTGATGGTAACATTATGAAAAGGGACAAAGTATGGCAAATAAATTGTATGCATGGCTTCATTTTTCTTTTTTAAGAATTTGACATTGTGCGGCAAAAAAATTATAGTTTCACGGGTCGTACGATATTTGTTATTTATAGGAATTGAATCAACTACTGCTGAATTTATCAACAAGTTGTTTTTTAAAACGATTTACGGTTCTTGGTATAATTCATCGAAAGAAGTGTAAAATCCTCATTATATTTATGGCATCTATCGATCAACGCTTGCGAAACGCATTAACTGTCTGACAGCTGTTTTTAGATGATCAGTAGGATCACCAGTAAAATGAAACCTTCTGTATCATCACATACTATTGTCCTATCCATAATTTCCATTTTACGTAGCTTTTAATTTTAATAAGGTCTTTTAGAAATATTAATCCAGCGATTGATGTATCGGAAGCCAAAGTGCGAAATGAATTCCTCAGTCACGTTTTTTTCTGATCGGATTTGATGATTTCAATTTTTTTTTAGTTTCTTTCTTTCAAGAATTTGTCCAGGTATAAACAACATAAACTTTGGTAAATCTCCTACAAACATATGAATAGAAAATAAAATCATGATCGAAAACAATATGACTTGAGCATTTTATGTATGGTTTGCAATGTCAGTTCTAAATATGCAAGACATGGAGACTATAACGCCAACGCTTCATTCGAAATGAAGCTGTCTTTAGTTGATTTGGTTTGGTCAAAGACGCCATAGATAATTACTTAGGTTTCCTAGTTCTGTATTAACATGTCCATATTGCTCAATAAGTCCGAAAATGGACTTGGTTTAGCGTAAGATAGAGGGAGAGCAATAAAAAGTTAAGTAATTAATGTAATTTTAAGTAATGTACTTATTACTGTCTCAGTGAAAAACATCAATATTTTTTGTACACTACCTATATATTAAAAAATACCCTTGTAATATTAAAAAATATTACTTATAATTTGTTCTCCACAGCGGTTAAGGGTACTTAGTAGTATTAAAATAGTTAGGATAATTCAATTACTAGTCCATGTAATTTTAATGTATTGAATTATAGGCGGTCGCCGGCCATTCTATCAAAGAATCCATTATAGATTCATAAAACTGGATAATAATAAATTAATGACATCGTCAGAAGCCTTATAACAATATGTGCCATCTTTTGAACGCATATTCAGCATTTCAGTGACTGTTTAAAGGCTTATTACTAACTATTTATTGCGTTCAGCAGCCATTTAAGTATTTGCATGGGTATGAAGTTTATCTCAAATGAAGATAGAACGAGATCTTGGACGGCGACATAGTACAAGTTAGGGGCATAAGCCCAAGTAGGTAGGTATCACTGATACTTAGTATGTAAGCTTAATTCTAATTGTAATATTCTGTTATTCGTAATTTATTTTGTTGATATTTGTAAATCTACATGTTGATAACTATTTATTATGTGGAAGATAAATAAAAATTGTTGAATATTTACCGACCGAATCGAATCTCTTACCGCCCGGAGTTTTCGCAGTTTAATTAAAAACAAGATTCGGTCTAATATATTGAATTATATACATTCATTATAGTACTTTTAAATGTAAGTAGAATAATAATTATAAATAGATTCATACCAAAAGGGTTATAGTTAGCCATAGACGTGGCCATCTTGCCTTATATATAGATGAAAATATTGAACCTAGTTATATATAACTCTATAATTATATATACACATATCATCAAATGTATAAAATTTTCAGAGCGGCATGACGCACTGAATTGTCCATAATAGTGCATTTCATTCATAGTAATTTTAAGCACAATTACTATTATATATTATGTATTACTATATGAATTCATAATAAATACTTAATAACTGTTATAATTACTTTAAAATTATAATATCGTACTTAATTTAGGTTAATATAAAATGGTAAATAAATTTTTAAGGTACATTTTACGTCTTTTAATCCTCTCTGAAAGCAGTGAACCCAATCTTTGTGGCACATCGCAATCTATTTATAAAAAAGTAAATATGTAGGTAGTTTATCTGTGAAAAAAATGTGTGTCGTCAAGCATTTGGCGCGTTTCCAACGTTGCCTGTCCGTTTTGACAAAGTTGATGCACAAAAATAACTTATTTATAAAATGGTGCTTCTAGACAAAATTCTTTATCTGAATTATTTTCTTTTTGTGTAGGATTAGGTTACCCTGAGTGATGAAAAACTTCCTACGGTACCAGCGGTGGTACTCATTTTCCGAGACAGTAAGTACCTACCTACCTACCAAATTAAAACCGGACACTACAAACTTTTTCATTAGGTATACCTAAGCTTGCAAGTGTGTCGATAGGAGTATCGATAGGCAGTAGAAAGAGACTGTTATAGTGTTATGGTATGGAAATCGACATAGCCCGAAGAATTGCCAAACTTAAGTGGCAGTGGGCAGGACACATTACTCGCAGAACGGATGGCCGAAAGGTTCTGGAGTGGCGACCGCGAACCGGATGACGTTGCGTTGGAAGGCCTCCCACCAGGTGGACCGATGACCTGGTGAAGGTTGCGGAGATCCGCTGGTTGCGAGAAGCACGGGACCGGTCAATGTGACGACGCTTGGGGGAGGTCTATGTCCACCAGTGGACGTCTTTCGGCTGATATGATGATGATGATGATCGAAATCTAGGCACCTACATTCAGGCAAATTATAAAGGAAAGTACCCTAATTAAATGGTATTTTTTAACTATTCGATCAGCAACACAGCGTAATAATATTACAATTTTTTTTATTAAACATTGCTAAAATTATTCAACTAACTGGGCTTATTCACCATGAAGTCAGGGCTAAGGTACAAAGTTGGCTTAAGGATCAGGACTACGTTCGAACAGAAGAACTACTCCACCTCAAACAGAAGCCGCACAAAACTTCTTCTACCAATTATTATTATCAATCTCGGTCTCAATAATTTCAGCAAGATACATAAAAATACTAACACTATAATAAGGTTGTCTGTAAGAGATTGCCCTGTGCGATAAGACCGCCCATTGTACACTTTGTTTTTGAAAATGTTTGTCCTGTGTGTTTTTTATTTTGTGGTGTACAATAAAGTTTATAATAAATAAATAAATAAATACATACACTTATACCCCCTCATACACACGCTCACTCACATACACACCTCCACGCCACACACACAATTACATAATTGTGTACCGACATAACACACTTTTTGTAAAAGGTTTTTGGTATCATAGTGACAGCAGAACACTGACTCCTAAGTCACAGGATCTCCTAGTTTAGGTGTTAGGTTTTACTCTATCTGTATAAAATGTATTCACTGTAATTCATGCGACACAGTATGTAAGCATTGTTGAAGGTTTTTGTATAAATAAAGTTTTTTTTTTTTCACCAGGCTGTATTTCATGAACCGTTATAGCTAGACAGTTGAAATTTTCACAGATGATGTATTTCTGTTGCCGCTATAACAACAAATACTAAAAAGAGAATAAAATAGATATTTAAGTGGGGCTCCCATACAACACACGTGTTTTTTTTGCCGTTTTTACCCGGCTGCAAGGAAAGGGTTATGTTTTTCGCGCGTATCTTGTATGTTTGTATGTATGTAATATTCTTTATTACCTCGTATCTTTGAAACCAATTGACGGATTTTTATAATTAAGATATCATTAAATAGGTCTTGGCCGCCCAAGTGTTCTTAGATAAGTGCCGTTGAAAAAAAAGCAATATGGCGGCTTTTGGGCGCCATATTGTAGGGGTTGTAATTTTTTTTTCTTCGAACCCCATCGAGTGGGGTATCAAAATGAAGGTTTTTTAGAGGAGATTACAAAAATATAAACTACTTATATGTCTAAGTGTCATTCGAAAAAAAAATATAACTATAAAGTTGTAAATAAAAAAAGTTAATTTAAAAAATCAAAAACCCGCTTGCTTAAAAAGCGAACTAAAAAGCTGTAAACAAGAAAAAAACATGCTGTGCAGTCGGAGGATACAGTCGTAAACTGGCTGACCCCTGATCCTCCGACTGCCCAGCATGTTTTTTTCTTGTTAACAGCTTTTTAGTTCGCTTTTTAAGCAAGCGGGTTTTTGATTTTTTAAATTAATTTGCGATAATGGTACGGAACCCTTCGTGCGCGAGTCCGACTCGTACTTGGCTGGTTTACGTTTTTATTATTTTAATGTTGAGATTGGTTTTGAATAGGTAAGTACAATTTTTGATTGCTTGCTCACTTCAGCTTCCGTCATCTCCTTCGAACCTAACTTATATCCGTGTCGGTGCGCCCTAAGCTCCCGAGCTCGCCTCGAACACTCTTGGACTAATTTATTGACCATAATTATCGAATTGCCCAACCGTTAAGTAGCTATATTTATAATGACCATACAATGTGATAACTAAGAAGTTTAAATCAGTATTCATTACATTGCCCGATTTGACTTGACTAGATTATACATATAATTGCCCTGATTAATCCTATGGGCCGAGTTTCTCACCTGTAAATTATCGCAAAATTAATGTGACAAATTGTCAAGCAAGCGTTATCTGCTGTGATTGGTTGAATGAATCTTCAACAGCCAATCACAGAAAATAACGCGTGCAATTTGTCACATTAATTCTGCGATAATTTAGAGGTGAGAAACCTCGGCCTTGTCTATGACATATACATAGTCCTAAAGCAAAATTATTATTTGGTCTGCATAATTATACAATCGGTTAGCATAAAAACAATAGTTGCACTTTGTGAGAATAAAGGGCATCCCGACACGGATAGGCTAGGCTCGTGGTTCGAAAGGGATGACGGGAGACAGAGTGAGCGAGTAAAAAAGCGAGCCAACTTAGCTCCAGTCATCACCTTTATGTTAGGTTTCTCTAAACCCTGCAAAATGCAGAGAAATAGAAGCCCCGATGCTTTTTCGACTAACTTTTTTTAGGGTTCCGTACCCAAAGGGTAAAAAAACCAGCCAAGTGCGAGTCGGACTCGCGCACGTAGGGTTCCGTACCATTATCGCAAAACACGGCAAAAAATCACGTTTGTTATATGGGAGCCCCACTTAAATATTTATTTTATTCTGTTTTTAGTATTTGTTGTTATAGCGGCAGCAGAAATACATCATCTATAAAAATTTCAACTGTCTAGCTATCACGGTTCATGAGATACAGACAGACAGACGGATCGTGGAGTCTTAGTAATAGGGCCCCGTTTTTAGAGTTCCGTACCCAAAGGGTAAAAACGGGACCCTATTACTGAGACTCCGCGGTCCGTCTGTTTGTCTGTACTACTGTCTGGACATACAACAAACGTATTTATTATGCCGTTTTTTTTTCGATCATGGTACGGAACCCTTCGTGCGCGAGTCCATCTCGCACTTGCCCAATTTTTAATTTTTCTACCGTAATTTAATAAAATCCAAATCTAAATTGCTGGTCTTTTACTAATATTGCTGCAGATATGATTAAATTCCTATGACATCAGCTTTATCGTCATCATCAGCCTTTTAATGTTCCCACTGCTGGGACACAGACCTCCTCTCTGTGAGAGGGAATAAGCCGTAATCCACCACGTGGGCCCAGTGCGGGTTGGTGAATGTCACATGTCTTCGGTTTTTGGACATGCCGGTTTACTCACGGTGTTTTCCTTCACTGTTTTGAGAGCAGTGGTGATGAATTAATTTACACAAAGTAAAGTGCCTGCTTGGGTTGGAACCCACGACCTACAACTTGTAAGTCGCGGCCGTTACCACTGGGCAACCACTGCTCTCATCAGGTTTATGGCTGCAGTGTCGGTATGGTAGATCCTACAGAATCGTTTGCTAATCGCTCAGTATTTGTCAAAAGCATTATTTAAAAAAAAAAAACAACAACTCAAATTCTGTACGGAGAGCAATTATTGCGCAAAAATCGCTATCGTTTTGCTCTTGCAAAAGATACGTAATAAGTCTGCTGTTTTCGAGATCAAAACCCTATGTCACTCAGGAATAATATAGCTTTCTACTGGTGAAAGAATTTTCAAAATCGGTTTAGTAGTTTTTGAGTTAATCCATTACAAACAATCAAATATTTCCTCTTTATAATATTATCTATATTACTAAATATTATTTTATAATATATACAATGTGTCCGGACATGTAGTAATAAAGCTTTAAGGCCGTAAAATACAGTTAATTTTATCGACAGAAACATCCCACATAAGGGGTAAAACCCTCAAATATAGAGCAATATCAGAACCTAACTTTCTTATTACGATATCCACATAGTCTAACAAGCATAACCTTGGACCTAGGTCTCACAGAGGCGTAAATTTATTGTTATTTTTACGGCCATAGCATAGTAAATCTAAAAAAAATTTCAAATAACACTTAAAAGTTAGGATATTTTCGTATTGAGCTTTACAAGACAAATTTTAACGTAATTTCACAAGTTTTAAAGCATTTCCTAAAATTATGCCAAATTTATACACATGGCTTTTATGGGTTTTTTGTTAGTCTTTAAGTTAGTCTGCACACTGACAAAAGAATCACAGTTCTAAGGCAATTAGTATTTTTTTGCCTCAGTGTTTGCATAAATTTAGGATACCTATACAAAAAAAAATGGCGATTAAACCCCGTATGTGGGATGTTTTATCGATAAATTGTGATATACATTAGACAAATTAAGTGTATTTTACGGCCTTGAAGTTTTATTACTACAACTCCGGACACATTGTATATTATATAGTGTAGATTTATCCAGTTGCGTTTAATCTATCTACAATTAACTAATATTATAAAGAGGTAGAAAATGAAAAAGTTATTTGTAGGAGGTGGGTATATAGGTAACCTTGGTATTATTCTGGATGTTCTGAAATGATTACAAAAAAACACTCATGCCATGCCATAAGCTTTTCTGGAAAAATGCAAAGTTTTGTTTAGAAATGGTCAGGGGATTGAAGCCGCGCGGCAAGGTTAATAGTTACGTAAAAAGGTTGTAGAGTACCTACTCCCCCTTTTCTTGGCCGTACCGCGCACGTGGCATGACGTCAGCACTTTAGTA
This sequence comes from Orthosia incerta, assembly GCA_948252205.1. Lineage (NCBI taxonomy): Eukaryota > Metazoa > Arthropoda > Insecta > Lepidoptera > Noctuidae > Orthosia > Orthosia incerta. Next base: position 9,174,703 of record OX411744.1, on the reverse strand, counting down.
TAGTCACGTGGTTCCGGGAAAAAAAAAACAAAAAGATGACCATGACATGCTGACAGATTTCAGAAATAGGTACAAGTCGGATCAAACATGTTTCACATGTAGTGTCAGAAATCACTATTTTGTGCCATGAATATGTAGGTAAGTAAATATTGAATTATGATTTTACAAAAAAAATACAACATAAGTTTATGACGTATTAGTTAGGTCACAGTAATCTTTTATGCCTTAAAAATCCAATATTTTATTGCCTGTTTAGCATTATAAAATTGGGTTGTAATGAAGTGTATTTTCTAAATAATATGGTTTAAAACTTTGTAAATTGTAAGTTCCTTTGATTTTTCATAGTTTAATTCCTATATAGGTAATCTCCTTAATCAGCAGAATAATAACAAAATGGATACTTTACTTCTGTTTTTTACCCTGGGAATAGTTCTCGCCAAACTTCTTGCCTGCCCTGAAGTTGGCTACAATGGCTGCGCAGTAGTAAATCTCATACAAAAACAGCACCGATCCGTGCCTTGCGCATCGGAAAGCTAACTTCAGCGTGGCCCAGAAGTTTGGCGAGCACTATACATACAGATGGTAAAGGATAATACCCTGGGAACCTGATACAGAAAAGTATAGGGCTCATTATGCTGCCTTGGGAAACCCCTTCCTTTGGCGCTATTTATCCCAGTTAAATGGTTAAAAAAATAGTATAGTAGGTTGTTTTTAGTTCTCTCTGACACCATTAAAACCCCTTTTCTGACGTCAAATATATAGTATAGGTTTTTCTGAAGATTAATTTCTAGACAATAATTATATAGGCCTGCATCAACCACTGAATCTACTAGTTTTCTTTTTTCTAAGCCTTTAAGTGATCAAAACATACAAAAATATATCTACTAAGGCATAAATTTAGTAAAGTTGTAGATACCTGTATTTACTTTTTAGTTCAAAAATTCTTTTTCTTGTATACAATTAGGGCATGCACCCGGTTCTTTAAAGGTATTTTCAGAACCGGTTCCGGAACGAGTAAACCCGGTTCTCCCGGTTCTTAATAAAACGAAAATGGGTCACATTATTTCTTCGATTCAAAATACGCGTTATAAGCCAAACAAAATTATAAAGTAAAGTAAATCATCATCATCATTTGAAGTCCACTGCTGGAAATAGGCTTCCACTGCTGGAAATAGGCTTCCCCCAAGTGTCGCCATACTGATCGTTCCTGTGCGTTTCACATCCACCGGACGCTCGCAGCCTTGACCAGGTCGTCCTCGTCGCTCCATCTAGAGGGAGGCATTCCAACGCTGCGTCTTCCGGTACGCGGCCGCCACTCTAGAACTTTTCGGCCTCACCGGCCATCCGTTCTGCGATCAATGTGCCCTGCCCACTGCCAATAAGTTTGACCATTTTTCGGGCTGTTTCGGTAACCTTGGTTCTCTTGCGGATGTCTTCATTTCTGATTCGATCACGATAAAAAAACTCTGAGCATAGCTCTCTCCATTGCCCTTTGGGTGACTTTAAGCCTTCTGATGAGGCCCATTGGGAGCAATCACGTCTCTGTCCCGTAAGTAATCACTGCAACACATACTGACACTTTCGTCTTGAGAGACTGTGGTAAGTTGGACGAGAAGATACCGCGCAACTTCCCGAACGCTGCCCAGCCGAGTCGGATTCGTCGGTTGATCTCATTCTCGAAGTTGGACCTACTTAACTGGACCGCTTGTCCCAGGTAGACATAATCGTCCACAACTTCGAGTGTAGAGTCTCCGAATTTGATAGGAGTGGGTGCAACATGGGCATTCAACATAACCTTGGTTTTGTCCATGTTCATCCTAAGACCCACTCTTTCAGCAGCTCTACTGAGGTCATCGAGCATTGTACTGAGGTCCTCCATGGTCTCAGCCATGACCAATAAATCGTCGGCAAACCGGAGGTGAGTGATGTACTCGCCATTGACGTTGATGCCTAGCCGTCTCCAGTCCAGAACCTTGAAGACATCCTCCAGTGCATTAGAGAAAAGTCTCCCTATCTCACACCTCGCTGCACAAGGATGGGATCCGAAGTCTGATCCTGAAGTCGGACTGACATGGTGGCGTTTTTGTACAAACACTTCAGCACCTCGATGTACCGGTAGTCGATTTGTCACCGTTGGAGAGACTGCAGTACAGCCCAAGTCTCGATCGAATCGAAGGCTTTCTCGTAGTCCACAAACGCTAAACAAAAAGGCAGGTTATACTCTTCGGTCTTATGTATAACCTGCCGTAGCGTATATATGTGGTCTACGGTGCTAAATTCTTTTCGGAAACCGGCTTGTTCGGGAGGCTGGAAATCGTCAAACCTGCGCGCGAGACCATTCGTGATGACTCTTTCTGAACTTGTAGACGCGGCTAAGAAGTTAGATGGGCCTATAATTCCTTAATCGGGCATTGTCGCCCTTCTTGAAGAAAAGTAGCACCACACCCCTACACCATGCCTGTGTAGTTTTGCCTTCGAGTATGACGGAATCAAACAGCTTCTGAAGCGCCTTAAGTGCCGGTTTTCCACCCGCCTTCAGGAGTACGGCCGTAATTCCGCCATCACCCGGCGCCTTGTTGTTCTTAAGTTGATTCAGAGCCATCCTAATCTCGTAGAGGCTGACATCCGGGATGTCTTCGGTATAGTGTCGGGTCAATCTAGCTCTTGAATCATTTGCTAGATTCGCAACGGGTTTGCTGATTGACTTGTACAACTACAAGCTTTCAGGGTAAGAGAAAAATCATAGAGAATTAGACAAATCTCAATTATTTTATTTCATTTTCCTAACGATAATTGCTTATCCTGTCAAACAAATACTCTATGATTTATTCCAAAACTAAATAAAAAACAGCCAGAACCGGGGGAACCGGTTTGCCCTGTTCTAACTGCTTGCCAGTCCCAGTCGCGTCAGATGCGGGTCTGTATGCCCTATGTACAATAAAGTGTATATAAATAAAAATAAGTTTAGTTGTTAGTGATTGAGGTCTTCAAAATTGAAGGACTGAATTGTAGGAGACAGTTATGTGGCATTCGCATTCACTATGATGGGACCGTATTTGTTTGATTTTTAGTGAGTAGTAAGATTTTAGTAGGTATTTGTATTGATTTTAGGTAGGTAACTGTCTTCATCATGACACAGGAGTTCCTTTTTAAGTTAAATTTTCTGCAATTAGGTGTTTTAAACTGTTGGTTTTCTTCTAAATTAGGTAACTTTTTCGATTTTATAATTTGTGAATTAGAAACATACTACTAACTTTGTAGCTAATAGCAGGTTTCCTCATAACAACTGATGCAGTGCAAGGTTTGGCAAACTCAAATCATTTATTTTAATTAAATCAATTCCTGAAGATGAAGCTATAATGCACATTCCACAATGTAGATCTCTATGGAGAAGAACATGCAAGAAACTCCATGGAAACTCTTTTAATCCAGAGAATAATTATATAGCATAGGTAAGTTAGATTGGCAAGTAGGTATCTAATTTAGAATTGAATACCTATATACCTATTTCAGAGAGAGAGCAGCCATCGTTCTGAAACCTTTGGCATACTGAATGGAGAAGGTATGTTCCCACGAAGTGGGTATCACCAACATTCAGAAAGTTTACCTCAAAACTCCACAGCCACAGATAGATTATTTATTGCGGAGTTAGGTAAATAGGTATACCTACTATGTATATGAACTTATTTCACTAAGATGCTATTTCATTTGTAGAACAATGGTTTAATTAATATGATCTATAAAATAAACTTCTTACCTTTATTTTAGTAAAGAATCTCTCAATCGCTTAATGTTCTTGGTGCTCGATGACGTATAACTTGTTAAAAATGCATGTAATTGTAAAGGGTAAATTTGAGATTGCTTTATTCCATAGTACGTACCAAACATTTGAGCAAGCAAGTTGTCTTTATTTTTACTTTTAGAATTTTAGTTACTCGCGCCATAATTTCTGACACTGACATTTTTTTTAAAGCTGTGTCGATACGTATGTATTCGTTACTGAGTAACGAGTATACCGCCCAATACCGCCTGACTCGAAGTACCTACCGAATCGGTACTCTCAAATATGTTTCGTTACTCGCATTTATCGGTATTCGGAACGGAACGAAAGTACGACGTCGTACATCTGTATAGTAGTGTATACCTTGAACGGAACGGAACGTGGCGATTCGGCGATGCGATGAATGAATCGTGCTTTCGACTCGACTCGGTACGATACGGATTCGAAAAGCGCGCATTTTGATATTTTGAATTAATTCGTTACAAATTTTGTACCGAGCGATATAACACTAAGTTTTTTATTTCCATAATGTGCCACTTTTTGTAAATTGGGATGGCTATTGTTTAGTAAACGTTAATAGACTGTATTTCGGATATATAATATTAGGAACAGGTAGCCCGGCAAGTAGTATAAAATGAGACAATGGCAAAGTAATTTATTATATTCGTTTTGCTACTTGCCTACTTTATAATCGAATTAAGTACAATTTTTTTTATTAAGTACATAAAACGTATAATCATTTTTCTGTATTCATAAAATCTGAAATTTTATTTTGTTTCTGAGAATTACTAAAGCCCTTAAACTCGAAACGTTTTTGTTTACTTTTGCGATCTTAATAGCCAGCCATTGACCATTACTGTTACCTATTCAAATTGTTCAATACAGCTGTCAGTGACGAAAGCGTAAGGCAATTCGAAGCGAGATTGTAACGAAAATAACGATACGTTTGTAACGAGTACTATGTTTTAAAGTAACGAAAACATACGGGTATACGTTTTTTCGTTACTTTCACAGCTCTATTTTGTTTTCCTATGCCTTACTCGGGCAGGCTAAGGTCTTGGACCATACCGCCTCGTCTTCAGTGGATAGTCAATTGGGTTTTAAAATTCTTTAGTATGCATTAGAATGTGGATGTTACGTATTCTAATGTCTTTTTCACTAGGATTCAATTTGCAAATAATATTACCAGCCGCTGAACTTCACTCGAAAAAAGCCCGCCAAAAACTCCTGACATTCACAAAAAAGAGAACCATAAACAACCCACAATAGTTTTTATTTGATAAGAACTTGTTGCCAGTCCTTTTCATACGACAAGTCAAAAATGGATTGATTCAATCAATCAATTCAATTCAATCAATCAATTCAATTCAATCAATTCAATTTGATTGATTTAAAATTTGACACATGAACGTAATGAAAACTAAAGTAGAGTGGCAGATAAGTCTGCGTGTTCTTGAAGTGAACATGACAATAACGGGCCTACGGTACCGTTTTAGAAAGATAGAGCCCGCGTTGCTTATTTGACAGGTAACTTTTAGGGACACCATCATACTAAAATTTCCCTAAATTTTCGTACTACCGGTGCCTGACAGTTTGACAGTATTGGTTTTTGTGTGGTACATAAATATACCAGAGGGACAAGACCGGCATTATGTAATATAATGCATCATTGTTATTTTGTTTTAGGCGTTTTTGAACGCACCGTCACCCAAATAACTCAAGATGGTTATGTGGCAGCAGCTTCATCAAAAATTGTTGATTAAGAAATTAAAAATGAATTGAAATTTAAATGGACGGTATTAGCCACTGCAGGACCATTCTTAGACCAAATTTAATAGTAGCTAGAGTCTGGCAAACGAAAGTAGACACTGGAATTATTAGCAAACTTTTTATATGGCAATGATAAACTAATGTCAACCCCAATTTTCCGTATGACGCTACTAAATTGATACTTTGTTTTAATTCGTAGTCACTATTTATATTTATGTAAAAGCATTTTCTCTATTTAATCATTTAAAAAGTTTCATTATTAATGTAGAAAACAATGATTCCTGTGACTCTTATGAATCTTTTCACATGAAAGTCTTAGGATTCAGATTTTGATTGCTAGTGAATAAACCAAAATTATTATAGAATACTGTTGCTTTTTTTAATTCAGATTGACATATCTAAAGTATTACCTACCTAAATGTACCTGTAGTATTTTTATTCAGACGAAGTAATATCAATAATTCTAAAATATCAAATTAGGTTATTCCGGGTATTGCATACTAGTTTTTGGGGTTGCTATGCTGATATTTTTTAATTTTGCCGCGCTTTTTCAGTCTCTACTTTCGTTTGCCAGACTCTACTACTAAGTATTCAATAAAAGATTTAAAATAATTTCATGGGGCTGTTTTAATCATATTCTATGCAAGTAGAAAAAGCTAGTAATTAACTATGCTTAACTTAAACTACTTTAAGTTTCGAGTAATGAAAAATGACTATTTATTAAATGAAGGAAAAAAGATCAGTTACGCTGACAACATTAAGCACGCCACCCGTCGCGCGCAGACTTATCTTGCGCGCACTTTACGCGCAAGGTCTGCGCGCGGCCAAAATCGGAACTAATCGTTTACCGCTATCTTGTCATTTATGTCATGTGTTAAGAGAGTGTCCTGTGTTTCGTGTTTTTTTGAAGTTCAAACGAGCTCGTAAAAAGAACGAGACAACAACGTTTGCCAAAGTTAAAGCCCGCGTTGCTTGATTGACAGGTTATTTTTAGGGACGCCATTATACTAAAATTACCCTACATTTTCGTAATACAAGTGCCTGAGAGTATTGGTGTTTGGGTGGTACATAAATATCCCAGCGGGATAGGACTGGCATCATGTAATATTTTTAAACTGTAATTTTAAATTATTGAGTGAAATATATCGATACTTCGACCGTCACTTTTCGCATGATTATTCATTAATATTCCTAAAGCATTCAAAATTCGTAAAAAAGAAGAAAATATTATTTTTTATTAATGCTCGAGCGACACTGACCTCTATCATACAAGTACGCTGGACTAAATATATTAGATGAAATGACAGTTGATTTTTGTGCCCAATCAAAGCGCCCCACTCGAGGTTCTCAGGAACTAAAATTGACACATTTAGAGATAGGTTAATCCCGATATTTCTCAAGATTAGGTAATATTCGCCTAGAAATATCATATTATATTAACTAATACGAGTATATGAGTATTAGTAATATTATTAAATTACACTAATATCAAAATAGTAGACTTGGCAAGGCGTATCACTCATCTACTGTATTGACTTCTCATAATATGTTGCAACTAAATATCTCATATTGGTATTAGTGATGAATGTTATATGAATGCCTAATAATCAGTAATAATATGTTAAAAAGCAATGTGTAATACTAAATTCTGGAATCATCATCATGATCATCCACAGTCCGACTTCGCCCACTGCTGAGCACAGGCCTCTCTCTTCTTGTATCAATCACCTCGTTCCTGTCTGGAATGAATTCTGGAATAATATCATGATAATTATAATTGTATTAACAAATGTTTTTAAGTCAAACAATTTATATCTGCATCTGAAACAGAATTGAAAACTGATATAAGTCTTCACGTCGCTGGAATGCGATGTCACTCTTATTTGCACCTTAACACTACAGAGACAGGATCTCAGCGATGTAAATTATTATCCATCTCATTTGTACGCAAATATTTGTATGAATGATGTTCCAACCGAGTGAATCCAAACTATTGTAAATGTAAGCATTAACTAACTAGTATAATTGAGCGAGCAGATACTTGCTCAAATATACTAGTTTTAAGGATAAGTTGTTAGCCTATCCCCATATTTAAATCTCACTGATCTGACAGTAATGCGCTATAACTTTAGTAGCACGCTATCCACTAGTTTATAGCTTGCAATCTGATTGAAAGTATTTTTCAGTTAACCTTTACAGCAAGTTTTCTATTACTTAGAAATGAATCTCAATTAAAATAATTGGGATTTTCTTTTTCTCTTACGTATTAAATTATTCTCACGTAATTTAATACCGAAGGCTATTTCTCATCTCTAATATTAGTTCCATGGAATCTCACGTTAAGTCACGTTGCTATCAGCGCCAAAATGGCGAAAATCAAATGTCTTAATTTTGTCATCGATAATATGAAGTCCAGCGTACTTGTATATTAGAGGTCAGTGTCGAGCGATAGTTAACGATGCGCGAGGCGCATGCAAGGAGTATCTAGTAACATTAAACACGAAACCAAAGTTGCGTTAAAAAATTAAGATTGATAATGAATTTGACACTCTAAAATAAATATCGAATATCGATATATCGCGATTAAAAATATTGACTATATATCGTAATTGTATCGAAAAAAATCGATATTTTAAGATATCGATATATTTTGCCCATGCCTACCACCTGTCGCGCATAGACTAATCTTGCGAGCACTTTACTAAGAAAATTATGAAATGTTCTGGAAGATGTCACTTGACACTAGAAAAATAATGAAATGATAGAATATGTTAGGATGTTATAATTATTCTTCTAGTCAAATGATCAAATCAATATCCCATCCAGTGCACTACTATACTTCATAAAAGATAGCTTGATCTCTGCGACAGCCGTCAGTATCAATAAAGTAACAATAGTGCTTGACAGGCTAACAATAACGTAACATAGTTATACGTCAGTTTGACATATGTCGCAGAGATCAAGCTATCTTTCATGATGTATAGTTATTTCACGTTAACATTTACTGAAAAACTCTCGCAGTTGCTCGTCATGCATGGCAAGAGTGCATCTGTACACACGCTCGGTGTTAGGTGTATCAATTAAACTGTGAACACTATGCACCGATGGACCTGTAAAGCAGCTTTTTGTGCTGTAATTTATCAAGATTTAGATATTAAAGAAGAAAACCTAATTCACACAAACACAGTCAACAACCTGATACAAATGTGTACATGCTTGCTCACTCTCGATATTCTTGCGAGCAAGATCTAAGAACGAGTCTCGCTCTTCGACTCGGGCACAAAATACCGGCACACTATCAAGAGGTACCGAGGGGAGCCAAGACAGTGAACATGATGAGAACAGCTCCATGCACATACTCGTTGTTTGTTTTCTTTTATAATCTCTTTTTATTTCAGTACCGAGTTGAGAATATTCAAATGAATGCTTTCAATGTCTTGGTATCCAAAGCCAAAATTTTTTGAAAAGTCAAAAGTGACAGTTGTCTGACTGACTGACATCTACTGACAAGTGACATTGTGTAATTTAATTTGAAAGATTTGTTTGTGACTGTGAGTTTTGTTGCTGTTATAAGATTAATGGAATATTATTTTATTCAGTTTCATCTGATTTGTTGGCTATAATTGTTTGTTTAGCGTATAAATACAGAAATAATTAAAGTGTAAATTAATAACTTAGCCATGGCTGGGCAAGGCCATCAGTTTCCTGGTAATTTCCAAGGCAATGCTGCCGGCATGAGATCTGGCTTCGGCGGGGGACCGATGAGCGGACAGATGCAGTCAATGCCGAATCAGCTAGCAGGTATTATTAATGCCATTCTTTTTCTATTGTTTTGACCGGCGTCGTGATATTCTTAGCGTCGTCAAAGCCAGTCGTTGCGTGCTTTTTGGTATTCAGACTTTCAGAAGTCTTTTGTGGAACTTCTTGTGTGTATGCCTGTAGCCTCCTGAGGCTTAAATGTAACGAACAAAATTAAATAGCAGTATATAGGTAGAATAACTGAACTGGACTTAAAATACTAGGCTACAGAGTAATTATAACTTAAATATAGTTCCATCTTCTTGCTAAGAAGAACCTTAAAACAGATTGAATTTACCTGTGGTGCTTGGAAGATAACCAACATTAGCTGCGTCTGAGTCACAAACTATTTTATTAAAAGCTGGTATTGTCTAAGTGGATTTTAATTTAAGCAAATTTATAGGCATTTCAATTTCTGTGGCAATAAATGCTTTCTCTTTCAAATACAGGTATAAAACTTTCATCTATATTAAAAAAAACTGTCTTTTTGTAAAGAAGTTCCTCTAATATCATTGTCCTTTCCAAATATTAATCATTACAATAATAATAAATAAATAAATTTATTCAAATCAATAAAAGCATGTTAACATAAATCATATTATATATTTCAGGAGTGATGGGTGGGCCTATGGCTAATACTGGTGGTATGGTTGGCATGGGCAACCAAATGGTGCCACCGTATGGAGCTACTATGCAGAACCAGATGGGCAATATGGGTATGGGACCACAGGTTTGTAACATTGCATCATATTATCTGCATCATCATCATAACAGCCGAACGACGTCCACTGCTAGACATAGGCCTCTCCCAAGCGTCACTACACTGACCAGTCCCGTGCGCCCTGCATCCAGTGGATACCCGCAACCTTCACCAGGTCATCGGTCCACCTTGTGGGAGGCCTTCCATCGCAATGTCTTCCGGTTCGCAGTCGCCATTCCAGAACATTTCTGCCCCATCGGCCATCCATTCTGCGAGCAATGTGCACTGCCAATTAAGTCTAGCAATTCTTCGGGCTATATTTGTATCTATATTTCCGATTCGATCATGCATCGAAACTCCAAGCAAATCCCTCTCCATTGCCCTTTGGGTGACTGTAGGCTTACTGATGAGCCGCATTGTGAGAGACCACGTCTCAGAGCCATAATGTTATCACTGGTAACACACATTGGTCATTGTATCTTAGCCAGTATAATATCTGATAAGTCCAAGTCTGAAGATTATACTTGATTCTGATGTATGATATTCAGCACCACATGTAAATTTTGTCTATGTAAATAGATTTTGTTAATGTTTTCAGGGTATGGGTGTAGGTGTCAGCGGTGGGCCTGGTGGCCCAGGCATGGGGCCTCAGACAGTTCAGCAATCAGGTACATATAAAATACATTTACAATGAATTTGTGTATTGCAGAATCTGACAATGTGTGTATTTAAACACATAGACTTAATGCTGTAAAGTTACTGCCAGATAACAAAAAAATAAGAGTCATTAACATCTGTCTACCAATTGTAGCATGATCGCTACAAGACGCTTTGCTTTAGCCTTTTTTTTAATTTGTCAAAGCAGGCTAGTTATAATTTTTCAAATTTTCATATTTCGGTTGTCAAGAAAACAGAAGACGATTTTTTTCTAAGACTGTCACAAAGAATTTTGATAGAAAAGGTTTGGCTCGGTTATCCACGACTAAAGATATTATTGTGGCAGGAAACCATTCCTTGTCGTTAGGCCAAGGGTACGTGATATTCGGGTCAACGGGCGCGCCGGAGCTAGCGGATCGCATGTTTCTGTAATTGAGCTCTGTCAGAGACACCAACTATCGTTTCGCTACCAGGACATGCTTCATAGTTGCCGTTCGACAGATTGAAGAATAGGGCAGTCCAGCCAAAACAATGATGACAAGCTTATCATAAATATAACCATGTCGCTGACAAGTGTTTATGCATCATGAATCAAAACTGATATCAGTTGAGCCGACTTTCGGTTTTTTACCCCGGGACAGAACGAACTACCTCGGGAGTACCTGCAGTCTTCGGGGTTCCGAACATCTTTCAACGGGTTCCGTACATATTCTATTAAAGAAAACGTGAATGGTTGAAGAGGTTCTACGGAAGACGGTTTGGTTCATCCAATAACAATTGTCTGCTTTCATATTTCTTTGAAATTTTTGTTTATATTTATGTAGCTTACATTTTAAGTTAGCGTACTTAAAAACTTTTATTACCTTACTTGTGTCATGTTACGGTATCGTACTTTAATTGAATGCTTAAGCCATCATTGGACTGGTTGCAACTATGTCTGAAGATTAGGCACGTGATTTCCGCTTTATTCTTTTATGCCTTGCCATAATTTCACTCATATGTTTATTTTACTAAATACTAAAAATAATTTAAACGATATTGACTATTGCGTCATTCCTTTTTTAAAATAACATGTTTACTTATTTACTATTTTCATGTTTTCGGTGTTTGTGTGTTTAATTCAAAATTATACGTTATCGTTGCGTTAAAAAAGTTTAATTTATTTTTATTTAATAACGCTACACAATGTATTCCAATATTTCAAAACGATACAAAAAAAAAATTAAGGGGGTGTCGCAAAACATATTGCGGTAAGGGGTGTCCTTGACCCTTTCACTTGGCATTCAATAATGATTTAATATCTCATAAATGCATAGACAGATTAACATGATTTAAACGGATAAAATGTTTCTACGCCCATACCTTCATTTGAGACAAAAATTATCAAAATTTGTATCTAAATAAACGAAAAAAATCATGTTACCAAGCTACATTTTGGTACCAGTTAGATGACGTGTTTTTTTTATCTGCCAGAGGCTAGGAATTTCAACCAGTCAACCTTTGGTCTACCATTTTTGTGCACTGACATATTGCCTCAAAGACCTTGGCCTTATCACACTGGAACAGTGTAGACAAAGGGGTAGGCTCATTGAGACGTACAAAATACTAACGGAACACTACGAAGTGCCCAGCCTTCAAGACCTTTACACTCTGAATGCCAACAAACATTTGCGTGGGCATTCCCTAAAGTTATGGGAAAATTCATCTGAAAAAAGCCTTTGAAGCAATTCCTATCTAACAGAGTTGTAACTGCATGGAATAGACTCCCGGAGAATGTTATGACGGCTCCCTCACTGAACTGCTTCAAGAATCGACTGGATAGATTAAATATCTCCAAGCTATTTGATACACACGCATCAGCTAATTAGCTGCTAGTGTGTCTAACCAAATAATAATAATATTAGAAGGAATAAAGAAATTTATAATCATATTATAACAGTGGTTTCATTGATTTACTTTGAATCATGTGAAATTTTACAGAAAAGTGTTGTATCAACAAGTAAAACTTGATTTATACGCCCGCTAAAATCATCAGGTTGATACTCTGTACTATGCCTTCCTTATTAGATCAGTCACATTTTCTCTCAGCCAATCAAAGTGAATTCTACTTGAAAAAAACTGATGGGCATGGATGGACCTTTGCCCTTCTGTTCTCTTAGACGTTTTTAAAGTAAACTTCTGAATCTAGTTATTTAATTAATATGGCTTGATCTTCAGGTGCCATGCAGGCCGGTGGTCCAGTATCAAACAACACGGCGCCCCCTCCCGCGCAGCCGCCCCCCGCTCAGCCACCGCAGAACAAAGAGTTCAATACAGCGTCATTGTGCAAGTAAGTTCCAATAAGAAAGCATTTTTTTTGTGACATCTATGCTAACATGTACGCACTAAAATATGACTTGAGGTTACACAAAATCCTACATCGTGCAATCATGTTTCTCCACACGATTTCAAAGGAATTTGCGGAACTATACTGTGCCGCATTCGTCTTGGTATATCTGTGCTAAAAGAAAAGTAATTTTGGTTGAGATAATAGTAGAATCTAGTGGAAAAGGAAACTAGCTACTGTTTCTATGTACATAATTATGCTCATGCAAGCACTAACTGCTGGGATTGGCTTGTCATTAACGATTAATTCAACAAATCACAGCCGTTTACGTTCTTTTGACAATTTCTCTCACTAATTTTGTGATAATTTTCGTTGCAGAAATTATAGGTAAGTCTCGTGGCAATGTTGAGTGTGGTAAACAAAGTTGCATGTAATAAATAACTGTATCCTAATTCTGTCTTTATCGATTTTCAGATTTGGACAAGAGACAGTGCAGGATATTGTGAGCAGAACCCAAGATGTGTTCCAGACATTAAAAGCCATACAAGTAAGTTTCAAACAATTTCTAATTATTAATACAATCAAATTGTACACTCAACCTTACATACCTAGTTTATTGCTCATCTTCATCATCATTTCATCTGGAAGATATTCTCTGCTGGGCATAATAGGGCTCCCCCGATCCTCGTTATCTCAACCAGTCCTTTGCTGTTGACTGTTCACATATATTATAACTATAATCATTTGTGTGAAGTTTATTTCTGAATATTTTGAAGACAAGTTCTGACTGTTCTGTTATTTCATTTATTCATTATTTTTACATATTAAAAAAAAACATCTATAAAGTCAAATTCAAAATGATTTATCTCAAATAGGCCACTAAGCGGCACTTTTGAACGAGGATAAAAACTAAAATAAAAACAGAATTAAAAAAAAAATGACCATAAGCTCTTAGAGTGGTATCAATTTGAGATCGAATAAGGGACAGATGTATCTGACTTGTATACATCTGTCACTTACTCGATATCAAATTGATACCGCTCTAAGAGCTTATGGTCACCCCCCAGGGCTCCTGAGAGAGGAATCTCAACTATACGCTACGTGTCCAGGAAAACCGCTTTCTGGATCAAGTTCTTGCTCGTTCGTCGAGGCTCTTGGCTATTATGCCTTAGGCCGTCACGACTATCGGCACAATGACTGCTGTATTCACATCCCACATGTCGACAACCTCGCGAGCCAGATCAAGATACTTTGAGGGACCGCTATATCAACAATAATTACGCGGCGCTCTAGTCGGTCTATCACCATAATGTCAGGGTTATTGGCAACAATAGTCCTGTGAGTGATGATAAACCGATCCCAATACAATGTGACATTGCCAGTTTCGAGAACTGGGTTGGGCACCCTATAATACGGTACAACCGATTCCACAAGATTGTGTTTAAGAGCAATTTGCTGTTGGATAATCCTGGCTACAAGGTTGTGTCTATGCAAATAGTCTCCGCTAGCTAGACTAGAACAACCGAAGATAATGTGATGGATAGATTATTAAAATTTCATATAAAAAGCTATAAATTCTGTTTAATTTCAGCCACCAAATGGTACACATAACGGCGAAAATGCCAGTAATGATAAGAAAGCGAAAATGCAAGAACAACTGCGCACAATCCGTCTGTTGTTCAAGAGACTTCGGCTCATCTACGAGAAGTGTAATGAGACATGTCAGGTCGGTACTAATTATTTTTACTATTGGAAAATGTGTTCCTTGTTTTGAAAAAATAGTCTAGGCAAAATAGGACAACTTTACTGTACTTAATATCCAATGAAGTACAGTAAAGTTGTCCTATTTTGTCTAGAATCCACACAAAATTAGCTAATGATGTAACCGACCCATTAACGGCGACCAATAAAGACGACCCACTGACCAAAATATGTTTTAAAGTGCTTAAATACTGTTGTGACTCTTGCAGGACCCAGTACCTCCGTATGTAGTAGTAGGACTCCCTTTTCCGAACTTAGACTCCCATTTGGTCCGTTGTGCGTGTGGAGTACCTTCGTATGCTACTTCTGTATAGTTGGAAAGTTCCATTTTCTAGTTCAGCGTTAGAGCGTAATAGGTGGTCGTAGTGACTCATAATGCGGCAAAGAAAGCCTATGTTTCCCTCAACCATATTAATCTTTGGCAGGCAAATATTCATGACGTATACATGTTTTCAGGGAATGGAGTACACCCACATGGAAAGTCTAATACCACTGAAGGATGAAGCAGAGAACAAGGCTTTGGATGAAAGGCGGAACACTGAATCTTACAGACTAGCATTAGAAGAAAATAGAGAGCTCACGGAACAGGTGATCAATTTTATTTTGCTTAAATTGCGTTGCGAACTTATCTGCTTACTTAGTTAGAGCCAGGACCCGATCTAGCAATTTCGTCGTTCCGGGCATAGACAATATTTGCCGCTCTATGGCGCCCTTTAAAACGACGCCTTAAAAAGAGGTAAATGATCCCCTCTTGATCTGGCCCTGCTTATAGCAAGCAGTTTATACAAACTTTTGAAAAGCAATAACCTCCGTGCATACGTGTATCCGAGCACGTAAAGCCGTTGTTCCTGCGTCTTAACTACGATTGCCGTTTCAGTGGACGTAAGAGTCGGGCAAGAGGAAATGCACGTCTTTTCTTTTGTATGACACACACTTATCACTTATTATGCATAATGATATTTGCAAAATTGGCTAGTGATAATACCCGCAGTGACCGAAACTCCACCAAAACCCATGTGAGATTTGCGATAATTCTCTGGACGCCAAAAGCACAGCACCGTCCGATGTCACTTAAGTGGCCTTCCTAAAGCTAGAGTACCACTGTATGACATTTGGCCTTTCTAACTTTACTTCTTACGACCTTCGTAAACAGCAAAAAGTTTCATCTAACTGGCAATATCATTTTGTCAGATAGTGACATTCTAAGGTATAGGGCGGCAGTGAGCCAGGCATAATATTTCCAGCAGTGACATCTTTCGGCTGAAATGTATGACTTTTTGTGTCTCGCAATCTTGATCTCATTTAAAAAAAGTTTTAAAGTCAATCTCTAATATTGTTCCCAGGTGGTGTTAAAAAACAAGCAGTTGAAGGAAGTGATAACTAATTTGAGGACAATCATATGGGAGATTAACGTTATGTTGACCATGCGGAGATCTTAATTAAGTTAAGTTAGTTTTAAGTTAAGCTGTTGTATTTTAAACCTTATGTCGTTGACATAAAAGTCATAACTGAGTAAAATAAAGAGTTCTGTGGGGTCTCGGATTTACGTTTTAAGACCATTTGATGACTGCTACAAATGTTACTTACTAACTCTGAGTAAAGACTTTGGGCAAGCGGCACTTTAGAACGTCGAAAATTTAAATTTAAAAAATAATTGATTCTACTGTCCATTCGCAAAGGTAGATGTTTATGGAGAAGAACGGACAAGAAACTACGCTGAAATGGGCAACTGGCACTGGCATCAAGTGTGCACTTTAGACTATGTAATGTATGAACTCCTTTGTCCACACGTACACCTCGTTTCTCGAACGAAAACTATCGGAATCATTAATACCTACCTATTACAAATCAGGGAAGTTTATAATCAGTTTGCAAATGACAATATGTCACATAAATTTACGTTTATTTTAGTTTTGAGAAATTTAGAGCATCCATTGTACTTTGACTTCCATGCTGTTCGTTGTGCATGGGGATCCTGGCTAAAATAGCTAGCTCTGCTCCACCCAGAAGCACAGTTGCTTCCAGACTCGACCAGGATGACGTGGCCAGCTGATGTCTCGGCGCTAAAGTAGCCTTATTTTTCATAAACCAAACACTCCGTGTTTAATTCTTTATTATGAAAATATTTCTGTAAATAGTTGCGTAGAAGATAAGCAGTAAGTTATGTATTGTTGTATTATTTATAAATACAATTTAAATATAAGTATATTAAGAATCTTTCATATATCGTCGTTTTATTGAATAGACTGACCTTTACTATTTGTTTGACAATAGTGTCATGGCTACTGATTTCATTGTGGTGGGGTCATGATGCTCACAATGCTTTTATAGTCAAGAATATTTTATGGCTGTCGACTTTAGTAGTATTGTGCACTTAAGTTACAGTACAACTATTTTCTTAATGTCCCTCGGCAAACTTCGTGTTTTGTCAGTCGTCGGATTTCTATCAGTTGCCCTTTGCACTTGGTGCAGACCGGACGCTCTCAATCAACTTTGAAGTATATAGAGTTATTAATACTCTTTTAACATAATGTAATTTATTTTTTAAATGTGGAGGAAAGCTGCTAAAGGAAAATAATTTTACAATAGTCCACCCGAAAATCAAAACAAAACAACATTAAAGTACCTACTTAGTTCTGAATTCAAATTATTATACACTATAAATGTATTAATTGATGGACATGGAAATTAGCATTCGTTTGTATTCGGCAATGCGATGATTGCCGAGGGACATTAAGAAAATAGTTGTACTGTACTTAATTTTTAAGCTTCAATAGCTCCGCTAGACTGCCTAGCAAGAGGTCGGGGGATCGAACCCACATTTATTTCTAAGGATTGTCTGGCAATCAATCATACTTACATCTAGACAAATCTTTAAAAAAAAATAGGTGCTCCTTTCCAAAAAGGTTTTATGAGGAAGATGGCGTCACAGGCAAGGCGGTTTCTGACCACAAAAGATGACCTCGGCAAGATTGAGTCACTACAATGCCAAGCAAGCAATAATAATTGTTCATCTCTCTCACTAGAACTGCCTTTGACCTGACATTCATATTGGTGCCAGGGATTAATGACAGAGCACTTCACCTAAGTTATCGTGTTGGTAAGCTTATCAAAGTCATTTCGACCTTAAAAGCTGACTGTTGATCAGCAATCTTGTGTTCATCGGGCAAAGAGTATTGTGGACACAAAAGAAATTCAAGACACATTAAAAATAAATTATTTACTTCAGTAAGATTCGAGAGTAGGTATTTTAAATACAAAATGGCAAACGGCTACGATTACACATTGTGTTAATAATTAATAAATAAAGCTAATGGCAAGCTTTTAGGAAACTGAGTATTTAAAATTTGAGTTGAGTACCTAGTATTTAAAATTAAAATCTTAGAAATAGGACTTAAGTACGTTTTATCTATCTACGTTCGATTGGTTTCGGGATTTCGGAGCTGGCTTTCTTTTTCTTTTCGAGGAGTTTCTTCTCGTAGGGACGGTGGTCGACGGTTTCGTCTGCAGGTGCTGGGATTTCATCTGGTTGGGGCTGGTCTGCTTGTTCGGGAGTCTCTGGGGAAGCCTCCACCTGCTTGCCTACGCTTCTTCCGGAAGGCATTTCGTGGAACGCCTCTGCCAAGTCCAGGTTGATCTCCTCAAGCGGTGTGTCGCCCGACCTGATGTAGACGGGTACGTATCCTGGCATTGGAGGCAGGACCTGCCATTTAGGACGGGCCTCTGTAACAGAAAAGTTTGTTGTTATTTTTGTGAAATATTACTACTTATTCTGCTTGCAGACGGGACGCTTCCGCCAAGGAACAAGTTAGTGGTGTCTAATGAGTGGTCACTGATGCAAGGCACGGTGCTACCTTATTTACAAAGCGTTGACACATACCAGTTAAGACCAGTTTTAAAGTAGCCTGGCGACCTTAGTGTTTAGGTTTAGGATTTTGATTGAATAATAGTTAGCTAACCGGCTCAAGCCACCAGGAGTTGGGATAACTGACTTGTTTTTCTAGAACTCCTTATCGTCCAGAACACCGCAATAAACCACTTCCTGAGGTTTGGCGACCTCAAGGCCAGTTTATAGTTTGATAGCATTTTTTATAAAAAAAAGTGCAACGAAGTGCTTCGATGCAACGGACCGAGTGGTAGTTTTTTAAATTGAGTTTTAATAGCCAGTGCTTTTAAGACGTGTTGTCTGCTCGAAAAAGAAACAGACACAACACCCGAGCCGAGGCTACCTATGGACCAACCCAGTAAGCCGTTGAGCGTCAACCGAATAACAACTACGCAATAGTTCGAAGTTAATTCACTCACTGAAGAAATCAATATAATAAAAAAATATAAAATAAAGAAAATAATTATTAATTATTATTTGTATTTAATTTAAAGACCTTCAAAAAACTGGCCAAGTGCGAGTCGGAAGGGCGCACGAAGGGTTCCGTACCACTATGGCAAAAAAATCGCGTTTGTTGTATGGGAGCCCCACTTAAATATTTATTTTATTCTGTTATTAGTATATTATTTGTTGTTATAGTGGCAACAGAAAACATCATCTGTGAAAATTTCAACTGTCTAGCTATCACGGTTCATGAGATACAGCCTGGTGACAGACGGACAGACAGACAACGGATCGTGTAGTCTTAGTAATAGGGTCTCGTTTTGCCCTTGGGCACGGAACCCTAAAAAAGACCTAGGTACATTTTTAAGTCAGAATTCGGTGAAGAGACACGAAACCACGTAAATACTAAGACTCCGCGGTCCGTCTGTCTGTCTGTCTGTCCGTCTGTCACCAGGCTGTATCTCATGAACGGTGATAGCTAGACAGTTGAAATTTTCACAGATGATGTATCTCTGTTGCCGCTATAACAACAAATACTAAAAACAGAATAAAATAAATATTTAAGGAGGGCTCCCATACAACAAACGTATTTTTTTTGCCATTTTTGCGATAATGGTACGGAACCCTTCGTACGCCAGTCCGATTCGCACTTGGCCGGTTTTTTTGTTGTTGTTATTTTTTATTTCTATTTTTGTATGATTTATGAATGCTGAACGCATCCCCATCAAACCGACATTTGTTTTAATTCAACATGGTCTTTAAAATATATTTTTTGCACACACAATTTAAATAAGCGTCTTACCCAATATGTTATATGTTACAGCTGACCTCTAACTATGATGAATGACATTGTTATTAGCGAAAAGTCATGACCGATTACACTTCTACAAATTATTGGCAGGTACCATCCTCATTTTTTTTACTGATGTTAAATATAATTTATTTAGGTTTCATAATATTTAATTACTAGCTTCTGCCAGCGGCTTCGCCTGCGTGATAGTCGAAAATTATCCCGAGGGAACATATTCCCGGGATAAAAGTATCCTATGTGCCATTCCTGACTATAATCTATCTCCGTGCCAAATTTCATCCAGATCCGTCCAGCCGTTTGAGCGTGAAGAAGTAACAAACATACAAACACACACACTCACAAACTATCGCCTTTATTATATTAGTGTGATTTATGTTTAAGTCCCATATATCTAATAGGTAGGGGGAGGGCGAGCCTTTTGCCATCAACCGTGCAAAAGATCAGCAGCCGTATTGCTTAAGGTTGCCCTAGTCGAAGGCATGAACTATTTTATGCGCGGGGTTAAAATGCATGCTATCTCATCCGACAACACGTGCGAAAGAGATAGATGATGTGATGAGCAGTAAGAAGCTAGTTCGCGTACGAATGATGATTTAGGATGAAAACGAGCGTGCGAAATTTTATAAACAGACCTTGGGAAGTCTAGAACCATGAAAAAACGACTAAATGTATATATTCAAAATAATATTATTTGCATTGTTGAACTACTAATCTACCCCAGTATGGTGGCCGTTTTACATTTTTCCTTCTTCTTATGGTATTTATTTCCGCCCACAGATGCGTTAAAATTAGTGTTGAAATATGGAACTTTCGACGCTCATAACTATCAATTTTGTTTTTACTTTTTTTTCCATACAGGCCTAGATAATGATGAGACAAATTGATTTAAATTTTTTTATTTTGGACTTACACCGTCAAACAGTGGAGTAATCGCCAGACTACGTTTGTATGGATGAATGATCGACTAGTGTAACCTTAAGTGAATACGGCAACGCAAAGGATTTGACCGCTATCAATCGACCAATCACACAGACGGAAATCCACATCACGTCATTCATCTCGCATGTAATTGGTCGATTTGATAGCGGTCAAACCCATCGCCTTGCCGAATTCACTTACGCAGTTAGGCTCTGAGAAATTCTAGATAGAAAAACCGAAAAACATTAATCTTTTTACTGTCCAAGCTGCTCGTCTGTGGAATGCATTGCCGACCCAATAAAACGCGCCCAGTCATTGCCTGTATTTAAAAGACTCGTAAAAGACCATTACCTGTCACTGTGATTGTCGTTAGTCAACATTTACTTTCATTGCCTATATATATTGAGTATGTATGTATTTATGTATCTATTATACAACATATATATGTATTTGTGTATCTATTATAATATTATTATATATTTAAAGCAATTATTCGTAATGTTATGTGTTACACCAATGTCAACCCCACAGGCGTTTTTTTTGTTCTGTGGTCAACCCCATTTCATGTCCAGACTATCACTGTCCATTCCAGGTTGTCTGGAGGAGATCGCGATAAGCGATAAGGCCGCCCGTTGTATGTATTTTAGTTTTAAGTTTCCTTTTCTATGTTTTTACTTGGTGTACCTACAATATAGCATATATAAATAAATAAATATAACATTATGGAATCGTATCCAGGACCTCATGATCAGCAGTAGTGCTTGCGACCACGATTCCAACGCGGTTGTCATATTATTTCTTATGATTTAAAAGACTGCGTGTGCAACTCGCTTAGATAGACAGACATATCAAACGATCTTCCGTGACAAGCCAAGCGTGTTATGCGCATTGAATATATTCAATTTATCAACTCTAACATAACATTCATATCCACGAAGAATGATAGCTACTGCACGCGAACTCTTGATAGTCCTAACTTTATCAAAACCGATTCATTGGTTGAAGTTGGGGTGAAGAAAGTTTTTTATCTTCAACTGCCTAGTCTTTTTCCAACTATGTTGGGTCGATTTCTACAGCCTTATTGCGTAAATGAATTCGGCATGGCAAAGGGCAAAGAGTATGAACAGTCAACCAATCATACAGATGAAAATCTACATTGCGTCTTTCATCTCCCATGTGATTGGTCGATTGTTCATATTGTTTATTGTTGTTGTTTTTTTAAGAAACGTTGCCCCTCACTAGGAATTTCTTCCTGTATCGTGGGTGCGTTGACAAACATATAAACTCACATACACAACACCCAGAGCCAGAACAACTATCTGTAGGTCATACAAATATTTGCTCCGTGCGGGTATCGAACCCGCGACACGCAGCGCAGCAGTCAATCGCTCAACCACTGGGCCAACCGTGCGCCCATATTCTTTGCTTTTTGCCTTGCCGAATTCACTTACGGAATAAGGCTGCTGATGCAGATGATACCTAATACATACCAGTATTTTACATGAAGTGCGCTGTCATTTGTTTGTAGATTTTTAACAGTTGTGGGAGAGTCCGAAAATCTGACGATCACTCATGGCAAAAGGAATCGTGTTACTCGGTAACTGGGTTGTGGAGATCAGCAGCCTTATTGCGTAATGAATTCGGCAAGGCAAAGGCCAAAGAGTATGAAAATTCGACCTATCACATGCGAAATAAAAGACGCGATCTGGATTTCCGTCTTTGTGACTGGTAAATTATTCATACTCTTTGCCCTTTGCCTTGCCGACTTCATTACGCAATAAGGCTGCTGATCTCCACAACCCAGTTACCGAGTAACACGATTCCTTTTGCCATGAGTGATCGTCAGATTTTCGGACTCTCCCACAACTGTTAAAAATCTACAAACAAATGACAGCCGGGACCAACGGCTTCGCATGCTGCCCTTCCTAGGCACGGAGCCCGGAGCCCATGATCCGACTTCAGCAAGCGTTGCTTATTCCTGAAGATCGACCCGTGTGCTGTTATTATTTAGCCACAAGGTTTTAATTGAGTAGGTATTCGCTCGTAAAAGTGTCTAATGAACGAAGAAAAGTTACCAAAAACGAAATTTATCGGCTTGCACGATCACAGTTCGTCTGAAGATCGCGCGTTGCACGATGAGATCGCATGCATCCGTGCGTCGTAAATTTACTAATACCTAGAGATAATGGCTAGGCCCCGCTTGTTTAGGTCGCTTTCCTTGTTACTGCGCTGCGGTCGTTCAACCGGCTATTAAATGCAGATGAAATGAGATGCCGATACGCAGATAGGCAGTGAGACAGTGCGAAGCTTTTATGGTTGTGTCTTTATTAAAGAGAATACTTAGTACCTACTTGAGTAAGTACTTACAGAAAAAGAAAGCTGATTTTAAAGGAAGGTATTACCTACGCGCGTTACTAAAAAGGTTCTAAGTACCTACAAAGTAGGTGTAATTTTATTGGCCTAAACCGCCCTAAAAGTTTACGTTTTGAAATTGGCGACAATCAGCGTGTTAAGTATACAAAAACCGGCGACATGGAACCTTAACTTTACACAGAATTAATGCGAGAGGCTGATAACTGAGAGTTGTGTTTGTAGCGCAAGGGTCCAGCAAACTGCAATGCCTTGAGTTGAGATGTCAATAACAATTTCGTTTGATCGACCAATTAGAAGAGTACCGAATACGGTTACGTAGAATTTGATAGACCCGGTTCTAATTGCAGTAACAATCAGGCATTCCTGACACTCCGTGTAAAACTGCGGATGAGAATAGACATGGAAAATGATTGCATGACATTTTAAGATCATAGATAGTCAAGAGCTGGGTCGCGGATAAATTTGTAAGAGAGATACCGCGGCCCTGGCACAATTAACTAAAGGAACACGGGTGGGTTTTAGTCACTTAAAGTCTGACACGCCCTCCCACCTTCACCGCGAGAAAAGACATTGGATGATTTCCCAAACCAAAAAAAAAGACAGTCAAGAGCTTTAAGATTGTGTTGCTTTAAGCATTCCCTGGCCTTTTACAAAGCTAGACTATTTCTATATACTTAGGTCTACTATTTACCTAGTTTTGTAACTCGACTTAATTTTAGATCTTGCCTGGCATGTCACCGGCGATAAGAAAATTTCCTGTTAGTGATATAAGTGCTAAATGTCACCTAAACTGCGAGTATCGCGGTCACGAGTGGTCACGATCCAGCCACTTGAGCATTTGACGTATACGAGCCATTCTCAAGATAACTACGTACGAGTAGTTCACCGGGGCGCAACCTAGCTGTTTCGATTAGACAATTGCTGCAATTCAGTGCAATAAATATAATTTCTGCGTAGCTACATAGAGAGCTAGATTTAGATGTTATAAATCTGGCCCCTCGAGGGGCACCTTTACGAGCATTCTTTTCTCCAAAATATTTGTAATTGTAACGGAGTCACAAACATACATATTTTTACCTGACTGCTCCAAATGGAGGATTATGTCTTGAACCCTTGTTCAGTTTAAAAGCTTTACACATTTGCTCCTACGTAGAAAATTAGGGTTCCGAGCATAGATATAATAATATTTCTATGGTGCCGAGGTAATGATAGATTCAATCTTCACAAGACGGGATCCCTTTTTTTTGCATATTTTTCTTTTTCCTAAGATACTTTGGCATAACATATTTTTTTTGGCATACCTACAGTTTATGTTGGCATAATTATCCTGAAGGCTAATTTGTTTCGGCATAATTTTAATAATAATTCTTTGGCATATCTTTTTTGGCATACAGTTTATGTTGGCATAATGTTACTAGCCCTAATGACTATTAGCATAATAGTATTAAGACAGAAAAATTAATAGGAATAACGGCAATTTTTTTTTTGTTATTTTTACGTATTTTGTTTTTTTGTGACAGAAACGAATCGCTGCAAAACTAGTGTGTTATTTAAAATCGCGTAGGCGCGTAGGGGCGAGGCGGCCCGCGTGCTGAGGAGGCCAGCAAGCCGAAGCTGCGGTGGTCAGCGTTAACACATCTGCTACGAGCAGCTCGCGTGGGTTCGTCGGAGCCTCGCAGCGCCGGAGCCGTGACAGAAACCATGCCTGCTGCATGTTGTATGCTGCATGCTTGCTTGCATGCTGCATGCATGGTGTATGCTTGTTTACATGTTGCATGCTTGCTTGCATGCTGCATGCTTGTTTGCATACTGCATGCTTGCTGCATGCATGGTGTATGCTTGTTTGCATGCTTCTTACAGAAAAAAAAACCCAAATACATTTTAGGAGTTAATTGTTATGCGTATTTGTTATGCTTAAACAAATATGTTTTAATATCATTATGCATAAAACAAATTTACGCTTTAAAATGTTATGGTCAAACATTATTATGATTAGATTAATTATGCTAAAAAAAGATGTTATGCGAAAATAATGTTATGCGTAAATATAATTGGGATAAACAAAATTAAGCCATGTTATAATATGTCTAAAGTTTTTATGCAAATGGATAGGGAACCTCACAAGACACCATATTGAAAGCTTCTAAACAGTTCTAATCAACGATTTGCGAAAATTCATCGCATTAGAGAGGTTGATTATGGGGATAAAGTGGTATGGTGCATTTTTCTGGGAATATAGGCAAAAATGCTAAAAAAGATAAGGTACTAGTAATCAGTTGCAGTTTCATTTTGACCGATAGTCGACTCCAAAATAACCGGAGAAGGGCCAGGTAGATTATGTTCTGATTCTTTTTTCATTCGACTTTCGGCATTTCACGTGTCTGCTTGATGTTGGACTTTCAACCGTGGGCGGGTTGTAATCCATATGCAGGTACTAACTGCATAATGTTGATAGGTACCTACCTATGCCATATAAGGTAATCGGAACACCCTTTAGCACAGAATACGCTTATGGCATACCTTGCCTAAGTATTTAATTTTATTTTGTTGTATATTAGGATCGCTTTTATAGATCTTTGGCCATGGTTAGAGGTTCAGCATAATACAGTTCCTATTCAAGTTTCTTTTTTACTTCTTACCTACATCAAAGCTCTGTTAACGAGGTGATTGTGTTCAATTCTATGGGTATATTCATTCTTCATCAATCAAGAAATTTTTATATTCCTTTAAAATATAAATTTGTTTGCTCTTTCCAATTAGTGTTCTTTGTTTGCACAACAGTCGGTAGCGTTTTCTGCGATTATGTTTTATCAGAAACGTGTTGCGGTGATGCGGTCAAACAAAAGCTCTTGCGCACCTACTAGCGATCATGTTTTTGAGGGTTCCGTACCCAAAGGGTAAAAACGGGACCCTATTACTAAGACTCCGAGGTCCGTCTGTCTGTCTGTCTGCCTGCCTGTCTGTCCGTCTGTCACCAGGCTGTATCTCATGAACCGTGATAGCTAGACAGTTGAAATTTTCACAGATGATGTATTTTTGTTGCCGCTGTAACAACAAATACTAAAAACAGAATGAAATAAATATTTAAGTGGGGCTCCCATACAACAAACGTGTTTTTTTTGCTGTTTTTAGCGAAAATAGTACGGAACCCTTCGTGCGTGAATCCGACTCGCACTTGGCCGGTTTTTTCTATAATAGGAAGATTTAATGGTTTGGAGTATCTAATCTTATTTTACAATACATTTGTTTGTGAGGATACAAGCATCCTTTTAGGAAAATCCTAATCGTTTAGGTGATTCAACTTTCCTGGTGAATCGATTTATACGATGTTTGGTCATTATTGTGTAGTCTATTAATATAAAATACTTATAGGATGCCGCTTTATCGCTTTTAAAACAGTTAAGTTTAGTTTTAACCATAGACATTAATCTAACTAGATAACGCAGTCCCTCCATCTTTATGAAAACCAAGCTTGCCATTTTTTCACACACAATTTACGTACCAATGAAAGAAAACTTTTCCAATGCCTCGGCCAACTTTTTCTATACAGTCTTTAAAGCTCAATATGGCTTAATTAGGCATTTTTCTAGATTTCTGTGGATTTCCGATGTCGATAATGCTAAATGAAAAGCTCAAAGTAAGATCATTGATCGTAACTTTACTTCGTTTTTTGACACACAAAGAACATACAATCGCGTCATTTAGTTAGATTTATGTATGTGGTTTTAACACTCAAAATTATACCTACAAGAAATTTTAAAACCAAAGCTGCATAGGTATTTCGCCGCTCGCTGTGCATACGGTTTTTTACACTGATTGCCCACAAATAACGAGAGGCGGCTGGCTGCCGAGTAAACCGTTAAAATTAAAATACCTTCATGATTACCTATAAAATGTTCTAACAAGTACCAGTTTGTTTGTGTGTTAGCGCTGGAGATGTGAATGTATGGCCGCACCGGCTTTCTAACGGTCGCCGGACCATCCGACTCAAGGCTGACTTTTTGCTTGTCAAAACGCTAACTGTACCTGCTTCATTTGTCCAGTACATTTCACCTAAATATATCCCGCAGCACCCATCGATTTTCATCTCAAACTTAACTGTATAAGATTCAGAATCCAACGCTTTCTGCAGATACAAGTGAAGGTGTCTTCGTCTCATAATGCTCTTTAATTTTATTGCTTGCCCTAGTTTCGATGTTCGAAAATCGGAACAAATTGCCTCGAACAAATATTAATTCTTTGGGGCCTAGATTTGGAACTTAAGGTTACACTATTCGAAAATTCTTCCATACAAACGTAGTCTAGGGATTATTCCACTGTTTGACGATGTACGTTCAAAATAAAAAAATATATCAATTTGTCTCATCATTATCTTATTATTCTGTCTCCTATGGAAGCGAAAAAGTAAAAAAATAAAATATTTGAAAGTTATGAGCGTCGAAAGTTCCACATTTCGACACTAATTTTAACGCATTTTTGGGATAACGCATAAGAAGACGGAAAATTGCAAAACGGCCTCCATACAGGGATAGATTAGTAGTTCAACAATGCATATAATTTTATTTTGAATAGATAGATTAAGTCGTTTTTTCATGATATCTAGACTGCCAAAGGTCTGTTTATAAAATTTCACGCGCTCGGTTTCGTCCTAAATCATTATCCATTTCGCTACAAATTTGCAAAAGTGTGTATTCGTACGCGAACTAGCTTCCAACTGCTCATCACAGCATCTATCTCTTCCGCACGTGTTATCGGTTGATATAAAATGCATTTTAACCCCGCGCACAAAATAGTTCGTGCCGTCGACTAGTGTACCCTTAAACGTCCGCTATACTACCTGCAATTGGCATGTATTTTACTCCGTGACTTTTCCATATTATTGTTAAAAAGTACTAGGTATATCAATACAATATTATCGGTCTTGTGTATGAAGCAAATAGACCGAAAACAATGCTACTAATACGTAGTTGAACGGCTTGAACTTAGGTTGATATCATATCTACAACGGTCATACGCGATCATTAGCATATTGCGCATTAACTTTTTGCAAAGATAGTGTAAAAAAGTCACATCCATTAATTGCTTTACTTTTTTACAATTACAATTATTGTTCCTCCTATTGCTGTTCACACTACTAATCTATAAAGTCACGCGAAGTAGTAATTTGATGCAAAAATACTACTTCGCGTCCAATTTGCCGAATTCTATTTCTTTTTATAAATCCTACCTATGTTAAAATAGGTTGTATTATGTTTTGTCACACCATGGAAATGAAAGTATTAGTTAATAAAACTGAATTATTTTATAATCCGCAAACCAGCCAACTCCATTTTTGTCAAAAAAAATATTATGATGGAGTTTTTTTCTTACAATAATTCCGCGTAATCTGGAAAAAGCAGTAACTCCATTTAAAGTCTATTTTTGTCGTAAATTGGTGTCCGAAAATCAGACAACTCCAAGCGTTTCGGAACGCGCCAATTTTGACAGCTAACTCCGCTCAGTCGGCCATTTTGTATGGCGATACAGCACGAGTACGTTGTAGTTACAAATTATTTTCGTAAATTGAACAAAAACAGTGTATAAGATTGAAAACGAGTGCAGAATAATATTATTAGGATTCAAGGTAAGTGTAAATCACTTTTATTTATCTAAATGCATTGTAAATTTTGGGTAATTTGGGTTTTTATTTTTTGGTTGGAGTTGGCTGATTTTCCTTGTGGTTTTTGTGAATGTGGTGGGAGTTAGCTTATCTTATTCATTTTATTTTGCAATAATGTACCTTGCAATTAAAAGTTATAATTTAAATACAAACTGCATGGTATATTGTCATCATGTTGTATGACTAAGTAAAAAGGTTAATGTGTCCGCTTCGTTAGCAGCAGAAAAGTAAAAACCTTAATTGTCATAAAAATGCATACATATTTTTTTGTTTTCTCTGCTTGTGTGTGTGTGAAAACCTTTTTGTTTTTGTTTCATGTATTGTACTTATTACGCTAGATGGCTGCCCAGAAATCACGCTTAAAAAAAATATTTAATAGTATGCAAAAAGAAAGCACAGATGAACAAAATAACCCAGACTCTGCTTTGTTTGTGAATAACCAGTTTCCTACAGCCTATGATGAATATACTTTGCCTTCAACTGCTTCTTCTTCTAACAACAACAGCTCTGAATTATGTTACACGCTTGAAGTACCCGCTGAGACTTTAAACTTACCTGAGCTTGCAATCAACAATACTTCTTCTAACAACAACAGCTCTGAATTATGTTACACGCTTGAAGTACCCGCTGAGACTTTAAACTTACCTGAGCTTGCAATCAACAATACTTCTTCTAACAACAACAGCTCTGAATTATGTTACGCGCTTGAAGTACCCGCTGAGACTTTAAACTTGCCTCATGACCAGATGCTTGCACTCAACAATACATACCCTTATAGCATTGTTGACGAAGTTATTATTGAAGAAGTGTTTGAACCAAGATTTCAAAAGAAATCCCCAAGTTTATTGTTACAGCTTGACCAGTCTAGGTACTCAAATAACGACGAAGTGGTTATTGATCCTGTTAGTGCAGTTGACTCTTTCGATGCCTTTTCACACGATGTAGTTCTTTCAACATTTTCATATTCAAATCATATACAGGAAGGTACTTCAATACTTGAAACCCCCAATGCACCTATCACAGATGCACACAAACTCGTTGATTACAGTGACACTGAATCTGAAGCAGATGAACCAAAAATAAAAAGGAAAAAACGATGCCAAGTAAAGAAAGAAGATTGGGCGGAAGAAATTAATAAAAAGAACAGAGAAAATGGAAAACAATACTTAGGTAAGAAAAAAATTGAAGGTGAATGGAAAAAAGATATTATGAGACCTAATAGAATCATGAAACCTCGATGCTCATGTAAAAAAACGAAAGGAATGATTCAGTGTCACCTCTTATTGGAAGAAGACAGACAAAAGATTTTTGATAAATTTTGGAGCATGTCTTGGGATGAAAAACGGGTTTATGTAGAAAATTTAGTAAAAACTATTCCCACTAATAGACAACGGGACAGAAAAAATCCCGATGAATCGAAAAGATCGTGCAGTTTTGTGTACTACTTGAAAAAAGGAGATGAGCCGATTAGAGTTTGTAAAACATTATTTTTGACTACTTTATCAATCGGTAAATCATGTATCTGGGGTTGGAAGACGCAAGCTAAAATCACAAATAATGAAACAAAAACAACACAGCCTAAAAAGACGCCTTTTCAGAATGAACTTCAAACAATGCAAAATTTCCTGGACGAGTTACCGAAGATGCCTTCGCATTATTGCAGGAAAAGGACCAGTCAGGTTTATTTACAGCCAGACATTGAGAGCAAACGGCAACTCTACAATCTCTATAAACAATACTGCTTGGACAATAATACTAACTCACTATCGATAGCTACATTTTCCAACGCCCTGGCAGTCCAAAAATTATCTTTATTTAAACCCAAAAAAGACTTGTGTGAGATCTGCAACGGATACAAGCTAAAAAATATAAGGAAAGAGGAATACGATTTTCATATTGCTAAGAAAGAAGAAGCTAGAGCAGAAAAAGATTCTGATAAAGAGCATAAAGACTTTGTGTTTACTGTAGATCTGCAAGCGGTCTTGATGTCACCTCGTTCTAATGTGTCGTCGCATTATTATAAAACTAAGTTGTGCGTACACAACTTTTGTATCTATGATATGAAAAGTAGTGAAGGGTATTGCTTCCTTTGGAACGAGACCGAGGGTGGTCTTAATTCAGACGAATTCGCCACCATAATAGCCACATTCTTTATAGAAACTGTTATTCCCAAAATGGGCAATAACAATCGTGAAATTATTTTATTCTCCGATGGTTGCTGTTACCAAAATAGAAACACTGTCTTAGCGAATGCCCTTTCTAATGTAGCAATGTTGTATAATGTGACAATCATTCAAAAATATTTAGAAGTCGGCCATACGCAGATGGAGGTCGATAGTATGCACGCGATGATTGAAAAGAAATAAAAAAATCAAACCATCAATGTACCAGCTGAGTATATAACTGTCTGCCAAAAAGCGAAGAAGACAAAAGCTTACCATGTGAAATACTTAACCCACACATACTTCAACAGTCTTATTAATAAAAATGGCGTATTCCCAGCTTATTCCGAAGTTACTCTTGGACTAGCTAATCCCGGAGTAACTAAGGATTAACATAGATCTAGCAATGTTATTAATAAACATGGAATAACCTCGGACTAACTATTCATTTCTTAGTCTTGGATTTACGAGTAAGCTCTGGCAACCCAGTTGAATTTAAAAGTAAAAAGAATGAACTAGTGAATGAAAAATAAGCAAGTTGAAAACATTATGTAGAAAAAAAAACTAAAAATGACATCTGCCATAGAGATTTGATAGTAAAGGTGAAGGATTCCTCCTTTTCAAATTATCGTATTACCTATAAACTTAAAAATTACATAAAATGATGATTAATTAATTTGTAATTTCGTTGACTAAAGCTAAACAGCTGCAATTGACATAATTTTTTTTAATGTTCCACATCTACGAAATAAAAAGGAGAGGAGCTCGTGGCTAAATAATAACAGCCGCACGGGTCGATCATCAAGGTTAAGCAACGCTTAACGAGGTCGGTCCGTGGATGGGTGACCATTCCAACATACCGAGTTTCCTCTGTGCCTCGGAAAGCACGTTAAGCCGTTGGTCCCGGCTGTTATTTGAAGTTCTTTGACAGTCGTTACGGGTAGTCAGAAGCTTGAGATCTGACACCAGTCTTGCCAAGGGGTACCGTGTTACCCAGTTACTGGGTTGTGGAGGTCAGATAGGCAGTCGCTCCATGTAAAACACTGGCACTTAGCTGAATCCGGTAAGCCGACCCCAATATAGTTGGGAAAAGGCTAGGCAGATGATCTACGAAACAAAAAATCAGAGTCTATGTAATAATTGTGGTTGCGACAGTTTTTGGCGGGATTTTTTCGAGTGTAGTTCAGCGGCTGTTAATATTATTTGCAAATTGATTCCTAGTGGATAATATGATATTAAATTGGTGTAGTTTTATGTCTCAACTGTCTACGCAACTGGTCAATCTGTGAAAGCATTGACAGAAGCGATCTCGGGATAGTGGAGCGGAGAATTTTATTGTAGTATTGACTACCTCCCGCAAAGCTTATTGGGAAGGCTTACTGGGAAGGCTGACTTGATACAATTTGCTGCCAAATACTCCAAAAAACATTAGAATCTGTTGCATCAGCATTATAATGCATACTAAAGAATTCAAGAAGGATATTATGCACTGAACACGAGGCGGTATGGTCTAAGACCTTAGCCTGCCCGAATAGGGCGATGCAAAAAAATTAAAAAAGTTGTGGTTGCCATAGTTACACTACTCTTATTCCGACCTTAAACTAGCTGGCACCATGGTTTAACTTTTAGTCCGAGACTAGTGTCAGATTAGTATAATCCCTCCTTATTCCGTGTTTATTAATACGGATTTTTTTTAGTACCAACCTAATGCTTGGAATAAAGTTATTCTTACCTTAGTCCACGTTTATTAATAAGACGGCAAAAGTTTTAAAAATCTAAATTTCTACAGATCAATAAGACCGGGAAAACTAAAAGGAGATCCAAAGGTAAAGGAATATATTTAACAAAAAAAAAACGACAAACTGTACCAAACCAAGTTCGAGCTCAAATTATACCTACCATACCATTGTAGAAGTGGGTAGATGGGTGTGGGGTAGAACTTTATGTGCTTTTTACCTACTTATCGTTTTATAAATGAACCTATTTGCCTTTAATCTAATTACTTCTCTTCGTTATTCAGGTGACCGATATAAGATGTCTGAAGTATGATCCGGATGGTCAAGTGTTCTATAAGCTTCGATTTCGTGATGAATTCGCATTACTTAATCAACGACGAAAGGCATTAAATAAAACTCCTTTTGAAAACATACCACAGCTACATACTGAACGCAGAAAAATAACAAAAAAAAAGTATTTAGATTTGCAACAGTTAAAAAATACGATGCCTGAAGACTACCGAAATTTTTATGACAACTTACCTTATGAAGAATAAACATACATACCTTGATCTACATTGAATTAAACTATGCCATTAATACTATTTTAATAAATATTTTTTTTAAAGAAAACAACCTTTTTATTTCTTACCTAATGCAGTCAAATCAGATAACTACAGATTGCTATATTTTCAGTGTTTAGCAAAAGGGCCAACTCCAAAATAACGCTTTAATTTGCGAATGAAGAGTTATTAAGTAATAAACCTAGTAAAATATTAAACTTTGTGACATAATGCACCAACGGGACTTTCAGTTTCTTTTTATTTTATTCAAAATAAAAACTAGAAAGTTTTAAGTGTCTTCTGTAAACTATAGCAAAATGGAGTTGGCTGGTTTGCGGATTAAGGTATCGTATACTTTTATTCAAACGCTTCCGCAGACAGATGCGATGCAACAATATGACAGCGATTCAACTTCTCACTTCCATAGAATAAGAGCTTAAACAAGATTCAGATGAGAAACAAGAAAAAAAAGTCCCGAAACATTTTTACTTCATGCTACATAATTTATCTAGTAGCAGACACGCTTCGATCGGAAATCTATTGAACATAACATAACATATTTCGAAAACATCCCGATCCAAACAGTAAAACGCCCATAGGTCCCTTTAGAACGGCTGAACCGATTTTCATTAAACATAGCTAAGGACACTTACGATAAAGTCACCATTCAAACAAAAAAAAAACGAAATCAAAATCGGTTCATCCGTTTAGGAGCTATGATGCTACAGATACACATATACACAAACACATGGGTACACATCGACACAACGTTGTCGTATTTTTGCGTCGCATCATTTTGTTATTCTTTGCTAGACGTTCGCATAAGTTTTAGCACTCCGTAAGTTTTCCATTTACGAATGTTTTCGATTAATTAAGAAGATAGTAGTGAAATGCAGCCAGTCTAGCTACATGACCACGAAAGTGGGTCAATGAAGAGTCAAGTCGCGGGGTTCTTATCTATATAAGTCTAAACAACTTTGGATAAATGGCGACAATCCCGACTACGTCGTATATTATTTGATGCTGACAATTTATCTCAACGTGCGTCTTAATTATTGCAGAATTAATGATCGATTCATCGAATGGTTGTTTCTCTTTTTGATCGATTGATTTATAAACCATCGATCCATCAACGCTCTATTATTATCTATGTATTGTATTATTTGGTAAGACTCACTTACTGCTAATTAGCTGATGCGTGTGTTTCAAATGGCTTGGAGATATATATCTATTTATTTATTTATGTACACACAAAAACACTTTACAGAGAAAAGAAATAATACAGATTGAAGAGCACAAAGGTACTGCTTATTTCAATAGAAATTTCTTCTTTGGATTGTTCTTTAATAGACTTCCATAAATTTATTCTTAACTAGCTTCTGCCAGCTGCTTCGCCCGCGTGAAAGTAGCCTATTTATTTGTTTATTATTTATTTAGACTTCATTCACAAAAAGGTACAAAGGCGGACTTAATGCCTATGTGCTATTCCAGACTATAATCTATCTGTGTGTCAAATTTTATCCCGTTCCGTTCAGCCGTTTGAGCGTGAAGAAGTAACAAACATACTCACAAACTTTCGCATTTATAATATTTTAGTGTGATAGTAAATTAAGATTAGTAAGACGACTTTAATTAACATTCTACATGATCTCTCTACATCATCCATTGTTCATTACTTTTGTTTTCTAGAGAAATTATATAGACGGTATAACCTACCTATAAAAGCATTATAAAAGCTTTTTAATCGCATCGGGTCGTTATGTTAGAGTCATTGTCCTGTCCTGTCCAGTGGTGTGTAACCCAGCACAACCGGACCGGGCCAATCGTGTTTGTTTTTGCATTATTATAAAATTCCTTCCATAAACTTTTCAAGTACTACACTATTGCCATGTTCACTGTCCAATGCTTTTTATGTTCGGCTTCGATGAGCTTTTCGGGGACTTTCTGGTTAGTGTATACTGAGATCAATTTTTAGTAGCTTTTTCATGTGTCACTTTTGTTTTTATTTACAACAATTTCGTTTTAACGAGCATCGTTGTCAATTCTATTAACGTGATCTTTCCCGGAATCAATTTGCCCCGTGGGTCGATGATATCATTTTCCAAAGTTTAGTTTTTAATAAAAACGGGCGTGCAAAAAAATCTTGCGGCTTCATGACTAATATTGATGGCCAGTGAGATAGGTCTGTAATCATGAGAATTCTTATATGCCAATTACTTAATTATTTTTTTTTAAATAAAAGCTTCTAAATGACGTTCGTCAGAAGTTTTTTGAAAATATGTTTGCGCGATAAAATCATGAATTTTATTCGTGTCAATGATCTATTGGTTTTACGGATGTCGTAATTAACAAATATAAAGTCCGTTAGGAATGTCTTGTAATTATCTACTTGATTCCTGTTTCTGAACACAGTAAAATTATGCATACGAGTCTAACTAGTTCGTAGAAAATATTAGGCTGTGTGCACCACTGAGACAAAACTGTATTTTGAGAAATTTGTCATATGCATAGCCAACTACTAGCATTGAGTCAAAGCTTTTGGAAATATACTTTAAAACTTTCCTAATGCATGTTTTCCAGAGTCATAACAGTTTTGTGACTCTACTCAGAGGCCACTGACTTAATAAGTTGTGGATACAATAGTTACACATATTATTATGAGTACTACTACTGGTGTGCCCACTGTCTTAGATCGTTTAGGAGTCTACAGCATACCAGCTATTAAACCTTTTAATAACATCCTCTTTTAATCTGATCCTTCAGGTTTTAAAATAAGTCAATTGAGTTTTTACCTCGAATAAATTAGTTTTAATTTAGGCTTTATGAACGAATGTAACAAGCCGTGTCTTTTATGTTTTATTATAGGTACCTACATCTCGGTAGTATTTCCCTTAAAGATTTTTTGTTTTAATTGCAGACCTACTGTTTCATTTAATTACATTAGGTAGGTATGCTACTATAAAATTGTTAACCGGTACATTAACTTTTTGAGTACAAACAAGGTACAGATTGTTAATCACGGTATTTAACTTAAGCGTGACTTACGCGTTAACTATAAACTTATTCGGTAACCGTAGATTAATTTTGATGAATTAATCGAAGTGTTAAATTATATAAGTAATACAATTGCACTGGAATGAGTCAACGTTTATAATTTAATTGCAAGGGAAACATTGCGGTTTTTTTAATTGACAATACCAATTAGCATCTCAAAAAAGGTGTCAGACAGAATTTGAATCATCTTCTAATTTGTTTATAAAGAAACTTGTTAACATTTATTAATTTTTTCAATTTTGTTTAAATGTTATGAATACTCAATAGTCTTTAATTGAATAATATGTTTTATGAAAAAAAAAACAACTGATCTGGGCTCACGATCACGGAAAAGGATCATCGCGTCACGATTTGATCCACGCCCGATATCTCCGTGACTATACGTGACTTAGCGATGACTAACAAAGATAATACTAAATAATTAACGTCGAGATTAGTCGTGAACTGTTTTTGTTTTAACACTTAATTCTTCGATACGTTTGCGTTTTTTACCGACTTGAAAATATGAAGAGGTTCTGTATGTAAGTTCTCTTTGAAGTTTTTTTTCTATGTCTCTCTAAGTAATAATTACGATGAACAAAAAGCACCTGCGTGAGTATTACAGTTTAAATTAAGATTTATGTTTCTTGAATGGTGCACACGACTATGTAAAATCATTAAGATTTAATAGCCTGTTAGAATAAATCGATTTCATGTATTGTATTGCAATGCAATGCAGTAGGAAAATTAATAAATTGCATTACACGATTATTTTAATTTACTTTAGAATGTATAAAATAAAATTAATATTGTAATAAAATAATAGACTTACCAATAACAACACAGACAACCACACAAAGAACTATCAAAGACTTGTACATTTTGTTTGAAATTAGAACGGAACAATAAAAAATATATGTTTTAAAAATTCGCGGTCTTTGTCGAGTACGCTTGCACAGTTGACGGGTGGCGCGAGAGACTGCGGGCTAGCAAGTGATGCGCGGGCGCACACATAACCGGATTAAAAGGACTAGGACTTGCACACACTGACATTGGCAACTGGTGCAGTACTTGGAATAGATAAGTTCTAGTACTACCATTGTTCGTGAGAAAGTTTAGGTCTGGTCACTTTCTCGTGTACTTCGAAATGGTGTTTTCTCGTATTCCAGGTTTCTGGTGAAAAACTTAACAACAGTACTCAATGGATGCTCTATGTCTACGCCAATTACTATCAAGCACTTCTGACGTCACCCATAGCCTGTGCATTCGATTGCATCGGGTTGCTGACCCCAAGCTTAGCCAAGGTGGATGATTATGTCTCCTCCAGATCAATAAACATCTAACTGGGAGTTGCAGCGATCGCCGCAAACTTATTTTTTTTTTAAATAAGCGTTATATCAATTAATAAATGACTTTTAGATTTTACAGTTCGACTTTCACCTGTGACATTGTGAGGTGGTGTAAAACTTGGAAGTAAGAAGACATAGTTTTGGCCAGGAACTCCTCTGGGAGGGAGTGAGAACACCAGCAAGAGCCGTGCAGAAGGAGTTCAACTCTCTGCCGGAGTCTGTCTTTCCTGATAGCTATTACCTGCAGCCTAATTGCGTAAGTGAATTTGGCAAAGAACAAGGTAAGGGTGACGAGTGACGACACCTTTAAAATTAACGACTTTCGTATTACGTATTAGATTCGAAAGGGGATAGGTCATGAAAGGGTTATGTGAATTGTACTCATAGGGTAGAGGACGTACCCTTTCTAAATTATTAATGCAATACCTAAAACGTGTAAAGGCAATGTGTCATACTCTTTCATGGAGTTGTTCCCTTTGACCTGCCGAACTCTCTTATGCAATTACGCTGCTGGTTCTCGACCACATCATTGCTTACCATCCGGTAAGATAATGGTCAACCGCGATCCTATCAATGATAAAAAAGCCTGCAGGTAAATAATGCGTTTTCTTAATTCACTTTTATTTTATTTTTTATTATTGATAGTCTTGCGCTTGACCGCTATCTCACCTGATGGTAAGCGATGATGTGGTCTACGATGTAGCACGCTTACCTAAAAGAAACATATTCACTCTTGACTTAAAGACTCCCAGGTTGTAGCTCTCTGGAAATACAGACTCCCGCAGGGAATTCCACTCCTTAGCTGAATGAAAGTATTCTCAAAACGTTTGGTGCGTATGGGTGGGATGTCCACCATGTACCGATGACGCATCACCGTACGTCTTGTGGTCTGATGATGGAAAGAGCTAGGAGGAATTAGTTCATGCATTTCCAACACACACTCCCCGAAATGTTTTCCAGGCTCTTATATTTAACCTTGTCTGAAAATATTGTTCCGTGGTTAAATAAATATTTAAGTGGGGCTCCCATACAACAACCATGATTTTTTTTCCGTTTTATTTAAAACTATGCCTAAATTCGGTTAAAATTAGCAGTACCTAATTTTAACCGAATTTAGCCATATGCCAAGACTTCAGATAGACATAGGAGGTAAAATGTATGATATCTAGATCGAACTAGTTCGGGATGCTGCATCTATGGGTTAACCATGGAACAATATTTTCAGCGGCAGGACATGGAAAAAGTTTAATATAAAGTACCGACTAAGTGCGACGAAAAAAACGGCAAAAATCATGGTTGTTGTATGGGAGCCCCACTTAAATATTTATTTTATACTGTTTTTATTTGTATTTGTTGTTATAGCGGCAACAGAAATACATCATCTGTGAAACTTACAACTGTCAAGCTATCACGGTTCATGAGACACAGCCTGGTGACATACAGACAGACCGCAGAGTCTTAGTTATAGGGTCCCGTTTTTACCCTTTGGGTACGGAACCCTAAAAAAATACTTACATTAAAAATAATACTTTCGTAACTACTATTATTGAAAGAAAAGCAAGGTAACCTTAGGTTGCCTTTGGGTTATTCTTAATAGTTTAGAAAATAGATAATTATTAAGGCTTGTGAGAGTGAGAAATTTTCCAAAAATAGAGTTAAAAACTGAAGCCCAATACAAGGAAAACCTGTGATATAACAACATCAAGCTTTGTGCCTGTGTTATTAAAAATTGTTATGTTCAACCTTCACCTGTGCGGTTCATAACAATACTTAGATATTATTCTGGATAAGGTATTAATAGTTCTGATAACGATTGTGTTTATTCCGGCAAACAAAATTCACAATGTTATCTCGAAAATGATTCATAGTAAATTCCAATTAAATATGTTGTTTAAAATTAATTTTAGGTTTTATTGACAATCTGTCAATTTTATCTTGACCGTTATTTTGTTCTGCACCTCTAACCTCGGGTTTTTCTTAATAATTTTTAGGACAGTAGGTATTATTTAATTCTTATTCTTTATACAATACATAAAACACAATAAAAATATTAATAAAAAAATATAAAAAAACCCGACTCGCTACTTCGCTAACCCAACTTCGCTTTTTAAGCAGTCGGGTTTTTTGTATTTTTTTTGAATTAACTAGGTACATTTAAACATGTACGTGTCATGTATTTCTGAAATCACCTCTAAAACTCTAAAACCCTTTATTTTGATACCCAACACGAAGGTATTGAAAAAAATAATTGAGCCCCCACAATAAGGCACCCAAAATACGCAGTTTTCAATTTTCCAATTTTAAAGTACCTAGTCAGTGACACTCGCAGGACGAATCGATTGACGTAAGAATCACCAAAATCGGCGAACGCGTTTGTCCTCTAGAACACCACATAGGAACAAACATACATACATAGACTGATAAACACATTACCCTCCTTCGGCAGTCGGGTAAAACAGATACAAATACAGTAGGACAGCTCATGTAAAAAAAGTTAATTTAAAAGATCAAAAACCCTGCTTAAGAAGCGAACTAAAAAGATGTAGACAAGAAGAAAATAATGTTATGCAGTCGTAGAATACATAATAATATGGTTTTGATCAGCCAGCTCTTGAATATCCACCAAATTCCTTTACGTCGCGCAGTCGGTTAAAAACGCGAGCGTCGACGGCACGAACTATTTTGTGCGCGTGGTTAAAATCTATTTTATATCAACCGACAACACGTGCGGAAGAGATAGATGCTGTGATGAGCAGTAGGCAGCTAGTTCGCGTACGAATACACACTTTTGCAAATTTGTAGCGAAACGGATAATGATTTAGGACGAAACCGAGCGTGCGAAATTTTATAATCAGACCTTTGGGAGTCTGGATATCATGAAAAAACGACTAAACTATTCAAAATTAAATTATTTTCATTGTTGAACTACTAATCTATACTTGTATGGTGGCC
Organism: Orthosia incerta; assembly: GCA_948252205.1. NCBI lineage: Eukaryota > Metazoa > Arthropoda > Insecta > Lepidoptera > Noctuidae > Orthosia > Orthosia incerta. Next base: position 9,134,045 of record OX411744.1, on the reverse strand, counting down.
GTTTTTCAATTTTCTTTCTTCTTATGGCATTTATTTGCGCCCAAAAATGCGTTAAAATTAGTGTCGAAATGTGGAACTTTCGACGCTCATAACTTTCAAATATCTTCCTTCAATCCCTAGACTACGTTTGTATGGAAGAATTTTCGACTAGTGTACCCATAATTGGGTTCTCTAACAGCAAACTTCAGTTTTTAAGTAGGTACATAAAAGCTGTGTGATTAATCAAACATATACAATAGGAATGATTATAACATGTGGCTCTCGGAATGAGTACGGCGACATCGCGGCAGAGCTAGGTGAAGATGGCGCGACGAGCTTGACACCTACAGACGGGGCTGCAGGTCCACCATTTTCAAGAACCGGCGTTCCTTTCACTTACTCTGGTCCAGAGTAGAGTCAAAGAGTCGAGAGAGGCACTCAATAGAGCCGTTGCATCATTGGGACACGCAAATAACTAAAGTATTCGAGCCTGGACTGTAAAAAAATTAGGATGATTGATAGTAATAATGATAAATATTGGGATTTGGATTGGGATTGTTTTAATCCAGAGTTGAGCGAAGGATTCTAAAGTAGAATCCTGAGCGCAGCGAGGTATTCAAAGTATAAATACGTAAATAGATTCGTCTTAACCTTGCAAGTGTCACTGGCTACATTCAAATTGGAACAGAAAAAATGGCAGATTTTGAGCACCATATTGTTGGGGCCCAGTTTTTTTTTTCCAATCCCATCTTGTGGGGTATCAAAATAAAGGGCTTTAAGAGGAGATTTAAAAAAATATACAACACTTATTTATATGTTTAAATGTACACAACTCGAAAAAAGAAATGTTACATATCTAAAAAGTTATAAATGAATAAAGTTTCTCTGCTTAAAAAGCGGACTAAAAAGACGCAAACAAGAAGAAAATCATGCTGTGCAGTCGGAGGATACATCTGGTTTTGGTCAGCCAGCTCGTGAATATGAATTCTCTTTTTTTTTCGTTTATGTCTTTTTAGTTCGCTTTTTAAGCAGAGAAACTTTATTCATTTATAACTTTTTAGATATGTAACATTTCTTTTTTCGAGTTGTGTACATTTAAACATATAAATAAGTGTTATATATTTTTTAAATCTCTTCTTAAAGCCCTTTATTTTGATATCCCACAAGACGGGATTGGAAAAAAAAATATTGGGCCCCCACAATATGGTGCTCAAAATCTGCCATTTTTCTGTTCCAATTTTAATGTAGCCAGTGCCACTTGCAAGGTTAAGACGAATCTATTTACGTATTTATACTTTAAATACCTCGCTGCGCTCAGGATTCTACTTTAGAATCCTTCGCTCAACTCTGGATAAGTAACTTTTTTAATAGAATTGATCAAAAAGTAATTTCGTTCCTGCTTCCTATGCCCACCACTTCGGCATCAACAGAAAGGATGTTTTCGGTTATGAATTCGAAATTCCGAACAGAAAGGAAAAGATGTAGTATCGCATTTATAAAAAAAAAATTGCTAATAATTTACATTGGTGTTACGAAGGGCTCGGTTTGACCACATTGGCCGAATAGGCTCCAAACTTGCTTCTTACCAAGCAGATAGTAAAGCGTTTTGGGCCCTGACTAAGTCGGTCAAGGCGAGCTTCTGCCGTCCCTCACTACCCACCACTGCTGAAACCCGATGGGTTGCTGGCCCACCCCGCTGAGGAGAAGGCAAACTTGTTTGCCTCTCTTTTTGCGGAATCTTAGCGTCTGCATTCTCGTGATGCGGGGCTCCCTCTTTCTCCTGGTGGATGTGAGACGAATAAGTCGGACATTCGCATCCATCGAAAGGACGTCCGTAGGGTGCTGCGCAACCTCGACGTGAACAAGGCTAGTGGCCCCGACAGGATACCAGCACATATCCTAGGAACGAGCATCTGAACTGTCTCCGATTTTGACACGTCTGTTTTGCCTTTCGTATTAGACTGGAAAAGCCCTGGAAACCAAGAAGGGCGATCCAGCTGACCGCTCTTGAAGGCAGTCTCCTAATGGGGCGATGCCAATCTTGTCAGGTTCAATGCTGTTAAAACCCAGGTGTATCTTTTCTCTGCTAAAAAGAGCCAATGCCACTCGACTTCCTTCCGAGGTGTAGCCGTGCCGATAACTGACCTTCTTGGGCTTCTTGGTTGCCAAAAAGTTGGGGATCTTTGCAAAGGTGAGACAGCACTTCACGCCAGAATAGCTATTTAAGTTGTATCAAGCGCAAGTTCGATCATGCATGGAGTACTGTTCTCATCTCTGGGACGGATCTGCCCAGTACTAGCTTGATGCACTTGAGTCGATCGAAAAACAGGCCAAGAAGCTCATCGGCATTGAGGCACTGGTCGAGTCAAAGCTCCAGAGCCTTTAAAACCAACCGAAATTTCGGTCGGTTTTTTATTTTTTGGTCTATTGGTTTGCGATAGATCAAAACCAATTTTCTTTATTTCACATAGGCCTATATGGGCACTTATAAAACGACGACAAAAGGTGCACGGTTCGGGTTAGCCGTTTCCTCCTATAGAGAAGAACCGGCAAGAAACTCCATGGTTACTCTTTTAAAAAAATGGTTTTACAATATTTCCATATTAATGCATTAGTACTTAGATACGGGGGGACAACGTAGGCCCGACAATAACTCGTAAGAAACTAAAAAAAATAATTATAAACGACATAAAAAGTTAACAAATGTTAACAAGCATCTAGAAGGCCTAGGTACAATGTTCACACATTCACAAAACAATCGGTAAAAGAATCTATACAAAGATAAAGAAGTGTAACAAGACTAACTTTAACATGTAGCACAAATTTTGTAATCAGTGCTGTAACTATTCATAGCAAAGAGCTACAAAGATGATTGTAAACCATTGTAAAAAGTCAAATTAAAAAAAGAAAAATTAGATTGAGAATAGTTAGAGACATCCACATAATTATTTGTGCCGTTTATGAGTTACCAGGAAGGCGCCAAAGAAGAAGGTAACTTTTTTATCTTCAACGTAGTCCTTGATTTTAAAATATGCTTTTATAATAAGGACACGTTTGTTGTAGTTTTTGAACTTTCCATCGGTCAGTTCTTTAACTGGCTTTGGCAACTTGTTATAAAAGCGTATACTGTTTATGAGATGATAGAATTACATGATCTAATTCCGCCTAACACGTTGTAACATAGTGTACATAACACTGTACATTACTACTACAACTATAAATATTAAATAAAAAAAAAACAACTTAACTTAAAAAATAAACAATTTGAAAATATAACTTACTAAGTAAATAATATAAATAAAACTACTAAAAATAACAAATCAACTATTTACAACTATTAGATACTTAACTATACATACATAACTATAAAACTAAAATTGTACCGAGGTTGTAGTAGTGTAACAAACAAGTGATGCGGACAACCGCATTATTTTATATATACGGAGTAACAGGTTCCTCGTCGCGCCCGCCACCGGCCGGGAGGTGCGCCGGCGCGAGCGCGAGCGAGACGACACCACGCACAGTCCGCAGCCAAACCTCTTGAGGCACGGACGCTGTCGCTCTGACTAATTTTTAAATCTTGATACCGTCATTGTAAAAAACGGAATAAATTACATTTCAATATTTTATATCTATCTAAAACTGGATTGCTTCTCCATACTATTAAATTAAAGTTTTAATTAATATAAGTGACTGAGATTCCCAAACTTGGGTAAGTTATGCACAATTTTGTATTAAGATGTCTAACGGCCGTTACCTACCTATTTTTATTGTATTACCTTGTATTAATTTTAAGGTACGCGCCCGTCTGAATATCGTAGCTTATTCCTATCCTGTGTGTAACGCTTTGCCTTTCTTTCACTATGTACTTCTTAGTGTAATGCTTGTAACCGCCTCTGCTAGCGAACATGTACATTATCAATTTAGATTCACGCCTAGAATTCTTCCCGCCTTTATAAGCCCTAATTTGCCAATCTAGTTCTTGCCATGCATACCTAGCGTTTCCCGTGCACCCCTTATACCGACAGCTTACTGATGTGACCTTTGTCCCTAGGAATTACGTCACGGTTTTACTGACCGACACCGTATACTGGATCTGTCGCCTACATCACCTGCGTGGAGTGGCCGAGTTACGGGGACTACGCCTGGAGGACGGGAGCTCGCCAGGGAAGTGTGGAAGGCTAGACAAGTGCGCAAGACCTAGGCAGAACCTTAATTTTTTTTAATATACCCACATATTTTGTTAATTCTAAACCTAGTTTTATTCTTTTGTACACGTCCTATATACGTGACACGCCAAGATCGCGACTATTCATGTCTTCCAAGACGTAAACTAATGGTGATCGTTTGGCCTTTACGCGGCATTTTTGAAATTTAGGAGCCAACTTTTTACTAAAATGAGCATCTTTATCGCTCTGGAAGTAGCAACGCTTCCAAACGATATCGCCCACATTAAACTCTGCATGTTTTCGGCGCAAGTTGTAATGCTGTGTATTCTTTACATGAGCTTCCCACAAAGCAACCTGCACTTTGTCGAATATTGGCGATAATTGGCCCAGGTTTGCCGCATAAGCATCACGTGGTAGAAATATTAGGTCTGTTGGATCTGGATATTCGAGGTAATGAGAACCACAAACGACTAACTCTCTTCCGTGTACCAAGAAGGATGGAGTATACCCAGTGCTTTCATTAACTGAATTATTAATTGCGAATTGGATTTGTGGAAGGTTTAAGTCCCAAGATCTATGATCCCCATCTACGAAACTTGAAACAGCAGTTATTATTGTTTTGTTGTATCTTTCTACTGTATTAATTTGTGGAGTGTACTTCGGGGTGAAATGTATGTTGGGAATTTTGTATTTTTTGAAAAGTTTATCTAAATCTCGGCTAATAAACTGACTTCCATTATCAAGAATAATAGTTTGTGGAATTCCGTGAACGAGAAGGACATCGTCCTCAAGATGTTTAACTATCAAATTCGAGGTAGCTCGACGAAGTGGGAAAAGAAGGCAATCTTTGGAAAAGCAGCAAGTCACAACGAAAATAAACTGATTTTGTTTCCGGGAAGAAGGCCAACCAAGTCAATTGATAGAACTTGGAAGGGACGAGAAACGTCTTTAGGCCTACCCATTTTTCCAGAGACACCATGGGTAGAATGTTTATGAGCTAAACATGTTTCACAATTTGAGATGAATTGAACTACGCTAGAATACATACCGGGCCAATAAAAACGAAGTGTTAAGCGCTTATATGTCTTAAACACGCCGAAATGACCGGAAATAGGTTGAGAGTGGCACTCAATTAAAATATGTTCTTGTTGTTCTTTTGGAATAACCTTCTTCCAAGCAAACTCAACCGTAAGGTCAACCTTAGTCTTCATGTACCTGTATAATACATTATTCTCCACCTTGTAGTTTGGGAAATTTATAGGATTAGCCTGACAACCCTGGTAGATCTTCAGGTACCAAGAATCCTGAGTATCAGGTACTGGAGCAGTGGAAACATCAGCGTTTGAAATTGCCTCAACTGGAACACTTCTAGATAGGGCGTCTGGGACAACATTATCTTTACCACGGCGGTGTCTTATTTCAAAATTGAAAGAAGAAAGGCGAACTCCCCACCTTGCTAGCCGACCGGTTGGATTAGTGAGAGACATAAACCACTTAAGAGAAGAATGGTCCGTATAGACTAAAAAGGTTTTGTCGGTCTCAAGGTAACAGCGCCAGTATTCTAGAGCAGTAAGAACTGCAAGTGCCTCCCGTTCTGTTGTGCTGTAGTTTCTCTCCGGTTTACTTAAAGAACGGCTCATGTACGCAATTGGATGTTCCACACCATCAATTGTTTGAGCCAACATCGCACCGATACCGTAATTACTAGCGTCAGTGTGCACTTCAAAAGGAAGGTTAAAGTCAGGGCAAGCAAGGACAGGTGCTTGAACTAGTTTAGTCTTTAATTCTAGGAAAGCCTTGTCAGCCTCTGGGGTCCACTGAAATGCAGGGGCGTTCTTTTTATTAGAAGTTAGTTTATTTAAAGGACCTGCTACAGTACTGAATTGTGGGATAAAACGCCTATACCACGACGCGGTACCCAAAAAACGCTTAACCTCCTTTCTATTGACAGGAGTGGGAAAGTCTAATATGGCTTTGACCTTATCTGGGTCAGTCCTTAAGCCATGAGCATCCACTATGTAGCCAAGATACCGTAGCTGACTTCGGAAAAAGTGACACTTATCTAGATTGACAGTGAGATTAGCCGATTGTAGTTTTTGGTATACTTTCTGAAGCAGTTCTACGTGTTCCTCTAAAGTTTTGCTTATAATAATTACATCATCTAAGTATGCAAAGACTTTGAGTTCAAATTCTGGCCCGAATAAAAGATCGACAAGTCTCTGTTGCGTAGCAGGAGCATTGGTAAGTCCAAAAGCTGTGACCTTAAACATAAAAGTTCCTCGACCAGGAACATAAAAGGCAGTCTTCTCTCTGTCCTTTTCGTCGATTAATATCTGCCAAAATGCTTTGGACAAATCTATGCTGGAAAGATAACGCGCATCCTTCAGATTATCTAAAATTTCAGACACATATGGCAGCTTATATGCGTCTTTCTTTGTTACTGCGTTCAATTTACGGCTGTCTAAGCAGAAGCGAGGCTTTCCATCCTTCTTGCCCACGACTAGTACTGGAGAAGACCATGGACTCTCACATGGTTCAATAACATCTAGCGCCATCATCTCATCAACCTGTTCAGCTACAATACGTTGCTTTTCTGGTGACATGCGGTAATATCGCTGTCGGATAGGTTCAGCATTACCAGTATCTATACGATGTTTAATGACATTAGTACGACCTAAACCTCTCTCTGTGTACGAAATGTCTTTGAAAAGATCTACCACGCTGTCAGCTAACAGTTTTTGAGAAGGGTTCAATACGTCATAGCCACATAGGTGCTGAGAAGTTGGTGTAGAAATTTCCAAGAGCCCGGGGTCGGTTAAGAATAAGTTTTCTTCCTCTGATAAATACTTAGGGCACAGGTTAAAAATGTTCCAAAAATCGATTCCTAGGATTAAAACGGTTTCGATCGCTGGTATAACATGCGCCTTGATAATAGAAAACCTGTTTTCGAAGGTCAAGGGTAGAAGAATATAACCAAGGGATGTTATCCTCTGACCTCCTGCTGCAGTAACAGTTATCCTCTCATCGTTGCATAAAATCAAACCTAGATTTATCAACAGTTCATGAGAATTCTTACCTAGGATAGTGACGGCGGAACCAGAATCCAACAAACCATATAAAAATAAATCTTTATTGATTGCCACTTTTGCATAAGGCCTTGGGTCGTTACTCGGTTTGACATTGAAAATTGTAGAAATATCTTTCCTAGAAAAGAAGTTTTTAACAAACATGAGCCAATCATTCCAGTCCGAGCTATCTGTATGAGTAACCGCATGCGTCCTACAATTCTCAGTTTTTAGTTTTTTGGTTTGCAGTTTGGACACTCCGGTGTACGAACTTCCTTCATGCCACACTTAAAACAAAAAACTTTGCGCTCAGCCGTGCAGTCTCTCATAGAATGCGTGTTAACGCGGCAACGGTGACAGTAAGGAACTTTGGATATAGCCGATGTTTCGGCCTCAGAAGCCTGAATTTCGGATACCTTGTGCGACCCCTGCTGGTGAGCACCTTCATACTTACGAGCGTAAAAATTACCTTGGCTACTAGTCGTCGACTTACGCTTTGAAGTCTGGTAGCCAAATTCTGGAGCTAAAGTATTTACTGAAACTGAAGGTGGTTCCTTGAAGAATTCTGAACGAACCTTAATACGTTCGTAGTTTCTACAAATTAATTTTAAATCTTCAAGTGATTTAATATTAGGGCTAGCAGCTATAATATTAGAGTAGGAAGGACGAATATTATGTAATATAATTTCAAGTTTTTCGTCTTCCTTTAAGGGTTGACTTAGCCTAGAAAACATGCCTTGCATTATAGATAAATAAATCGTAATGTTCTCTTCCTCGCCCTGTGTACGCTGACGAATTTCTGAGGCCATGCGATAGTCGTAGTCGGGAACATCAAAATCATCCTTCAACGCAGTCAGTACTTCGTTCCAACTACCGACACTGCCCCTGATGTTACGGTACCAGTGAAGTGCGTCACCAGTGAAAATATCAGTGGCAGAACTTAGTATTTTATTTTCGTTTATATTTTTGGACATACGGAATTCTTCAACCTTTTGTATAAACGATCTGACACAAGATTTGCCGTCATACTTTAATTTATTCAGTTCTCCTACTAGCCCGCGATCACATGAAACGGCGATATTCATCCCGGCTAAATTAGATTTATTAGGCAATTCCTCCTCCGAAGTAACTGAAGACGCGGCCTGTTCCTGGTCCTTGACCTTTGACTTATCAAGGCTCAAAAGTATTTCATAATACCCTTCGTAACTTTTCTTTAATTTATTTAATTTGGCTAAATCATCTACCGCCTGCGGTGTTTCAATACGTTGAAGCCTATAGTATAAATGGTGTAACATTGATTTAGTCCTGTTAAAAAGAGGTTCATCAAAATAAAGTTTTAAGGCATCAAGATTAGTCTTGACTTTCTCTAGCGTCTCTTGAGAGCCTTTGCTATCCTCTAAAAACTGATAAACCGAATCTACTATGTCATCGGACGAATATAATTGTGTTAATTTAGTGACTTGACGTCTTAATCCAGCAACGCTGTCAGAAGGAAGTTCTCCCCGGATAGCCACTTCATACATCAGCTCAGACTTTTGGAGCAGCAGATATTTAATTGGATTTGCCATATTGAAATATTTAAAATTATATGTAGGTAGTGATAATAAACTGGGCAGGCTATGCACAATTATTTACACACAAAAGCCAAGCAAAATCCGCTCTGTTACAATTTATTGAAAGATCAAAAACACGAAAGAGCTAAACATAAAATAATGAACAGGTGAAGTCAGGTGAAACACACTAAGTTACTCTGATTCAAAGAACTTTAAAATTTTATAACTACAATGAATGATGATAGAAGTTACGGTTATTAAACTATAAAAGTTTATGTAATTACATTTAAATACCAAAGTTACTTAAGGTTTGAAAAATTTAGGAGAAACAGACCAACACTACCAGGAAAACCACCACCGCATAGAACCACTAAAATGACCAAAGCAACGTATTGTAGCTGAACAGGTTGATGAGATGATGGCGCTAGATGTTATTGAACCATGTGAGAGTCCATGGTCTTCTCCAGTACTAGTCGTGGGCAAGAAGGATGGAAAGCCTCGCTTCTGCTTAGACAGCCGTAAATTGAACGCAGTAACAAAGAAAGACGCATATAAGCTGCCATATGTGTCTGAAATTTTAGATAATCTGAAGGATGCGCGTTATCTTTCCAGCATAGATTTGTCCAAAGCATTTTGGCAGATATTAATCGACGAAAAGGACAGAGAGAAGACTGCCTTTTATGTTCCTGGTCGAGGAACTTTTATGTTTAAGGTCACAGCTTTTGGACTTACCAATGCTCCTGCTACGCAACAGAGACTTGTCGATCTTTTATTCGGGCCAGAATTTGAACTCAAAGTCTTTGCATACTTAGATGATGTAATTATTATAAGCAAAACTTTAGAGGAACACGTAGAACTGCTTCAGAAAGTATACCAAAAACTACAATCGGCTAATCTCACTGTCAATCTAGATAAGTGTCACTTTTTCCGAAGTCAGCTACGGTATCTTGGCTACATAGTGGATGCTCATGGCTTAAGGACTGACCCAGATAAGGTCAAAGCCATATTAGACTTTCCCACTCCTGTCAATAGAAAGGAGGTTAAGCGTTTTTTGGGTACCGCGTCGTGGTATAGGCGTTTTATCCCACAATTCAGTACTGTAGCAGGTCCTTTAAATAAACTAACTTCTAATAAAAAGAACGCCCCTGCATTTCAGTGGACCCCAGAGGCTGACAAGGCTTTCCTAGAATTAAAGACTAAACTAGTTCAAGCACCTGTCCTTGCTTGCCCTGACTTTAACCTTCCTTTTGAAGTGCACACTGACGCTAGTAATTACGGTATCGGTGCGATGTTGGCTCAAACAATTGATGGTGTGGAACATCCAATTGCGTACATGAGCCGTTCTTTAAGTAAACCGGAGAGAAACTACAGCACAACAGAACGGGAGGCACTTGCAGTTCTTACTGCTCTAGAATACTGGCGCTGTTACCTTGAGACCGACAAAACCTTTTTAGTCTATACGGACCATTCTTCTCTTAAGTGGTTTATGTCTCTCACTAATCCAACCGGTCGGCTAGCAAGGTGGGGAGTTCGCCTTTCTTCTTTCAATTTTGAAATAAGACACCGCCGTGGTAAAGATAATGTTGTCCCAGACGCCCTATCTAGAAGTGTTCCAGTTGAGGCAATTTCAAACGCTGATGTTTCCACTGCTCCAGTACCTGATACTCAGGATTCTTGGTACCTGAAGATCTACCAGGGTTGTCAGGCTAATCCTATAAATTTCCCAAACTACAAGGTGGAGAATAATGTATTATACAGGTACATGAAGACTAAGGTTGACCTTACGGTTGAGTTTGCTTGGAAGAAGGTTATTCCAAAAGAACAACAAGAACATATTTTAATTGAGTGCCACTCTCAACCTATTTCCGGTCATTTCGGCGTGTTTAAGACATATAAGCGCTTAACACTTCGTTTTTATTGGCCCGGTATGTATTCTAGCGTAGTTCAATTCATCTCAAATTGTGAAACATGTTTAGCTCATAAACATTCTACCCATGGTGTCTCTGGAAAAATGGGTAGGCCTAAAGACGTTTCTCGTCCCTTCCAAGTTCTATCAATTGACTTGGTTGGTCCTAGGTACAATGTTCACACATTCACAAAACAATCGGTAAAAGAATCTATAAAAAGATAAAGAAGTGTAACAAGACTAACTTTAACATGTAGCACAAATTTTGTAATCAGTGCTGTAACTATTCATAGCAAAGGGCTACAAAGATGATTGTAAACCATTGTAAAAAGTCAAATTAAAAAAAGAAAAATTAGATTGAGAATAGTTAGAGACATCCACATAATTATTTGTGCCGTTTATGAGTTACCAGGAAGGCGCCAAAGAAGAAGGTAACTTTTTTATCTTCAACGTAGTCCTTGATTTTAAAATATGCTTTTATAATAAGGACACGTTTGTTGTAGTTTTTGAACTTTCCATCGGTCAGTTCTTTAACTGGCTTTGGCAACTTGTTATAAAAGCGTATACTGTTTATGAGATGATAGAATTACATGATCTAATTCCGCCTAACACGTTTCATCATCTTTTAGGAATATTTTCATTGTGCTTACAGATAAGGAGAGGAATTCTCTGCCGGAGTCTGTGTTCCCCGATAGCTACTACCTAGGAGTCTTTACTTAAGAGTGAATAGATTACTTTTAGGCAAGCGTGCTTCACCGTCGACCACATCATTGATCAGGTGAGATAGTGGTCAAGCGCGAGCTTATCAATTATATACAATGTGTCCGGGCTTGTAGTAATAAAACTTTAAGGCCTTAAAATACTTAATTGGATTAATAACACCCCACATTCGGGGTGCTATCTCCACAACCTCAAATATAGAGCAATTTTAGTACCTGACTTGGTTATTACGATATCCTCATAGTCTAACAACCATAACTTTGGACATGGGTCACACAGAGTCGTACATTTAATGTTATTTTTACGGCTATAACATAGAGAATCTAAAAAATAACAACTATAACACTAAAAAAGATAAGGTATTTTTGTATTGACCCTTATAAGACAATTTTTAAAGGCAATTTCACAAGGGTTTATGGCATGTCCTAAAATTCTTTCTTTCTTTATGGATTGTTTTGTTAGTGTTTGAGTTGGTCTACACAGTTACAAAAAAGAATCACAGCTCTAAGCCAAGAGACTTATCGGCAACGATGTATAATCCAAGAGACTTATCGGCAACGATGTATAAGATGTCTGGGCATCTCCATGGCGGCCTCTGTGGTCCTGGCTAGGGAGGTAAAGGACTTCCCTATACGTATACTCTCGGACAGCAGGGCCGTCCTGCAAGCACTAAACAGCCACACGGTCAACTCAGGGCTGATTTACGAGTGTCACCGGCGCCTGAACCAGGTTGGTATGCATAACAAAGTAACCATTCAATGGATCAAAGGACACAGCGACTCCCGAGGGTACGACGCTGCGGATGAGCTCGCCCGGAGGGGCTCAAGTATGGCACCGGTGGGCCTGGAACCCATAGTGCCCTTACCTTTCGGGTATCTACGCGGTCTGGTAAGAAAACGCACCAAGGATCAACACAGTAAGCTATGGACTGATCTTAGCGAATGTAGGCAGGCCAAGGAGGCACTACCGCTCATTGACGGCCGTTTCACAAAAAAGGTCCTACGACTAACAAAGCCACAGTTGCGTGCAGTTACTGCCGTGACAACTGGACATGGGACCTTTAATAAACACCTCTTTGTCATAGGAATCACGGACAGCCCACTCTGCAGAGCTTGCATGGTGGAGGAAGAGACAGCGGCACACCTGCTCCTGAGCTGCCCTGTAATCGCTGGATACAGGGCCAAATACTTCGGCGACCCAGGTACCCTGCAGGAGATAGTCGGCAGCACCAAGGCGCTGTTGGCCTTTCTCGAGGAGCTGGGGTGGATCGAATGATGTGACTGAGTCCCACCAGTACGCAAAATACGCGCTTGGTCGTGGAGTTGCGGAAACAGCCCGCCGAAACTAAACTAAACTAAACTAAACGATGTATAAGCCAAGAGACTTATCGGCAACGATGTATAAGCCAAGAGACTTATCGGCAACGATGCGCTGGTCGACTCAGAGCTCTAGAGCCTTGAACACCGACGACGAGTTGCCAGCCTGTCGGTTTTCTATCGGTTACACTTCGGAGAGTGTGCGATGGAACTGCACAATTTGATTCCGCCTAGCCCTTTCTACAAGACGTACGGCAATGCGCCATCAGTACATGGTGGATATCCCACCCATACGCACAAAGCGTTTTGAAAATACTTTCATTGTGCGTACAGCTAAGGAGTGGAATTCCCTAGTCTTTGTTTCCTGATAGCTACAACCTAGGGGTCTTCAAGTCAAGAGTGAAAAGGTTGCTTCTAGGCAAGCGTGCTTCACCTTCGGCCACATCATCACTTAACATCAGGCGAGATAGTGGTCAAACGCGAGCCTATAACAAATTAAAAAAAAAAAAAGTATCTTGTAGACCCAAAGGCATACAAATTATTATTACGTATATTTACTATCAAATACCAAATATTGAAAAATCTTATTTTTCTTTGAAATTCCCTTAATTTTTTCTATTACAACCTGTATTTTATATTTCTATGATTACAACCAACTTATTTTTGCGATCTGGTAAGGAACCCTAAATGTGCGAAGTCCGACACGCACTAGGCCGGATAGAACTTATAAGTACTTATAGAATCCCCTGTTTAGGGGATCGTAGTGGAACACTGAGTGCTGTAGAATCCCCTGGGGGACTGATTTAGGGGATCCTAGTGGAACGAGTGGGATTTTTTGGCATCTTCATTCCTACTTGTTATAAAATCAAAATCAAAGTTTTTGAAGTCATAAAATTATTTAAGATTATGGCCCATCTCCTCTCACAGAGAGGAGGCCTGTGTCCCAGCAGTGGGAGAACATTAATAGGCTGATGAAGTGATGTGATGTGTATTTTAAGCAACTTATTATTAGTATTTCTTTGTTTTACTTTTTTGCTTGTATCAATTTAAATAAAGCACCTGCCATGTTATCTCTTCGCCACCCTTGGTTGACTGGTAGAGAATGCCTAAGGAAGGCATTAGGTCCGCCATTGTACCTTTGTGCATAAAGTTTTAAATAAATAAACACACACTGGCTATGACTATTTAAATAGCAGATAACTATATTTCGCACAATTTTAAGTAGTTCTTAGGTTATCGTTGTGTCCGTGCGAGGTCAGCGCTAACAAAGAAACTGGATACAATGTGGGTGGCCTAGTAAAGACTTGTTCTTTACGGTTCCTTAACCAAAAGGTGCACACGATCTTGGACAATATCTCGGTGGTGCCCTCTGCCTGTCTGTTACAGCCTTACAGGGTCTGATTCTTTCTAACCGTAAATGGTTGCTGGCTCCTCCGCTGTTCTTATCTGATTAATTTGGTTGCAGGATCAAAAAATCAAAAACATTTTATTTTACGGTTCGGGTTAGTCATTTCCTATGGAGAAGAACCGGCAAGAAACTCCATGGTTACTCTTTTAAAAAAATGGTTTGGTTTTACAATATTTCCATGTTACAGCATTATTACTTGGATATGGGGGGACAACGTAGGCCCGACAATAAGTTGTAAGAAATAAAAAATAAAATGTAAAACGAGATAAAAAGTTAACAAATGTTAACAAGCATCTGGAAATCTAGAAGGCCTACAATGTTCACACATTCACAAAACAATCGGTAAAAGAATCTATACAAAGGTAAAAAAAAACAAATAAAGACAAATCCAAGACAGTTTAACTGGTTGAATGCCGTATACCGAAACAATTAAAAAGCTATTGTTTCTTGCGTGGATCCACGTTTCGGGCACTCAAGAGGATCGTGTCTCCGAGAATAGTTGAGCTTCATCCACTCAAAGTTTTTCTGGCACTCGGCACTGTTGATACTGGCTTTTTTTTTTTTATTTGTTATGGGTTTGCTCTTGACTCTAGTCTAGGTCATAGGTGACAGGGACAGAGTCTACGATGGAGTGAGCTTACCCAGAAGAAGCCTGTTCACTCTAACTTTGAAGAGATTCGGGTTGAATGCGTTCGGAAACACAGACGCAGGTAGTGAGTTCCATTCATTCGCTGTGCGCATTATAAAGGATGTTTGGAAGCGCTTGGTTCGAATTGGTGGAATGGCAACAAGGTAAGGATGATAACTTGCAGTGCGTCTAGATGTCCGATGGTAGAAGGGGGCTGGTGGGATGAGGTCATGGAGTATTTGAACACACTCACCGAAGTACAGTCTGTAGAAGACCGACAAGCAGGCAACTTTGCCTTTCAGTAGTTGCCGTATTTGTGAATAGTGTTGCGGGTTTCGTCCAATCAAAAGAAGGTAGCCTACTGAAGTTTTCCCAGAATAATTAAAAAGAAGGTAAACTATTAATCTTAATCGGTTGGTGTGATCCGTGTTCTACCCAGACTTGCACATAAACTTAACCCTGTTTGGAACAAGAAACCTGTCGGTCCCCACAGTTTATGATGGCAGAAGCTTTTTACATTAGACATGAGGCATCCATCAAGTAAACTTGCAGAGGGCACGTTATGTTTTTTTATGTATTCAAAAGTGGTGTGCGGTTGTGTTAGGTTCTGGTTTACGGATAACCACTATATTTTCATCATCTTAGAAATAACAGGGTTCTCCGAGATGAAAACCACCAGAGCATCTCCCTTTTCCCCTTATTGACCATACGAAGTTTTGAGCCGAACACCACTCCTTTCTTGCCAATGGGACCACCCACTTTTAAGAAGGGTATGGATGCTAGAATTGCGTCAAAACATGTTGTTAGGGTTCCGTACCCAAAGGACTCCGCGGTCCGTCTGTCTGTCTGTCTGAATGTTGAAATTTTCACAGATGATGTATTTCTGTTGCCGCTATACCAACAAATACTAAAAACAGAATAAAATAAATATTTAAGTGGGGCTCCCATACAACAAACGTGATTTTTTTGCCGTTTTTTTGCGATATTGGTACGGAACCCTTCGTGCGTGAGTCTAACTCGCACTTAGCAGGTTTTCAATGTGTTATTTCCTCACAGTTTATTCCAGTTTTTAGTGCATTTAAACGGTATGTTTCACTGAGCTTTTACATTCACCCGGCCGACCTGAAAGTACCGTGAAAGTCGGCAACACCTAACATAACTTAGCTTTCTGCTGGCTACATAAAATATTAGCATTCAAACTTGAACATAACGACTGCCTTAGTAATAGAGTTGTTTTAGAAATATAATACTGCTGTCAATACCCTTGTAAATATTTTATGGCTTGGGAAAAGTTGAGTGAAATATGTAATTTAGCTTATCACACGGTTTTTACAAGTTCATTTTAACTGAAGGTGTGTTTTTGCAATGCATTTAATTTTTTGACTTATATTGGTCTTATAATAATTAGCGCAGAACCTAACTACCTATCTGAAATGGTCTTAATTATAATAGTTACTTTTAGGAAAGGAGGCGCCTATTGAAGGGTCAATAGGCGCCTGGGCTTTTGCGTGAAATACCAGGGAGTGCGATTTTTATCTCACTAAAAAGCACCCGGTGATCACCATCAGCTCATAGCTCCGTGGCCTCTTAAAAGACCACCCGGAACCCAATCTGTGCAACGCTTATTAGGGCACAAGCCTTTTTATCGTTGAGAAATGCTCATGCATACTGCGCTACCACGGGGAGATAGCGCAGTTATGTGAGACTCCAACCCACTAAAACTCCACGGTGTCCTCCTGTGCCGCTTATGGCGGGAAACACGGGCACGCGTTAGCACTCACCGCGAACCCGCCGCGGCTGTCCGTCACCGGACCCTCCTCGAGGGAGCACATTCCATCACCGGCGCACCAGAACACACTGTACGCCGTGACCATCCCAGGGACCAAACCAGAACATGGGCGCCAGACGACCTCGTGTATGGCACCCTTGGTCCCTAGGGCACATGCCTGAGCCCCACTGTGCACGGCAGCACGTAATGACTGTGCCCACCAAGTGACACCACTTGTTGGGCGGTGGTTATACCTAGTGTAGATGAATGTACCAACATGTTTATGTTTGATTTTCTAAACTACTTAAAATAATATCAAGAGGTAAAATTGTTTGTTCGGAGTGGACAATCTAGAGAAGAGCTGATCGGAGTGTGAGATCCTGAGTGTAAAATTAAACTTTTAATCCCGGTTAAACGCTATGTTTCTGGGGGATAAATAATGGTAGCGAAGCCACGTGAAAAAGAAATATCTATAAAATAGTAAACAGTTACAAAATGATAACATTTTACGTAAATAAGAAAGTATTTACGCCGCATTTGTTGGGTTTTCAACAAATTACTCGTGTTTTGCGAATTTTGTTTAGGTACCTATGGCAAAATATTGATATCGCCTGACTGGCTCGTTCTTTTGCATAAACAGTAAACACTGGAAAATACGTCTTAGGTATCTGTTAATAATGATAAGTAGGTCTAATAGCGTTTGGATAATGATAAGTAGGTCCCTATAATCAATCTGCCACCTTTTATGTACTATGTTGGGGTCGGCTACCCTCCAGTCCAAGGCTAAACATGCATTGCGGTTGTTAGCCGCGCGAATTTTATTCGCGTGGTTTTTAATCCGCGTATTAAATCATAACTCATATCAATTAATATCTAAGTATATATTTATACATATTAAATGGTTTTATTTATATTTCTTTTCTCTATTTGTTTTTCATTTAATTGCACCTGCCAAATTTTATCTCTGGTTGACTGGTAGAAAATGCCTAAGGCATTAAGTCCGCCTTTGTATTTGTGCATAAAGCTTAATAAGTGAAAAATAACTAACACGCACGGCGGATAAAATGCCGCGTGATTTTTGTGTCTTTCTATCTGTTCATGGAACATATAATATAGAGGTAACATTTTGGATGTAAAACTGGTTGCATTCTACGGTCCTTGAGGCTCCCGCAGACAGACGCAACGCGACGATGCGACAACGACGATACAAAGAAATTAACTAACATAATTGCTAGATGTTACTTTAATGTCCAAATAACTACTGTAAAAAAATGTAATATAGGGTCAGGTCAGGTCAGGGGTTTGGGAGCTGTGCCACCCACGTCCGTAGGAGTGTATCCCATTCTGATACCCTACACGTGGTCCCCGGGTGGTGCAAATCAGGTGACACCTACTGGTGGTAGGCTTCGGCCGAAGGCTTGCGACCACCCACCGAGCAAAAACGTACCGCCAAGCGGCCCAGCCGTGTTCCGGTACGATGCTCGGTGTAGCCACTAGAGAAGTCGGGTCGAGATAGCTGTTCCACTGCAGACTGACCAGCCTAACTCGCGCTGTTTTGGACGTATCGGGAGACTGTTCGCGGAGGGTAGCGGGATCCGAGGCACGGTGCACCGCTGGTCGACCGTAGGTAGTTGGAGCCCCAAGTAGTGTGCCAGCCACACACGAAAGGCTGCCCCGCCAACTGTCGAAAAATCCCAGAATGCGCCATCGTGCTGGTTGGCGACCAGAACACAGTGCCTGATGGACATCGGCGATGAGGCTCTGGTTAAGTCAAAGCTCCAGAGCCTTGAACATCGTTGTCGAGTTGCCAGCTTGTCGGTTTTTTATCGATTACATTTCGCGGAGTGTGCGATGGAATTGCATGATCTAATTCCGCCCAGCCCGTTTCATCATCGGACTACCAGACTTACAGTAATGCGCCATCGGTACAATGGTGGACATCCCACCCATACGCACTAAACGTTTTGAGAATACTTTTATTATGCGTACAGCTAAGGAGTGGAATTCTCTGCCGGAGTCTGTGTTTCCCGATAGCTACAATCTAGGAGTGTTTAAGTCAAGAGTGAATAGGTTACTTCTAGGCAAGCGTGCTCCATCATCGACCACATCATCGCTTACCATCAGGTGAGATAGTGGTCAAGCGCGAGCCTACATTAGATTTTAAAACAAATCCTGTACATAATACATCTGACATTACGACATTCCATGATAATTTAATATGACATGTATATAATAAATCTGACATTTTAATTTGTAATTTAAATGGTGTAATGTTTGAACATGAATTTATTGTAAAACTACTTGATTTGTAAGTCTAAAGTTCTATTAATTTGCACACCATCAGGTAATAATACAGTGTATCTATAGATTATTATTTGTAACACCTTTATCAACTTGTATTAAGCAAATAAATGATTTGATTTGATCACGCTTGTATACTTCGAAGTATTGGGTAGAGGTGCACCACGCACGTTTCACCAGATATATTTTAAGTCCCATGTCTCGTTCTACTATTAATATATTCGTTAAACATCATCATCATCATCAGCATTTTAATGTTGCCACTGCTGGGACACAAGCCTCCTCTATGTGAGAGAGGGAATGTGCCTTAATCCACCCCGCGGGCCCAGTCGTCACATGTCTTCGAATTTTTGGTTCTAGGACATGCCGGTTTCCTCACGATGTTTTCCTTCACCGTTTTTAGAGCAGTGGTGATGAAATAATTTACCTACACAAAGTAAAGCGTCTGCCTGGGTTCGAACCCACGACCTACGAAAGATAGGCCGGGGCTATATTACCATTGGGCCACAACTGCTCATTCGTTAAACAATTTCTATAAAAAGGCTTGTCGCATAGTCATAGCATTGTCGCATCGCGCCTGTCTGCGAGACCCATTATGATTGTCGTTTCGCTTTTAACTGATCCAATTGTCGTTTCTACGAAATATTAGGTCTCACTTTCATCACTTTGTACTCGTATGTTGAATATTTAGATATAAATAGAAGATACATAAATTAGGGTTACCAGTGCCATTGATAAGCAAACATGATGTAATTTAATTTGTAACTTTCATTTTCACACTGAGACTGCGACATACTTGGTTTTCCTCTCCAGATAATCAAAGAGTTAGGAATTTCGTTAATTCATGAATAACTTGTAGTAAGATTGTGCTCTTAACAAAATATATGATTGACTACAGCCACAGCTAGGCATTCTAGTCTCAAATCAACTTAGTTGTAGGTATTTGTGAAAAGTAGGTAATAAATAGTTACTCATTGTAAAAGTATTGGACAACCCCTTTTCACCCGACTACGAGGTGGGTTATGAGTCTGGCAGTCTATCAATGAATCTATGTGTTTATGGATGTTCATCTATTCCTCCGTAGCTCCGAAAGTACTTATCAGCTAGATTTGAAAAATTTATGTATTTTTGGATTTGAGATTTGTGTTTTAGAGCAGTGGTGGCCCATTGGTATCGGCCGCGACTTACAAGTTGTAGGTCGTGGGTTCGAGCACAGGCAGGCGCTTTATTTTGTGTAAATTATTTCATCACCACTGCTCTCAAAAACGGTGAAGGAAAACATCGTGAGGAAACCGGCATGTCCTAGAACCAAAAATTCAAATACATGTGACATCCACCAACCCGCACTGGGCCCGCGTGGTGGATTACGGCCCATCTCCTCTCACAGAGAGGAGCCCTGTGTCCCAGCAGTTGGAACATTAATAGGCTGATGATGTGATGTGTGTTTGAAACACGCGGTGTATCCGGTATTGTCCGGTATTGTCCTATGAATATGGCAGCTAAGAAACACAATACTGGACCCAAAAAAAATTAGTAAAGTACGAATGCATTGAATCAAATTAATCATGTTTTTGTTTTCAAACCTTGATCACCTGTCGGCTACCTAATGGCCTGTTTCGGTGCGTCTGCAAGTAGTCGTCGCAGGCGCCGGTGCCGGTCGGCGGTCAACGCTCGCGCGGGGTCGACGCACCTGCGGGGCCTTGCGTGGCCTTCTGGCTGATGCAACCCTCATGCCCTCATCCTGCTTGGTTTACTACTTGTTTTATGATGGACAGTTGTTAAGCTTTTCCTGTTATTAAGTCAGAAATCTATTTGTACAGTCGTAAAGGTTAAAGAGATTTTATTACAGATGTTTTGAAAACTAAAAGTAATATTGATTAATGTTTGGTGAGGTTTTCTTATTTCTATTATATATTTAATTAATTCTGTTGTTTATCCTTATCTAACTACAAACTTTGAATAGATTCTATATTATTGTTTAATGGGAGTCCTAGCAAAATTTACCCGATATTTTATTGCAAATGTGACCACTTTATGCGTTGTCATAAAATTGATGCGCCTATGAGTAGTTTTCAATACGGTTTAGTCACGTTTCTTAGCTCTAAGATGTATTGAAAAAATATAGGACGCGACTATAAAATACTATTCAAACGTAAGCCACTAAATACGAGGTCTCTGATAGCTCAGTTTATTTCCAGACTCCTTGAAGGCCGAAGATTTTTCATACATAAACTCATATATTTTTTAGTGGTATATCTTCTCTTTTTTTGGGTGGAAGGCAGACACTACAAAACGCAACCCTGGCCGGTACGATAAGATCGATCGAGATACCAAGATTTTTCGTAAAACACTTCTTCATAGAAGACTTGATTTATTTGCATTTGACAACTACCATATCTATTTCCTGAACAGCATCATATACCACCAACTAAGTATCTGACAGACACCATCAATCTTCGACAGAATCACGACTTTACATAAACATCAAACAAATATGTTTAAAAAGCTTTTTTTTTTAAGTCGGTAAAAAAGCCGTTAAAATATTCAAATACAAAGCAAATATTGGTTCTATCGAATAAAGTTAAGTGCGTACAAAATTTATCGCCATTAGAACATTATAGCCGTCTGATCTGAGCTGCGCAAAAGCAATAAAACATACATCTTATGACTCTCTAGATAGCAATGAGATAAAGGTGAAGGTTCATAGCTTCATAAGTTCTACCTACGTTATGGGTAGGTACAATGTCACTGGACAGAATTTTAAAAGATAAAGTGTTGTTATTGCACCTAATGATAATATTATTACTCTCCACTTGGTGTTCGTTGCTCTATAGTCAAAGTCCAGGGAACGAAGACTTTTCTTAGATTTCTGTAGCGATCATTTACTTATTTTTATTGGTTTCGATTCCTTGAGGGAACAAAACGCGCACTCGTTTCACACCCGCGCGACCCAAAATTTAGTAGTTTTTTTGTACTTTCCTTATTATTCTATGACTTTAAAAAAAAAAGCCTCAGATCAAAATGTAGATAATTAAATTGTCTTTGAGATGGTGTCAATTTTATTAAAATACACCCAGCGGTTTTGATGTGATTGTCGTTTTTTTGTCCGTTTTAGACATAACTTTACAAATTAATTACACTATGTTACACGAATGACGTTTGGCGCACGGTTGGCGCAGTGGTTGAGCGATTGACTGCTGCGCTGCGTGTCGCGGGTTCGATTCCCGCACGGAGCAAATATTTGTATGATCTACAAATGATCTACAAATAGTTGTTCCGGCTCTGGGTGTTTGTGTATGTGTAATTATATTTTTGTTAACGCACCCACGATACAGGAGAAATTCCTAGTGCGGGGCAACGTTTTTTAAAAAAAAAAAAAAAAAAAAAATGAAACTCAAAATGTTCTTAGATAAAATTATTAAGAAAATGGTCTAGTTCAACATATATTTTTTCCAAAAAATTACGACTAGCGGTTTAGACGTGATTCTCATTTTAAAATCAGCTACTCAAGGGTATCTGCGCCTTAATGCTCATGCATACTGCGCTACCACGGGGAGATAGCGCAGTTATGTGGGACTCCAAACCACTAAAATTCCACGGTGTCCTATGCCGCTTATGGCGGGAACACGGGCGCGCGTTAGCACTCACCGCGAACCCGCCGCGGCTGTCCGTCACCGGACCCTCCTCTGGGGAGTACCCACATCACCGGCGCACCAGAACACACTGTGCGCCATGACTACCCCAGGGACTATGCAAATGGGTGCCAGACGACCCCGTGTATACCCTTGGTCCCCTTGTGACGGGTCAAGGTCAATGGCCCCGCCAATTACCATTTTTCTCTTCTCTTCATCCTTCTCCCCTGCGGCCCCACCGCGTCCGCCATCAGTCGGTGGCGACCCCGTCCAGGCCGCGGAAGATAGGGAGAGCGTCGAACCGAAATACCAATACTCCTCTCCCGCCGGGGCCTCCAACCCTCAGCCGCAATATCGTATGGGTACGGGAGGCCCCATGCGACATCGCGGCTCGCCTCAGTTGCGATGTCGCCCAGACAACACCCAACCTACATGTTTGCCGCTACGTCGTCGGATTATCGGCGGAAGCCCTGATTAGCGACTCCTCCTCGTGTTCCTCTTAGCTTCACCGTGGGTTACCAAGCCACGGTTACTGAGCCCCCCCGCCTTGACAATGCGGGAACCCACCGAGGGGGGTGCTTGCCTGCCCTGAACGTTGATTATTGGTATCACAGATTGATAATGTGTTTTCATTTCTCATACTCGGAAAGTAGTGTTTAGGAAGATGCTACTTCCCACCTTTGGGCGGGTAAGACTCACAGTAATTTCTTCCCTCCCTAGGGTAGGAATAAAGTTTAAAAATAGAACTAAATTTGGTTAGGCAGTTGTAAAAAGTCTAACATAATTAAGAAATAAATGCTACGGTCTTCTGAGCGTATAAACGGCCAGAGTGAATTTAAAAAAAAAACTAAGCACGTCCGCCCGCGGCAGTGACGCGGTGTGTTCCATAGTTAAAATTTTAAATAGACTATAGATTTTGGCGGGATACTAACTCTGTAAGCTGTATCGAAATCTCGGATTAAGACTAATATCTTATTAAAAATGAGTTCAAGTGATTCTGAAACGTTGACCCCAGATTCTGTTAAAGACAAGGCAAATACAGTTATCGAAAATCTTATGCCAGAAATTTCAAAGGAAAGATACTTAAATACATACAATGACTTTACGAAGTGTCGAGCAGATAAGAAAATAAAATCATTTTCCGAAAGTGTACTTTATTTTTTCTTACATACTTCAATGGACTATCTGGCAAAATAAAGCCTTCTACGCTATGGAGCAGGTATTCAATGCTCAAGAGTGCACTAAGAGTAAAACACAATGTCGATTTGAAAAGATTCCATAATCTAACATCGTTTCTGAAAAGACAGTCTCAGGGGTTCAAGACCAACAAATCTAAGGTTTTCACCTCTTACGAAGTGAAAACATTTTTTAAATTTATTTGGCAGTGAAGGTAAGCTATAAACGTTTATCTACGTAGGGAGCGGTCTTTTACTCAAAAAATAAACCTCGATCCCAACGACTTTACTCTGATATGTATTATAGATAGGTTTCCATAAAAAGAGGCGATCATATCAATCAAACACACTGACCAGATTGCGTAAATTGAGAGAAAAGACGTCGGATAGGCGTGCATTTCTGGAGTAAAAGATCTCTGCTTGTTATTCTATCTACAAAGGAACCTAAAAGATTAATAATAATTAAGTATTTTTTTTCTCATTTATTTAAGGGATTTTTGTACACAAATGTGACGATGTCAATCCCATTGTGCTTTTACAGGTATAAACTTACTTCCTAAACTAATCATAATACATAGTATAAAACATAATCTAATTATTTCTTATCTAACAGAAAGGTATACAATATTTTTGCTGCTTCAGAAGTTGGTTTAGCTAAAATACCATGAAACATTCCAACATCCACTACCGACAATTTCATTGAAATGAGAAGTGCATTTCTCTTATTTGTATATCGGACACATTCCACCAACACATGCTGATACATTTTCACAGGTGGTGTTGATACTCGGTATAAGCGGCGCCTGCAGAAGAAGTGAACTCACAAATTTAAAAATTAACGACTTTGAAAATCAAGGCCAGTTATTACTCGTAAAATTGACTAAAACAAAAACAAGTATCGAGCGCACGTGTGTTGTACGAGAAGGGTTAGAGACACAAATAGTAAAAAATATCAAAAAGTCAGACCTAATGACATAAAAACGAATCGCTTTTTTCTCAACTACCAAAAGGGAAAATGCTATAAACAAGTTATCGGTAAAAATAAAATTACAGGTATGCCAAAGCAAATAGCAACTATTTGAATTTACCAAACCGTGAACAGTATACTGGGCTTGTTATAGAAGAACGTCAGCGACATTAGCCGATTCTAGGGCGAACTTGACAATGATAAAAAGACATGGAGGATGGCAATCCAGCACAGTTGCGGAAGGCTACATTGAGGATTAGAATTTAATTGAGACTATAAATTTACGCTCCACTTCGCCTCAACAAACTACTTCAAAGGAGTCTGCGCCATGGATTCCACCGTCTAATCAAATTCTGGAGTCTCCTACTTTTACAGAAATTCAATACAGCCAAATTTGTCTTATCATATCAAACAGTGCAAATATTCCGAACAAAAATGTAACTTTAAATTTCACAAATTGTTCTAACTTCTCAATTAATTTTAAATAGGTACTAATCATGTTACTATTATCAATATATATTTACAAAAAAACTATTTTTTTTTACTTTCCTTATATTCGAAATGAAAAGTAGAGTGCTTAACACGGGTGAAATACATCAATTCCTACTCGGATGAAATACCTTGTATGGGAATTTGATTCCTTTCGACCCTCGTGTAACAATCTACTATTCTAATGCCGGGGGCCGGAATTCTGGAGACCGTAATACAGGTTCTTATTACCTTCCACAGGCACCAGAGTTTCATGACCATTTGTTTTGTGTATTTTGTTTTATGCCAATAAATTATTTTTTATTATTTGATCTTTATATCGACTCATTCTAGTTGATCCTTTGTCTACTTACATTTTGTTATTTTTTTTGGGACATTCACATTTTACTTTGCTACTCCTTTAGGCCAGAATCAACATTGGTGACCCCCAGAAAAGCGCTGAGTCAATGAATGAAACTTGATGAATCCCGGTGAAAAGATTCAACAGTCTTCGATCCCACAAAGAAATTAATCAGAAAGGAACAGAGGAGGAGTAAGAAATAAAAAACCAAAACCTTGTCGTTACAAAATTGCCAGGGGCCCCATCATTTACTATACTTCCGATTTACTTTTGCTTTGCCATCCACGTCAATATGGACTAGCCAAGCAACCAACTTCAGCTACATTGTCTGCAAGACCAGAATGTTAGGAAATTGACTCTAGCATCACAGGACTTAGACCTGTGACGCTTTGGACAGCAATTACTAATGGAAAGATGAAAGTTTGTTTATCTGACCTAGGAACTTGAAAATACGTCAATGATTCGCATCGGGTGATACGTAATAAATCCATAAATATATCACGTGCTGGTACTATGCGTGTGGAAAGGACCTCAGATCAGTAAGACTTGGTACTTAGGACTCTACCACATTTATTATATGCACCGGCAAAGTGTGAAACACTGCCGGCATCTGTGTGGCCTGCTACCTATGATCCAGGCCCCATGTTCATGGGAACATAAAATAAATGTTTTTAATTGTTTTTTCACTCTTTTATTAAATAAAACAGTAATTTTTACAGAGCAGCGTGGTTTCAGTTGAGAGTAATTTTATTCATGTTTACGTCTTTTTAGTTCAATTCATAAGCAGTTGGGTGTTTATTTATAACTTTTCAGTTACCTATAACTTTTTTTCGAATTACTGTTAAACATATAAGTGTTATATATTTTTGTAATCACCTCTTAAAACCCTTCATGTTGATACCCAACAAGAAGGGTTTGGAAGAAAAAACAAATTGAGAACCCCCACATATGGCGCCCACCATATTATCTTTTTAAATTTTAATGTAAATCCGCAATATTATCTTTTTCAATTTTAATGTAGTCAGTGATACTTGCAAGGTTAAGACGAATCGATTGACGTAAGAATCATCAAAATCGGCCTGCGTGTTTGGTCTCTAGAACGCCACATAGGAACAAACATAGTTAGACTGGATAAATACATTACCCTCCTTAGGCAGTCGGGTAAAAAAGGAAATTCATGTATGAAAAGAATATCTACAAGTTTTGCAGTATGCTTTACTTTTCTGTAAAGTTATCGTGGCTTTTGCCAGTGATGGCATAATTATGGCTCTGAGACTTTTTTTTTAATTTGTTATAGGCTCGCGTTTAAGTGATGATGTGGTCGAAGGTGAAGCACGCTTGCCTAGAAGCAACGTGGTCGCTTACAATGGGCTTTATCAGAAAGCTTACAGTCACTCAAAGGGCAATGGAGAGGGCTATGCTCGGCGTTTCCTTGCGTGATCGAATCAGAAATGTAGAGATCTGCAAACGAACCAGGGTTACCGATATAGCCCGAAGAATTGCCAAACTTAAGTGGCAGTGGGCAGGGCACATTGCTCGCAGAACGGATGGCCGATGGGGCAGAAAGGTTCTGGAATGGTGACCGCGAACCGGAAGACGTTGCGTTGGAAGGCATCCCACCACGTGAACCGATGACCTGGTGAAGGTTGCGTGGATCCGCTGGTTGCGAGACGCACGGGACCGGTCAATGTGGCGACGCTTGGGGGAGGCCTATGTCCAGCAGCGGACGTCTGTCGGCTGGTGTGATGATATGATGAATCGTGGCTACTACCCTGGGCACATCAGAGGATTATCAGGGTACTTATCTTGTGATTACCCTTTTAATACAATGCCATTATAAGATTAATAATTTACAGATTTTGAAACGGTATTAAAGATTGAAAGTCATTATCATCATGCAGTTGATAAGAATACATCACTTCTCAGTAGTGAAGTTTATCGCAAATTGATAGTGTAAGTAACTAAAGTAAATACTCATTACACTACTGATTACAATGAGGCGAATTAACTATTTAGATAGCACTAGTCGACGGTACGAACAATATTGTGCGCTGGATTAAAATGCATGCTATCCCAATCGACAACACGTGCGAAAGAGATAGATGCTGTGATGAGTAGTAAGAAGCTAGTTAGCGTACGAATACACACTTTTGTAAATTTGTAGCGAAATGGATGATGATTTAGGACGAAAACGAGCGCGCGAAATTTTATAAACAGACTTTTGGGAATATGGATATCATGAAAAAGCTACTAAATGTATCCATTCAACTACATTGTACATATGACTGTTTTGCAACTTTCCTTCTTCTTATGGTATTTATTTTCGACCAAAGATGCGTTAAAATTAGTGTTGAAATATGGAACTTTCGACGCGCATTCAAATAGATATATTTTTTTACTTTATTGTTTCCATACAGGGCTACATACATACGCACACAGACAAATTGATATCATTTATTATTTTGAACGTTCACCGTCCAACAATGGAGTAATCGCCAGACTACGTTTGTATGGAAGAATGATCGACTAGGGCAACTTTAAATCAACGTTGTGCATTCAGTAGGTAAGTAGTTAAAGGAGAGTAAACACATTAGTAAGTAAAGTTCTGGGGTGGTACCGCGAACCGGAAGACGTTGCGTTGGAAGGTCTATCCTCAAGGTGGACCGATGACCTGGTGAAGGTTGTGGGGATCCGCTGGATGCGGGACGCACGGGACCGGTCAATGTGGCGTCACTTGGGGGAGGCCATTGTCCAGCTGTGGACGTCTGTTGGCTGAAATGATAATGAAACCCATTCGTCTGTTTAGTTAGCACACAGGTTACAATCCGCAATCTGCGCAATACTAGAAGTATGCTACTCGCTTCGTATAAAACCCTTTCCCTGAACCGCGCCGTCATGAGTACTTGCAACTAGATAGCGAGTCGTCTCGTGTTCCGGTCCGCCATTAAGTTGGAGTCGTACTATATTCTTATCTGTTATGAAAAACTAGAGCCATCAAATCATTAGATCGGAACCGCAATCAAAATATTAACGAAGACGGAAAATAACAAAATAAGTGAACTGTTAAATCATCGGAAGGTGTAAAACTATTTAGATAATTGTATTACGCGGCCGTGGGAATTAGCCATTGTTTTTATTTAATTGAGGTACTAATAAATTACTAAAACTTTCTGTCCGTCCGTCTGTTGGCCTGTCACACAGGACTGTTTATTTATAATCGATACCCAAATACATAAATGTAACTCATCCTCGTCTGTGGTCTTTACTAGGGCAAACAGTCGATTTGTTGTTTAATAGAATATCTGTACAATAATATTGGAACGAATAGTACTAACAAATAATGTTTTTGAATTTCTGCGACGCAAGTCGGAGGCATAAGCGTCATCATACAAATAAAGCTGAGATTGTATGAGTCACTGTTTGTCGGTAATCTACGTTGAAACCTATCATTGTTTATCAACAACAGCGCCCTGTGAAGTGTAGATCACGATCGCCAATTAAGCCAAATTGTTTTTCATCAAAAATGCCATTGATTCGCTGATTGCAATCATTGAACCTACGAATTTCGTTTTTAATAAAGTATTGGCTGGCAAAAAACGTTCAGTTCGAAGCTAAACAAGTTTTTTGAAGACAAACTTCGACAACACGTTATTTTCATAGTCATCAGGAAGGAACTTCTCTTTTCCCAATTCCTATTGGGACCGGCGCGGCGTCTCATTCTTCGTCTTCCATCATACGTCTTTGTCAGCCGTCATATTTATGTATTCACGTCTTTTCTAGACGTAACGAAGTTAGCTTTTGGGCGGAGCTAGGCTGGCTATGCAATATTTGTAAGTATGTGAGAACCATGTTCCTATTTATCAAATTAAGTAATTTACCTGTTAGTGCTTTATACCTATACGTAGTATACTCGTAGTAGTGCTGGGTGCATCGTCCTCACGTATATGAATTTATGTGTGTATGTAAATGTTTTAAAACACTTTTTAAAAGAGTATGTGTGGAGTTTCTTGCCCGTTCTTCTCCATGACAAGCTACTTTTCCGAATGGACGGTAGAATCTATTATTATTAACTACAAATTTATATTTTTGACGAACACCGCTTAATGACCTAGTTGAAATTAAGAATTTTTGTCTTTCTCTTTGTCTTTATGTTCTGCATCTGAGGAGTCCCACTAGTACTACTACATCGAAGTTACACCGTTACCTATTATAAATTACTGTATTCTCTCTTTCTTGTTAAAACATGGACGAATAAGGATCACCAAATGACATCGGTTTCCCTCCGAAGTTGAATTTAGACTAAAATATTATAATCTTGGTCCTAGATGTTATTTTTAATTGCTTTTTGTTACTTGTTTCTTTTACTAACTAGAATATTATATACATAGGAAGAATATAGATTTAAGTATGTAGGTATGCATGTAATAAATAAACGAGATAGCAAAAAACGCAGACCGGACGAAAACGTTTAACGAACAACGGTTTTATTGATATCTCTAAATTATAGACGTTCAAAAGCTGGCCATGATTTCGACAGAGCATCACAATAATAGTACACCTATCAGGATCAGGAAATAAGATCACGGAAACAATAATTCTGATTGATTCTTCCTATATTGTGATCTGCTTGATCTCTGTGTTGGATATTGTTATTTTTTTATATATATGTGTGTTTATTTATGTATCAATTGTGCATAAATTATAGTAGGTGTTAATTAATTAATATTTGCAATAGATTTATGGCACAGTTTAAATTCATGATCGTGATGTTTAAATTAATAGTTCTGTTAATCTTTTTTTTTTTTAATGTCGGAGTTTTGACTTCAAAATATTTGTCTTATTGTAAATACATAAATAATGTAGGTATTAATTTTTCGAAATTGATAGGTAAAATTCTTTCGAAAATCTTCATCATCATCATCCACAGACCACAGTCCAACTTTGCCCAATGCTGGCTTTTCTTTTCTTGTGCCTACCCCACGGAGCACACAACCAGTCCGTGGCCTACCCCCACGCTCTTGTGTCAACCTCACCCAAGTTCAACCAACAATGGCTACTTTACCTATCGTCTGCCCATCTTGCCACCGGACGCTGGTGGTCATTTGGTCGTCGGCCAGATGGGCAGAGTCGTCCGGTGGCGAGATGGTGATGTCTGATATTACCTTCTTTCTTTTTTAACCGAATTCAAAAGGGAGTAGGTCCTCATTTAGACTCATCATCATCATTTCAGCCGAAAGACGTCCACTGCTGGACATAGGCCTCCCCCAGGCGTCGTATCGTCTTCCGGTTCGCGGTCGCCATTCCAGAACTTTTCGGCCCCATCGGCCATCCGTTCTGCGAGCAATGTGCCCTGCCCACTGCCACTTAAGCTAGTTAATTCTTCGGGCTATGTCGGTAACCCTGGTTCTCTTGCGGATCTCCACATTTCTGATTCGATCACTCACATTACATTTAGACTCTCTCTTTTTTAATATTTGTTACCTCAGAAATTTTATTAGGTGAACCAATTTTGATTATTCTTTTTCATTTGAAAGCTGGAGCTTCTCATGTGGTCCCATTTAAATTTCGTTAAGATCTGATGAAGAATTTCGGAGATATACAACAGAACTCTTAAAATGACTCATAAAGGACGGTAAATCTATCGGGATAGCTGCAATTGCATGTCTGTTTATTGTTTATTGATTTAAAGTAGTACGCAGATGTGTACAGTTCACCCTGGTACGTTACACTCTCACTCCATCGGTTTTGTTCAAGTTTCATGTTACTCGCGTATACTATTCTGGCATTATAGTACCTTACTATTGTATAGAACTTACCCATTATGTATACACAGCTAATCAAAAACATTTTTTATTGTTTGACACATCTACATCGCTGTCTACTCCATCGTCTCCGGGATACAAGTCAAACCTACATCAACAATTTTATTATCTCCAGGTTTAAAGGTTTATTGACTCTTCTCAGTCTCAGAATATCTGCACATTAAAATTTAACCATTTAATATATAATTAATTGTCTAGACTGTGTACAGACGATAACCCCTCATTTGCGCTTTTGATGTTCTTCGCGATTATAACAATTAAACTAAGTTATTGCTGCAAATAATCGAGTGTATATTAAAATATGGTTATTCTTGGAATGAATGAAGAATCGTGCAAGATACGGACATATTTACATGTGCAAGCACTGGAATATTAATAGCATTTTGTTTGAGATAACGGAATTAAATGCAATAGTCGCCATGATAAACAGGATGTGCGTCATGTTTAAGAAGATGTCTACTTGACCGTGAACCAATTCCGAGAATCGTGAAACATTTGATTTCTGTGGAGGGTGGCAGGAGTCCGCTGGATGCGAGACACCCGGGACCCGTCAATGTGGCGCTGCTCGGGGGTGGCCTAGGTCCAGCAGTGGACATCTTTCGGTTGATATGATGTCCATCATGGGTACCTATCACTCGTCTTTCGTGAAATAACATGTAGGTCTTCTAAGCTTCAGTGTACTTAATTCAAGGAAAGTTGTTTGCCGAGAATAATATTGGACACACAGACTAACCATCAGGTGCTTGTGAGACAGTGGTCAAAAGTGAGCATACTGATTTTTTTTGTGCTTTTCACAAATAAGATATTCTTGTAAAAAAAAAACACAATTCAACTTTTTACATAACCTAACCCGGTTGCTGTACATTTCAGGTGGTATTGCAGACGGATGGCGTATGCGTGTATGAACTGTGGTTTGGCCAGATTATTTTATTTACTTACTTATTGGATGAAAGTCCGTTAAACAACTGAGTTCATAGATCCTAAAAATGGCTGAAAAAAAATTATTCTAAGAAGCGCCTTTTAAAAAACTTGTGAAAAAGAAGAAACAACAAAAAGCCACATTGTACGTTTATTAGATATACGTAAGGTAAATAGACAACCTGCAAATACTTTTTACATAACCTAACCCGGTTGCTGTACATTTCAGGTGGTATTGCAGACGGATGGCG
Organism: Orthosia incerta; assembly: GCA_948252205.1. Classification (NCBI taxonomy): domain Eukaryota; kingdom Metazoa; phylum Arthropoda; class Insecta; order Lepidoptera; family Noctuidae; genus Orthosia; species Orthosia incerta. The sequence continues at coordinate 9,101,638 of OX411744.1, read as the reverse complement.
TATGCGTGTATGAACTGTGGTTTGGCCAGATTAATTTATTTACTTACTTATTGGATGAAAGTCCGTTAAACAACTGAGTTCATAGATCCTAAAAAATGGCTGAAAAAAAATTATTCTAAGAAGCGCCTTTTAAAAAACTTGTGAAAAAGAAGAAACAACAAAAAGCCACATTGCTCGTTTATTAGATATACGTAAGGTAAATAGACAACCTGCAAATACTTTCCAAGTAATAAAAGTAACTGAACATCAGCCCATTTCGAATGTTTTCGATAACTTTAATAGTAAGGGTTTTTATATTTTACCTAGATGCCTAAATAATATTTATTGCATCTGGTATTCATGATTGCATTCGGAGTTCTTATTTCAAAATGAAACTCCTGCAAGTTTATTTAAAGCAATTTAGTTATATCACGCAGCAGAGTAGTTAAGTTAATCACAACAACCATTTCAAAGGCGCTTTCTATTACCCGCGGCTTCGCTCACGTGTTCTATCTCTAACCCAAAGGAACCCTGCATTTTCTAGAACAAAAGTAGAAATTCGATGATTGTATCTACATATCTAGATCTTTCCAAAAGTGAAATCATTATAGTAATGGAATTAGGACTTGTAGAGAATTACTTTTAACAAATATAAACCCTAAAGCCCTAAGTTGCTAACACGAGGTTAAATTGTCAATATTGTATGATATACTGTCAATATAACCTTGTTTTAGTTATGCAAAAAATTCTGGGTTAAGTTTTTTACGCAATGGGCCTAAAAGGATTTTTTTTTCTGTTTTTTTTTTCAGAAATGTCAAGTTCGTAGTATATGTAGGTATGTTATGATGGCACCAGATGGCATTCTGTAAGATCTGCGTACCTGAGGAAAAGACGTGATTTAATGTGTATTTTTACTTCAACTATTAATGTTTAAATTTTGATTCGATTATTATGACTTGTCACTCCATATGACATTTTTAATAAAAAATAAGATCCCATTTTTATAAAAAATTAAAACTGATTCAAAAACTTCAAAGAGTTGTGCCCGTTTTCACCGATGTCCCCTATACTACCACCTAAGTAGGGATCTTTAGCTTAAAAGCTCCCCCAAACTGGCCCCTAAATTTAATTTCGTTTCACCACCATTTCTGTCACCTAACTAGGGGACACATATCTGTGACGTTTTGTTTTCGATAATAGTGACTGTCTTGGTCTTTGAACTTATCGATACTTTAAAACAAGACAGATTTTTATGAAATTTTCTAAAATATTCACTTATATAGATACTGTTATTAATTAATGGGATATTATAAATTACATATCAAATAAAATAATCGTCTATCAATACATACTCATCATTTATATTCGTTTTTACATCAAATAACTTACTTCACTACAAATAAACTAAATGTTTAGCAAAACTCAAACTGCAGATAATTCGAAATTATACATCAATATGACATTACTTTTTTCCTCATAATGCAATACAGTTAAATTTATTTTTGTACAAAAATACTACATACATAGCAGAAATACTAACTGCACAGCAAATTTTCCATATTTCGTAGCAAAATAACTATCTCAGTCGCATATTAACCAGTAAGTACAACAAAACCTGTTCATCACATTTGTCCTAATTTTCAAGAAGTCATTAGTCCAAGAGCGAGCGAAGCGAGCTCGGGGACTTAGGGCACCCCGACACGGACAGGTTAGGTTCAAAACAAAGCGAGCGAACTCAGCTCCCGTCATCTTCTTCGTGTTAGGTTACTTTAGACCCTTTAGACAGAAATAGGAGCCCCGCGCAGCAGGGCTCCGTCGACATTGTCGTTAAATAGTAATTGTAAAAACTTTAACCATGGATTTAAAAGAAAAAGAGTTAACATGTATGATGTGCATTAAGATTATTAGCTGTGCATTAATAAAAAAGCTTTTGCTTTAGGAAAAATCGCTGTACGCTGCGAAAATAAATTGTAGTGTGTTTAGTGATATTTTGCGTTGAATATTTTGCTGCGCAATCAGTAATTTTGATGAGAATTCGGAATTTTATTGCATAGAAAAATAATATTTTTTGATTTGCGTTTAAATACTACCCTTAATTAATCATGTTTTTATAGCAATCATAAATATTATTTCATTCATATTTTTAATTAATTTCATATTTTCTCGCTTACTGACTCTGTGCATCATCACGAAACCTCGCGTGTTATCTGTGGTGTTTGTATTTGACACTTCTCTTTTGTGTCGTAAGTTGGTACTGCACTGACGTGAGATGAGATTTGGTCGTTTGTATTGGTTTTAATGTAAATTGATTTTGAATTTATTTTACGTGTATTATATATTTTTATTTTAGTTTTTTATTGTCATTATTTAAGTTTTGTATGAATTGACATTATTACAGTGTCGGTTATTATTATGCCATTTATTCATTATATTTACATATTTTTACATTTTTAAATATTATTCCATAAGAAAAAATAAAATAAAATAAAAACCGGCTCCTGAGAGAGGATCTTCTAACGATACGCGCCGTGTCCAGGAGAACCACTTTTTGGATCAAGCCCTTGATCCAGCTGCCCAACGAGAGCGTCCTCCTTATTATTATTGCCATTATTATTATTTTTACCATTTTTTTACGGTTATTTTATGAACTCTACTTAGGACTTAAAAAAACATGCATATTCATATAATATATTATCAGGAAATACTAAGGTGTTTTCAATATTTTCCAATAAATACAACACTGAAGATTTATATAACTTATAGCTCCGAAAAAAGTTAAATTCATCAAAACTTTCGAAGTAGTTTGGTCGTTTCCGATATATTTGGTCTACGGCTGTTATTTACGTCGGATATTTTACAAACAGTTACTAAATTTTCAACAAATTAAAATAAAACACTGTCCATTTTCGTTGTTAATTTCGGCCACTTAAATTTAGGGGAGCTTTTAGCGTTTAACTGACCCCTTACTGTTAGTGAAATAGAAACCTTTAAAATTTAAAACTTTAAAATTAAATAAAACCATAAATGATCCAATCAAATCAAATTAAACCATGCATTTAGCTTAGATTTTAATTTCTACCTATTAAAAGAACTCTATTTTAAGGTTCCCCTAGTCGAAGGCACGAACTGTTAAAAAAAGTCTGATTATACAATTTCGCGCGTTCGGTTTCGTCCTAAATCATTATCCATTTCGCTACAAATTTGCAAAAGTGTGTATTCGTACGCGAACTAGCTTCCTACTGCTCATCACAGCATCTATCTCTTCCGCAGGTGTTGTCGGTTGATATAAAATGCATTTTAACCCCGCGCACAAAATAGTTCGTGCCGTCGACTAGATAAGAGATATATATATATCGCCCTTAAGATAAACCATCCGATCAGGTTTTATTCTTAGCATGAAAAAGTATATTGTTATCGGCTCATTCAAGTTATTTAACGCGAGTATTTCCCCATAGCTTTGTGGTTTTTACAACAATAATCAGACATTCTTGTTTACTCCGCATTGATTTTATACTTAGAAACGTGATTATCTCAATTGGCAGGTGGCGTAATTAAAGATGAGATCAGGGTGAATGCCTCATAGGAACAACTGCGTGGCTATTTATATAGAAACGTTTTTTGTTCTAAGTGGCACAAATAAAGCGGATTATTGAGTACCTATTTAAAGAGTTATGTGAATATAAATGTGAATGGATGAATGAAAAATTGGATAGATTGTTTGAGGAACAATATGAATGAAATTAGCGAGGCAGTGATCGCGTGATGATTGACAGGGCAGCGCGGCTGAAGAATATACGTGGCGTAGACCAAGAGCATGGGATAAGGGCAGGAAGAGGCTTCAGTAGGAACCTATTTTATTGAAGATGTTAATAAACGCTTTTTGCGCTTTTTGCTTCAGAATAATTATTTTAAAAGTTTTTTTATTTAAATAGTTATTATATATAAAATTTTATGTTTCCATGTTAAAAACAACAGATTTTAACTATAGATTCAACATATTATACGTATTTATGTAAAAAACTGGCCGTACCACTATCGCAAAAAACGGCAAAAAAAACACGTTTGTTGTATGGGAGCCCCACTTAAATATTTATTTTATAAATATTTTTTGTTATAGCGGCAACAGAAATACAGCATCTGTGAAAATTTCAACTGTCTAGCTATCACGGTTCATGAGATACAGCCTGGTGACAGACGGACAGACATACAGACAAACAGATGGACCGCGGAGTCTTAATAATAGGATCCCGTTTTTACCCTTTGGGTACGGAACCCTAAAAAAATGTTTTAATTGATGTGTGAAAAATTGGAAGGCGTACACGTGTAGGTTCCTAGGTCAAACGAATAAGAGGACTCGGACATTAGGCAGTCTTTTACGAAATTCAACTTTGCAAGATTGACATCTTACTTAACGTTAAGTTTTCACTCTGACAAGATAGCTCAGAAGATCGTATACCGTATAGTTGAACCTAAGTTGATCGATCGGGATGGGAAAACCGATATAATTGGCACGTTATGAAAGAATGCTGCCCCGCAGTGGAATAAAAAGACTGTATGTGGATAGGTTGGTGACCGTTGTGTAGGTACCTGTTGGAACTTCTCAAAAAGGTAATATGTGTTAAAAAAAAACAATAAAGCTACTGCTCAAGTGACACGAACGTAAAAGAACATTGGTTCAAAACATTTTGTCATCAAATTCAAAGTTAGGTATATATGACTGCGGCAAAGCAACATATTCAAAAGAATCTAATGTTTTTCGATGTGTGGTGTGTCGTGTTATTGTTTTGCTTCTGCTGTCACGTTTTTAATTTCCTATTCAGAATTTCCAATGACAAGTAAATCATCATCTGCCTAGCCTTTTCCCATCTATATTGGGGTCGGCTTCCAGTCTTACCGGATTCAGCTAAGTACCAGTGTTTTACATGGAGCGACTGCCTATCTGACCTCCACAAACCAGTAACTGGGTAACACGACACCCCTTGGCAAGACTGGTGTCAGATCTCAAGCTTCTGACTACCCGTAACGACTGTCAAAGATCTTCAAATGACAGCCGGGACCAACGGCTTAACGTGCTTTCCGAGGCACGGAGGAAACTCGGTATATTGAAATGGTCACCCATCTACAGACCGACCTCGTCAAGCGTTGATTAACCTTGATGATCGACTCGTGCAGCTGTTGTTATTTAGCCACGAGCTCCTCAAGGACAAGTAAATATAGGCAAGATTGATTTATTCTTCGTTCGTCCTAAAGATTTCTCCCTCATGCCAAAAAGTATTAGTTTGTCCCATATCATTATTGAAGTTGTGCTTCGTCCCATATTATAAGTACTCTAAAGGTACAGTCAACAAAAACAATAAAATTAATTGAAATTTTTGAAATAAAGATTCGCGCTTAGTGAGACGTCATCAATAATGACAGTAGAATATCAAATCGTGTGAATAAGATTTTCATTACAGTGGCCGTAATTACTTATCATCACGATCAGTATTACCACAGTATTACATTGTTGTTGATCATTGTTCCTACATTATTACTTATACTCGTTCTTAAGACGACGACTAACGCCAACGACCTTGAGGGAACAAAACGCGCACTCGTTTCACACCCGCGCGACCCAAAATTTAGTAGTTTTTTGTACTTTCCTTATTATTCTATGACTTTAGAAAAAAAAGCCTCAGATCGAAATGTAGATAATTAAATTGTCTTTGAGATGGTGTCGATTTTATTAAAATACGCCCAGCGATTTTGGTGTGATTGTCGTGTTTTTGTCCGTTTTAGACATAACTTTACAAATTAATTACACTATGTTATACGAATAAAACTCAAAATTTACTCAGATCAAATTATTAAAAAAATTGTCTAATATAACATATATTTTTTTCAAAAAATTACGACTAGCCATTTAGACGTGATTCTCATTTTAAAATCAGCTACTCAAGGGAATCGGCGCCTTAAGACTCGTGGTTTTTCGAGAAGCCTATTCTTATTCCCGGTGTCTGGCAATTGATAAGCGAAGTAGAGGACGTAATGTCGTGTCAGGCTAACAATTTTTAGTTTTTTATAAAAGGCACTTCTCATAGCAGCCCGAACGATCGCGTTCGGTTCCGTTCCACGGCGATAGATAGATGGTGTTGCAAGCGAATTGCAAGTAAAACAATTTTACTCGGTTCGTGAATATATTTTTCTTTAAATACAGTGACGATTTGTTTCATAGTATTTTTTTGCACGTTTTTACAGTTTCATTGCACCAAAATGTGTTACAATACTTACAATACATATTTAAACAATCGAGTGGAATGCCTCAGAAATTTAAAATCGCGCCATCTATTGGCATCAGTTTTAAATGAACCATTCAAATAATCTTTGAAATGTGAATTAAGAGCCCAATATTCCATAACTTTGTGCTTAGGAGACTTTATTAAACAAGAACATACATTTTTTATGTTCAATTCCAGAAAATGTTAATTTAACACACAAGTTAATAACAAATCGGTGCATATCTCGCCATCTAGTGATATTTATTTGAACCAATTTTTCTTTCTTAGCGATGGGACCCCGTGCCCCTACGTAGAAAAAAGGGTAATCTATAGGTACGTGGCCTCTGCCTAAATCTTCGGTGAATACAGCCTACAGATGTGCCAATATGTTTTTGTTTTTAACCCCCGACGGAAAAAGAGGGGAGTTATAAGTTTGACGTGTGTTGCTGTGTATCTGTGTGTCTGTCTGTGGCATCATAGCGCCTAAACCGTTGAACTGATTTTGATTTAGATTGTTTTGTTTGAAAGGTGGCTTTGTCGAGAGTGTTCTATTTTTGGTGAAAATCGGTTTACCCGTTTAAAAGTTATGGGCTGTTTTCTGTTTGAAACGGAGGATTTTCGCAAGATATCGTGTCATAATTACGTGTTCGATAGATTGTTGATCGAAGCGTGTCTACTCGATAAATTATGTAGTTTAAAAAGCATGAAATTAAAAAAAAATGGCCGGGGCTTTTGGGAATTTTAAATTTTTACTTGTATATAGGTGCTAAGTAGGTACTATTAGGCTATTTAAAAACATACACAAACGTGTAGCGTACCTACCTAACCAGTACCCTTACAATTAGCGAAAGATTCGCAGGAAATATAGGTACTTAATTGAGACAACAGTTTCCGAATACTAACGTTGAGCTGTTTTATAAACACATGGACGGAAAAAAAAACTCACCATTACAAAGAATAAAGAGAATTAAAACAAAAAAAATATAAAAAATCTGTTTTTATTACTTATATCAAAATTACAAGTTAGGCATGTAACAATAGGAAGTATTTTTTACTGGCGGAAGACTATACAATATTAATTATAGGTATTGAAAACATTTTCAATCTTACCTAACAGAGTAACACAATTTAAATATAACATTATAACATCCTTTGACTGGAAGATGTGAAAAACAAAAAAAACTTGCAGCTTTTATGACCAGTCAAAAATATAGCACAATCATAAAAAAAATCTTATGCTGTCTGGCAACTTGACATTTATTTAAATGCATAAAGGCACTTAAATGTTATTTTACAAAAGCCAATATGGAAATAGAAGATACTAGATAATTCAGACAAAGTAAAACAAAAAAAAAACATATTTGCAAACTGTTAAATTTGGAATCACAGAAACTGTTGAAAAAGATCTTAAAACAAATAGATAGTTGTAAAGAAAACTGAGTCATTCATAGTCGAATTAACGTTCAAATATCTTGAGCAATTTCTTGACTATAATTACATGTATAGCAAGTAACGTTTTGTAATTAAAGCTATTTGGTGTATAGCGATTATCGTCCGGTCACCGTTAATCACAGCATTGTTCAATGCACTTCATATCACTCTGTCAATTCACTGAGTAACCCGAAGTTATTTTTTTCTGAAAAAGAAAGAGAGGTATACTTTGAATTATTGAGGAAAACTGCTACATATGGGCAATATGGGCTTGGTGTGGGCTATCTTCACGCAGTTATTTTGGGCTGTAAGGTCTTCCACAATACGCAATGTCATGATAATTTATAGCCTCACTGTTCAAGTGACATCCGGCTTGACCATGCACATATTTTAAGGTTTGTTGCAACTTTTTTTCAATTTAATCGAAACTTATAATATCATAATTGTGCGAACTTTTATTACCAATATATGACATGACTATACTATGACATATATATTGAACTAGCTGACCCCCGCGGCTTCGCTCCCGTCAAAATTATAGCCTATGTTACTTGGGAATAATGTAGCTTTCCATAGGTGAAAGAATTTTTTAAATCGGTAAAATCAAACAAAGTAACAAACAAAAAAGTCTTTCCCGTTTATAATATACTAGCTGTTGCCCGCGGCTTCACTACCGTGGACCTTCCCACAGGACCCATTTTCGGGATTAAAAAATGGCCTATGTTACTCAGGAATAATGTAGCTTTCTATTGGTGAAAGAATTTTTCAAATCGGTCCAGTAGTTTCGGAGCCTATTCGATACAAACAAACAAACAAAAAAATCATTCCTCTTTATAATATTAGTATAGATAGGTATAGATTGAAAAATGCACTGACAGTAATGATTATATGATATATATGATGATATATATCATAAATATATGATGATATATATGTATATGACTACACAGTACAGATTTATAGAAAATCATAATTCAATCCATCAATATGCCTAGAGTTTTTCAAACTATGCTGTGGTCGGTACCCTGCCTGACTGGCTGCAGCACGTACCAGCAGAACAATTATGCAACCGAATAATTGCACTAATGAAAGAACAGAGCACTTAATTCTAGGTTTTTGAAAGCTATCGGTCGTTCTTGTCATCTTATGTCCCATAATTACATTATACCACAATCACTGTTAATAGTATTTGATTGTTATACGCTGTCATGGCGAAAAAACGTTTTAATGAAGAATATGTCATTAACAAGAGTGCAACACTGACTTATAAGTCTATGGACTTGCCATACCTACGAAATGAGCGTGCTTACCTACATAAATCGGGCAATTAAGATGGCTGCCCATTTGCCAATGAGGTAGGCCATTTGCAACTGTTTGACAGCACAACTACACAGATAAACGTACATATACGGCACACAACTACCAATTTTACTCGGCAATTAACATGGCGACCGGTCACGCATAGACATGATTTTGACGTCACTCAAAAGTGTAACCAAGTTTAGTACTTGACAAACATTTAGATGTCTCTCTTTTCATATGCAGCTCTTGGTTAGTTAAAAAGAGACAAAACGCTTTTTGACATGCGTGTGTCGATATTATAGATATTTGTATAACTATTCTTCATATAGTAGAATATGCCGTCTCCATAGTTATCCTACCTCATTGGAGTGCAATGACTTTTATTACCGTCACTGTCACTGTCAGGACAAATCCATTTGGAAGTCTTTGACTCAATTAAATGATAAATTGTTCCTGTAGCGTAATGGTAGTGCCCGACTAGTATACTTTTAACACGTCTTACTATCTACTCATTATAATTTATTCAAAAATACACCTATCGTCACTTAACTTTTTGCCAACCTTCATAAGAAATTAGAAGATGATGTTACTATAGGCAACAGCATCTTCTAATGTCTTTGAAAGGTTATCGACCGATAATTTTTACGATCTGACCACTAAAGAATTATTAATCTTTACTTTATTTAAGTTTAAAACGAATATAACCTTACCCATAGCCGCCCGAGTGTGCGGTAGCCGTGGCAGTCGCGGTAGCTGTAGCAGTGGCACTGCTACTACCGCCGCCGTAGCCGCCATTGCCGCCACAGCCGCCACCGCATCCGCCACCGTGGGAACCGCCATTGTAGCCGCCACCCTGACCGCCGCCGCCGCCGTAACCGCCGCCACTCCCGTAACCGCCGCCGCCGCCGCCGCCGCCGCCACCGCCGCCGCCCGCGCCGTAACCGCCACCGCTGCCGCCGCCGTAACCGCCACCGCTGCCGCCGCCGTAACCGCCACCGTTGCCGCCGCCGTAACCCCCACCACTGCCGCCGCCGTAGCCGCCGCCATTGCCTCCACCGTGACCGCCGCCGTTTCCACCGCTGTAACCGCCATCGTAACCACCGCCTCCGTGATGATGACCACCGCCATGACCTATGAAAGATAATTAATTAAAATAAGTAAACCGGTATAAAAGGTTTGCGAAGAACCTGATATGTGGTTGAACAAAAGTGGTAATCTACAATGCAAAACAGTTATAATCTAACTACATTGACATCTAACTATCATAATCTACCCATCTTTAAGAATTTACTACAAGCGTGCAAAACCAACATGGTGCTCAGCTGGATATTGGATATTTTCTGCCATCTACTTAACATAAAAATGTAGTGCAATCCATTTATAGTTTTATGTGCATAATTCCCAACTGGTGTTAGTTTAGTTCGGAAACCAAATCATCTAATTATTACACAAGCATAATAATTATTGCATGAGTGCACAAAAATCAACGCCAATTTTATATTGCTTTGAGTATTAAAACACAGAAACACAAAAAGCGTTCACAAAAAGCACATAAAAGTGTGTGTGCAAAAAGCTGTGCAGTGCGTACCATGCTCTTTAACCACTTTAACGATTATTGTTTTGGATGGCTCTTCGTAGCCGCCTTGGTAGCCGCCTTGGTAACCGCCTCCATAACCACCCCCATAGCCGCCACCATAGCCGCCGCCATGGCCACCGTAGCCGCCCCCTCCATGGCTGTAACCGCCATCGCCGTAACCTCCCCCACCGAGGTCAAAACCTCCACCGAACGAAATTCCTCCTCCTCCCAGACCTAATAAGTGCTTCTTCAGCAAGTGACGTTTCTGTCTGTTCAGTCCTGGCTGTTCTTGGTCTTCAAGTTTCTGAGAAAATAAAAAAAAACTATTTCATTGGCTCACCTCCTCATTTCATTCTATACATAACTGTTGAAATATATACTCACATTGCCCTACACTTTAGAGAAGACGTGATTTTATGTTATGTTAATAAATAATGATATAATTTAAGCAGGTATGCACACAAAAGCTGACCGGTACATTGGACTTGAACTTATAAATATGCTAACGTTACAGCGTTGTGTCTATTATTATAATTATGTCTTAGAAATGTTTATTGTGGTTATAAATATTGATTAGATTTATAACTTAATAGCAGGTGCTTGTACTGAGGATGATAAATTTGTAAGCGTCATTTCATCTTCATTATTTCTGTTTTTTTTCCTATACTTCTTGATCTGTGCTCATAATTATTTCTAAATCAATTTAGATGTAATTTATCTGATCGAAAAAACTTCGTGATTGTTTAAAGTAAAATAATTAAAAAGCCATCCATCTAGGTTTTCCTTACTATCTCTGGTGATATCTTTAAAGCTCTGTGTCGAACTATATCTGATAAATCGACAATATTGTGGTCAATTATAATAATAATATAATAATTAATATCAATAATTATTATTAGATAAATTAGTTGTTTCAAATTCTGCGTTACGCTTCCCGGCCGGTGTCAATAAATCTATTTAAAAGCTTTTATTATTTGAATAAATCCTTATTCTTCAAACTACAATGTATGTATTGTATTTCAGTTGTGTTGTTTATGTCTGAACTGAATTAAGTCGTCTAACGATACTTAACAACCAGTTACTGTCTGATACTAGATTGAATACGTATTCATTAACTATCACGTTTGGCAACATGCTATGTCTGTTGTCTGACATTACAATGAGTAATCGTTAAATTAATTATGAGTTGAAATAGAAATTAAACGTCGATTTTACTTTTAATGCTTAAGTAGAGATAGGCAAATATCCAACGAATTTGTCAAACTCTATATAAAGAGTTCAAATTCTTAATGCAGAAATTAGGGGTAGCGGTAGTAAACTGTGTTAAATAAGATTAAATACAAATAAACGATGACAATGCAAATAAATATTTGTAACTTAAGCAAAAGTTAATCAGAATTCGAGCATAACTTAATAAGCTTCATGAGGCACATTCATAAGTTCCTATTATTAACTCGTAGGTAAGAAAATAAGCGAAATGAATAATGAAATATTGAATGCTTTATAGCATGTAAACAAATCGTTTAAATGCGTATTTTATTTTATATCCTTCACTCATAATACGAGGGTGTACCTACAATTTAAAATTATCTTGAGCATAATGTTTTTAATAATTTGGGACATCATCAAAGTTGCCGCTTAAATAATTACCTGAACGTAAATGGGCTGGATGTTTCCTTTTAAGGACTTAGCCTCGGGTTCTTGACGCCCATACTGAGGGTTGGCTTGGGCAAGGAGCACAAGGATCGGAAACTGCCTCGAACGCGTCGTGTCGTGCCTTCTGGAGTCCCTCGGGGGGGCTAGCACCGGGGAGACGAGGACCACTCGATCTCCTCCATCCAAAGAGTTGTCTCCGATAGAAGGCACTGCCAACGCAAGCGCTGAAAGCGCCAGCACGCTCACCACCACACTACTGTATCCCATCGCGATCACTGACGCAGGACCAACAAAGCAAACCTATTTATACAACGCGGTTTTCCTGCGGACGCTGTGACGTCATGAACCGACTGCTTCTGCCATCAGTCCGCGGGATCACTTCGCGGAACGGTCGATTCCCACGATGACGTTTACAAACGGATTATTTTCAATATGACGTGAATTATTAATATCCACTCAACAGATATATAGAAAAACAAAGATGATATGTAAGTACGTGTGGTTGAACGAGAAAAACGTGACACGCCTGCCAATTTGCGGAGTCCATGCACGTATTAAGCTGGTTATTCCCATAAACCGGATGCTTGTCTGTGTGTGTGTGGATCCATACTTAATAACAGCGAACAGGTTCTTAATGGTTTTTGTGGTCAAGATAACTCTGTTGTTAAATACAAACACGTAGATTAAACGTTAAACTCACAAACTAGTTTACGTCTCCAGTAAATATTTCGTTGAATAATAAAATAAATAATGAATTGACGTAAGTTACGATAAACGCCAATATTTAAAGTGTCTAATCCAGGGTTCTTCCGATGTTGGCAAAACAATACTTACTCAAGTTATCTAGTAATGCAAGGATATGAATAGACTCACATTCTGAGGATTAACTATGAAAATAAAAACATATCAAGCACCAGCACAGTATCGGCTATAAAGTTTGTGTACGAAATGTGATCTCATATTGTAACTTGCAGCTAGAATTATTTTGTTTTGATTCCAAAACGACCAGAAATTTTTAATAGGTATTTCAATTTATTTTCACTAATAAATCAATGCAATCTTTAGGATGTATATATAAGTTTCTCTGTGCTTTAGGAATTACATGACGCTCTATAGAAGTGGCATTCGATGTCAGCGAATGCGATATTCAAAATTTCAAAATATAAGGGTTTGATGACCACGCGATTTTTTGATATCGCTTGTCAATCCCATACAATATTGCCTTTTTGAAATCGCTATCGCCACGCTTTCGATGATAGAATGTCACTTGTCACTTGGCCTCAGGGTTTGCTTCGTAGAAACATTAAAAAACAACTTTTTTTTCTTCTTTTTTGACAACTTAGTAAATCTGTCACAGTCTTTGCTTTTAAACTGGCGCTAATTCCTCATTTTTTTAATATCTATAGGCTTGCGCTTGACCACTATCTCACTTGATGGTAAGCGATGATGTGGTTGACGGTGAAACACGCTTGCCTAGAAAAAACCCATTCACTCTTGACTTACAGACCCCTAGTTGAATGATAACCTTTTTATCCATTCAAGTAATTTACTTCTGTTTAGCTATTCGCCTTATTGACTCCTTAATTGTCTGTAAACATAAAGACTTCTGTTTTCACATCATACTATGACCTCTATTCTTTGAAATCAGTCGGAGTTGTATTGGAAGATCGTGAAACTATGACTGTTCTCAATATTACATAAAACTAATTTCAACTAAACAAAGTTCCTATTACCTAGGAACTTAGTTTTGGTTTGGTTTCATTTTCTAAAAATGAAACCAAGCTATATAGATTTATCGCCCCCGAAACCCCCTGCATACTAAATTTCATGAAAATGTTTGGAGCCGTTTCCGAGATCCAGATTATATATCTATATCTATACTATATATAATATGTAATCTATACTATATATATATATAATATATACTAGCTGTCCCACGCGGCTTCGCTCCCGTCAACTGGCTACGTACGTACCTACCCTACACCTACCCTACACCTACCCTACACCTACCCTACACCTACCCTACACCTACCCTACACCTACCCTACACCTACCCTACACCTACCCTACACCTACCCTACACCTACCCTACACCTACCCTACACCTACCCTACACCTACCCTACACCTACCCTACACCTACCCTACACCTACCCTACACCTACCCTACACCTACCCTACACCTACCCTACACCTACCCTACACCTACCCTACACCTACCCTACACCTACCCTACACCTACCCTACACCTACCCTACACCTACCCTACACCTACCCTACACCTACCCTACACCTACCCTACACCTACCCTACACCTACCCTACACCTACCCTACACCTACCCTACACCTACCCTACACCTACCCTACACCTACCCTACACCTACCCTACACCTACCCTACACCTACCCTACACCTACCCTACACCTACCCTACACCTACCCTACACCTACCCTACACCTACCCTACACCTACCCTACACCTACCCTACACCTACCCTACACCTACCCTACACCTACCCTACACCTACCCTACACCTACCCTACACCTACCCTACACCTACCCTACACCTACCCTACACCTACCCTACACCTACCCTACACCTACCCTACACCTACCCTACACCTACCCTACACCTACCCTACACCTACCCTACACCTACCCTACACCTACCCTACACCTACCCTACACCTACCCTACACCTACCCTACACCTACCCTACACCTACCCTACACCTACCCTACACCTACCCTACACCTACCCTACACCTACCCTACACCTACCCTACACCTACCCTACACCTACCCTACACCTACCCTACACCTACCCTACACCTACCCTACACCTACCCTACACCTACCCTACACCTACCCTACACCTACCCTACACCTACCCTACACCTACCCTACACCTACCCTACACCTACCCTACACCTACCCTACACCTACCCTACACCTACCCTACACCTACCCTACACCTACCCTACACCTACCCTACACCTACCCTACACCTACCCTACACCTACCCTACACCTACCCTACACCTACCCTACACCTACCCTACACCTACCCTACACCTACCCTACACCTACCCTACACCTACCCTACACCTACCCTACACCTACCCTACACCTACCCTACACCTACCCTACACCTACCCTACACCTACCCTACACCTACCCTACACCTACCCTACACCTACCCTACACCTACCCTACACCTACCCTACACCTACCCTACACCTACCCTACACCTACCCTACACCTACCCTACACCTACCCTACACCTACCCTACACCTACCCTACACCTACCCTACACCTACCCTACACCTACCCTACACCTACCCTACACCTACCCTACACCTACCCTACACCTACCCTACACCTACCCTACACCTACCCTACACCTACCCTACACCTACCCTACACCTACCCTACACCTACCCTACACCTACCCTACACCTACCCTACACCTACCCTACACCTACCCTACACCTACCCTACACCTACCCTACACCTACCCTACACCTACCCTACACCTACCCTACACCTACCCTACACCTACCCTACACCTACCCTACACCTACCCTACACCTACCCTACACCTACCCTACACCTACCCTACACCTACCCTACACCTACCCTACACCTACCCTACACCTACCCTACACCTACCCTACACCTACCCTACACCTACCCTACACCTACCCTACACCTACCCTACACCTACCCTACACCTACCCTACACCTACCCTACACCTACCCTACACCTACCCTACACCTACCCTACACCTACCCTACACCTACCCTACACCTACCCTACACCTACCCTACACCTACCCTACACCTACCCTACACCTACCCTACACCTACCCTACACCTACCCTACACCTACCCTACACCTACCCTACACCTACCCTACACCTACCCTACACCTACCCTACACCTACCCTACACCTACCCTACACCTACCCTACACCTACCCTACACCTACCCTACACCTACCCTACACCTACCCTACACCTACCCTACACCTACCCTACACCTACCCTACACCTACCCTACACCTACCCTACACCTACCCTACACCTACCCTACACCTACCCTACACCTACCCTACACCTACCCTACACCTACCCTACACCTACCCTACACCTACCCTACACCTACCCTACACCTACCCTACACCTACCCTACACCTACCCTACACCTACCCTACACCTACCCTACACCTACCCTACACCTACCCTACACCTACCCTACCCCTACCCTACACCTACCCTACACCTACCCTACACCTACCCTACACCTACCCTACACCTACGAATGTAACCTGTAAACTTTTGTTTATACCGGCGGCGCGGCGGCGGCGATCTAATTAAAATTTAGGACATAAAAGCTGCTATTGTGTGTCAATCTTAAAAGATAGACATATGCTGTCGCGGACTTTTTTTTAGAACTTTTAAAGAAGAACAATTCCATCATACATTTTATTTGCGTAACTTAAACCGTTTACGCAGCGCATGCAACAAAAGCTCTCAAAAAGTTATATTTTTGCCCGTTTTTGCAACATTTTTCATTTATGCTCGGCTCCTATTGGTTGTAGCGTGATGTTATATAGCCTATAACCTTCCTCGATAAATGGACTATCCAACACAAAAAGAATTTTTCAATTCCAACCAGTAGTTCCTGAGATTAGCACGTTCAAACAAGAAAAAGAAAGGATTTTTGGAAATTCCACCCCTAAGGGGTTAAAAGGGGGTTGAAAGTTTGTAAAAAATTTCTACAGTTTGTGAATTGGACACGTGAAATTTTACATTTACGCTCTTGATTGATAAATAGAATTCATGTATTTATTGGTTTTTGGAGATTCCACCCGTAAGGGGGTAAAAAGGGGGTTAAAAGTTTGTAAGAAATTTCTACAGTTTGAAAGTTGGACACGTGAAATTTTAGATTTACGCTGTTGGTTGATAAAAAGAATTTATGTATTTAGTAGTTTTTGGAAATTCCACACCTAAAGGGGTAAAAAAGGATTGAAGGTTTGTATGAAATTTCTACAGTTTGTAAATTGGCCACGTGAAATTAAAGATTTACGGTTTTGGTTGATAAAAAGAATTGTATTTATTGGTTTTAGGTAATTCTATCCCTAAGGAGGTGAAAAGGTGAAAAATTGTTGGGCTTATATATTTGAAACTTGGCATAAATACTAACCTAAGTAATTAGTAAAGGTTTTCATTATTTGTTTTTCAAAACTACTCCTAAAACACGATTTAGGGGGTGTTAAAGATTTTTGTATGATTTTACTGTATAAGGCTTCTTTTTATGATGTAGGGGAGCACTAAGAAAGGATTTTTGGAAATTCAACCTTTAAGGGGGTGAAATTAATAAGTCATCTCTAGGATATAATACGGACCACGCGAACGAAGAAGTGCTAGTATATATATATACAAGAATTGCTCGTTTAAAGGTAGTAGGTAGATTAGATTTAATGGACAGCGAACCTATTGTCATATACCGAGGGCCGCTACTGAGAAGTTCCAGTAAAAAAAAACTAATAACACTTCACCCAACCCAGGAATCGTCTCTAGGACCATATGCGCCCAGCAGTAGCGCTTGCAACCACTTAATGAACATGGCAGTCTTGACATAGTTCCTGTAATACCTAAATAGAATAGAAAGAAAAAAAACAGTTATTTGACACAGACACAACACAATAACAAAGTAACAGGGAATAACAATAAAAAAATCACAAACAGTGTTCAAGGTGAGCTGCGCTGACGTGCCCACACTGAAATGTTTACCAACTCTGCGTTTGCTAGGCGTCAGACACCCAGCGCTGATTTTCAGTTGTCACCCCGTTAGTGACACACGGACAAATAAATAAATAGATACTGTATGTTTGAGGAGCTCGTGGCTAAATAATAACAGCCGCACGGGTCGATCATCAAGGTTAAGCAACGCTTGACGAGGTCGGTCCGTGGATGGGTGACCATTTCAACATACCGAGTTTCCTACGTGCCTCGGAAAGCACGTTAAGCCGTTGGTCCCGGCTGTCATTTGAAGATCTTTGACAGTCATTACGGGTAGTCAGAAGCTTGAGATCTGACACCCGTCATGCCAAGAGGTATCGTGTTACCCAGTTACTGGGTTGTGGAGGTCAGATAGGCAGTCGCTCCATGTAAAACACTGGTACTCAGCTGAATCCGGTTAGACTGGAAGCCGACCCCATTATAGTTGGGAAAAGGCTAGGCAGATTGATTGAATCAAAAGTATGTAAAGTGCAACATTATGATCCTGTCAATACCTATTTGTTGTTAATATCGATACCAATTTTTATACAAAGTTAGCAGTAAAACAAATAAAAACCACGATAACAATGGGGGATTTTTATTTAATCATCGACAGTAATACTATCTTGGTACCAACTTCTAATGATAGGCTTCAATTACTACATTTTCTTCACAATAATTAATTCGTCGTGGAAACACAGCGAGCCGGAACTCATAAAAAATTACATCGATTTGTTGCATGAATAAATTTATTACTATAAGCTATATCATCGCATCTGACAATTATGCTCACTGATATTCAATTATCAAGGAAAAGGTAATTTACCTGACCTTTGATGTGAAACAATGGAAAAAGAAACGAGTCGTCTTTGTAATAGAGCTTTATTTTCAATAACACCTATGGATTCTTATCACATTTAGTTAATGGAGGCTCTATAGTCTATAATCTTCTTAATGGTACAGCATACGGACGTATTACCGGTGTGATGTAGTTGTCATCTGAAAAAGAAAAAAACCTTAATAATTAATCGTGCCTTTTACTTAATTAAAAACATTCTCAACCGCCGTTGTTGCCAAGCGCAAAAATAATTTGATACTAATAAATATTCATAGAAAAATTTAGATGTAAATAATCCCCGAGTTGATGATACATATTATTATTATAAAAAAAAACACTATCGTGGGATTTCCTTTTCTTAATGTATGATTTTATTTATGTGGAATTAATTAAATATGTAGGTATATTTAATGGAAAATATAGAGACGATTCTATTTGTTTTTTAACCGACTGCCCAAAAAGAAGAAGGTTCTCAATTCAGATGTTTATATTTTTTATGTATGTTCGGGCATAACTCCGTATTTGCAAAATTCTTTTACCACGTTTGCAAAGTTTATTCCGAAATGGTCCCATTCAAATTTGGTAAAGATCTGATGAAGAACTTCGTCGATATACAACAGAACTCTTCAATAAATGACGGCAAATCTCTCCTGATTGCTGTAATCGCATGTCTGTTTATTGTTTACACCATTTCATAACATACCATCACGCCAGTACGTTCTAAACGGGTACGCAGATGTGCACAGTTCACCCTGGTAGACTCCAATTCCACCGGTAATGTTCACGTTACATGTTATTCGGGTAATCTATTCTGGCATTACTGTGGGCATTATAGGTACCTTACTATAGAACTTGTCCATTATGTACACTAACGAAATGTAAAGACCTTTTCACAAAAAAATACAACGGACATCCAAATAAAATCAATACACTACAAAGTGAAAAACAACTTCAAATTCGGAAGGCGGTATCAAAAAACGAAGAAACGAAAACAGGAACCTCGACTTCCAAAATTGAAGTTATTTGTTTGTGTACTATTTTTAAAGGTAAGTCTTGTTAACTATTTAAAATAAAAATGTACATTACAATTTGTGTTATATCGAAAAAAAATGGAAATGAATGCAATAAAATCATTCACTAATAAACAAACACCTCGTGAAAACGCTTTGAAGGGGGGTTAAAATCAGTCACTACTAAAAAAACATATCGTAAAAACGGCTTTGAAGGGGGGTTAAAGTCAGTCACTAATAAACAAACACATCGTGAAAACGGCTTTGAAGGGGGTAAAGTCAGTTACTAATAAACAAACACTTCGTGAAAACGGCTTTGGAGAGTGTTAAAGTTAGTCACTAATAAACAAACACATCGTGAAAACGACTTTGAAGGGGGGTTAAAGTCAGTTACTAATAAACAAACACATCGTGAAAACGGCTTTGGAGAGGGGTTAAAGTCAGTTACTAATAAACAAACACTTCGTGAAAACGGCTTTGGAGAGTGTTAAAGTTAGTCACTAATAAACAAACACATCGTGAAAACGACTTTGAAGGGGGGTTAAAGTCAGTCACTAATAAACAAACACATCGTTAAAACGGCTTTGGAGAGTGTTAAAGTCAGTCACTAATAAACAAACACATCGTTAAAACGGCTTTGAAGAGGTGTTAAAATCCGTCACTAATAAACAAACATCAATAAGGCTTTGAAAGGGGGTTAAAATTAAGAAAATTTCAGCATCCATGTGCATAATTAGCCTATAAAATGCCCACTGCTAGGACACAGGCCTTCACTTAGAGAGAAGAATTAGGCCTTAATCCACCACGCGGGATCAGGGTGTTGGTGATGTTGGGTTTGTGGATGATACATGTTTTCGATTCTAGGACAGTTTCGGGTCCGGTTTTCCTTTACCATTTTGAGAGAAGACTGATAAAATAAATTATAGTTACACAAAGTAAAGCACCTGTCTGGGTTCGAACTCATAAGTCGGGGCCGTTCACATTGGGTGACCACTGCTTTCGAAAGATATTAAAACAATTTTGATACCAACATAGGTAGCAAAGTTTTATTATGCTAGTAGAAACATTGTTTGCGCTATTTAAAAAATATACCTTAATGGAAAATCCGTTGACCACAAATCAATGGAGAACTTCCTAAGAATGTGGGTATTATTCTAAGTAAAATAAAAAATCACATACTCTCTATGACGATTCTCATAAGTGCATGTATTTATTTATTTATTTAATTAAGAACAACCAACAAAGCATACACCAAAAAATACATGTTAAGGTACTCATAATTTTACATTTTATAGTGTAGCCTTAATTGCCACGGCATGCATTAAACAAAGGAATAGGAAATGTAGAACAGTTATAACCAGATTTTACTTTTTCTAATTGATTGTTACATAAATGCAGTTTATTGTTACGGAAATCCGACATAAATAGTCGTTTTGCTCGATTACTCCAAACAATTTTGTTCAACGTTGTGTCAACCAACAAAAAAAATAAAAATATAAACATATTCTAAATCTTTATTTTTATGTAAGTGAAAAAGACAAAAGAAAAAATAAACTACAATACTCGTATAGTATTGTGTGGTTTGTTCGAGTTTTTTTTAACACGGGGTATAAAATAATACCAAAATTCGCTTACCCTGTGTGGAACCAGAATCTAGTACTTATTTCATTATTCTAAAATCTTTTTCTTCTTTTTACTCTTTTTTGTACAGCTACTGTTATCTGTAGCAAAAAAAAATACTCATTCAGACTACACAGTAAAAACGGTTAATAAAAGATGCGTACTTCTTTTTTGACTAAAACCTTTGTTATAGCGGTAACAAGTCTCTAACTACAGTAAGTACTAAGTAGTAAAAATAATTATGTAATTATAAGTCACCTGGCATATTGACAACCACGGTTGGGTTGTTGGCACCATAAGCCCTTTGGGCTCCATATCTTCCATAGGAACTCGGGACCCCATAAGACGAAGGGGACTCATAAGAGGATCCTGGTTCCCGGTAGACAGGCGGAACTAATGGAGAAAAAAAGAATAAGTACTTAAAGTTATGGGAAATGTTAAGGCCAAAAACCCAATACGTAGGTATGTAATATAAACTGCCTTTAAAACTTCAGATGAATTTTATAATAACCGTTACGAATTAATTGACCATAATTCACAAGTAAATAAACGTGTCTCTGGTTATGTCATAAAATCTTGTGTGCCTGAACATTACAGTTTGAATAGTATATTAAAACGTGTAACTACAGAGCATGACCACCAATCCGATTATTAAACGTCATTAGATCTAGTACTATCCTGCTGCATCGGCGCGCGCACGAGTATGCTTAGCACGTGTGTGGTACTGACACGGCGAAGCAAGTCCGAAAGTCACGTATTTGGACGATCTAAAATCGCTAGCTTAGTTGCGCTACGCACCATAAACGATGTAACGGAGTTTCGCACCGTATTTGCTGCCATACCGCGTTGCGTAGTTACGCTAAGTAGACGCTGCTACACCGTGTAGCCACGCTACGAACCGTAGACGCTGCTACACCGTGCAGCCACGCTACGGACCCAAGACGCTACTACACCGTGTAACCACGCTACGCACCGTCGACGCTGCTACACTGTGTAGCTTTGCTACGCTTCCGTAGACGCTGCTACACCGTGTAGCCACGCTACGCACCGTAGACGCTGCTACACCGTGTAGCCACGCTACGCACCGTAGACGCTGCTACATCGAGTAGCCACGCTACGCACCGTAGACGCTGCTACACCGTGTAGCCACGCTACGCACCGTAGACGCTGCTACACCGTGTAGCCACGCTACGCACCGTAGATGCTGCTACACCGCGTTGCGTGAGTCTAGTGTGCATTGGCGTGTACTACAATAGATTAATTGTATACTTTGCTTTCGTGCATGCATCAAAGGTTAAGGCACAGATCAATACTAACAAACAATAAAATTGTTATTCACAATGACATGATGAAATACCTGTAAACATTTTTTCAACACACTTGCTCATAAAGTGGCTCTAATTTCACCGCAATTAGGCATATAATGATACCTGTAATCAAACTGTGACTTTTTCATTGCTATTATTCACAAGTGAGTTATAGTTTTTTTTTATGGTTTCCTGCCTTCATTTTAAATACTTTTAAATTAAACTAATTTTAAAAGTGTCACAAATCAATCCAATGAAAATTAATAAAATAAGTCATTAATTCTAATCCAGTTAAAATTGAA
The DNA here is from genome assembly GCA_948252205.1 of Orthosia incerta. Classification (NCBI taxonomy): domain Eukaryota; kingdom Metazoa; phylum Arthropoda; class Insecta; order Lepidoptera; family Noctuidae; genus Orthosia; species Orthosia incerta. The sequence continues at coordinate 9,078,575 of OX411744.1, read as the reverse complement.
GTATTTTCAATAGATATAATAAAATGTAACACTGTTAATCAATTAAAAGTGTCCCATTCGACATTAATCTCTTTCTATTCCTGTCATGGAAGTAGTACTTACTATATCCATAACATGATATGGGTAGTAATTACTATTTCCATGATATCCATTAAATACATAAAATGTGGCATAGCTTCTAGTCAAACAATTCAGCAAAATGCTAGAACCTAACATATTGCTAGCTCATTTCATGCAACTTCGTATTCAACTAGATAATTTCAACTTGTATGTGTTAAATAAATAAAATTTCCCCTAGAAAACTTGAAATTCCCCATTTTGTACGTGGCTAAAACGCTATCCGCGAAAAGCTAAAAAAAGAAAGTAACCTAATTTTTTTAGTCTATGGCCGATCGCCATTGTTAGATAGATGCGCGCGCGTAGGAAAACTGATTTAATTTACCCCGCCATTGTGAAAAATTTTCACAACTCGTTTTTACTGTTGAAAATGATTTTTTTGTATTATTTTCTTCACAAGTGTGTTGAAAAACGTCGTATGATACAAGTGTGTATTGATGATTACCGTCCTCGGCTCTCTTAAGACCCTCACCTACGGCTCGGGTCTCAATGGTGCCTCAGCGGTAATCACCAACATTGCACACTTGTACCATAATGTACTATTTATTGACTTGTGAACTTAGTTATTATTTTTTTCCTACTATGGCTTTTCCCTTTTGCCATTTCATAGCGTACCGAGAAGAAGTAGTAGAGGAAAAGGCAGAAAACATTTTAAGAAAAATCATTAAGTATTTGTTACAAGCATTAAAAGCGATTTTATATAACATCCTAGATGGATTGTATCAACGTGTCCTTTAACATGCTAATTGGCTATTTTATAATATTTTAATAACAGATAGGTATGCGGGCAATCAACTGTAAAGGTTTAGACTGATCAAACGACTTTATAAATCATTGAGTTTTAATGTGAGGTGTTAAAAGGTTTTTTTAAGGAACTTTCGCATTAGCATCACAGAAATTGACAAAGAAACAATTGTTTAACTACGAGAATTGGCCCATCGTCGCTTTTCATGCGCTTTCCATTCTAAATATGATACTATATTATCTAAACTTTTACACCAATATTATAAGAAAAGTCTAGCATCTGAATGTAGGAGATAATCTCCAAAACTGCTCATCCGATTTACATGTTATTTCACAGTCGATTGTCATAGGTTAGTTTCATTCCGGACAAAATTGCTGCTCCCATGGCACAGGCTACAGGAGCAAAGACGTGGTAAACGGCTAGTATCGCAATGTATACCAATATAATAAAGAGGAAATATTTTTTTGTTTGTTTGTTTGTACCGAATAGGCTCCGAAACTACTGGACCGATTTTAAAAAGTCTTACACCTATGGAAAGCTACATTATTCCCGAGTAACATAGGCTATACTTTTGACAGGAGTGAAGCTGCGGGGGTAAGCTAGTAATAAATAAGTAGATCATTGTCACTTACCCCCACTAGGCATGACCACTACACTCGGCTGAACCGCTGCTCCTTGCATGTAGGTCTTATTACCTGTAATTAAGGATTATCATTTACATCGTAATTAAGAATCATTTGTAATTCTAAACCGGTTAAAACTCATGCATTCAATATATTATGTAAATTAATAGATAGATACATGCTTTTTGTGGCTAGGCTAGGAGACTGGTTCAAAAAAGATAGGTAAATACCCGTTTTTCTAAAATGAATTATTCGTCACAAATTTAACACAGCTCAAGTGATTGGCTCTTAAATTTTATTCAACCAGTCACAGGAGCTAAAACTTATTTTTTCCAAAATTTAAATAAATGACATTACACATTTTTTTTTAAATTTTTGCTGTCACTATCTGGGCCCAAGACTAATGATAATAAATTATGTCGAAGTTTAAATAGAACTTATGTAAAGGACAAATATGCTCAGCAGTCTGTCTCGAAAGACCAATTTTTGCATTTTGTCAAAAAAGCCTACCTTCAATTCAATTCAATTCATTTATTTGTTCTCTCTTTACAATAATAGGTTACCTTAAAATTAACAATGTTTTTTGGCTAATGCTATATTCCACCACTGTAAGAGACTGGTGAGAGCAGTGGTGGCCCAGTGGTATTGGCCGCGACTTACAAGTTGTAGGTCGTGGGTTCGAGCCCAGGCAGGCGCTTTACTTTGTGTTAATTTCATCACCACTGCTCGCAACGGTGAAGGAAAACATCGTGAGGAAACCGGCATGTCTTAGAACCAAAAAATTCGAAGGCATGTGACATCCACCAACCCGCACTGGGCCCGCGTGGTGGATTACGGCCCATTCCCTCTCTCACAAAGAGAAGGCCTGTGTCCCAGCAGTGGGAACATTAATAGGCTGATGATGATGATGAAGAGACTGGTGCCTGAAATAGGTTTCTGAAAAAGCCTTTGTTACAGGTCACCAGGGCCCCTCCATAGCAAAACAATAAAGTAAAAAAAAATTCAAGACGATGTGAACATCATTAATAATACCAACCAAGAAGTCTAATCAGTAGTCTGTTGAAAGTTAAAAATAATATCAAAAGTTATAATTCTATTCGCTACTATTCCGAATTATGCATAGCTAGCGCCAACCAATTATCATAATGTTCGAAAAATTACGTGATCAGATACAAAAATATATACATACCTAACACAGGACTTTGCCGCTTAAACCGGCTCAGTGCAGAATGTTTTAGAGCAGCCTGCAACCAACAAAAAATAGGTAGGTAGGTTTTATTAAGTATTGCACAACTTTGCATGTGTATAAAATATCCAATATAAAAATAAAGACATGATATTTACCTGCTCATAAGTCATTTGAATCCTTTTTTGCTGAATTATTGAAAAACAATTTACACTTACACATACTATAATCAAAATTAAACAAAAACACAACTTATATGCCATGTTTCAGAATGTGTCTGGCATTCGTTGTATTTTTTTTCATATGGGCTAATACATAGCACTGAAAGTTCTTTTATATATAAAACTGTCAACTGAAGATGGTATCTCAAAAATAATTGTTGTGTTCTCTATGTTTTTAATTACCATCATAGTTACGCAGTTTACACCATGATTAATAAGCACGGTATCAAGGCAAAGTGGAATTTTGCTTGACGTCATATACAGAAAAACATATATTTTTTTCTAACAACTTTATTTTTATTAATAATTTTAATTTGTTTACATTTTGTTCTACAGATATTCTTAGTTTAGTATTTAGTAGATCAATAGTGTCATAGTTTCAAGTTATCAATGTCAAATAAACGAGATTGTTTATTATATTTGACATTGTGGGCTAATAAGATTAGTACCTGGAAAGATTTTATCAATTCGACATTAACTGGTCCTTGAGTCTCAAAACTTAACGTTTTGAATGCTAATGGAAACATTTTAGCAGTTTATGCACCTAAGCATGCAAAAAATTAAGAAATATTGAAAAAGACAATTTTACTAGTGAAAGCAAAAGATCAAACCCACATATCGGGTGTGTTTCAACCCATAACAGTCAGTGAATGATATCTTCTAGAGTTCTTTAACCAAGTAGGTACAAAGACTATATATACTCATCTATATAATATTAAACACTGTTTACTTCCTTCTACCTTTTTTATGACCGTTTCAATCAAAATACTTAATTCGTTCTGGCTATAAATGCTCATCATTATTCTTGTTTTTGTCCCAACATTAATATTTTTGTACGAAGTAGATCCTGCTTGTTTTCCTGCGGCGTCTCAAGAGTTGTCTTTGGTCTTCTAGTTTCTGCAAAATATAACAAAACCAATAATGTACTCCGATGGATTAGACAAAGGTGTAAATGTCACCCACATTTCCCTAGTTTATATTTGGGCCCAACGCCGAACCTATTGCTCTCAACCGTTCATAAGTCAAAACACCAGGCTGTTTTCTAAAAATGCCTGAAGAATAAGTTATCACTATACCCGATTTGGGAAACGTTCCGAGAACCCACTCATAAACGTTGTTGAGTGTTTATTCAGGTATTAGTATCAGACATTATAGATAACTAGGGGACGCCTCGCAGTTTCTCCCGCGTAGTGCCCGTTCCCATGGGAATACAGGGATTAAAAGTAGCCTATGTCATCCGGGGATAGCGTAGCTTCCCAACGGTGAAATAATTTTTGAAAGCGGTCCAGTAGTTTTTAAGTTTATTCGTTACATACAAACATACAAAAATACAAATCCTTCCTCTTTATAATATTAGTATAGATATAGAACTAGAGTTCTTTAGGTAAACTTACTTTTACGTATACAGGTTGTCGTATAGCTGAGTTTTCCATTATTTTCCCTCCAGTAGGCTCCGCATAATTATTGTCACTGGCCAGCAACATTAGCAAAGGAAAATCTTTAGCGGTATCATTCGTTTGAGCTCTCGCATTTCGATAAGGAGCTAAAACCGGAGAAACTAACACTACTTTTTCATTCTTAGTTATTTCACTTTTCACAATAGAAATGATAAATAAAACTAATAATTTGAATACCAAACGAGTATATCTCATCGTGTACGAATATAAATGTGTACATGGTGTTCTCAGGAAGCTTTATATACGATCCTTGTTCAATAACATCACGATCTTTTGAAATGATGGACACCAGGCTTGAAAACATTCATATTTAGTCACGGAATGATTTATATGTATATGCATTTAATCTCGTTAATAATGCAGACAATATTGTGTTTTGCTGATTAATGTTTGCAGATATCAAAAATAAATAAAGTAAAATATGTGACTATGTTTTTTGTCTCGACACAAAAAATGTTTACAAATTGTTAGGTCGATAAAAATGAGGTAAAAAATTGTCCAATTCTTTCCATAAAGGCAACTATTAACTTACTAAGGGCGAATTGAAACAAGCGATGGATTGGCATCCCCAAATAAAAGGAAGAGTGACCGTTTCCAACACACCTAACTCTGCACCGTGTTGGAAGAAGTGACGAGCACCGGAATGATGTGGAGTGAGATGGAACGTAAAGCTCAAGATGTGGCTTAAGGCCGTTTGCGATGAAGGTCTACTATGGAAGCGCTCTACCCCATTAAGGGTACATAAGATAAATTTAGTCAAGTTCAAGGGCGAAATTCACCAATGAAATTGAACGCGGCCAGTACATCTAAACCGCGCATAAGAGGTGTCAGTGTGAATATTCCACAACAATGATGACACTAAAAGCTTTAGATGATGGCTGGACACAGGGTTTACACGTACTGACCGTCTTCAGATTAATTGGTGAAATTCGCCCTAATTTACGGCTACATTGTTATCCGTCCCTAATTATAACATACAAAATAAGGCTTTTCATTGGAGTTAAACTAATAATTAACTGCTGTAACACGTTTCGTAAGACATAAACAAAAACCCAGAGTACAATTTATTCATAATTGTCTAGTTATCATGAACAAGATCATTAAACATTTGCATGTAGATGGTCATGAGCTCATCTCTTCAGTTTTTGTATTGTCTGTACAACTTATAAAAGGATATACTCAGACAGACAACGTGGATATATACATTTTACAGCTACGAAGAATAAATTAAAACTTCCTGCTTTGGTGGTGATGCAAATTATATAGGAATTAAATTTTTAATCATCGTTCCATTTTTATTATCTCATTCTCGGCTTTCGTTGAAGATGATAAAGAAAATCCACTAGGCAATATTTCAAATTAATTTGTGCACAAGTGCCTTATAAAATAAGAATACAAAAATATGATGATTTAACACCCAGTTTATTATAATTATACTTATAATTAGGGAAATCATTGATCTCCTTCATTCAAATTTAATCATTTTGGTTGGTCTTCCAGTGTGATGAGGAGGGATGCCATGCTTGTAACTAAAATATTGCTACATATTGTGTAGATGGGTGGAGAGGAAGAAGAATAGCAAAAAATGGATTATGTGAGTGAAGATGTTAAAAAAAGAAATGATTGAATGATGTCTATAGTAGCTATGTTTGACAGAAAAAATGAAACGTGTTGCACTGACCCCAAGGGCAGCACGATGATAAAATGTGTATTTTGAACAAAGCTGCATGAAGTCACACCACGTGTTTTGTGGCTCTGTGAGTATACGATGAAAATGACACAATATAAAGGAAATATTTTTGTATTTTTGCTTGACCTTTGACATCCATCGTGATTGAGGTAAGAAATAAAAACGCCCCATACTCAATACATTTTATTTCGAATATGTTATTGTGATCGAACTCCGGATGTATCGACATTCAACCTAATTGCTCGTCGTGACTGATGCCTGTTTTTTGTCCAAACTTGCCTTTTTTTCATGTCCCTGGAACGATACGAGATAATATTATAAAAAACTTATTGAAAACAATAGTGTCTATTAAATCATATATGTATGAGTATCTCATCATAGATACATTAGTTCACGAGGTATTATAAAAAGTCTAAGGAAGTTTTTTATTGAAGTTTAAGTTGACTAGGAAGGAAGCCTTCTGAGGGCTTTTGTTTATTTTTCAATTTCTGAAAAGGGGTCAATGTACTCATCATTTAGGGAATTACCCTAATAACTAAAAACTAATAATAAATACATGAACTAAATGTTTATTTCGTGATTTCAATGTTGGTGCCATGCTAAAAGTTGTTTAGTACAATGACGCCTGTTCAGAAATTGTATTGTATCTTTTATACCTTGTATAGTGAATACAATATAACAAAACTGTCTAATAAGCCTCTGTGACTTGGCATCGGACGCATTCGAAACGGGTCCTAGGGTCCCGAGAAACGTCAAAGACGTAATCTAATATCTATACTAATATTATAAAGAGGTAAAGTTTGTGAGTTTGTGAGGTTGTAGGGGGTTTTGTCTGGATCTGCTTAACCAATTTAACTGAAATTTGGCAGGGAGATAGTTTGAGATTCTGGCAAGGACATAAGATATATTCCCTTCGGATGATAAAACACTTTTTACACGAGCGAAACTGCGGGCCGAAGCTAGTAAATAATAACACTGTTAGAATAGATTACAAATAAATTACATTTCGAACATCAATATTATTCAAAATTAAAAAAAAACGTTGCTAAATTGATCAACAAGTTCGTTAGTTCAAGTGTTTGTTATTATTTCACGCTCTTCAACAGGGTCGAGGCCATCTCTAACAATGTTAAAATTATTTTCGAATTTTATTTGTTTCTTTACTTATTCTATGTCTTAATGTGGGTTTTCTAGATGACATTGAGAATACTAATATAAGCGAACCATTTTCCTTGTTTTCTTTTTATCTGACCTTTTCAATTGTAAATAATAGCAGGTCTCGTGTGCTATTATTATATCTTACTAAATATGCATTCTACATCTCGAGACGGACATAGGCCAAGGCCAATTTTATTTCCGTATTGAACTCAACCAATGGTTAAATATGTCAACTAATGGTTTTAAATTTCGGTAAAAAGCGTATATATTCATTAATTGTTAATCTAGGAAATGGTCTAATAGTACCTTTCCAACTCATTTCACCATTTGTGATGCTAAAAACATTATTTTAAGCTAACTATATATCCTTTTCATCAATTATTGATGAAAATGCATTCACCACAACATCGCGTACCATCAGGTGAGATAGTGGTCCAATGCGAGCTTATCTATAATAAAAAAGCGTTTCTAAGCAAAATAAGAAACCATTAGTTAGCATATTCAACTATTGGTTGAGTTAACTAAGAATAAATAAACTGGGCCTTATTGTCTGATCTGCGGTTCTGGCTGTAAATATCTTCATCATCACCTGACCGACTTTACATACTGCTAGGCATAAGCCAGCTCCCTTTGTTTTGTAGACCTCATAAAGTATAGCTTGTTATTTAGATTTATAAAAGTTATTTTTAAACATTGAAGCAACAAACAATGAACATGTTAATCAGTTTTAGCCTTTAACCAATATTGCCCCACTGCTGGACAAACTCTCCCTCAGACCCTTCCACTCTAAACCACTATCATATGCAAACTAAACGAAAATAATTCAGCACTGTATCTTACTTTATAATTCAAACACTTAGATTCCCCAGTCAGAGCTTCATCTTCGGGCTTGAAGTAGATTCCATCAGGTAAGCTTGCCGGATCTCCAGTCACTTTGGTCAGGGTTAACTTGTTGTCTTTAGGCTTGAACCCACGTATCACATCAACGAGTTCGATACCAGATACTTGGTATGTCGCAGTTTCTTTGCACACATTATATTGCACTAGAATAACAAGCGATATTATAGTTAGCCACTGCATTATCACTGATAGGTGAATTCACAAGGATAATACGTTCACAAATGTTTTTTTGAATACTTCGATCTGCCTTTTATAAGGTTGCCCTAAGTATAGCCATTAAGTTTTGTAGTTATAATTGAGGCAAAGTACGTTAACATTAGTGTTGTTTAACGATCAATCACAAAGTAGTTATCGCTGGCGTGTATAGCAGGTTATGCAATCTCGGATTTTTACCTACTGCTCTACTTTCTAGCACTTTTAAATGTTTCTGATTACTATTATTGGCGTTTCCGTATATTTATCATTTAATTTTTACCGTGAGTTGTCTTACTGCAGGGTAAAGCTCATCATCATCGTCATTCATAATTTCAGCCGAAAGACGTCCACTGCTGGAAATAACCCTCCTCCAAGCGTCGCCACATTGACCGGTCAAGTACGTTATGCATCCACCGGACTCCCGCAGCCTTGACCAGATCGTCGCTCCATCTAGAGCGTCTGCCGGTACGCGGTCGCCCTTCTAGAACTCTTCGGCCCCAACGGCCATCCGTTCTGCGAGCAATGTGCCCTGCCCACTGACATTCAAGTTTGGCAATTCTTCAGACTATGTCGATAACCTTGGTTCTCTTGCGTATCCTCGTTTCTGATTTGATCACGCAAGTATACGCCGACCATAGCTCTCTCCATTGCCCTTTGGGTGACTTTAGCCTTCTAATTAGTTTCTGCTGAGAAGAGGGTAAAGCTCAGTGATTCTAAAATAAGTATTGAGCATTTATATATATTTTTTAATATGTTTCCTTATATTTTTCTTTATAAGATAAGATGATTCTCGTGCTCAATATTTAATTGCAGTACAGTTTTATTACGAGTACACTGTATACAAGATAGAACGAAGGCTTTTCTAGATTACTCATGTAATGATTGTTGAGTATCGCCACAACAATATTCCAATGTATGATATAATTAATTATTATTATTTGTACAATGATGGGAAATAAAAGGCAATGACTTGGTTGCGTTTATTATGTTGGTCATATAACATAGTGGTTTGGCTGGTCACCGGGGATTCTCCAAGATCAAGATGCGAGACAAAGACATCGTGACCGTAGTGCCTTCGTTGTGTACCTATTTGATAGGGCTGTCAACCATGTAGTGTCAATTCAGTGGACTGAGAAAACTAGTACATCATCATCATATCAGCCGAAATACGTCCATTGCTACCTCCCCCAAGCGTCACCACATTGACCGGTCCCGTGTGTCCCGCATCCAGCGGATCGCCGCAACCTTTACAAGGTCTTCAGTCCACCTGTTGAGAGGCCTTCAAACGCAACGACTTTCGGTTCGCGGTCACCACTCCAGAACTTTTCTGCCCCATCGGCCATCCGTTCTGCGTGCAATATGCCACCTTAAGTTTGGCAATTCTTCGGGCTATGTCGGTAAGCCGATCACGCAAGGAAATTCCGAACTTAGCCCTCTCCATTGCCCTTTGGGTGTCTGTAAGCTTTCTGATGAGGCCCATTGTGAACGACCACGTCTCAGAGCCATAGGTCATCACTGGCAACACACACGGGGCAGAAAACTACGAGTAGATACGAGTACTTAACTAATACTCAACAGTGCAAAAATAAATCTCTGGCGTACGGTCCACCCGTACAATTCATATCAGTCTTTTTACGTTAAATTAGCAGTTTTGTACCGCGTGCGTAATTTACTTTAGTTCGTGTTCGGTCTTCACCGCGTTTACTCATTATCATAATATCGTAGCAGTTCGATGTCCTAAAATCATTTTATCATAAGTGATCACTGTATCAACAGTATTATAGCAATACATTTATCATTATAACCTCTATCACTATCACATCTTATCATTTATAGTTGTACCGTACACTGGCAAAGTTTGCTTGACCACGCACAGTGGTTCCTTTGTCGGGATGAATACTTAGGTACGCGTCGCACAGTATTAATTTTATCGACTGTAGTAACAAGTTTCTATTTCATAAATGTAACATATTTTTTGGGGTAGAAAAGAATACGAACTTCCTGGAATCGTGATAACAAATTAGCTGTTCTCTACATTATGTCAAGTTATGTGAACATAATTTCATGAACAGCAGATTCATCATTATCATCCACTGCTCGAACCTAGAGGGAGGCCTTCCAACGCTGCAACATCAGATTATTTAATAATAATATTTCAGAGTTGGTTCCTTATAAAAGAAAATGTTTTTGTATATTCAAAAATCTTACATCAGAAACATTGAGAAGATAAATTCAAACTCAGCATGTTATAATACTGGATAATGATAAAAATAATATTTTTTTTCGAATAGTTTGTGTCTCATAATTATTTTATCAATCTCAATTTAAAACATAATATTAGGTGCATATAATCTCCGTAACCTATGCACATGGCTTGTGAATAGATTATAAGTATACAAGATATAGTTATGTCTGTATATTGGAAGATAAGATCATCGCCAATTAACCCCGCGTAATCAAGAAGAAGTAATTGTTTCTGTTTAAATTAATTTGATAAGTAAGTACCTACCCAATGCAATTGTTAATATGGTATTTTGTTATTCTCTTATGTCAATATTTGTAAATATTATAAGTTATTCTTTTTTTGTGTGTGCCGCATATCGACAAATAATGTTTTTCTTTCTTTTCCGATGTTAATATTTCACATAATTTCTCATTATATGCTTAAATAAAATAATGACAAATTAACGAGCTATATTTAAGGTTACAACAGAGTTTTGGTTTTACAAATTAATGAGTGTACCTATCTAATGACTGGACCTTAACTAGTAATCAATATCAATTAATACAATTTGAGCAATAAGGCCCGCTTGCACCACCACGGGTTATTTTACTAACTTCGAGTTAGCAGCTAACACGGCCAATAACGTATGCCATATTTATTATTTAACCTATATGCCACTATCTCAGAGATGAGTCATTGGGCAAGTGGGCCTACAATAATCAATAAAATGCCTATATATTAAAAGCAACTTCCACATATCCTTTTATATTGACTAAAAAAACTACAGATAAAAGTGACAACCCTGCGGAAGCAAACCAATAATAATACACCCATACATACGTATTAACTGTGTAATTCAATTTGTCAGATAAATATACATTCGTCTTGAAAAACATTAATTTAAACTGTTCTCGACAATGATGCTTCAGATTTCATGAAAATTGAGGGTATTCCCAAGTTACTTATTTGGCAAAAAATCTTAATTATTGTGTTGACTAGTTATTCTAGTTCCGTTTGCATTAAAGTCAGGCAAGAACGTGTTATCACATTGTTTATTATCCGCGAAGATTCCTCCACCCATTCTTCTAGATTCTGCCAGATTTCTTAAACCTTGTTTGTACTTTTGTTTACTTTCTTCTCTGTTACTTTGTGATTGTTGTTGTTGTGTTGTGTCTGTGTCGTATAAATGTTTTCTATTCTATTTTATTCTAAGAGTCAAAACAGGTTTATCAAATAATCAGGCATCATATTATTAATAATATCATAATTATTATCTACGAGTATTATATTATTAAGTAAACAGTCAGGAAGCGAAAAGTGGCATTCTAAACTTGTTGACATTTTCTTGTTAGCCGCTCCATAGTTCGATTTTATTATTGACAAATCGTCAGTTTCGTGGCAAAATACTAAGTTGAAAAAGTCATATTGATCCAATATGGAAGACGAAGATATGGCTGTCCTCTATGATGTAAAATTTTGATGAAAAAAACTACGTACACTTAATATAACACAGTTCAGCTGTTCAGAGATTCGGTTTTCCCCCAATCTCGTGGCAATCCTTTGATTTAGTGGAAAAACGAACATAATCCCGAATTTAAGCTATCATTAGGTATACAATTTTGATTTAACTCTATCCTTTACTTTTAAAATGATGCGTGCACAGACATATACACAAAATTATGAATATAGCAACAAATGAACAGACAAACACCCAAAAGATGGTTGAAACGCAATCCATTGTTTAGTTTTGATCACCAAAAAGCTTTAATTTTTAAATATTTTCTATGTACTGGTATGAAATCTACAGAAATCTTTAGCTATGTGTAAATTATATCTTAAGTTTACTGCTTAAATAATGGTAGTAGCAGTTCCTGTTGTGGTCAGCTACCTCGTTCATTGCTCGTACTCAACGTACTCCGTCTGAAATTAAAAAAATAGACAGGTTAGTCAAATAGTTCACAAATAGGCTAGGTAAGCAAGGTTACGAGTTGCTTTAGATATTGAGTGAGTTCGAACACGATATTTTTTTGATCTGAGGATCTAGAAAAGGAGGGCGATAGTGGAAATGCCAAAATGTATGCCACACGGTATGTCTTTGCTCGGACGTGGTTATGACGACATACCGTGTGTCCGAAATTGAGCTTTATTCCCATGCATTTTGTTTGAAATTTGAATGAAATAGGAAGCCGCCCGTGCCATGTCCGCGCCTGACCATTAACTATTTAGTAATCTGTGGCCTGACGCCATTTCTATGTGGCCTGCGTCTTAAGGATTAGTCTCGTGACATTTCGTTAGCGCTTGACAATTCCATACATTTTTTATTTTTCTGTCTTCACTCGGTTTGTGCATTTAGCAAGTGTCACTTTTAGAAGTTCTTATAGTTCCTTTAAGTTTTTAGTCCAATGTCCTAGTTAGGCCCCAGTAAAATGGCCGGTAACTTTACTGGAAGCTTCCACGGAGTTTTGTCGACAACATGAACAAACTCATGTTCTATCGCTGTGTTTTACTTGCCCACACTCGTGCACGTTCACAAATATTATTAGACTACAATTTTTACACTAATATTCAATTTAACACAAGCTTAGGAAAATAAAACAGAGAAGCAACATATGATAGACGCCTTCACGTTCCCGCCAAAACTCCTTTATCATTTTTTCAATCTCTTAAACACGTGTCGAGAGGACGCTTTCGTGTATAGAATGTTACTTGTCTTAAACCTCTGCATGGGGTTAGCATATCTTTTGCATTATTACAAGGTATCATCATTGGGACACAGGCCTACTCTCTGTGAGAATGGGCCTTAATCCATCACGCAGGCCCAGTGCGGATCGGTGAATGTCACACATGTCTTCAAATTTTTGTTTCTAGGACATGCCGGTTTCCTCATGATATTTTCTGCACCGTTTTGAGAGCAGGGGTGATGAAATAATTTACCTAAAACGGACAAAAACACGACAATCACACAAAAACCGCTAGGCGTATTGTAATGTGATTGAGAATGCTCTAAAAGACAATTTAATTATCTACATTTTGACCTGAGGATATTTTTTTTAAAGTCTTAGAATAACAAGGAAAGTATAAAAAACTACTCAATTTTGGGTCGCGCGGGTGTGAAACGAGTGCGCGTTTTGTTCCCTCAAGATCGTTGGCGACAATCGTCGTCTTAAGTTGGGGTCTTTGCCACTGGGCCACCACAACACTTCAGTTTAATTTGTCATAGCAAAACTTTTGGCCGGCTCTATAAGACATTGTAACAACGATGCGAAATCCATTTTTTAAGAAATTTCTATAAAAAATGTATGTCACGCACTGTCGCATCGTGTCAGTCTTTAGGCGTTATGCTAATATTTTATGTGTTTTTAAAAAATTGTATTTACTGATGAGACCCACGTCGCGATTTAGTAGTTGCAAAAGGGCAAGGAATTTGCGTTTTGACTTCCCAAATACTTTTTATTACACTTCCCATATTTATTTTTTTGGCAGTGACAACCCTTAAAAAGGATTGCCCAATAATGCTCGACTTTAGCTGCCTTAGAATATTTTAAAATATTATTATGGAATAGAATGCGTCATACTCGTCTCATCAAATAAGGATTTAGTTATCCATTGCGTTATTTATGAGGAAATATCAACAAGATAACATTGAAAACAGCAATTGGATAGACTCACGGAAGCGAATGTGGAGCAGATGATTGCGTCTGATGCATTTGAATGCATATGTTGTAGACAGATCTTTGAATTGGGCATTTCATGGTGTGGCCGGCCATATTGTTCATTAAGTTTTTTTTAAGTCAAGAGTGAATATTTTAATAATAATAAATAAATAATTAGTAATAATAATAATAAGTAAGTTAAGTAATAATTAGTAATCATTATTAGTTTTGACATCGAATATTGATCAACTTTATTATTGCAGGTTCCCGTAGTTTTCTATCTTTACTACATTTCACTCACTTTCTTCGATTGACACATTATTTTCTTCTTCTGCCAGCGCCTTTGACTTTTAATAATTATCCCATGAGAAAAAACCTAGCCCTACTCTAGAACACGGTCTATCCGTGATCCAAGTTTCATCCACATCCGTTCAGCCGTAAAGACGGGAGTCTGTCAATCTGTTTGTTGAAGACACAGTTACTTTCGCATTTATAATATTCTTATGTAAGTATGGACTAGATATTCAATTTTCAAAGCTATAGAAATGTTTGCTGTCGCTATGATGCATCGTACAAAAAAGTTAAAATGTCAATAGCGAGCTGTCAGCGCTACTAGCGGTGAACAATGTAACTATTTAACGATGTGATCATGCAATGTTTGGCCATATCATCAAACGTTGAGCATCCAATGATACGGCAAATCATTTAATTAAATAGCCAATTCAACAATCTGGCTTCTACACAGATTGTGTCAGTTGCTTATTAGATGCAAAGTTGATGCCATTCTAGATTCTTCATCATAATATTATCCTTATAGAGAGATGTTATTTCATCAACGACTGTACATGACAAACATACCTAAAT
Source organism: Orthosia incerta (assembly GCA_948252205.1). Lineage (NCBI taxonomy): Eukaryota > Metazoa > Arthropoda > Insecta > Lepidoptera > Noctuidae > Orthosia > Orthosia incerta. The sequence continues at coordinate 9,063,542 of OX411744.1, read as the reverse complement.
GTAAAATTTGTTTGTAATACATTATTGTTTTAAACCCAGATAAAAAGAAGGGTGTTATAAATTTAACGTACAGTGTATCTGTGTGGTTGTCTATGATTTTATAGCTCCCAAACGCATGAACCGATCTAGAATTAGTTTTTTTAGTTACTACGGAATTCAAGATTCCCTATCTGGTGAAGATAGAAGCTGTACGTCATAATAACCAAAAATAACCTAAAATTCGTGATTCTCAAAATCAAACAACAAGAAACAAGTCAAAGATCATTGCCACTCCACCATATTGTAATTATTATATATTATTATGTATGTATTTTTATCTTCTATATATCTAGTTAAGGTATATGTGTTATTTATATATAATTAGTTAAGTTATATAGTTGTTAGTCTATTTTATGTTTCCTTATTTCCATCTACACACTGTGTCTTCTTCTATTATCAAACTTTCCTGTCGCAGGTCTGCTGGATGAATTTGTATGTATTTCTCTGTCTCTGCCAACTATGACCTAGACTAGAGTCAAGAGAAAACACAATACAAATAAAAAAATAATAATTAAGCTATACCTTTGTGCTCTTCTATCTGTATTACTTATGTTTCTCTGTTAAGTGTTTTGTGTGTACATTCATAAATAAATAAATAATATCCTTTGAATTAAAAATAATGACAAAACCAAGTATTTCCAAATAACATTTTAGATGATATTCACCAAAAAAATAAACTCCGAATTGAGAACAAATAAAGAAATAGGAGTATGTCAATACGTTTAGTTCGAAAGAACAGCTAGCCTAACCATGCTTTAGATCGTTCGTCTCTCAATGTGATACTTTTTGAGGAAGAATAAGATGGTTAAATATTATACCAGTTGTAGTGTACTCAAGACAGCCTTGAATAACCAGATTCTATAATAAATACACATAAAATTTGATTAATGACTTGAAGATGTTTTACATAAATTATAATATTCTTAAAGATTGTGGTTTTTTAATTGTTGAAAATACCTAGATGTACCATTATTATTAAAATCTTAATTTTTCAGTTTTCAGTTCATAAAATTTAAGGATAAGACATCCCTTAGTAGCGAGTGTCTATTTTTATTTTTTTCTTAATATTAAAATGATGGACCTGCCGAGTCCATGGCTAAGCAAGAGATGTTCAAGGACAACTCTTGCTTAGCCATGGACCCGGCAGGTGGTAGTTCCCGGAGGCTTATTACGTATCTTTTGCAAGAGCAAAACGATAGCGATCAAACGCTTTATGTCAGAAAAGTCGGTATTACCTGTAGTGTAGGTATGGTAGGTCCTACACAATCGTTTGCTAATCGCTCGCTGTTTGTCAAATGCAATTATTTAAAAAAAAAACCGCAAACAATTCTAAAACTTTAGTATTGAAGAACAATTATTGCGCGAAAATCGCTATCGTTTTGCTCTTGCAAAAGATACGTAAGACAGTTAGGCTATAAAATACTGTACCATTATGGAACTGGTGTAAATGAATTATGTTCTGTTTGAAATAACTGCCAGTTTATAAACCTTCGTTTACGTGTGCTAATATCAGTAAAGTTCGCTGGTCACAAATCGTATGTACCTAGACTTAACCGTAGATAACTCAATTATGTTTTAGAGTTACGAATTTACTAAACATTCGTCGAGTAGACTACGTCTAAAAATTCAAATGATTAAAGTTTGTAATTAGCTACAGATCATATAAAGTCATTATATTGAAAGTAACGAGACAATTGAATAAAACATTTTTGATCCGTTGATAAATATTTATTATCAAAATATCTTTACAGGGAAGGTATTTTATCTTAAGGTTACACTAGTCAACGGCACGAACTATTTTGTGCGCGGGGTTAAAATGTATTTTATAGCAACCGACAACACTGCTGTGATGATCAGTAGGAAGCTAGTTCGCGTACGAATACACACTTTTGCAAATTTGTAGCGAAATGGATAATGATTTAGGACGAAACCGATCGCGCGAAATTTTATAAACATACCTTTGGGAGACAGGATATCATGAAAAACGACTAAATGTATCTGTTCAAAATGAAATTATTTGCACTAATCTATCCCTGTATGGTGGCCGTTTTGCAATTTTCCGTCTTCTTATGGTATTTATTCACGCCCAAAAATGCGTTAAAATTAGTGTCAAAATGTGGAACTTTCGACGCTCATAACTTTCAAATATTAACTTTTTTCACTTTTTTGTTTCCTTACAAGGCTAGATAATCATGAGACAAATTGATATCACTTTTTATTTTGAACGAACATTGTCAAACAGTGGAATAATCCCTAGACTACGTTTGTATAGAAGAATTTTCGACTAGAGTAACCTTAATGTGGAATTAGAGAAAGAACTGAGATCTTAGGGTACCGGGAAGTTTGCAAATTTAACTTTTGCAGAGTTGAGCGGACGAGTGTTTAGTTATCTAGGGTTAAATATCTATATAACTTAAAAGTAAGTATGTTTTTGCAAATAGTCCGATGATTGATGTTTAGTTCGATAATGTCAAGGCAAGAGACATTACAAAATTACAGACTTCTCTACTTTATAATACTCTACTCTAGTTTTAAAAGAATTGCAGTTCTTTTAAAACTTGATTCTCACCTTCTAGTGGCGTAATACCCAACCGGGTCCATATAGGTGTACCTACCGCAACATGAATGTTATACGAATATTGAGACGAAGTTAGAGGAACGAACTTGACTCCTTACGAAAAGGACTGACCCGCAATAAACGAGACGCGAAAAGAAAGACGGAGCTCTGTGCTCAGTAGTGTGACATAACGGGTAAGTTAGATAGATAAAAATATCAAGCATAGCGACGCTACACAGGCACATAGCGAGTTTAAAAACAATGAAGTGCAAACAAAAGACTAGGAAGAATATTAACTAAATAAGTACCTTAGGTGGAAGCAGATCTGTTGCTGGCTTGCTGACATCTTGTGTAGATAAAACAGGTCTGACGCTCGAAGAATATATATTCAACTTATTTGGAGAGAGATTGGCTGTTGACGATAGTGGAAACTGTGGCAGAACCGGGGTTGGCTTCACGAGATTATTAGGAGATTCTTTTGAAGACGATGTCGGATACCGCGGCAACACCGGCGTAGGCTGCGCAGGCGCATCGGGCAAAGGAAACACTCTCCAACCATTTACAAAACATAAAACAACAGACAAAACTACTAACAGGAAATAATTCTTAAACATTTTTTTAAATGTTTTAGTTATCTAACACGAAAGATCTGTTCGACTGTTAACACTGGAATGAATGTCGTGTTTTTAATTTATGAAGATTTTGCACTATACTGAAGTGTGGTATTAACATAAATTCTTAAGTAAGAGTCGCTCACCCTGAAACAAGATCGGTGTCGACCACACCGACACACATTAGATGATCCGCGGAAGATGGTTTTATTACGATTGGACACTGATACTACATGTGACACGCAAGCATTCTTAGTATAGATAATATATTCAACAATAATATGCGAAAAGCAAATGGTGAATGTGTGTATTGTATATTTTAAAATGCCTTAATCACAGACATGATTTTTCTATAAATATCGGTGTATGCTTAGTAGGAATTTTTAACAGTGTATGTGTATTAAGTATCCAGAAAACAAATAATTTAGGTACCTCAAGTTTCAAACTCATCGGGAATTTGCACCATCTATCACAGGATTATATACCTCGTTCTACCTGTAATAATCCTCACTATGATTTCCGATCTACTAATGAAAACTGCGAGACTTATACTTAATATCAATATGACAATAAATAGAGTCATATCCAATTAATCTAACTGTTTGGCTATGAATGAGCTCAAGTCTTAACTTGCATACTTATCAAGAAAAGATAAGGGAATTTATGCGTTTATAATGTCGTAGGGTTATGAGAGGACCTTGTGGCTAGCACAGGGTAATAACAGCCGCACGGGTCGATGTTCAAGGTTAAGCAAAGCTTGCCGAGGTCGGTCCGTGGATAGGTGAGCATCTTTACATAGTGAAATTCCTCCATGCGTCGGAAAATGTTAGGTTAAAATGTTGGTCTCGGCTGCCATTTTTAGATCTTGGACAGTCCTTTCGGATCGTGAGACGCCAGGAAATCTAACACCAGTCTGGTTAAGCGGTATCGTGTTGCCCAGTTACTGGGTTGTTTAACTCAAACTCTCATCATTTATTTCGATGAATCCATTGAATACAAAAAACCGGCCAAGTTCGAGTCGGACTCACGCACGAAGGGTTCCGTACCGTTATCGCAAAAACAGCAAAAAATCATTATTTCATTCTGTTTTTAGTATTTGTCGTTATAGCGGCAACAGAAACAGGTACATCATCTGTGAAAATTTCAACTGTCTAGCTATCACGGTTCATGAGATACAGCCTGGTGACAGACGGACAGAAAGACAGACGGACCGCGGAGTCTTAGTAATAGGGTCCCGTTTTTACCCTTTGGGTACGGAACCATAAAAACAAACATTGAGTTAGACTAAAGTTTACAATTTGTATTATTGGTAACTAAAGCCAAGTGCGTTTACAATTGTCAGAGGGATCATTTTCCCCCGAACTAAGTGAAATTTAAAAGGATTGGTTGTGGTTAGAAAGGATTTAGAATGGAGGATTTTGGAGGTCAGATAGGCAGTCACTCCATGTTAAATTTCGGGTGCTCAGCTGTATCTGGTTAGCTGGAAGCCGACCTCAACAGAATAAGCTAGACAGATTTATTAAAATGGTCGGTCGAGAAATGATGTTACAAGATAATGGGCCTTCGCGCTGCCGATGATTCGAGCTTATAGTTATTCGAGATTAAGATGCATCGAGATAGTGAACTGTCGCGCTCATAGTTTATCAATTTCAAGTACTATCGAATAAACGTTTTCGAGCTAGTGTTATTCGATCGAATAAACACTGTAGGTACGGTCGAATCTACAGTCCTTTGGATCTGTGAAAATTCACGCTTTTACGTGAACAAAAAAAAAATACGACCAATAGCTGCATATTTTGACACTAGCAAGAAACAAGGTTAAACAAATAAAGGGCAAAAGAAGTAAATCGATCATTTATGTTATTAACGCAAAATATATATATATTTTGTTACTAAACACTTACATTTGTAGTTGGAGCATAGACCGTGCCCAAAGTCATTATTTTTTATTTCAATTAGAACATTAAGCGGCACTTTTGAACGTCAAAAATTAAAGTTATAAGTAATAATAATTGATTAAGCAAAATAAGTATGTAAGGATCGTAGCAGGTGGTGTTCTGTAGTTACGCCTACCCGCATGTTAAAAAAGCGTGAGTTTATGCATGTATGTATGTTATAATTGATTCTACCGTCCATTCGGAAGAGTAGCTTGTTATGGAGAAGAACGGACTAGAAACTCTTTAAAAAAAAATGTTTCATAATATTTGCATACATTAATTCATATATGTGAGAACGATACACCCAGACTAACACTACTATACTACGTATACTACGTATAGATATAAAGTATTACAAACACTAACAGTTAAATTCATTGATTTGATAAATAGGAACACGGTTCTCACATACTTACAAATATTACAAACGTAGGTAAATTACCTACTTCAACAACTGCTGTAGATCGTACTACAATCTGACTTACCTTTTTGTTAGTAGAGCGGTATTACTTTACATAATCACTAGCCAATCCAGGGCTTCGCTCCCGTCAATTGGCTACCTACCTACCTACCCTACCTACCCAACCCCACCTACCCTACCCTACCTACCCTACCCTACCTACCCTACCCTACCTACCCTACCCTACCTACCCTACCCTACCTACCCTACCTACCCTACCCTATCTATTCATGTAGTACATAATTTTTATGTATCATCAATAGTTTTCTTAGCGCACGCCAAAGAATTTTTTTGAAAATGTTTTTTAGCCTATGATAAATAAATAATAAATAATAAGCCATTTATTCCATAACCTTAATCATATTTCATTTACAATGTTGTTAGTTGTTGTTAATATATATCTTAATCTTAGTTGTTAGTAATTGTGTTAGTTTTCAGTTGTTTTTTGGATATGGACCCCAGTTTGGGTAAAGGCCTCCTCCAACTCTTTCCATGCCTTTCTATCCTTAGCCCGTATCATCCAACGTTTTCCTGCAACCTTCCTGATGTCGTCAGCCCACCGTTTTATTGGTCTTCCTACCTTTCTTTTTCCTAGTAATGGTCTTTTCCAACGCGTAGCTTCAATGGTCCACCGTCTGTCTGTGTATCGGGCGACATGACCAGCCCAGTTCCACTTTAGTCTCAGTGCGTGTGTAAGTGCATCGGTAAATTTTGTTTTTTGTCTTATGATGTCGCTTCTTATTTTTTGTATTTTTCTTATCTTTAAGATGCTTCGTTCCATGGCTCTTTGGGTGGTCAATATTTTATGTTTCGCTTTTTCTGTGAAAGTCCAGGTCTGGCAGCCGTACAGTATGCTTGGTAGTACACAGGTGTCCATCACGATTTTCTTCATGGTTAGACTGTAGTCGCCTTTTAAGATTTCTTTTAATGACCAAAACCTGTTCCAGGCTATAGCTACTCTTCTTGCAATTTCTTCTTCGTTACTTGTCTTGCTAAAGGATATTTGCTTCCCCAAGTATATGTAGCTTTCAACATAGTCCATGACTTTTCCTCTCACTTTGATGGGTTCTTTGTCGCTGTTGGTCATTATTTTAGTCTTACTTGCATTCATTTCTAAGCCAATTTTAGCACTCTCTTGGTCAAGTAGTTGCATCATGTGTTCTAGTACTTTGGGTTTCTCAGCTAGCAGTACGATATCGTCAGCGAACCGTAGATGGGTTAGATGGCGTCCACATATTTTAATTCCTTTTTGTGACCAGTCAATATTCCGAAATATGTTCTCGAGCACTGCGATAAATAGTTTTGGTGATAATGGGTCGCCCTGTCGGACGCCTCTTTCTATATTGATCGGTTTTCCTCTAGTTTCTAGTTTTACCTTACTTTGGCTATTCTCGTAGATGTTCTTTAGGGTATTTACGTATTTTGGGTGTGCCCACCAAATTCAGAGCATTCTAGATCGAGTTGTGACTTATACTATCAAATGCTTTGCTGTAGTCTATGAAAGCCACATACAGTGGTCTGTTGAACTCACGGTACTTCTGTATAACTTGTTCTATAGACTGAATGTGGTCGGTAGTGCTGTAGCCTGAGCGAAAGCCGGCCTGTTCTACTGGTTGTGAGTTGTCAATATCTGTAGTTATTCGTTTTAGCATTATAGAGGAAAAAAGTTTATATACACTTGCTAGCAGACTGATTGGTCTGTAATTTCCTATATCCAGTGGGTCGCCTTTTTTAAATATCAATATGATGTCGGATTTGCACCACTGTGACGGTACAGTCTCTGTGTCTATTACCATATTGAATAGTTTCGTGAGGTGTGGTATTAAGATTGGTGCTCCTATCTTGAGGACTTCATTGCTGAGTCCGTCTGGCCCAGGACTTTTTTCGTTCTTTAGCCGTTTGATATGTTCGTACACTTCTTTTTTCTCTATGGGATGTACAGAGCTGCATGTAGGTTCTATCTGATCGGTATCCATCTGTTCAGGCCTATGGTCGACGTCTCTTTTGCGGTACAATTCTTTGTAGAAGTCTGTTGCATGCTCGATTATATCTTGCCTTGATTTTGTTTCCTTTGATTGTTGTTGAAGTTTTTGTATCCATGTTTTGTGAAGACTTAGATCCTTAAATGCTCTCTTTGTACTTCTGTATTTGTTTAGGTTTCTTGTTATTACTTGTTGTCTGTGGGCTTGATAATCTCTACGTATTGATTGACTCGTTTCTTTGTATATTCTTCCTAGTTCTTGTTTTAAATCAGTGTTCTTATTTTTTGTTTGTATTAGTTCGCTACGTCTTTTAATGAGTTGTTCTGTATGTTCACTAAATATTCTGTGTTCCTTCTTTTCAGTACATTTACTTATCTCTGAACTGCTTGAAATGATTTGCTCTAGTTTGTTGTAGTTAGGTTTGGACATCGATAGGGTCATAGCCTATGATACTCAGGAATAATGTAGCTTTCTACTGGTGAAAGAATTTTCAAAATCGGTTCTGTAGATTCAGAGATTACCCCCTACAACGTCACAAACTCACAATTCACAAAATTTACCTCTTTATCTTCTTCTCTGTCGTTTCGCTCTTGGCAGAGCGGTCGTGGTCACGTCGAGGCCATCCACGTCGGTGGTAGATGCGGACACAGCTCTCCGCACGAACTCCCGCCATCTCTCCCTGTTGGCGGACTGTTTGGCGCAGTCAGATATGCGGCCTCCTACTGCGGATTTCACTTGGTCAGTCCAGCGCATAGGTGACTTGCCGCGATTTGGTTCTCTCCACTTTTACCTGTAAGGCCAGCCGATCTATGGAGTCGCCATCCCGCCTAGAGACGTGTCCAAAGAATTGCAGTATGCGCGACTGTACTACGTTCGACAAACGCTGCGTGATGCCGAGTTCCTGGAGTAAGGAGATGTTAGTGCGAAAATTCCTCCACGATATTCCGAGCATCTTTCTTCAGCACCACATCTCCAGAGCATTTATCGTCGCCCTTTCCAACTCAAGCACTGTCCACATCTCGGCCGCGTTAAGAAAATTGGGGAATACAATTGTTCTTATGAGCCTGATTTTGGTGGCTTTGGTAATGTTGCGATTCCTCCACACTTTCCCTAGCTTCTCCATCGCAGTTCTGGTCATGGCCATACGTCGTTTTACTTCATCTACGCAGCCGCCGTTGTTTGAGATCAAAGCCAAAAGCAAGGTAGACATAGGTCTGAACCACGTCGCAGTTCGCGATACATGTCACTTCGGGCGAGTTGTCGTTGACGCGGTCCACGATCGTTTTGGTCTTAGATCGGTTTATTCTCAAACCAAACGTAAGGCTTATGCGCTCCATCCTGAGAAGTAATTCCTCCATAAAGTCAGCGTTACTCGCAAATAAGGTGGTGTCATCTGCGACCGCAAGTTTGCGATTTTACATCCACCAATCACAACACCATCGGTCCAATCTTCGAGAGTGATTCGCATTACAAGCTCGGTGTAGACGTTAAACAGTAATGGCAATATTATGCATCCCTATCGCACCCCTGCAATTGGATGGAAACTATCTGAGAGGTGGTCATCTGTCCGCACTGAAGCTGGGCCCCCTTCGTAGAGCTCCCTGAGCAGGTGCACGAGGTGCTAAGGTGTACCCATGTACAGTAGTGTTTTCCACAACATTGGCCATTTCAATGAGTCGAACGCTTTGGAGAAATCAACAAAGCATATGTATGTCGGCTTGTTGAATTCTCGAGCAATGTTTTGGCGAACGATGAGAATTTGTTCACGGGTTCCTTTTCTTTTTACAAAACCTGCTTGTTCTGGTGCAATTTCTCTGGACAAATATGCCTTCAGTCGCGTGTTAGTAGGGCAATCAGTCGAAAGTTACTACACTTCTTCGTGGAACCTTTTCTATGAAGGGGAGTGAAGACTGTGTGAGACCACTCGGAGGGCTATTTGCCTGTGAGCCTTGTTGCAAATGATGTGGTAGATATGATCGCCGAGCTCTCCCAATGCACGTATGGTTTCAATTGGGATCTCATCTTTTCCTGTGGCTTTCCCATTCTTGAGCTTTTGGATAGCGGCTCTCACCTCCGACTCGAGAATATCCAGCTCGAGCACATCACTCGCAGGCTCCGAGGGTGCGAAATTTCGCGACTGAGGATCTTGGTACAAGGACTGACAGTAATTCCTCCAAACTACCGAAATTTTGTTCAGTTCAGTGACTACTTGGCCAATCTGATCTTCGATGGCCCAGGTTTTGGACGACAGATTTTTCGTAATGAGACAGATTTTGTGATACAAGTCGCTTGACTCATATCTGTCTGCATGATACTCAATATCCTTGCACATATTGCGTAGGTAGGTATTATGGTCTTGTCTACATTTGCGCTGTATTTGTCCGGAAATTTTATTGAGAGCCTTGATATCGACGCCCGCTGCTTTCATCTTCCGGCGGTCTTCGACTAGCTTGAAGGTGTCATAAGTCATCCAATGCTGTCTTTTGTGACTTGTAATTGGTGTTGCGGTATTCGAAACAGTTGTTGTAATGAGTGACTTGGCTCTGTCCCATAGTGCATCGGGTGTTTCGTCAGCCAGATCCGCTTCAGACCACTGTGACCAGTTCTGCTCGACAATCGAACGAAAACTCAGAACATCTCAAACTTCCTCGGCTTTTTAATTATTCTGGCTGCTGTAAGCTTGAGCTTCAGTTTAGAGATCAAAAGTTGGTGGTCAGATCGGCAGTCAGCTCCAGGTAACTTATGGGCATTTGTCACAGATGATCTCCATCACGACCGAATCATGATGTAATCTATTTGGTTGCGAGTCTGCCCGCGCTTCTGCTCAGCTGATGAGCGTTTTTCCCGATCTTAGCGTTCAAATCTCCTAGGATGATTAGTAACGCCCTGTTGGGCACCTTCGCTATTGTAGATTCTAATTCGGCGTAAAACTTCTCGATTGCCTCGTCACTTGCGGAAGAGGTGGGAGCATATACTTGAACTACGTTAAGTTTCATTGGTGAAGCCTTTATCTTAATGCTGATAATCCGATCGTTTATCGGCTCGTATCCCATTACGCATTTTTGCATATGAATAGGTATTAAAAAAGCCACACCGTTGGTGCAGCTGATGTCTTTGCCAGAAAAGAAAATGACACAAGGTATGGACTAATGGTAAACCCCAAAAAGACGCAGGTTATAGTGGTGGGCAGTTCTAGGATGGTTTCAAGAATCGACTGGACGAGTCTACCCCAGGTTTTTTTCGATAACTCATTGATTCCGTTTTGTGAGAAAGTAAAAAACTGGGGGATATTCATTGATGGGCACTTCTATAGGACTGCCCAACTGCAGGAGGTTAGCCGCAAGCTATTTGCATCTGCTGCATCTTTGAGGAGACTGCGTAATTTTGCTTCCGATTGCCACCAGGATTGCGCTTGCACAATCTATTCTTCTACCCATCCATGATTATGCTGATGCCTGCTATCTTGACCTTTTTTTTTTTTACCCACTAAAACTCCACGGTGTCCTTCAGTGCCGCTTATAGCGGGAACACGGGCACGCGTTAGCACTCACCGCGATCCCCCCGCGGCTCTCCGTCACCGGACCCTCCTTGGTGGAGTACCCCCATCACCGGCGCACCAGAACACACTGTACGCCGTGACCACCCCAGGGACCAATTCAGTACATGGGTGCCAGACGACCCCTGTGACGGGTCGAGGTCAATGGCCCCGCCACCTACCATTTTGCGGCCGCAGGGGATAGGGATAGCGGCTAACGCTATACCGACACTCCTCTTCCCCTGCGGCCCCACCGCGTCCGCCATCAGACGGTGGCGACCCCGTCCAGGCCGCGGAAGGTAGGGAGAGCGGCGCACCGCAATACCGGCACTCCTCTCCCGCCGCGGCCTCCAACCCTCAGCCGTGATATCGTATGAGACCTGGGAATCTCCATAAGACATCGCGGCCCGCCTCAGTTGCGATGTCGCCTGTTACCAAGCGACACCGCAACCTACTAGTTGGCCGCTACGTCGTCGGCTTAATCGGCAAAAGCCCTGACGAGCGGCCCCTCCTCGGGTTCCTCTTCGCTTCACCGTGGGTGACCAAGCCACGGTTACTGAGCCCCCCCGCCTCGACAAAGCGGGAACCCACCGGGGGGGCTGCTATCTTGACCTAACTCAAGAACAACTTGATAAGCTTGAGCGGCTTCAAAATGTTTGTATAAGGTTCATATTTGGTTTGCGCAAATATGACCATGTTTCCGAATTCCGTTTGAAGCTAAAGTAGTTGCCCATTCGCCTTCGCCGGCATGCTCATATTCTTTCCCTTTTATATAATGTACTCTTTACTCCTTACACCCCTCTTTACCTCAAGAATCGTTTCCAGTTTCTCCGCGATTCCCACACGAGATTTCTTAGGTCATCAGAAAACTTACGACTTCAAATGCCAACGCATTGCACGACCTTTTTGGATAAATCATTTACTGTACAGGCTACTCGTCTATGGAATGCATTGCCAGATCCAATCAAACGTGCTCAATTATTGCATGTGTTCAAAAGACTTGTAAAGGAACATTATCTGTCGCTGTCTTCCTCTTAGCTTGTCAATTTCAAATAGATACTGTGATTATCAATAGATTGTCGTCAGTTTTTGTATTTGCCTATATATTAAGTGGGTATGTATGTATTTATGTATCTCTTACATAGCTTATGTATTTATCTGTGTATCTAATGTAGTATATCATTTAAGCAATGTTATTGTTACACCAATGACCGCCCCATTTCATGTCCAAGCAATTACTGTCCATACCAGGTTGCCTGGCAGAGATCGCGGCAAGCGATAAGGCCGCCCATTGTATGTGTTTTAGACTTAAGTTTCTTTTTATTAATGTATCTTATGGTGTACAATAAAACATATAATAAATAAATAAATAAATGCCAGTTATTAAGAGTGAATTTTCCATAAACAATCGAACTTCAACCGTGCTTGAAGTATCACACTAAAATGAATAATTTAAACCGCATTGTGTTGAGTAAGGTTATTTTTGATAACTCTCTGCGCAATTAAAAAAAATTGTTTCACTGTCGTAAGTTTTGAATATGTACCTAGTAGTTATCTAACAATGAAATACCTAGTTTTTATTGTATATCAAACAATAATAATGCAAACAATAATTTGATAAAATATAAATATAGCTATTTAAAACTCGCTTATCACAGCTTTTAATTATTTTTTTATATTTTTTTGTTTTGGCATGAGAGATGAATATAAATCAATAGATTAGCAATATCCATCTTTCGTTCATCCACCTATTTGCTATCAATTGCATGTATGTTGATGGCATATAATGTGTGATCTAAGCTTGATTTAAAAAACCGGCCAACTGGGAGTCGAAAACGCGGACCGCTAATTCAGTACAAACGGTTACCATTCACCAAAATAATTATGTAACATTACTGAAGTTCATAAACAACGAAAGCACCGAACATTGCTCAAGCTAAACTTAGGTTGCGTTGAAAGATAAGCTGGATTGAAAGACAAAATTAACTTTCAGATTTTTTCCTCTACTTGCGCTATAAGACATTGCTTCTTGCCAAGTTTCATAAATCTAGGTTAACGGGACGTTCGACCCATTCCTTTGCGAGTTTCAAATGTGCGGCATAAACGGCCGTATCTTTTGATTGCGTTGATTTAGAAGTTTGATTGTTTCAAGGCTCCAAGGGATTGCAGACTTGAGCATACGATATTAATTTCAACTTGATACGACACGCGTTCTTGAGAAAAAAGGTCTTGACAGACGGACATACAACGAAGTGATCCTATAAGGGTTTCTTTTTATTCCTTTTGAGGAACGAAACCTTAAGGCAATCATGGAGACTGCCGATGGAAGTGAAAACAAACATTTGGGTCTAACGATATCGATAAAATGTACAATATGGGGTTTTCCGGGGCGAAAAATCGATCTAGCTAGGTCTTATCTGGGCAAATCCCATTTCACCCGAGCACAGTTTGGTCGCCCAGGTACTGCAACATAAACGGCTGTATCTTTTGATTGCGTCGATTTAGAATTTTGATTTTTTCACAGCTTCAAGGGATTGCTTTGCAGACTTGAGTATACAATTTTAATTGCAAGTTGATACCTCCTGGCGTTCCAGAGAAAAACACACCGAAGTGATCCTATAAGGGTACTTTTTTTTACTTTTGAGAAACTGAACCCTAAAAAAAAAGCAGCTATGGGGACTGCCGACAGAAGTGAAATCTTAAAACTTTGACTGAAATAATTGACCCAAGTTTTAAGTTTTCACTCCCAACGCGTCACATTATCACATCGCATGTTGATGATGCGGTCACATTAGCATGTCAGTGTATTCGCGCTGCCACCAAGTGTACGCCATTTCAGAAAACTCTCAATGTACATGACAAAAAGAGTAGGGGAAGACCATGTTTTGTAATGAAACATAAATAGTATGATACAAACTATGGATTCTGACGGTCAAACATAAAGTATTCAAAGTCAAAGTCAAATTCTTTATGTCAATTATCCCTAATTAGTGACCACTATGCGGCACTAATTTACAGGTAATATCAATAATAATTGATTCTACGGTCCAAGATTAATTTAATTAATTAACTAGCTTTTTACCGCGGCATAGCTCTCGTGGTCTTATCTTTAGCATAAAAATCCATAGCTTATGATAAGACACTCAGCTTATAGATTACTATAAGGCAAAGATTTTCAAAACCGGATCAGTCCTTTAAATACCATAATATTCCATATACATAACACGTAAATAAACAATGTTATAGGTAACATGTTCAATTATATCCTGTATCATTTATCGGATTGAAAATTGAAGCGGGCCCTGGCCTGGCAGGGGGGGGGGGGCGGGGGAAGTCTATAGCATTGAGTATAATTTCATTGTCTACAGTATAACATCTGTACAAGTATTTTAAATTATTATTGGTGGTACAAATTTAAAAAAAAAAAGTAGTGTTTGCATGATTAATAAATATCAATTGCACTCACCGATTTAGTGTGCCCAGTCGTGCCCATGCTGCATATCAGAAGCTGGGGCTAAACCAATTATATCAGGCGTCGTGGACATGATGGGTGGAATAGTAACGGTATCGTTGAATATAACAACAGCATTGCCAATAACCACAAAAAATATGCTGATTATCAAAGTAATCAACCAGGAAACCTTCATGATTTTAGCAGTCCAAACAACCTTCTTGTTCTTATTCACGTGTTGATTCGACTCAAATTTGTTCATCCAGAATATAGCCACCTGGGTAGCTCTGTCATAAGAACCTATTACCTACTCCAGTGCTATATCAACAATCACTGCAGTAAATTACGAATAAAATAATAACAATGTTTGTGCGTTTGAACTCTACATTTTTCAAGCCAAGGTCTTGTTCGAGTGATAATTTTGATTTATCACAAAATTGAGTTGTAAGAATGTACAAAACCTTGAACCTTTTTATCGCACGAATTTTTAAGACCTGTTTACTGGGTACTTAGAAACTTGTTTAACCCTTTATAGGAAGGCCGATCCAAAGTGGCCAGTAAACTGGACAGGCACTTCAAGGTCGCTTTCTCATAGATTTTTATTTGAATATTGAACCTTATGAACATTTAAGATCCACGTTTGTTAGGGTCACTAAATTCTAATAATGACTGTCTGAACCAGTTCATCTCTAAACTATGGGCCCGTTTCTGAATTGTATATTTGAAGTTAAAACATGTTAAACTCAACTTTAATGCCGAAATAGAATTTCAAACGGTTCTCTAATCCGTACTTGGTATTCAGGCTTTTTGAATACCTATTCTACTACAATTGGTTTACTTGATTATGAGCCCCCATGCAATAATTGGCGCAGTGGCTGAGCGATCGGCTGCTGCTCTGCGTGTCCTGTGTTCGATTCCCGAAGTCTTGAAAGTTGATTTTTACATAAATACAAGTGCCTGGGCGACTGAGCTCTGCTCGGGAAAAATAGAGAAAGCGATGTTTTCTAAAAATGAAACCCAGCTAGATCGATTTATCGCCCCCGAAACCCTCTGCATACTAAATTTCATGAAAATCATTGGAGTCGTTTCCGATACGATACGATACAAGAATTGCTCGTTTAAAGGTATTAGATAACAGGACGGCAATAAAAAAAAAACTTCCAGTATAAGTACGTTAAATTATGATAGTTTAACATGATCTTTACGATGTGGCCAGGATTGTCTCTTCATGAGGACACTCCTCAAAGATTGCTTGATAAAGAGATATATAATATTGATTTTGACGGTTTGCGCAGTGGGTGAGCGATTGGCTGTTGCGCTACGTGTTGGATTCCCGCACGGAACAAATATTTTATGGCCTAAAGATAGTTGTTCCAGGTCTGGGTGTTTGTGTATGTGAGTTTTAATGTTAGTAAACACATCCCAAGACACAGGAGTAATTCCTAGTGTGGGTCATCATTTTTATAAAAAAGAAAAGATTACACTCACCAATTTAACAGGTATTAAGGTGTATACACAACATTTCGTCAGGTCCTATAATATCAAAAGCAGCAGCCGTTGCAGAATCCGTTGCAGAATCCGGTGTCGTGGGCTGGATAGGTGGAATAGTAACGGTGTTATTGAACATAACATCAGCCTTGCAAATAACCACAAATAATATGCTGAATATAAAAGTAGTTAACCAAGAAATCTTCATGATTTTAGCAGCCCAAAGAACCGACTCCAGTGGTATACCAACTATAACTACAGCAAATTGAGACTATAATAAAATTACAATGTTTATATGTACGTATTTGTGTAAAAGGTCTAGTTCGCGAGATAAATCTCGGTTATCACAAAATTGAGTCGCAAGAACTGCCAAAACCTTGTGCCACATATAGGTACCATCCCATTCATAAACTCTTAATTTTTTAGGATTCCGTAGTCAACAAGGAACCCTTCTAGCTTCTCTATGGCTAGTTCTATAAAAAATATTACATTTTTCGATTCATGGATCCATTTGCGTAAAATAAAGCTTTAGATTGCTCATTTTTGTTACAGTCAAGTGTCCTACCCCCTGCCAGCTCAATGGTTGCTTTTGGATATGTGAAAAAATTCATGGTGATTTATATATAACGAAATTAAAAGGAAAACTATCACAGCTAAGTAGGCTTTACAACCTTACCATTAATAGTCGACCAACTTATAATATAAACGTGGGAAAGTATTTTTTTTTCAAATGCCATTGAAAAATTACTTATAACACGTTGATATCTGTGTAAAACAGATTGTAAATAAAAGTTAATAACTCATGTAAAAATATACTATAATGAAATCATAACATCCTTAATAATAGTTATTTCTAAATTAAAAATGTTTACGCTCGACTAACGCATTGGAGTGGGTGGAGTCGTTGGCAGTACCGGTCCGTACCGGCCCGTACGGTGCATGTAAGCGGGAGTCTATTTTGTTGTGTTAGTGCAGTAAGTATTGTTTTTTATTTCTTTCTTTTTATGTTTTGTAATCTAAAGTCAAATTAAATTCAATTGCCAAGCAAATTTCCCTACTCAACCATACATAGCGGTATTCTCATGGTCGCAATTATAGACGTAATTGCGTTTGCCATAAGGTTGACACTCGCGTCGTAGGTCGATATTTACCAAAGCCACATCAGTGCAGTAACACATTGCACTTTTAATTACATATTCGACTAATTACACGCCTTATTAAAAAATAAGACGTTTTTTTTTTTATTTGAATGTGTCTATCATCATCGTGTTTCTGTCCTTATCCTATGATACTTGGGGTCGGCACAACACGTTATCTTCTTCCATTCCTTCCATATATATTTTTTTATAAATCAAATCAATTTGAAATTGCATATCTAATATTTGGAGATTTTAACGAAGGCGATCTCCGTAACGGTAATTAAATACTGCAGTACTCAAATTGTTACTTGACGCTGGTAATCAATCTTTATTACAAACACTTGCCATTACACGCGGTGGTACTCAAATACTGATAAAATACTTTTTTAACTCCGTATTTTATAATGCCTCCTTCAGTTACCATCGACCTATGTGGGCCCGTTTTTAGACGTGAGCCGGTGAAACCGTTTCAATGTTCATGTAACAACAAAAAGCCCTCTTCTTACAGCACATTATTGTGCAACTACGGTACCCAATTACTGCGCCTGGCCCGACACGCACTTGGCCGGTTTTTTAAAGAAGTAATTGAAATAAATATTTAAATTCTACACGATGTCAATATACAATGTAACACTTATACATTAATTTGTACAATAAATTGATTCAGTTTGTTAAAGAAAAATTCAGATTCAATTTGATCAGATAAACCAGTGACGTATTTCATACAAACCTTAGCATGAAAAACACTCGATGCGGTATCATTTAATTTTAAATTATCGTTTACAGTCAGAAGGTCGGCGCTGAGACCGAATTGTGACTCATTGGAACAACCAGAATGTAAGTGATGATCGAATTATGACAAGTTTGCTTTGTTCGTAGTCAAATTACGTAACAGTCCATGTAGGCATTTGTGATCATTTCCATTCAATAGGACATTCGGAAAATCCTTGTTATTTTTGGACTTTCAATGATTGTTTCTGTATTGAATGTTAATTCAGAAACAGTAAAATAGTTTTTGACGTCAGTTTTATTTTTATTTTATGTCTCTCTTGTTTTTTGTTCGCAACAATTCTCAATCTTTTATATATTAGTCTATTAAGTAAAAGTTACATACTACTAAAACCCGACAAAAAAACCCGGCTTATGTTCAGAAATTATAGATTGCGCTCGTAGTAGTACATAAACGCCGAAGTATAGTAAAATTGTTTAACTGTTTTTTTGTATATTTTCATTTTGTACTTATTTAGCATTTTTGAAGTCATACTTTTTCCCCTTTCTTTTGAAACCCGATAAGACGATATTTTTTTCAGTAATCCCCTAATTTGACAAGCTTTTATTTAGTTTAATCTGTCGCGGTGTCTGTAATAGGATATTGTACGTTTGAAGTGGGTCAAACATACAATATCACAGTTTTTGATTGAGCTGGAACTTTTGCATGCATATATAAATAAATCGGATAGCAATCAATGATATTCTAATAAACAGATACGTTATACACTCACAAAACAACCGAAAAAAGTGTTCCGCAAAGCAGCGGCAGCACAGATACCTACACACTTTTGGTATGAGATATCTTCTGTTTTATGTACTTTGGTATCATAATTGGCACACTTTCTAAATACACACGATGGCATTTTTTTAAATGTTGTTTTTGTTTCAACGAAGCCTATCGCTCTTCGCCATGGGTGACATATACTAAAGACCCCAATTAGGACCTATTCGAGTCTTCACAATGCACGAGCTCATAACATATCTGTATACTAGAATATTATTGATAGCAATGCAATATTATTATGACATGGAGCTAATCTGATGATGGAGCCAGAAGGTGGTAATAAGAACTCAGTAATTAAACGATGTAAAAATATCTGGTAGTTATTAGCGATTCAAATATTACAATAAATAAATAAAATAAAAATAAAAACGCCTTTTATTTCTTGCAAACAACTAGTTACATTAATAGGTTATAGTTATTAAGTTTATTTCATAACAATAAAAATATTAATGAATATTCAATTTATATCAGCCAAAAGACGTCCACTACACATAGGCCTCCCCACACACCACTAGGACATAGGCCTCCCCCAAGCGTCGCCACATTTGTCTTTCGGCTGATATGATGATGGTGATGATTCAATTTTTTATAATAATAATGATTAATTAAAATAATTTCATGAATACATAACATAAAGTCGTTTTAAAAGTTGTTTTAAAATGCAATAGATACAAATATATTTGGCATAAATTAATGCAAGAACTCTTATTAGGTAAAGGCCTCCTCCAGAGCTTGCCATTTGTCCCTATTTTGCCACTCTAATCCAGTTCTTCGTCTTAAAATACACAATCAGTCTTACAATAAAACTTATAAATATTGAATTTAGCGACAGCACTGCGATTGAAAAGAGGTTTTCACGTCAAAACGGGCTATGATTTGGATTTTGTTTGATTTTTCGGTGCCCACGGCTATTGACAATTGTCGCGAGTGTAATGTATATCCTTACAATAACTCCCTTTTCGTCGTTTTCCTTATTAATGAGGGTCGTGATCGTCGTCGTGGAAACAACTTTTCATTCACTAATTTGCCTGTCTTTTGCGTCGTGAAGAGCATCTGGCAGTTTGGTGTTCAACGATCATCCACCATCTTTGTAACGTAAGCTATATTATCTACAGAGGTATATACTATCAAAGAACGTATAATGGAGTTTAAGTCAACGAGCGGAACGGCTACTTGTGAAGATATAAAACAAAAAGTGTATACTCAAGATATTTTTAGCCAAAGCGGGCTGGACCGGTTCCGCGGTCCTTGAAGATGCGATACATCTTCAACATTTACCTGTTTTTGTTTGTATGCTGCTTTAAAGATTAAAGCACATAATAAAGAGCAGGTCGTGACTAAATAATAACAGACATGTATCCATTAAAAATCGAGACACCTCCGAGCCTCGGAACGGACATTAAGTCGGCAGGCTTGACTACGTGTCCCCGAAAATCTGACACCAGTAGTAGTGGCTCCTTGTTAATCGTCCGTGCCTCGGAATGGAGATTAAGTCGGCAGGCTTGACTACATGTCAAAAGCCCGAATATCGGACACCAGTAGCAATGGCTCCCTGTAAAAGTGTAAATCTTATTCAGCTGCATCTGATTAGATTAGAAGATGGCCCCGGGAAGGTCATGATAGCCATCATCACTAGGAAATGCTAAGTCAAAAAAAAAAACTAATCAAACCGACAGAACAGTTGTGAATATGCAGATTTTTGCTGTTTTTCATATGATCTTGCATAAATAGTTCTGTTTTTTTTCTCATTAATCGTCTTTGTCCACCTTTCTTTCTTAGTCATCACAAACTTATCGTATCGTCCGTAATCCAATTTACCTGGGGTCAGTGCTATCATTTCTTCTACACATCTCTTGTTGCTGGCATGATAAAAGTTACCTTAGTATAAGACATTCGATCTCGCGTAGGTAATCTTGCTATCTGGTTCAGTAGCAGCCTGTAATGGCAAGCCCTCTAACATATGGCTGTTATATAGAATAGAATAGAATAGAATATAATAGAATAGAATAGAATAGAATAGAATAGAATAGAGTAGAGTAGAATAGAATAGAATAGAATAGAATAGAATAGAATAGAATAGAATAGAATAGAATAGAATAGAATAGAATAGAATAGAATAGAATAGAATAGAATAAAATAGAATAGAAAAGAATAGAATAGAATAAAAGATAATAATAATAATAGAAGATCTTTGACAGTCGTTACGGGTAGTCAGAAGCTCGAGATCTGACACCAGTCTTGCCAAGGGGTACCGTGTTACCCAATTACTGGGTTGTGGAGGTCAGATAGGCAGTCGCTCCATGTAAAACACTGGTACTTAGCTGAATCCGGTAAGACTGGAAGCCGACCCCAATATAGTTGGGAAAAGGACTAGGCAAGATGATGATGAGAATAGAAAAGAAATATAATAGAAAAGAATCGAATAGAATATAATCGAATATAATAGAATACTCTTTATTATGTACACCATATAAGTTACAGAAAATATATACGAAGAAAACATTACACTGGGTGACACAATGGGCGGCCTTATATCGCTAAAAGCGATCTTTTCAATGAAAGGAAAGACAGTACTGTAGGTAGTCTTTGGTTTACTATTTATAAATAAAATAAAATTAATTTGTTTCAGGTAATAAATCTATAAACCTTTAGGTATATCAGGCGAAATGCGAGAGTACCGCACCTTTGTGGGCCTTTTTTGTTATCGAGGGGAAACTTTGAAAAGGCGCTTGTGATTTTTGGGGAAAAGACCAGGGAGTGTGGGATTTTATCTTCCTAAAGCCACCCAAATAATCAACATCAGCACATAAAAAGGACCCCGTGACCATTTAAAAGACCATCCTGGAACCCCCATCTGTGCAACGACTGTTAAGGCACATACGGAAGATTGAGAATGAGTTTCCCCTGACTCTCGCTGGGCATGGTAGCACGTGATCACTGTGCCACTGCCTTTTCTGAAGTCACTTGGTGGGCAGGCAGAATTTCCAATCTGAGCGCTCGCCACCCCGGAGTCCCACGTTTTGGCGGTATTTCAGCGTTTTAGGCGTCGAGGCGATCGGCCCTGTCACGATCCCACTCGGCCACCCTTACGGATAATGTAGGCGTAATTTAATTTTGGCATTGGATGAAGTTGAATACCGTTTGCCTGATCATCTTCAAAGAGCAACTGCATGTTTTACGTAGCGTAGAGATTGTGTAGGCGCTAGTCAAGCCGACAAGCTCGAACCATCTATCGTTCACTATATAGTGCATAGTATACTTTTATAGGCGTCGAAGTAGATCTTGTATTAACATTGATCTGAATCTAAGCTTATTCAACGGTAGCCCGACTATTCGGCAACTATTTTCAGTTAACTCGAAATTGAACAGGGTTGTTAAGGATCAAAGTGCAGTCACACTACCAAAACAGCAGCGGCATTTTTATGTAGGCAGAAGATTTTAAATTCTTCTAAAAATACTAGCCATTTGAATTTTGGGAGAGTAAGACTGTACTTTTGACCCTTGACTGTACACCAGTTTATAACAAAAAAAATGCAATTTAAAACAATATACATATAACGGGTGGCATTATCGCATACTGCGATGTCCTCCAGGAAACCTCGTAGTTTTTAGACCAATAAAATTGAAAAAGTAAAACTCGGTGAAAACCATAGCACTAAAGTTATGTATATATAAAGGAACTTTCTGATAGCGCAAAGAAGTTTAAATTGCTCAATAGGTAATATCGCCCACGTCTTGCCTAGGCAAACTTTAAGAGCAAATCGGTCGAATTTAATTGCATTGCGTCCATGTGAAACTACTTGCAATTTCGTTGAGTAGAAATCTCTTATCGGTGTGATATTAAATCGAATCGCGTCGAGCCACCAGTAAAGGCGATTAGAGGCCTGGAATTAGTTTATACCTGTAGCGTAATTGTGAAGTTATTGTATGATGTGCACTTTTGTAGTTATGGCCAGGCTGGCAGGTATAATAAAAAAAATCAGAACAGTAACAAAATGCAGTGATCGTGTCGTAGGTTGTGAGTTCGAACCCAGGCAGGCGCTTTACTTTGTCACAGATAACATAATACTAGCATAACTTTGTGTAAATTATTTCACCACCATTGCTCTTAAAACGGTGAAGGGAAACATCGTTAGGTAACTGGCGTGGCCTAGAACCAAAAATTCGAAGACATGTGACATCCACGAACCCGCACTGGGCCCGCGTGGGGGATTAAGGCCCATTACCTCTCTCACAGAGAGGATGCCTGTGTTCCAGCAGTGATTGGAACATTAAAAGGCTAATGATGAACAAAATGCAATTTAGAACACAATATTTATTTTATAAAATAATATTAAATTAACACAACAAACAACTTAAATAATAAATTAATAAATAATTCGCAGTCCACAAGTAAGACCTTTTTTCTATAAAAGTAGGTTTAAAGAAGTTTGTTCAGAGTTCAGAAATGTTCATACCCACAGTTGTAGGACAGTAACTATCTTAAGATACAAATAATTTACATAAGCACCTTAAATACCAGAGGACCATTAAATTGGTACTTTGTTTCAAACCGATTTAGTCGAAATAAGTAAAACTGATTTAAATAAATTACAAAGTTTATGGCACATTTCAAACGTTATGAAGCAATCTCATTTGAATTGGAATCTAAAATAAGCTGTCAGAAAACTGTAGCTTATAATGAGAATTTGCATAACTCAACAAAAATGGTTGCTTGTGCCTAGAATTCACACATAAAATTATTTCGATTATTGCACCACGTATGTTGACATACTTATTTAAAATATAACAAAACTAGTAGTAGTTTTTTAGGTCCTTTGCATAGGACAATACAACTTTTTCACGCGCAGTCAAATTCTGGGTGATTTTTAATTTATTGCAAATCTTCCAGGGGGTGATAGTGCTTATAAATATGAACAATTTTTACTACAAGATCAAAAAAACGCGAAAAGAAATTGACTAAATACTGTCATGTTACGCGAGCTTAAAATTATGAACTGAACTGCTGATTTTTTTTATTTTTTATTTCATTGATTTTTAATCTAATATTTAGTAGACAATTTAGACAATTTCGCCTCCAAGAAAATTTCCAATGAATTAAAAGTCAACCTGCATCCACGTTTTGATTGCCAGCAACTATGCTTGAACAGTGCGTGAAAAAGAAATCGTGTGCTCAAGTACCTAAAGGCCCTACACCTACAATCTAAGTTCTTTTGAAAGAAACTTCCTCCATTTTAATCGAATGTCAATAAATAACAAGCTTTTCCTAACTGTCAATTTGGTTCAAGGGGGTCGAGTGGAGGGGAGGAAATTACTAAGAAAATAGGAGTTAGATTCATATTCCTCATAATGCATTCTTCCAGCTAACCTACAGTGCTACTCGTGTCGTTTAATCAGAGACGAGGACCGCCAGGAAGTTATCCTTATTTCTTGATGAGGGACCAGTTCTTCCGCTTCTGAAAGCCGCTGCACCAACCCCCTTGCTTCTGCCCCCGAAGTTAGGGAAGGGGAAATTGGGGACTCCTCTATGCCTGACGTCTAAGAGGCCGTCGCCGAAGTACTGAAAAGAGAAAATGAAATTAAAGTTATAATAAAAACAAAATGGATTAAAGAAATGTAAACAGTGATTTTATTACAAACTAATTTATTATTTTTATTAATAAATTTAGACAAGAGACACAGTTTTTCTGCAAAAACATTTTTTAGTATCTTTCACGAGCCGAAATTTCTAAAGCTTTAATTGCAACAATATTCGTAATATTTTTTTTTTTGTTGTTTTTTGTTTGCTTTCGTTCCGAATCAGAGCTTTAGTTTCCAGTTCTATCTGAATTGGAAATGTTCTAAATTCGGACGGACGGAATTCGGATCTAGCGCACAATTCCTCCTACAAGTACCAAGTATCGCGGCTACTTCGGACCAAAATTTAAAGGATTCGGATCCGATAAAGTGCATTAACGCCTTTTAACAAACAACAACACAAACAAAGAAAGTCTACTCACATCAGGCTGCTGTTGGTTGAAGCCGTTCAGGGAATTAAAGCCGAAAGCCGACGATGCACTCTGGCTCTGGCTCCCACTTCCACCAAACCCACTGCCAAGGGCCGAGGCCGAGGAAGCAGCCCCTGAACCCGACAGGCCGGAGCCGCCGAATGATGCCGCTTGACTACTCGCCTGGCTACCGCTGAAGCCGCTGGAAATACAAAAAAGAAATGTAATTACAAAAAAAAATTGGTGATTTGAGGTCAAAATTTCAATAGGGTCGATCGAATTAATTCAAAGGATGACTTTGAAAATCGCTATTGGCGGTAAAACAAGAAATGGTCTCATACATTTGAATATTTTAAAGAGTATTCTGTATAATCATAAATCTTGGATAGTAAAATAACAATATGGTATCCGTGAATCTAGTAATACAGGACTGACTGAAGAAAATTTAAACCATCAATGAACATGGCGCTGTCCATCAATTGTAGAAAACGCATATGACATTAAGTACGCCTCTGTATATTGTATATTGCTCTGTATGATCAGTTATGCACTATCGACCTCTTAACATCAGGCTATTTCTCTTACGGGAAGACTCTCTCGCTAATATGATACAAGTTCTATATACAATAGGAGGAAAGCTCAACAACTTTTAATATACTGTTACGAGCTGGGGCTCAGGGATAAATTATTTAAACAGCAGACTTCAATTAACCACACTTTATTACAAAAACACTTCTTAAACAATTCTATTACTTCGCACTATTTTCCTTTTCTGATCGCTCTGTGTCGCTTCCGAATCGAAACTGATTCACGACGAACCCGACCGCTCTTTATATAGCACCGAAGATGTTTCTAGAACGTTCCACACTGTTCTAGCTAATTCGAGAAACTTCCAGAACAATCGACTTTCGAACTCACTGTTCCCGAAGCGACTAGAAACTTCCAGAATGTTCGGTTCGAACATTCTGGAAAATTCCATTCGACACGAGAAGATTAGTTCCGCTATTCGATACTAGATGGCGCCACTAGTAACTACATAATTCTTCTACTCGTCACTAGATGGCGTTGCCCTATCTTGTAACATTGCCTCCCTCTTAGACATGCTCGTCCCGAGCATCGTTAGACCCATGGTAACGGGCCAACCGATCCACATGAACGACCTTTGATGCACCTCGGGGTCCCTTCTGAATTCGGTAGGTGACGTCATTAATCTGGGTAACTATGCGATATGGTCCATCCCATTTTGCTTGCAATTTAGGCGATTTTCCTTTGCTGCGTACCGGGTTATGTAACCATACCAGTGATCCTTCATCGAAGCCCTTATTGTTCGCCTTCCGATCGTAGCGAGTCTTCATCCTCTCAGACATCTGTTGGCCTGTCTCTCTGATGTGCTCATATACATCATTCATCCTGTTCCGTAGTTCGTTTGCATAATCAGTTATACTGCGTGGAGACTCAGGTGGGATGCCAGTGATGAGATCTGCAGGTAATCGTAGTTCTCTCCGAAATTAGCAAAAGCTGGTGTTACTGTTGTGGTTTCATGAACAGCACTGCGATATGCCATGAGATATGGTTGAATGTGTTTGTCCCAATCCTTCTGTCTGTTTTCCACAACCTTTGCAAGATATCTCTCTAGTGACTGGTTGAATCGTTCAACCATCCCGTCTGATTGTGGATGATAAGCAGTAGTTCTGGTTTTGTGAGCACCCATCACACGACACGTCTCCTTGAACACTTCTGACTCAAAGTTCCGGCCTTGATCACTGTGGATTTCCAAGGGTACCCCAAACCGACAAAACACTTCGTGAACTAACTTATCAGCCACCGTAACGGCTTCTTGATTAGGGATTGCAAACACTTCCGGCCATTTTGTGAAGTAGTCCATGACGACCAAGAAGTACTTGTTCCCGCTTTGGCTTTCCGGAAATGGTCCCGCAACATCTAATGCTATACGTTCCCACGGTGCACCTACATTGTAAACCTTTAGTGCCCCTCTGCTTCGAGTTTGTGGTCCTTTCACAGCCGCACAATTTGTGCATTTGCGGCACCATTCCTCAACGTCCTCTCGACAATGGATCCAGTAAAATCGTTCTCGGATCTTGATTAAAGTCCTCTTAACTCCCATGTGACCACCTGAACTTTCATTGTGATAGAGCTGTAAGACCTCCGGCACCTTAACTTTAGGTACGACCATTTGTAGATGACACTGGTTACCGCGAGCATTCTCCCATTTCCGGCACAGAACTCCATCCTGGATAACCAAGCTTTCCCACTGTGCCCAATAACTCTTGGTGATGGAACTGGTTGCTGCGACATCACTCCAGTGAGGCCTAGGAGCACCTGATTTCTTCCATTCAAGGATCGGTTTTATGTCTCTGTCTTCCTGTTGAGCACTCTGCAAGGTTTCCTTCCACTCTTCGCTAAGATCCGTCCTCAAAACCCGCACTAGTGTTACCTGCTTAGCTTCTTGTCTCGCACAATGTTTACATTGGTCTGGACATGGTCTTCGCGAGAGAGCATCAGCATTACCGTGCGACGTTCCGCTACGATGTTGAATTACGAAATCAAACTCTTGCAGTAATTCAATCCATCTTGCTACCTGTCCTTCTGGGTTCTTAAATTGCAGTAGCCATTTCAGTGCAGCGTGGTCCGTTCGCAGGAGAAATTTCCGCCCCAACAAATATTTATTGAAATGCTGCAATGTTTTTACTACAGCTAGAAGCTCCCTTCGAGTGACACAGTAGTTCCTTTCAGGTTTTGATAAGGCTTTGCTGAAGTACGCAATTACAACCTCCTGATCTCCTTTTCGTTGTGACAACACCCCGCCGATTCCAGTATTGCTGGCATCTGTGTCAACTATGAATTCATTTTCATGGTCAGGGTAGCCTAGGATGGGAGCATTGCACAGATGTTCTTTCAGCTTCTGAAATGCGCCGTCACAGCTCTCATTCCAGCAGAACTGTATCTTGTCTTCAGTTAGTTTATGAAGAGGTCGGGCAATGTCAGCAAAGCTCTTCACAAACCGTCGATAGTAGGAGCACAAACCGAGAAATGCCCTGACTTGCGTTTTGTTCTCTGGAACTGGCCAATCCTTGACGGCAACGAGCTTATCCGGGTCCGTTTGAATACCTTTTTCGGAAACCACGTGTCCTAAAAAGTTCACTTGCCGCCTGAACAACGCGCACTTAATTGGGCTTAGTTTTAGATTGGCTCCTCGTATCTTCGACAGCACTTGCTCCAGATTGCGGAGGTGATCTTCAAAGTTCCTACCCACGATGATAATGTCATCCAAGTAGACAAGGCAGGCATCTCCAATCAGTCCAGTAAGCACCCGCTCCATCAATCTCTCAAAAGTGGCAGGAGCATTACACAAACCAAATGGCATGACGTTGAATTGCCACAATCCTTTTCCTGTAGAGAATGCTGTCTTTTCTTTATCTCGAGGGTCTATCTCGACCTGCCAGTAGCCACTCTTCAGATCTAAGGTAGAAAACCACTTCATTCCCGTAAGCGTATCCAGCGTGTCGTCGATCCTTGGCAACGGATAACTGTCCTTTTTAGTGATGTCGTTTAGTCGGCGATAGTCAACACAGAAGCGCATGCTGCCGTCCTTCTTCTTCACCAACACTACCGGTGAACACCATGGACTGGATGAAGGTTCAATCACGCCATCTTTCACCATACCCTTGATCATGGTGTCAACTTCACGTTCCCGTGCCACTGGCACACGTCTTGGTCGCTGGCGGATTGGTACCTCATTTCCTGTATTTATTCTGTGTTGAACTAACGCAGTCTTCCCTATGTCGGCATCATTTGTCGAGAAAATGTCGGCGAACTTGTTCAACATCTTCTTAGCCTTGTTCTTTTCTTCTTCCGATAAGTTATTCTGGGAGTCCTTCAAAAGCGAAGTCACGTCGTATCTTGCATTTTGAAGTTTGGCGTTGGTAGGGTTTTCGTGGCATCTACGCATCCAAACCACTCCTTCACAAGTGCCTAACATTGTGCCTTTCTTGAGCACTAGGTCCTGATCACTTGTGTTGAGTGCACGTACGGATGAAACTCTAGTTCCCCTTACCAAGGTGCGTGCAATCTTCCATGAAGCATCGTTATCTAATCCTTCTATAAGTACACATCGGTTTTCCCGACCAGAATTTCCTGGTAGACAAACTGGTACGATTGTTTCTGACCTTGGACGAAGAATAACTTCCTTGACGCAGTACACCTTTCCCGATGATGCACCTTCCATGAAGACTTCCTCTGAGCCACACTTCAACACTCCTTGATGAACGTCAATCTCACACTGATGTTTCCGCATGAAGTCCAAACCCAGAATGCAGTCGTCCACTATGTCGGCCACGATAACATTGTGGCGATAAACTTTGTTCCCTAACTTCATGTCAACCTCCTTCTCACCTCGGACGGATATGCGCTGACCGGTGGCTGTTCTCAGATGTACACCTTCATGGCTCCCGAAGAAGTTCCCAAGAAACCGTCTTGCTAATTGGAAACTCACAACTGTCCGAGAAGCTCCAGTATCCAATGTTAGCTTGCAAGGTGTTCTGTTAATTTCGCCCTCGATGATCAGGCTGTTCCCTTCACAGGATTGTGAGATCGAGATCCTTGGGGCTCTTCCATCACCAGCCAGCACCCGCCCCTTAGTCCTGGCGTCTATTCGTTTCCCTGCTGCTGTTGCCCAGCAGGGACGTCTGGCGATTCTTTAGCTGGCGGCTGCTTATTGCCGTAGGGTGGCCTTCGCTTTGGGCAGCTCAATCGGATGTGGCCTCTTTCTCCGCAGCCATAGCACCGGGGTGAAGTCGCAATCTCCCTGATTCGGTGACTTCGTTCGTCCCGCCGTACTGCCTCCACCTCCAAAGCGTGGGCTAGGGCGTCCTTAAGGTTCTTGAAATGCCCTAGCCTTACGGCAGCTCTAACCTCCAAGTCACGGATCCCATCCGTGAACGCCTGTACGAGGTTCCCGTCGATCAGCACCGGTGATGACTGGTAGGCCTTTCGGACCAGCTTTTCCACATCAAGAGCCCACTGCTGAAGAGTTTCACCACTCCGTTGCGATCGGTCTTTCAGCTGGGCCCGAAACACATGTTCTAGGTGTGCGTCGCCGTATCTAGCTTCTAATGCTTCTAGAAGCTTCTCAAACGTGACGTCGTGTCCAAGCGCTTCTAATACAGACAAGGCCTGGTCGCGGAGGCCCAAAGTTAGAGCAGTCAATGCCTGTTCGTTGGTCCACCCATTCGATTTCATCACGGCCTCAAACTGAATCTTGTAGGCGGACCATGACGAAGAGCCATCGAATGGTGGCACTTTAAAACCACGAGGCGAAGGTGCCACTACCGCAGCTGCCACGGTCCCGTCTCCAGACTTGAACCCACGTATTGTCTTTTCCATCTCGACAATGCGGGTCTCATGTTGCTGGACCTGGTCTTTTACCTCTTTCATCTCCTTCCCGATGGCTCCGCGGAGGTCCTTTATCACCAAGAGCTGCTCCTCCTGACGGCGAGCCTGCTCCTCCTTGTCGCGCTGCAGCTGCTCCTCCAAGCGCCGTGCCTGCTCCTCCTGACGGCGAGCCTGCTCCTCCTGACGGCGAGCCTGCTCCTCCTTGTCGCGCTGCAGCTGCTCTTCTATACGGCGAGCCTGCTCCTCTTGACGGCGAGCCTGCTCCTCTTGACGGCGAGCCTGCTCCTCTTGACGGCGAGCCTGCTCCTCCTTGTCACGCTGCAGCTGCTCTTCCAAGCGGCGGGCCTGCTCCTGCATAAAAGCCATAAGGGCGGCGAGGTCAGGGGTCACCGGTGATTGAGCGGGAGCTGCTGCAGTAGCGGAGTCTCGTTGTCCACTTGATGATGGTGAGGGAGCGTCTCCAAAGCGCCTCTGGTCTACGTCTTGCTGGCGCTGACTTCTGGTGCGCATTCCCTCCGTTTCTTCCTTTGGTAGAACCGGCATAATTTATCCCGCACTTCTGACACCAATTTGTTACGAGCTGGGGCTCAGGGATAAATTATTTAAACAGCAGACTTCAATTAACCACACTTTATTACAAAAACACTTCTTAAACAATTCTATTACTTCGCACTATTTTCCTTTTCTGATCGCTCTGTGTCGCTTCCGAATCGAAACTGATTCACGACGAACCCGACCGCTCTTTATATAGCACCGAAGATGTTTCTAGAACGTTCCACACTGTTCTAGCTAATTCGAGAAACTTCCAGAACAATCGACTTTCGAACTCACTGTTCCCGAAGCGACTAGAAACTTCCAGAATGTTCGGTTCGAACATTCTGGAAAATTCCATTCGACACGAGAAGATTAGTTCCGCTATTCGATACTAGATGGCGCCACTAGTAACTACATAATTCTTCTACTCGTCACTAGATGGCGTTGCCCTATCTTGTAACAATACTTTATCACTTGTCAACCTGATAAAAAAACTTGTTTTAAACAAGGTGCTTATAGCGATAAGTTGAAATAACTGTGTTAATAATGAGTTTCACATATAGACATAGTTAAGTAGGTATGTAGGTACAAATGTTATGTGTAACATGTGTACCTACAAACCTACTTCCGTATACCACAAAAGTGCAAAGTCGCTAAAACGTTGACTCATACTTGGGAAATCTTGATAATTTTAACGGTGCTGCCTTTATTTAGGCCACGTTGGTTACTTGATACACATAGATCAAAAGAGTTGATACAGAGTCTGTTGAAAGTAGCATTTTGTCAAAATTAAAAGAGCTTTCTACTTTTTCATCTCTCGTTTCGACTTCACAAGCACACAAATCGGGATGACTAAGCAAAAAGGAAAATACTTTAGGGGTCTTATTTTAAAAATCTCGACGCTGTCTCAACAGATTAATGTCTCGTAGCTGATTCGTAATTCTAATTTTGTAAAGAGAATTAAAATTTAGAGTCTGCTAATCAGTAACAGTTCAGACATCCGAGAATTTTATAAATAAGGGTGCTTGTTGTTTAATTCAGTAGTTACTGTTAACCTTAACACCATTTTAAATTTTGATTTAAGTCACAGGAGGCACTCAACACAAAACTAAACAAATAAGTTTCATGTAGGTACAAACTTAAAACACACATCTTTGTCTTTAAAACATGACTAACTTGTCATTTCAAAACTTTCGCTTCACACCAAATATTTAAAATCGGCTTATTATAATAATGTTTCATCAATTCCATTCATACAAATTATTACGTAAACAATAAGGTGACTGACCTTCCGAAGCCATTGAACGAGGACGCCTGGCTGGCGGAGTGCGAGGCGCTAAACCCTTCGTTGAAGCCGAACGAGAAGGACTGCGAGGCTGACTGGCTTGCACCTAGCCCACTGCCGCTGCTGCTGACACTCGCTGTCAACCCGCCATTCCCGGACGGAGCTACGTTGAATCCTCCACCGAAGGAGCCAAACCTCGGCTTCACTGGATTAGGTCCTGGAGCACGCCTCTCATGCGGCAGCAAAGTACTCGGATCACGCTCCAAATGTTCCAAAATAGGCAGAACAGGAGGAGTGATCACTGGCTCCAGCTTCTTCTCTCGTCTCCTCTCATCAGGGAACACGAACCCGTCTGCCGGCGCTGGCAGAACGATCTTCAGGACGGAGGCGAAGCACAAGCACGTGTAGATGAACCTCATGGTGTCTTCTGTTGACTACGTGAGATTGACGATGTATCTTGTTTTAATAGGGTCGCACGAGGTCACCAGCGGTGTTGGCATGCGGCACGCGCCGCAGCCTTCAGAAAACCCACTGCGCTACACCCGAGACGACATCCTGCCAACTATCCACCCCCCCCTACACGCCCATGTCCATAAAAGACGTATTCCTTTTAAAATTAACGACTTTATTGTCTCCAGTGCTGTGGCGGGAAAATTAGACGGCTAAGGCTGCCTAAGGTGCAGCTCGTGATTGGGAAATCCAAGTGTCCTACTTTATTTGTACAGTTAAACACTCCGAGCACGTTGGCATGTGTGGTCAGCCACGGAAGCAGATGAGCTCGGAGGTTTTATTCACGCGCATCTTATTATCCCACCGGGCAACATTTTCGTTTTTTGTTCTTTTTTATTTATTTTTTGTAAAACAGCTAAACGAATACCTAATGAACTAGGTCCATTTATTATAATATCCTAAACGGTTGTTATTACACTAATGGAAGAATAAACTATCAATTTTATTCGCAAAAGGTCAGAGGCCAATATTGTAGGTAGTTATTTAATTTATTCATACGATATTTTATTACCTAGAAAAAAAATCCCTCTATTTCGAATATGCAAAGGAGTAGCGGTATTTTATAAAATATGTGTAGAATTTAATTAAACTAATTAACTATTTTCTAACAGTCTTTGTCACTTATATACCAATACGTAAATTAGTATGTTGTTCTGCAAAATTGCGTCATGATTAGAGAAATATCTTTAAATACATGTATAGGAGTAACAATATCGCAACAATATGAGCGCAATTCTAAAAATTCTAGTAATTTACGTCATTGCATTTTACCGCAAGAATGTTTTAAGTAGCTACTCAACAACACACCTGCAAACATTTTATGTTAATACCGCAAAACGAGCAGTGGTGGCCCAGTGGTATCGGCCGCAACTTACAAGTTGTAGGTCGTGGGTTCGAGCCCAGGCAGGCGCTTTACTTTGTGTAAATTATTTCATCACCACGGCTCTCAAAACGGTGAAGGAAAACATCTTGAGGAAACCGGCATGTCCTAAAACCAAAAATTCAAAGACATGTGACATCCACCAACCCGCACTGGGCCCGCGTGGTGGATTACGGCCCATTCCCTCTCACAGAGAGGAAGCCTGTGTCCCAGCATTGGGAACATTAATAGGCTGATGATGTGATGTGATGTGACCGCAAAACGTGTGCATAAGGCCCTTTCCTGAGTCGAGTGGTTGTAGTGAGATAGAAATCCCACACACCCAAACCCTGGTCTTTTCCCCAAAATTCCAGGCGTCTTTTGAAGGTTTCCCCAAAAAATAACAAAAGGTACTGCTGAGCTTAAGGTCCTGGGTTCGGTACCCGGGCCTTGTAAATTGTTATTGGGTTTTTCCATATAAAATAACTCAGTAACAGACGCACATCAGGACTTGTGGCCGCCGCGGTTGCTTGGTACCATAGCTAACCCTTCAGGGTACACAAGAGTGATGTCATGTATTATTATGGGCGAAATATGAGTGTACCATAGCTAACCCTTCAGGGTACACAAGAGTGATGTCATGTATTAATATGGGCGAAATATGAGTGTACCATAGCTAACCCTTCGGGGTACACAAGAGTGATGTCATGTATTAATATGGGCGAAATATGAGTGTACCATAGCTAACCCTTCGGGGTACACAAGAGTGATGTCATGTATTAATATGAGCGAAATATGAGTGTACCATAGCTAACCCTTCGGGGTACACATGAGTGATGTCATGTATTAATATGGGCGAAATATGAGTGTACCATAGCTAACCCTTCGGGGTACACAAGAGTGATGTCATGTATTAATATGGGCGAAATCTGAGTGTACCATAGCTAACCCTTCAGGGTACACAAGAGTGATGTCGTGTATTAATATGGGCGAAATATGAGTGTACCATAGCTAACCCTTCAGGGTACACAAGAGTGATGTCATGTATTAATATGGGCGAAATATGAGTGTACCATAGCTAACCCTTCGGGGTACACAAGAGTGATGTCATGTATTAATATGAGCGAAATATGAGTGTACCATAGCTAACCCTTCGGGGTACACATGAGTGATGTCATGTATTAATATGGGCGAAATATGAGTGTACCATAGCTAACCCTTCGGGGTACACAAGAGTGATGTCATGTATTAATATGGGCGAAATATGAGTGTACCATAGCTAACCCTTCGGGGTACACAAGAGTGATGTCATGTATTAATATGGGCGAAATATGAGTGTACCATAGCTAACCCTTCGGGGTACACAAGAGTGATGTCATGTATTAATATGGGCGAAATATGAGTGTACCATAGCTAACCCTTCGGGGTACACAAGAGTGATGTCATGTATTAATATGAGCGAAATATGAGTGTACCATAGCTAACCCTTTGGGGTACACAAGAGTGATGTCATGTATTAATATGGGCGAAATATGAGTGTACCATAGCTAACCCTTCGGGGTATACAAGAGTGATGTCATGTATTAATATGGGCGAAATATGAGTGTACCATAGCTAACCCTTCGGGGTACACAAGAGTGATGTCATGTATTAATATGAGCGAAATATGAGTGTACCATAGCTAACCCTTCGGGGTACACAAGAGTGATGTCGTGTATTATATTTTCATTAGCACCTTGAGTTGAGATTGTCCAGTAGCAGTTGCTTTCTAAGCCATGAGATTTTAAATTCTACATTATTTTTTTTTTAATCTCATACAGGCTGAAAAAAGCATTAGTTATTTTTTCGGCCTGTAAAACGTAACATAGATCCTTTCTTAATTAGTTTAGTTTGTTTAGCCTTTCACTACACTACATCCCAATAAACTACAAATATTTAAACGAAAAATCACGTCGTATTCATTGCTCTGTTATGTTTACCGGATCTGATTCTGATCGAATCCGGTCTCATGACAGTCACACGTCATTGTCCCTGGGGTATGACGTGTTGGTATCTTTTTTACAACGGCACAATGATGGTACCAGGCTTTCAAAGTCCGGGTGCAGTAAACTCAAAAGAATCCAGCACTTCCGATCATATCTACATAATTACTGTATCCTCATTCTTCGAACCTTGTAAACGACATAATTCACGTCAGGACCTATAATACTAGTGAGGCTTATGTCAACTTGCTATTAACTTGTCATAAAGTAGCTGTTATGAGCAGATTGCCATATCGGTTATCATCATTATAAATAGGGTTGGCAATTTTTTGCCATAATCATGAGATGTAAAGCTTTTGGTCTTTAGATTGGAACGCACAACGCTGCGGTATGCGCTGTAAAATCTCTAGAGTTGCGTCAGCGGTGAGGAAGGTTATGACAATTATGTGTCCGGCAAAGCATACCGCAGCGTTAAGATAAGATAAGATTTTTTTTTTTCATTGTGTGTCAAATGTAGAGACCAAAGCTAAAATAGTTTGATAGCTATATAGGATATCTATGATAATTTCTTAACTGTGTTTAATCTTGTTCCAACAATTAAAAATAAAATTGACGATAGATTAACCAAAAATTGGTATCTTTATCTCACAAATAAAAAACAGAGAAAATAATAGGTTTTAGAACGATTTGCTTTGATATACCTACGACTAAAAGTTGATACGTAAATTATAGTGTTAAAACATACATCATCATCATCTGCCTAGCCTTTTCCCAACTATATTGGGGTCGGCTTCCAGTCTTACCGGATTCAGCTAAGTACCAGTGTTTCACATGGAGCGACTGCCTATCTGACCTCCACAACCCAGTAATTGGGTAACACGGTACCCCTTGGCAAGACTGGTGTCAGATCTCAAGCTTCTGACTAACCGTAACGACCGCCAAAGATGTTAAAATGACAGCCGGGACCAACGGCTTAACGTGCTTTCCGAGGCACGGAGGAAACTCGGTATGTTGAAATGGTCACCCATCCACGGATCGACCTCGTCATGCGTTGCTTAACCTTGATGATCGACCCGTGCGGCTGTTATTATTTAGCCACGAGCTCCTAATAGTGTTAAAACATACATAAGAATTTTATTTTTTGGAACAGTTTTTCCTCAAATGGAACATTTTGACAACAAAAATAAAAATTAATTTTGTAGTTTGTAATATCTACTCAGTATGTTTGGTAGTGTGGTAGCTCCTGTATTAACATAGCTATCGCCAAGCCCTTTCCATCTTCGGACAACAAGATGCAGGGCCGCCGTTACATGATGTACATTCCACACATACCACGCCCAATGTTTTTGGGAATACTGTCATTATGGTTATGGATGACTGGACACTGGTCGTGACGTGTAAAGCCCAGTGGTTCGAAGTGTAAGGTGAGTGTGAACAGGGCCGGGGTCACACGTCGCGTGTCACGGTCGGCGATCAATGCACATGATCGTAAATACGTGTAGATACGAATCATTCTAGAACAGGTGCTGCATGCTGCCCTGCTTGACCGGCATCGAACAGGGTTACATACTTTATACTGATCAACCCGACAAAATAAAACTGAATTTCGGCCCAATTTTGCATGAAATTATAGTAAGGACATATGACTGTATGATCCTATGTGACTTCTAAGTTCTGATCTTATCATTGTATTAACTTCAAGATACGGTAGAACGAACACCTTGTGAAGTTCTAATGACCCCTGAATTTGAAATTACTATAAAATCAAGAAATAGCTAATATTTGATTTTATTTGGGTGAGTGTGCAACATTCGCACTTTTTTCATTTTAAATGTGCCTTACCTACCAGTATCAAATTGATGCAGTTCTTTCCTTTAGTTAGGGAGTAATCTTTTGTCCAACTGACGTATCTGAAATCAAGGTAAATCTGACGTAGTCTTTATATTTTTACCGACTTCTTATTCAGCTGATACTCCTGATTTAATGAGCGGTAAATCCGTGAATGAATCATTCAGGTGTGGTAAATCAATTAATTGTTTACGTAGTTCGTAGGCTTTCATTGATCTCCCTTATGTTGCAGGTTCATGGATCTACTTATAGTTTTTTTTGCCGTATTTTACAGATCGTCTTGGAATTAGCTTTTCGTGAAAATTCGAGACGACTACGTGTTTTTCCCAGTTGTTATTTAATCACGACGGAAAACCCCGGTAAATATAGTATTTTCACGCATATCGATTTATAAAACATTTACCTACAACTATTCCAAGATAACCTTAAAGTATAATATGTATATCTAAGTGTCATAATAGTAGATTATACACCATGGGGATAAAGCAGTGTCTAACGTCACGGGCAGCATATTGAACGTAGGACGTTATATATAGGAAAGTAGTAACGAGTTATGTTATTTATTAGTTTTATGTTAGTAATTAGTCCTGGGTGAAGCTAATAAATATTTTTTCTTTCTTTCTTACTTTTACTACTAGTTTCCACACGAATTTGACGTTCCAAATTCAAATCACTTTACTCCCTTGGGCATTTTATATAAATTTACCTCCCTTAAGGTAATGCTTTACTTAACGTTGAGATTGAAACACACCACACCATTTACACCAT
This sequence comes from Orthosia incerta, assembly GCA_948252205.1. Taxonomy (NCBI): domain Eukaryota; kingdom Metazoa; phylum Arthropoda; class Insecta; order Lepidoptera; family Noctuidae; genus Orthosia; species Orthosia incerta. The sequence goes on along the minus strand of OX411744.1, from coordinate 9,025,603 downwards.
TGAAAAACAGGCATAAATTATGTATATATGTAATAATATTTTCAGACCACCTGCTCGACAATGTCCAATTACATACATGATATGTACATAAATATAAACACAATACATAATTACAACAACAAACAACAATACATAATTATATACATAATTCATACGTTTTTTTCAAAATCTATACAAACGAATATAAAAGTAAATTGTATGCTACGAATATAAAAGTAAATTGTACATCGATGTGTTGTTATTATAAAAAAAAAACCATAAGATCGTATTAACGCAGTAAACAGCTTGCAAATGAGTCACTATTGCGAATGTTTTTGTCTGTTAACTGTGAAAGGGATACACACACTTAGTCACCGTCTTGATGATATCAGAATTTTAGAATTTTAAATTAGGAAACAGTTACCTACTGTTGAGATATTGACCAATTGCTTGTTCAAAGGAAACATCTACAAAAGCGTAGCTTGTTCGCATTTTAATTTTGCTTGTAAAAGGTACACTGGGTTTTATTAGTATATGTATATAATATCCCACTCCTGGCATGAACCCTTTCTAGTACTACCTTCCGCGAGCTCACGCATCCTCATCCCAGTTTTTTGCAAAATCTGTCTAATTCATCTCACCATCTATGTACATTGCGCGTGCGACCCCGTCCCATTCACGGACACATTCCATTAACGGATTTTTTTAAACTGATGCCAATAGATGGCACGGTTTTAAATTTCTGAGGCATTCCACTCTTATTTTGATTTCTAAACATAAAACTCTTGTACCAAGTACCAACTTCTAGCTTGACGTTTTGGTACAAATACGCTATGACACCTTCTGAAAATTAAGTTTCTTTCAGACTGTCTTTCGGGGTCATTTTCTCCAGATATTTTTCAGACAATAATGTGAACTTTCGAATAATTATTCATCTTGAACGTCTAGCCGTTCATTGATAATATTGTGCACGTACGCTAGTGTAATCTTGACCTTATTCGTCTGGAACTCTTGCGAACTTATTTACACTGTCTGAGTTTTTAAAAGATATTTTCAATGGTTGTAAGTACGTCGGCGACGGTAAGACTTACTGACGTGATATCATCATCAGCCTTTTTTAATGTTCCCACTGCTGGGACACAGGCCTCCTCTCTGTGAGAGAGGGAATGGGCCATAATTCACCACGCAGGCCCAGTGTGGATGCGTGGATGTCTCTTATCTTCGAATTCATACGCCACGTCATACTATACATACCATACGCCACACGTCATATAATTTGCCTAAATCTTACCGTACACTGTCTTTTCTACATAACTTCACGCCTGTATCCCCAAGCACGGGGCCCCAGCGCTAAGAAAGAAAATTAGGTTCAAATAAATCTAACTAGTCATCTATAGAAAAGTAAAGTTTATTTTATCTATGCAAATAAAATAAAATTTACTTTACTTTACTTTAGATGGCGAATTAACATTTTCTGGAATTGAACATATAAATTGTATGTTCTTGTTTAATCAACTCTCATAAGCACAAAATTTTGGATTATTGGGCTCTTAATTCACATTTCAAAGATTATTTGAACGGATTTTTTAAAACTGATGCCAATAGATGGCGCGGTTTTAAATTTCTGAGACATTCCACTCTTATTTTGATTGTTAAAATTTGTATTGTAACACATTTTGGTGCAATGAAACTGTAAAAACGTGCAAAAAAAACTATAAAACAAACCGTCACTGTATTTAAAGAAAAATATATTCACGAACCCAGTAAACCCTTTTACTTGCAAGCCGCTGCTAACACCATCGGGTGCGTCTCATCATCATCATCATATCAGCCGAAAGACGTCCACTGCTGGACATAGTCCTCTGCCAAGCGTCGCCACATTGACCGGTCCCGGTCCCGTACGTCCCGCATCCAGCGGATCCCCACAACCTTCACCAGGTCATCGGTCCACCTGGTGGGAGGCCTTCCAACGCAACGTCTGCGTTCGGACACGCCACTCCTGAACTTTTCTGCCCCATCGGCCATCCGTTCTGCGAGCAATGTGACCTGCCCACTGCCACTTAAATTTGGCAATTCTTCGGACTATGTCGGTAACCCTGTTTCTCTTGCGGATCTCTACACTTCTAATTCGACGAAAAAAATATATTGAAATACAAACAAAGTTTGAATTTTAAATAAACATAAAATACAGCTGTTTTTGTGTTGACCCAGTAAAAGTTTTTTTTTTCTAGTAGTATGGCGGGTTTTTTTCTGTTATGGTTGCTTTTTATTACACTTTCTAGTAAACTAAAAAGAATTTTATATTGGAATCCGGTTCTGTAAGATTTTATGACTCTTCGAGCCAATTTCCCCTAATGGATCTGAACGCGGTCAGTTCATCTCATTGTTTTGGAATGAAGACACTGACTGCTCTTGAATTCGGAAATTGAAACCTTCCTATAACCGCATGTTGGTCTGTGAGACCGACAAAACACACTTTTTTTGGTGTTTTCTCTTAAAATTAATAATGGCATTTTTTTACTTTCTCCGCCGGATTTGTTGCTACGATAATTTTGGGGCGCAAAGTGCCATCGTGCGTGCAGCTGGTATAGTCATATTTGGCGACAATCGGTCTGTGGGACCGACGCGGGTATATGTGACACAGTAAGATTTTCTGTGATTTTGTATTCAAAATGAAATATAATTTTTGGATCTAAATTTTTTATGTGTAAATTTTTCTAAATGCAGTTATCACATCACACTATAATCACACTTCACACTAATAATATAATATTATAAAGGCGAAAGTCTGTGAGTGTGTATGTTTGTTACTTCTTCACGCTGAAACGGCTGGACGGATCTGGATGAAATTTGGCACAGAGATAGATTATAGTCTGGAATAGCATAGGAATATTTTATCCAGGAAATATGTTCCTTCGGGATAATTTTCGACATTCACGCGGGCGAAGCCGCTGGCAGAAGCTAGTATTACATAAATGTTTGCTTGAAGGCAAACATATTTTTGCATTCATTTTGTAAACTCTTACGAAAATCTCGCTATTTTTCAGAGACTGTTACAAAATAGTCTTGCTCAGTAATATCGCCATCGCTGATAGAATAACAATTAGGTTATAGGGCGTGCTAAGGAAATTACATACAAACATACATCTTTTCCAAAAACATTACCCTCTGTCAAGGGCAGTCGGGTAAAAATATTCAAGATCCAGATTAAAAAGACGCCATGATTGAGCCAATATTCTCGAAGTCGTGTCGGTATTCTTATGTCCAGTTCAATTTGGCGTAGATGCGTAATTTCACAACAGTCGCGTGCGCGTCAGGTAGCAATGACATTGAACGCGTTGCTTAATTTGTTATACGTGCCACGAATACATTATCTGGCCTTAAGGTAAGGTACGTAACACAGTGCACGCTACTTACGAACGCTATAACGATTAAACAATCTGCCTTTTCTAAACTATTTTGTGGTCCAGTAACACTTGAGTTCATCGCGAAGTACTCGTAACGATTGAGCCTACTATGTTATCCAATGAAGGAAAGTGCGTGGAGTAAGTGGAGAATCAGGGGTCTTGAAGGTACTGGTCGCTCTGATATTTGAACATTTGGAATCTAAAATTGCATGCTTACCTCGGAACTAGTTTCTGGATTGATAATCATCATCAATCAATATATATACATATAATAAATCTGTAGAAAAGTAATTTTTGTACATCTAAAATATTTCCAAAAGAAATAACCAGTGTGTTAAAGGATAACCAACAGAACCCATTTCCAGCATTTTTGTCTGTTTATATGTTTGTCTGTTTATTTGTGCACGCATGACGTAAAATGTACGAAACCAATGTAGATAACTTATAGAATAAATTAAAAAAAAAATGTGTGTAACTTGAAGTATTACTCAGTTTTTGTTTCATCGCAATCGGTTCACTCTATCAAAAGTTAGATGAATTTAAAGTGTTCAAGAAGGATAATTATCACAACACACGCAACTGAGATACTCGGACAGTTGAACTCGATATTCGATGGATGGCGTTGTGCATTTGAAGTCATTTTCTGAACGGTGGTGTTTAGATTCTCCGCGCAAGAATGATGACCCTAGAAAAAAATTGGTAGGTAGGTAAGTAGGGTAGGGTTGGCAGTCAGATGACGGGAGCGAAGCCGCGGGCACAGCTAGTAATATAATAAATTAAGATCTAAGAAGACAAAGCTCATTTAGGATTGGTCTGTTTTGTAACGCTCAATTATCTGCATTTATTTAACTTTAAATTAGACGCGAACATAGTATAGCACTGTAGCAGCAGTGTAAAGCGGGCGTTACCTGTAATAAAGATGTACTTAGTTAGCTACTATTTGTTTACATTTTGTGATTTCGTGACAAAGATCTAACATTAAGAGGGGGCACTGTAGGGGGAAATATCGATCCTGAAGTGCTAAGCTTAGGTCCAAAGTAAAAGAGTAAATATGTTGCATTTAGTTGGTAACGAATCCAGATTCAAGGCTTTTACTGAGATATACAAAATGCATAACCCAAATAACACTACCGATTATGGGAAGTGACGTCCTATCAGCAATAACTTTGTTGTCGGAATGTCCAAAGAGTAGGTATTGTGGGGACTTAGCTCAGGGAGCTTAAATTTTAAGCCAATAGAACTTTAATCTTGTATTTATTACGTCAACGTGCCTTGCCTAAGGCGGCTCTTACAGAAGTCACAAGAAAAACAAAGGTAAAATTATTAATTAAAAATGTGTTTTTAAAACAAACTTTTTTCGTATTCTTCTCAGCATTTGATACCATACATTTCATTTGATACCATAATTACCATGGCAGTGCATAAAAAATAAGTAGTCTGCCATCTTGGGCTATCCGCCATATTGGATAAAGAATGACGTCACTTAGCTAACCATGCATTGTCATCCAAACTAAACGTATATGCAAAATTTCATCTTAATCGGTTGAGGATAACTGCTTTAAAATTCAGTTGCAAGATTTGACCCGAACACACTTACATAGATACATACATCTTCAAATATTTTTTAGCGTTCGATATATGATTAATCTTCCAAAACTAAATATCAGTTGCCAGCTTTGAATAGGTAAGGAAGTAGCACGTCCTTACAGTAGCTGGTATGCGCATGCCAATCTCATATTAAGTCGTGTTCTATCCTAATAATTTGTGATATTTGACTATCGCTGTTTCTATGTAATTTTAATTTTACTGGAAACCCAGAAATCAGCTGCAGTGAATTAAAGCAATAACTACATGATTTGACTAAACAGAAAATCGAGAAAAGTGATGTTTGCAGAATACGAATAGTACACCAGTGTACTTGCAATGCTAATCTTTACTTGTCTCGGGTGCTCTGTAGCAATAAGTCGATCATGTCATGTGTGTCTCAACGCCTTATGTCGCATGTAAATAACGACAGAAAACGTTGTAAAATTATTTGTGTTAATGCTTAGTACTGTTGTTGGCCGACTAAACTGTCTTGTAGTCACAATGTTGTAAATCGTGTGGCAAGCTGTTTAGTTGTTTTACGACTGTGTTCTTACCCGGAAAAAAGGTAATGTGGTGTACTATTATAGCAAGATATGTCTTTAGATTTACCAGAAGATTAATAAGGCTATGGACATTTAAAGCAGGTTAAAGCTACTTGAAATTTTCTGTTATTCGAGATTAAAAACATAACTTCACGTACCTATCGTCTTTAAGTCAGATGAGATAGTGGTCAAGCGCTAGCCTATCAATTATAAATTTTAACAAAACTTTTATAATGACCCACAAGTCGGTCACCAGTGGGCCATCAATGGGCAATAATGGAACTTGTTTGATCATAATCAAACTGTTTAATCAAAGAAGAAGGAACAAGAAACTTTCTAAAAACGCATTTCCTTTCAAGTATTATTCTACAGAATTAGGTCTAATAATGACAAAACCAGTTTTTGTATATCTCTTTAATCCTAGAGTTAGTAACTTCTTATAATTTCGATGGCCAATTCGCAAAAGAGACATGTATTGTTCTAACTACCGCGAAACCGTTATGGTTTGGCTTATTGAGTTAGATCCGGGATTAGGTAGGTAGGTATGATAGAAAGGCGACTTTTGAGAACTAGTCAGCTCTGACGTCATAATATGTGAGACCCGGAATCTTGTCAATCGAGCCTGTGAATGAACTTAGGAGTTAAGAACACAGGGACGAATTTGGATGCTTTTTTAGTAAGTACAGTCTATTCATGGCCAGTAATGTAATTGGAAGGCCTCATACTAGGTGGACCGATGACCTGGTTAAAGTTGCGGGAATCCGCTGGATGCGAGACGCACGGGACCGGTCAATGTGGCGACGCCTGGGGGAGGCCTATGTCCAGCAGTGGATGTCTTTCGGCTGAAATTATGATAATGATTAATGTAAATAAGGCAAGCGTGCCTCATCGTCGACCACATCATCGCTTACCATGAGGTGTCATAGTAGTCAAAGGCGAGATTAAATAAAAGATTTCGTGCTGTTTGGTGGTCTGATGAAAAAATTGCCAATGCAGCTAGTGCGGCAACCTATTTGCCGTTTGCAAATCTGACCTCTATCTGTCCACCTGCTTTTGGGCAGCGCATGTCTGAGTAAAACATTGCCAATGCAGCTAGTGCGGCCACCTATTTGCCGTTTGCAAATCTGACCTCTATCTGTCCACCTGCTTTTGGGCAGCGCATGTCTGAGTAAAACATTGCCAATGCAGCTAGTGCGGCCACCTATTTGCCGTTTGCAAATCTGACCTCTATCTGTCCACCTGCTTTTGGGCAGCGCATGTCTGAGTAAAACATTGCCAATGCAGCTAGTGCGGCCACCTATTTGCCGTTTGCAAATCTGACCTCTATCTGGAGCTCGTGGCTAAATAATAACAGCCGCACGGGTCGATCATCAAGGTTAAGCAACGCTTGACGAGGTCGGTCCGTGGATGGGTGACCATTTCAACATACCGAGTTTCCTCCGTGCCTCGGAAAGCACGTTAAGCCGTTGGTCCCGGCTGTCATTTGAAGTCGTTACGGGTAGTCAGAAGCTTGGGATCTGACACCAGTCTTGCCAAGAGGTACCGTGTTACCCAGTTACTGGGTTGTGGAGGTCAGATAGGCAGTCGCTCCATGTAAAACACTGGTACTTAGCTGAATCCGGTAAGACTGGAAGCCGACCCCAATATAGTTTGGAAAAGGCTAGGCAGATGATGATGAAATCTGACCTCTATCTGTCCACCTGCTTTTGGGCAGCGCATGTCTGAGTAAAACATTGCCATATAGCTAGTGCGGCCACCTATTTGCCGTTTGCAAATCTGACCTCTATCTGTCCACCTGCTTTTGGGCAGCGCATGTCTGAGTAAAACCACACGGTTTTACTCAGACATACAGACAGGTAGACAGAAAACTGTGGGCCTGGACGCTAGAAGATTTGCACGGTTCGGCCAGAGATATCGGGTCTTCCTGCCGGCAGTGTATCAAATACTAGGGTAAAACTTGGTAATATTTCCTAGGTGACAAAACGCCTCACTAGCATATATACTAATAAAGCTACGCAGTTCGCAACCACACGCACTGGGGTTCGCTAGTAGTCGAACATTATGGCAGATAATGTGCACGCCGTTTGTGAAGACCGTTTAAAAATATTGTGAAAGTAGATGTCATTGAAGTGAAATGGTAAGTGTTCAAGAAATTTATACAATATAATTATTTTAGATTTTGGTTCAAAATTACTCGTACTATCGGAAAATAGTTAAAATTTCCTTGCCTTTTTATTTTGTCGAACGATATTACCATAAGTCTGTGTGCTTTGACCTCTGTGGGGCATATTGAAAACGAATTTGACAGAGCCAGTTGTTTAAAACGCCTATGTATTGAACTGTATTGAAGTGGTTTATATTGCATAATATATCATTGTTACAGATAATGTCTCAAAAGTATCAAAGAACGACTTTACAAGCATCACGGAGTGCAGACGACTTAGATAAGGCCGTAGTTTAATAAACATTTTTCTTTATAACGTTTTATTTAGTTGATTTAATTAAATATGACTTATGTTTATCTGATATTATAAAGAGACTACATAAGTGCCTCATATTATCTTACCTTATATTTAAGAGTTAGTTTGCCAAAACAATTGTTAATATACATAGTTTAAAATTTATAAAAGTGCATTTTTTTATAAAAGTTGCTCGTTCCAACCAACGAGCACTCTACAAAATGCCCCACCATAGGTTTAAAAAAATAGTGAACATTATTATACCTTTAGCTCCTATGAAGATTACAACTTGTGATATTATTGCGAAAACACTAAATTTTGTTACAAATTAAAAAAAATATATATATTTTGCAAGCTTTTTTTGTTACAATTTCTTAAAAACTAGTGTTTCTACAGATTACGTCTACTTAATAGTAATCTAAATAAATCTCTCCATAATTGCGAAAAAGTGAGTTACATCAGATTCGGTACAAAACCAGAACGAGCCCTGAAGCTAAATAACGCTCTAGTTAGTACAGTTGTTTTAGAAAAATATCTAGAAACCAACATTCATAGATCTTTATAAAAATCTAAAGATTATGAATCTTTCGCTTAAGGTTACACTAGAGCAGTGCTAATGAAATAATTTACACAAAGTAAAGCGCCTGCCTGGGCTCGAACCCACGACTTATAATTTGTGAGTCGCGGTCGTTACCCCTGGGCCGCACGAACTATTTTGTGCGCCAGGTTAAAATGCATTTTATTTCAATTGACAACACGTGCGGAAGAGATAGATGCTGTGATGTGCAGTAGGAAGCTAGTTCGCGTACGAATACACACTTTTGCAAATTTGTAGCTAAATAGATAATGATTTAGGACGAAACCGAGTGCGCGAAATTTTATAAACAGACCTTTGGGAGTCTGGATATCATGAAAAAACCACTAAACGTATCTGTTAAAAATAAAATTATTTGCATTGTCGAACTACTAATCTATCCCTGTAATCAATTTTCCTGTAGGCCGTTTTGCAATTTTCCGTCTTCTTCTGGTATTTATTTGCGCCCAAAAATGCGTTTAATTAGTGTCGAAATGTGGAACTTTCGACGCTCATAACTTTCAAATATATATATATATATATTTTGGTTCCATACAGGGCTAGATAATGATGAGACAAATTGATATAATTTTTATTTCGAACGTACATCGTCAAACATTGGAGTAATCCCTAGACTACGTTTGTATGGAAGAATTATCGACTAGTGTACCCTTAAGTTACCTCTTTCAAAAACAAATTAGAGCATCAGTCTTTGCGAAGTCCATCTCTGTTTGTCGAAAACAATAGTATTGTTTCTAAAATCTTTAAAAGTATTCGATCCGTATTCAGTGTGATTCAGTGCATTGTATGTTGTATAAGCTAGATGGAAACGGAACTAATTCTAAACTCAAGGCTGACATTTTAAGTTATAATCCATTCATGTATAACAATAGTAAAACATGAACAAGCTTGTGTCTAACACCATTGTAGGTACTATTAAATATGCTGTTTAATATTTAATGACAGACTTTGTGATTTTATGGAGATCACATACCTGGGGGGTGACCATAAGCTCTTAGAGCGGTATGAATTTGATATCAGGTAAGTGACAGATGTATACACGTCAGATACATCTGTCCCTTACTCGATCTCAAATTGATACCGCTCTAAGAGCTTATGGTCACCCCCCTGATATAACAAGACCAACGCCTTTAAATATCTGCAATACCAAAGACATGACATAAAATTAAACAGGTGACAGATGCGTTCCCATCCCAGAGACAAAGCTGAACTGTCCCATTTTTAGGGTTTCGTACCCAAAGGGTAAAAACGGGACCCTATTACTAAGACTCCGCGGTCCGTCTGTCTGTCCGTCTGTATCTCATGAACCGTGATAGCTAGGCAGTTGAAATTTCACAGATGGTGTATTTCTGTTGCCGCTATAACAACCAATACTAAAAACAGAATAAAATAAATATTTAAGGACGCTGTTACATTTTCGTCGAACTCAAATTTAGGTATCTAGTCGCACACAGCAACATTACGCGTACGCACTCATTGAAACTACTGAGCGCTCGATTTTATACATCACTCAAATAATGTTGGTCCTTGATATTATTTTTTAATTTTATTGAAGTTGATTCAGGAAGGTTAGTTGTCACTTTGAAAATGCATTTGGTAACTGTTACAAACCTTCGTCGTAAAAAGTAGGTTATTATTTTCAACCGACTTCAAAAAAAGGAGGTTCTCTATTTATTAGACCCGTATGTATCTGCGATTTTCTTAAAAACTACTGATCCGGTTTCTGTTTTGTGATTGATTGGGTTTTCGTCAAAGTCAAAGTCAAAGCACTTTATTTCAAGTAGGCCAGTTACAGGCACTTTTGAATTGTCAAAAGACAAAATAAAATAACTCGAAAAGTACTGGCCGCATTGGAATCTTTTATACACCGATTTGTTTGTAATTTATCTCAGACTAATTCCAAATTCAAAATTTTGATAATTCTTTTGTTTCGGTGGCATAAAAATGTCTTGATGTGTAGGAGAGGGAATTTTCATTTGTGCGAAATTTAGAAAACAATACGAATTACGTTTAGTTACAGTTTTTTTTTCATTTTTAAACGAAAGATAAAGTTAAAATTGAGGTATTGTAGCCATGCAACGCCAACATTTGACGAGGGCGGAGATGTTACGAGCTGTGGGAATGCTGGAAGCTGGGTCTGTTCATTTTTTTCCATAAAATCCTGAAATTTTAATCGAAGTACCTTAACCATTATTAAAAAATGGTGGAATATTAAATAACGTATCTTTTAAATATATACATGTCATATAAATAATTAACACATTGATAGTAATTCGCTTTTTTAAAAATATCCCTAGACCGTGTTGATGTGTGTATATTAGGATCTGATAAAGATCTTTGGAGATAGAAAAGGTAACTCTTCAATAACAAACAGCAAATAACCTGCGATTACTGTGATCGTATGTTCATGAATTGTTTTCACCATACCATAATATAATATCACGCTTGTACGGTTTTAGGGGGTAAACAGATGTATTTAGTATACCCAATATTATTCTCTTTGTTGTAATAAATAGGTATTTAAAAAAAAACGCCACGTGATATAAGTAGATACCTAAAACGAAATAATTGCCGGTCACTAGGAAAACAAATTACTTGAACATTTTGCATTACATGGAACATATAAAATATTATTATCCAATTTTTTTTGGAGCATTACATAATGAGCAGCAGCTAATGATGTACTACCCAAAAACCATGAAAATGACACCCATGACGAAAAGATATCAAATTTTCGTCGGCGCCATCTTGTATTTTGGTTTTGACCCCATATTCGATCTAAGCCACCCCAAAAACCATGAAAATGACATCCATGACGAAAAGTTGTCATTTTTTTATCGGCTCTATCTTGTATTTTGGTTTTGACCACATATTCGATATAAGCGACCCCAAAAACCATGAAAATGACACCCATGACAAAAAGATGTCAAATTTTCGTCGGCGCCATCTTGTATTTTGGTTTTGACCCCATATTCGATCTAAGCCACCCCAAAAACCATGAAAATGACATCCATGACGAAAAGTTGTCATTTTTTTATCGGCTCTAGCTTGTATTTTGGTTTTGACCACATATTCGATATAAGCGACCCCAAAAACCATGAAAATGACACCCATGACAAAAAGATGTCAAATTTTCGTCGGCGCCATCTTGTATTTTGGTTTTGACCCCATATTCGATCTAAGCCACCCCAAAAACCATGAAAATGACATCCATGACGAAAAGTTGTCATTTTTTTATCGGCTCTATCTTGTATTTTGGTTTTGACCACATATTCGATATAAGCGACCCCAAAAACCATGAAAATGACACCCATGACAAAAAGATGTCAAATTTTCGTCGGCGCCATCTTGTATTTTGGTTTTGACCCCATATTCGATCTAAGCCATCCCAAAAACCATGAAAATGACATCCATGACGAAAAGTTGTAATTTTTTTATCGGCTCTATCTTGTATTTTGGTTTTGACCACATATTCGATAAAAGCGACCCCAAAAACTTTGAAAATGACACCCATGACAAAAAGATGTCAAATTTTCGTCGGCGCCATCTTGTATTTTGGTTTTGACCCCATATTCGATCTAAGCGACCCCAAAATCCATGAAAATGACACCCATGACGAAAATTTACCTATTTTTTTTCGGCGCCATCTTTGGTTTTGGTTTTGGCCCCGTATTCGTTATACATACATACATACAAATCGATTAAAATCATAACCCCTCCTCCCACCCATCCACTTCTAAACTTCACCGCCGACAGCTTGACCCATCCAAATCTTAACCTTACTAAGAGCTGCTTAAACCCACCCATCCATTTCTCAACCTTGTCAACAACTGCTTAACACCACCTATCCAAATCCCGATCTTACCCAACATAATTTCTAAATCACATTCATAATAATAGGAAACTCAAACATACTTTTTTTTCGTTACGATAAAATATCAACTCCTTTTGATCACGACAAACGACGCGTGGAGGTACTCACACGCATGCACACTACAATCTTTCTGTTACTTTTATCGTATTTATTTTTTGCGACAGAGCGATACGCCCGTCCTTCCACGAGCGCTTCTGAGCGCGGAATGATGAACCCTTAGAGCAAAATGTATGAAGACGTCGGCAAGTGTTTTTATTTTAGCTAATAATTAAAAAATATAAGGATTTAGGTAAAAAATAATTAGCTGAACCTGCAAAGGACTATATATACCGCAATTTCTTATAATTTTAAAGATAAAATATGCTGTAAATTTACCTAAACTGGGACCAATTCGGACCCTACTTTTTTAATGTTTTTGCAATTATTGTGATGGGAAAAACGTATTTGTGCGAAAATTTTGTATGATGTCATACAATTTTTCTGATGCCAATCTGGAGTTGAATATATTATCTTTAAATTAAGACCATGATATCATCACATCTATGATTGCATATACATTAAAATGGTACCTGAAAAGCACTGTTATTTGTAGAAAAATGTAATAGCGTCCTTAAGTGGGGCTTCCATCAAACTCGATTTCAACAACCGTGATTTTTTTGCCGTTTTTTTGCGATAATGGTACGGAACCCTTCGTGCGCGAGTCCGACTCGCACTTGTTAATTTTGTTCTATAGTTAGTATACAGTAAATTGTCCCATGACCTCGTTAGAGCCGCATCCATTACAGCAGTGGACTGGTGGTCTTTCAGCTGGAATAATGATTACAATGATGAAATTGCCCAATTGATCACCCTAGCTTTTTCTCTTATGTTGGATTCGGCTACCACTACTGGCACCAGGGCTGGGAAATATTTGACTCAACAATTCTGGTTGTCGACATACAGAGTGAGAAAAACTCCAATGTTGAAGTTTTAGTTTTAATCAAAATCGGCCCCTTGACTCCTTTGATTGTTTTGTGCTATTCTTCATAGCGATGATTTGGCCATCCACGCCCACTTGGAAAACTCAGCCTTAACTTAGCCTTATACCTAGGTACAGGCAGCATTAACGAAAAAACGATTGAATTATTTAATTGAAGAGGTTGGTCAATACAGGTATAGGTTAAATAGTTACAAAAGGAAACAAATAAACTACAGAGTCATAGGTTCTACTTTGCTGCGAATTGAAGATACCACTCTATCATTTTATCTACAGGTAATTGAAATTCAAAGACATGCCTGCAAAGTTTCGACCAAATTGGAAGCCGCAATAAAAAGTTACGATCAAAGTTCAGCTTTCCTCATATTCTCCCTAAAAATCTTATTTTCAAAAATCTTTTCTTAACCAACGTTTATTATCTTTATACTACCTCCTGCCAAAATTCAGCTTCATGAAGAAATTTTGTACATCTTATCTTTACAACCCCAACCCCCTTTTAGGGGTAATTTCTAAAAACTAACACTTTAATTATTTGTTACGGCAGTATTGCCGCAAAGTTTCAAGCGAATCGATTCCCATAATAAGAAGTGTCATACAAAACTAATCCCTCCCATTTCTTCCCCTTCGATTTTTATGCACAAAGAAGTAGCCTAAGTCCTTCTCAGGGTCTCAAACTATCTCCATACCAAATTTCATTTGAATCGGTCTATAAATAGAAGAAGTTGCATGATAACAAGTTACATACAAAATTAACCCTCCCCCCATTTCTACCCTTCGTATTTTATACAAACAAAGTAGTCTATGTCCTTCCCAAGATCTCAAACTATCTCCATAGCAAATTCCATCTAAATCGGTTTATCGGTTTAAGCTCTATTTAGAAGTTTCATACAAAGCTGCTGCCCTGTCCCCCATTTCTCCCCCTTCGTGTTATACGCAAGTAGCATAAGTCCTTCTCTGGGTCTTAAACTGTCTCCATACCAAATATCATCTGAATCGGTTCATGATAAGAAGTTAGATACAAAATTTGCACGCCCCCATTACTCCCCCTTCATGTTTTATGCAAACAAAGTAGTCTATGTCCTTCCCAAGATCTCAAACTATCTCCATACCATATTTCATCTAAATCGGTTCATAATAAGAAGAAGTTGCATGATAAGAATTTACATACAAAATTAACACTCCCCCCATTTCTCCCCTTCATGTTTTATGCAAACAAAGTAGTATATGTCCTTTCCAGAGTCTCAAACTATCTTCATACCAAATTTCATCAAAATCGATTAATCGGTTTATGACTTATTAAGAAGTTTCATACAAAACTAACGCCCCATCCCCAATTTCTCCCCTTCGTGTTTAATGAAAATAAGTAGTCTGTCCTTCCTAGGATCTAAAACTAAATCGGTGCAGCGGCTTAAGCCATAATAAGAAGTTTCATGCTAAAGTACCCCACCCCCATTTCTCCCCCCTTCGTGTTTTATGAAAAAAAAAGTAGCATATGTCCTTTCCCGAGTCTCAAACTACTTTCATACCAACTGTCATCTAAATCTGTTCATCGTTTTAAGCCCTATGCGGTTTAAGCGTGAAAAGGTAACCGACCGAATTTATAATATTAAGTATGGATAAAATATTAAAGCAATTCATGCATTTTTGCACAGCTCTGATTGGAACACAGCTACGCTACTTGGCACTAAATAGACATAGTAATAGAGTAATTTAATGTATTATGTGATTCTCAGCTTGAAACGTAAATTTCCAGCTTGAAACGTTGCCTAATCCGTACGAACTTAAGTACCAATCTATGGAGTCGATAAGAACAAATTATTCTAGAACTATCTCGACTTAAACACATACTTAATGATTTATTTGCTTCAATAATAAACTAAACACTTTAATGCTTACAACTTGAAAGCAAACGGCCGTAACTCAGGTTTTTAATTTTTATCAAATTTTGAACAAGTCTTCTTTTACCAAAGAGGTTTTCAGACTCTACATGTACCTACTCATTTATTTTCAACCATATCGCGTAACGAAAATCCATAACAGATTTCTACATCAGATTTTTTTACGTTTCATTAAAAATCTTTGATCGCCAATTACTTGGAATTAACTCAACGCATAAAACAGTCAGGTTCTTTAATAAAAAAATAGTTTCTGCTAATCTGGCAATTAAGCGTCACATGCCGTTCTTTTGACGTCACAATTTATATAACACTCAACTGTTGCAACTTCGAAAGCGCATTCATTGAGGCAAGGATGCATGTGTGACGTCACAAATCATGTGAACTCATGTGGGTGGACGTTAGCGCCTACGTAGCCCAACGCGGATACATTTTGTACCAAATTACTGTAAACCATGTTGCGGCATGTTTTGCGTAAGACAACACATTCTTGGTTTTATTCGCTGACCTCAAAGTTTGTCCGGCTTCGGTTACTTTGGATGAACTTGATCTACTGCTACAGACTTATGGCGTTTGGCCATTAGACCAGTATTGCTAAACTTGGCCAGTACCAGGGTTGGCACATACTTTTGTTCATAAATTAAATTGGTTTATTACCTATTTCTATAGCTTATTTTAATACGTAAACACACGTAGCGTGTATGTGTCAGAGATTTACTAAAAAAATACCCATAAAAGGCTTTGGTAAATAACTTAAAACTACAAAGAGGTTTTAATCTTTAATCTGTGAAAAATTAAAATAACTTCAAAGCATTTTTCAAAGAATTTGATTAAAATCGAAGTCAAGTAGTATAAGTACTTTTCCACACAAATAGCTACACGTACAAAAACATTATTGTAAGACTTATCAGTTTTGTTTTCCATGAAAACTGTACGGTTAATGCATATACACGTCAGATTTAATATGGTCATTAAAAGCCATGTTTTCGTTACGAGAAGTATTATATACTTACTAAGAATTTCCTTCCTTCTAGAGTTCTGATATAAGTGAGAGAGTGTAGAGTTTTCTGGCGTTCGACCGTGCGCCATCTTGAACTATAAAAAAAGTAAGTAACACAACAAAATAGGGTACGAAAAATATTGTTAGATACTGTCATGACAAATTAATGTCACATTTTATTAGAAAACGTGTGTCGTCGTCAATAAAAATGGAACGAATCATGTTTTGTTAAACTATTGTTTTATTATTATGTAGTGCAGGGGTAGAGTGTGAACGGTTATTTTTAATTAAAAAATATTGTGACTCTTGTACACAAAACTCAATGTTGGATACTCTTCAACATACATTGAACACTCTTCGGCGTAGAACATCAATCAATTTGGCCAATAGTTCCATCAGTGTACGTACCAAACTGGAGTTTTCTACGCAGAAGTCAACTTTTAAACAAACAAATTGCAATTGCATAATAATATAATTTGTAACAGTATTGATATGGAAATGACAAACATCAAAGGTAAATATTTAATTGTTATTTAAATAGAAGTGTGAATCATAAGTTGTCATGAGTCAAACAAAAAAGGCTTGAAAGGATAATACAATCTTGAATTACTTACATAAGATGGATCGATCTCGAAACCAGTTAATTATTTCCCGAAAATTAAAACTTAGGTGCGAATTTTTCAAAGGTGTCTTTTTAGGGTTCCGTACCCAAAGGGTAAAAACGGGACCCTATTACTAAGACTCCGCGATCCATCTGTCTGTCTGTCTGTCCGTCTGTCAATAGGCTGTATCTCATGAACCGTGATAGCTAGACAGTTGAAATTTTCACAGATGATGTATTTCTGTTGCCGGTATAAATAAATACTAAAAACAGAATAAAATAAATATTTAAGTGGGGCTCCCATACAACAAACGTGATTTTTTGGCCGTTTTTTGCGATAATGGTACGGAACCCTTCGTGTGCGAGTCCGACTCGCACTTGGCCGGTTTTATATAATAACGCAGTTGGAGCATGGCATGCAACGACAAATTGTATGGAGAGAAAGAGGAAGGCCTAATGATAATGATATGAAAGAAAAGGAAGCCAGTGATAGCGTGATGTTTAACTGGATATTTTCTTTTTTGGCCTGTGAAATCATCCAATGACTTCTCCCACTCTGGGTGAAGCAGGTTTTTTTTTTTTCTTCTATGTTGCGTCTCGTAGTTCGGTCAAATTACTGGTAACTACTTAACCGGACTTCCCTGTGGAGACTAAGCTATATAGCCTCCAGCCAGGCAAAATGAAGCGGGAGGGCGTGACATCCTTTTTAAGAATAAAATTCACCCATGTTCCTTCAGTTGTTTGTGCCAGAGCCACGGTAACTCTTTTTTCAAATTTATAAGCGACCCAAAGGTTGACCCCAAGTAACATGACACAAAGGCAGGCATATGATTATTATGCAGTTAGGGCATATAAGTTAGGAGTAATATAATTCCAATTATATTTTTTTTCAGTGTGAGGTTGTATTACAATCCATATGTCGTTGTAATTATAAACACATAATTTTAAGATTCATAAAAACCATAAAGATAGAAACCAAAAATTAACCTTTTTTAACTTATTGGCAATAAACCAAACCTATAACAACATATTGCCTCCTTGGGCTCTGATTAAGGCCAGTTTGGCATACTGAAGACGAGGTTTCGGAGGCAATGTTGAGGCATATCTTTTTCACATCTTTTTTCAAGTTGAAATTACAGTTTGTTTAATAAACTATAATTTCAAAGGAAGTTAATGAAATCTATACTAATAAAAATAAAGAGGAAAGATTTTTTTGTTTATTTGTTTGTACCGAATAGGCTCCGGAACTACTGGACCGATTTTGAAAATTCTTTCACCAGGAGAAAGCTGCATTATTCCTGAGTGCCATAGGCTATTTTTTTTAATCCCAAAAACGGTTCCTGTGGGGTGGTCCACGGGAGCGAAGCCTCGGGGAACAGCTAGTTATATATAAAAAGTTTTATTATCTCAAAATTTTGACTTCTACAGTTCAGGTGAAATTGCTATTTCAAAAGTGTAGTACTAAGTTTTGAATGCCAGTGTATGATACATTTATTGTTTCAATTTATTTGTATCTTGTCTGATTAGTTGTTTTCATTGTCTATGCCTTCAATGCAATGCGCGTAGGCCAGCCATAAGGAGGATGAATGACCTGTTGAAGGTCGCGGGAATTCGCTGAATGCAAGACCGGTTAAAGTGGAAATGCTTGAAAGATGCAATAACATAATTATGTCTAGTAGCGGACATTTTTCACTATGTACAGGCCACTCTTAAGTCATCATCATCATCATATCAGCCGAAAGACGTCCACTGCTGAACATAGGCCTCCCCCAAGCGTCGCCACATTGACCGGTCCGCAACCAGCGGATCCCCGCAACCTTCACCAGGTCATCGGTCCACCTGGTGGGAGGCCTTCCAACGCAACGTCTTCCGGTTCGCGGTCGCCACTCCAGAACCTTTCTGCCCCATCGGCCATCCGTTCTGCGAGCAATGTGCCCTGCCCACTGCCACTTAAGTTTGGCAATTCTTCGGGTTATGTCGGTAACCTTGGTTCTCTTACGGATCTCTAAATTTCTGATTCGATCACGCAAGGAAACTCCGAGCATAGCCCTCTCCATTGCTCTTTGGGTGACTTTAAACTTTCTGATGAGGGCCATTGCAAGCGACCACGTCTCAGAGCCATATGTCATCACTGGCAACACACACTGGTCATAGACTTTCGATTTGAGACACTGTGGTAAGTTGGACGAGAAGATACCGTGCAACTTCCCGAACGCTGCCCAGCCCACTCTTAAGTAATAGGTTGGAATCAAATGCTACAGATCACAATTTAACCAGTGTTCTTGGCTACTGGCCTTATCCCAGTAGTAATCATCCCTTTATGTCTCTTTGCCTAGCTCTGTTCTGTATCCTGCTTTATAAGGAGGGAAGTGGAAATTATGTTTTACTTCCTTTACAGTTCTTTTATAATTAATTTCGTTTCGGGGTCCAATACATGAGACTCGTTTCTCTAGGACTCTTCAAGCTTCATTGTCTTAGTTATTTTCTGGTAGTTCAATAAACATTTCAAATTCAAATTCATTTATTTACCAGAATGTAGGTTTACAAAGTATGACCTTAAATCTATTATCTAAATAATATATCCCTTTACAATTTACCATTAAATATGGTGTAAACATATTTAATTTTAGCATCTACAATCTTAACTAAACTTATCTTTATTAAATTAATAAAAAAGACAGTAACTACTCTTACAAAACCTTATGCATTAGGATTTTAAGGAACAAATTAATTAATTTATGTCAAATTTATATTATTCTACCTATGTCAGTTCAAGACATAAAGTTTAATGTAATGCCAGATTAAAAATACAATTATAAATTATTGTAAATTGTAATTGATACTCAAAGTGTTGATTCAGGACCTTTTTAACATCAATTAATTATTTTCGCTTTCAGGAGTTGCAGTAGGAATAGTGCCTGGATTGTCTTAGGTAATAATGAGTTATGATATCACTATGAGTGCAACTGTAAACGGCAGTAACGGCACAGAAATTGAGCATAGCGCTAAAAACACAAACTTAAAATGTTCAATTTGCGTAAATTGTTCAGACTAACCTAAGTCACAATTACTAACTAATACAGTGCCACTACTCATATGCGTATCCAATCGGCAACTGGTACATTTTCCGAGAACTTGTAATACATTATGATTTGTTAGGCAGCAATGGAGCGAATTTCGTCACACACAAAGCACAAGACAGAAGATTTTCAAAAAAAAAGTGCTATCATGCAAAAAACAACTGTAGTGACCATAGAAATATAAAATACAGGTAGTGACGGTGTCACATTAGTGCGCCAAAAATCTTAACTAAATCATGAAAACGTAACAGCCATTTGGCAGCCACAACGTCCAGGATACCGTTTATGTCCATTACCCCATGTTCCTTTACCCAACGTGTAGTAGAGGCACTATAATAAAAAAAATCGGCCAAGTGCGAGTCTGACTCGCGCACAGAGGGTTCCGTATAAACAGCTACATTCACCAAAATAAATAACATTATTAAATACAATGAAATAGGTAACATTAACTAAAGAAAATTGATTTGAGACCCCTAATATTTTTAAATGGCCAATCTAACGATACCCTACACCATGGCATAGTCGAGAAAAAAAACACCACACCCACTTTACGTGTACAGGAGGCACCCCAAAATATATTTTTTTCATAATTATATTTTACCACTTTGTCGGCGTGATTAATATATATATATATATATACCCATGCCAAATTATGGCTTTCTAGTACTAAGAGTTTCTGAGCTAAGCTGCAGACAGAAGGATGGACAGACGGACGGACAGACGGACATGGCGAAACTAAAAGGGTTCCTTGTTGCCTACGGAACCCTACAAACCCACCAATACTATTACCTATTATTATAAATGCGATAGTAACTAAGTAATGTCTGTCCGTTTGTTTATAAAGTTTTGACGCCTAAACCACTAAGCCGATATGAAGATGTATTGTGTACAGATAGATTGGACCTTGCAGAAGGATATAAGATGCCATTTATGACAGATGTTTTTATTTTTATTGATGATAGGCTAGCTTTTGCGCAGTACCTCACCCATCGACAAGCGATGATGTGGTCGACATTGAAACAAAATTGCATGGAAGTAACCTATTCACTCATGAATTAAAGACTCTTTAGATAGTTTCAGACTTCCACGCGGGCGAAACCGCTGAAAAAGTAAGCTAATCCTCACTATAGCCAACACGATGTATGTTTCAGCCGCCGAGCAGTATTGAACAAATTCACCTGAAAGCCGGCATTCGTCATACTATTTGTACAGCTTGGCTGATGAAAAACAACGATATTTAAAAGAATCTTTCCTGCAAGCAACTCATTTACTGTTCAAGTGTTTGTTAACTACATACATAGTGACTTGTTTATCACTAATAATAAAACAGCCATAATAATGGCTTTCACGACGATATTTGTGACTGTTTTGATGGTCACCATCGCTAATGGTAAGTGCGTTTGTTACTAAGTTTTCTTTTTCCATGTTATCATTTACGAATCGTTATAGGGATGTAACAGAAGTACCTATTTATAGTGTAACATTTTGAAATTTTTAATAGGTTTCATAAAAATATTGAGACATCAACAATGACATAATTTTCAATTAACTTGTGTGATAATTAATAAAAAACACGTTCCGGAAGTCGGTGTCTTTGGTACCTCTTCTTTTATCATTTTGCAACACCGACTGCCGCAACGAAAGTTACTTTTGCAATTTTTTGTGTTTTTCTTTGGCAGTCGGATTTTTATTTTTATATATATTTTTTTTTTATCTTTACATATACTGGATCGACCCTTCCCGGGATTGTAACGAACACAATATAACGGAGTGTAGTTTGTTTGATTGTTGAAGTTTTAGTTATCAGTTCCAAAATTTCAATTTGATTGAATCTAATATTAAAGCTTTTATTTTCTTTTATATTGCATATACTACTAGTAGCCTAAGATCCGACTGCAAAAATCTACAGTTATTATGTTTTTGATGAAACTTAATTTTAAATGATTAAATTTTCAGGAATGATAGATTGCTGCAGGTTTGCCTAGAAATATCTAGCCGCAATTACCTTAATTACATCAATTGAAATTTATTTTGATAGTCAACCCTAGATATAAGTTGTTCAATTGAATCCAACGTCATTTGAAAGTGGTGTAGAAAATAGGCAAACATAAGGTGGCCAGCGCTCAATTAGCCCCAATCATATTTAGCAGGTAACAAATCACCAGGTTGGTGGTTTGTTACCTGCTAAACCTGGAAACCCATAAATGGCGACTAACTGAGAGAGAGATGATGTTGTATACGCACCCACGGTACTGGAGAAATTCCTAGAACCTATAGGGGAAAGTTAAAAAGATACCGGCCAAGTGCATGTCGGACTTCGAATATTTAGGGTTCCGTACCAAACCGCAAAAATAAGTGGGGTTGTAATAGGGAAAAATATAAAATTCCATAGAAAAATCTGATTGATCAATATATTTTGTTAGTAAAATATACGTAATTATAATCACTGTCACCAAATTTCAAGTTCATAGGTCAATGGGAAGTTAAAAAAATCATCGGATCAAAATTTTATAAAAAAGCTGACTTTGGTGGCTACTCATTCTTTTGTTTGCCAATATTTTTTTAAACAAAATATTCAGTATTTATCTACTCAACGAGTTCTAAACAACGATACCCCAGATACCCCCGAATGGGATAGGTCAAAAAATATAAAACTACCCCCCCCCCCCCCCCCTTTAGCTGTATAAGAGTAATTTCTATGGCTTTGGGTCAACGTGATGCTTATACTGTGAAAATCTGAAGACTGTAGCTTCAACCATTTGGCTGTAACACCCGTGTGACAGACGACGGACAGACAGACGGACACGTGAGTGACAGCAATAGGGCTCCGTTTGGACCCTTCGGGTACGGAACCCTAAAACAAATAACTGTTTTCGATCAGATGCGGTCAGGCAACCCTGCAGCAATCTATTCAAATATCTAAAAAAAAAATTTCTTCAAAAATAATATACCTGCAGATTTTTGCAGTGGGGTCTCATATTATAGTTTAGTAAAAAAACTTGCAAGAATGTTAGCTTTGGATATTGTGAACAAATAATTTAAAACACAATAAACCCCACTCTAATTCGTTAATAGAACCGTGACTTTTCGAGAAGAAAAAGTAAATAAAACATTGCCAGCGATTAGAAAACTTCGTATTGCCAAAAACCGGGTAGCATCTAGATTCAATGGAAAAATAATTTTATAATTCCAAGCTTAATACGTTTCTAGAATATGCAAAACGACGAGTGTGATCAAGTTGACTTTAGCTTCAATTGTGTATGGACAGTTGTGTATACAGACAGTAATCATTGATATACTTGTAGTTACTCTACATTCAATATCAACTAATGTATCTTCAAGAAAGTCATAATAAATCTTGCTGCTTTTACGTAAAAGTTAGAACGATGGTTTCGGTTGTGTTTGGCGCATTTTTAATGCGCGTTTAATAGCTTGGTATGTACGTAACTATGTATCTATGAATCTATGTAACGGAATCTTTGCACGTGATTTTCACCCCCTTCAAAACGTCGGATTAATTTGAAACTTTGCACACTTATCAAATAAATAATTTAAATGGTTGTTCCCACTATCTTTACCAGGATTTTCAGGATTAGCGATTGAACTAAAAAGTAAAAAATAAATGATAGTTTAAAAAAAACTTAAAGACACGCTTTAATAGAAAACAAAACTAGAAAGTAGTTTTTTTATTATTTTTAATTAAGAATAGTGTGATAAACAAAAATCCAAGTGTCGTTTGTTGAAAAGCTGCAACGGTTTTTTTGCTGGGGAGTTTGTTGCGCCTTTTCTTCGTCTCTGCTAAAACACTAGGAAGTGGCAGACGTTTTGGGGACTCTAAATAGAAATTTGACGTCCAAAAATGCTGGCTCTCAGTCTTATTTGAATAAATAACTATTGATTTGGATTTATTCCATCAAATAATTTGGGATTACTCTAAATAACCGGACAGGTCCAGTGGACCATCGGCATCGCCACCAGTAAACGATCGACTTGTTTTAAAGATTTATTCCTACCATGACTGTTCCCTTCCATGTTTTTTTGTATTTAACTTCTAATCATGTTATAGTAACAGTACCTTACAGAATCAATACCATTGTCAAATAACTGCTACGCTAAATCCTTACTAGATCATAATCACAAAATTCATAATATAATCTAATAATTGTTTTCAACTAACCAGGACTTAATTTTGGCCACTTCTTTCTAGCTGGCTTTCCAGGATTTCCTGGATGGATGAACAACGATAATAATCAATTTCCAGGGTGAGTAAACAGCTTGAGGGAGAAACAGGCTAACCGTAGCTATTCTTCGACCGAAAGATCAATTCATGAAGAAAACAGTTACCAAAAAAAAATGACGACAATTTTCGATGGTAATAAACAAATATATTTTCATAAAAAATGATTACTGATTTAATAAATAATTGTTTCAGATTCCCCGCACCGATGGTAAGATTTTAGAACATTAAGGTCACGTAAACACTACACAATACATACAAAAAAATTGCACTGTTCGTCTTTGTCGTTATACCTAACACTCTTATTCAGCTTCTTCCCGTTGGACTGAAGCTGACCCCAACATATTGAAGAAAATGGACAGCTGACTTGATTTTATGTTATTATTTCCAGATGCGTTTCGGTCCCCGTGTCATGCCCCCAATGCATAGTTTTGGGAAAAACTTTCCCTTCTTCCAGCTTCCCGTTTTCCCTACCATGACTTTCCCGACTATTCCGTCACCTTCAGATATAGCTAATGTAAAACCGGGAAAGGGATCAACCTTCAACGGCGTGATGATGAGCTCGAAGACCGAATCGAAAAGGAAGGAGGATGGAACTATTGTTAAAGAGAGCGGTTCAACTGTGGTGATTAACGATAATGGAGTCGTTACAGTGCACAAATGTATGTATTTTTTATGGTTTGTAGGTGAGACGTGAAACCAGTATAAAATATAGATTTCATTATTTACGCTCTTGTTCTATCCTTTCGTCAAACCACTCAAGTATAGTAGTGCTTGAATTGGAAATAAAACTTACTAAAATTTAATACCTTTTCAGCTGGAAACGCACCTGACATACTGACCACGTACGTATTCTTTGAGATTTACTAAGTGCAAAAATGTCTGTCGTAAAAATATCTGTAAACCCAAAGCGGATTATTTTTTTTACATACTCAAGTCCTAGAAATAAAAATTTGGAGACATGCGACATCCACTCGCACTGGGTCCGTGTGGTAGATTACAGCCCACTTCCTCTCCAGCAGGGAACATTAAGGGCTTATTACGCTTATGTTATGTTAATACTGCGAGTTGAGCAATGTACATGCTTAACGGCATTTACTTGCCTTGAAAAAAAAACATTCGCTACATAGCTACAACCGTGTACCCTGTGGCATTACCCATCGGCTAAAACGACAAATTTCCATTTCCAAAAGGGACTCCCGTCAAACTCTTGTCTAGCACGCGGTCCCATTATGAGCTATAAACTAGTAGATGCTTATGTAGTATAAGAAAAGCTACTCTACAATTACTCGTAAATCTACAGGGTTAAAAATAAATTGCGATATAATGTTCACTAATTTGGAAGTAGCTTAAACTAGCTAATTAGAGGTCATGGTGGCCCAGTGGCTAAGATTTCGCCTCTCGTGCTTGCCTGCCTGCCTGGTCGTGGGTTCGAATCCGGGCAAGTACCAATGTGTATTTTCAATTCATATGTACTTTCTAAGTTAATCTTGGACTTCGTTGACAACGGTGAAGGAAAACATCGTGAGGAAACCTGTACTTATAATGAGTTTATTATAAGATTGTGCTCCATTGCGAGTGCGAGGATAAACTAATAAATACATAGCTGTCGTTGGAAGTGCGCCTTAGGCTTTGAATTGTTTGTCAGTGATATTAAAATAATAATTTTCTATTTTTACAGTGCTCCACCGACAACGGTAAGCAGCAAAACGCAATAGACGAATTCAAATAATATAATTTATTAATACATTTAACAAGTATACAATAATACTTTACATAATAACACAATATACTAAAATATATTAATTATTAAACACAGGAGGATG
Organism: Orthosia incerta; assembly: GCA_948252205.1. Classification (NCBI taxonomy): domain Eukaryota; kingdom Metazoa; phylum Arthropoda; class Insecta; order Lepidoptera; family Noctuidae; genus Orthosia; species Orthosia incerta. The sequence goes on along the minus strand of OX411744.1, from coordinate 8,999,545 downwards.
GCAGTTCAGAATGAGGTAAATACAAAAAAAACATTAACCATACTACTAAATACTAATTTCCAAAGACGAACTCTGCTTTTCTTCTTCTATATACCTTCTACAACTATACACTACACACTTTTCTCTAAAATTTTATGTTGCTTTTTAGGGTTCTGTACCCGAAGGGACCAAACGGAGCCCTATTGCTGTCACTCACGTGTTTGTCTGTCCGTCTGTCTGTCACCAGGCTTTATCTCATGAACCGTGATAGCTAGACAGTTGAAAATTTCACAGATGATGTATTTTTGTTGCCGCTATAATGACAAATACTAAAAACAGAATAAAATAAGTATTTAAGTGGGGTGCCCGTACAAAAAACGTGATATTTTTGCCGTATTTTGCAATAATGGTACGGAACCCTTCGTGCGCGAGTCCGACTCGCATTTGGCCGGTTTTTTTTAATGATGCTAAACTTATTATTTTTTTGTTTCAGCCTTTTGCTTTCAACATCCCAAAGGTAAACTGTATGATTTGACTTTTCTGTATTTTATACGTTGCCGTAGCCATCTTACCCTAAGTAGCATATACATGCACCTACCATGCATGTAGATGCATGTATATTGTATACATTACCTGCCGACCTCATCTAGTTTTAAAAATATGATCGACATGTAAAAGTGTTTGTACAAACCAACTTACAGAAATAAAATCATTTATCATTGTGTGTATCCTTGTGTGCGAAATAAACTAGCATTCTTGCTATTCTTTCATATTTTGCGCATTCTACTTGCTACTTTTTGATACTATGAAAGTGATAAAAGTTGTCGAATATTAAATGATGTGATTAATATGCATAAAATATTAATATAATTTATATAATTACATGTGACGAAAATAGTAGCTCTGACTAAACATAAAGGCATTGACATTGTCATAATCACTTTGAGGGTCACTTGCACCACAAATCACTATTTGCATTTAGCACTTAACGCGTTTAAATTATCATTATATTCCTGTTAATCATTTGAAGATTACAGAGAAAAATTTTACGATTTGTGGTGCAAACAGGCCTAAGAATAACTTATATTTTTGCTTAACCAAAAGGTCAAGTAAGTTTTGGCTACGGTTTGTCGACTTGTTTATCAATTTTTTGTCAACGGGGATATGAACGCAAAGCTGAGCGTAGATGTCGCTGGCGGCGCAATGGCTGCTGTCAAATCAATTTTGCTTTGTTTACATCAAGTTTTTTTGTGTTAAAACCGGTCTACAGTTATCGTTATTGATATCAAGTTTTATCCCTGGAAGCTTTGGGAATTGAAAGACGAACTAAAGAAATGAGGAGCAAAGATAACTGGAAAGAAAACAGATCTTATTGAGAAAAGAGTTTTATACCATAAAATATTTTTCATTGGTGATATGTTCTAGATTTGGCTATTTTTTTAGTTTTAACGAGTTATTCTTACTTGACTCATAGTAGAAAAAATTACAAAAAATTAGAGAACATTACTGTGTTAGTATTCTTTACGTGTTAGGTTAGAACTTTTATTTTATTTTCGGCAATCAAAGCTCACAAGCTCTGAAGGCTAAGCAAATAGCATTCCTGCTGTAGAACTTTATCAATACGTTAATAGCGCCAGTATATCGCCGAAGATTACCAAGCAACATAATCAGAGTTACTTTGGCAGATACATAACATAACCTATAACTATGTATAGCCTTTTCCCAGTTTTTTTTTAGCGTTGTTTCTTTGGGCAACAAATGAACACCGGAGTTGGTACATCCCGGTACAGTACACAGAGGCATATTTCGAAAATAATTAAAATTTACTGAATGATAGGTTACAAAGTGTATGGATTTGACAGCTTTCAATAGCCATAGCGACGATTCGCCACCTATCGTGAAAAACGGCTGTTCACATCCCCATTATCTTGCAGTCTCCTGCACTGAAGTTTTGTACGTAACCTAGTTATTAACTTTTTTTTGCCAATATCAATGCATTTTATATCAACCGACAACACGTGTGGAAGAGATAGATACTGTGATGAGCAGTAGGAAGCTAGTTCGCGTACGAAGACACACTTTTGCAAATTTGTAGCGAAATGGATAATGATTTAGGTCGAAACCGAGACCTTTGGCAGTCTAGATATCATGAAAAAATGACTAAATCTATCTGTTCAAAATAAAACTATTTGCATTGTTGAACTACTAATCTATCCCTGTACGGAGGCCGTTTTGCAATTTTCCGTCTTCTTATGGTATTTATTTGCGCCCAAAAATGCGTTAAAATTAGTGTCGAAATGTGGAACTTTCGACGCTCATAACTTTCAAATATTTACTTTTTCACTTTTTTGTTTCCATACAGGGCTAGATAATGATGAGACAAATTGATATCACTTTTTATTTTGAATTTTTTTGAATGGAATAATCCCTAGACTACGTTTGTATGGAAGAATTTTTTACTAGTGTAACCTTAATCTTCCTTTGAATCCTGAGTAAAGTTAAACCAGTAGTAGTTTCGGTTTAAACTTACACATAGATATTGTGCTTTAAGGGCGAATTTCACTAATGAAACTTAATGCGATTAGCACCTGTAAACGGATTTCAAGCTGTCAGTGTCAAAATATTTTTCTTTTTTCCTTTTTTGTTGTGAAATATTGACACTGACAGCTTTTGAACGGGGTTTGGGTGTTTGGCTAAACTTTACTCTGAGTTTTTAATAAAAGGGTTGATTTAGAAAGCGGGCTAAGAAACATCACTTTTTTTTGACACTTTCTTTTAAGCTGTACATTATTTTATTTTATGAAAAGATACACGCTAACCTTCACGTAGTTTTTTGTTGTTGTTTTATACGTGTGTTGTTTACTATTCTAGTGAACAAGGCTAGCTAAGATCTTGGATGCAACTTGTATTTATGTATTTTCTTTCACGAATGTAATAGTTTTCTGACAGTAATGTCTGTCAGACTCGACTTACTAACTGAAACCATACGGTGTTCTTCAGCTACCTTTGGCCGGGCGCTGGCGCATTCTTTGCCTTCATACTAACACTGCTGGACAAAGGCCTTTTCCTATTATTTCTAGCTACCCTGTCTAACTGCTCTATAATTCAGTTTTTGTGCATATACCTGTTAGTTTTCTGACGGATGGATCTATTTTGTCTGTCTTTTGTTATATTTTTCTTGATTTTTTTGTGTGATTGTTGTGAATGTCAGATGTACGCTCACCTACAACAGTGGAAACACCAGTACTGTTTCCTTTTATTTAAAAGTGACTGTTATTTAGCACCAGTTTCTTCATACTCTGCGGGTTATTATGTCCTGTTAAGTATTTTAAAAATTTCACTATCCTATCTGCACTAGCATTGAGCACTACTTCAATCTTTTTGTCCTGGCCAAATACCCAAAATGTGCGCTGCGACAGACGATTCCGTGGAAGTAGCAAAGTTTTGGGCCAAAGAAATTTGAATAACTGTCGTAGCAGCGAAACGAAAAACTGGCCAAGTGCGAGTCGGGCTCGCGCACGAAAGGTTCCGCACCATTATCGCAAAAAACGGCAAAAAAATCACGTTTGTTGTATGGGAGCCCTCCTTAATTTATTTTATTTTAATTTAATAATTATTATTTTTTGAAGTGAATATACAACTAAATATTCTGTGAATATTTCAAGCGCCTACCTGTTGCCGTTATTAATATCGAGCAAATATCGGCAAAAAAAACACGTTTGTTGTATGGGAGCCCCCCTTAAATATTAATTTTATCCCGTTTTTACCCTTTGGGTACGGAACCCTAAAAAAAAGACTATATCTTGGCAGTCTGCTAAACTTCCATTAATTTAATATATAATGATGAGACTGGATGGCCTAAATATGTTTAGCGTTAAATGAATATTCTATGCCATTTTTTAACACGCTTTTATTAGCTTGGTATGTATGTATCTATGTATCAATGTAACGGAATCTTTGAACGTGATTTTCACTCCCTTCAAAACGTTGGATTGATTTGAAACTTTGCACACTTATCAAGGACCGATGACAATGCAATAATTTAAACAGTTTGTCCCATTATCCTTACCATTAAAGCGTGTTTTTTAGTTTTTAGAACTACAATTTATTTATTTATTTCATTTAGAATCATTCATATTGACAGTTATATAATTGACATTAATCGAAGGTTATTTTTCCGTTCTCGTGGTGACTGAATCGATTGTACTGGAGGAAATTTCTCTCAAGACTTCAAACATTGTTTAGAATTTACACTTTTGAGTAATATTATATTAATTTATTTTTCTCCGTTTAGGTCGTACCTCCTAATCCTTTCAAGTTTAATTTTGACGACTTCAAAATTCCTACCATTGATAACAAGAAGATAGAGAACTACGAACCAGGCCCAAACCAGGATTACAATGGAGATTTTATCAGTGTTTCAAGCTTTTCCAATAATGTCAATGGAAACGTCCGTCAAGGAGGTAGTGCTTTCAGAGTCACCAATAACAACGGCCGTGTAAATAAAGAGGAATTTGCTTTTGGTGATCCACCCAGTTAAAGCGGTTTTTGTAAAGTCTCCTACAGACAGGGCCGATGCAACAATACGAAAACGATGCGACCATCATTTTAGGCTATATTTATGAAAATCTCTGAGTTGCTTAGCAACTGAATGACGAATTCTTTTTTCGAATTCTCGATTGAAAACTAGGTACTTCGGACCGTAATATCTCGGACTCGAATCGGATTCAGTGCGTTACCGCTCTTAGGGTGTTAATGTTTTACATAAACTACTTCTAAAAGTAACTGGCTGTCACATCGTTGTCGCATTTTTACGTCGCGCATGTCTCAGGGATCCTTAAATCGCGTCTTCAGATTAGTTAAATTAGTACAGTATTCAATGGACTTAAACTTTAATGTATCTTATATCGAGGCTTATAAGTAAAATATTCCTAATCATTATTTTTGTCAATGTAACAATGCGTATTTTTAAGTTTTGTAAACGAATTCATTCCTTTTCGATTCACTATGATATTAAAATTTTTGAAAACTCTTTAGGTTTAATTTATTTCCTACAATAAACAACTTGCATTAGATTAAGTTTCAGTACTTAGTTATAATATATAATGACGACAAAAAAATACAGTTTTTTTATTTATTTACCCTGGTCGACACAAACATACTTCCTTCAAATTCACCCGGCTATCAAAAATACCCAGTAACCAGCGTCACTGAAACTCGTTCTCTCTTCATCAACCCGTATCCCCCGAATGCTGAGTGTACTACCTACTTGATCAAAATAACTGTGCACTTTGTACATCAAGCTACCCCACCCCCACCTACCCGCACGGCGCCCCTCCTTCGCCTCGAGCGCCAATAGCGGGAATCGAACGTTAGAGTGACACCGATAACTTCAAGTGCACTGTGCACTTGAAGTTTTAATATATACGAGTATTTTTACCGTCTAGTAATTATCTTCTTTTGTACGCCACTTTACCCAGTCACACGCACCGACAAGACCATTAAGGCACTTCTGCAGTGCAGTCAGTAGTGCGAGCCGCTTAGGGGTCTCGTCGATGCGCATGTTTGTGTGAGTGTGCCGTTTCGAGCGTTTGTAGGTAGTTTCCAACTGGTTGTATATTTTTACTGTGACCCAGTCCTGAGGCACTAGACAAGAGACATTCTATCATAGAAAGCGTGGCGATAGCGATTGTCAAAAAGGCAATATTGTATGGAATTGACAAGCGATATCGAAAAATCACGTGTTCAGACCCTTACATTTTGTAATTTCGACTATCGCCTACGCTGACATCGAATGCCACTTGTCTAGAGCTGCCACTGCCTTCCGCATTCATCCTCCCTTGCCTGTGTTCTACTTTCCAATTTTTTATAGGCTGCGAGAATTCGCTGAATGCCAGATGTAAAAGACCGGTCGATGTGGCCACGCCTGAGGGAGACCTATGTTCAGCAATGTACGTATTTTGGCTGAAATGATGATAATCCAACCTTCCCCTATCTACCACTATAAATCTACTGAACCTGTTACTCTTTTTATGCGTCAGTTTGTTTGGTCATGCCTAAAAATCTTACACAACACAGCTGGTTTCATAGGAAGTGGTAAAACTTCACTTTTTTGGTTGTATTTTCTTTCTGTTTCAATGAATGATTAAATCCACAAAGGAATTCGAAATCTATGAACTTTCAATGTGAAAAGCTTTAATTTATAAAAATCACTATTCATATGATTAGGTTAAACATTTATAAATATAACTACTATCAATTAACGCCATGTATCGCCAACGGAGCAGTGTCTGATGATAATACTTTAAAAAGTAAATATTCTTGTCATTGCAAGAAAACCAAAAAAAAAAAAACAAAATTCACGGTGCATAATATAAAAAAAAAAACAAAATTAATTTGAGCAGCTCAATCCCAAGCCTTTTTTGTCCTCAACGTAATATTTAATGTTATAAAACGCTTTCTGGCACAACTTTGACAACTAACGTTTAATGAATGATTTGAATTTATTAAGACTTAGATCTTGTAGGTGGCTTGGAAGCTTATTATAAAACCGTAGCTATATCCGATCTTAGATATAGTCTAGTCAGTACTTCAGCAATGTTAATATTTTTAATGCCGGTACAGGCGAGGTCTTAGCCACTGAGCCACCACAACACTATATCCATTATTATTGAATATGATACTGTAGGTCCGATCATAGATATAGTCTAGTCAGTACTTTAGCAACGTTAATATTTTTAATGCCGGTAGAAGCGAGGTCTTAGCCACTGGGCCACCATGACACTATATCCATTATTATTAAGTATAATACTGTAGATCCGAACATAGATATAGTCTAGTCAGTACTTCAGCTTCGTTATTATTTTTAAAACCAGTAGAGGCGAGCTTTTAGCCACTGGGCCACCATGAATCTGAACACTTCATGATAGCTGGCCATGAACAATTATTGTATATTCCTAATTACACTTTGGCGGCATACTACTCTACAAATGACAGCAAGAGAGGTGGTACATATATCCTTGCGAAAAAAAGTCACCAGTTTAAAGAGCTTCAAGATATCGCGAAACTCTCCTTAAATGGAATATTTGAATGTTGTGCTATTGATCTGACAATGTATAATACGATTATTGTTTGTGTGTATAGAGTACCAAAGTCCAACAACTTACCTGTATTCTTTGAGCAATTAGAGAAAGTGTTATGTACTATTTGAAACAAAAATTTAAAAAGAAATGTCGTAATTGCAGGTGATTATAATATTGACTGTCTTAAGCGTAATAATACTTTGTTAGATCTAGAATGTTTGCTCTTAAGTTATAATTTAAAGCTAGAAATAAATCAACCAACTCGACTCGCGAGCGGCACTTGCATAGATAATTTTGCACATAATATGGGGAAGAAGTGTAAATCAGAAGTGATATTGACTTCGGCCTGTCCGACCACACAGCGCAAGTACTAAAATTACCGGTTAATTATAAAAAATAAAAAAAACTATTGGCGAAAAAAGAGACGAGACTATAGTAAAGAAAATATGCAAAAATTATATAAAAACGTTTCCTTTTTCTGAAATCTATAATACAAATAATCCTAGCATACCATATAATGCATTTTTGGAAGATTTCATGATGCTTTATAATTTATGTTTTCCTTTCCAAAACATTACAATAAGAACCAATGTAAAACCTCAGTGGGTATCACGTGGCATAAAAATCTGTAGCAAAAAAAAGAGAGAGCTTATGTGGAACTATAGGCTAAATCGCAATGAAGTAAATAAAATTAAATTTAAAAAATACTCTAAAACATATAAAAATATAATTAATTTAACTCAACGAGCACAAAACAACCATAAAATAAATTCATCTACTAATAAATCTAAAGCCACATGGGCGATTATAAATAGGTCTAAACACAATTTACCAAAGGGCAGTATCACATCCATAAAAAAAAATCATAAAACCATAACCAGGCCACGAGAGATTGCGAATGCTTTTAACAATTTCTTTATAGAAAAGATAGAACCAGTACCAGACGCTGGTAAGGACGTAACCGTAAAGATGCCCAAATCAAGTCAATATATGTTCATGGCACCAAGTACTCCTTATGACATATTTCAAATTATAAGATCGCTTAAAAATACTACAAGTGTTGGATACGATGGGATATCTACTAGAATCCTAAAGTATATCGCTTATTATATCTGTGACCACCTAAGCCACATTATTAATATGTGTATATCCACTGGATCATATCCGGAAAGTCTAAAAACTACCATCATTAAACCCATCTTCAAAAAAGACAATAAGCAGAGTATGAATTGTTACAGACCCATTGCACTTATTCCTATAATTTCAAAAGTTTTTGAAAAATATATATATTAACAAATTTATAAATATTTAGAAAAATTCAACATCCTCACAGAAGACCAGAAAGGTTTCCGCAAGTCATCATCTGCCTAGCCTTTTCCCAACTACATTGGGGTTGGCTTCCAGTCTTACCGGATTCAGCTAAGTACCAGTGTTTTAAATGGAGCGACTGCCTATCTGACCTCCACTACCCAGTAATTGGGTAACACGGTACCCCTTGGCAAGACTGGTGTCAGATCTCAAGCTTCTGACTACCCGTAACGACTGTCAAAGATCTTCAAATGACAGCCGGGACCAACGGCTTAACGTGCTTTCCGAGGCACGGAGGAAACTCGGTATGTTGAAATGGTCACCCATTCACGGACTGAACTCGTCAAGCGTTGCTTAACCTTGATGATCGACCCGTGCGGCTGTTATTATTTAGCCACGAGCTCCTCAAAGGTTTAAAGTATAAAACAATAAACATGGCTATTTTTGACTTTATAAATAACGTCATGGGTAATGTGGATAAAAGGACACCGGTATGTTCCATTTACTGCGACATGACCCAGGCTTTCAATTATGTTAATCATGACATTCTCCTCCGAAGACTGGAAGCTTATGGCGTTAGAGGCAATGTACTGAATATAATAGAATCTTATTTGAAAAGTCGTGAGCAATATACAGAAATTTCTAAAATAAACACAAATACCAAAAATGAAGAAATATATGCATCAAAAAAACGTATAGTTAAATATGGAGTCCCGCAAGGGAGCGTATTAGGTCCATTGTTGTTCATAATCTATATAAATGACTTGCCATTAGTAACTAATTATCCAGTATCACTTTTTGCCGATGACAGCACAGTCACTATTAATTCTACAAATAAAGATAGGTATGAACATGAAATTAATAATACAATCAATTCAATAATTAACTGGTTAGATAACAATAATTTAAAAATTAATCTTGAAAAAACAAAAATTATGTTCTTCAGTGAACGTTTAGAAGCACCAAACATTAAGCTTCAACACAAATTAACTGTTATAAAAAATGTAGACACAGCTAAATTTTTAGGTGTAACCATTGACAAACGTCTGAACTGGAAAGCACACACAGAAGAATTGAATAAAAAACTATGTTCTTCTGCCTATGCCCTCTATAAGCTAAAACTTATTATAAGTACGCATGCCCTTATAACTGCCTACCATGGTATTGTCGGCTCCCTATTGAGGTTTGGAGTTATATTTTGGGGAAACTCTACTAGTAAGGAAATCATTTTAAGTCACAAAAAAGGTGTATTAGGGCTCTATTTGTTTGGTCTGAAAATAACTGATAGTTGCAAACATTATTTTATTAACTATAACATTTTAAGTTTACCTTCCTTATTTATTTATGAAATAGCTAATTTTGTACGAACCAATCCTAACCTATTTAAGAAACAATCAGACGTTTCTATTCGTAATCGACGGGATAATAATACATTATGTGTACCAAGGCTTTGATGCGTAAAAGTATTTTTTGTTTAGCATTAATTATTTATAATAAAATATCAAAACCTATTAGACAAATGCCTACTGCTCTGTTTAAAATACATTTAAAAAAATATCTCATTGCCAAATGCTATTATACCATATCGGAATTTTTAAATGACCGCAATTAATTGAATTTATTCCTACAATACTTCCTTATAATTTTTTATTAAGTTATTAATTTCATAGTTTGCTGTGTAGACTAAATTTTTTCTCTAATGGTTTATTCTAAACCAAAAATATGTTGTTTTGTACGCCAAAACTGGCAAAACATGCGGATCTCCCTGTTACTTTAAGACCATGTACATATTATTATTATTTAATGTATACTCATGTTTTATTATTACTCAAATTTTATTTTAATTTTGATATACTGATTTTTAATTGAATTTAAATTTTGACATATTGATTTTTAATTGTATTTGAATTTTGACTTAAGTAGTAATGTTTAATTGAATTGAAATTTTGACATTGTAATTTCAATTTAATTTAAATTTCGACATAGTTTTTTTTTATTGAATTTAAATTTTTTGCTTTGTAATTTCAATTTAATTTCAATTTTCATATTGTATTTTTCTTATATTGTTTGTCCAGTGCAACAAATTTTGTAAGCCATACATGGCAAATCATGTAGCCACCTCATATTAATATGTAAGACCTTCATACTGTACTCATGTTTTACAAAATAAAATATCTTATCTTATCTTATCATGACACTATATCCATTATTATTAAGTATGATACTGTAGATCCGATCATAGATATAGTCTAGTCAGTACTTCAGCAACGTTAATATTTTTAAAACCAGTAGAGGCGAGCTTTTAGCCACTGGGCCACCATGACACTATATCCATTATTATTAAGTATGATACTGTAGATCCGATCGTAGATATAGTCTAGTCAGTACTTCAGCAACGTTAATATTTTTAATGGTAAAAGGGTTGGTGACCATTTCTCTATTAAATAGGACTTAAACATAACTGGTGTAATGTGAGTATGCCCACACCACTGGCTACCTTGTGGGTAACACAGGCGTGATGTTATTCTTGTTTGCTGAAGTCGATTTGGATAAAGCGCCTGGTGTTTATGTCATACCTCGGAGCAATTTCGATACATTTTGCTCTTATAGAACTCTAGGCGCTTATATGCCTTACCTTAGTAGTTGGCACACGTTGCCATGGCATATATGAAAAAAACATTGAATAGACTACGCACTCAGATCTGCCGCAGCAAATACGACGATCTCTACAGTTGAGGGTCCTCAGATGGTTCCGATCGTCGGTGTTTGTGCGGCGTCTCTCCGCAGATCATGGCGCACCTTTTTATCGGGAACAGGCAAAATGCATGCGGAGTAACCGCATGCATTTTGCCTGTTCCCGAGAAGACTTTATGCGACTTTACTGCGTCAGCGGACGGTGTTGTCGTGGCCGAATACTGGGCCATCCAAGGGCTTTAACTAAGGCGTCACAGATTAGATTATCTAAATGGTAACTGTAGAACTCTAGGGCATTTATTGTGCTCGATTTAAGGAATCTGCAATACCTGCCCCTTAGAGTCGACAGGGATTAAGTGGGTAAACGCCCAAGACCTAGTTTTTTTTATCCGTGACCACGGATAAAAAAAAACTGGGCAAACTAACTCAACCAATGGGTAAACGTATATATACTTCAATTTTAGTCTATCAAACGGTCAAATAATTAACCCACCAACTGATTTGACCACTTGGGCGAAAGCTAGAAATTTGTGAAAAAACTCATTTTAGCGTAATAAAACCATTGGTTAGCATATTTAACTATGGGTTGAGAATAACGAGTTTTTACTCACTTAAACTTGTCCAAAGTATTTGGTATATTCGGAGTTCTTTTTGGATGGATCCATTCATCCTGTGTATGGTTCAGATTATACGCAACATACGTCTGAAACAGAACAGAACACCTCAAACGCGTCGATGCGGCGACGTGTTTGTGGATTTTGTTGATCCAGGATTCCACCCTACTAAGAAAAATAGGTAAGACGCTAAATAGAATAGGGAATAAAGTCCTATGGATGAATATTTTTGTCCTACTCACCCTTCCATATATTTGCAAGCCTGATATCGTCCTCTATTCCGTCTTACCATAAAGAATCCTCAATACAGGACTAAATGTTTTGTAATGTAGACAGACAGGAGCCGAAAACTAAGTTGTTCTCGAAACAAAAGAAAATAAACGGTCTTATGCATATGGAAAAGCCGACGCGCAATTGTTAATTTTTAACGAAAACATATTTGTTTCAACCTGCATTAATAATTTTTAGGCATCTAGAATATCTTGATACTCGAATTAAAATAGAACTAATAGAAAATGTACTGAATGTAAAATTTGTTTAAATTTGAACCTTTGTGAGCAACGCCGCTTTTGAATACCTAAATAAACTTGATGGGCCATACTATGTGCGTAGAACATACAAAAAGTTCCATAATATTCTATAGCCTTTTGTTAACAGAAACATTTGTTTTAAATTCGGAGAAAAATTAAACAAAAGAAAATCGTTCGACATAAATATAAATCGGTAGGCACATTTATCCTGCCATTACCATTGTAATAGTGTCGTTCATAATATATTCTTCAGACGATAGACATTTAACTTGTTTTTGACAATTGATGTGCTGCATAGGGTAAGTTTAACTACAACACAACTTAGAGAAAATCTGATATCTTTTAGGTACTTAATAAAATTCATAAATTCAGTGTCAAAACGGATGGTAGAAGCAAAAACTTTTGAATAAAAGTTTTTCATGTAATAAAAATGAGCTATGAAATGATTTTCAAACATGCATCCCATAAAGGAGCCAGTAATTTTACGGGATGACGCTTGATTGACGTTGATGATAAACGTTTAAAAAGTAATAGAGAACAAACGACACATCAAATTATTTATTTACATAATGCAAATAAATGATTTAAAAGAATTCCAGGTAAGTACGCTATATTATAACCTAATAGTGTTCATATGAATAACTGAGTCAGGCCAGTGGTGTCTCATCCCATACAAAAAAACCGAGCCGACGTTCTATACTGATTATTTTTTGTACATCGATCGCATTCGGTTCCGTTCCGTACCTTTCCACGGATATAGATGGTGATCAATCTATCGCCGTGGAACGAAACCGAACGCGATCGATTTACAACAAATAATCGGTATAATCACATGAAAAAAGCTAGTTACGTCGGCATGGTTTCTTTGTATGGGATCTGTATGCTAGTATTATATTATCTGTGGTCAGGCTAAATTGACCTTACATCCTGGCATACAGTAATACACTATTCGTTTTTTCAGAAAAAAACAAATGTACAGGATCAAAACGTAAATACATTTTTACCAGTAAACACGGAAAAAGAGAATATATTGCATATTACCTGATTACGAAAATCACCAAAATAATTTTGTTTTTCAGCTCAGGGTAAAATGATTATAGTAAAACAAAATAAGTAAAAAACGCGAGCCTTTCTAAAATATCCTCTGTTACCGATTCTCCTCTTTACATGTGTAATGAGAACTATTTACTCTGTCAAGGCTAACACATGCTATGTATAAATACGTCCTGATTTTTCAGTATTTTTTCATAATATTGTGAGTTTTCAGTTCGTACACTTGTTACCTTACGAAATAAAATAAAAATTGAATCATGGTGAAAATCGTCATATTTGTTGCACTCGTTGCATTGGCGTGTGCTAATGGTATTTACATTTTTTTTATTAAAGTTCATTTGATTATATTTTTGTAGATTAGCGTAAAACGTGAAAATTGTGAAAATACGGTTCCTAGCTTATGAAAAGAGTGCGTAAATAGTATTTTTTTCTTTGGTTAAACTTATTAGAAAATATGTGAATATTGAATGAAATCAGCAGCCGAATTGCGCAAGTATATTATCCAAAGCAAAAGAATTGATTCCTTCCCAAAAACGACTTTTCGTATCAATATGCACTACGTAAAGTCGGTTTTGGGAAAGAATCAATTCTTTTGCTTTGGATAATATACGTACGCAATTCGGCTGCTGGATGAAGTCAGAAGAGTTACCTTATATTAGATACTTCTATTATCTGTGATTCTTTAACTTATATAAAAGCACTGACTTATAAACCTATGGACTTGCCATACCTACGAAATTAGCGTGATACCTACATAAATCGGGAACTTAAGATGGCTGCCCATTGGCCAATGAGGTAGGCCATTTGCAACTGTTTGACAGCACAACTACACAGATAAGCGTACATAAACAGCACACAACTACCAATTTTACTCGGTAATCAACATGGCGACCGGCCACGCATAGAGATGATTTTGACGTCACACAAAAGTGTTACCAAGTTTAGTCCTTGACAAACATTTAGATGTCTCTCTTTTCATATGTAGTTCTTGGTTAGTTAAAAAGAGACAAAACGCTTTTTGACATGCGTGTGTCGATTTGATAGATATGTGTATAACTATTCTTCTTAAAGTAGAATAGGCCGTCTCCATAGATTTTCCTTCCTCATTGTATAAAAGGTACAAATAAAACGTACTGGACCTTATACGTCATAATGTAGGTACATGACTTCATTCGCAGCACATGTAAGGCCATCGTACCAGGATTCTATTTTAATTTACCTGAAGTTTTTATTTCTTATTCGACAATACCTACCAAATCTCGGTTTTCCACAAATTCCATAGTTATTTTGTTCTTATTTAAACAGCCAAAATAGCCTATTTGTAAAACACGCTACTTTTTTACCTGTTTTGTGAATATAACTCGAAAAAGCTATGAACAGGTCAAAAGTTGAACGCAGTATAAAATTATAATATTATCAGTATTTTCACCTTTTTGTGTTTGTTTCGACTAGAATGACACACGTTTGCGGAATGATTAACACTTGTGCAAACATATTTAGTTTTAATTGTAACAAGTGGGTTTTTAGAAATAACATAAAATGCAATTTTTTTTCTAGTATTTCAACCTGTATATTTATTAAGTACCGCTAAAATTGTTTACAATTTATGTAGGCTTATTTTCAGCCTGTATTGTTCCACGGAAGCTGAAAGCCTTCCGCTTTTTGTTCTGGATTTTCAGCAATTTAATTATTATTGTGAATATTTTAATTCTTTGGTTTAGTATTGTTATTCAACTGTTTTTCTCTTCTGTTTCAGCCCAAGCTGGTTTTGCTTTCGGAAATGGGTAAGTTTTATAATGCATAAATCTAACTCATACTTATTGCATTCGACTTTTGGCATAATTGTTATTAAGAAGTATTCATGACTTTTTAAACAAATCAATCAACCACCATTCATTCAATCAATCTATACCTATTAAGGTTACACTAGTCGAAAATTCTTTCATGCAAACGTAGTCTAGGGATTATTCCACTCTTTGACAATGTACGTTCAAAATAAAAAGTGATATCAATTTGTCTCATCATTATCTAGCCCTGTATGGAAGCAAAAAGTAAAAAAATAAAACATTTGAAAGTTATGAGCGTCGAAAGTTCCACATTTCGACACTAATTTTAACGCATTTTTGGGCGCAAATAAATGCCTTAAGAAGACGGAAAATTGCATAACGGCTAACATGCAGGGATAGATTAGTAGTTCAAAAATGCAAATAATTTTATTTTGAATAGATACGTTTAGTCGTTTTTTCATGATATCCAGACTCCCAAAGGTATGTTTATAAAATTTCGCGCGCTCGGTTTCGTCCTAAATCATTATCCATTTCGCTACAAATTTGCAAAAGTGTGTATTCGTACGCGAACTAGCTTCCTGCTGCTCATCACAGCATCTATCTCTTCCGCACGTGTTGTCGGTTGATATAAAATGCATTTTAACACCGCGCACAAAATAGTTCGTGCCTTCGACTAGTGTAACCTTAAAACAGGTATCTTACGTCGAACATAATAATATCGGTAACTTTAAGATGACTGTTCTGGTTTTAATTTTCCCGTAACGAAACGATTCGATTCGTCATCTTGTAACTAAATTCTAGGTACGGAGATGTCTAGAAGGAGTTATATATAATATATCTTAGGCGGCCTAATAAGCCCTAGAAGTAATTTGACATTTGCATGTGTCAATTTAGTCTCAGAGATAATAAAGCAAACTATAACTACACAAATGAAACGTTTGTCTATCCATGGGCTAGCAGCTAGTGTATCTTAGGGTTCTAAGCCTATATTATAAGTCATCATCATCTGCCTAGCCTTTTCCTAACTATATTGGGGTCGGCTTTCCATTCTTACCGGATTCAGCTAAGTACCAGTGTTTTACATGGAGCGACTGCCTATCTGACCTCCACAACCCTATATTATTATTTAAGTATTCGTTCAAAATGAAGGAAATGACGATAAACTTTTAATAAATATCAAGCTGAAACTGTCAATTTGATTAAATCGAGTCGAAGATGTAACTCAGAACATAAGGGGAAATCGCACTCTATTCAGAATATTTTTAGTTTAACTACATATAAACTAATATTATTAAGACATTGAATAATTTGGATTTCATCTCTGGAAGGACTTATCCGATTACGAAACATCATTTACTGAAAGAAAGCAATACTACTGCAGAGTCCAGAAAAAGGGTAATTTATTATAATATATCATTTATTTTATTTATTTGCAGAGGAGCTGGACTACTTGATTCACCTTTCTTTAAGGTAACCGTATAATTATTTAATTCCAAAATAAAACGTATATATACCCTAATGTAAATGAAAAGTACGAGCATGTTTTCATCATCACACACAAAAACACAAAAATTGGTTTTATTTTATGTTTTTTTTTTATTATTTCCTTATGATGGGTTTGCTCTAGAATTGTTGTGTTATTTATTAATAATCTAAAATTTACATAATATAAAATACTTAATTAACAATAACTACCTATAAATACACTTAAATAAAAATAAAATAAAACTACGAACGCGTATAAAAGGGCAGAGGTCATAGGGCGTTAAAAAATTCGTCCACATCGCTGTCAACGTGAAAAGTGCCCAGAACGCTGGCAGCATTGCCACGTTGAATGGCAATGCTGATTCTCTGGCCAAGGAAAAGCCCAGCCCTCTGGTCACGTGAAGAGTCGACTAACCGTTTACTTACTTCTCGAAATACTCGAAGAGCACTCGGACCCCATGGACCTAATGTTTCAACCCCAAACGGCTCAAATATATAACTTCCAATAAGGTTGTTGTATTTGCGCCGTTTGAGGTTTCCCGCACCAGCAGCAGCTGCCCCAGCACAGCCCGCCGTGCTAAGAAGATGGGATGGCGCAAGGGTGTCGACACATGTTGCATCCCACACCAAAGGCCTACCCACCTTCCAAGGCATTATGGTCATCCCGTCTGGACTCTTCCCATCGTCGCGCGCCAAGCCATTGGGTTCTAAAACAGCTGGCACCCCGGCGGTGACAAGAGCCCGACGTATGATGTCATTAATGCTAGCGTGCCGTGCTAACCGACCAGCGCTCCTACTGCAGGATAGGCCATGGTGTCCGAGGCGGTCGACTGTTTCACCACATTGACAACGATGTGGAGCTCCGCTAGGAGCACCCAAACGCAGTAGCGATCCGGAAGGTGTTGTCACTCAACATAGTACCTATGTTGGGTGACGGTAGTGCCTGTAGCCAGAGGCCCGACTCCCATTTTCCCACAGCCAGCAGGCGCGCATGCTCAGCAGTATTGGTGGACGTATCTATAAGTTTATTCCGTACCAACCTGCAGAACGGCTCATCCCACTGTCTCTGGGAAAAAGGGGTCTCGGGCAACGCTGTATTCGGGCAAGCCACTTTCCAGGCATTCACTGCATCGGTCGAGTATGGCACTTCACAGTTAAGAGGGGTCTCTATTGGTCCTTTCTCCATACAAAAACATTCCGCTGTTTTCTTCGTGGATAATGCCTCCAGAGCAATGTTTTTTTCCCATAAAATCAAGGTCTAATTCATACGTGCCCCTATCATTTCCTTTTTTCGAAAACATAATCACTAAAAGAAATATGATATCCAAAAACCAGAAAAAAATGCCCGTTTTTACCGCCATGTTCAGACGACTTTCAGACAAAATTGATAAGTTTTTAACAAAAATGAAAATGATACAAGCATAGATATACTTTTCCTCTAAATTTTGATATAAGAATTTTTAAGATCAGGCCAGTTTTGAAGAAGAAAACAGCAGAATACGAAACGCCTTTTGGTCAAGGTTTTTGTAGGTAAAATCAGCCTGAGCTGCAGTTGTCCCTTTCGCACTTTACGGGGGGAGGTTGGAGGTGAGGGAGGGTAAGGCTTACACGTACACTAATAGGGAAGTGGTAGTTGGCGATATTTTTATCGATACTCTAGTGATATACACCGATGTCGATATTTACACTATACAATGATTTTATTTAATAAATCGTCTGATTGTGTGTATTACTTATTATTGTTGAAGGCACTTGTCGAATTAACATAGGTATGCATAAGATCTGGAAAGTGCACTTGCAAATACACGATCAAAAGTTGTTAAGAAAATTAAGCCAAGATCCAGAATAATGCTCGGTACAGACCAACCGAACGAACTAACAAATGTTGTTGAAAAGAAATCGCTGATTTTTGTTATTATAGATAGGCTCGCTCTTGACCACAATCTCACCTGATGGTAAGCGATGATGTGATCTACGGTGTAGCAAACTTGCCCAGAAGTAACTTAACTCTTGACTTAAAGACCCCGAGGTTGAAGCAATCGGGCAACACAGACGCAAGGCAAGCATTCCACTCCTTGCTGTACGCAAAATTAAAGTATGTATTTCCAAAATGTTTAGTGCTTATGGGCGGGATGTCCACCTTGTACCGATGGCGCATCGCCGTACGTCTTGTAGTCCGATGATGAAACGGGCTATATGGAATTAGATCATGCAATTCCATCGCAAAATCCCCGAAATGCAATCGAAAAAAAACCGACAAGCTGGCAACTCTGCGACGATGTTCAAAATTCTGGAGCTTTGACTCGACCTCATTGCCGATGAGCCTGCTGACCCGTTTTTTGATCAAATCTAGTGCATCAAGCTGGTATTTGGCAGATCCGTCCCAGAGATGAGAACAGTACTTCATGCAAGATCGAGCTTGCGCTTGATACAACTTAAGCACCTGTTCTGGCGTGAAGTACCGTCTCAACTTCTTAGCAGCATGTTGAGGCATTCCTCAATATAATGGTAAAAAATTGATTATCGATGTTGACATCGACACTCAATTTTTGACCATATCGGCACGGTTACACCACGGAAAGATGGAGCTGGATGAAATTGGCTCTTTTTAGTGAACAAAAGACGCTCGCTGTATAATATAAATATAATAAATTTATTTTTTCCAAAGGTTCCCTTCTAGAAATAGTATTTGACCTTTTCCGGTGCAATAACTTGCAAATAAAATGTTACTTTAAAATTGCAATATAAATTTACAAATTCATAATACGAATGGTATATTGCATCTTATTTTTTAAAGTGGCTGCGTACGTGCTCACTGCCCTCTGCGACCAGTCTCCCGATACATCCATAACAGCGTGAGTCTGGCCGGCCAGCCATCAGTGGAACAGCTATCTCGACCCAACTCCTCTAATGGCTGCACCGGGCATCGTAACCGGATCACGGCTAGGCCACGTGGCGGTATGTCTTTGCCCGCTATGTGGTCACAAGCCCTTCGGTCGAAACCTACCACCAGTATGTTACTTGATTAGCACCATCCGGGG
Source organism: Orthosia incerta (assembly GCA_948252205.1). Classification (NCBI taxonomy): domain Eukaryota; kingdom Metazoa; phylum Arthropoda; class Insecta; order Lepidoptera; family Noctuidae; genus Orthosia; species Orthosia incerta. The sequence goes on along the minus strand of OX411744.1, from coordinate 8,979,972 downwards.
ACCACGTATAGGGATTCAAAACGCTTATTTTCCTACGGACGCGGGTGACCCGGCCCTCAAAATGATGGCTCTCATGAACTGAATCGTTCGCTCACCTTACGTCCTGTCTGCTGATTTGCATTCTTTCGGTTGGTCTTACACCCAGTATCATGCAAACTAAATTTTTATTTCTTATAAAGCAGATACTTATAAAAATGTTTTATGAAATTTGGAGAAGTAGGGTTTGTGGATATTTAAATTAAAATATAGAATTTAATTAAATCATAATAAAAAAAAACACGCTTATTAATTAAAAGCACTTTTTGACAAGGTAGCTTGTCGAAAAGTGAATGAAAAAATTGAACAAAAAAATTAAAAACAAGCGAAATTATTTTTGTGTTGAATGGGCTCAACTAAAAACCAACCTTTTCAACGAAGTCGGGGGACCTGTAAAAACTGATCCAAGGAACCGTCCCCCGACTGCAAGGCAGGCCTATTTTAAATTATTTTTAATGATTTATTTTTTATATCATTCCTCTTTTAGTAATAAAACGAATTTTTTGCAAAAACAAATTATTTTATAAGTTTTCTATGGGATATTGAATAGTACCTACTCTTATATTTATTTAATTTCTTTTGGTATGTTATTAGGGAACGAATGATTATTTAATACTTCTGTTATATATTATTATATATACACTAAGTAAGCTCTAGACTAGCTAGACGATGATAGAATAGGTGGTATAATTTTTATGTTTTTTGTTGCCCATTAGATTTTCAAAAATTTTTAATAACGTTAAGCTTCTAAAGATACCACATAAATTGATACCGGTTAAGCCGTTTAGAAGTTATGGTGGAATAAAGAAACTCACAAACATACATTAGCCCTATAAACATAATAACACTCCGTTTTTGGGCAGTCATGTAAAAATGTGGATTATCTATCGTAATTTCAATCCTTTCACTTGCCGGTAAATTTCGTAGTATACGACCATCAATTATTTCTGGCGGAAAGCTTTTAAAAAAAAACAACATTTCTCCAAAATACATCGTCTCTTGAATTTTTTCCGCAAAGTGTAAAGCGGCTCGGAACTCGCGGTGAGGGTGCGTGCACCGGAGTCGATCGGCCGCTGCGGCGCGCTCTTACACACACAAATACACTACTCGTTCACACATTGATAGCTCGCTTGGTCGGGCGCAGCGCGACGGCAATAGTTTCTTCAAATACCTATTTTTCAAATTCTTGTTGACTAGAGTCCGCTCTTAACCAGTGATGGCAACAACATTTTTCTGGTTAACTTTTCAGTGCTGTGGACCGAAGACAGGAACGCCGGTAGGCTTAAACTAGAAATTTTGCGGATGCCGAGCCCACCGAAGCGAATGGGTAGAGTAGCTTGCAGCCACGCTCGGTCATCCAGGGCCACATTTAGGATAGATGATAGTGTGCGACGAATAATCTGATCAATTTTGTCCAAGAGAATTTGTGTATTCTTCCATAATGGCGAAGCGCGAAGAAAGTACATGAAATTTGGACCAAAGCTACAATAACGAATGAGGGTGATAGCCGAATGTACATTAATTTTAGAGAGTCTGTCCGAAATATTGTTGAAATGTGTTATTTTGGCGTCAATGAATGGAAAAAAACTATCTTCCAAAATTGGGGCACCTAGGAGGTGCAGTGAACTACTTTCTGCAATTTTGATCTCTGGTGCTATTGTTTGGAATTTTTGAAGGGTCGATTGTCTGTCCGTATTGTCACAGATGAAAATTTTACATTTGGAGTGGTTGAGTTCTAGGCCAATGGACTGGAATTACTCCTTCAGGAATTGAAAATCTTTCAAAACTGAATCTACGTCACCTCCTAGTGTGCCATCATCTAGATACCAGACGTTGAATTTTGAATTTAATTGTTTGATGATAGGATGAATAGCCAAACTGAAAATGACTGGCCCGAGAGGGTCACCTTGTTGGCATCCTACTGCAGATTGCAAAAGATTTTCTTTATATAATAATTTAGAAGGGTGCCTGTAGCACTGCCAAATAAAACCGAAAATCACGCAAGGAAACTCCGAGCATAGCCCTCTCCATTGCCATTTGAGTGACTGTAAGCTTTCTGATAAGGCCCATTGTAAGCGACCACGTCTTAGAGCCATATATCATCACTGGCAACACACACTGGTCATAGATTTTCGTCTTGAGACACTGTGGTAAGTTGGACGAGAAGATACCGATACAATATATTTACTATGCATAAATTCCTTATTACTATTTCGTCACTAGATCGCTAGATCGGACGAAATTACAGACGAGATTATAGTTCTAGACACTAGTCTAGAACTATAATCTTAATAATATTATAGTATATGCGAAAGTTTGGATAGAAGGATGGATGGATGTATGTTTGTCAGTTAAATACGCCTCTAGCCATCTACCTAGCTTTTTGCCAACTAGTTTTTGGGGTCGGCTTGCAGTCTAACCTGATGGAACTGTACCAGCATTTTACATTGAGTGACTGCCTATCTGAGAGTTCTTCATAAAAAGGCTTGAAAACCGGAAAAAAAATCGAACCGGTACACGCCTTTAAGTACATAGGGAACCTTTTCTCTCGGTTTTCTTCTACCTTTAACCAATATTAAACGGTTTTAGGCAACAAAAGTTCGTAAATATGCTTTGTGGAATTAACCGGTTGAGAAAAGTTTTTGTTGCCTATCTTCAATGCGCAACCGTGCTGAAGTACAAATAAATTGTAGTTCTAAAAACTAAAAAACACGCTTTAATGGTAAATTGAACTAAAAAGTCGCTAATCCTGAAGATCTTGGTAAGGCTAATGGGACAAACTGTTTAAACGCGCACGGTAGAATCAACTTTCTTTACTTCTAAATTTGAACCAAGTTGAATAAACATATTTGGCTTTGGCTTTGACTTTGAAATTTGAAATAACGCTCTTTTAACTATTAGACTCCGAAAAAAATATACGATAAAACCGATTAAAATAAATAATAACCGGTTATTTATAAACTTGAAAAGTTTTTAATATACGCTGATGTAGCTTTCTCGTCAAACTTCTTGACCGCTATGAACTTGGCTTTCCGATGCACAAGGCGCGGCGTGGTGCTGTTTTTTACCCGACTGCCGAAGGAGGGTAATGTGTTTATCAGTCTATGTATGTATGTTTGTTCCTATACGGCGTTCTAGATACTAAACGCGTAGGACAAATTTGATGATTCTTACGTCAATCGATTCGTTTTTACCTTGCGAGTGTCACTGGCCACATTAAAATTGAAAAATATAAAATGGCGGATTTTGAATGCCATATTGTGGGGGCTCAATATTTGTTTTTCTTCCAAATCCATTGTGTGGGGGGTATCAAAATAAAAGGTTTAAGAGGTGATTTCACAAATATAAAACACTTATTATGTTAAAATGTATACCTAATTCGAAAAAAAAGTTACCTAACTAAAAAGTTATAAATAGAAACAGTTAATTCAAAAACACAAAAATCCTGGCTACTACAGCCAGCTCGCAAATATATATTGAATGTATCCTCCGACTGCACAGCATAATTTTTTTCTTGTTTACGTCTTTTTAGTTCCCTTCTCAATTAGTCGGACTTATTGATTTTTTGAATTAACTTTTTTTATGAGTATTCCTATTGCGCAGCCATTGTAGCCAACTTCAGGGTAGCCAATAATTTTTGTGAGAACATAACTAATCATAACTTTTATTGTTACAGAATTTAATGGCGTCTCCCCAAGCAGTATTCAATGTGACACCAAGGCCAGGGGAAGATTACCATTCATCCATGATGATACAGAACTCAAGTGGAGGCAAGGTTCGAACCTCCTACTATCAGAATGATAACGGAAATAAATCAGGTATAACAATCCAGCACTAAATATGTTATATCCAGCCCGTAGTCCTAATAAGTAGGTAATATGGGATTAAAAATAATTTGTTGAAAAAAATAAGTTGTAGATCTATTGAATATAATTCAGTACCGACATCATAAAGACAGGTACAAATTTTGGCTGTGCTTTACAAAAATATAAATACCCTGTATGGCTGTGTGCAGACTTGAGTGAAGACTGTCTTAAGTCGGATTTTGTCTTTCGAGAAAAGCAACACACACTTGCAACAAAACAGCTGCCTATAGGCAAAAGTGTGTAAAATGTACTGAGAAACTGTTTTGACTCTTAAGTGCATCGTGGCATCTTCAATCACCATGGTGACATTTGCAAACAAGCACTTATTTCTTGTAAAACTTTTGATGTCAATGTTTACTTTACTTTTATAAACAAATTTACCTTAATTTTTTCTGTAAAATTCATGTAGAAAAATGTTTTCAAATTTACCGCCATCTGTTGGACAGGTACCAAAACTATGTGATATTATTTCAACTGGATCAATAAGAACATTGATATTTTTATTTTAAAACCAGTTTTTATTATTATTGTTATATTAAAATCATGTCGACTTTGCTTGTTGTTGGCAAAACTTGTTGCTTATATTGTCATGTTAATTTATTAAAATTATCTCAATAAACTAGATTTACACAAAATCTGATGCTTTTATTTAACGATCCTTGAATGTTGATCGTCTACGAAATTATTTATTAGATTCCTCACGTACGTAATAACGTGCTGAATCAGTATGATAATTTAATCGTATTTATATTATGTAGGTAAATTTGACGTCACATAGAAAAATATAGGTTAACTAAGGCCGTTATTCCAGATGCTCAGGCTCAACTCAACTCAAAATGCAATGGGCAGTTGTGACTGGTAGGCTTTTTTTTTTACACTAACGTGTCAAAGATTCTAGACGCCCCAAATGTTAAGGGCCTACATACGCTTTAGTGCCGTAAAACGGTAACTTTCTAAAGCATACTGCTTAGTAACGGCTAGGTTAAAAGGTTTGAAAAAAATATTATATTTATTATTGATTCATGTATATAATTTTGAACACAAGGTTTTTACATGTAACTAATAGTTTTGCTTTAAAAAAATAATTAACAACACGATATTTTTTCGCAACTTTTGAAAACTCCTCCAAAACGACATGGATGTTTAAAGATATTTTTAACCGACTTTCGAAAAAGGAGGAGGTTCTATGTTCGACTTCTTGTATGTTTTTTTTTTTTTTTTTGTGTATGTTCACCGATATCTCCGTCAATTGTGAACCGATTCTGAAAATTCTTTTTTTGTTTGAAAGAGTATGTTTCGAAATTGGTCCCATTTTAATTTGGTGAAGATCTGATGAAGAACTTCGAAGATATACAACAGAACTCTTCAATAAATAACGGCAAATCTTTAGGGACTGCTGCAATTGCATGTCTGTTCGTTGTTTATACCATTTTATAACATAACATCACGCCAGTACGCTGTTAAGTGGTAAGCAGATCTCTCATTTGATCGGCTTTGTGCAAGTTTCATCATATTCGGGTAATCTATTCTGGCGTAATAAGAAACTTACTAAACAACTCGCCTATTAGGTTAGGTAGGTACAACTAAAAAGAGAAAAATAAAAAAAACTTTTTTACAAAAAAATGCTACCGACTTCCAAATAAGAAAACTACAAAGTGTAAAATAACTTTACTTTTGGAAGTCGGTGTCAATAACGCCAAAAATGGTATCTAAGAAAGACACCGACTTCCAAAAGTAAAGTTATTTTACACTTTGTAGTTTTCTTATTTGGAAGTCGGTAGCATTTTTTTGTAAAAAAGTTTTTTTTACTTTTTACACAGAAAAAATTATGGCTGGTATTTCTTCATAACTAACATATTATATGTAAATCAAATAATATTTTGCAGACAAAACTGTTCAAAAGGAGGTTCAATTTTGATATTTTGGCATCGAGCGGGCGCACGGCCTGTACTGCGTTAGCATTGGGTGTATATATCGAACGAACTCTTATAACACAAAATCTGTGGAATTGAGTAGTGTTAGCATGTACTTAGAACGTTCTTGTACTTGCTAACTTGGACTTTTACACATTTTGTGTAGAAAGAATTCAGTAACGTCTGGGGCGTCTGGGCTCTTGCTCTATTTAGTACACATATTTCAAGTTGTAAAATCATATGCCAAACTCGAGAGTTGTGATTGGTTGGCAGTTGATTGGTATGCGTATTAATTTACATCATCAGGAAGAAAGAAAGAGACAAGTACAGAATATGACATATCTACTTTAATGTACTATTAACCTGAATGTACTCCCTGATAACATTCCCCGCCCAATTAACATCCCGTTCCTATTAACTTTAGTCCATACCCCCGCATTAAAAATTATTTATAGATTTATTAACATTAACAATATCCAACTGTAGCTAGTATTTCTATTTATGTAATATATACTTGACGTTTTAACATTTATTTTGTGCCGTTCTATATGTCTAACCAAAATTGTTTTGTCCTTTTTTAGCGTGGTGAACAACGGAAGTCATTGCTACAAACACTGATCAATAGTTATATGACAGTATTCATAATTTTTAACCGACTATCTCCAACTACCCTGACATTGGCAAAATCATCGAATGTTCATCGATGGAGCTATATACATAAAAAATTGAATTGAATTGAACCTGAATGTAACACCTGTAAAACCATATGGTACGCAATAAATAAGTATGAATATGAAAGTACCTACATAACTCTCATCATACTCTTGCTATCAATGCGAATTTTCTTACAGCAAGGATTTTTCAATCTTGAATTTAGAGGCAAGAAGTTCGTATGGTAACCGCCTGACAAAAAAGTTGAAGCAATATCTAGATGTGTCACTAGGAGTCACGACTCCGCTAGTACTGTGTCTCGAACTCTCGATGTGTATATTCTGAACTTGTTCATGATAAGCATACGAATACGACATGGAATAACTATCCTGCATCGTTATCACTGATAGAATATCACAACAAATGCCGCGCAAACGAGCCACCAGTGACGGTCACCGGTGGCTGGCAACAGTTTCTAAGATTTTTCATACAATTTGTATGGTCTCGCCGCACATGCGTAGCGAGTGGTGGCCACTCGTGAGTATTCGTGACTTAGTGTCAACCACACGCGACTGAGTGGCCGCAACACGCCACCGGTGGCAAACACTCACAGGGCATGCAATATCGGAAGATTTTCAATACCGATGTTGATCTCTGATATTGGATCTCAATATCGGAATTCCGATATTAATATCGGAATTGCGCACTATCGTTAAATGTCACAATTTTTTTTTGTTAATTGCTCAAATTCGGTATGATCGGTTGGATTGAAAACAATAAAAAAACACGTTTATGGCGCGACATATAAGGTTTTTCTATTGTGTTTCTCTCTAATCACCAGTGACTGGGTAATCGGGTGCTTATCCAGTCATGTCTTTTTGAAAAAGGATAATGCAAAAGAATCCAGAAGATAAATGCCAAAAGAAGATAACAACAACAACATAATAAAATTTTTAGCAATCTCGGGACTGTAAATATGAAATTCGTCAAGGCACATATTATTTTTTCATGAAGCGAATTTTAAGTAAATGAGCACCCGATTAGTAAACAGATTATCCGAACACTGCTAAACACCGTAGTCAACGGGCTTAAACGCGCTTCCTCGCTTAACGCTTCACAAGGAACTAAAATAAGATTTTTTTCTGATGCCGAGATTCCGATATTGGATCACTAAGTATCGGAATTGAAATATCGGTAATTTCGTTCCGAGGTTACGAGATTCCGATATTCATGCCCTAGCCGTCACACTCGCTTTCAGAGCAGGAGAGTACCAAATTGCAGCGGCCCCCGACCACCTTATTTTGCGCGGTACCAAAGGACTTGGCTCGCGACAGCCACTCGTGGCCCGTTTACGTGCAGCCTTATTTACAGCACGGTCCAGATAACTGAGCACCCGAATGTCAATGTTACTCTGACGTTTGACGCTCGCTATTGGCTCACGAGCCGAATTCGGTGCGCCGCACGGGTTGGTGTGAGTGGGGTCGTTTGACATGTCGGGTGCTGAGTTATCTTGACCGTGCTGTAGAGATTAGAGCCCCTGTACTCACTGTCCACACCTAACCTAGAACAATATATTACTTAGATTTTTTGGGTCGGGTTTAAAAAGCTGCACAGTACGAGTACACAAATACATTTTGCATATTCAATATAGCTTTTTTTACTTAGTAAAAGCTTATTTTATTACCTCTGTTAGCTCGTGGACGAAATAAAGTGGACTGTATATTTTAGGCGAATGGTTTAATGCCGTTTCTTTACAAAATATAAAATTATCCCGGACAAACAAATAAGAATTTAGGAAGAGGTCTTGACTGTCGCGGTGGAGTCCGATGAAGCGAGTGCCTGTCGGGTCGGCGCGAGCGGTCGAGCTGCTTCGACGTCGCGCCGCTCACTCACACACCGATAGCTCGGGGGTCGCGCAGCTGTTTGCGCAGTGCCACGGAGCACACAAACAGCCGGGCGAGCACGGCCTACAGTGACAGGCTTGATTCACACATTTTTATCACAGTTTGGGCGCAAAAACCGTGATAAAATGCGTGACTCAAGCCTATCACAGAGGCCGTGATCGCCCGGAAGGTTGTGTGCTCCGTGCGCAGTGCTGACGGCGCGCGCTGGACGCATGTGTTGGGTTGAAATCCCAACAACCTCCATGAACTGTTTTTTTTTCTTTACATATACATTAAAAAAGCTTCAATACATGCTTTGCTTGGAAGTGGAGCACAAAATACTTATCAAAACACACTTTCTATTAAGATTTCGCGAATTTATTAGACTTTATAAAAACAATCTACCATTTGAAATGAAAACTTGCATACTTTTTAGGGTGCCATTCCTGAAAAGGAAAAAAAGGATACCCTTATAGGATCACTTCATGTCTGTCTGTCCGTGTGTCTAGACTAGTGATGGTAAATTCCCGAGGATATTTTCCTTGCGAGAACTTTGCTGCTAAGTTCTCGAGAGTATTCATTTGGAAGGGAATTAAGGAGAGTTAAAAAATTGGATGACGCTTTTGAATCGATTTATTTTCAGAGTAATAACGCCAAACTAATGTACTCGACAACTTAAATTCTCAGTATATTCTCCTGAGCGAGTACATTCCCGAGAATATTTCCGAGAAATTCTCTTAAATTTCATGTGTTGTGTTAATTTAAGGTTTTTTTTATTTGATTGCTCTTGACTCTAGGTCACTAGTCTAGGTCAAACAAACAACACAGACAAAGACGGCGATGGAGTGAGCTTACCCAGGTTGATTTCTGTATTAAAACAAACTGTATGAGTTACAAATAATCAGCTTTAATAAAATTATGTGCTATCCTCTGATTCGTAGTCTAAAAGGATTGTTCTCTTTCTACTGTGGCATAGGTAGATTCTTGTTTTTTTCGGACTCTTTGTTAAATGGTTTTGTTTTGTTCATAATTTTCCAATTGAGAGCAATTAAACAAATTTTGCCTGCTTTTCCGTTAAAAAAACGTAATAAATTCAACACCTGGAATTTATTACGTTTTTTTTAAACGGTTTTATTTAGCTTGCCAGGGGGGTGACCATAAGCTCTTAGAGCGGTATCAATTCGAGATCGAATAAGGGACAGATGTATCTGACGTGTATACATCTGTCACTTACTCGATCTCAAATTAGCTTATGGTCACCTCCCTGTTTTTTGGTATACATACACCTTTAGTTCTGATGACAATACAATTGAATATATTATTCATTATCATTATAAATCCAAGATGGCCGCTGCTACAAAATGGCGGAATACATATAATTTTTCACAACCCCTTCAGTATGGGTACCTATCAAATAATAGGGCTTGACTAATTGAATTCAGTACATTATAAAAAGAATTCAAAACCAATATGGTCCTCAAAAAAATGAAAATATATTTTCCTGTTCAATTCCTCTTCGAGTTCGATGATCTTCTCGTTGTCCGGTCCGGAGTGTACGCGTGTTTTATGTTGCCAGATACTACCGTAGTCGAGGGTAGACAGCTGCCGGGCAATAGGGGCTATTTTTTTTCTTGTGCTTCTCATGGGAGTTTTGCCATAATCGATCGGCGGTCGCTGTATGGTTGGTACATACAGTACATCGAGAATGCTGCTGCCCATTCTCTGGCGAGTACCTTAGTCAGCTCTTACGACCCCCATGGCCAATCCAACTCGGCTGGGTAGCGTTCGCGAAGTTGCGTAGTATCTTCTGGTCTAATACACTCGGTTCCAAAAATTACGGGTCAGTCACAAAAATTTAAATACCTCCAGAACTGTAAAAGTTAGATCAATGAAATAAAAAACAGAATAAAGATTTTTTAGTTGCGCTTCTAATAGCATATTATTTAAACTGGTTGATGAAAAAAACTTCATTAGAAAAACAAAATTGAAAAAAATGTCTATTTTTAAAAACAATATTTTTGTTTCATGTCATTATGGATGCTTTCCATTTCTATTCTGTCACAAAAAAAATATCGTGAACGTCTTCCACGTGCATAATTATTATTCTGTGAGGTGAAGCATGGCAGTCACGCTAGAGGAATGTACCAGAATCCTAACTTTTTTGGAACTTGGGCGGAGCCAGCGTGAAACAGCCAGAAACATTGGTGTATCTTTGTCGACTGTTCAGCGGTACCAAGAGACCGGATCACACCTTAGAAGACCAGGAAATGGCAGACCAAGATGCACAACGGCCAGGGAAGACAGACAACTGGTGGCTACAATGCTCCGAAATCGTTTTCAAACTGCTGTTGGTCTAAAAACTCACTTTATTCGCTTTGGAGGTGGCAATTTAAGCGCTCAAACAGTAAGAAGACGTCTTGCTGAAGCAAATTTGAAACCATTGAGGCCCGCAAATGGCCCCAAACTGGAACGGGGACATCGAATTGCAAGACAGAGATACGTGCGCGAGCACCTAAACTGGACACTAGACGATTGGTCTAGGGTAATGTTCACGGACGAGTCTAAATTCATGCTTTATAAGCATGATGGTAGGCAGTTGGTGTACAAAAGACCACGGGAGCGCTTCCATCAAGCGTGTGTGGAGGAAAAAGTGGCGTACGGTGGAGGCTCCGTACAAGTTTGGGCTGGGATTTCTGCTGAGGCCCGCACCGAGCTGGTACTCATTCAAAATGGAACTCTAAATGCAGAGAGATACGTGGAAGAGATCCTCAATGAACATGTAGGTCCTTTCATGGCCAGGATGGACCGGCATGGCATATTAATGCATGATAATGCGCGTCCCCATACCGCCAGAATTGTACATGACTACCTTGAAGAGGTCGGTATCGAACTCATGCAGTGGCCAGCGCGAAGCCCGGACTTAAACCCCATCGAGCACGCCTGGGAAGAGCTTCAGAGATGCGTGAAAGGTCGAAACCCCCCACCAATCACGCTTCCCGAGCTCAAACAAGCACTGGTGGAGGAATGGGAAGGTATTCCTCAGCACCGGCTCCGAAATTTGGTGTACAGCATGCCTAATCGCCTGGAAGCTGTCAGAAGAGCTCGTGGAGGCAATACAAAGTATTAAATGAAGAAAGTGATGAAAAACAGCAAAAAAACAATCATAAAAAATGTAATCTTAAGAAAAATACGACTACTTTAGTTTTATTTTAATTTAGAGATTAATATTGTGGATGCAACTAAGTTTTATTTTATTTTTTATCTGTATAATTAAATTCTCAATAGATATTCGGGTTTATGTGACTGACCCGTTATTTTTGGAACCGAGTGTATATTACAGTGTCTGACGTCCAGTGTGTACGGGACTGAGACGAGGTCGCTCACAATGGGCCTCATCAGAAAGCTTAAAGTCACACAAAGGGTAACGGAGAGGGCTATGCTCGACGTTTCCATGCGGGAAGTTACCAACATAGCCTAAAGAATTCCGAAACATAAGTGGGAGTGGGCAGGGCATATTGCTCGCAGAACTGATGGCCGATGGGGCCGAAAAGTTCTGGAATGGCGACTGCGAACCGGAAGACGATACGTTGGAAGGCCTCCCACTAGGTAGACCGATGACCTGGTTAAGGTTGCGGGAAGGCGCTGGATGCGAGACGCACGGGTTCGGTCAATGTGGCGACGCCTGGGGGAGGCCTATGTCCAGCAGTGGACGTCTTTCGGCTGTAATGATGATGATGATGATTGAATGGGTTATTAGAATGCATGTTGGGAAATGTGGATAAAAAGCGTTCCACAGAAATAGTGGCACGCTCAGAAACAGATGTTGCTGGAGCAGTAAAAAAAATCAGATCAATTACTCCTAATTCAGTTTTTGAATATAAAGTTTTCCACCACGCAACTGGCTTGACTTTTTTAGCTGTTTCCCTTCGAACAGTTGGTGAACTGAAATACTGTGTCTTTCAGTCAAGTTAAGATAAAATCCTTTCCGTCTATATTTTCAGTTGATGTCATTGTTGTACTCACAACGAATATTTTTTAAATACATGTATTAGCAATTTGCACTCTGAAACCTTATAGAGTAACGTTTTTTCGAGTAAAGTATAAAATAACAACAAAATAAGTTGATTTTAGATCTTGAAATTAAATATAGTGTATTAATAAATTGAGCAATTTTACTTCCAATTTTAAATTCTCGTAAATTCTCCGTTGACTATGTTACTTACATTGCAGAACATTCTCGATCGGAAAACATTCTCCGTGATAGAATATTCTCTCGACCCATCACTAATATAGACCTTTTTCTCTGGAACACCTGAAGGTATCAAGTTGAAATTAATATCATATACTCATGTCTGCAATTCTTTACAGCTGTGAAAATAACAAACTTCTAGATCAACGCCATCAAAAGACACCGCTATTTTGTCGCAAATTTGTCGAATCGCAAGGGAATCAAAACCTATGGAGTATTTCCCGGTGAACTAGAGTCATGAAATTTGGCAAGAAGCAATGTCTTTTGGATGTCTCACAAGTATAGGAAAAACGCCGAAAACGGTGAATTTGTACCTCACAAAATATTTGAAAAAAATATTAACTGTTTTCTAATTGGTAAATTGACCGCGACTTATTTCGAAGTGCCAACAACAGTTTTCCAATGGTAAAGTAAATTTTGTCCCTTAATCAAGTTTAAGGAGGAGCTCGTGGCTAAATAATAACAGCCGCACGGGTCCATCATCAAGGTTAAGCAGCGCTTGACGAGGTCGGTCCGTGGATGGGTGACCATTTCAACATACCGAGTTTCCTCCGTGCCTCGGAAAGCACGCTAACCCGTTGGTCCCGGCTGTCATTTGAAGATCTTTGACAGTCTTTACGGGTAGTCAAGCTTGAGATCTGACACGTCTTGCCAAGGGGTACCGTGTTACCCAGTTACTGGGTTGTGGAGGTCAGATAGGCAGTCGCTCCATATAAAACACTGGTACTTAGCTGAATCCGGTAAGACTGGAAGCCGACCCTAATATAGTTGGGAAAAAGGCTAGGCAGATGATGAATCAAGTTTATCTTTTCGTTAGAGCAATGTTAAGTGCTATCATTGATTATGAACTTCAGTAATGTATCCTAATTATTTTGGTGAATGTAGCTGTTTGTACGTACCCCTCGGTACGCGAGTCCAAGTCACACACAGACATAAATCTGACTAGATAACGCAAGTCCCTCCATCTGTATGAAAACCAAGCGCGCCACTTTTTCACACAAAATTTAAAAACAAATTTACTAACCAATGAAAGAAAACGTTTCCAATGCCTCGGCCAACTTTTTCTACACATTCTTTACAGCTCAATATTCTAGATTTCGGTGGATTTCCGGTGCCGATAATGCTAAATGAAAAGCTCATATTACGTTTTTTTTTTTTTTTTTATTGAAAATGCGGTGTTATTTATTTACATATGTACATTATTATTTACAAACTAATATTAGAACTAAAGTAAGAATAAACATATGTACAATTACGGAGCGTCAAAAAATTCGTCCACATCGCTGTCAACAGGAAAAGTGCCTAGAAGGCTGGCAGCATTGCCACGTTGGATGGCAATGCTGATTCTTTAGCCAAAGAAAAGGCCAGCCCTCTGGTCTCGTGAAGAGTCGACGTACCGCTTGGCGATATCCCGAAATAATAGGTGTGCACTCGGACCCCACGGCCCTAGTGTTTCAACCCCAAACGGCTCAAACACATAATTACCAATTACGATTATTGATCGTAACTTTGCTCCGTTTTTTGGCACGCCAAGTACATACAATCGCGTCATCAAGTTCGATTTATATCTGTGGAGTCACACTTGGCCAGTTTTGTTTTTGGTCATCATATGAGCAATAGACATTGCAATACACCGAATCCCAAAAAAATATCTCCTTACAAAAACAAAAGAAAATATTAACTCTGGGGGTTTCCATTGCATTTTCGCCCTTAAGGCTACACTAGTCGACGGCACGAACTATTTTGTGCGCGAGGTTAAAATGCATTTTATATCAACCAACAACACGTGCGGAAGAGATAGATGCTGTGATGAGCAGTCAGAATTATCGACTAGTGTACCCTTAACTGATGAGGTTGTTTTGTGTCATCCAATCAGATCAATGTTTCGAAGTCTGTCTGTTCTGATTAATGTCTTTATGTTTTGTAGCCGACATATCCATTTAGTATTAACAAAATAGGCTGCCAGGTATCAGAATAGCACCTACGAGTATGACGTAAAACCTATTACAGTTAAATATAGAGCAGACAGGACAGAAATAGTTTACATGTAGACGGTAAAACAATAACATGCTTGGGTTCTAGATAATATTGATGGTATACCTGACATTGTTGATTGTACATGTTTATGTTATGATAGACTATTACACGGTGAAGGAAAACATCGTTAGGAAACAGACATGTCCTAGAACCAAAAATTCGAAGACATGTGACATCCATCAACCCGCACTAGGCCCGCGTGGTGGATTACGGCCCATTCCCTCTCACAGAGAGGAGGCCTGTGTCCCAGCAGTGGCAACATTAAAAGGCTGATGATGATTATTACAGAGGATTGATAGTGATGGTACTTGAACGTAGAACAAACTGAACTCCGCCCCTAAGACGACCCACTGACCACAAACTAGGTCGCCATCTTGCTGTGTTAGTGTTGTGCCTCATAACTAGTGATGTCTTGATTATTACTAATTACCTTACAGTTTATAAGAGAAGAAAATAAGTATCGCCAAGCTGGTTTTCTATTGCAAAAAGCCAATTCACGTACATAAAAAACGTTCAAATTTAAGTCGCAAGGTAATTAAATGAAATAACGACAATCAATGACAAAAACTTGTAGAAAAATTAGAGATTTTTGACAGATTGATTGAATGTTCCTTAAAAATACGGGCAATGCCTAATTTTGCTTAACTCTCTCATCATATAACTCATTATGTAACTTTGTACTGTGTTTGTGTATATGAGAAAATAAAGAAATAAATTATTATTATTATATCATAATCATATCAGCCGAAAGACGTCCACTGCCGGACATAAGCCTCACCCAAACGTCGCCACATTGACCGGTCCCGTGCGTCTCGCAACCAGCGGATCCCCGCAACCTTCGCCAGGTTATCGGCCCACATGGGGGGAGGCCTTCCGGTTCGCGGTCTCCACTCCAGAACCTTTCTGCCCCATCGGCCACCCGTTCTGCGAACAATGTGCTTAACTCTCTATAACAGATGAACTGCATGCTGCAAGATTTTTGGATTGAATAAAATACACGTATTTCTGTGTTTTTTTACTATTTGGAAAAAAAAACACAAACATGGGACGGGTTGCTTGTAGGTATTTTCTAAGAAAAACAAATGAAAACGAGAAAATTATTCAAAAATTACGTTCGACAGTAAAGTTGGAACACTCTCCAATTTATCAAGATAATTCACAAAACAAAAGCAGAACAATTTTTTATTATTTTTTGAAATCACAGTCAACCGCCACGTTTTTTACATCGACTTTTAAAATACAAATCCCAATTTGTACAGCAAGTAGCGCCATCTAGTCGTATTTTTGGTACTTGTTCGTTAGTGCCGAGCGTGGTGCCGAGTGTAGATTACGATTTACAATGCGTGATTACGCTATGAAATCAATTCTATTATATTTCGAGGCGTTTGTACGGTATGTTCTTTATAGTTTACACTATGATACAGAGGGTTAATTGCGTTGCAATTATTTTACTGATTCACAAATTTCCTATTGACCTTTCTTGTAGATATAGTTATTTATGAAACGTTCTGAAACTCATATTTTCAAACACTGATTTGCCAAATATTGATCGAATTTCACTATGTGAAGAACTTTCTAGTTCATAGTTCATTTCTAGTCATAGTTCACTTTAGAATAAATTTTTATTACTTGTAAATTTTAATTGTTATCGTTCAAAAGTGCCGCTTAATGACCTAATTGAATTAATACATTTGACTTTGACTTTGACATACGTCTTTTAACACGTGATAAACAACTATAACAGAAGTCTCTGAAGTTGGTTTTAATTTTTCCTATTTATATCTACTTTCCCAGTGCTAGGAAAGCGTATCATAATTTGTAATTTTAATATAAGAACTGTAACTCAAATAGGTACTTATCATTGATTTAAATAAGTTTGTTTACTAAGGTTAATATGCCGTATACCTTAGAGATAATTTAGGTACAATGTCATTGCACTACACCTGTACAGTGAGCTGAATACCTAACAAGAAGTATCTCGTGCTTCAAAACAAAATGAACCACCTTATATGTGCAACATAAAAAAAACAAGCTCAGTAAATTAATGTTACGGTGACATTTTTATTTACCCGATGTTTTATTATAATGTTTGTTGCAAAGTTAGGAAACAAAATAGAAAAACACAATGTAAATTATTTGTGAGAAGTTTTAAGTAAATAAAAAAAATAAATGTAAATAAAAATAATAAGGCACCAGCGACCCGCCGCTGTTCCGTATGGCAGTCGGGTGACTGCGCGACACAAAGGAGGGTGGAATGGGGAATGTGTTTATCAATCTATGTATGTATGTTTGTTCGTATATGGCGAAACGCGTAGGCTGATCGTGATGATTCTTACGTTAATCGATTCGTCATAACCTTTTGAGTGTCTAATGAGTACCTATATTAACACCAGAATTGAAAAACTCCTCCTTTTTGGAGAAGTTGGTTAAAAAAGAAAAATGGCGGATTTTGGGCGCATTTTTTTTCAAATTCCTCTGTGTTCTCTTCTTCAACGACATTTGTCTCCAGTTCTCTCAGGATTTCGGGCGCGAACTCTGCCCACTATCTCGAAAATAGTTCAAGATATAAAAAAAATTTTGAACAAAAGTTCTAGAAAATTTTATCCTCTACAATATTTATAATAAATACAAATGGCTTAAAACTCATAGGAAACGAGATATTTGCAATAAATGTGTAAAAAATCGTTTTTTACACATTTATTGCATTTGTAGCTTTTGAGACAAGTCTTGGGGTGCCAAAATAAAGAGGTTTATACAACTTTATAGATGAATATCTCTCATTCCGAAATATTTGCCCTCATTTGACTAATATTCTTGGACTATCAACTAAGTGGCCATTAAAACCTCGATTTATAACTACTCAGAATATAGGAGTTAGTAAGCACCCCCGCGGTGGGTGCCCGCATTGTCATTGCAGGGGGGCTTAGTAACCGTGGCTTGGTTACCCACGATAAAGCAAAGAGGAACCCGAGGAGAGGCCGATCGTCAGGGCTTTTGCCGATAAGCCGACGACGTAGCGGTTAGCATGTAGGTTGTGGTGCCGCCTGGGCGACATCGCCACTGAGGCGGGGCGCGATGTCGTATGGGGTCTCCCATACCCATACGACATCGCGGCTGGGAGTTGGAGGCTGCGGCGGGAAGGAAGCGCCGGTATTGCGGTGCGCCGCTCTCCCTACCTTCCACGGCCTGGACGGGTACGCCACCGTCTGGTGGCGGACGCGGTGGGCCCGCAGGGGAGGAGGAGAGTCAGTATAGTGTTGGCCGCTCTCCCTATCCCTTGCGGCTGAAAAATGGTAGGTGGCGGGGCCAATGACATTGACCCATCACAAAGGGACCAAGGATGCCATACACGGGGTCGTCTGGCACCCATATGCTGGTTTGGTCCCTGTGGTGGTCACGGCGTACAGTGTGTTCTGGTGCGCTGCTGTGTGCCCGTGTTCCCACCATAAGCGGCACATGAGGACACCGTGGCATTAGTGGGTTGAAGTCTCACATAACTGCGCTATCTCTCCGTGGAAGTCCAGTAGTCATGAGCATTTTTCAAGTATAAAAAAAAGGAATTAGTTGGCACAAAACTTACACACTTATTCTACGTATGTCTAATGTCAATGTTAAATTTAACAGATATGTAGACTAAACAACTGGTTTTGTGGTTATAAGGAAAATGCGTACACAACAGAAAAAGGACCAAGTAATTAATGACTACAGGAACTTTATATAACTCATCATCATTCTTGATCGTTCATTGATACCTAGTCCGACCCTTGCAGTAGTCAAGCCAGTTCCACAAGGTCCTAGAAGAACCTTAGCCTGTCATCCTTGCTTGCTAAACCAGCTGTTAAGATCACTTTTATTGATAAACTAGTTAGCAATGGCAGTCTGCCCTTTCATTTCAATGAAATGGTAATAAACAATATGATTTGTAGGATTTTAAACACAGTTTATGTTATTTTCAATGTTGTCCCATCAGAATTGTGAATATTGTAATATGAACTTAAATTCATAAAAATTGCAACAATTAAATAAATTTGGTAAAAGACAGTAGATAGGTACTTTCCAAATTCTAAGGCATTCTGAGCCCAGAGGATTTAGACTAGTGGCATTCGATGTCAGTGAAGGCGATAGTCGAAGTGTCAAAAGTAAGGGATTGATCACGTGATTTTTCGACATCGCTTGTCAATCCCATACAATTTTGCCTTTTTGACATTCGCTATCGCCACGCTTTAGATGGTAGAAAGTCACTTGTCTAGGGCCTCTGTATATAACTGACAATATGACATATAAATTATGTCAAACAATAAAATAAGAAAAAGAGAAGAATAAGGGAACATTTCCTATTAACATGACGCATATGTATTTATAAATCTAAGATTTTAGTTATGTATTTTATTGTAATATAGTATGTGTTATGTTTACACGTAGGTATCTGTTTAGTTTATTTAGTATGTAAGAATTTTTAACACTCAATGTTTTTTAACTTGGAATTTTGTTGTGCACTTGGATCACTGTCCTCATACGCAAAATTCCTATTACAACTGAGGTTTGCTGTTAGAAAACCCAATTATGGGTTAAGCTCGCCTATGTACATAACCTGTCCATTGTATTTGTATCTTCATGTTATGTTTTGTGTGCAATAAAGAATAAGAATAAAATCTGAAAGAAACGTCAAAAATTGACAGATTTTTACACGTCATTTGTCGTCTGTCGGTTTTAATATATAAGGCCGTTGCACCTATATGCATTAGGTTCGCAAACAATTAATGATAACTTACAAAACATTTTTTTTTTTTGGATATGTCTATGTCCAGAAAACTACGATGATAAAGCAACAGATTGTCACCCGGCGTTGTTAACTGTCTGATTAACAATAGCAAACATATAAATTATATGATTAAAATACACGTGTTTTCATAAACCATCATAATGATGAATATATAGGTGCTTAATGTTTTTGAAACTGACATCAGACTACTAACATAAAGCACATAATAATATTAATAACTAACACAAATAAACAGCAAGAAAATCTGTTAACCAACTATAAAACACAAAACGGATTCGCTACATAACACAAAGGAATTTAGAAAAAACTTTTTTACAAAAAATACAACAGACTTCCAAAAAAACCACTACAAATGAAAAAAAAAACAATTTTTGGAAGTCGGTGTCAAAAAACGAAGAAACAAAAACAGGAACAAGGTTTTTTTTTCACTTTTTAGTTGTGGTACATATTGAGCAATTTCTATAGTAAGGTACCTATAATGCACAAAGTTATGCCAGAATAGATTACACGAATAATATAAAACTTGAACATAACCGGTGAAATGAGAGTGTACCAGGGTGAACTTTACACATCCGCGTACCCCTTTAGAGCGTACCGGCGTGATTGTATGTAATGAAATAGAGTAAACAATAAACAAACATGCGATTGCAGCAATCCCGAGAGTTTTGTCGTTGTATATTGAAGAGTTCTGATGTATATTTCCGAAGTTCATCATCAGATCTTTACAAAATTTAAACCGGGCCACATGAAAAGCACCAGATTTCAAATAAAAAAGAATCATCAGAATCGGTTCTCCTAGTAAAAAGTTCTGAAGTGACATGTACAAAAAAAAAATACAGTCGAATTGATAACATCCACCTTTTTGATGTCGGTTAAAAAAGGAAGATTGCTAAATAGATATTACAATAAAGAAAAACAAACGATAGTTGTGACCCTTCAGTATCCTGCTGTACATACATAGATACAGTATGTGCAAGATATTCTTGTTTATAAGTCTTGCTCGCGTTTGACTCACGGCATTTAGACGCGATAATTCGCACAGACCGCGTGTGCTCCTGTGAAACAAGTCAGTAACATATTCATACGAAATGGCAAAATTCGCCTCAATTTTATTACTAGTGGGTGTTATTATCAGCGTCCAAGGTAAGCCACATCTTCTATCTCCTATGTTAAAAAATTTTAAAATGTGTTTTAGTGATAAAAATCTAATTTAATTAATTAGGTTGTTAATGTAAAAAAACTAAGACTCCAAAACTTAAGATGTTTTTTTATAAAATGTCATAGAAACATGTTTAGATATCGCACTGCAAATCCACTTAATAACACTGAGTTGATATATGAATTCTAAATGCGGATATCAAACAAGATTTTCAAGACTTTTCCGAAAGACAAGTGCGACTATTCTATTTTGATAAGTTGTTATTCAGCTTTTTAGATTGTACATTACCATTTTCATAAAACAGCACCTGGAATATCTATTTATTTTGCCTTGAGTTACCACTCTAAAATTATCTGTAGCACACAAGTACAAGTACAACTAGCTAATCATGCGACATTGTTTTTCGTTCATTACCATACCTTAGAACCAAAAATTCGAAGTCATGTGACATCCACCAACCTGCACTGGGTCCGCGTGGTGGATTACGGCCCATTCCCTCTTTCACAGAGAGGAGGCCTCTGTCCCAGCAGAGGGAACGCTAAAAGGCCGATGATGATGATACCATTTTCAATATTTTTAGGTATCCGAAACCTTATCATTTGCAGAAAAAACGGTTTACCAAAATAAAATGTCAAATAAAATAATAAATGATCTTATATTTTGAATAATTCAAATTCAATTAGTTAGATTTATTAGTGGTCATCTAAATCTGGAAGTAGTACCTAATATTATTATAGACAAATTAAAGTTTTGCGAAATATGTCTAGGTTTGTATCACCAGCATTAAAGTAGCCTACAGCAGTCCTTTGCTGGACATTCGCAAGCCATTTATCTCGATCCACCCCATCCTGCCAAGAGTAATTTGGAAACTTTTATTTTAAAATATATTCAGTCGAACATAGAACCTCTTCCTTAATGGGAAGTCGGTCAAAAAGAGGTCGTTACAGTCATAAAATGAAAAATAATAAAACACGAGGTAATTTAAGATTTCGTCGTAAGTTGATAGGTTTTGAAATTAATTTAGATGAACTTTGATTTTGGCGGTCAAATTGTTAATAAAAATGACCTACGTGTATCAAATATTGCACATGTCAAACATAATACTTATGTAAATGCAAGTTGTCATGGTCAGCAACACAACTTAGCGATAAGTTCAATAACATTGAAATGATAAAGTGCTAAATATGACGAGTTTACTGACAAAAATGATTGATGCACTAGCTAGGATATACTGGTGTCTGCACATAATATTCATCATTTTGTTATTCTTTTAGTAGAGTCAATCAAAATCAAATCAAATAACAACTAACAAATTGTTAGTGTAATTTTTGGTGATAGACAATCAATGCAACATGTCTTCTTTCTACGTCTTTCTTCATACAATTCATCTCCTTGCTTCTCTGCTTGGTAAAGATGCCTTGGCCAGTTAGCAAGAGGTTTACGAGCATTTTTAGGTGCATCCAAAACTAAAAATTGTTGTCACGTACAATAATATTTTTGGGGTTATCTTTCAAAGTTAATCTGTTCCGGAAGCTAACACTGATGTTGTTGAGTTCAGTTGAGAGTTATTTGAGTTTATCTAATTTATTCTGTCTGTTTTCATGGCAAATCGAATGTACTGAACTTTTGTCAGCAAAGTTGAATTTATTTATTTGTATTGAAAGAACTGATCCGATTAGTTGTCATCTGAGTCATATCGTCTTTTACTTTGGTCCTACTGCTATAGTTTTTTTTTAAATAATTATATTATTGAAAGCAGGCCAATACAATAATATATGTCTGTTTCTAATGTCTTCTCTTTATCTGAGATCTTGGCATTTTGATAACTTGGACCTGTTGATAATCGATTTCATGGTTTCAGTTCAAGACCGGGTTTGCCAAACAATTGGCTTTTGAAAATACTCATGTGGCAGTACTTATTAGTCGTTGTTTATACTTACTAGGAACAGTGATCATTTTACGTAATCGGTTCACCTGAACACAATAAACTATTGTGTCGAGAGTTTCCACTGCAAAATCAGAAATGGAACTCGTAAACTAAGTGTTACCTAAGAGCGAATACGTAGATAGTTTACAGTTTTTGCATATTAATAATCCTATAACATTTATAACTGCTGGTCCGTCGCAAGCATCTTTCTTTTGAATTATCATTCATATTTGATCTTTCTACCCAAGTTTAATAATTGCTTCGTTCTAAAATAATAATTCTTGTTCACAAGAAACAACTCAGTTTTTCCTTCTAGTGGCCCCGTAATAAGGCAAACCTTTGAGGAAACTTATTAGCTTACATTTAAAAACAAAATTATTTGAGGAAATACTTATCTGATAAAAATCTTCAAAAAGTTTTATTTCGTTTTGTAATTTTATTATTAGTTGAATGCCGTGATAGTATTATTAATAAACAAAACAAATACCAAAAAGATAGGTAAAACTTGATGATATTATAAAAACTAAATATTTCTGCAAGAATTTATTATACGTAAAGCTGTTATTTATCAAATGCTAATTTAGCTTCGATTTGACCTTTAAAAATATATTCACCCTGAGTATTTTACTAAACTTAAAAGTATTTTTCTTTATCTAGATACCTACTTTGTTAAACCCTAGTTGTTGCTATTGGGTTGCAACTTGTGACGAGACCTTGTACTTGCGTGAGGATAATAGTCCTCCAGACTGAATTCCGGATACGGCGGCGGCAGCCAAACTCAGAAGAGACTAGCCCTCGGTGCGAGATATATACACAAGTGTAGTGTAGATAGAGAGAAAAGAGAGTGCAGTTGGGTTTGCGCACCCACTTGTGGACATGTACATGTACATGTCCACAAGTCTCTTTTCTCTCACTCTAATAGCCCGATAAGACAGCAAACCGACAGGACCGGAGAGTAATAAAGCGCAGGACTCCTGAGTAACTGATTTTAAAATGAGAATCACGGCTAAACGGCTAGCTGTAATTTTTTGGGAAAATATATGTTACATTAGACCATTATCTTAATGACTTGATCTAAGAAAATTTTGAGTTTTATTCGTATAACATGGTGTAATTAATTTGTAAAGTTATGTCTAACACGGACAAAAAAACGACGATCGCACCAAAACCGCAAGGCGCATTTTGATGAAACTTTTACCATCTCAAATTTAACTATCTTCATGTTTGTCCAAGGTTTTCTTTAAAGTCATAGAATAATAAGAAGTACAAAAACCTACTGGATATTTTGGGTCGCGCGGGTGTGAAACGAGTGCGCGTTTTGTTCCCTCAAGGTCGAAGGCGATATCCTCGTCTTAAATTAAAATGTTATTCCACTTTCAAAGGTAGGTTCCTGCAGTGGTGTGTTTACTAAAGGAACACTACTATCTTGTAGCATTTCCGAATAGTAGGGAGTAGTAATCCCAAACTTGATGACATTAATAAAATATGTAGTAAGTCTAGTTTTGTTTGGAGTCTGTAGACCATTAAAAATCTACTGTGTTCAAATTGTATCGGCGACTTCTTTACCACTTACGAACGCCATCCAATAAATTTATATGCAAATATTATCAAAAATGTAAGTCTTGGTAAAAAGTGTGAATTGATTGTGTTACTATGATCTTTACCGAAGATCAAGTTCCGTATTTAAACGCATATTATCATCGGGTTTCTAATGGAATAACTCAAAATAATTTATGAAAATAAAAACATTGGTACTAAAACAGAGGTCATTCCAAAGGCATTTACAATAATAATAACAATAGGTATAGTATAGGAGTTTTTTGGTCAAAAACTAGTTTTTTTTCTTTATATATCTTGTGTACTGAAAACCACAGACTAAATAGTCAGTTGCTGCCAACGGACAATGAGCAACGAGGATCTTCCGACTAGAGAAAGTGCCATTGCATCAGCAGTAACGATTGTCGAACGATCATCAGTCTTTTAATGCTCCCACTGCTGGGACACAGGCCTCCTCTCTGTGAGAGGGAATGGGTCATAATCCACCACATGGGCCCAGAGCAGGTTGGTGGATACCACCTGTCATAAAATTGTTGGTTCTATGACATGCTGGTACATAAAGGTAAAGGAAAACATCGTGAGGTACCTCACGATGTTTTCCTTTACCGTTTTTAGAGCAGTGGTGATGAAATCTATACCAATATCCTACCCACCTTCCGAGGCATTATGTTGTATTATGGAATTATGCAGTACTTACATAAATATTTTGTATCTTTTTCAGCACTACCACCTACCTACGAAGATATCGCAGCAGCAGCAAAGGAAAATCAATGGAACCAGGTGCAACAACTGTAAGTATTTTTTGGTTTTAAAATTCGTGCAACATGATTAGCTACTCGACAGTAGAACCTACTTACAATAACACAACATTAAATAACAAAAACGAATAACAATATGGACAAAAATAATTATCCATAGTCCACCTAGTAAACTAGGCGGGTGGAGCATGGGCAGCACACGAAAATTGTTAATATGTCACAAAAATATCTCTCCACCATCTTATAATTTTATATATTATTTAAGTATGTATTTTATCTTCTATATAATATATAGTTAAGGTATATGTGTAATTTATATATAATTAGTTAAATTATAATAGTCTATTTTAAGTTTACTTATTTCTTTCATTGTGTCTTCGTCTATCATCCAACTTTCCTGTCGCAGGTCTGCCTGAAGAAATTTCTATTGAGATAAGCAGTATCTTTGTGCTCTTCTGTCTGTATTCTTCCTTTTCTCTGTTAAGTGCTTTGTGTGTACATAAATAAATATATAATCGACAAAGTTGATTTGCTTATTTTATGAGATCAAAATAAACACTTTCGCCAATTATTCTTCATGAAAGTGGCTTCATAATTTAATATGTACGGTTAAGAATCTTTATTTCTCAAAAGAATTACAATGGCATTCACTTGCATGAGAAACTTACATATCTAAACAATTATAGTTATGTTGAGCGTACTTTCAGAACAACAAAAGTAACATAGCATATGTTTACAATTAGATTGGTCCATTAGTTAAATCTTTACATATTTTCAAAATAAGGTATCCAAAATTTCAATTACTTTATTTGAGCCAAACATAACCGTTTAAAAAACAAAACACTTGCTAAACAAAATCAATATTACAAAAGCTTTATATATTAAAATCGATATGTGATCATAATAAACATGCAGTGCTGCCCAGCTTTGTAAGAAATATCATAGAAACATTGCTGTAAGGACGACACAAATACTTTCCAAATGCTATAATATTGGAAAGCACTACTAAGCTAGTTTTCATGACCGAACCGAAGCCGAATATGCTCGGTTGGAACTAATTGGAAAGCACAACTAAGCTAGTTTTCATGACCGAACTGAAGCCAAATATGCTCGGTTGGAGCTAGGACTGTATTGCTTGCTCCTGAGTAGCACAAAATCCTCAAAAGCAACATCGTAATCCTTTAAAACTCTCTCTGAAGTATCCGTAGGTCATGGATCGTTAAGATAAGAGCTGTAATAATGTACCGCTACCATCCGTAGCCGAGTGACTTGCTTCCAAATGGCTTGTTAAAGTCAACTGGGGAAATCCTCAATTATATATTTTGAGATACATGACGGTCATCTGCATGCAAAGATGCCACTCGATCTCTACTTGGTTTTGCTTATAGATTATATGTATCTTGGTTCTTCATTCCATACTTGTTATGAAAATCAAAAAATAGGATATTCAACTTGGCATGTAAAATAGGCTAACCACCAAGCATGTCCATTGCGTATTAGTGGATGTCACATGTCTTCGAATTTATGATATGCCTCATTCCTCAAGATGTTTTCATACTAATAATAAAGTAATGAAAGCCTGTATACTTATTTGTGAATTTTGATGTTGTTATTCTAACCTTTGGCACACAGGTAGACCATTACCTGCGTTATGAATTATCCCAGTAGAACGTTACCAAGATCATTTTCCTGCCCTTAATCCATTGATCCTTTCTCCGGTTATCTTCTCCGTCTCCATCCATCCACATTTATATTCATAACTCTTATAGTAAAATGCGTTTTATCTTTCCTCATCAATCCACGACCTTACCACAACAAACGATTATCTTTCATCGTTTCTGTCACTTTCAAACTTCCTCTAATATACCGAGTAGCATACATGTGATCATTTTCGATTTTTACAGGTCTCGCCGCTGGCAAGACCAAGTCCATTATTGATGACAATGTGATTATTGACAGTTTCTAAGACGATGTTATAATCGATGTGATCATCTAAAACAATACTATGTGCTTTATTAGTATGTACGTCTATTGTTCCACTGATGAGGATGGTACACAATTAGTAAAGAGGAAATAATCAGCTTCAAATGTAATTGTGGTAAACAAACAAACATTGACAAAAAGTCTTACAGTGTTTTCTGTTTTGGTTAGAAACAAAAAAAAAATAGATTATACAAACACACGCACAATAGAACATGATTAATGAGAATTTAAATGTTACCAAAATCATAATAGTGTGAAATGTTAAATGTTACCAAGACCAAAACCATGACACCTAGGTCACCTAGGTACAAAAGAAAACGTTACTTTATTAAATCAATACCTATTTAAAATAAGATTGGAATTTTAATGACAAGTATAAAGTAGTAAAAATAAAATATTGGCATTTTGTTTTAGAAATTAACGAACAGTAAGCAATATATCTTATTTTATTAAACAGAAATCAAACCCACTGAAACTGACTAAAAGATTGAAGTCGTCATGTATATGTTATCTTGATGTCTTTTTACAAATATTTCACTTTTTATTATTCACAGGTTACGCAACAATTTCGCTGGAAATGCTGATCTTAAGGTATGTTAAATAATACATATTGTTGATTTTATTATAATTAAAATAATGGGTCTTAAATCTTAACTCCAATTACATTAATTTACATAGAAATAAATTATAATAATAGTTCTTCAGAGTTCAGACCAATCTCAATGGAGAGGGACTGTAGTCAAGTAGTTTCACTAGTTACTAGGAAACCTCTATAATAATATATGTCATACGGACGATTTTTCCTGTTGGCAATGGTCTCAAGTTTCGCACATTAATTGTTATTTTCATCCTATGTGCCTATATGCATAAACGTAGAAATAGAAACAGCTTCTCAACTTAGCCTTTGACTGTTCGAAGCGTTGCTCAATTAGATCCCCTAGCTACCCCAAATGATTTTTATGGGTCATGGCAATATGCTTCGTTTGATTTCAATTGATTGAACGTAAAATTGGTTAAATGTATTTATTTATCAATCTTAAGATCAATCAATTATTACATTGACGAGATGTATACCTTACAGATGTCAATTGTTCGCTTATTATTATTAGATACAATTATGTTATTTTGAAATGAAAATCGATAGTATTTTTTCAAAATCAATCAATCAAAATATTTTTTTTATATAGGCCTACATGGACACTTATAAAACGTCGACGAAAGGTGCACGGTTCGGGTTGGTCGTTTCCTATGGAGAAGAACCGGCAAGAAACGCCACGGTTACTCTTTTAAAAACTTGGTTTGGTTTTACAATATTCCATGTTACAGCATTAGTGCTTAGATATGGGAGAACAACGCAGGTCCGACAATAAGTCGTAAGAAAAGATTATATAAACGAGATAAAAAGTTAACAAATGTAAACAAGGATCTAGAAATCTAGAAGGCCTACAATGTTCACACATTCACAAAACAATCGGTAAAAGAATCTATACAAAGGTACTTAATAAAAAATAAAAAAAGTATAACAATTACAAGACTAAATTTAGCATGTGGCACAAATGTTGTTATTAGTGCTGTAACTATTCTTAGCAAAGGGCTATAAAGATGATTGAAAACCATTGCAAAAAGTGTCAAAAGAAGAAAAAAGAATATGAGATTGGGAATAGTTAGAGACATCCACATATTTGTGACGTTTATGAGTTACCAGGGAAGCCGCATGCGCAGAAGGAACTAAAGCCAAAAAATTTATTTTCAACGTAGTCCTTGATTTTATAATATCCTTTTTTAATAAGGACACGATTTATGTAGTTTTTGAACTTTCCATCGGTCAGTTCTATAACTGACTTTGGAAACTTGTTATAAAAGCGTATACTGTTTATAATAAAAGACTTGCTAGTTTTCGTTAATCTGAATTTGGGTATTACAATTTCGTGCTTACTGCGTGTATTTCAATTATGGAAGTCGCTTCTAGTTTTGAAAAGCCCTTGATTTTTGCGGACATACAAAATACATTCTAAAATATAAAGTGAAGGTGGAGTCAGTATATCGATCTCTTTAAATTGTTCTCTGAGGGACTCGCGAGGACCCATTCTATAGATCGCGCGTTTTCATTTAAGTACTTCTGTTTTCAAATGATGCATGAAAACGCATGCTTGCAAGCGGCAACATAAATTCTTTAATCGGAAGTAATAAGTAATCAATAAAATACGATTGCTTCGAGACTTAATTGGTCTTAAATTAAGTCCATGTGCATTTGTGGAATGTATAATGGCTTGTAGGTATAGGAATAATAATCAGTGGAAGGAAATGGGGGAGGCCTACGCCAAAGAGGGCGACTACTGCTTAATGGCGTGATATACACTCGTACAAACATTTAAATTAATTTAGGAAAAAACTAAATTTAGCAAATAGAATCTAGTGTAAGTAATTATAGGAAAAAATTATGTAAAGTAGTAGAGTAAAGGCTATTTTATTATTTATTTATTTATTTTATAGGTATAGGTATGCCATCATTTATGGGATCTTTTCTGATTTGCAAGGCATTTCAAATAAACAAAAATAGCCATAAAAGAATTCTAGAAATAAATCACACACACGTATATTGACGATGATATGCCTCCAAAATCATTACAAAGAATTGAAAAAGTAACAATGCTGTAAGGAACTCATTAACCGATTTGACCTTGCAATTTGGCCAGTTTTGAAAACATACTTCACACACTTCAACTTTTCAATTTCAGCCTGCTGTCTTCGAAGGTGTGCGGAACCTGAAGCCAGTAGACGGTGGCCACGTGTATGGTGAAGCTGAGTACTCCTTCCACTCTGCCTCTAACATCGATGGCAAGACCACGGAAGACCATGCAGAAGGCCATAAAGTCATCAACAAAGACGGAAAAGTTCAGGAGTTCGATTTCAAACCCAAAAATGATCTGCCCCTCGTAAGTACATTTTTTTTTGTAATAGGTACCCATCCACATAGAAAATAAGCCAAGCGCAATTATTAGTGACAAGCCTTTAAAATGAAAGTTATAAAGCAAATTTGCCAAAGATGTGGATTCATCATTATAAAAATGCCACCAAACATGAGTTTAACTAATGATAGTTTGGTGGCATTTTTCCCATTGACAATGTGGACGATTTTTTGCCGCCTTATGATTCCGTCTTCCCATTTTATATGCGATTATTATTGTTTTTATTTTTTGTTTCAATCTGTTTTAAATAAATACTACTTAACTTTGTTACACATTTGGTGCTCACAAGATGTTATTAACTTGTAGTAACTTTCAGTAGGCTTACTACAAGTTAAAACATCTTGTAGTAAGCTTACCGAGAACGAGTACTAAGCTTACCGAAGACGTTCAACATCAGTTTAACAATTGCATGTTTTTCGTATTATCTTCCACAAAAGCGTTGAGGTTTATGTTATCATGCATCTACTACACAAGCACCAGATTCAAATTCAAATCTTTTATTTGCAGAATATGGGTGGGTATGCCTACAGGTGTTAAAAAGATATGCCTAGACGTAGTATTATGACTAACGGAGTACACAAAATTCAATGAATATGGGACCAAGTCTCTAAATGCGATCACTATGGTATTTGGAGGCCCCTGCTCCCTTCACTTACCCGGTTCTAAACTTGCATTACTTATTCTATTTCAGATTCAGCCAATAAACCTCCCGTCGCACATCGGCAAAGACTACAGTGCCTCTGACTTCAACTTCCAGTATGCTCCTTCTTCTGTCGACCAGTCACCGGACTACACGAACATCGGCGGCAAAAAAGCAGTCCATAACGTCAAAATTGAACAGCCATCGAATCTACCCGTTCCTGTAAGTAATTGATAACAATAATTTTTCATATTGCACAAGAGCCTCGACTATCACATGAAGAGAATATCCTTAGGCAGCTAAATCTGACTTGATTCAGATAATTGTACTACTGGATACAGCGCGTATAGTTGAGAGGTTCCTCTCTCTGGCACCCTGACCACTGGCAACTGAGACCCTGTTTCCTTTAACGGATTAGTCGATAAGCGAACCGCTGATGGACTATTAAAAGCGTATATATAGCAAACTTTGCTTCGTCATCTACGAATAGCCAAAATACGTCGACAGCTGGACAAAGTTGCCACATGGACGATTCAATTGTTTCAGTCCCAGTCTTTCACCAGCATACCAAGTCAGGGAGTGCAAGGTGACCATAGTTCATCATATAACCACCAGTACTCTTACTCACACTCACACCAGTTCGTCAATGGCAAGCCAGTGGACGTCAGCAATGGCGGTAACTTCCCTCTAGACCCACAGAAGATCCTTGCTGTAAGTTATTTTTATAAATTGACCCTTAAAATCATTTTAAGGTCTCCCGCTAGAGAAATATTATTTGTGGAAGATTCCCTTTCTCACAGAGAGGAGGCCTGTGTCCCAGCAGTGGGCGCCTTAAACGGCTGATGATGAGGATGATCATGATGATTTGTGGAAGACCTTTGCCCAGCATTGGTACAATATAGGCTAAATAAAAACAAGATAATTATAATTGAGTATAATTTATTCTAGGCATCTAGAATTTTCTCTAGAAAATTGTCAATTATTCTTTCTTATATTTCTTCTGTCCCAAATAGTAGCTTGAGTGCAGTTGACTTTGAGCATTCTCTATGACATATATGTATGTTGTATCTAAGGTGACATACCTCACATTACAACACAGTTGGCGCAGTGGTTGAGCAATCGACTGTTGTGCTGCGTGTCGCGGGTTTGATTCCCGCATGGAACAAATATTTGTATGGCCTATAGACAGTTGTTCCGGTCTGGTTGTTCTTTTAGTTTTTATGTTTTTAACATACTCAAGATACAGTAGAAATTCCTAGTGTGGGGCAACGTTATTTAAATAGTTAAAAAAGTACCTATTATGGCCTGCAACAACGTATTAGGTAGGTTTAAAACCTGATTGTTAAAGCGTTCATCACGCTCTCATTGACACCAAAAAATTTACAAGTATAATTTATAGAGGAACTGCCAACTATAATAAAACCTATGAACTTCTACATTTGCAGCCCATCGCATTCACCGACGTACGCGATCTGAAGCCTCCACAGGGCGGCCAGGTATTCGGAGAAGCGCAGTTCCAATACCACACGACGTCCAACATCGACGGCAAGGTTACAGAAGACAAGGGAGGCCATAAAGTCATCAACGACAATGGGAAAGTCCAGGAGTTCGATTTTGATCCAAGTCCCAAGAAGTCACCGGTCACTACTTATTTTAATTAAAACTCATTTATTTATTGTAAGTTGTTTACATCCTTGTATAAATGTAACATGTTCCATCTAAAGCTACGTCTACGCTAGACGAGCCGAGCACGAACGTAGTCCTTCGCGGCGTCGTCGTTCGCGGCGTTCGAGGCTCGTAAGTCAGTCCACATTAAACGAATTTCTGCTCGGCTCGTGCTCGGCTCGTCTAGCGTAGACGCAGCTTTAGGAATAGACCATATTAATTTCTAAAACTTTCGTCTCTTGATCGAAACACACAACGCTGCGGTAAACGGTGCCGGATACATAATTGTATGAATTGTATGAAAAACGTCTAAAGTTGTATTTTGTTCTTTCGCAGTATGCGTCAGCGGTGAAGTTTGGTACCGCATATCGCAACGTTGTGCGTTCCGATCAATAGACTAAAGCTTTAGATGGAATATATTATCTTCTAAGATGTTATTAAAAATAAGTTAGCGCCTGGCCTTTTGTTAGCTCGTTAAGTTGCCTTTGTACGTATTGTTTCGATGGAGAGGAGACATTATGTTGACTGCAAAAAATTGTTGCCATAATAATTTAATTTTGTGTTATATTTAACGACTAATGAAAGAACTGGGACAGTTATGATCGAAGTTGAGTTAACAAATCAAGAAGAACTCCTTATACTCGTATGTATCAAGAATGTTGTCTTACATAAAAATGTTACTTTTACGAGTAGCCTTGCAAGCCATGACGATGAGCTAGTTCTATTACTCACCGGCTAGATATTGCTAGGAGTTTTAAACAGGGCATTATTACACAAAAAACGAGATTTGATTCATTCGATACTATGTAAACAAGTAGATAGGTAGTGAAATTATTATCTTGCCTATTTATGTAAAATCCAAAATTCCAAATTATGTTTACGTTGTTAATTAATTTAACTAATATGAGATTATTATGTCGTTGGTATTCTGTGATCGTAATTATTATAACTATGTATTGTAAATAAACTAATGTGTTAAACTTTAACTTGGCTTTATTGCTTTTTGCACTATATACATCATTCAGCACCGAAGTCCAGCACTACTTACTTCGAAGGGAGTTTCTTCGAGGGTATTTTATCTTGATGTATTTCCCTTGAAAATCGATTTATCGAAAGCTTACCTATAAGTTTGACGTGCCCGTGACGTAATTGGGGATTTACGTCACGGGCACGTCAAATTGATGGTCAACACCTCGATATCAATCCTCCTATTATTCTTCTCCACCCTGTTAATAAACATTATCACTAAATTTCAAGTTAATAGGTCAATGTCAAGTTCAAACATTCTTTGGAACAAAATTTTGTAAAAACTATCTAACTTTGAGGCTTCTCATTCCTTTGTGTTCCAATATTTTATAACACAAAATATACAGTATTTATCTCTTCAATGAGCTCTTAACAACGATAACCCACATGATGGGGCAGGTAATTTTTTTTTGTATGTGAGCCTCCTTAAAAATATTTTACAATGCATGTCCTCGAAAAGAACATTTTCCAAGCAGCCAAACTGTGCGGAAAGTGTCACTTTTTTTTACTTTCCTGTACCTTTTAATTTTTAACTCCAACGTCAGTTCGCCGCATAGAGTTTTTATTATTTGAGAAAAGTTTAAAAAAATAGTTAATTACAGATATACCTTTTATATGAATGATAAAAGGTAATTCATATAAAAGGTAAAACAAAACTAATACTTCCTTTAAGGCGTTTTTAATTACTCTAGATTTAGATTTTGATCAAAAAATTAATCTTCTTCTTTCGTGTGAGGTGTGGCCACCTCTGGTGTCAGAGTTAATTAAGCCGCCTCTGGGAATCTCACAGGCCTCTAACTTGGCTATTTCAGACTTACATTAACTATGTAAGTCCAGGTTTCCTCACGATGTTTTCTGTTGTAAAAAATTTATTTTAAATATTTATTAAATATGTTGGGCAGAATGAATAATTTGCTCGTGCCTTTTTGCGTTACGACGTGACAGCTATTTGCACATGCGCAGTAAATATGCCAGAGGAACTGTGAACTATTAGTTAAGGACGCTATTACATTTTTCTACAAATAACAGTGCTTTTCAGGTACCATTTTAACGTATATGCAATCACAGATGTGAAGATATCATGGTCTTAATTTAAAGATAATATATTCAGCTCCAGATTGGCATCAGAAAAATTGTATGACATCATACAAAATTTTCGCACAAATACGTTTTTCCCATCACAATAATCGCAAAAACATTAAAAAAGTAGGGTCCGAATAGGTCCCAGTTTAGGTAAATTTACAGCATATTTTATCTTCAAAATTATAAGAAATTGCGATATATATAGTCCTTTGCAGGTTCAGCTAATTATTTTTTACCTAAATCATTATATTTTTTAATTATTAGCTAAAATAAAAACACTTGCCGACTTCTTCATACATTTTGCTCTAAGGGTTCATCATTCCGCGCTCAGAAGCGCTTGTGGAAGGACGGGCGTATCGCTCTGTCGCAAAAAATAAATACGATAAAAGTAACAGAAAGATTGTAGTGTGCATGCGTGTGAGTACCTCCACGCGTCGTTTGTCGTGATCAAAAGGAGTTGATATTTTATCGTACCGAAATAAAAGTATGTTTGAGTTTCCTATTATTATGAATGTGATTTTGAAATTATGTTGGGTAAGATCGGGATTTGGATAGGTGGTGTTAAGCAGTTGTTGACAAGGTTGAGAAATGGATGGGTGGGTTTAAGCAGCTCTTAGTAAGGTTAAGATTTGGATGGTTAAGCTGTCGGCGGTGAAGTTTAGAAGTGGATGGGTGGGAGGAGGGGTTATGATTTTAATCGACAAATTTTCGTCATGGGTGTCATTTTCATGGATTTTGGGGTCGCTTAGATCGAATATGGGGTCAAAACCAAAATACAAGATGGCGCCGACGAAAATTTGATATCTTTTTGTCATGGGTGTCATTTTCAAGGTTTTTGGGGTCGCTTATATCGAATATGTGGTTAAAACCAAAATACAAGATGGCGCCGACGAAAATTTGATATCTTTTCGTCATGGGTGTCATTTTCATGGTTTTTGGGTAGTACATCATTAGCTGCTGCTCATTATGTAATGGTCCAAAAAAATTTGGATAATAATATTTTATATGTTCCATGTAATGCAAAATGTTCAAGTCATTTTTTTATGCTAGTGACCGGCAATTATTTCGTTTTAGGTATCTACTTATATCACGTGGCGTTTTTTTTCAAATACCTACTTATTACAACAAAGAGAAAAATATTGGGTATACTAAATACATCTGTTTACCCCCTAAAACCGTACAAGCGTGATATTATATTATGGTATGGTGAAAACAATACATAAACATACGATCACAGTAATCGCAGTTCATTTGCTGTTTGTTATTGAAGAGTTACATTTTCTATCTTCGAAGATCTTTATCAGATCCTAATATATTACACAATAAAACCTTCCCTGATAACACATACATTTATCGACGAAAACCCAATCAATATCGGATCAGTAGTTTTTAAGAAAATCGCAGATACATACGGGTCGAATAAATAGAGAACCTCCTTTTTTTGAAGTCGGTTGAAAATAATAACCTACTTTTTACAACGAAGGTTTGTAACAGTTACCAAATGCATTTTCAAAGTGACAACTAACATTCCTGAATCAACTTCAATAAAATTAAAAAATTATATCACGGACCAACATTATTTGAGTGATGTATAAAATCGAGCGCTCAGTAGTTTCAATGAGTGCGTACGCGTAATGTTGCTGTGTGCGACTAGATACCTAAATTTGAGTTCGACGAAAATGTAACAGCGTCCCTTGAATCTTCGCTATTTTATTAATTTCTTGCTTGGTTCAGATATATTTTTTATTTCCTCGCACAATGCATAGTAAAATGTTGTATGATACACGTGCGTAAGATGATTTCCGACTCGTGTCGATTTATACACTCACTCGCTTCGCTCGCTCGTGAATAAAAATACCACTCATCGGAAATCACCTACTTGTAGCATAAATAACTATTACAATGCATGTCCTCGAAAAGAGCGTTTTCGAAGCAGCCAAACTGTGCGGAAAGTGTCACTTTTTTTTTTACTAGTGCTTTTACTTTCCTGTATTTTTTTATTTTTTAACTCCAAATGTCAGCCCGCCGCATAGAGGTTTTATTATTTGAGAATCCTTTTAAAAATTAGTTAAGTACAGATTATCATTCATATGAAAGGTAAAATAAAACTAATACTTCATTAAAGGCGTTTTTAATTACTCTAGATTTAGATTTTGATCAATAAATTAATTTTAAATATTCATTAAATATGTTTGGTAGAATGAATATTTTGCTCGTGCCTTTTATGCGTTACGACGTGACAGCTATTTACACATGCGCAGTAGATATGCCTGAAGTAATTATTATTTAATCTGTGGATATGCTAAGCGTGCTTGAATAAGCCCGCCATTTTATTAATTCCTTGCTTGGTTCAGATATATTTTTTTATTTCCTCGCGCAATGCATAGTAAAATGTTGTATGGTACACGGACGTAAGATGATTTCCGACTCGTGTCGATTTATCCACTCACTCGCTTCGCTCGCACGTGAATAAAAATGCCACTCATCGGTAATCACCTACCTTCTGCACCTGTAGCATAAATAACTATTTCAACAAGTATAAGTACTGTGAAAATTTGAAGACTGTAGCTCTAAAATCTGTGTGACAGACGACGGACAGACAGACAGACACGTGAGTGACAGCAATATGAGAATGATTGGACCCTTCGGGTACAAAAAACTAAAACCAGCCGTTTAGACGTGATTCTCATTTTAAAATCAGCTATTTGTAGTATGCTGCAGTATCTCCGCCTTAAATAAAGATATCGAAGTA
This sequence comes from Orthosia incerta, assembly GCA_948252205.1. Lineage (NCBI taxonomy): Eukaryota > Metazoa > Arthropoda > Insecta > Lepidoptera > Noctuidae > Orthosia > Orthosia incerta. Next base: position 8,943,035 of record OX411744.1, on the reverse strand, counting down.
ACGATCGGCGATGAAATATCATTCCACAAAGAGTATCAAACCTAGCTATATCCCAATACATACTTTATTTTCTTTTATCTGTTGAATCGGTAGTGGCATCGTTGTTTACCTTCGTACATGTAATATTTTTTATACCTAGAAGTATAAAAACTGGTAGTTTTGATAGTGCACATATCCGGCCTTCGGTGGCATCATGGCGTCATGGAACCCACTGTGCGAACCATACAAGTAGATCGTGAGGCACGATTATCATTAATTATAGTACCAGCATATATAGTTACATTTGTCTGTGTATGTAGGTATAATTAATTATACGTAAATAAAACAGTGCCGTAATGACTACCACACAACGCACGGAAAACCCCCGAAAAGTATCATTAAAAGGGTCGAGAAAATCTTCAAATGTTACAGGGCTAAAAATTCCGAAAGAGATGGAGTTTGTACGAACTAACCATTAGTTTCTGAATAAAAAAAATAAAGTTTTAATAATCCCTACTTTGGCATGAAAACTTGTCAAACTTTGACATTTAATGTTGGGTTTGGTACGTTTTTAACTCCAAATACTCAATTCAGAAACCGGTGCAGCGATGCTAAGTTTCGCTTGCTGGCTATAAAAATCATCAGTGTTATCTATATTACTTCTATACTAATATTATAAAAGGAAAAATGTTTTTTGTTTGTTTGTTTGTTTGTACCGAATAGGCTCCGAAACTACAGGACCTATTTAAAAAATTCTTTCACCAATAGAAAGCTACATTATCCCTGAGTGACATAGGCTATTTTTTATCCCGAAAACGGGTCCTATGGGGTAGTCCACGGGAGCGAAGCCGCGTGGAACAGTTATAATAAAGATCTCGCTATCACAATTTATGTAAACTGAGTAGACAGGATAACACAGATTTCCATTAATGAATAGGTGCCTGCGTCATTTTTAATCGTTTTTTGCATTACTACGCAGTAGGTATTGCTATTTTCTGATGCATTTCAAAACAATGAAGGCCCGCGATAAAATAGACCTGCATTTAAAACAAAAAATCGCTTCAGAGAGTTTAAATTTTTCATGAGTTCAGATTTTGGAATGTCCTATGTGTTACTATATTATTATATCCCTAAGAAATCCATTGGACCGTAACTAAATGAGGCTAGTATAATCCGTATGCACAACGCAATAGAATCCAATGAGATTGTATAACTTTTATTATGTTATCAATTTTCATTAATGAATGTTTTGCAAATATATTGATTTGAATTGCCAGTGCTGATTTTGTCATAAATAAAATCATTATTGACTTACAATTCTATCTACAGCATCATCATTTCAGCCGAAAGACTTCCACTGCTCACTACTGGACATAGGCCTCTCCCATGCGTCGCTCAACTGTTCGGTCCCGTGCGTTTCGTATACACCGGACTCCCACAGCCTTGGCCAGGTCGTCGCTCCACCTAGAGGAATGCCTTCCAATGCTGCATATTCTGGTACGCGGTCACCACTCTCGAACTTTTCGGCCCCAACGGCCATCTGTTCTGCGTGCAATGTGCCCTGCCCACTGTCACTTAAGTTTAACAATTCGGACTATATCGGTAACCTTGGTTCTCTTACGGATGTCTTCATTTCTGATTCGATCACGCAAGGAAACTCCGGGCATAGTTCACCCGTTGCCCTTTGGGTGACTTTAAGCCTTCTGATGAGGACCATTGTGAGCGACCACGTCTCTGCCACGTAAGTAATCGCTGGCAACACACACTAGTCATAGACTTTCAACTTATTAAGGAACAGACTCCGTATCAAAACGTCCTATTCGCAAAAGGATCTATGATTCCTATGAGCAGAACGTCATATTCTCAAAATGACCTAGTAGCAAATCGTCAATAGCAGAACGTCCTACTGTCAAAGTACAGTTATATTGAAAAATTACTACCTATCGGTTTTCTATTGAAAGTAAAATTGAAGCAAAAAGAAGAACCAAAGTATTATTGCATTAAGGCGAGTCAACCGTCTCATGATGGTGTTATTACATCCGGTCTGATGAATGGTTCGATGGAACAGAAAACTGTAGTAACTGTGTGAATTCACTGTCCAGAGTGGAAAACTCGCCGCCTGGACAAGTTCCCAGCCTAGGTTGTGCAGCTCCGTGACCTGGTCACGGCCGTCGGTACTCTCTTCCGGCCGTGATCCAGTCCATGGTTGGAAGGGACAGCTCATGGGACGCAGTCGCCCCCTTCTGCGAGGAAGTGATGGTCGCAAAGGAGGCGTCAAAAAGGAGGACCTCCCTCCCTTTATATATCCTCTGCTACAGAGACGTAATGGGCGCCAAAAATCATGACATGATGGCCGGTTGCCACAAAGTGTGACCCGCGGGTGAATAACTTGGGGAGTTTGGCGCCACAACTGACTTTGCGATGTTCCGCGCTTACCTCCCGTGTGGAACTTCGACCTTTCACGGCCACAGAGAGTGATGGGATCCGCATCAGATCATACGGGCCAATACCTAGCTAGGGAAGTGCGATGTATTACAAAAACACACCAGCGCCCAGGTTATGAGTCTGATGACAGATGTTGTCTCATTTCAATTCAAATGGGATCCTGCATAGTCAGCAGTTTGGTTTCACGAAAGGTAGGTCGACAACGGACGCGGGAGTAAAACTCGTCAGCCACATCTTGGAATCTTGGGAGAAGTCCCAGGATGCCATTGGCATTTTCTGTGATCTGTCAAAAGCGTTCGACTGCGTCGACCACACCACACTGATCTGTAAATTACAACACTACGGAATTCGAGGACAAGCTGCTGATCTTGTGCTTTCCTATTTATCAAACAGACAGCAAAAAGTAAATGTTAATGGGGCGACGTCCTCCGGGTCTGTAGTCAAAATGGGCGTGCCCCAAGGTTCAATTCTCGGCCCTTTCCTTTTTCTTGTTTACATTAATGATCTCCCTTTTATGATGGCCAAATTATCGGATATAATTCTATTTGCTGATGATACTTCGCTAATTTTTAAAATAGATAGGAAAGATACGGATGTCTTACATGTCAATGAAAGTCTAATTGTTCTCTCGGAACGGTTCGCAGCTAACAATCTTTTACTGAATGCGAAAAAAACAAAATGTCTAAAGTTCTCTTTACCAAATGTACCTCAACGTGACCTAAATCTAAATCTTGACGGCAAAAATCTTGAAATAATAACGGAAACTGTATTCTTGGGGATTACTATCGATTCAAAATTGCAGTGGGGCGCGCACATTAGAACTCTTTCGGGCAGGTTAAGTTCGGCTGCCTATGCAGTAAGGAAGATAAGGCAGTTAACCGATGTAGCCACAGCTAGACTAGTATACTATGCTTATTTCCACAGTATTATGTCTTATGGCATTCTGCTGTGGGGGTCAGCAGCAGACGTTGACTCAATTTTTATCTTACAAAAGAGGGCAATCCGCGCGATCTATAAAATGGGTCCTCGCGAGTCCCTCAGAGAAAAATTTAAAGAGATCGATATACTGACTCTACCTTCACTTTATATTTTGGAATGTATTTTGTATGTCCGCAAAAATCGAGGGCTTTTCAAAACTAGAAGTGACTTCCATAATTTAAATACACGCAGTAAGCACGAAATTGTAATACCCAAATTCAGATTAACGAAAACTAGCAAGTCTTTTCTTATAAACAGTATTCGCTTTTATAACAAGTTGCCTAAGTCAGTTATAGAACTGACCGATGGAAAGTTCAAAAACTACATCAAACGTGTCCTTGTTAAAAAAGCATATTATAAAATCAAGGACTACGTTGAAGATAAAAAATTTGGCTTTGACACCCTCTGCGCATGCGGCTTCCCTGGTAACTCATAAACGGCACAAATATATGGATATCTCTAACTATTCTCAATCTCATTTTTTTTCTTTTTTAATTACACTTTTTACAATATTTTTCAATTATCATTATAGCCCTTTGCTAAGAATAGTTACAGCACTGATTACAGTATTTGTGCCACATGTTAAATTTAGTGTTGTGGTTTTTTTTTACCTTTGTATAGATTCTTTTACCTATTGTGAATGTGTGAACATTGTAGGCTTTCTAGTTTTCTAGATGATTGTTAACATTTGTTAACTTTTTATTTCGTGCATTTTTTTTTTTTTGTTTGTTGTGTTTTTTTTTTTTCAATTTCGTACGACTTATTGTCGGGCCTACGTTGTCCCCCCATATCCAAGTACTAATGCTGTAACATGGAAATATTGTAAACAAAACAATTTAAAAGAGTAACCATGGAGTTTCTTGCCGGTTCTTCTCCATAGGAAACGACTAACCCGAACCGTGCACCTTTTGTCGACGTTTTATAAGTGCCCATGTAGGCCTATGTAAAATAAAAATATTTGATTTTGATTTTGATTTTGATAGACCCCTCCGCCACTCGGGGGAGGCTGGATCGACCCAACGCGAATGTATACGTATTTCCGTGGTGGGCGACTCGGACTGCCAGGCACTTCTTCTTTTCATGCAACCAAGCGGGTGGGCAGGTTGCGGATAGCCCAAACCCGGCTACGGGCGGCTACTTTTGCTGTTGGCGATCCTGTGGTCGGGGCATCGGTAAAAAGATCCCGGACAAGAGAAGTTCCCGAAAGCCAAACCCCAGGCCTAGGGTAACCCATACACCACTTTTCTATGTGCCCATCACCTAAACAAGCCATCCCTCCCTATCCGCACTCATCCCGTCGATCCTCAAATCCCTAGGTCAACTCCCAGGCCTAGGGTGACCCCCAAAAAACCCACACCTCTATCCATCAAACTCCTTCCCTCCTATCCCCTTAATCCTGTCGGTCCCCGAGGAAGGGTAACCTCAGTCCCAATAAAATCCCAACCCAAAAAAAAAAATTTAATGCAGAATGACAAATTACATACCCACGTGGGTCCCGGCCAAGCCGGGGAAGCCCACACCGCTTCGGTGGTTAGCTCCCAGCGTAATATGGGGGGAGCATTAAACTGCATCATCGACCAACTCATGCCGCGCTTTACAGCGCGGCCGGCTGCTGACTTAGCGCTCACAGCACAGGCTGCGACAAACGCGCCCATAAACCCGACCTCGGCTGCATCCAACGCGCCCACTGACTCGACCCCGGCTGTGACACCCACTATACGGTGTATGCCTCCCACGAACCGCGAACAGCGTCATGCGGAGCAGCACTAATTACCCAGACAATGACCCAGACCAGCACGGACAGACAGACACGGGGAAAGATAGTGGAACTGGCAGTTCTACAACTCTCCCGGCTGTAATGGAAGGAGTACGCCCGCTGAGTAAGCACGGAAAAATTCTAGCCCGCGAGAGGAAAGTAGGCGACCGAAAGCGCAACACCCGCGACGGCACCAGCCAGAGCGAAGTGCGATCGGACGCTGAAGGGATGGTACGCGACCAGCCGCAAGTACGCGTAGGGTCAACTCAGCGCGAAAAGCGGCTGGACGCGGAGCCACGCGACCAGTCGCAAGTAATCGTAGTGGCAATCCAGCGCAAAAAGCGGCCGGACGCGGGGCCACGTGACCAGCTGCAAGTACGCGTAGGAACAACCCAGCGCGGAAAGCGGCTGGAGGCGGGGCCACGCGAGCAGCCGCAAGTACGCGTGGAGGAAACCCAGCGCGAACAGCGACCGGACGCGGACCAAAGCGAGCGGAGGCAGGTACGCGAAGGGGCAACCCAGAGTGAAATGCCTTCGCAAGCGACAGAATCTGCCAGGATCGCAAACCGACCTCAAGACACTGACAGAACCCACGACGGACCCAAACCCAGACACACCAGGAGCAAGCGCGGTGGAGCTGCACTCAAAGCAAAACAGACCGTGCCAAGCTCCCCAAACCCGCAGCCTGGACCAAGTGGGACAGCGCCATTGAAAAGGGTGCGCCCCGACGACACGGCCTCGCCAAGTAAACTTCAGAGGAACGCCAAGCGGGTGAGAATTCACTCCGCTCAGGGGGAACAGAAGACCTACGCGCGGGCCACGAAGGATATTCCTGCGCGGCTGGCGGTAGCAATCTTAGAACTGCCCACCCCGGCAGAGAACTGACAAGACAAGAGGCCGAGCACATAATGACCGCACTAGAGGACAGAATGTTGGACTCGGACTCGACGACATCGCTCCCGGCTTTCCGCGGATACACACGGGTAGCAGAAGGCACGGTGCAGTTGTGGTGCGAAGATGAAAATGCTCTGACCTGGCTGACCCAGAACGTTCCCCAAATCAAACTCCCTGACAACGACCTTACACTGACGGTACTGAAATAGACCGACGTGCCCACCCGTGTCCGAGCCTCGCTCTTCGTCCCTCGTTACAGAGGTGACGTGGGCAAACTCCACGGTATTCCGATCCGTCAGAATACCTGGTATGTCATTAGTAGGTGGTCACTGTACAACCGTCGGTGGCGACCGACACGGGACTTACCTGACCCTGGGGTTGCGACCGGAGGAAGCCGAAAAGGTCCTGGGGCGGGAGCAACGGATATCGTACCTCTTAGGGTCGATATACGTGCGCTTCTGGCCCACGACCCGACCCTTCAACACCCAGACTGACATCACTGACACAATGATGACAGACCCGACGACGGCACAGACGAGCGACACGGACAATGTCACTCGAGGAGGAGATGGCTCGAGCGGCAATGGCCGATGACGCCGAACCCACACTGCCCGCATCACCCGGCAGGAAAGTGCAGCTTTTTGCCTCATCGCCGGGGGATGCGCACGACGACGAGCATTACATTTCGGATGGATCCGTCTCCGACTAAATCCACTCCACCTCCACCAACAACTATCAACATCATCCAAACAAACCTCCAGCATAGCCAGAATGCCACGGCTAGCTTACGCAGGGCACTGGAGGTAAAGCACCGAACCATCGCACTGATCCAGTAGCCGTGGATCAGGAACAACAGAATATGTGCTAACTCCAAACCGAAGTTAGCGTTCCGGACGTTGTACTGGCCTCAGCATACATGCCAGGCGAGGACACCGACTGCCCGCCAAAGGAGTTGGCTGACCTGGTGCAGCACTGTGAGCGCGCCAGTTCGGACCTGATCATCTGCACCGACTCAAACGCCCACCACCCGCTCTGGGGCAGGCAAGACACACCGAACTCCTGAAGAGAGATACTATCCACCTTTTTATTCTCCACCAATCTTAACCATTGTTAACCGCGGCTCAGAACCCACTTGGGTCACGGTCCGCGGACAAACGATCATAGACCTAACACTCGCTACAGAAAATGCAACAAACCTAATCACAAATTGGCACGTATCGGACGAACCTTCTTGCTCAGACCACAGAAGAATCCGCTTCACACTAACTACAAACAATATAAGCAGGAACGAGAGGAACGTGGTGGAACGCTGAACTTGGTAAACTTAGAGAAACTCTACTTAAGAAATTTAACAGAGCAAAAATCACGAGACTTTCGGAAGACTGGGGGATATACAAAGAGACCCAATATGTTTATGGTGCTCCTAGCGGAGCTCCACATCGTTGTCAATGTGGTGAAGCAGTCGACCGCCTCGGTCACCATGGCCTATCCTGCAGTAGGAGCGCTGGCCGGATAGCACGGCACGCCAGCATTAATGACATCATACGTCGGGCTCTTGTCACCGCCGGGGTGCCAGCTGTTTTAGAACCCAATGGCTTGGCACGCGACGATGGGAAGAGACCAGACGGGATGACCATAATGCCTTGGAAGGTGGGTAGGCCTTTGGTGTGGGATGCAACATGTGTCGACACCCTTGCGCCATCCCATCTTCTTAGCACGGCGGGCTGTGCTGGGGCGGCTGCTGCTGGTGCAGAAAACCTCAAACGGCGCAAATATAACAACCTTATTGGAAGTTATATGTTTGAGCCGTTTGGGGTTGAAACTTTAGGTCCATGGGGTCCGAGTGCGCATCGACTTTTTCGAGAAATTAGCACAAAGCTCGTCGACTCTTCACGTGACCAGAGGGCTGGCCTTTTCTTCGGCCAGAGAATCAGCATTGCCATCCAACGCGGCAATGCTGCCAGCGTTCTGGGCACTTTTCCCCTTGACATCGATGTGGACGAATTTTTTGATGCACAATGAGCTCTTTTCCGTCTCCCTTTTCTATTTGTATATAGGTTAGTTTTTTTTTTTTAGAATAATCAATTGTATATATGTAGTTACAAATATATGTATATAAAAAAAAATTGTTGGAGATCTATCGGGCCTGCTTAGCACTCAGATACATACCTCTCGCATGGCGGGAGGTGAAAGTCATCTTCATACCCAAACCTGAAGAAACTGATAACACATAACCCAAGGCGTATAGACCTATAAGCCTCACATCCTTCTTACTGAAAACCCTCGAAAGACTCTGCGATAGGCACATCCGTGATGGGCCTCTCCGAGTTAAACCACTTCATACACAACAGCATGCGTACTCCACAGGCAAATCAACAGAATCCGCGTTGCGCAACGTGGTTTCTAAAATTTAATGCGCAGTGGAACATAAATGCTCAGCACTGGCTGCCTTTATTGACATCGAGGACGCTTTCGACAAGACCACGTTCAACAGCATAAACACGGCCCTCGACAGACACAGCATAGACCCGACCCTAGGAGGCTGGATCACCAACATGCTCAAACTGCGAGTGGTTCAATTCACGGTTAACGACACTACAAGGGCCGTCGTCGCGAAGGGCTGTCCACAGGGGGAAACCTGGTAGCTTGAGCCTCATCAACAAACTCAAAGACAAAGGTTATTAGAGATGGGCATTTTCGATTTTTTGCGCAAACGGTTATGTAACTTATATACAGTTTTCATATCGATATCGAAAATGGTTTTCAGATATCGATATCAGTAGTACAGCGATATGGTTCCTATCGGTTGTGAAGTTTGCGTTTTGTTCTTACGTTTTTGCATCGTTACGGTTTTAAGTTTTGAGTTATACGTTCGTTCGTCGCAAGTAGTTTTGATTCGATACATACAGTTTTTGTGATATCGGTTATTTTGATATGGATATCGATATGATATGATATCGAACCCCATATCCGATATAAGTTACGTTTTGATAATTATATCGGACCCATCCCTAAAGGTTATTTCACTGTTGGCTACGCGGATGATATAACAATAATAATAAACGGGACCCACGAAAACAAGCGTCAAGCCTTAAAACTTGTAGAGGAATGGTGCAGCGAGCACCAACTCTCAGTGAACCCCACTCAAACGGAATTAATTCTCTTCACTAAAAAGAGGCAACTAATGACAATGCGGCTACCAAGATTCTTTGGAACAACCCTAAGCCTTTCAACCGAAACCAAGTACCTGGGAATCTACTTGGACAAACAATTGAATTGGGCGAAAAACATGAAGTATATCACCACAAAAGTCAGTATATCCCTGTGGCTGTGCAAGAGATTGCTGTGCAGGAATTGGGGGATCAGCCCCATGGTCACCTACTGGCTATACACCACAGTAATTCGACCAATCATTACATACGGCTCGTTGGTCTGGTGGCCCAGGACAGACCTTAGCACAGCTCAAAGAGATCTCGAAAAACTGCAGCGGTTTGCTTGCGTTGCAAACACTAGCAGTATGAGAATCACACCCACGGCCGCCCTAAAATCAATGCTGGGACTGCCACCTCTGCATCTTATCGTGCAGGAGGAGGCAGCCCTGGCCGCTTTTAGACAGACTAGACATCTATCAGGTACCCTAACTAAAGACTACAGGGTTAAGCACACACGCATAAAGGAAGACGCGATCAAGCGAAAACCGATGTTAGCATCACCATGCGACAAAGCCCCAAAAACACACCACTTTCATAGGCACTACAACATAACACTTACAGAAGAACAATGTGACTACTCAGGCCCGAAGGAGATGAGAGTATACACCGACGGGTCGAAGACGGACTCGGTACCGGAGTCGGAGTCTTCTCACACGACCTAAATATAAATATATCCAGACCGCTAGGAGGATTCAACACCGTCTATCAGGCGGAGTGTGTAGGCATCATACTGGCGGTCTACGCCCTAGAAGCCAGGAGGGTTACGGACACCCACATACGTATACTCTCCGACCGCGCCTCAGTCCGCCATCCTTACGGAAGAAATATATTACATCGAAATTAATACTAGAATTTCACAACGCACTAGAACAAATAACCGTATCTAATCGTAACACGGTGACACTGTAATGGATAAAGGGACACAGCGGATCGTTAGGCAACGACGCGGCTGACGAGCTTGCAAGACGCGGATCCAGCACAGCGGTGTATGGACCCGCACCTGTTGTACGAGTACCCATCCCCTTCAACCAAATAAGTAGGTGGCTACAGGAATTCACCCAGACACAGGTGGGAAACTGGTGGACCTCGGCACCGGGCTGTAGGCAGTCCAAAGAAGCTCTGCCATCTTTGGACAGTAGTCTTACCAGACGTTTGCTACGTCTGGACAGGAATGTCCAGACGTAGCAAACGTCACACAACAAACACTGGACACTGGTCACATAACAAACACTTCCACAATAAGCATAACGGACAGTCCTCTGTACGTTGCGTACGTTCTCTTTGAATGCACAAGGGGGTGACCAAAAGCTCTTAAAGCGGTATCAATTTGATATCGAGTAAGTGACAGATGTATACAAGTCATATACATTCGTCCCTTATTCGATCTCAAATTGATACCGCTCTATGAGCTTATGGTCATCCCCCCAGGGTTCACACAGATAAGAACACAAACCCTCGGGTCACCCAGATCTTACACGGACAAGCAAGCTTCTGGTGGGAGGTGGGCTGGTTGGAATAATCCACCCAACGGCCGCCATGGCCCAAGCACAATGATCCACCAGAAGAACTAAATGCAGAAAACAAACCCCATAACATAGAACATAGACCCCTCCGCCCGCTCCAGGGTGAAGAACATAAAACCGAATTATATCTTGAAACTGGCAATCATCAATATAACTGAACGCGAAAAAACAACACATGCATTTGGATTTTACTTTAATTTATTATAAACACACTTGCTCGTAAAGTGAGCCTTATTACATCACTTTTAGGGCCATAAACCGAGCTATAACACACTCGTGTGTAATAACATTACACACTAGTGCGTAATAGATTTATCTCTACAAAGTTTGACCACAAAAGATCCCAATGGGTCGAAGTGTCCGAGGTATTTCTCGGCCCCTCCATAAGATAAGATAAATTAGTAACTTTCTACAAGTTATATAAAACTTGTTGTGTGTAAACAGAGCATTTTCAATTTAATCGGGTAATACAGTTTTTTTTTAGTAACAACAAAGAGGTTTTATGCCGCTGAAAATCCAAATACATTTTTGGAATAAGTAAATGTATACATCCTAAATTAAGTCAAACAAACATTTATTATTATCAATTATTTATAATTCACAATAATTTGTTAAAAAATATTAAAGTATTTGCATTTTATCACTATAAATTATATTTTTCAAGTAGGCTGTATGTACTCACCTTGCAATTGGCGCGTGAAAAAAAAAGCTTGCGCGTCATTGCCCAAATTTTTCATATTTTGTTTTTATCGTATTTGTAACTGTGGTAAATTATTTTAGAAATTTTAAGTTGTCGTGCAGAAGATGAACATTATTGATAGAGTTAACCCAGCCAGAAATACTAAATGAGCTGCCTACGATAGTTTCCTACAACGGAAAGAGCAAGGTATAAATGTGTTTTTGGCGTATTTCTCTGAACTCGCCAATACATAAAAGCCCAGCTCCCTGTGGTGCATCTATTCCTGTTGATGATCAATGCATGGTATTGATATCAAAACGTACTGTAACCTTATGGTATTTATGAAGAGACGGCTTGTATGGATACATTGGTCGAAAATTTAATGTTTTGTCACCAGCCGACGTTGAAAATTTTTTGAAAAAGCCTCCGGATATTCAATTAATTATTATTAATCTAAACGTATCTAAATAATTGCGTAACCTGAGCATAACTTCTTAAAAACTAATTAATTGATTTAGTTGCAGGTTGCCTTAATATATGGTGTTATTGATGCGTGTAGATGACAAGAACTTCATAATATAACAACAAAGGATGTCGAAACCCGAAATGCCTTTGTCGCCGACATTTACATTAGAAGAAAACGAAAGTATCTACTAAAGAGGTGCAAGCACCAATGTAACACAAACTGTGAATGTGAAATGCCATCCAAGTCAATCCAATATCGCTTTGAAATTTACGTTCACCAATTGTTTTTTATAATTAAACGATATAAGCAATACATGTTTGTTTTTTCCTCGCAAATGTGTTGGAAAACGTCGTATGAAACTCGTGAGCTCTGCTCATTACACGCTCGGCTGAATTACGCCCTCGCCTACGGCTCGGGCTGCAACCCACAGCCTCGTATGTAATGAGCAACTTAGCTCACTTGTATCATAATATACTATTATTATATTTTCACGTGACCAGAGGGCTGGGCTTTTCCTTGGCCAGAGAATCAGCATTGCCATTCAACGTGGCAATGCTGCCAGCGTTTTGGGCACTTTTCACGTTGACAGCGATGTGGACGAATTTTTTGACGCCCTATGACCCCTGCCCTTTTAAACGCGTTCGTAGTTTTATTTTATTTCTATTTAAGTGTATTTATGGGTAGTTATTGTTAGGTAAGTATTTTATATTATGTAAATTTTAGATTAGTATTTTGACATAATAAAAATAAAACCTCTAAAAATATATATATATATATTTTAAAGTTAACAGTCTCAACAAAATGTTGAATAAAATTATTCCTATAAAATTCTCATATAATTGAGTATTGTGTGATTGTACCATTCCCATTCTTTTATTTGTAGGGCGTTTTGCTACTGGGTCATTTCGTGAATAGGACATTTTGATACGGAGTCACACATAATTGCTATATCCTATCTCATAATAATACCAGATGCGACCTCTTCAGATAGCTCCATCTAACCTTGACCAGAGATATTCAACGGTATGCATTTACATGATAATGCCCGCGATTGTTATCGTTATAATTACATAATTCAATATTATTAAATTGCAATTGAATCTATTTTATTGCTTATCCTAAATTATTTAAAGGATTACAGTATCCATTTTTATAACAAAATAAATTATAACGCGCAATATTGAACAAATTAACACTTGTTTAATATTCATTATAGGTATGTAACTTGTTTTAGCTTTCGTACAAAAAAAATTCTACAGCTCCGATTTAGCCTTTGTTATGTTTGAATACGAACATCATTCATGAATCTAAAACATTTTTTATGAATCTTTTAGTTAGTTTAAAACCTTCAAAGTTAAATTTTAGGTTAAGTTTTAGTAAGTTAGTTTATGCTTCAAATCACGAATTGTTAGGTCAACTGGCAAACAAGTTTCACTTTTAATTTAACTTATTTATTTCTCGTTTTTATACCCAATTATTTTAATATGTGCAGCAATAATATCATTTTATGAGAGTCAATACAGTATACCTACGATAATATTCTTTATAATGTACCTGAACTTATTGTGTTAGTGATGCGTTATTTAGAGTAATACATTGAGTTTGTAATGTGGTTGCTAACTAGCTAGAGCTATGTAGTTAGCTATGTAGCTAGAGCTGGCTAGCTAGAGCTATGTAGCTAGAGCTGGATAGATAGAGCTATGTAGCTAGGCTACCTAGAGCTGGATAGCTAGAGCTATGTAGCTAGAGCTGGATAGATAGAGCTATGTAGCTAGTCTAGCTAGAGCTGGATAGCTAGAGCTATGTAGCTAGAGCTGGATAGATAGAGCTATGTAGCTAGAACTATGTAGCTAGGCTAGCTAGAGCTGGATATCTAGAGCTATGTAGCTAGAGCTGGATAGATAGAGATATGTAGCTAGAGCTATGTAGCTAGGCTAGCTAGAGCTGGATAGCTAGAGCTATGTAGCTAGAGCTGGATAGATAGAGCTATGTAGCTAGAGCTATGTAGCTAGAGCTATGTAGCTAGGCTAGCTAGAGCTGGATAGATAGAGCTATGTAGCTAGAGCTATGTAGCTAGGCTAGATAGAGCTGGATAGCTAGAGCTATGTAGTTAGAGCTGGATAGATAGAGCTATGTAGCTAGAGCTATGTAGCTAGGCTAGCTAGAGCTGGATAGCTAGAGCTATGTAGCTAGGCTAGCTAGATCTGGATAGCTAGAGCTATGTAGCTAGAGCTGGATAGATAGAGCTATGTAGCTAGAGCTATGTAGCTAGGCTAGCTAGAGCTGGATAGCTAGAGCTATGTAGCTAGGCTAGCTAGAGCTGGATAGCTAGAGCTATGTAGCTAGAGCTATGTAGCTAGATCTGGATAGCCAGAGCTATGTAGCTAGAGCTATGTAGCTAGAGCTATGTAGCTAAAGCTATGTACCTAGAGCTATGTAGCTAGATCTGGATAGCTAGAGCTATGTAGCTAGATCTGGATAGCTAGAGCTATGTAGCTAGAGCTATGTAGCTAGAGCTGGATAACTAGAGCTATGTAGCAAGGCTAGCTAGAGCTATGTAGCTAGAGCTGGATAGATAGAGCTATGTAGCTAGAGCTATGTTGCTAGGCTAGCTAGAGCTGGATAGCTAGAGCTATGTAGCTAGGCTAGCTAGAGCTATGTAGCTAGAGCTGGATAGATAGAGCTATGTAGCTAGAGCTATGTAGCTAGGCTAGCTAGAGCTGGATAGCTAGAGCTATGTAGCTAGGCTAGCTAGAGCTGGATAGCTATAGCTATGTAGCTAGAGCTGGATAGATAGAGCTATGTAGCTAGAGCTATGTAGCTAGGCTAGCTAGAGCTGGATAGCTAGAGCTATGTAGCTAGGCTAGCTAGAGCTGGATACGCTATAATAAACACAATAAAAAAAAACTTTTTTGCAAAAAAATCCTACCGACTTACAATAAAAAAACTATAAAGTGAAAAATAAATTTATTTTTGGAAGTCGGTGTCTTTCGTAGGTGGCAATTTTTTTGCTATATAGACACTGGCTGCCAAAAATAAAGTTATTTGTCACTTAGTAGTTTTTAATTGGAAATCGGTAGTATTTTTTTATTTTACACTTTTTAGTTGTACCTACCTAATAGGCAAGTTGTTTAATACGTACCTATAACGCCAGAATAGATTACCCGAATAACATGAAACTTGATCATAATCGGTTAAATGTGAGATCTGCCTTTCGAGCGTACTGGCGTGATGTTATGTTATGAAATGGTATAAACAATAAACAGATATGCGATTGCAGCAATCCCGATAGATTTGCCGTTATTTATTGAAGAGTTCTGTTGTACATCTCCGAAGTTCTTCATCAGATCTTCACCAAATTAAAATGGGACCAATTTCGACATAATTATGTTCTATTAAACAAAAAAAATAATTTTCAAAATCGGTCCATAATTGACGGAGATATCGGTGAACATACACAAAAAAAGAAAAAAAAAACATACATAAAGTCAAACATAGAACCTCCTCCTTTTTGGTAAGTCGGTTAAAAATCAGTCGCGCGTCAATAGTAAAATCATTGTTCCACAGATGTAGTACGTACATAATTATAGACATACAAATCTAAAAATTTAAATAGAATGTCTATTGAAATGTAAATATAGCGATACATCCTTATCGGAGAGCTGTGTGTTATTCATGAGCAGCCCTACAAGCAACTCCTTATTGCAATATCAGTGACATTGCCCCCGGATGGTTTCATACACCTGATGGACACATGCTGCGGACCTCGGTAAATTAGAACTAGTTGGTTCAAACATTCTAGAAGAACTAGCTGGTATTCAGCTGCATCGAATGTAACTGGATGCAGCTAAATTACCAGCATATCACATATCTGACCCCCATAATCCATAATTGAGATCCCATGTGTTACATATGAGATTTTGTCGGGGTACCTACACAAAATCCCAGATGTAGGGTGGGTGAATATTTCAATAGAAGGAAACAACAATCTGTTCAAAACTAAATAAGTTTATTAATTTAAAACAATTTCCGTTACCTCTGAGATTCGGTTCCTCTCGGGGTAATGGAACCGAGTCCCAGATGCAAGATGCGATGGTTTCAACAACCATTAGGTTTATTAACTTACAAATAAAGCACCTGTGTGATTTTGTCCCTCTCGGGGTAATGAAACAAAATCCCACAGGTTCAAAACACCCTAAGCTTTTAAACAAGGACAAACAGTCCTAAATCGCTTAAGTCTATAGTCTTAGAATGTAACTTAAAGGGATCACCTTTATAAAGCCAGCCAGCGATAAATTCAGTCGGTAAAACTAAGGTGGTGGGGGGTGGAAGATAAGCCGAGCACTGATTCCTAATTTTATCTTTAAAGTTAAAATTAATTATTGTTAATTAAATGAGGGTAAGATAATATTAATAAAATATCTAGGTACAACCTTCCAGTTATATTTAAAAGTAAATTATTATTAAATGGGCGCCAGGGACATGAAGTGTCCCAGATCCCGGAGTCGACAGAGAAGTTCAATATCGTTCCAGTTAATGGTAGGCGTCAAACTCTGGGTTCATTGATAGATTATAGTTGCAGACCGGCTTCTTATATTGAAAACTGGACCAGTATTTAAGTGGTTCTTATAAGAACCCGTAGTAAATTAATTCCAGTAGTTAAGTAGGCAAAAAAAAAAAAAAAAAAACTGTTACATATGAGATTTTGTCGGGGTACCTACACAAAATCCCAGATGTAGGGTGGGTGAATATTTCAATAGAAGGAAACAACAATCTGTTCAAAACTAAATAAGTTTATTAATTTAAAACAATTTCCGTTACCTCTGAGATTCGGTTCCTCTCGGGGTAATGGAACCGAGTCCCAGATGCAAGATGCGATGGTTTCAACAACCATTAGGTTTATTAACTTACAAATAAAGCACCTGTGTGATTTTGTCCCTCTCGGGGTAATGAAACAAAATCCCACAGGTTCAAAACACCCTAAGCTTTTAAACAAGGACAAACAGTCCTAAATCGCTTAAGTCTATAGTCTTAGAATGTAACTTAAAGGGATCACCTTTATAAAGCCAGCCGCCTCAAAATTCTTTATGGCTAAATTAGCTCCTAAATATGAGAGATGTATAGTTAGGAAAAAACTTTCACCCTTAGTGTATGGATTGTGTGGGTTTTTTATGGTTACCAAGTGTAAGCGGCTTGTGGGACCAGTGTCAGTGATTTACAAGAATTGAATATGTTAGTGTAAATGATTTTGTCGCCCGTGCAGTCATAAGTTTTACCTGGAGCTAGGGAGACTTTCTGCGAGTGTCACCGCCCCCTACGGCGTCGAGATGAGGGGATTGTCTGTGACCATGGCGGGCATCCGTTCACTTTACGTCCTGCTCGGGTCAGCAGTAAGTCTTCTCCCACATATTAAAAGGTAAGGGTTTATGTGAATCAGGGTTGGAAACTACTCTTTGTGATAATCCCCGCTTATTCGTTACAGGATTCAATGTTTTGAGGAACTCGCGGACGCCATTTAGCGGACTGCGTGCCGAAGCCAGTCGAATCTTGCAAGCAAGCGTTCTTTCTATGGACCAACCGTGAGTATTACACGCCCCGTAAGGGATCCTCCGTTTTGTTGTCCCGGCCAAGGGTTAGACCCCGAAGGGAGTGACGTTGCACACGCCACGTGCGTGTTCGCGAAAATCTATATTGGTCGGCAGTTAGATCGGTCCTCTCCGGCACAAGCATTGTTCCCTGCTTTTCCCTTATATAATAGGGTTCTCGTATTGTCGATTCCAGAAAGAGGCAGCTCGAGAGATTCGTCCCGCCGCCAGGATCGAGAGGTCCCTAGAGCCTGGACGCGAGACCCGTCCCTCAGCTCAATCAAGGCCTACTGCGGAGACGACTGTGCGGTGTCCAGATCCGCCTAGCTTTTATAGCAGGCGGGACGGTTTTTTTTTCTTTATTTATTTCTACCTACTTAACTACTGGAATTAATTTACTACGGGTTCTTATAAGAACCACTTAAATACTGGTCCAGTTTTCAATATAAGAAGCCGGTCTGCAACTATAATCTATCAATGAACCCAGAGTTTGACGCCTACCATTAACTGGAACGATATTGAACTTCTCTGTCGACTCCGGGATCTGGGACACTTCATGTCCCTGGCGCCCATTTAATAATAATTTACTTTTAAATATAACTGGAAGGTTGTACCTAGATATTTTATTAATATTATCTTACCCTCATTTAATTAACAATAATTAATTTTAACTTTAAAGATAAAATTAGGAATCAGTGCTCGGCTTATCTTCCACCCCCCACCACCTTAGTTTTACCGACTGAATTTATCGCTGGCTGGCTTTATAAAGGTGATCCCTTTATGTTACATTCTAAGACTATAGACTTAAGCGATTTAGGACTGTTTGTCCTTGTTTAAAAGCTTAGGGTGTTTTGAACCTGTGGGATTTTGTTTCATTACCCCGAGAGGGACAAAATCACACAGGTGCTTTATTTGTAAGTTAATAAACCTAATGGTTGTTGAAACCATCGCATCTTGCATCTGGGACTCGGTTCCATTACCCCGAGAGGAACCGAATCTCAGAGGTAACGGAAATTGTTTTAAATTAATAAACTTATTTAGTTTTGAACAGATTGTTGTTTCCTTCTATTGAAATATTCACCCACCCTACATCTGGGATTTTGTGTAGGTACCCCGACAAAATCTCATATGTAACACATGGTAGGTAGTAACAAAAATCTTTTCAACATAGGCGCCACAGACAGCCCACTTTGCAGGGGCTGTTTTAACGCCGAAGAATCAGCAGCCCACGTAATCCTGGCATGCGAGACCGTGGCATCTCAACGTGAAGAAATCCTCGGTACAGTGAGATCTTTCCGTGAAGCTCCCAGGAAGCTTCTGTTCTTTTGGACGGAGCTAGGCTGGCTATGTTAGCCAGTACCCCTACGCACAACGGACTGAATGGGAGTCTCAAGTGCGGCAACGGGAGTCCCTACTACTACTTAGCAGGGATGTCATGGGGTAGTAGTAGTCTATTACCCCATGGTAGGACAACCAGTCCAACTTTCGAGCTTCTGACTACCCGAAAAGACTGCAATAGATCTACAAATGACAGTAGGAGCAACGGTTTAATGTGGTTGAAAGGCAAGGACTGCACCCTGCACCCATGCCAGTTAGACCCAGGGGCTACGAGAGTTGAAGTCTTAGGTTTCAGAATCTAAAGTTCCTTTTCGCACAAACGATGCTATTCATCGTTATTAAAACAGATATAAAAAGACAGGTTTAACCCTCACAAATATTATAGATATTGGTATAAAACGAAACCTTGACCTCGATGTTGAAAATTGGAAATCCCGAATAAATACAATAAAAACAAAACAACGATTTGGATAAACAATACACAAGATAAGTACTTAAATATAATTATTTACGGTACCTATTCTTGCTCAGTTAAAAGTAACTAAACAAACATCCTTATTCATAAAAAATAACCATAATTATGATTAGTTTAGGCACACCATAGAAACTAAACATTATCAGCATAATGAAAAAAATAACTATGTAATTAGTTTACATACTGATTAACAGATCAATTCAAATTCTCCATAGAAAATTTTAATTTAGTAATTTGTATTCTGTGTGTTAACTAAACCTAATCATATGGATAAATAACTTTTGTAAATCATGCTGCTAACTAGCACAGGTAGATAAGAAAAATAATCACTAACTACATAATTATGAAACATGGAGGTCATTTCTTGAGAATGACATCTCGACTTAACTTAGATACAAAATAATAATAAAAATACTAGGTATCTTAGACCCAACCTTAATCAGGCTCAGAATGAATATTATCTAAAAAAATATAAGGTGGTAGAAATACTTAATAGTTCGCCGGTGGTAGAAATACTTAATAGTTCGTCGGTGGTAGAAATACTTAATAGTTCGCCGGTGGTAGAAATACTTAATAGTTCGCCGGCGGTAGAAATACTTAATAGTTCGTCGGTGGTAGAAATACTTAATAGTCCGCCGGTGGTAGAAATACTTAATATTTCGTCGGTGGTAGAAATACTTAATAGTTCGCCGGTGGTAGAAATACTTAATAGTTCGCCGGCTGTAGAAATACTTAATAGTTCGCCGGCGGTAGAAATACTTATTAGTTCGCCGTTGGTAGAAATACTTAATAATTCGCTGTCTACTTTCACACTACATAGAGTTATAGATGGTGTTCCTTTTAGCTAGCTCTTTGAATCTTAATCTTAACTAATATTATAAACAGCTTAAATTGTATGTTTATATTATACGTTTGTAAAGAGTAATCTCTGAAAGTATCTACTGATCCGATTAAGAAAAATCTTTAAATGTCTAAATTTCAAAAATTTCAAAATTTCAAAATTTGTTTATTTTCTCTCAAAAAGGTTGACATTGTTACAAAATAAGAAATAATTATACAATTTTGCCTTACATTATACCTTTGTGAGAGCTGGAGTCTGAACTAGGTTCGGGACCTGTATGACAGATCTCCAGGCTCACACCCCTTTAAAATAATCATATTTGACAGCAATATAATTCAGATTATTCAACAATTATTTTAAACAATTTTGATAGTAAATCTATATTAAGGTGATTATATTTGTGGAGTGTAATGTAAAGTGATAGTAATGCAGAGTTGTTGTGTAGTGTGTGAGTGTATGTGGGTGATTTGAGTATATGAGTGTAATTCCTGTGCGAGCGTTTGTACTTAGGTATCAGTAAAATTAAAATTAAAAGGGTCGTATGTAACAATTATTTAATTGTTTGGATGATATTTTCTGTACCTTCATAGTCCAAACCCATCAACCAGTCCCTTACAGTAGTTTTGCATTTACATTTAACCATTGAGTATATATGTAAGGATTTATTGACTCTGTTGTAAACATAAGGACCAAGGAAATAAAAGAATCGCTGGGCTAGCCTTGAGTAAGCGGAAATAGACGGACACACTGTATCCTTTCGTCTCACGGTTTTGTACTCATCGGGGGTATATGAATTGCGAGAGTGGACTGTTAGAATTAAATTTAGAACGAACAATTTTCGAATAGAGAGGACCTTACATATTTTATAAAGTTCGGTGGTAGGAAATTGATAAGGAAGAGACCAACCTACTTTAAGGATGGCTCTTTGGGCACGTTCTAATTTTAACAAATGTGTTTTTGATGCCCCACCCCAAACAACTATACAGTACTGAGCAACTGACTGACAGAGAGCTAGATATACTTGTCTAAGCACCTGCATGTCGGCCACATGACGGAGATTCTTAAAAATAAATATCAATTTGCGCAGACGGGAGGTAAGTAAGTCTATATGATTATAAAATGTTAATGAGTCGTCTATCTGAACACCCAAATACCTTACACTCTCTATGCGACTTAGATGAGGACAGCTGCATGGTGATGCTTTACAAGAATGTGCAGTCAATGAAAAATGGGATGATGAAAGTCTACCAGCTTTTGAGAGAGAAAAGGTTAGATATTTAGACTTGTCAACATTTAGAGTAAGTAGGTTTTGCGATAACCAGTTGGTAACAGTGTCGAGTCCTAGTTGCGCGTATTGAAATGCTGACTCCCAGGAACACCCGCGAAATATCAAGGCAGTATCATCGGCGTATGTAAAGATGGATCCGTTCGGCAGTTCAAGACGACAGAGGTCATTAATATAGATGAGAAACAAAGTCGGCCCAATGATACTACCCTGGGGCACACCGTAAGTTATAGGGAGTTCGTCGCTCATCCAGTCACCTATCTTGACACATTGGCGTCTTCCCGTAAGATAACTAGTGAAGAGTGACAGTTGATCGCCTCTGACACCAATCTTCTCAAGCTTAGCAATGAGAGCGGGAATTGAGATCGTGTCAAAGGCTTTTGCAAGATCTAGGAAGACGCCAACAACACACTTTTTACTATCTAGGTGAGACACAATATCATTCGTGAGATCTAAAACAGCATTACTAGTGGACACTCCTGAACGAAAACCATATTGGCAGGACGATAAAAAATAATTTTGCTCAAGGTATTTGACGAGTCTATTATTCATGAGCCTTTCCAGCAGTTTGGATAGTGTAGGTAAGATTGACATGGGTCTATAATTATGAGGTTTATCTCTGTCACCGCATTTGTGTACCGGGTGAACGATAGCCAGCTTAAGAGCGTCTGGAAAGACTCCTGTACTGAAAGCCAGGTTATATAAATAGGTGAGGTGGGGAATAAGTATGTGCTTAAATTTTTTAAGAAATGTCCCTGAGATGTTATCGGAGCCCATCGCACAGTCAGTCCTAAGCGCGTTAATTAAACTTTCCAACTCAAGATTGTCAGTATTTAAGAGGACAAATGTTTTGTGATTCTGGATATCATCCTGTTGTAAGGATGTAGTTGGTACGGATATGTTTTCAGCTAATGAGCGTCCTATACTCGCGAAATAAGTGTTGACTTCATTAACAGAACGTTTGGGATCGGATGACGACAGAAGATCGGTTGCAAGTGTTTTTTGTTTTGTTGTGTTGGTAATGGTTTTTATTGCTTCCCATAACTTTTTATTATTGCTTTGTGCGTTATTAATAAGATCTTTATCGTAGTTACGTTTAGCAGTTTTGAGCAACATGGAACAGTAATTTCTGAACCTTTTAAATGTTAATTTTAGGATCTCGTTTTCTGGAGATTTCTTTAATTTTATATGCAGGTTATCACGATTTCGGAGACATCTTAAGAGCCCTGGAGTCATCCATGGCTTTCTCAGCCGTTTTCGATATGGCCCAACTTTCAGGATCATGTTTTGTTGTATAATTACATTTAGTGTACTGATAAAGAAGTTGGTAGCTTCATTAACATTATGGAGACTGTATAGCGGACTGAAATCGAATTGATCGAGCATTATTTCAATTTTAGCGTAATCGAGAACTTTTGAAGTTTTACTATTTAATGAGAGAGTATTGAGGGGCTTAGAAAGTTGTATGAAAAACATTGTTGTCTGTAAGCTAAACAGTTGCGGTGTCCCTTAAATTACTTTTTACCCCAAAAAAGGATGCACGGTTTCTGCAGAATTGGCCACGGATACGAAAATGTGCGGAAAAAGCTAAGCAGGTTCAATTTTATCTTAGTAGGTAATATTATAAATGCGAAAGTTTGTTTAGAAATTGTCTGGACATAAAGTGGCGATATAATTGAATTTAAAGTGTTCAAGAAGTAAAATATCACAACACACGCAATTCAGATCCTCGGACAGTTGAACTCCATATTCGATATTTAGCGTTGTGCATTTAACGTCATTTTTTGAATGGCGGTGTTAAGATTCTCTGCGGCTGAATGACCCTAGAAAAAAATTGGTGGGTAGGTAGGGTAAAGTTTGGATAGAGGGATGGATGTTTGGTAGGCAGGTACTCAATCAAGCCAGAAAGGCTGAACAGATCTAAATGAAATTTGGCACAGAGATAGATTATAATCTGGAGTAGCACATAGGCTTCTTATCCCGGTATTATAACATTTTTCACACGGGCGAAGTCGCTGGCAGAAGCTAGTAAAAAAAATTCTTCTTCATCTTCGTGTCGATGATGCCTTCTTGTTTAAATTTTCTTCAAGCAGTACTCTGCCACGTCGATAACCTTAGCGCTGGCCTCGCAAAGGTCTTGCATGGTGCAGGTGTTTTTGCATAAGGAGCAGACCAGGAGATGGGGCATTGTCTGTGGAGTGGTTCCGCAATCACATTGTGGCTGAACGGAGTATCCCCATCTGACTAGTTTATGCCTACAGCGGACCACCTGACTTCGTAGCTGGTGTAGATATTTCTAGGTACGAGTCCGTGAATAGTCCTGTCGTACTGTATAGATCAGAATGTTGGCCTGTGAAAAAGATGGATGAAAAGGGAGTGCATGGAGCAGAGATGAGAATGTTGAGATGGATGTGCGGAGTGACGAGAATGGATAAAGTGAGAAATGAGTATATTAGAGGAAGTTTGAAAGTGGCGCCAGTGACAGAAAAGTTGAAAGGAAAC
Organism: Orthosia incerta; assembly: GCA_948252205.1. Lineage (NCBI taxonomy): Eukaryota > Metazoa > Arthropoda > Insecta > Lepidoptera > Noctuidae > Orthosia > Orthosia incerta. The sequence goes on along the minus strand of OX411744.1, from coordinate 8,919,077 downwards.
CGTTTGTCCTGATATGTTCATGTGATGAGGAGGGATGAAACGCATGTTACTAAAAGAGTTATGAATATAAATGTGGATGGATGGAGAGGGAGGGGGGGGGACAAAGAAAGTCAAAAGAAAGTCCATCCATCTTGGACTATGTGAGGAGTGATATGAAAGAAAAGGGAGTCAGTGATAGCGTGACGGGGGACAGGACGGTATGGAAGAAGAAAACGTGTTGCGCCGACCCCAAGTGACATGGGACAAGGGCAGGAAGATGATGAGGTGGGCCATGGCAGTTTATGGCCCGCTGGGAGCTTTTCTGCAGGCTCAAGAAAGACAGTAGGAGGGGGTATTTGAGGAGCCACAGTTTCTTGATAATAATAAAGAAAACATTTTATTCAAGGGCACGGGCACACCTCAAGTTAAATTAACAGTATTTTCGTTTTTATCGTTAATCGGATAATTTTATGTGTTGCAAACCGGATAGTGAGTCATCCACAGATATCGGCCCTATTACCTACTCGACTAGGGAATAATAATTATGATAATAAGTTGTATTTTATTGTATACCTATCTTTTTACAATAAATTGATTAAATCATAAATATGTATAATGAATTTGAACCTGATGACATAGTTAGCAGATAAAATAGTTATTGTTTATTTTATAATTTTAATTATGAAACGAGACAAGTTACTCGTATCTACTATTCTTATAAAGGTTTTTAATATGAGTTTAGTAATATGAGTGATCTATGTATTTAAATAAGTCTATCAAAAAAAAATGAAATGACGAATTAACGTCAGTTATTAAAATTAAATTATTAATTGGCTTGCATTTAATTTGATAAAATATATATAAGTTCAAATACAAAGACATAAAAAAAAACACACCGCTCCTTCCACACGCCACAGTAAACAATTATATATTCATTTAATTTAAACCGTGAAAATCTAATCAAATAAATAATAATAAAAGTAGAACAGTCTGCAGTTCGTTATTAAAAGCTAGTGATGTGATAAGCGCAGTGAAAAATATTTAATATAACTCGCGTGTTCCGACTTCCACCACAACACGCCGACCATCCGACCGACATACTCGTGTATCGATACTCTAATTGTGTTCCATTAGAGGTGCTACTCATTCCGTATTTGAATTTGAAAATAGAATCTTTAGTGAACGTGTCAATATGATGAGAATAATATTCCTAGTGATGGTATCCTTGGCTTGCAGTTATGGTACGTATTTTTTTTTTACTTTTTTCATTTTAAATTAAATACATTTGAAATTTTACAAGGTTGGTGTGAAACTCCACTCATTATTAAATTATAATTAAAAAGTACTTAGCTACAGTTTTAGTTAACTATGCGGTTCGTTAACGACTAAACAAGTTATACTTTTGTTCCGTATTTATTTTACGACGGTTTCCATGAAAACGTGTTTGTCATAGTCGGTCATACACCATTGTTTTGATAAGGAAATATTTCATCGATGCAGAAATGTAATCCTTCAAATAGGACCTGTTCAATACAACTTGATTTTTCATCACAATTAAAATTTTTGTACAGGCATTAGGTACGTATCAATCAAAGACACGATATGTGCAAAAATGGTTTTATGAGAAGAAAAAAAAATCGGCTGTCCTGTATATTTTTGTTCAAGTTACTCGTCAAAATGAAGTAACCATCGATATTATTTTTTTAATTTTGGAAGGTAAAATAATATATATTTTTCTTACAAACGATAATATACCTACGATCTAATGACCAGCGTCTAAATGCAATTTATTTAATAATACACAAACTGGCAATAACATAAGTGTAAACATTGCGTCAGGTCAAGATGCATTACGTCAGGTATATAAAAGGTACCATGTTTGTCCATAATACATACTTCTCACAGCCATATTTTGAAGAGGATCTTGATAGACGTGTAGCCGATTTGAGTAAACAAATATTTTTCCATTTGGTGAAATATTCCTTACGATAAAAAGTTTATTGTACCATTTAAAAGTTTATAAAATTGCGATAAGGTCAGGGTCATGCTAAAATGCATTTCTGACTACATTCCTCGCTCTGTTTTATTAATAAATACATCTGACTAAAAATAAAGAAAAAAGAAAAAAAAAACTATGTAGTGTGACTATTAATTCACAAAGAGCGAGGCAAATGCAATTATGTAGATACTTTAATTAAATCTACGGGCGCGTAACTAAGGTTTGAATAGCGTATTTAAGGCCGTACCCTGACCAAAATAATCAGCATGAGATATGAGCATTCCTATTGGCCTAGCGGCACTAGCGGCGCATGAATTACGGTAGTGAATACGCCCAGATTTTAGAATAAAATCTTTATAAAATCTAATATTGGTCTTTTGAAAAAAATAAAACTTACAAAATGTTCGTTATCAAATTGTCTATCCATTAGTGTTAGTATAAAAAATAATTAATAAACACTTTACGAGGAGATGCATGCTTTCAATCATTATTTCACATTTTTATGGTTTTGTTGGAAGGAGATTATTGACACATAACCCATTTAAAAAAAAAGTATACTACAATTTTAGAATCAACACTATGTAGAAATTTAATGTATTTTTAATAATTGATATTTATTTTTAAATAAAGAGTAGATAGCTCTTAAAAACTGCACAAAATTCGACTAGCGCGGCGTTTTGCTCGGGGAGGCGCCTTAATATAAATTGCCGTTGTTTATAATTATTAAATAATAATATTGTCAATAAATTTCTCCACTGCAGGCTAGACTATAGGTACATTTCACTCATAGAAAAGCACAAATAAATATGAGAAAATTGTCGAAGCGGTCGGTTTGAGATTGAGATTGCAATTTGACTATTGTTACGGTCAGGAATTAAACAAGTTTAAAACACACCTACCAATGCTAGAAGGTTACTGTTTATTGAGCTTTTATTTTAGCACTAGACTGAGTAGATGGGTATAGGTAATGACGAGTTGTTTCTTTTTTTAACATCATGATTTTTTAATATCCGGGTATAGGATGCAACATAAGTTCACAGGTCATAAAGTTTATTCTCACATACAATTAATTTACGTTGCCATAAATCGTACAAATGCTACTGTTTCCCTGTCTCTAGAATGTCTAATTTCCCAAAAATCCCTCTTTAAATTCGAAATGTAACTTCATAACTTGTCATTTGTATTCAAGTCCTTAACTCTTGACTTAAGGAAATTATAAATAGGCTACTTTGACTTGCTTTTAAGTTATTGCTGCCAAGTCCTGTTAAGTAGGTACTTAATCTTCTTGTAATTGCTTCTAAACAAACTTTGATGATACGGCTTACGTGAGATTATAGTAATAAGTCGCTTTTTTCTTTTTAGAACTCGGTAGCCAAATGGCAACATCGGAGACCTTATAATTTTGTCCTTTCCGTCTATCACAGTTGTTCACATCCATTTTTCTCAGATACTAATAGGCACTTTATCGTTACTTAAAAGGGATGTGCATTTTTGCACTGGTAAACAATGGTGTTGTAAAATCACGAAAAAAAATAAAGAAACCATTACATATATATAGGGCACACCCTATATATATAATGATATTGGGGATGATTTAGCAAGCTGCTTGTATGAAAATCATCAACAAACCAAACATCTAATCTACTAAGGAGTCGAAACATATCTATTTATCTAATACCTTTCAACGAGCAATTCTTGTATATATGTATATATATAATCTGAAACTCGGAAACGGCTCCAACGATTGTCATGAAATTTAGTATGCAAGGGGTTTCGGGGGTGATAAATTGATCCAGCTAGGTTTCATTTAATACCTTTAAACGAGCAATTCTTGTATATATGTATATATATAATCTTAAACTCGAAAACGGCTCCAATGTTTTTCATGAAATTTAGTATTCATTTTTAGAAAACGTCGTTTTCTCTATTTCCACCCTAGCAGAGCTCGGTCGCCCAGGTACTACTATAGTATGCTTTATTTTTGCTATTATCACTGTCTAATTCCTTGTAGGTATTATTTTCTCCATGTTATCCAAGTAAGCCTTAGTATAAAACAAGTACTTCTTTAAGTGACAAATTCACCATACTAATAGATATATATATTCTTTTATGTAATATTAGTGTAGTATTAGTGAATAAGTCGTTGGAGTACCATACATATAAAAACTAAAAAAAAGTAGCACAAAATACTTAAGGCGATATATACACCCCAATGCTAACGCAGTACTGGCCGTGCGCCTGCTCGATGCCAAAATATCAAAATTGAACCTCCTTTTGAACAGTTTTGTTTGCAAAATATTATTTGATTTACATATACTATGTTAGTTATGAAGAAATACCAGCCATCAATTTTTCTGTGTAAAAATATTTTTAAACATCCAAGTCGTTTTGGAGGAGTTTCCAAAAGTTGCGAAAATTATTGTGTTGTTAATTATTTTTTTAAAGCAAAACTATTAGTTACACGTAAAAACCTTGTGTTCAAAATTATGTACATGAATCAGTAATAAACATATATTTTTTTCAAACCTTTTAACCTAGCCGTTACTGAGCAGTATGCTTTAGAAAGTTGCCGTTTTACGGCACTAAAGCGTATGTAGGCCCTTAATGTAGACGACGCTATGGGCACCCTTTACAGTGGATATGCTTTTATTACCTATGAGTAAACTGTCAGTATGGTATTGATAAGCGTTCGATGCACTCGATAATTTTATTGATTTCCTCTTGAAGTAACCTTCACTCGATTCATTAAGCTACGAAACTCTTACTGAAATAAGGAAAATTTCAGTAAGAGTCAAATGAAAACCATTGAAGATGTTATTATTAGTTTATTGTTATGGGTTCACTACTTCACTGTGATTGAGGAAGATTCCTTTTATCAAACAAACACAATTCAAGTACTTCTCAGGCTAACTGATGATTTTTTTATTGAGTAATGCTATCAGATGTTTTAAGGACTTTACCCTTGAAACTATTAAGCCTATTGTTGATCGAATAAATTGGCTCGAAGGTAACATTTTGACATTGCCTTAACCGCCAATGAGCCCTTTGATTTATATTTTTGCCATTCGTTTAGCGCTCACAGACATATTTTTTTTTAATCTTTATTTATTTAGAGGCTTTTACCTTACAAAGGTACGTCAGCCTCATCGTACCCTTATCCAACTAATTTAACACGTAATTATAATATTATAAAACAAATATATTATTGCGTAAGCGAGGGAGATAGTGATGCAGCAACCATTGCATAAATCAGTTTCGCTTCTCCCGAATTAGGTATAGATAATATTCTAATGAAAGTCCCAACATCATAAATATTAAGTTTTAACGCCCGCATCACTATCTCCCTCTCTCTTCTGTTCTTTTCACATTCCAGCAGCAAATGTTGGACATCTTCGATTTTATTACAGACTTGGCAATTAGGGGAATCGACTTTTTTCATTAGGTATCCAAATTTCCTGGATGGAAAATGACCTGAACGCAACCTATGTGCCATAACGACATACGACCTCTTTGTATAACTTTCAGCGAACCAAGGGATTCGAGGAGGCTCACTTTACATAGTCTTATACCATATGCCTTTTTCTTTAGACTTCCTGTCAAAATACTCTTTAAAACGATTGTAGCATATGTTCTTGTAATAGCTGAGTATTTCTCACAGACATAAATCTTACTAGATGAACGGATCTGGATAAAATTTGGCACAGAGATAGATTATAGTCAGGAAAAGGACATAGGATACTTTTTATCCCGGGAATGATCCCTTGGGATCATTTGGGATCAATTGGAAGCCGCTGGCAGAGCTAGTCACTTATAATAAGCATCCAACCCTTAGCGTAAAGCAATTTTAAAGCATGAAACCAAAATTATATCGGATTAATGGTAATATTTCATCTGCACCTTAAACAGTCAAAGGTGCTTATATGCCATAGACTGTGACGAAAAGCTTGATTAAATAGATTCTTTGGTCACACTTGGGGCGAATTTTAATATCATTTTTGCAGTCGTAAAGGATCTGTTACACCACTTATCCTGATCAGATCAATTAACTGAATTATTTTAAAACTAGCTTCTGCCAGCGGCTTTGCCCACGTGAAAAGTTTTTTACCATCCCAAGGGAACATGTCAACATTATGCCGGGATAAAAAGTAAACCATGTGCTATTCCAGACTATAATCTATCTCTGTGCCAAATTTCATACAAATCCGTTCAGCCGTTCTGGCGTGATTGAGTAATAAAACTACATCCACACACACACACATCTATAAAAAAAACACATTTATAATATTACTAGCTCCTGCCAGCGGCTTTGCCCGCGTGAATGTCGAAAATTATCCCAAGGGAACATATGCCCGGGATAAAAAAGTACCCTATGTGTTATTCCAGACTATAATCTATCTCTGTGACAAACTTCATCCTTATCCGTCCAGCCGTTTGAGCGTGAAGAAGTAACAAACATACACACTCATATACTTTCGCCTTTATAATATTAGTGAGATGAGATAGTGAGATGTATATATAAATATAAGTAAGATTAGTGATATAAATAATATTAGTAAGATAGTAAGATAAGAACAGTGGTGGCCCAGTGGTAACGGCCCCGACTTACATGTCGTAAGTCGAGGGTTCGAAACCCGGCAGGCACATTACTTTGTGTATATTGTTTCATCACCACTGTTCTAAAAACGGTTTAGTTAAATATCGTAAGTAAACCGGCATGACCTAGAACCAAAAATTCGAAGACATATGACATCCACCAACCTGCATTAGGCCCGTGTGGTCGATTAAGGCCCACTCCCTCTCTCACAGATGTGTGTCCCAGCAGTGGGAACAGGGAATATTAAAAGGCTGACGATGAGTTAGATAAGATGAGCCAGACGTTAGTGCTAATCTGTAACTATTTATTTATTTTAAAAACAGAACACATCTTTTTTTTTGCTTTGGATCCGGATTGCTTTTAATAAAATGCTCCTGTAAATTTATTCGTGAAGGATCGGTTACTCCACTGATCCTGATCAGATCGATTCTCTCAATAATTTGCAATTAGCTAGGCACTAGTGTCAAATAAATTATTGTTTTTATATTTTTGCTTTGGGTCCGAATGCATTTTTTAATCTTTATAAATCTTATAAACGTCAAATTGCTTTTAATAACATCCTCCTGTCATTTTTTAGGGTTCCGTACCCAAAGGGTAAAAACGGGACCCTATTACTGTCCGTCTGTCACCAGGCTGTATCTCATGAACGCTGATAGCTAGAAAGTTGAAATTTTCACAGATGATGTATTTCTGGAGCCGCTCTAACAACAAATACTAAAAACAGAATAAAATAAATATTAAAGTGGTGCTCCCATTAAACAAATGTGACACTTTTGCCGTTTTTTGCGATAATGGTACGGAACCCTTCGTGCATGAGTCCGACTTGCACTTGGCCGGTTTTTCTTGTTTAATATTACCGCTTGAACCAAACCGCTGCGCTGGGGGCGACAAGATTCGGTGATAAAAAATCACAAATCAACTGCTTAAAAATTAATAAAGATGAGCTCATTATTCAGAATTAGTTGACAGATTTATTAAGCTTTCACATAAAAACTGTTTAAATAAGCAAATACATCATTGACGATGTCTTTCTTATTAGCAATAACTTATAATAAACAATTCTATAGCGATAAAAGAAACGCCTGCAGGCTAGATCAGTTCACTAATTGCTGGTTTAGCATCATTTCTTGGGTATTTTTCTGTTTTACAAATGAATTACGATCTTTGTTCGTTTGTAACACTTTCATAATTCAAAGGATTTAGTTTAAAAGTATGTTCTTTATGACTGAAGACTTCGTTTTGGCGGTGAATTGAAATCTATTAAAATGCGTGGGAAAGATTCTTTTAAAATAATTAGTGGATTTTTAATGATGTGAGATCCAATTTACTTTGTTCTCTTGGACAATTATAGACAGCACCTACCTATTTTAAATATGACAATAATAACAATTGTGAAATATATTTTTTTGTTGTATCTTATAAATTATTATTTATAATTTAAATTTATTGTACCTATAATTAAAAATTTCTTAGGACTGGTTTTTCAATAGCCAAATAGCTTTTAGTTTATCATCATCATATCAGCCTTAAGACGTCAACTGCTGGGCATAGGCCTCCCCCAAGCATCACCACACTGATCGGTGCTATCATTCTGTGCGTCTCAAATCCAAAAAAAAAACAAGTCCAGAATCAAAATGGTTGTCTCAACCTAGCAACAACACGCAAATAAAAATATTTTAACATTTCATTTAAACTACTTAATCGAGAAACATTAATGATTATGAAGATGCTCATCTTTCCAACAGCGCCGGTTATTAAAAATAAAATAAAAGATACAAGTTTCTAGCAATTAACAAAACAAAGGAATGTCTGAATACTATAATAAACTTGTTTGTTGTCAAGTTACTACTTAGGTATACCTCAAGGAATGCTTTTAAAATAACCATAAATACGTATAAGAAAGTATGTTTGTAACTTGAGAATATATTGGCAATAACAAATTTATGAAGCAGAGTATTAATAAAATAATTTGAATAATATAACAACAAGGCTATTGACTTAATGCCTTGGAAGTTGGGTAGGCCTTTGGTGTGGGATGCAACATGTGTCGATACCCTTGCACCATCCCATATTCTTAGCACGGCGGGCTGTGCTGGTGCAGAAAACCTCAAACGGCGCAAATATAACAACCTTATTGGCAGTTATATGTTTGAGCCGTTTGGGGTTGAGACATCCATGGGGTCCGAATGCTCAACGAGTGTTTCGAGACATAAGTAAACAATTAGTCGACTGCTCACGCGATCACGTGACCAGAGGGCTGACCTTTTATTCAGCCAGAGAATCAGCATTGCCATTCAACGTGGCAATGCTGCCAGCGTTCTGGGCACGTTTCCTATTGACATCGATGTGGACAATTTTTTTTATGCGCAATGAGCCCTTTTCCCTCTCCCCTTTGTATGTAAGTTTGTTATTAGTTATAAGATTAGAAATATTCAGTTGATATATTATTTGCATTATATATAAAATAATCACATGACTATTTGTTTAAAAATAATGAATTGAGAAGCTCCTCCTTTAACCCAAATATGTACCTGTTTACCTTCTGAAAAGTAAAACACAGGTTAGTCAAAACATCTTGCAGAAAACACGAAAATTTTTACGGTGTATTTCACCTACTGTACTCAAAAACAAGCTTTATTGAAATATTGTGAAAGTAGGTAACATTCCTTACAACCGCGGGCCGTAATATCTGATGACAGCCGTATAGAACTTGTACCTAAAATTTGACCCTACACGTAGCAAAGGTGCACGTAGCATACATCCTTGATGACTACTTTCGTTGTTGTCAATTTAATAATAGAATAAAACACATTGCAGTAAGCAAATTTCATGAGGAAAGTCCAAAGAAAACTTTTACCATACGAAATTTGATTACAATTTGATAAACGTTGGAAAGCTCATCGATATATCTAATCTCACTTCTTAGATAAGTTATAATAATTTTCGATACTGTTCCTTTTTACCGTTTTACCCGACTGCCGAATGAATGCGTTTATCAGTATACGTATGTATGTATTTTTGTTCCTATGTGGCGTTCTAGAGACCAAACGCGTTGGCCGATTTTGATGATTCTTACATCAATCGATTCATCTTAACCTTGCGAGCGTCATGGGATTTAAAATTGGAAAATAGAAAAAAAGGCGAATTTTTGGCGCAATATTGTGGGGCCCCAATTTTTGCCGATATCATCTTGTGGGGTATAAAAATAAAGAGTTTTAAGAGGTGATTTCAGAAATATATAACATCAAATTAGGTACACTCAAACATTTAAGATGGTTGAGTGTACCTAATTAGAAAAAAAAGTTATAAATAAAAAAGTTAATTAAAAAAAGCGAACTAAAAAGACTTAAACAAGAAGAAAATCATGCTGTGCAGTCAAAAGCATCTGGTCTTGGTCAACCAGCTCACGAGTAGGTATCCTCCGACTGCTCAGCATGATTTTCTTCTTGTTTACGGATTTTTAGTTCGCTTCTTAAGGGTACACTAGTCGACGGCACGAACTATTTTGTGCGCGGGGTTAAAATGCATTTTATATCAACCGACAACATGTGCGGAAGAGATAGATGCTGTGATGAGCAGTAGGAAGGTAGTTCGCGTACGAATACACACTTTTGCAAATTTGTAGCGAAATGGATAATGATTTAGGACGAAACCGAGCGCGCGAAATTTTATAAACAGACCTTTGGCAGTCTAGATATCATGAAAAAACGACTAAATCTATCTGTTCAAAATAAAATTGTTTACATTTTTGAACTACTAATCTATCCCTGTATGGAGGCCGTTTTGCAATTTTCCGTCTTCTTATGATATTTATTCGCGCCCAAAAATTCGTTAAAATTAGTGTCGAAATGTGGAACTTTCAACGCTCATAATTTTCAAATATTTTCTTTTTTTACTTTTTTGCTTCCATACAGGGCACGGCACAGAGAGCGCCGACTGAATTTCCTTAGTAAAAAGTTATAATTCGAGGTTTGGCTCTCGTCTCCCCATCCAATATTGGACCAATTTAAAATATATTCCGTAAACTGAAAATTAAAGATATATACTATGTCCCTATGCTTGTGCGGGAGCGGTGTTAGAGCGGGGTCGTGTAAGTGAGCTACGACCTTAACTCTGTATGACGGTCTGTCTGTTACCTTTTCACTCTTAAACCTCTAAACCGATCTAGTTGATTCATGATTGGTATCGAAGTAGTTTGAGACCCGGGGACAACATAAGATAGTTTTTTCCCCGGCAATCATCCTTAAGGGGGTGGAAAGGGGGTTTGAAGGTTGTCCGGTGAACCAATGGTTTTTCAAGTAAAACAGCCTACACACGCATTATTGTGCGGTATAAAAAATAGACTTTTTGAAGTACTAATGCTACGCAGACGAAGTCACGGGCAAAAGCTAGTTATTTATATTTTATGTGTATGATTCTCAATTTCGAAATGCAAAATCTGAAGCAGACTAAATAAATTCCCCTGACGAGGAAAATAACCAATTGACATGATGTTTCTCACTATGTGCAAACCGCTAAGTGACAAGGTACATAAACTTCTTAGAAGTCGCAGTACACATCGAAAATTGGCAAAAATATATAACTAGGTACACGTAAGATGACGGAATCGTCCCATTGAAGACTGTTAAGTGATACCTATGTGATAACATCTATCCTGGTTTGGAAGTCGTTGAACTTTCTGTAGATGGAACAATTTCACACTTGACTTGTCACCCATTATCTATTCTTGCCACCATTTTTGGATCGATGGTTCGATTTAAGTGTTTGCTACGTCCCTAGCCTTTTCCTACTAACCGGATGCAGCTCAATACAATTTTACTCTATGAAAATATAAGTTAGATAAAATACGCACGTAGAATCAGAACGAATTTTGTTGAAACTTGGAACTTGGGTAGACCATGATCTGGATTGATGTCCTACATAGGATATTTTTGATCCCGGTAGTTACTAGTAAGTTCTGTTGGGATAATAAAAGCCTTTTCACATGGGTAAACGGCCACGGGAAGATCCATTATTAATTTCTTGCAGTGGTAAATCATCCAATGACTTCTTTCGCTTGTGTGTTTCTTGCGCCGTGTTCCTTCATTTGCTTGTGCTAGGGCCGCGGTAACTCTCTTTCAAATTTATAGATCCTAGTAACAATATAGCTTTGGTAGATAATTTAAAATCAATGTTAAGTTTATTGAGACGGAACTAGGCAGGGGTAACCCAAACTCAAGTAACGTTAATTTTCAGATTTATTGTTGAGATTCGCATAATATTACAATCAAATCTTTTCTATTTTATTACAACAATGTCAAATTTATTCATGTATTCAAAAGGGATTTATCTAAAAGGTGATAAATATTATAATAATTGAATTGCCAATAACTGTTACTTGCCTTAAGGCCGAAAACGCGTTTGGCAGGCGGCTCCTTGGCGCCTAGAGACTATATTATAGTGGCTGGCGAGCAGCAAGTTAGAGCAAACAAAATTCTTCTTATTTTCACTGCCACGACAGTCGTTCAAATTTGTTTGGCCGAAAAATTTTCCACTGCCGCAGCGTCCACGCTGGTGGCAGCGTATAGATCGCCGTGACTGCTTGTTTTGGGGACAGGAGGAACAGCACAGCTTGCTGTTGTTCCGTTGAGGAAGCCCCAACGCTGGCAACATACAAAAATGTCCCTAACTGGCCGTATTACGTGCTTGCATGGTGCATTCGCGACAGAGAAAAAATATGTGAAAAATGGTCATAGTTTCGTAGTCGCATTTTGGTGTCGCTTCTGTTTGTGTGAACACGCCACACCAAAAAAAATAATAGGCAAACCCAAGACCTAATTTCACAGCAGCATGTATCTATTTTTAAACGCATGACGAATATCTACAATTGTACATTATGCAGTATGCAACAGAATGGGTCGTTGTGACCTCTGTTTTGTTTAGTATTCACAAGAAAAATCTACCTGTGACTCATATCGTTATGAATGCATCGCGAATAGCAGTAAATTCAAACCCTGGGTTTACTATACTGAGAAGAAAATATTTACTTAGTAAATAACAATGACTTTGGGAGGTTGGCTGTCTTGGGAATTCGTAATGAGACTGGCTAATAGTAATGAATGGCTTCATTCTTCACACTGGTCAAATACCTTAGATTTCCAGGTCGGTCAATATACTATACCTACTCTGTTAAATAATTTAGCTAAGCAATTTTTATATGTATGTACAACACTTCAGCATATAGTGGTGCGTGCTTACCTGTAAAAATTGTTACCCACGAGAGACTATACTTTTAAATATTTCTTGTAATATTTTAAGTAACTTCTTCTTCTACTTCTTTTTTTTTCTTTTTAGAAACTTTTATTTTTTGGTTGCATCTTCTTGAACTGGAAGCAGATCTTAACAAACTTGTCCAAATTTCGCTTGATATTGTTCATGTATGTTGTGATGGTCAAATCATTACTAAAGTATAGTTCAAACTTCTTGGCCGCCCTGAAGTTGGCTACAATGGCTGCGCAGTTGTAAATCTCATACAAAAACAGAACCGTTTCGTGCCTCGCGCATCCGGTAAACCAACTTCAGGGCGGCCAAGAAGTTTGGCGAGGACTATAGTTGCTAATATTTATGAAACGGTTTTTTAAACAAAGCAAGGAAAAGACGAAACTAAACCAACTGTAGGTGTAGGTAGCATGATACAAACAATACCATAATATACCTTTGAAACCGCAAGAAACAATAAAGAAATAACAGTCGAGAATGAACAAAACACGAAATGATTCATCAATACAAACATCATTTTCTTTACAAAATAAATTTTCCACAATGACTGCGGTAATGAATAAGTTGCTAACGATCATTTCTGTCTCACGCAACAGGACATTAAAATGATAGATGAAGCGTTGACAGCTGCCATTTCATTCGATTAGAACCATTGAGGTATTAATGTACTACGCACATTAGAACGATGAAAAATGTATTCGTTATACAGAAGGAGATTAATGAAATAGTATAAAAAGCAAAACCCGACTGCTTTTTAAGCAGGTTTTGGATTTTTTTAACAAACTTTTTTTATTTACAACTTTTTAGTTAGTATTATATATTTTTGAAATCACCTCTTAAAACCCTTTATTTTGATACCCCACACGAGGGATTGGAAGAAATTTTTTTTCCACAAAATGGCGCCCAAAATACGCCGTTTTGGGTGCCATTTTGTGGGAGTTTTTTTTCAATTTCAATGTAGCCAGTGACACTCGCAGGGTTAAGACGAATCGATTGACGTAAGAATCATCAAAATCGGCCAACGCGTTTGGTCTCTAGAACGCCACATAGGAACAAACATACATACATACAGACATACATACATACAGACATACAGACATACATACATATATACAGACATACATACATACATAGACTGATAAACAAATTACCCACCTTCGGCAGTCGGGTAAATAGGCAACACACCTACACATAAGTCGCTTTCAAGTGACAATATGTAGCCGTGTAGGTGAGGAAAGATAATCATGCTCTAATGAAATAAATTGGCAGCTTCTTCATCTAATAGGTGCAGTACAAGGTATGTGGTGGGTACCATCATTAACTGAGAAGAGACAGATACGAAAATGAGAACTAAGAAAGTATTTTCAAAAATTCATACTTGAAGGACGGGACTGGTCAATTTGGTGACACCTGGGGAAGCCCTATGTCCAGCAGTGGACGTATTTCGGTTGAAATGATGATGATGACGATGGTGATAGGTACCCTAAAAGAGTTAGCTAAGTAATAGTTCGCATGGCAGTAACTCATTAATGACAATGGGAAATCTTTCAGGCAGACCACTTGTCCTGCAATAAAATTTATATTGTTTGAGGAGAACCGTTAACTGAAGTAATGCCTGAATTAACCTCTAACATCTCAAAAACAATCATAGGTATTTTCACACAAAAGAATTGCAGACTAGAATCTAAGTTATCTTAAAAATCTAAACTAAATTCGTCAGCATTCTAGACAGATACATTTTAACAATGCAAAAAAGAACATTGCTTTAATTACATGTTTTACTTTTTTACGTGTACCTCTCTCTCCTGTAGATTTTGATCGCCGACTTCCTTTTTCAGTACTAAGTCTAATTACTTTACAAAAACTAAAGTAGTAATTAGACTGTTATCCGGTACAGCAAACATCCGGTGATTTGATGCTAATTCCCTTTATTCTATGCCTATTTTTTGTTTATATATCAAAGAGTACTGTTAGAATCAAAATTGAGCAGTGATCGTCGTCTGCAGCAAGTTTACCTAATAAATTCAATTTATAACAAATAATAATCTAAAATTTACATAATATAATATACTTAATTAACAATAACTACCTATAAATACACTTAAATAAAAATAAAATTAAACTACGAACGCGTATAAAAGGGCAGGGGTCATAGGGCGGGGGTCAGGGGTCATTATTTCACAAATAATTACTTCAATGATTATACTGATTCTTTTTCATTTGAAATGGCATTCATTGAATTGGACATGACAACAATATACCCATCAAAGATACTGGCTTTCCATTAAGCATCATTTCATTATTGACTTAATGTTTATGAGATATTTTATGTACCATATTAGTATCTTAAAATTTTACATCAATCATTTTATCTGACATTCAAAATCAAGTAATATGGTAACATGCACCCTTTAGTTATCCGTAACAATTAATAAACCTGCTATAATATACAACCTTCTTATTTTAAACCTTAATAAAGCGTGCCAAAAAGACCCAGAATTCTATAAATATTATTTTATAGCCCTGAACTGTTATTATCAACATGGTTCATATATACTATTCTAGAACGATTAACTACGCTTTTCTTTTCAATTCTACACGTAAATACGTGAGTTGCGTCATTTCATGTGTTCATGTAGCCTTCGTCATTGTGTCAGGTATTAGTTGCATTTGGCTCTACTGCCCACTTCACACCTGTGTCTACGGAATCCATTGATTTTAGTACATTAGTCGCTGCTTAGGCGTTCACTTACTTCAGGTTCGATATTTCCTCTTAAAATTTCTCTATTGTTATTATTACATTTTATTTTTTGTTCCTCAATCTTGATTCAGCAGTGTATATAGTGTTTTAAATTATAATTTGCATTTATTTCTAGCTTCGATAGTTCCGTTTTTTGTCATATAAAAAGATTATGTGAACTGGAAATTGATCGTCAAGTGCAAAATGATACGTCTTTATAATTGCATCATCTCAATACAACATTTACTCGAAAATTCTGCACCAGACACCGAATCATGTTTATTTTTATTAACAAAAGAATCTCTTTGCAAAATCATTTTCAACTGCGAAGTTGGTGCTGATGCTTTTCGCGAAATAATAAGACGTAATTAAATTCATAATTACTCAGTCCATAACAACATATTACATTACAGGGATTCCCGTCGATTAAATAATGATCTCAAGCTGATGTGATGCGCTTGAGTTTTTATACTAACCACAGTGCTAATGGATGCCCACGTTAAATGCTCTGACACGTTTAGTTATCTGTCAATAATTGAAGATATATCGACTTTTTATATGTGTACTCGTACAACCACGTGACTTGGGTACTAATGTTTAAAGTAGATGACTTACCAAATTAGCGTTTCAAATTGATGTATTGTTTTGAACTGTGATTCATGTTGAGTGGGTTTTCCCCATTCTGTTTAGTGTAGAAGACACTAAACAGAATGGGGAAAACCCATTTAGATTTTGATTGAAAGTAATCGTGTTTAAATATACCTATATGAAATCAATAAGCTGTTTTGTCATACAAAACCTGTTTTCTATAATTAAACATTGATTTCAACCTGCTAATTCAGTTAAATCCGAAAAAGGAACTATTCAACCCAATTTGCACATAATTTCCAAAATTACTCACTAATGAATAGTTAACCGATTCAATTATTAAAATTAATGGGTTCAAAATTGATTGACTCAGTGACTCCATTTTACTAAAATCAACAAATGACGTCAATTCAATTACTATGATTAGCATCGTAGGAGTATCTGTCCATATCTGGTGTTCTTTAATTTTGAATGTTTTGATTAATCCTTTTCACTTATTAATCATTTTCTGCCCACGCGCAGCTATTGTCAATGTCGGCGCCGAGACTATCTCTACCATCATCAATAATAACAATTATCTTTGTTTCCAGGTGAACCAAATTCACAAGGAGGTGGGGCATTCGCGTTCGTGGACTCATCAGGCAATAGGTACGGAGGTACATACGGCCTGAAGGACGGGAGGGTCGTCAGCAGAACTGGTGACGACTTCCCACCACAATTTGCCGATAACATACCGTTCCAAAACTTTGCGGATCCCGTATACCCACTCGAAGAAGACTTCGGCCAAGCCTATTTCGCGAATCTCGAGAATTTGCTCCAAGAGTAAGACCTAAAACGTGTCAGAAGCTGCACGCTTCCGGTGGAGGAAAGCCGTGTTTTAAGATGGTGAAGGGGTGCAAACGCAATTCGCAGTTCTTTATTTTATTTGTAGCTTTATGGTTAGGTGTCGCAAAAAATCGCAGTATTTGGCTTAGGCTTAGATAAGTAGGTTAAGAATAATCCTGCGTCAGATAAATGCGGGGCATGAACACCTGAGTAGTTTTTGTCAGAAGTTGCCCATGTTCCTCAAAAGCACTAACGAATAATTTTTCACCTCGTTTGTTGTATCCTTTTTTGACATAACAAACAAGGAGAAAAATTCTGACTCTGATTGTTGAAGGGATTGTTGAAACCCTAAAATAACAACATGTAGGTTTTCATGTGAGAATTGAAATAGAACATTTTTGTTTTGATTTGATTTAGAAATCAAATACGATTTAACAGTAGATACTATCCTTACCAGTTTTTCAACCCCTATTTTTGTCTGACGCTTAGAACAATACTTTTAATGACTAACTTGCATTTTATAGCGATAATAGCCCACACGGAGCCCGCGTAAAAAGGTAAACTTTTACACTGCATGTGCGTGGAGTGCCTTTATAATTGTTATAACTTTCCAGTGTTCCAATCAGACTAATACCGCTTTATCTTCTCTAGCGCTTCCATCAGCTGCATTGAACATAACATACTAAACCATTCAGTGTGATTGATTAACAATTTTGTGCTTACAGGGTGTTCAATCAGAACTTAGAGAGCCAGAAGCTAGCGTTCAACGCTGCAAGAAAAGCCTTCGACTTAACGTCCAACCAGGCTGGTGGCTACGCTGGTGGCTACGCTGGTGGCTACACTGGTGACTACTCAGGTGGCTATCCAGGTGGTTACTATCCAAATCCAAACATTGCCTCCAGGTTCCCAGCGTTCCCGGCGATACCAATGCCTCGACCAATGAATTTCGGAAATAGCGCTTTCGCCAGCGCGGCTGCAGGACCCGGCTATCAACATCACGTTGCCTCGATATACCCCGGCAATCCAGTAAGTTTTTACATTAAAATCTGTACAGAAAATCTTGCACGTGTTCGTCATATCTTTTTAATGATTAGATCACGAATTTTACCTTTAGTGCCTACCTGCGCATCCTGACTGTTTTTATGTTTATTTTTTCTTATTCTTATTTTCAACCTAGGACCATGTGAACAAATCATCTTTGCTTTGTTTTTCATTGTTAGTTAATGTTTTATTGTTTATTTAATCAATACCTTCTAACGGTTTATGATCATTAGATGTATTATGTACCTCTTCCATAATCTGAACACGAAAAAGTATTTCCCAATTGGATATTTTATTGTTTTTGAATTTAAAGTAAGGAGTTATTTAAATATTGGGTTTATATCGATGATTGCATAGCTATTTACTGACGTGGCCTTATCAGTCGTGACTAAACTGCACAAAAGTATAATTTCAATACCTGCATGGTTAATGTTGAATTCAATATAATATTCACTTTAAAATAAAGAGATGCAGTATTATAAACGCAGTACTTCCGTGATCAGGCGAAAATAATTTATAGAATTTTTCTTACTTTTGTTGGTTTGTCTATCACTTCAAAAATTCTTACCCTAACCTGCATAAAATATGTATAATATTTCAAAAGATATGTATTTATGCCGTAACATTCCAAGTCCTACATTATTATCATGAAAAGTTTAAACTTTAACGTTAACGTATCGTAAGACTTTAAAACTGAAACATTTTGCCTAACCACGAATTTAACAACTACTTAAACTTTCAGGGTAACCCTAACGTGGATCAAACAATAAACCACTTCGCCGACTCCTCAGCACCAAGTCGTGGTGGCTTCTACTCAGTATCCAGCAATTCATACGCTTCGTCATCCAACACAAATGGCAAGGAATTAAACAACAGGGGCGCTGAAACCGTGGTCAACGACAACGGAAAAGTAACCCATTATAAAGTACAATCTTAAACTGAAATAAACGATGTTTTGAAATGCCGTACTCATATGACATTTATTTTATAACATGGATATCATGATGATACAAAAGTTATTGAAGATGAGGGTTATCTTCAAAAGAATGAATAAAAATGTTAATAAATTATCCAAATTATAATTCTAGTATTTCGTTTTGTACCTCAACAAAACCAAAACTTTATGAATGTTATGATTACTTGAACTATTAAAAAAATATTTATAAATGAAGAAGTATCAATAAAATGATTATATGGTTCATGGCTGCTCATTTGCAGGTAGAGAAAAACTATTGTAATAAAAACACTGTACAATAATATTTTTCGATGTATCAATCGAGAGTGTTATTACAAGTTTTTGTTGATGACTCATCAAGACAAATTGTGATTGACTGTTATTGATATTTGATTAAGTTTTTACACGTTATTTTGTTCATCTTATCTTTTTCCTCATTGCAATGATGATCTCTAAGTAACTATTAAAGTAAACTGAGATAATTGAAATGTAAAACCACGCTTTTTGCACATTTACTTTGATAATATCAGCTTTAGTCTAGTTTTTACAAAAGTAACAAAAAATGGTTGATATACCTAGCAGACAGAAGCTGTAATTAAACCCAATCTTGCGCTTAGATAAATTAATAATAAAGAATGCTTAATTATTATAGATGAAGGAGAAGATATGGACTTAATAAAATTAACGAAAACATAAGCACTACCTAGCGAATACCTACTTGAAAACGTGCGCACAATTATGAACATCTCATTATTCCATGCCTTTCAACCTCTGAGTTCCGTCTCAAGGTCGCTGAGATAACATCTTCAAGTTTTTTCTGCACACTTACGGATACGGGATGAACAAAAACAATGACCGCAAACAAATTAGTTTAATTTCGCCAATTTGCCGTCCAACTTCAGCTTGGGAGTTGTTGTCTCGTAGATCCAAGAATTTCGCCTTTGTTGTGTACTTTGTGGGTCTTGTGGGCAACCTCTCATGCCATTTAACTCCCTACATTTCTTGCAATAGAACTCTTTGACGCCATCATCAGTTATCCTCCTATGGAACTTTCCAGGAGTCTGATAAGCTGGTCTGCTAATTTTCCAGCCTGTATTATATTCTGTTATTGGTATTTCTTGACTCATCCAGTTGATGTTATTGTAGAAACTTGAAGGCTTCCACTGCGAAGGGTTTGATATGTAGTTAGGGTATATATCGAATTCGTCTCGTACATTTCTATTGACAAATGTAGAATCAGGGTAGAATTGACCCCTAGTCCTTGTGTCTGGTGTTCTTATTTGTGTGGTTTCGACTGATTTGTATCCGTTGACTACGGGAACTTCTCCACTATCTTCTTTTGCTTGTTTGTTACCAATATTGTAAGGCAGTGTTCCTGGGTTATCTGAAAATGTTGAAATATGTGAAAATATTAGTTTACTTATGAGAGATTCCACCGTATTGGATTTGTACTATTTCATTGGTTCCGAGTAAACGGATGTGGCCGACTGCCGTTATAAATACTCCTTTAGGGTAGTTTTTTATTGGATTTTATATTTTTTTGTATTTTGACGTTGTAACCAAGTTACTAAAAAACAAGTAAAACAGAAAATTGAATTGGACGAAAAAATGTTTTATTTATAGAATTTATAGTCGTCCACATAGTTTTACTCGGAACCAATGAAATAGTACAAATCCAATACGGTGGAATCTCATGCCCTGAAACTTTTGGGGTATAACTAATGAACCTACATACAGATTTTACGTAAATAGACAGATAAATTAGCGGGCCATAGCACGCACCTAAATCCGTAAATGTCAACAGATAAGTAAGATAATCAGGTCAGTAGCATCAACCTTGTGCAGATAGTGATAATATTGCGTAATCCTGCTTGTTTTTCGATCAATGAGATCAATAAGCTCAACAAAAACATTCAGTGATGATTTAATGCTAGTGCTATGTTGAATTCTAATGGCCTCATTATCTGAAAGACCATCAGCAAGTTGGCTTGGGTCAGCCGGCCGGAAAATTACGCCTCCGTCCATTGCCCCACTCATACGCAAGAGGTACTGCATATTCTTTTAAAATGTACCTACCTACATTTATTTCTTCTACCTGTACTTGTTTCGTTTACCTGTATTTATATCTATATTCATAACCTGAGTTAGGCAGCTACGGATTTTCATTGTCTTTTTGGGCGACAGTATAAAAATATTTTTTTTTAAGTATCTGTTGTTCTGTGCTCTTGAAAATAATTTTAGCTGCTTTAAAATTTCCAACTACTAACAATACACAATAGTCATACCATCATTAGAACTATGTAGTCCTCTTCTGTTATTGTTTTTCAGTTTAGTTGACAGCACAATAGTGTGTTGCACTTCAACGTCTTCGTCTTCTATTTTGGTGGAGTTTGTGACAGAGGTTAGGACATCGTCGCCACCGAAGTCCATCTTTGTTGAGACAGCATCACTCCAACCGGCAAAGGCTGAAATTATAGTCAAAATGTTAATAAATGATATGAAGAAGTATTATTAACCATGCTCTGTGCTTGTATTGTTATTTTTTTTTTTTGAAACTGAAGATTTGGTTCTTCTGGTTCAGAAAAGAAAAGAGTAATAACTTTAGTACAATGAAAAACTACGTTTATTGATTTTGGTTTATTAATGTGATTTCCACCATTGATTTGATATGATACACACTTTTTCCATGAACATAAATGTCAGATGGCGGTCATTGCATTTTCATGATAACAGTGTTATCATATCATTCATTAAAGCCGTTTTCCAAGAAGTGATATCCATGAAAGCGATCAAAAAGCTTTATATAAATTGAACGAATACCGGATATATTTACATTCTGTAGACAGAAATTCGCCAAATATAGGTAATTTGAATGAAACCATATTTCCGAATCAAAATTGCCTATTAATCAAAGCCATTGGCCTTGCTCTTTAGACCTTTTATCATTGGGAAATTGCTCTCTATTGTCACTGGCTAAGTATATTTTCGTCCCAAGGCTTCGTTAATGTCAATGTCGATGATACCTTGAGCACAGAATAGATAATCCTTGGGCTTTTGTCTGTGCCTATACAACGTTTGCTTCCTCTTATGGTTTATTTTAAGCGTAATACGTTACCAAAAACCAGAATCTTTTACAATAAAAAAACAACGATTTCTGATGATTGAAAGATGGACAATTAATCATGGTGTGTTTTTTCTTAAAACAAAAACACATCGTGATATTATCCACGACCTACGGTCAGTAGTGGTCATCTTGCAAACCTGCACTTTGAGCCCAGGTAAGGAAAAAGATATAAACAAAGCAATTAAGATAAAGATCTAGTCCTAAGAGATCTAGTACCAATACAAAGGAAATGATTTACATGTGAGAAAGATGCTGTGACTAAGAAGGAAGTGAATAAAGAGATGACGGATGATTAAGATGTTAAGAAGAACGAAACGCAGGCCGAGCCTAAAAAGATTTGGATGAAAGGACAGCAGAATGATTGTGGCATGCGTGTATTTGTAGCCAGTTCTCATCCAAGATTTCATTTCACATGTGATCACAAATCGCATGTTTAAAATGCTAAAAGATAGGACAAGGCTACACAAAACCAAATTAGGAATGCAATCTAAAACAGGAGGATTCCGTAGCCATGGACAGTAAGATAATTTAATTTTAAAACTTGACACCCTATAAGCATTATAATAAATCAACAATTTCTTACCACAAACACTGAAGCAGAAATACAACAGCCCTGTCATCTTGTCACTTTACACTCAAACAATATGGCATCCTTCGCGTGCTACCGCCGTTTTATATAAACTATACAAAATTGCTCTAAATGATGTCGCAAAGGAAGCTGCACAATTACCTCCATGTCGATGCTATAAGAAACATAAGACACCTGTACAGTAATGATGGTAGGTACGGCTAATGTTGATTTGTCATGGTTTGGACACATGCAGTGTTTGTTTTATGCCAGTCACATGGCAAGGGGTAAAAAGACCCTCGGGCAAAGCAAAGAGTATGCAAGTCTATATAGCAGTAATGCTCGACAATGATAAGTCTAATAAGGTACGGTAGTTTCCTTTAATAGCCAATCTTCGCAGTACATAAATTACAGTCGCTAAGTGTGTTAAAGCATTATCTAAGAATAGATCTTAAGCTAAGATAGACCCGGTTCCTAGACACATACAATAACGAATCGTTTGTATGTTAATTTCTAACTGGTGGTAAAAAGTGTTATTTATAGCCAGATAAGTCCTATTGCATTAACTGATGTTATGGCTACTAGCTACATTTGTTATATTAAACAACAGTGTTGTAAAATACTGGGGCGATTCCTACGAAGGAATCGCCCGAATATTTTAGTTAGCCTTTTTTTTTGCTAAATTAAACGACAGATTAAATATATCTAAAACCAATTTAACCAAAAATAAAAATAACAAAAAGTCAACGTCACGTGGTGTTCCCAGGCGGTCACCCATCCAAGTACTGACCACGCCCGATGTTGCTTAACTTCGGTGATCGGACGAGAACCGGTGTTTTCAACGTAGTATGGACGTTGACGAATGTATTGACAGAAAACCTGTTCATTAGGCAGCTGCAATATACCATATGCCTATCATGGTTTATAAAATCGATATAGGATCATTATGACAATATAATTAGCGGCCAAGTAATATCATAATTCCTCAGCAAAATAAAGCAATTGAATTTATACAGCACCATGCAAGATCAAGTGTAATATTGAAGTCAGCGCCATCTATGAACTTCTTCATGAACTATTACAGTCAGGAAGAACAAATCTGTGCATAAACTTCAACGAGTTTAGGTAGATGGCGCTGATCCGAATGAAGCTATCAAGAAAAAGCAAAAAGATTTCGCCCAACGTGGGGCTCGAACCCACGACCCTGAGATTAAGAGTCTCATGCTCTACCGACTGAGCTAGCCGGGCTGGTGATGGCTAGAACGAAATTACTGTTTAGTCTCTAAAGTAAATAAATACGCGGTAATCTTTACAGTTTTTCTTTTTTTTTTAATATTATTAATATTAACACGCTTTTCTTGTATCTACGTATCAATGTAACGGAATCTTTGAACGTGATTTTCACCCACTTCAAAAAGTCGGCTTGATTTGAAACTTTGCACACTTATCAAGGACCGATGACAATGCAATAATTTAAATAGTTTGTCCCATTATCCTTACCAGGATCTTCAGGATCAGCGACTTTTAGTGCGAGCGAGTTCAATTGACCATTAAAGCGTGTTTTTTTTTGTTTTAAGAATTACAATTTATTTTACACTAGCTGTGCCCGCGGCTTCGCTCCCGTCATCTGCCCCACCCTACCCTACTTACCTTCCTCGCTAAAGTAAAATTTTTCTTTGCCTTCCTGCCTACCCTGAATACCTACATACTACATACCAATTTTTATTTCTAGTGTCATTCTTTCGCGTAAAATCTTAACACCGCGATTCAGAAAATGACTTTAAATGCACAACGCCATCTATCGAACAGCGAGTTCAACTGTCCGAGTAACTGGATTGCGTGTGCTGTGATAATTTTAGTTCTTGAACACTTTAAATTCATCTAACTTTTGATAGAGTGGACCGATTGCGATGAAACAAAAACTAAGTAATTCTTCAAGTTACGCACAATTTTTATGTATAAAAGTTATCTACATTGGTTTCGTACATTTCACGTAATGCGTGCACAAATAAACAGACAAAAATTCCAAAAATGCTGGAAATGGGTTCTGTTGGTTATCCTTTAACACCTTGGCTATTTTTTTTGGCATTTTTTCGATGTACAAAAAATATTTTTCTACAGATTTATTATATGTATATGTATTGATATTGATGATGATGATGATGATTGATTTATTCAATTCTATAAACATTGCAGCTTTAATGTTTTTGACGAAAGCTGAAACAAAACAACTTCTTCTTCTTCTTCGTCGTATCGATAATTCCTCAATTATATACGTTTTGACCAGAATTCAGCCACGGCAATAGCGTTTTCATTTGCCTCACAAATATCCTTCAGGGTGCAGGTGTTGTTGCACAGAGAGCAAGATAGAAGGTGAGGCATTGTTTGGGACGCAGCTACTCAGTCACACTGCGGGTCATTGGAGTACCCCCATCTAACTAAGTTGTGCCTGCAGCGACCCACTTGGCTTCGGAGTCGAAGATTTCCAGGTGGGCCATGGAAGTTGGTGGCCTGCAGGCAGCTTTTCTGCAGGCTCAACATAGTCAGTCGGAGGAGTATGTTTGAGGAGCCACAGTCTCTTCTTTGCCCCACCAGAACAGCTGTCATCAATTGATTTGGTTAACCTCAGAAAGCTTTTCCGACTCTTCAATCTGCCCCTTGGCTTGTCCACATTGTATAACGAGTGTCGTCTATCTGTCTCGTGCTTGTGTTTTTCGGAAGAACAGGCCACTTCTCTTCGGACCTCCGCAGGGGCTATTCCTGCGAGCGGGTACAGTGCTGCGAGTGGTGTGGGTTTTAGGCAGCCCGTAATTATCCTGCATGTCTCATTGAGGTCTACATCAACTTTTCGGGCATGGACGGATTGGTGCCAAAACACACACACACACAACACAACAAAACAACTATGACGGTATTATGTTTAGTGACGAATAAATGAAATAAAAACAGTCGCCAGCGTAATACACTTTATCTACACTCACAACGTAATGTTCCAATTATGAATTCAAAAAATATCAATACATATAATAAATCTGTAGAAAAATAATTTTTGTACATCTAAAAAAATTCAAAATTAAATAGCCAGGGTGTTAAAGGATAACCAACAGAACCCATTTCCAGCATTTTTGGATTTTTTTTTCTGTTTGTCTGTTTATTTGTGCACGCATCACGTGAAATGTACGAAACCGATGTAGATAACTTTTATACATAAAAATTGTGCGTAACTTGAAGAATTACTTAGTATTTGTTTCATCGCAATCGGTTCACTCTATCAAAAGTTAGATGAATTTAAAGTGTTCAAGAAGTAAAATTATCACAACACACGCAATCCAGTTACTCGGACAGTTGAACTCGCTTTTCGATAGATGGCGTTGTGCATTTAAAGTCATTTTCTGAATCGCGGTGTTAAGATTTTACGCGAAAGAATGACACTAGAAATAAAAATTGGTATGTAGTATGTAGGTATCTAGGGTAGGCAGGAAGGTAAGTAGGGTAGGGTGGGCAGATGACGGGAGCGAAGCCGCGGGCACAGCTAGTATTGCATAAACACGTACTTTATATTCGTGGATAGGTAAAATTAAAAAAAAAACCATTACAGTTCAACATTTTCCTTCGATTTTCAAACAACTGCATCATAAAATAACTTTTTCAATACAGTTGTTAAACATGGCGTACTTTCAGAGGCTATAATTATGATTCGAAAGTTAAATCTTACGCATAGGCATCTTTCTGTTACGCGGTCGTGACTTTTGTTTACGAGCTCGATCATTATGTCTGCAGTTTAGTTTTAAATTTATAAGTCAATTTATAAAAGTTTAGTAGCAAGGAGTTTTCAAACATAGAATAAAATGGGATAGATTTTCTAAGAGGAAAAATGAATGATTCCGTACGTTTTAGCATTGAATTCTCAAAAGTCTTATAAATGGATGTTTAATATATTTAATTACCAGTTTTAATTTAATTATTTTCACATCAACATTTGTCAAAAATCGAATAGGCTGTATAGCTGTATAGGCTGATATCGTTGTAAAAAAATAAGTCCAGTTGCAAAAACGCACCATAAGTCAATTTAAAAAAGTTTAGTAGCAAGGAGTTTTCATACATAGAATAAAATGGGATACGATTTTATACGAGGAAAAATTAATGATTCCGTACGTTTTAGCATTGAATTCTCAATATATTTTTTAAAGTTGTTTAATATGTTTAATTAACAGTTTTAAGTTAATTATTTTCACATTAACGTTTGTAAATAATCGAATAGGCTGTATAGGCTGTTTTCTTTGTAAAAAAATATGTCCAGTTGCAAAAACGCGCCATATTGAAAATTTTATTTTTTTGTGAATAAACAAATCTAATTCTTTGATTTGTTTTTACTGTTTCTCACAACTGTATTGAAAAACGTCGTGTGATACACGGGTGTATAGGTTATTGCAAACTCGTGTCATTAAAAACCCTCGCCTTCGGCTCGGGCTTGTCAATGACAGCTCGTTTGCAATAACCTACTTCCCACCCTTGTATCACAATGTACTATTTTTCTATTATGATACAGGACAAATCCAAGAAGTTAATCACTAAGGAGATTCCATCAATTATTTATATTTTTTGAAATGTCATTTTTATAGTACCTGATAAAAAAAAATGATTCCAATTTTAACTTGTCTGTAACAATGCCCGCTTTAGGCTTATTACGCACTGCCATTTTTATTTGCGCGAACTTTTGTCTCTTTCCACCTGTTCATAGAGCTCAAAATATTCGCGCGAATTATATTCGCGCTGCGATGCGGTGGATTCTGTTGCAAAACACGGTTTTCATGCGGTATTATTGCCGCACGATTTTTTACCGCAATTTAATGCGGTGATGTGCTGGGTTTTGGCGCCATTCATACGTTTTGCAGGTTTCGTTGTACTGAATTTCATGACTTTTTAAAATTCTTGCTTAAAATGTCTGATATTAGTAGAATGTGAAGAAAAATTGACGCCGCCAAATATTTATATGCGACGAAGGAAATTACTCATAATCTCTTACCAGCAAAGTCAAGATTATTATATGATGCATTTATCACGACTTTATGGCATGGAAAATGCAAAAAATAAGATTAAGTAGGTTCATTCCCAAAATGTATGAGTGTAGATAAAGTAGTGTATGAAACTGCACATAACTAGGTATTAAAACATTCGTGTGAATACTATCAAAAACCTCGCCTACGGCTCGGTTTTTAAACTCACACTCATGTTTTAATACCCCTTATTATGCAACAGTATCATAAACTACTATTTCATTACCTTACTTTTCGTGGTCGGTAGAAGCGCGTCATTGAAGGACTTTGGAGTCTGAGGAATTCTCCTTGAATCATTGTTCTATCTTTACAAGGCACCAGTTTGATTTGTGCCGAAGAGTTTTTTTCTGTGGTAGTCTACATCTACACTAATGTTATAAAGAGGAAAGATTTGTATTTTTGTATGTAACGAATAAACTTAAAAACTACTGGACTGATTTCAAAAATTCTTTCACCTATGGATTGGACATTATTCCGGAGTATTATATAGGCTATCACACATTTTCAAAGAAAATAGAGATCCTTATGAAAATTGCAATAATGTAACCCAAAGTAACAAAATATTGCCAATAAAAATCATAAGGTGGGTAGCCAGGTGGCAGGAAGGTAGGTAGCCAGTTTACGGGAGCGAAGCCGCGGGGGTCTGCTAGTGTCTATGTGTCTATATATAGCTGTTAAAAGTTACCTAATGTTTACCTATAGGTACCTACACGCTCACTCACCGTCCCCTTTATTTTTTGCCAACTTATTTGGAGTAGCCGTAACATGATTGTCTTCTTATTCCATACTTCCCCAAATCATCATATCTCAGTAGTCATCTAAACAGCGAAATCATCTTTCACACCGTCCATCGATTATTCCTTTGGTCGTCCTCTGTTCTTACAGCCAACCATAATCATAAGCTTCGCTTCCATAATTTTAAATACACGCAGTAAGCACGAAATTGTAATACCCAAATTCAGATTAACGAAAACTAGCAAGTCTTTTCTTATAAACAGCAGTATACTCTTTTATAACAAGTTGTCAAAGTCAGTTATAGAACTGACCGATGGAAAGTTCAAAAACTACATCAAACGTGTCCATATTAAAAAAGAATATTATAAAATCAAGGACTACTTCAGCTCCTTCTACGCATGCGGCTTCCCTGGTAACTCTTAAAGGGCACAAATATGTGGATGTCTCTAACTATTCTCAAATTCATTTTTTTTCTCTTTTAATTAGACTTTTTACAATGTTTTCCAATCATCTTTATAGCCCTTTGCTAAGAATAGTTACAGCACTGATAACAACATTTGTGCCACATGTTAAATTTAGTGTTGTTAGACTTTATTTTTATTTTTCCATTTTTTTTTTTTACCTTTGTATAGATTCTTTTGCCGATTGTTTTGTGAATGTGTGAACATTGTAGGCCTTCTAGATTTCTAGATGATTGTTAACATTTGATAACTTTTTATTTCGTTTTACATTTTTGTTGTTTGTTTTTTTAATTTCGTACGACTTATTGTTGGGCCTACGTTTTCCACCATATCAAAGTACTAATTCTGTAACATGGAAATATTGTAAACACAAACAAATTTTTATAAGAGTAACCATGGATTTTCTTGCCGGTTCTTATCCATAGGAAACGACTAACCCGAACCGTGCACCTTTTGACGACGTTTTATAAGTGATGTAAAATAAAAAAATTGATATTGTTTTTTGATTTTGCATCGCTTAGATCTTTTAATTTTAAAACTTATTGTGTAGATCCGAATTTAAGAAAAGTGTTTAGTACCCAGTGGCGGTCCTAGAGCGGTTCGAGTCCGTGCGAGCGGTGCGTCCGCATGGGGCGCCATCATAAAGGGGGTGCCGAAATCAAGCAATTAAAAAAAATGTAATAAAAAAATCTTTTTAAACAAGCCGTTTAGCTTACTATGCGTTGTCAACCAAACCAAACGTATTTGCAAAATTTCATCTTCATCGGTTGAGAATAACTGCTTTAAAATTCCGTTGCAAGATTTGAACCGAACCAAAATATATTGCAAGTTAATAAAAAGCTTGTAAAAATGCCCACAAAACCCGCTGGCATTACCTAATTGAACACGTAACGGCTATCAATAGCACTTGGAATCTTATTCGACCGGTACCTAATGGAAAGTAACCCACGAACCGTAAGTGTTTTCCTTGAAAAACTTAGCATATATGCAATATTTACCATTAAAGTATGTTAGCGAGGTACAGGTAAGTTGTGACGGTGTGGGCCCACTTCGCTGATTGCGAGCGCGCCATTTGCATCAGCCATATTGGTGTACTGTAGACACTGATAGTACACTTGGGTGGAGAAATAGCTGTGCACTTTTCCGGGCCTTCAGAGTTTTCTTTATGGACTTGTCTTTGTTTAAAGTTGAAGAAAAGAAAGCGGTTTATTCTTTTACAAATGACAAAAAAAATGGGTGGTTCTCAACTCGACATGTATATTTTTATGTATGACCACGCATAACTTTTTATAGAGTGGTCTGATTTCAATAATTATTTTCTTATTGGAAATAGTATAGTTACGTCAACATTGGTCCCATTTAAACTACAAAAATAATATCCCTCCCCAAAGGTAGAAAAAAAGAACGTTTTGATAATTTGGCCACTGGAAATTAAGTAAACTAAAAAGCAAAAAAACCTTATCAACAAAAAAAATATTTACGTAATAACGAACGAATAAAAAAAACATCTATCGATCTGTGTTCTGTATGTATTTTCTGTGTGTACATAAATAATAAAATAAAATTAAAATAAACTAAAAAGCAAAAAAACCATAACAACAAAAAAAATATTTACGAAATAACGAACGAATAAAAAAAAAATCTATCGATCTGTGTATGCGAATTTTCAACACCTTGAATAGTTTTGGAAATTCGCATACACAGATCGATAGATATTAATATAGCAACAAAAGTAAAAAATCGATCAAATGTTGCATTTTAGTTATACCACGGCAGTATTTCCCCAACTACAAAGGCTAAATTTATTTGTAGATATTGATTTACTTTTAGTAAAGTTAGATTCGGTGGGAATTATTATGCATAGCATCGCTTGAAATCCAAAATAAAATTTTAATGTCCTTCATATCCTTCAGGAAATTTATCTTAGTTTTTTATCAGCCCTTTCTTGTATCCATATTCGAATTAACCACTGTTGTAGACATTCGTCTACATATCATAACATGTAAACTAGAACAAATTTCCGTGTGCGTTTAAGCGTTTTTGCCATACCTATTATTGGAAACAAATATAGCAGCTCACAATGTTAGGACGCCCGACCCATTAATATTAATGCTAATTTTTACCCGTGGTGCTAGGCCACTGGGTTTATCCCAGTTGTAAACGACCCTTTGTGCCTATTGGCCTTGTTTGTTCTGTCTCCTGTGTGATATGGCGGGTAGTGGAAATTTGTATTTTTCCCTACTCCTCCGTTATTATTTTCTGATTAATTTCGTTGCGGGATCCAAAACAGTTAAATTTATTCTCCGGGACTTCGTCGAGCTTCATTGCCTCGGCGCTTTTCTGGTGGTCGTCACCATTCTGGCTTTCAGGAGTTGCAGAATGCCTCTATAAAAAAATAAAACATAACACATGATGCCTGAAATCCTCGAAGAGTTAGGTAGAGGGTCATCCGTACACCTAACCTAAAAATCCACCCGCATTTCGCCTGTTGTGACTACTGCATCGTCTGCATCTATTTCCCTTGCCGACTGTACCAGCGTACTGTACGAAACTAGCACAGCATCTTTGGTAATTTGAAAGCGTCACCCCCGTCCCACCCCCTGTTTACCATAAGAAAAACACAACTTTTCTTGCGGTTTCGCTTTCCATAATCATTGTAGGTACATACCTGTCGAACCTTGTGTATAGTAAACCTACCTGCTATGAATATATGGGTATTTTTATTTAGAGATTTTTGGGCGCACGGTTGGCGCAGTGGTTGAGCGATTGACTGCTGCGCTGCGTGTCGCGGGTTCGATTCCCGCACGGAACAAATATTTGTATGATCTACAAATAGTTGTTCCGGCTCTGGGTGTTTGTGTATGTGAAATTATATGTTTGTAAACGCACCCACGATACAGGAGAAATTCCTAGTGTAGGGCAAAGTTATTAAAAAAAAAAAAAAGTAAAAAAAAAAAAAAGATATGCCTGCGGAATTTTCGATTTCTTTAGAACTTTTGGGATCTATAGTAAGTATTCAAGAGAGAGTAGATCAAGAGCAGTATGGATTATTGGTAAGCTATCTTTTTGTTTATGTGGTGACGTCACAGATATTATTTTCTTATGAAAACCCTTTTCTCATTTTACTCTTAGGTTATGGATAAAAACCGGCCAAGTGCGAGTCGGACTCGCGCACGAAGGGTTCCGTACCATTATCGCAAAAAATTGATTGGCCAAAAAATCACGTTTGTTGTATGGGAGCTCTACTTAAATATTTATTTTATTCTGTTTTTAGTATTTGTTGTTATAGCGGCAACAGAAATACATCATCTGTGAAAGTTTCAACAGTCGGACAGACAGACAGACAAACAGACAGACGGATCGCGGAGTCTCAGTAATAGGGTCCCGTTTATACCCTTTGGGTACGGAACCCTACAAAGGTAGCTGCCAGCTATATTATTTCCTACAACAATAAGGGCGGTTACGAACTATAATTATCCGATCCGTGTCCGTGATTTGAGTTCCGAGTTCAAAATGTTCTGATTTATTGTGATAAATCTACTCTATACTCTCACAAATCTACTCTACTAATCTACTCTATCCGTCAAAATCTGTGGATTTTGACGGATAGAGTTGGGATGTAGTAGTGCGTAAGCTTCCCTGTAAGATGTACTACGGCTACTTCGGAACCAAAATTTCACGGACACGGATCGAATGTAGGTAGTGCGTAACCAGAGTAAGCCAGAGTGAAAAACACAATACCTATGTGCTTTTTTGACTGTATAATGGAACCTCTTTAATCAAATTAAACTACAATTAGTAGAAGTAGATACAGTACTACAGCAAAAAACCTAACTACTTGTAGTTAACCAAAGTTGGAACCTTAATCTTATCGTTGTTATAGGTCTCTAGCGATAATCATTTACAAATCATAGTAGTTTATTACAAAAAAAAAAATCCCCCATCGGAAAAAGATTCTAATCACCACTCAATCCCTCAACCCCTACCACACCATCAGCCTAGTCAAATAAGGCCCGTTTGACGTTTCAAGTTACTCTATATCTCAAATACTGCGCGCAATCCCCCCAGGAGGTACAACAGACTAACAGTCTTTGAGCTTTGAGCGCGCAATATCCACGGGCAAACATGTCCGTGTTCCTATCTGCCCGGAAGAGAGTTAGTTCTTTGTGGGTGTCTTTGTACATGCCAAGATATCATGACTGCTGAGACTTGGTGTTGTTTACGAAGACTGGGGAAACGGAATAAGTTTATTTGTAGATGGTTATTTAGATTATTGTAGGACATTTACTTAATTATCATTATTATGCGACAAAGACTATATTCTCCATTTTATGCGACCACTATCCTCAGAGTTTTTCAAGGGGATAGTTTTTACTGACTTCAAAAAAAAGGAGGAGGTTCTAAAATCGTCGGATTTTTTTTCCGTGTATATTTTCCGATTACTGAAAGACGATGGACTTATTTTGAAAATTCTTCTTTTGTTTAAAAGGGTATACTTTCCAAATGGTCCCATCTAGTCAGGATCTGATGATGGGATCTCATGGAAATCAAGGGAACTCCTCAAATATTATTGGCATACATAAAACAAAACACTACAAAGCGACAAATAACTTTCATTTCCGAAGTCGGTGTCGAAAAAAGAAAAACAGTATGAGTACCAAACCGATCGAAAGACCGACCGTAGGTACCGACTTTATTCGCTTTGTATTGTTTTGTTTTAGAAGTCGGTTTGATTTTTTTGTTAAAAAGGTTTTTTTAGTTCACCAAGATGTCGTTCTACAAAGTTCATTTTCAACTAGAACTTCTTAGGTAGCAAAAGAGCAAATAAGCACAAACGAATAAAAAACTTTGGCCACAATTCAAACACGGAACCTTCAAACAAATAGTTTCCAATTTATAACACAGAGTAAACTATTTAAAGTTTTGACAGCTGATCAGAGCGCGTTAGTTTATTAATAACTTTTTCATACTTTGCTAACAAGGCAAAAAATATCGGCATACACAAAGCACTGAGGAATTTATAGCATGCAAAATAACTGACTTGTATGAGTACGTACTTATTTAGGTACCTGGTTATCAAGCAGTCACGATTGAGACAAAAAACGGACACAATGTAAATTCAATAGGAGATAAACTGGCGGCTACTTCTGAGAGCATCGCTGTGCAGTCTCCATGGTTTGGGAATTAGATTGGACAATTCAAAAAGTGTGTTAGTTGAAAATTAATCGCTAACGTACTTACGATGTTATTCCTGACCTTTCACTTGTCTTTTAAAAGGTTTTAAATTCGAGATTTCAAGTTTTTCGTCCGACGAAGAACTTGAATGGAAGAATATGGTAGGTAATTATGATCTTTACGAGGAAATAGGGGCAGAGAGCGCCGACTGTCAAGAAAAGTCATAATTCGAGGTTTGGCTCTCGTCTCTTTTTTCCTCCAATATTGGATCAATTTAAAAGGTATTCCGTAAACTGAAAATTAAAGATATATACTATGTCCCTATGTTTTCCTTTTTGATGATACATTATCTTTAGTAGCACTAGAGCCCTCAAAAAATGCTCAAAATTTCGCTGTCAACAGAGGCTTGGTGTACAAATTTGACAAATATATATGAATAAAAAGAAAACATAGAAGCATAGTAAATATCTTACTTTTCCAGTTAATGGAATGTCTTTTAAATTTGTCCAATATTGGAAGAGGAAATAGACGTGAGCCAAACCTCGAATAATGATTTTAATTAAGAAATTCAGTCAACGCTCTCTGCCCCTATTGCCTCTTAAAGGTGAGTTTTCCGAATCTGTGAAAAGCTATGAGTATGAAATATTCTACAACAATGTTGGCACTGACAGCTCTTAAAAACGCTGTATAAATGTGCTGTACATTATTAAAATTCACCCTAAATGAAGTATCGGGTTTAATACAAAGACAACGCTTTAAAATCAAACAATAGCATCGAATAACTCAAGAAAAATATATTAAAATACAAGTAATACGGCAATCAATTTACTTACTGTCTGAACATTGAAACTGGAAACTGCCGGTAATAAGGCTTCCGCCATTAATTGAAATATGACAGGAGGGGTAGGTACACCCAAACCACAGCGGTTCGGGAAGACACGGTGATAATATACGTAGTAAATTATAATTAGTTCACAGGTGGCTGTGCTACCCATCACTTAAATATGATCCCCCAGTTACTGTACCCCTAGGTTCATGCAGTATGTCGTCTTCAGATTCAGACTGAATAAGTAAAACAGCGTAATGACTTATTGTTTCAATGTTAGAATGATGTTTGTTGAAGGGAAAGTTTTATCTTTTACTTGAACATACAAATAAAAATTATAAGACGTAAGTACCTAAGTAAATACTTGCACTGAAGCATCGGAGCATACATACGCCTGAAGTGGAATTGTAATAAAACGAAATGTAATAAATTTTTATAAGTACAGCTTTTCAGATAGCTTCACTCATCGATATATTAGTTTGCCTGGAGAAGAATTGCCGAATTAAATTCAGAGGTCTCGGTCTCAAGAGTTATATGATTGGAAAAGCTTTTGAAGAAATAACAAATTGGAGTTTATCAATATCCCAGCGATTGTAAAATGCTCTAGTGGGCACAAGATTTATATTTTTTGTTTTCTGATAAGCTTCTAATTTATTATCCTGTAGGTATTCTCTACCATTGTTTTTCTTTTCGCATAAAACTCAATGTTTTTCTCTATACATTACATTAGTCTTCCGGTGAAATTCAATTTTCTCAACACGAAATGTCATGTGAGTAATGGAAATGGGTATGGCTCGTTTTCCTACTGAATGACTTGTCATTTCCTTGTGTTTCTACGTCGTTGGTTTGGATGAAGAAATATCAACAATTAGGATTAAAAGATCAACGTATTTGGAGGACAATAGTTAGTTGTTTTTATGCAATTAATTTACATTCTTACACAGTTCATAAATTAGAGGCTGCAAGCAAGGCGTGTGCCAAAATTAAGAACTTTTATACAATTTTTAATGCACATCAGACAATGAATTTTCAAAAATTGTGCTCATCTTTGTAATATAAGGAAAACTTGTAATAAATTTATTTATTCCCCGACAGAGTATACATTTTCATAAACCAGCCTGTACTGAACATCTTCGCCATGTAAGAAAAGCTTGAGCAAAATTTCAAGCTTATGGACCCAGCTGTTGAGGCTGGCGTTGACGTGAAGATTTTTAAGGTGCCGTACCCAAATGGTAAAAACGGGACCCAATTACTAAGACTCCGCAGTCCGTCTGTCTGTATGTCTGTCACCAGGCTGTATCTCATGAACCGTGATAGCTAGACAGTTGAAATTTTCACAGATTATGTATTTCTGTTGCCGCTATAACAACAAATACTAAAAACAGAATAAAATAAATATTTAAGTAGGGCTCCGATACAACAAACGTGTTTTTTTTTGCCGTTTTTTGCGATAATGGTACGAAACCCTTCGTGCGCGAGTCCGACTCGCATTTGGCCGGTTTTTGGATTTTTTTAAAGTACCCAGATTTAAAAACTGCTTTAGCAAGCAACCAAAACTATTCTTGAAAACCATTTCAATAAGAAGCCAATTTAACCCTCTCATACTCAATATGGAGTGCTGTTTAAAACCAGTGACTCAATGATGACTAATCCTGCATAGCGAATACTCGTGCCCACCCTACTCGCGAAGAGGGCGGGTCAAATGTTATTCACTTATAACAAGTTACAAGTTATCTGTCAAGTTGAAAAGTAAGCTTGAAGCTTTGGACCGAATTTATTTAGTGGCCAGTGTATCTTGGGTTTTTAGATCTTCATTGCAAGGTGCTGTTCAAAATAAATGGCAAGAAGATTCGGTAATGCATCACCGCAGATTACGTCTTGTAATAAAATCACCTATGCAGAGGATCGACCTTTTAAGTAAGTACTATAAAGTGTAAAAATCTATGGAAGTAGAAGGTACTGACCGATTTACACATTGCTGAGTGCCATACTGGGCGCACGGTTGGCGTAGTGGTTGAGCGAATGACTGCTGCGCTGCGTGTCGCGGGTTCGATTCCCGCACGGAACAAATATTTGCATGACCTACAAATAGTTGTTCCTGCTCTGGGTGTTTGTGTATGTGAGTTTATGTTTGTAAACGCACCCACGATACAGTAAGAAATTCCTAGTGTGGGGCAACGTTTTTAATAAAAAAAATAAAAAAAACTTTTTCATCTTGGAAAAATGCACTGTCTGTGGGAACGTGATCGCGGGGGCGAAAACATGGTAAAATCACGTTATTTATAAATAAAACTACCTTTCAAAAACTCAAAGCTGAAAATATTTTCTCATTTATTATTTACAGCCTCAGCAGGGCAAGTCAAAATTTCAATACCCATTTCGCCACCGGTCAAGTTATTTCGGGCTGGACATTATATTGCCTTAGTGCTTAGATCATAGGCGGCAAAGCCTTTGATACTATTGAACAAGTACCCACCTACATTCATAGTGTGAGATAAGTATCAGCTACATTGTTACTGGCTGATATTTATGAGCAAATATTGGACGCCCGACACGTTATTAATTAAATTATCATTTTTTTATCTGACTGTTTTTTTCGGTACTTATCCAGCCTGAGAAATGTTTCGAAATTGTTGTGTTCATAACTTGAAATGGTTTTTGATCTGGAATTTCTCAGTAGAAGCCGACTACAGACTACTATTTCATGAGGCGTAGGTACCCTCCAGTACAGTAGTCTTTTACGCCTGGACAGGAATGGCCTGCGCCTGGTGACAGGGACCATCACGGGACACTGCTCACTTAACAAACACTTCCACATAATAGGCA
Organism: Orthosia incerta; assembly: GCA_948252205.1. Classification (NCBI taxonomy): domain Eukaryota; kingdom Metazoa; phylum Arthropoda; class Insecta; order Lepidoptera; family Noctuidae; genus Orthosia; species Orthosia incerta. The sequence continues at coordinate 8,881,326 of OX411744.1, read as the reverse complement.
TAACGGACAGTCCTCTGTGCAGGGCATGCATGGAAGCCGAGGAAACCGTCGCGCACGTTCTCTTTGAGTGCACAGGTGTCACACAGATAACTTCAGATAAGAACACGAACCCTCGGGTCACCCAGATCTTACACGGATGTATTTTGAGGAAACCAGGAGCTCTAATTGACTTCTGGAGGGAGGTGGGCTGGTTGGAATGACCACCCAACGGCCGCCATGGCCCACGTACAAAGGTCCATTTGAGGGACTAAGTGCGGAAACCAAACCTCCCTAACATAGTAACAGTAGCCACAGCGGATCTTTGTGTCTCTGAAGTTAGGCTCTGCAAACCATTGCGCAAGAAACAGCTGGTCCTCGAATATACTGCATGAGTAAGCGAGATAGGACGATGCGACAAACGTAAGCGAGTGAAAGAGGCAGTTATACAATGCTATCTTTTACTTCAACATTCACACAAAAACAGCTACTGCGCAGAGTCTTGCAGCCAACTTCAAAGACACAAATATCCACTGTGACACTAAAGCTGATTTTAAAATGAGATATCTATTCGGCTAGTAGTAATTAAAAAAAAAAATATGTCACATTTGACCATTTTCTTAATTTGATCTAAGAAAATTTTGAGTTTTATTTTAGTGTATTAATTTGTAAAGTCATGTCCACCACGAACAAAACACGACAATCGCACCAAAACCGCTGGGCGTATTTTAATGAAATTGTCACCATCTCAAAGATAATTTCATTGTCTACATTTTGATCTAAGGTTTTTTTTTTATTCATAAAATTATAAGGAAAGTACAAAAAGCTACAGAATTTGGGTTCGCGCGGGTGTGAAACGAGTGCGCGTTTTGTTCCTTCAAGGTCGTTGGCAACTGACGTCGTCAAATAAACATATAATTTGCAAAATATCAAATAATCTATATTGACATAATTTTTTTGAATATGCTTTAAGGTTATGCACCTCTTCATAAAGCTTTCGGAGATAGAATGCTGGCGCGATTTTATGTGCATTTTTGTGCTAATATACGCCACAATCGTTCTCATAGAGCTTAATTACAAATCATAAATTAACCGTTAAAATTGTACACTAAACATTTATTTAATAGGTCCCCCTGGCCCTAGTGTTGAATCCAATTAGTTTACCGTTCACTTAATTAAGCAAATCCTACTTTTACATATTGCGTTATAATAACATAAGTAAACCGCATAATCAAATAAAATTACCATCACCGTGAAGTCAATTAAATATTTAACATTCAATAAACGCAACGCAGTGTGAGGTCACCATCTTTACAAGTGGCTCGACGGACAATAACAAAGGTTAAATAAAAATATTATAAATAAAAGAAATCACTCACAAGTCTGGCCGACCACTTACGTTCGATAATCACGATCGTGTTTAGATAAAAAAGAAAAAGAAACAATAATAACAAAATAAACAAGGCCCGTAATCACCTCGTGTCAGACGAATGAGGTGTAGGGTGACCAAGCAGCGGTGCGGTGCTCTGGATTATAGTCACTGAAATACTTAGTAAGAAATTTTCACGACGTTATATTTTTAATTATTTCAGACGAACGAATTGACTATCTAGCCTTCTTGACCCTTGCAATTACAGTTACACGAATCGGATTTTTTTTATTGAATAGTTGATCATTGCCTGTGTAAGACCAGAGGCTGAGACAGAGGCAGACAAACCGTGATGCCATAAACAATGGCGATTGCCAAAATGTTTTGATCACAACGCGTTGCAACATTGCAGCGCTTGATTCCCAACAATTATTGAATTTTTTCCAATCTCTATCGCGATGGTTTTGTTGATAGAATTAAACTTGTCAAGCCTGAGCCTCAGGAACACTTATGACAGGTTTTATGAATTGATAAAAAACATATTAAACAAAAAAAAAAAACGGGTGAAATTGGTAAATAAATAATCGAAATCATCGCATTAAATTCCCTTTAATATTGTTTTTGATAAAAAACATGTAATTGCAAAATCCCTTCTTTAATGCGAAAATTTTGACAGGTTTTCAGGGTAAAGCAGAATTTGACAAATACTCAACATCTAATGCTTAATTGCATTGCAGAAATCGGGTGTATTATAGAATAACGTTGACGCCTAGCTCTACAAAGTGCCACGCCATCATCCATGTCACAGGTGAATCAAAACTGAAGTTATTCCCTTTCAAAAAAATGTTTGGTCACCGTACTTTTCACTTCAAACTCAAGTTCCGAGTTTCTTCATGACATGACATACGAGCGAGCGACGTCAAAAATACTTATTATATTTAATTTAAATTATTAAGTGTTTAAGCACTTATGATTTAGTAACTGTTAAGTTTTTAGTAACGACATTTTAAACTTCACGAGAACAGGATGACATATTTATTTATTGATCAATGATAAACTTTCTAATTACTATTTAAAGGTAAAGTAATGGCATCTGCATTCTGTGCCAATAAACACATTTTGTTTCTTCTTTCTATACTCTAAATCAAAAAATCCGACTGCTTAAAAAGCTAACTAAAAGACGTAAACATGAAGAAAATTATGCTGTGCAGTCGGAGGATACATCTGGTTTTAGTCAGCCAGCGTCCGAATATGTATCCTCCGACTGCACAGCATAATTTTCTTCTCGTTTACGTCCTTTAGTTCGCTTTTCAAGCAGTTGGATTTTTTGATTTTTGGACCTTTTTTATTTATAACTTTTTAGTTATCATTTTTTTCGAATTAGGTACATTTACACATATTATATTTTGAAATCAACTCTTGAAAACCTTTATTTTGATACCCCACACGATGGGTTTGGAAAAAAATATATAATTGGCCCCCCACAAAATGGCACCCAAAAGCCGCCATTTTTCTATTTTCCAATTTTAATGTAGCCAGTGACACTCGCAAGGTTAAGACGAATCGATTGGCGTATGAATAATCAAAATCGGCCAACGCGTTTGGTCTCTGGAACGCCACATAGGAACAAACATACATACATACATAGACTGATAAACACATTACCCCCCTTCGGCAGTCGGGTAAAAAGAAAATACTTAGAGTTCTATTTATCTATTCTATAAAATACTCGTAAATCATGACTACTTTTTTGTGTCAAAGACATTTTCAGAAAATCAGATGCATTAAAAACATACATTATGTACTTAGCTCCTGAAAAACTTTTTACCTACATAATTTCAACAATTTCCTTCAGTACTGAAAACTAATGTGCGCAGCCGTCACAAAACAAAGATGCCTTGAATAATTAAATAATGTCTAGGAAACAACCATTTATTTGAATCTCGTAACTTAAGACGATGGGGACTACCACCTGCGTCAAATGCACTTCTGTAAGTATACTACTCCTGTATATTACTAAACGGACTTTATCACTACAGTTTTAAGGTTGAATTTTGCTTGTAGAGTGGTTTGTTACAAAGTTGGTCAATAAGTTTGTAGAAGTCGTTGGTGTTTAGTTGATGCAACGTTAGCCGTGAAGTGTTATGGCAACCAGTCTTATGGTGCATAATAAAGGGGAGGACACCTGGGTCTAGTTATACTGTCACTTGGTCTAGCCAGCGCAGCAGCGCTGAGTGTAACTTGTTCTGGATACTTTCTGTTGAAAGCGATGCTGCAATCATATACTAGGGGAAGCTGCCCATCTCGTTACATACATAATATAATCAGCCATTTAACGTTCCCACTGCTGGGAAAACAGGACTCCTCTTTGTGAGAAGAATGTGCCTTAAGCATCACGCGGGCCCAGTGCGCTTTGGTGAATGTCACATGTATTCGAATTTTTGGTTTTAGGACATGTGGGTTTCCTCATGATGATTTCCTTAACCGTTTTAATGAAGCCGTGATGATATAATTTACATAAAGTAAAGTGCCTATCTGGGTTCGAACCCACGACCTGAAGCATGTACATGTTACCGACAGTATATCTCTGAAACATTATTTTAAATTGCTGTTAAATTTTACCAAAGATTACACAGAGTTAATAAACAAAAAGCATCAAATTATAAATTTAGCATTTTAACCCCTTCACTTCGTTTATTAGTGCAAATTTTGCTCATAATTAAAGCAAATTTTACATAAAATCGTCTAAAAGTCGCTTGAGCAAACAACTTTGGGTTGCTAGATATGAAAATTGCGGTTATCGTAAATTTTAATCATAATTTAAGGAGGGCGATGAAGAAATACGGCATAATAAGGAAGAATGAAGAAGTTGAGAGCCCGACAGGCTTTGGTTAGCAAAGAGGGTGAGAAGGTAACTGAAGAAAAATATTGTTATGCATTATGTCGGTCCGGGTACTGGGTTATTTATTATACAAGCTGCTGCTATTTTTTTTACGGGGATCTGAGTGAATTTTTGTTTACGTTCCCCTATTTATTTTTGTAACTGCGGTATCTTGAAATGCCACGTTTTGTTTCTGTTTTAAGGTGTCGAAAGCTTTTCTTAGGTTCCTTTAGACAGCGGTTAAAACTTCTGTTTTGTCAGACGACTGGCGATAAGCTAGCTAATAAATGTACTTACTTACTTAGTTGGCTAATTCACATAAATACTTAGGTCCTGAAACTAGTACAAATAAACTCAATTGAATGCTAAGTAAAGTTATACCGAACATAAACCTCGAAAAGTGTATTGTTAATGTTTAGTTAATGTTTGTTGTAACGCCGAATTAATTAATAAGAGAGTACGAGCTTTTTGTCCCTTAGTAGTGTCGACTATCAATAATCGGATATGACAAAGTATCTGTAAGATAAAGTACTTTCATTTACATTTCTTTCATAATTATAATACAAACTTACCGGCTCATTTCTGGCAATAACTTCTCCAATCACAAATTATATCTCACCATAATTTCCACAAACAAATACTCTATCTTCAATTCCTCATTACACCTCGTCGAACGAGCTGCGGAGGTTGCAATTTAAAATCTCTCCGTTCACTCGTTATCCGATATTGATCGGACAAAATTGCAAATTGCATTCCTCCTTCTTACCTGAAAATACGTTCCGACTAACGATCTTCTTAATTGAAACCTCTGTTAATTTAATTTTGGGTGTCTAGTGCGTTATTGTCTGGGCTTGAGTACTTGAAAATTAGCATATTGAAAAATAAAACGGTTTTTTGCTGATGTTTTGGTGGGCGTGCCACAAGGAAGCATACTATGCCCATTTCTATTCATGGCAATTGTTGACTGTACTATGTGTGTTATTTAACTAGATAGTAAGATCCAGAAACGAGATGTTTATGATATGTTTGCCGGAATATCTATTCTTTGTATGTTATTTTGTTGGTACCTACTACATGATGTACATGAGACATCATCATTAACATCATTTTAGCTGAAAACGTCCTCTGCTTGGGCGTCGCTTATGTTAGCATACCAAGTTTTGTCACCTCGATCCAGTCCTGTGCGTCTCGCATCCAGCAGATTTCCTTAGATATAAATAATTTTAATTGGATACTTTAGAAATTATGTAACTAACGTCCATGAGAATAATCCAGCTGTATTACGTTGATAGTTGAGCACAAATGATATAATAACTATGTAACCTCCGTGGTTTCCTTACAAGTACGTCTGTAATGTGCCTTCAAGCAACAAGCCAACGATGCCTACCGGCAAAAAAACACACACGTTGGAAATTACCCACGATTTTTTACAAGAAGTCATTTCTTCAGAGCAACCATGTTTGTTTTGTCCATCAATACTTGGGCAAATTGCCCGGGCAGACGGCTTATTGATTACGTTCCTGTGCTCTACAATTATGATAATTTTATGTTAAGATACCAATTTAGTTGTGATTGTCTTATTATTTTTGAGCAAATTATCGTCGTTGTTGGTAAGTAAATAAGGTGGGTATTTCGTTTCGCATGTATGTCCGACGTTTTTAATTCTACTTATTGCAGTTGGAGGTATTATTAATTAATTAAGTGTATTGTAAATTGTACTGTGCGTTTCCGTTGAAACATTATTCAATAAGTATGTGGTTGCTGAACATAATTGTTCTCTCGTAACAGCTTTCGTTCAATAATATCTACCTACAAATGGGCTACAAAACGACAGTAAGCGAACCATTCTAAATAATTATTATATTTGTGATATAAGCTTTTGCTTTATAAAATATTCTTGATTTACAATGGATCATGGTCCCATGACGAGTTATTCAAATTCAATTTCCCACAATTTCAATATATTACGAATACTTCAGAAAAGACAAAGCTGACTCCACTGGTCCACATATAGATTTATGTAACAACCGTATAAATAATAAATACCCTAAGTACCTACTCAGATATTATTAATAATTTATTTCATCGTAAATATTGCCATCTACAAAATTACGACTCATTTGCGTCGCGTGTCGCCGTAGGGTTGTCGCAAAAACTATTGTGTGTGGCCCCAATAAAATACCGAGAGAGATAAATAAAATAAACATCGGTTTAAATAAAAAACAACGTTCCATTGTACGTAGGCGTTGTGCGTGGGAATGACGCGCGCCTGGGGTGATCTCTGGGAATGACGGTATATTTAATAAATGATACTTTTGGTGCAGCCCTATGAGATGGTTAAGTACCAATATTGGATAAGTATTTTATTAAATAATAATATGATTGGTGGATTTATATGAATCATTCTCAAAATATTTTTCTGCTACAAAACTGTCATATTTTCTGTCGCGTAAAAATTTCCTATTACCGAAAATTTTCCTTGAGCAATTTTTATGAAAACGTATTGTGGTTGTTTTCCCGTGACATCTATCTGTGGGAGCGTTAAATAAATCAATTACATAATAATACCCTTCCATAATATTTTTTTTTCAATCGAAAACATTACTCTCCATTTTCATTAAACATTAAGAATGGTGTACCATTGCCGTGCCCTAAAAAACGTCATAAAAAATAGTGACACGGCCATTTATGCATAATCGCATCAGAACTGTCACACATGTGTACAATATAACATGAATTCTACCTTTTGCAGTGACGCAGCGCTTCATACAAATCTTTTGACATCATGGGACTAAACTGTCGCAGCTCCCCACATGACGCGACAGTTTTTGCGACAAAAAATCGACCCTGTTTACCCTAACTTTAGTTCTGGTTGATGGTAAATAGATAACGATACTACGCGAAGCAATTCGGTGGTGCTCGTGCATAGAATTTTTAAATTAAGAACGCGTTTGTCATGTTTCACTTATGTAATTAAAATGTAGATGGCCTGATACACGTTTTGGTACGAGTAAGAATGTTTTTACGAGGTTTTTATCTGATTGTTATGTTCTAAGTTCATGTAGAACAAAGGTATTATTAGTAAGTTCCTTTCTTGCACTATGATTTTATTGCAGTTTTCCACATATTTACTAAGGTAAGAAAGTAGGTACTTATAGTGTATAATACTTACGTATTTTTTGAGGGTATCTAGAATGGACTTTTTAACATAACTACATAAGAAGAGACTAAACGAAACATTACATTGATAAGTCGAATGGCTACCGTACAAATAGGGGTCGAAAAATAAACAAATACAGATAGGACCCATGTTATTATATTCCGTGTCACCATAACCCTGGGCCTGTCGCAAGTCATAATTTCGATGAAGCCGTTTAGATAAAATCTAATTACGACTTGAAAAGATATCTACATATACCTCACTAACAAATTAAGCCATGGTCCTTGAAAATATTACAGAGCACAGAGCAGCAGCAAATATTCTTTACTGCTCAGAGTTTCAGAATTTCAAGTTCATTGACATTATTAATGCTTCAGAAAGACTTTTGTCTTTCTGAAGCACCGGCCAAGTGCGAATCCGACTCGCGCATGAAGGGTTCCGTACCATTATCGCAAAAATGGCCTCAAAATCACGTTTGTTGTATGGGAGCCTCTTTTAAACATTTATTTTATTCTGTTTTTAGCATCTTTTTTTTTTGACAAGACAAAGACAAAGATATTTTATTTAAAGTAGGCCACCAAGCGGCACTTTTGAACGTTAGGGACATTAAAATTTACAATTTATAAAAGTTGATTCTACCGTGCATTCGAAAAGTAGCTTGTTTTTATAACATTTGTTGTTATAGCGGCAACAGAAATACATCACCTGTGAAAATTTCAACTGTCTAGCTATCACGGTTCATGAGATCCAGCCTGGTGACAGACGGACAGACAGACAGACAGACAGACGGATCGCGGAGTCTCAGTAATAGGGTCCCGTTTTTACCCTTTGGGTACGGCACCCTTTAATAATAGGGTCCCGTTTTTACCCTTTGGGTACGGAACCCTTAAAAAAGCATCGCAAAACCCTGTGTCTATATAGGGGTAAAATCTGATCTTCATAAACTACAAAAGCAAGGGAACTTAGCTGCGAAACTTGATCTAAAACCAACATTTTATAAACCCACAAGACGTCTATGTAGTTACTGTTAGCACTGCAAACAGAGTGATCAATTAGGCGCCTGGCTGTATGGGGCGCTGCCTGTGCCTGGCGATACGGGCCGTAAACAAACATTAGGATTATCATTATAAGGCCATTGGATACTTATTATTGAGACCATCCATCATTGTGGGGTTAATCGAAATTTGAATGAGTGTTCCAATATTAAGTTTTTATGATTTTTGAGGACTTCATTGTTTTCGACACTTTGTTTTTACGAGTTTTATGCTATGTCTATGTGTTATAGATTGTAACCATTAGGTACCGTACGTAAACTATTATGTACTTACTAAAATCAGGAGCCCGTAAAACTTACCGTAACCCTACTAAATATTTTTTAAAGTCAAAATCATTTATTTGCATAAAATGTAGTAGGTCCAAGAGATGTTACATTAATAAAATTGCACTCGTACACAATGTTTGCTAGTCTTTGTCGAACTATGTTCGGGTTTACTTCCAGTCTAACTGTTTACAAAAGGAAAATGGGAAAAAGTATGTCTACCATTCTGAAAACTTTCCAAAGCCACAAAAATCTGAATCAGCTATCCCAAAAACTGCAAAAGTAGATATGTAATGAAACCTCGCAAAACCGTTCCTCATTGATTTCCCAGACATGTCGTATAATGGTTATCATCCGCCCAACATAGGTACTCACCAACAATCTGTCTGCCGACTTATGCATGCACTTGTAAGACTAGTTATCCGGCTCTAATATTAAAATGAGCCGCAATTTGTGCGCTGCCGATACGGAACGATCAATCTACCGGATTGAACGCACCCTGTACGTGGGTTGAATGGGGTGGAGTCGAACTTCCATCTGTTTTTTAGGGTTCCGTATCCAAAGGATAAAAACGGGACCCTATTACTGAGACTCCGCGATCCGTCTGTCTGTCTGTCCGTCTGTCACCAGGCTGTATCTCATGAACCGTGATAGCTAGACAGTTGAAATTTTCACAGATGATGTATTTCTGTTGCCGCTGTAACAACAAATACTAAAAACAGAATAAAATAAATATTTAAGTGGGGCTCCCATACAACAAACGTGATTTTTTGGTCGTTTTTTGCGATAATGGTACGGAACCCTTCGTGCGCGAGTCCGACGCGCACTTGGCCGGTTTTTTTTTTTAATAGTTAAAGATAGCATCCTACTACTATTATAAACGTGAAAGGTTGTGAGGACGGATGGATGTTTGTTACTCTTTCAAACAAAAACTACTGAACGGATTTTGATGAAAATTTAGACAGATATAGCTTACAATCCCACCGCACTATTTCCAAACCACTGCAACTCCTGAAAAGCCAGAATCAACAGTGGCGACCACCAGAAAAGCGCCGAAGCAATGAAGCTCGACGAAGTCCCGGAGAATGAATTTAACTGTCTTGGATCCCGCAACGAAATGAATCAGAAAATAATAACGGAGAAATATAGCTTATACATCAGGATATCAGTTAGGCTATGATTTATAAAAATACTAGCTTCTGCCAGCGGCTTCGCCCGCGTAAATGTCGAAAATATCCCAAGGGAACATATTACCAGAATAAAAAGTATCCTATGTGTTATTCCAGATTATAATCTATCTCTGCCAAATTTCATCCAGATCTGTCCAGCCGTTTGGGCGTGAAGAAGTAACGAACATACACACACACCCACACACACGTACAAACGTTCGCCAATAATGATATAAGAAAGAAAAGAAAGAAAGAAAAATATTTATTTGTGACCCGCACAGGAGACACGAAATAAGCTAAACACAAATAATTAAAAAAAAATAGCCAAAAAAACACCGTAAGATGGATTAGGAGTTTTTTTTTAGGTTAAGGAACTCAAAAATATTTTATTTACAGTTGAAGCGGGAACGATCTCAAGCGATAACTGAGAATCAGTTTTGCATCTAGAATTCCGGACTAAGGTTAGCTAGAAATCAAAATGCTAAGATGACAATCATAGTAATTTGTTGTAAGATGCCATTAAACCTCCGTCGATACGACGTGATTTCTAAAAATCTAAGCCATTCTAAATAATAGCAACGCTTTCAAACTTTTTTATTGTCTATAGGCTCGCGCTTGACCATTATCTCACCTGATAGTAAGCGATGATGTGGTAGACGGTGAAACACGCTTGATTAAATAACTTTTTTTTAAATTACTTTTTATTAATAACTAGTTGTGCCCGCGGCTTCGCTCCCGCCATCTGTCTGCCAACCCTACCCTACTTACCTTCCTGCCACCACCATACCACCACCACCACCACCACCACCCATTACCTACCATTTTTGTTTCTATAGTCATCATTCTTTCGCGGAGAATCTTAACACCGCCATTTAGTAAATGACGTCAAATGCACAACGCCATTTATCGAATATCGAGTTCAACTGTCTGATTATCTAAATTGCGTGTGATGTGATAATTTTACTTCTTGAACACTTTAAATTAATCTAACTTTTGATAGAGTGAACCGATTGCGAAGAAACAAAAACTAAGTTATTCTTCAAGTTACGCACAATTTTTATGTATAAAAGTTATTTACATTGGTTTCGTACATTTCACGTGATGCGTGCACAAATAAACAGACAAACAAATAAACAGACAAAAATTCCAAAAATGCCGGAAATAGGTTCTATTGGTTATCCTTTAATACCCAGGCAATTTTTTTTTTAAATATTTTCGATGTACAAAAATTACTTTTCTACAGATTTATTATATGTATTGATGATGTATTGATTGATATTGATGATGATGATAGGCTCGCGCTTGACCACTATCTCACCTGATGGTAAGCGATGATGTGGTCGACGATGAAGCATGCTTGCCTAGAAGTAACCTATTCATTTCGTCGAAATTGTAGTACGCCTAAATATTAACTTAAATATTCAACACTACATGCAAGCAGTGCAGTGCGACTCCACTACATTCACTATTCAAAGGGCGTTATTCAAATAAGACGCACTGCGTATCGCAGGCGACTTGTCGCTTGATGGATAGCTTCGGACCATTTTTAATCATCCCCTGTAAACCATTTACATAGCCATAAACACCTTTACGCTACAACCGAAATTCAACCCTAACCTCTGGAGAGAAGATTTGTTTTGAGTTTTCGAGATGAGTTTCTGATAGAATGTAAATTGAATCAATGATGATCTTGTTTGTGTGTTTAATATGAGTTCCGCTGTCAAATAACATGTCCTGTCGCGATAAAGCAGAGTTGTCCACTCGGATAGTTTTCAAAGTAAAGTACTTTTCAGAGATATAAGCTCAAAACAAAGATAAATGGAATGTTTTTTTACTTTTCTTATACCCACCTAATTCCTGTAATTAAATAACCGATGTCTTCTCTAGGGTCCAATCCACGGGTCGCGGATTAATTTGAAAGAGAGTTACCGCGGCCCTGGCACAAGCAACTGAAGGAACACGGGTGGGTTTTTGTCAGCAAAAGTCTGACACGCCCTCCCGCTTCACCCAGAGCGGGAGAAGTCATTGGATAAAAAATACATACGTATAGGTATAAAGTATTACAAGCACTAACAGGTAAATTCATCATTCATTTGATAAATAGGAACATGGTTCTCACATACATGGTTCATCAAAATTGTTATCAAATAGATGGAGTTACATTCGCATTTATAATATTAGTATGGATATAGTGCGTATGGATAATGAGCCACGTCCCAAAATTATTTCCTCCATTTGAGAAAATTGTTATTCTCAATAAGCTTTAGGTACTGAACTTCAACTTGGTAAACTTGTAAGTAAATTAGTATTGTTTCAAACAACACTGAGTCCTTAGCCTTACTGCCAGAGACTCAACGCACAGGCACAGCCAGCTTATCCCCGCAGCCACTTCATGCCATAGTTTAATCCACTAAGCCGCGCTCCGTCAACTGTACACCGTAGAGGCAAGATGAATTATCTTTCCTACTGAAACAAAGCTTTTCATTCGCATTGTTCGGAGTCCTCGCTACGTGCATTATACACCCACCGCTATTTCGCGACAAAACCCTCCATTACACGTCGCATTGTGCCACCACTCAATGCATGATTAATGATTCCAGACATCGAAAACATATTCATTCGTGGGAGCCCCTCTATTCCGCTGTCTCTCCACTACAATGCCAGATATCGATATTTTTCCGCGAGACGCGAAAAATGGCGTGTTTACATCCGCTCGATTAAGCAGAAGATGGGTTTTTGAAAAATCGACAAACGCCCGAAAGATATGCGTCGCGTGCCACGAACCTACCATTTACATAATCAAAATTCAACTTTAATCCCCACAGAATACGCTTCAAAGTAAATCGTGTTGTACAATTTAACCCCGCACTTAGTGCTTCCCGAAGCGTAGCAAGGATGTTGTTTTATTGGAAACGGATAATTTATTTTGTGTATTTATTTTGTTAAGGCTCGTCCCCGAAGGATTCAATAACGTGGGAGAGAATTTAGTGGTTATACTCATGTTATTAGAATGTGAAGAAAGATCGAATATATTAACATAGCCAAGTATTTTATGTGCGAAATTATCAGTACGTGAGCAGCTGCTAGGGAAAATACAGGTGCAGTTGTACCAGCTATTCATTTTCCCATAAAAAGGCAAGGAAAATAGGTTAGTGAGCAACCTGCAATTTGTAAGCGATAAATTAGAAAAGCGTCGTTAACTTAAGTGGCAGCACACCTACTCTGAAATCTTTCTGTTTATCGCTGAGAGTAAATGTAATTACATAAAACTTTTAATGGAGGAAAATGTTGCTACAGGCAAACCTGACAATTTGCTTCGAGTTCGGAATTATGGGAGACCAGGGTGAGGATTGCAAAAACAGAAAAGTTATCTCATTGGACGTGAACCTACAAATTATGGGAACGAGAATTCCTAACTGAATTAATTTTAAAAGTAGGACAGCACTCAACAGCCCTAAATATTCTACGGTAACGAAATTTTCTTGGAGTAATTCTCACTTGCTGTGGCTCGGGGTTACTTGATGCGGGAGCCTGGATGACAAATTAAATTTTGAACTACTCTGAGGAACTGCAAAACTTTCTTCTTTTCAGGAATTTGATCTCTTCTTGAACAACTTACAACTATGTCAGACGACGACGAAAATAAATCAGATTCCCGTACAATTTTCACACAAAAGCTATTGTATTTTGCGGTTGTTATCACGCAGAGCTTTCTTTTTAATCCTTTTTCCCATGCATTCAATGACGTTGCACAAACTCAAGGGTTTTAAAAAAGAATCAACTTTCATTTGTTTCATATTTCACAAAAAAAACTCCCAAATATTTAAGCTTCACTTTTTTTTATTATTTCCAGCCAGGAAGTGGCAAAAGGTGAGACGTCACGTGAAGTGTCAAGCGATTTTGATCCTTATGCTGTGCAACTACTTTCAGTCACCTAGATTTGCCTTTTATTTACTTAAACTGCCCGACAATTCCTCCCGAATATTCAAGCTTCGCTAACAAAATCAAGTCTATTAGGAGTCCGGGAGTATCCGAATCCCGGCGGAAATTAACTGAGACCCGTGTCTAGCGACAATGTCCTTTCAAAACTATCCTAATGACATTTCAATGGAATTGACGGAACTGTGTACTTGACAGAGTGATTTGCATACAATATGAATCGTTTGTAAACTTTGAGAGTTGAAGATCTTCGGACATCTTTGTAGTACCAAAACCCGAAATCTAACGGGATTAGGTAAATTGTTTGTCTTTTGTTTTATTCTAAAATAGAAATGAGTTTGAAGGTCTCCAGTCTGTGGTTAAATATATCTTCTACACCGCCTTTTTGTTGATTTCTTCCTTTTGTGAGTTTAGCGCTGCTGAAATTCTTGTCATAAAACCCAGTATGTCCTTTACGACACACACGGAGCCACTTTGGGTGGCCTTTTATTGCTGCTCGACTAATTTGCCATGATTTTCATTAGCTAAGTATTCACCTTTATCTGTATTTCGGTCTTTCGTGACCGAAAGACCGAAACTAGTGGCACCAAAACAAATTATTGTCTACAGTCGGTATCCGGAGTCACAAAGTATGTAAGCGGCGGCGCGCCTCGGAGTGTAGTTTTTAAATTGGGAACATAACACAAAGCTTATCGAGTTGATAGCACCTCGTAAACTGAATAAGTACGTATAAAAAAGCGCAGCAAAATAGATCGTCTTTTTTGAAATGTTTGGTGTGTTTTTCAATAGTGTAAATGCAAATATAATTTATAACAATATGAAAAGGAGATGAATATTTCAAACTTATGATAACCTCAAAATCAGTCACCTAACCATAAACGAGTATTTTTTTATCTGTTGAAACAGTGAGCCACCAGCGGTCGAAATCGGCAGTAAAAATTTGCATGAAAAACTTTAAGCAAATAAACAAAACATCAACTTTTAACTACCCAGGAACCTCTACAACGACTATAGGAACGTTAAAACTATAATTAAAACTAAAGTGAGGTAGTTCAAAAGTGGTGTTTGTCGTACAAAAGCGACGGGAAAGTTGGGCAACTGCTGGTAGAAGTCATTTTAAATGTTTTTCAGAGGGAAATTAATTTCAGGGGACTGAGCTGAAACACTGTAAATGCTAAAGTGAAAAGTTTGTTTGCTGCTGTAAAGCCTTTGGGTTTAAAATGCAGACCTCGTCATTTGGAAGACGGTCCAGAAAATATACTACACTCTCATAAATACATATACCGTTGTCTCGGTTTTTTGATTCAAATTTCACAGCAAATCTGTGTCTACACGGTAGTGTGTCATTTTTACGATCATGAACTTACAGGAGGGCCTATTAAAACAATTTAGAAGTCATGAGTAAAACTATACGGAGATTAAGATGATTCAACTGCAAGGCCAATAATGTATATATGAACATGCTTCTTGGTTTTATCCATTCTAAGGTTTCCTTGCGTGATCGAATCAGAAATTTAGAGATCCGCAAGAGAACCAGGGTTACCGACATAGCCCGAAGAATTGCCAAACTTAAGTGGCAGTGGGCAGGGCACATTGCTCGCAGAACGGATGGCCGATGGGGCAGAAAGTTTCTGGAGTGGTGACCGCGAACCGGAAGACGTTGCGTTGGAAGGCCTCCCACCAGGTGGACCGATGACCTGGTGAAAGTTGCGGGGATCCGCTGGTTGCGGGACGCACGGGACCGGTCAATGTGGCGACGCTTGGGGCAGGCCTATGTCCAGCAGTGGACGTCTTTCGGCTGATATGATGCAGGTTTTTTAGTTGACACAAACGGTACATAGCACGTACCATAACGTAGATTTTGACAAAGAAAGAATGTGTGTAACCAACTTTTGTAAAATCAAACAGAACAGATGATAGGTATATAACAGATAGAACCTTTTTCAGGCCAAACCATAAATAAATAAAACATATCTAGCACAGTTTGACTACAGCGGGTAGGCGAGGGTTGATGGCGACCATTACAACTTCGCTCACAACATGCCACCGATACTGCTAAATTAGGGATTCGCTTGAGCCTTCCCATTGATTGCACAGAGGAAACCGAAGAGCCTCCATTACCTGAAAATGTTATAAACAGTTCATTGAAGCCGATTAATAGATATAGAAACTTGAATACAGAAATAGAGACTGGACTGATCTTGCAATCATCATCAGCCTATTAATGTTCCCACTGCTGGGACACAGGCCTCCTCTCTGTGAGAGGGAATGGGCCATTATCCACCACGCGGGCCCAGTGCGGGTTGGTGGATGTCACATGTCTTCGAATTTTTGGTTCCAGGACATGCCGGTTTCCTCACGATGTTTTCCTTCACCGTTTTGAGAATGGTGAATGATCTTGCATTAACAGGTATAAATAAAATTATTCGTCGATTACGTTAACAGCCAGATAATCGAGTGTTGAGAAACCGGGGGTTACTTTAGAACGTGCTTCATGTGTCAAAATGCCATAGTAGGTTTTGTTTGAAGTTGTAGACTCTATTGTAATAAGCATAAAGTCTTATTTTAAATATCTTTGTCAAATTGTCCTATGTCAACCATACGACTTTTTTACTACTAGCCACACAGAAATGGCGTCGGGCGCGAATATGGCACGGTCGGCTTCCTATTCCATTCAAATTTAAAACAAAATGCATAGAAATAAAGTGAAATTTAGGACACACGGTATGTCGTTGCTCGGACGTGATTATGACGCGCCATTTCGGCACCCGCGCCTGATCAAATTGCACTTTATTTCCATGCATTTTGTATGAAATTTGAATGGAATAGAAAGCCACCCGTGCCATGTCCGCGCCCGACGCCATTTCTATGTGGCCTGCGCCTTAGATTCGCGCCTTAATATGTCAATTTGACGTTTACCAATGGATCGAGATAGACAAGAAACCTTTCAGCCTTTCAGTAAATAAATGTATGCCATTAAGATACCTTTATAACTAAAAGGCCTTACCTTCAAAATGTCGTAATTTGTAGTACTTACTGAAAAAAAAGTGTTTTTGTGTTTACTGAAAACAGTCTGTTTTTACATAAGACTTTTTGAAATAACAGCGACATGTTTGGAATGCTCATTCCGGGCAAGAAAAGTGTTAGAGAGATAAAGCAAACTAGCGCCCAGTATTTATCTGGTGCCGGCTACGACATGAGCTTGCAGGAACAGTTGACTTCTGCACGTAGACACAGATAATGTGAAAAGATATAAGTTATTTTCTGCACACTCGCTTAGTCTCATTTTAAAGAGTTTAGTATGTACATATGTTATAAATACATATCCATCTTTGGGAGAGGACACAGGTCGTGTAACTGGCAGAAAAGACACTTCTCAAAGAAAGATACTTCGTACTACGATATAGTATGTTGCTATTTCCAAACTTAAGTGGCAGTGGGCAAGGCACATTGCTCGCAAAACGGATGGTCGATGAGCCGAAAAATCTGGTAGTTGCAAGGAGATGTGAGAGACAAAGGACTCGTTGATGTGGTGACTCTTGTAGGAGTCCTATATTCGGCAATGGACGTCTTTCAGCTGAAATGACGATGATGATGATTGGCATGGTAGTATTGGATATATTGTAATCATCTTTGAAGCAGTACTCCCTTTTTAAATTCAAAAGTCATTTATTCAAACTAGGCTGAGAATCAGCACTTTCCGAACGTCAAAATTACATAAGACAGTTCCCCAAAACACGCCCGCCCTTCACCACTTCCTAGTGCTTTTGCTGGGAAGAAGAAATGGCGCAACTAACTCCCCAGCAGCACAGCTGTCTGTTCAGTTAGAAAAAAAACAAAAACTTGATTCTATACAACAGTATGCAAATAATTTACATTACTCAACACAAACAATTAAAATAAAATATATTTGCCATAATGACAGCTAGCACACGCCAATATACCAACAAAAACATCGAAATCTAAACTCAAGCGAACATAAAAACTAAAAATAAAAACGTGAACGGAACTTAGTACCCGAATTATAAAGCCTCCAGGCATAAAGGGCGTGCCCGCCTACATATCACTAATACAGCTGTAACTCGAAGTCACATAATTATGATAAACTAGGACCATCGAAGTAAAAAATAAATCAACAGTTAGGCAAGAATAATATATGATCCACTGTCGAGGTCGCTAGCTAACCACATATTGCAATACAACTCATTAAAAAAAACCTTGTAGTGAGTCGATTATGTCAATAATATGACAATTAAATTAAAATAAATTGACTTATATTGTCAAAATAAAAAAACAATTATATAACTCGTATAACCTGTCAGTAGGTAAGCTAATTCTGGAGAAAGAACACAAACATTGTCTTGAGTTAATCACAGCGACCAACTATTTTTATCGATTAAGTAGTCGTTAATAGAATAGTATGCCCTTTGCTGAAGTAGTTTCCAGGATACCGGCTATCAATTTCATAAATGGACATGAAAATAAATGAAGTCTCCGACATATTCCACTGTTCTCAAGTGTAGGCAGCCGAGAATCATCGTAGAGCTAATCTTGAGGGCGGGCAGCCGCTTACGCAAATGTCATTCACGCGACCCCTTCACGCTTTTGCACACCAACCGTACAAGAACTACCCTGCCTCCCACACTCCTCACTAATAAAGGCACCCAAGGGGGTATGGCTAGGATTACTAAAGCTCTTATCTGAATGGTCGTCCGTAGATATGTGAGTAGAATGGGATTCGGGCACAATCCTTCGTGATTGCGCCTCGTTCCATTTTCAAATCCTCCACGACCGTTTGTCGTCCGAACTCAAACGAGCATCGGTTTGTTTCCTTTGCGAAGTTGAATTTATTGCGTTTAACGCTTGAACTGCTCGAACTACAGAATTGTGTAAAAGCGCCATTTGTGTTTTGAAGAAGCTAACCTGCCTCACCCACAGTGTATGCGCGCGCTCAGAAAGCAGTCTGTTTAGAGATGTGCCAAGGAGATTTATCATGAAAATCTTCGCTTTTCCATGAAATAACAAATCACGAAGTTTGATACAAATAAGGTAGCTTGACCACTATCTCACCTGATGGTAAGCGATGATGTGGTCGACGGTGAAGCACGCTTGCCTAGAAGTAACCTATTCACTCTTGACTTAAATACCCCTAGATTGTAGCTGTCGGGAAACACAGACGGCAGGGAATTCCACTCCTTAGTTGAACGCATAATAAAAGTATTCTCAAAACGTTACACCTACTGTTATAGGATTTTCCGGCATGTGCGACCTGAATCTGATGTATCATGAGTGCTTTATATATATATATATATATGTTAATAGGAATAATATGTGTACCTAGTTCCCAATAAACAAGAAGTCATCATAGACATATCAGCCAATTTGGGCGCACGGTTGGCGCAGTGGCTGAGCGATTGACTGCTGCGCTGCGTGTCGCGGGTTCGATTCCCGCACGGGACAAATATTTGTATGATCTACAAATAGTTGTTCCGGCTCTGGGTGTTTGTTTATGTGAGTTTATATGTTTGTAAACGCACCCACGATACAGGGGAAATTCCTAGTGTGGGGCAAAGCTTTATAAAAAAAAAAAAAAAAAACTTTTTCTATGGTACAACCTGGGCATACACCGCTACATTGACCGGTACTGTGCTTCTCACACCCAGCTTTTAGATCGTCCTTAAGACCCCATACAACACATAATGCCAAACAAATTATGCTCGCATTAATTTAACTAAGAACATTACTGCCACAACTTCCGAATTACAAATTCCGGTGGACCATTACGATAGTATTAATCAAAGGGCCCCAAATCTAAGGCACACCCTGTACCCTTAAATTGTATTGTCAAACCAACACATGGTCCCAAAATGGCTCCTTTGGCTACTGTCAACAACTAATGACACAGCATAACAAAATGTCCACCGTAATGTTAGCCCTCTGCGAGTTTCCCAACAAATCTTTCAACGGAAAGGTTTAGTCTGTGGCTTAATAGTGGACGCACGTGCAAAACACTCACAGAGTGTTACTAAAATGGACCGCCACTATCACGTAATTAAGTGCCCCCGTCCGTTGTTCACCGGACCGTAAGGGGACACTGGGCTAGAATGGCTGAGGTATTAAAATAACAAGTAATTTAGACAAGGGATTTTCAACCTTAATGCTTTAAGCTATAGTTTAAATTTCTTCAGGTAAGGTTAGTGGAATAAGGTATATGTGGCAATTGGGGTAATGTGTTAGGCATAAATTACCAGTTTTCTTTGGAGTTGAATTAAGTACGGATGAAGGCAGTTAGTAGTTAGTGTCCGGCATAATGACTGTGGAACCGGCTGAGGGGCTGTGATAATAGATTAGCGAAGGACCTAATAATTTGCTAAAACCAACCAAAAAGCCAACTGCTTTAGTTAAGTACCGTATGTAGATTAGATCCCTAATCCTGAAGTGTTGTTCGAACAAACAGAGATAAAGTTTTCAAACTAAAAATATAAGTGCAACATACGCACCAAATGTTTTGTGAATACTTTTATTTAAGGAGAGGAATGCCCTGCCGCAGTCTGTATTTCCTGATAGCTACAAACTTCTTTTTTTTGGGTTTTGAAATGTTCATGCATACTGCACTACCACGGGGAGATAGTGCAGTTATGTGGGATTCCAATCCACTAAAATTAGTAAAATAGTGGTCAAGCGCGAGCCTATCAATAATAAAAAAAGTAAAGGCAACTAACAAGAATCTCCTAGGCCAATATTCCAAGTCAGCTTGAAGGACCTCCACTGACTCAGCCGCCATAAAAACGGAGAAAACCCTCGGTGATTAATGTCACTAAATCTATAATTGTCAATTAAGAATTTTCATTAAGTGGAGAAAATTACTTAGAGTACAAAGGTTCATTGTCATACCATTTCCTCAATTTTTCCTAAAATCTGTAACTCTATCTACACCAATCTAAATCTGCCACAAAAAATATACAAGAAAACTTTCGAAATGCAACACATGAACCTCAAGCCATAAGAAAATAAACAAGGTTTTTATACAAATAAAATGAAATCGGTGTTAATAAACATTAGTTGTGGATTCACCAGCGTGGACGCATCCGGAGCTCGTATAAAAACGATTAATATTCTACACGTTAGCAGTAGGTGGGGAAAGGAACTGGTATGATACGAGTACAATAATAGTTAGAGTGGAACAGTGATTTGTGTTCTTGTAAAAAACCTGTCATAGAATAGTCATGTAGAAATAGGAGATTAATCTAAACCTTTTCGTTGATAGAACTTGCAGTACAGAATAAAGTTGAAAATATTTAGTTCTTAATATCTCTTAGATTTAATAAATAAACGTTTCTATTCTAAAAAAAGAGCTCAGGACTCGTGGTCTTGAGAAAATTATGGGAAGATGTTATATTATGTTAAATACTTCATAACAATTAAACTACGTGGACGCATAGATATATAAAAAACCGGCCAAGTGCGAGTCGGACTCGCGCACGAAGGGTTCCGTACCATTATCGCAAAAAACGGCAAAATAATCACGTTTGTTGTATGGGAGTCCCACTTAAATATTTGTTTTATTCTGTTTTTAGTTTTTGTTGTTATAGCGGCAAAATACATAATCTCTGAAAATTTCAACTGTCTAGCTATCACGGTACATAAGATACAGCCTGGTGACCGACAGACAGACAGACGCATCGCGGAGCCCGTTTTTACCTAAAAACAAAAAGTTACATGCTATCCCAAAACTAGGTTTTCCTGGAAAATGTACCGGATCACTGTTCTCAAAAAACGTTCCGAATACCAGTAACATATAGGTATTAATTACAAAAAAAAATTGAACTGGTGAATCCAGCAACAAAATACCAGGGCCAGCTCTATATTTTGATTGAATACGTTGCGTGAACGCAATAAAATACTTGGTACAAGACTTTAACGCTGTAAATCGACTTCGTAAAGGAAGTTGGTAGTTAATGCATGTACTACAAGATAAAGATAACAGAACACATTCATGTTTAATTAATGTTCATTTAATTGATTTTAAAACAACTTGTTAATAAACGGATGCACTGTGTTTCTGTCATCGAAAAATATATGCAGCTTTTGTAGTCATTTACGATTACGTAATCGAATGTTTGTTAATTTTTCACCCATTCGATATGATTAACTAGAATTAAGATCAACATAACGGCGTGGGAGCTCGAAGGAACCATAGGACCTGAAAAGGAGGTATTGATTTACTGGATGCAGAAGTTGGAGAACTGGGAAGGAGAACCATGTCCAAATTATTAGTGACTAGCTGTTGCCCGTGGCTTCGCTCCCGTGGACCACCCACAGGACCCAATTTCGGGATTAAAAAATAGCCTATGTCACTCAGGAATATTGTAGCTTTCTATTGGTGAAAGAATTTTTCAAATCGGTCCAGTAGTTTCGGAGCCTATTCGGTACAAATAAACAAACAAACAAAAATATCTTTCCTCTTTATAATATTAATAATATATATAGTATATACTAGCTTATGTCAGCGGCTTCATCCGCGTGAAAGGTAGCAATTATCCCGAGGGAACATATTCCCGGGATAAAAAGTATCATATGTGCTATTCCTGACTGTAATCTATCTCTGTGCCAAATTCATCCAGATCCGTTCAGCCATTGATGTGTGATTGAGTAACAAACATACCACATCCATAATTCGCATTAATAATATAAGTAAGACGAAGTAAGATGCGTATAGTGGGCAAGGTCCAGCTGTAGACTTGCTAGACTGAGTTGGTTGACTAAGAAAAAAAAACAAAGTAGATGACGCAATTGTATGTACTTCGCGTTTTACTAAATCTTCTAGTTTCACAGAATCTGAGCTTTTCATTTAGCATTATCGGCACCGTAAATCCACCGAAATCTAGAAAAATGTCTTTTTATGCCATATTGAGCTGTAAATACTGTATAGAAAAAGTTGGCCGAGGCATTGGAAATGCTTTATTTCATTGGTTAATAAAGGGGAATACCCATTTTGTAAGGGAACTTGGGCCCCTTTGAAAAAATGGTTGCATCTTGATGTATTTGGTTGTATATTGTAGAAAAAACACGTTATATTCATAATTAGAAAACATTTTTTATTTATTTTCCGGGGTTCACGAGATATACCTAACGTTGTTTCTGTTCTTGAAATGAACCCTTATTACAATGCAATAAGGTGCATACAAATGTCCAAGTGAAGAAACCTGATCTGTTGTTGTCTGTACATGAAAAGTAAAGGACACGGATGGAAAAAAACACAAAATATAAATCTTATTTTTGGATAATATTGAAATCGCAGACACGATACCTCATAAGGGGCCTGTGTTTGGGCAATCTCCTTTGTTTTTAAATTGTGTGTGAAAAAGTGACACGCTTGGTTTTCATACATTTGGAGGGACTTGCGTTATCTAGTCATGTCTGTGGTCGCTTCAATGCCAACTACAACAGTCATAAAGACCAATTCTCGCATAATATTCCCTTCTATATTCCAATAAATTTCAACAAAAAATCTTAACGTATTCCGGTCTCACAGACCCAATACGACTAATAACGTATCTCTTGTACCAGTCTATCCAATTCCCATATCAGATGTTAACATTCACAATGGCTTATTTGACTAACAAACAGTATCGGACGATTATCCTTCGTGGTCCCTGAATTATGTATGAGTCACTTCCTTTCCTTGGCCCTTGTATGACTGATGTAATGTCGCCTACGCATTTTGTTACAAGAATATTTATTTTGCTTTACGTGTATCTGTCAGTTTGGTTGTGTTGAATGATGTGATGTCGTTTTGTATGAAATCTTTATCGTTATTATTGCTTGGCTTATTTTTTTCTTCCCTGATATCACCAAAGTTATTTTCAGCAGCACTAGAGGCGATATTCAGAAATCTACGATGGGATCATAATGGACTTAATATAGACGGGGAAAACCTTACTCATTTACGCTTTGCAGATGATCTTATCCTATTTTCGGAGTGTCCTAAAAAACTAGAGCAAATGCTGCAATAACTATCGGATGAAAGTGCGAATGCAGGACTTACAATGAACACAGAGAAAACAAAAGTTATGACTAATAGTTCACAAACATATAATATTATTGTAAATTCTGGAAAAATTGATTATGTAGACTAGTACATTTACTTGGGACAGCTTATTTCTCCAAAGGACACTATGTATAAATAAATTGAAAGAAGAACAGCCAATTCATGGAGAAAATTATGGTCTCTCAGTGAAGTGATGAAGAGTAAAGACATGCCTATGAAAGAAAAGAGGAAAGTATTCAACATGGGTATTTTACCTTGTCTAACTTACGGATGTCAAACATGGGCGCTGACAGACAAACTACTGAAGTAAATGTGTGTCAAAACGGAATTGAAAGGTTTGTAATTGGTGTGAAAAGAAGAGATAAAGTAAGATTAGACGAAATAAAAAACACAACAAAATTTTAAAATGCCAAACAGGTATGCAGGACTCTAAAATGGAGATGGACAGGACACATGTTAAGAGAAAAATCAGATAAATGGACAAAAAGAATAACTGAATTCCCTCGGGACGGAAAGAGAAACAAAGGCCGACAAACAAAGCGTTGGGAAGATGAATTTAAGAGTGTGGCCGGTCCAGAATAGATGAGAATAGCTAAAGTTAGAGAGAAGTGGAGGCTCTTAGAGGAGGCCTTTGTCGAAGGACAAGCTGTGGAAAGTAACACCGATCGTCATTGATTAATCTAAGTTGTATTAATAATATTGTAACAGCAATAAAGGCTTGTTTTATTTTTATTTATTTATTTCATTAATTTTTCTTCATCGTCAGGTTCTTATTATTATTATTATTCTTTATTGTACACAAAACAAACATATACAAATACAATAGGACAGCGTATGTACAAAGGCGAGCTTAGCCCATAATTGGGTTCTCATACAGCAAACCTCAGTGTCATAGATTTTTTATTAAAAGAGGACAGTATACTCAAGTGCATAATAAAACTCTTGTTCTTTGTATAAATCAACGATTCCTCATCGAAAGTTATATTTTCGAGCCGTTTGGGGTTGAAACTCTTAGTCCGTGGGGTCCGAGTGCTCACGCTTTATTTAGAGATCTATCTAAACGCATAGTTGGCACTTCGCGTGATCCAAGGCTGGCTGTTACTTTGGTCAGAGGATAAGCATTGCCATATAGCGCTGCAATGCTGCCAGTCTTTTGGGCATAATACCAGTTGACAACGATGTGGAGGTGTTTATCGACCTCATATTTTAGATTATTTTTAGGCTTAAATCTCATCATCATCATCAGCCTATAGCAGTCCACTGCTGGAAATAGGCCATTTGCTTCGATATTCGGCAGCTCTCATTCAGCTGCTACGAGTCACCCTGCGGAGGTCGTCGCTCCACCTAGCCTGAGGGCGTCCTACCTTAAGAAGAAATCACCTGCCTGATCACCGGCTCATCAGCTTGTTTATTCTGTGAGCTATGTCGACAACTTTGGTTCTCTGCCGGATCACCTCGTTTCGTATTCTATCCCTCAGAGAGACTCCAAGCATAGCCCTTTACTTAGCTTGTTGAGTGACCTTAAGCTGATCGACCAGCCGTACCGTGAGTGTTCACGTCTCAGCCCCGTACCTCATAACAGGTAGGATGCACTGATTGAAGACTCTGATATTTAGGCTCTGTGGAATACGCGACGAGAAGACTCGACGAAGTTTCTCAAACGCCACCCAGCCCAGCTGTATTCTTCTTAAGCTAGGCTTAACTACTTGTCGTACTTGATTTAAGTGTACTGTCATATGTTTGTTTTCACTGTGGTTAAGTATTTTATACACTGTGTCTCTTTACTGGCTAGTAAACAAGTTTATTGCTGTGCCAAATTCGTATCTACACACAAATGCTGATCAAAAACATTAAATCGAACCTAATAATAATTGATATTCATCATACTCGAAATCGTATAATAGGACTATCAGAATTTATTGAAATTGGGTTATAGCAGCCAGATATGCAGGTAGAATACATTAAACACAAATGATAGGAAATAATTTATTACGAACAAAAGCTCCAGCAAATTAGCAAACATAGGTAGCTACATGAATTTGGGTACGCCATAATTGCGGCAATAAGGCCTTTGAGGAGTGGCTTGAGAGGCGCCACGGCATCCTCACCTTCCGCCTGACGCAGGTCCTCATCGGACATGGCTGTTTCGGGAGGTTCCTGTTCAGGATAGGGCGGGAGGAAACGCCCGGGTGTCACCATTGTGTGGATCGCCCGGTGGACACGGTGGAGCATACGGTGGAGGTCTGCCCCACTTGGGCTGTGAACCGCCGTGTCCTCGTGGAGGCAATCAGCGGTGGCGACCTCTCGCGTCCGGCCCTGGTTCAGGCCATGGTTCGGAGCGAGAGGGCATGGGAAGCTGTCATCTCCTTCTGCGAAGCAGTAATGCTCGCGATAGAGGAGGCGGAATGCGTGAGGGTGTCGCAACGGAGACGCCCTCACGCTCCTAGCCACCGTAGAAGACGCCCTGGGCGTCGGGAATCGCAAGTCGATTCCCGACCACAGTAGGCGCGGGCTTACGGTCGGCGAGTAATGGGTATAGCTCGCCGTCCGATAAGGACCAGGCCCGAGTCGACGACGCCTAGTGTTCCACGCGCGCCTCAAAGAGATGTCAGCAAAAAATGACGGGGTCTGCTAGGGCCGATGCCTGTCTGGGTCGCGGATAAATTGAAGGAGAGTTACCGCGGCCCTGAAACAATCAACTGAAGGAACACGGGTGGGTTTTAGTCAGTAAAAGTCTGACACGCCCTTCCGCTTCACCCAGAGCGGGAGAAGTCATTGGATGATTTCCCACCCAAAAAAAAAACAAGGTAGCTACATGAATTGTTTGCAGATATAGGAATCAAAGTAAAGGCTGACAAAAACTAATACGAGAAGCAGAAGTTAACATAAAACAATACACAAAACTATAAAAATTAAACCGACTGCCAAAACAAAACACTACAAAGCGAGAAATAACTTTCTTTTCGGGTGTCAGTGTCTTTAGTAACTATTTATTTTCGTTAAAGAAAGTTATATTTTCGCTTTGTAGTGTTTTGTTTTGGAAAACGATTTTTTTTTTTTTTTTGTTAAAATTTCTTTATTTTTTTGCTTTTTATTTTTGGTACCTTATATTACCATAAAAATGCGCATTATTAAGAATAACTTAAAAACTACTTGTAAGAAGTTGGTTAAATTTAAATGGGACCACATGAGCAGCACCAGCTTTCAAATAAAAAATAATCATCAAAATCGGTTCATAATTTTCGGAGTAATCGCGTAACAAACATACAGTCGAATCGAGAACCTCCTCCTTTTTGAATCCGGTTGAAAAGCGTTTCAGCAAAGAAAATGATTGTCCAGACACGAGTATTTTAGTTAAGCTACAAATTTATATTTAACTTAAACAATTACATAAACCAAATCCCTACTCCTTAATTAAATACACCAGAACCTCGTTTTAAAACAGAATTTAATTGCTATACAAGATAAAATCTATCTGTAACACCATCTAATTCTATTTGTAAGTACAGATCAAGTCGCGTCCGCGAGCTGTAGTCACACAAATTGTTCTTTAATTGCTTTTTTTACTTCACATTAAGGTACAATTAGACTGTTAAAGTATTAACGATGTGACAGACGGACGGACCATGACGACGCGTAAATGTTACATATTGAAACGTGGAACAAGAACATGTGTAGAGCTGTTTAGCGCGTTTGATATTTTAATCAATAATCACGTTATTAATTAGGATGTCGTATGATGTAAATTTGGGGTACAAAATGAACAGCGGTGGTATGCTTTTCCTGCCCCAAAGTGAACCCGCCCCGCACTATACGGTTAATTAATCAATTATCTCCTTTCGTGATTACTAGTGTATTCTTCAATGTGTTGTCTGTCTGTTCCTTTCGTTCAAAGTCAAATCGTTTATTTCAATTAGGCCAATAAGCGGCAATTTTGAAAGTCAAAAAATAATTATAAATGATTCTACTCTCCATTACAAGTACACGTAAATTATTTTCTATTTCTTCTTTTTCCTTGATTTGAAGAATTGTTAATAGTTTAGCTTCATTATAAATGCTACTAGGGCCAATTTTCTTACAAGTTTCTCACTAGAAAATTCATTCAACCAATCACAGCAGATAACGCGTACTTGACCATTTTTCATATTAATCCTGCGATAATTTAAAGGTGAGAAACTCGGCCTAAAACTTAACTACTAAACTTGATACCATTCTTCTTTCAATCTACTCTTATTATTCAGATTGAATCTTCGGTACAAACAAACCGATCTAAATTCTTTTTCAAATGTATCAACCACAGACAAAAACCTGAGAGGCACTAACCAACTTTAAACAAACAATTGCGTAACTAAGGTTTTCTTTTAGATTTGTTAAGTTCAGTAAACAGCTCCACACCACTTCAATCCTACAAACAAAAATAAAAAACAAATGCTAACGATGACGGTGCGTCGGCTCCGAAGGCTTGTTTGTTTACCGTCATTGTTTTATTGCACACAACACATCTTGGGCACATCTCCATACAATACTCCCTCCAGCCTCCAGCCAACCACCGCCCGCGCACTCCGGACACCTTCTCATATTTTATTATCGGCTCTTCCAATTTATGGATTTGAAAATCGAATAAAGTTGCATCGGTAAAGGCTTGTGTTACCTGCAGGAAGAAATAAATCAGTTGTTAGGTGGTGTAAAGGATCTTTAAGTTGTTTGTGTGAAGTGTCCAATTTCTTCAAGCCAACTATCCAATTACTTCAAAAGTCAATGATGAAACAGGCTGTTGCTTATTTTACTAAGAAGCTGACAAGGGAACAGTTTAGAAAATCTATACCAAATTGGTAACGATATGTCTCTTTAGAAGCTACATTAACTAATAAGTTTGGAACCATTTGGCATAAAAAAACTTTTTTGCAAAAAAATACTACCGACTTCCAAATAAAAAACTACAAAGTGAAAAATAACTTTATTTTTGGCAGTCGGTGTCTTTCGTAGGTACCATTTTTTTGCGTTATGGACACCGACTTCTAAAAATATAGTTATTTTTCACTTTGCAGTACTTACTTTACCTAATAGATTACCCAAATGCCATGAAACATGAACATAACCGGTGAAATGAGAGATCTGCGTACCCCTTAAGAGCGTACTGGCGTGATGTTATGTCATCAGATCTTCACCAAACTAAAATGGGACCTATTTCGGAACATCCTCTTTCTAAGAAAAAAAAGAATTTTCGAAATCGGTTCACAATTGAGGGAGATATCGGTGAACATACACAAAAAAAAAACATACATAATGTCGACCATAGAACCTCCTCCTTTTTGGTAAGTCGGTTAAAAAGTTATCATCTAACCCTGACACAGCACTGTACAATCTCAAACATCCAACTCAATCAATCTTACAGATTTCATCGACTATTCCATCACAGTAACGATTTTTAGAGGAACCCTCAGTTCCATCATGTCAACCCCGATTTTTTACGAAGAGCACCGAGATCACAAGATGTTCCCTAATTGCAACAAATAGGCCACATTTTTCACTATTACACCCCTGCAGCCCTGTAGGGTGACGTGATCGATCAATTTGCTTGTACGGCTTCAGCAAGTAATGTTATTGGAAAGGCGTTGCTTGCTTCCATTAGGGTTCAAGTTGAAGTGCAGACAGTAGGGATGACAGTAACTTTGTAAATATTAAGTTCTTGACATGAAGGATTTTGCTTTATTCGGGGAGTTCATTCATAGTATTGAACAGAATAAAAGATTACATTTATTATTTTTATTTTTTTAGGAACTAAATAATCTTATTACGCAATCCATCTTCGATAAGTGCATAATAAGTTCATAAAATTCCTAGAAAATAAGAATAAAGATCTTTATTTGTAAACTTATACAGTTGATTTATCTTATACAGTTGTGTACATATACATATGATTTACCTTTTTTATTGGACTCGCTTTTATATCGCTGTATTTTGACACATACCTCTCAGAAAGGTAAACAACACAGTAAAAAGGTAAATATTCCGTACTACCAAACGTCAAAACGTTGACTAATTAACCCTCATTCATCAGATATCCGACGACTACCATTAAAATAACCGATCGTTCATCATCCCCTAACCCTTCAGTTCTCAAGTTACCCGATCCTGATACCCGATAGACAGATACAAATTTATGACAGGACTCGTGAATTATTCGACATCCATTTATTGCTTATCTGTAGATCTAACCGCACGTGGTCTGGCGTGATATATGGCCTGGCTGCGACCACAGTGCAGCAAAAAGCGGCACACCGAACACTTTACAACCGCTTGAAACTTAATCGGCCATTTTAATAGACCCAATCAGTTCCGAATTCTGATAGCTACCACAAAATTGATACTTAAAATTAATTTGATGATGATGTTTGAACGTGAATTGGTTAATTAATTTTATGTGTTTTGCCGTTAATTTTGAAGACCGGAAAGATTCAAAGATTATGGCTGTGGGATATAGATATAGTTTTACGTAAAATTGTAAATGATAGTTATAAAATTGGCACAGATGTAACCGCTACTGATTAATTTCGAGATTGGTGGGTAATTATGACAGCTTACTATGTAACTTACAGTACTAAACTTTTATATTTTTTGAAGAATCGCTTGGAGTTTAATGCCCATCAAATGTTGAGTTGGCAATCCATTCGGCGCTCAGGCAATTTTTATAACCAACTTAATTTATTTTTGATGTTATTTTTTTTTACAATTCTTCTCTGTTACTTTGTAATTGTTGCTGTTGTATCTATGTCGAATACATGTTTTCTATTCTTTTCATCCACTGGATGCGAGATGCATGATACCGGACAATGTGGCGACGCTTTTGGGAGGCCTATGTCCAGTAGTGGACGTCTTTCGGCTGACATGATGATGATGAAACTATTCCCAGTTTCTTCTCGTTCTCTCTCACCCGCTACCCGCTAAGCTTAAAACCCTCCCACAACTCCTTGTCATGTAACGAAATACTGAAAAATTACGAGCATATCATAAACGTGAGTGAGTCCTGCACTCCTCCTTGCATGACAATTATGATGGCGTTCGTTTTGTATCGCTATGATTTATGAGAAGCGCGCGTTCGGTGACCCTCGCTGCTTTTGGAAATAGGTCGTTTCCTAATGTATTTTATTCAGGAGTTTTATGTGTATATTTACTTAAAGGATTAAGAATTTGTTTGGGATTTCCGGGTGCTTTAATAGCAGTAAAATTAAAATTGATATAGCTATAGAGACGATTTTGAAATTAAGAATTTCACGTTAAGGATTGTTTAAACTCTTCTTTAGCTTTAAATAAAAGTAGGGTTTAAATTGTTCCTAAATGCAAATACTTAATTCAGAAACTGGGAGAAAGGATCAGATTTTTGTATAATCTTTATGTTGTACTTATATGTATTAGTTTTGCGTATACATAACAGGTTACACATTTTCTTTTTTCATTTATACCAAGAACTTTTCACTACGGCAAAGGCACACAGTTTTAAAAAGTTCAGTCCGAAGTCCAAGATTCTTATTAACATAAACTTATTCTTTATAAACTTTTCGAAATTATGCAGCCGGGACAGCTCAGCCAGGTACGAAGCCAGCTATAACTTAGACAATAATAGAAGCAGGGTTACCGAGACCTCAGCCGGAGATGGCTCAGGACTGGCATACTAATGTGGAACTAACAATCTAGCCGCCAGGAATACGTGGGATTCTTACAGGATTTACATAGTAAGACAATTTATTAGATGCAGTTTTAGTAGATTTATTTTTGTAGATATAATAATGGATACCCTGAAAATACTGAAGTATTAAAAGATCAGGCTAAATCTAAATTCTAAATCTTATTTTGGACTAAATTTTGACTAGAATGGTTACACGAGTTGGAGGCGCTTCACGGTAAAATTTAATGTAAAGTATGGACTCCACTATTCACACATAGACTCCGCCCAGTAGCACAAGAAGTTTCACAAGCTTTGCAAAGCAACCTTCTGAATAAAGACAAAGACAAAGACAAAGATATTTTATTTCAAGTAGGCCACCAAGCGGCACTTTTGAACGTTAGGTACATTAAAATTTACAAGTTATAACAGTTGATTCTACCGTGCATTCGGAAAGTAGCTTGTTATGGAGAAGAATGCACAAGAAACTCCATACTTACTCTTTTAAAGAAAATGTTTTTTTACAATATTTAGTTACATAAGTACATACATTAATAAATTCATATATGTGAGGACAATGCACCCAGAATAGCACTACACACAAACTACGTACAGGCATAAAGTAATTAAAGTACTCACACATGTACTGTGCAGTTATATAATAGATGCTAGAAAAGCATTAACATCCGAAGCAGTTAAGTTATGACCAATCCCAACTGACGGCGTCCGTTCACGAACATGACGCATGAATGGCACCACCCAGCTCAACCATCATGAAGGGAACCGGATGATCCAACACACGCGCCACCATCAGAGAGACATTAGAGAGAGCATGACACACTCAACTGCCAGGGCACACACAAGTCAACGAACGACACACAGGTACAGTAAATGTTAGATTTACAGTTGGGTACATAGTACTCACACACGTGCCGTGCAGTTATACAATACTAAGGAAATTGAGTTTATACAATATCAATATATTCATTCAGTCTACAGCAGTTCCAACAATACTTCAAAACAATAATGTTCTGCATATCACTTGTTTTTGCGCCCTAGCGGATGTTGAGCAGGAATAGCATTTAGCCAAGCATTTTTATCAGTGATGTAATCCCCCAACTTATAATATGCCAGCCTGCATAGTGTGCGTTTTATACAAGTTTTAAATTTCGTCTCGTTCAGCTCAAGAATGTGGGGAGGAATTTTATTGTAACATTTTGTACAGTACCCCATGAAAGATGAAGCTACTTTTGCTAGTCTGAAACCTGGTTGAACTAATTGGTCCCTATTTCTAGTAACGTAATTATGTCTGTCGCCGTTTTTACTAAAAAGATGTAAATTCTTTCTCACGTACATGATGTTTTCATAAATATATTGACAAGGAACCGTCATGATGTTAATGTCCTTAAACAGTTCCCTTAGAGAATCGCGCCGGCGTAGATTATATATTGCTCTGATGGCTCGTTTTTGCAGAATAAAAATTGACTCAATGTCTGCAGTCCTTCCCCATAGTAAGATACCGTAAGACATTATACTATGAAAATAACTAAAATATACCAGTCTCGCGGTATCCACATCCGTCAACCGACGAATCTTTCCAACAGCATAAGCCGCCGAACTCAGCCGCCCCGCAAGGGATACCAAATGAGGACCCCATTGCAACCTTGAGTCCAGCGTGATCCCCAAGAAAACCGTTTTATCGACGAATTCTAGCTTCTCCTTGTTTAACATAATGTCACAATCAGTACTTTTGACATTCGGCAATGAAAATTTTACGCACTTGGTTTTTTTACCATTTAAAACTAAATTATTGGCTGTGAACCAATCCTGAACCTGCCGTAGCGCGTTATTTACGTCGTCAACCTGACAAGTACGTCTATTTATTTTAAAAATTAAAGATGTGTCGTCAGCAAATAACACCATGTTTAGTTTGTTTTCCAATAAACGGGGTAAATCGTTTATGTAAACTAAGAACAAGAAAGGACCTAAAATTGAGCCCTGGGGTACCCCCATTTTCACGTTTAACCCGGACGAATTCACACCGTTTATTTGAACTAATTGCTGTCTATCATTCAAATAAGATTTAACCAAACTTAACGCTGACTGACCTAGCCCGTAATGCTCAAGTTTCAGAAGTAACGTTTCATGATTAACGCAATCAAACGCCTTCGACAGGTCGCAGAAGATACCTATAGCATCCTGCGACTCTTCCCACGCATTAAAGATGTGTTTTAATAGGGTGACACCAGCGTCAGTTGTACAACGTCCTCTGGTGAAGCCATACTGTTTATCATGCAAGATGTTATTCGTATTAAAATGAATGAGCATTTGATTTAGCATTATCTTCTCAAAAACCTTGCTGAATACTGGCAACACGGATACTGGTCTATAATTATTTGTGTCTTTACTGTCCCCGGATTTAAAAAGTGGTATAACCTTACTATATTTCATTAGATCCGGAAAGACTCCTTGATCCACACACAAATTGAAAATCAAAGCCAAGTACGGCGCTATAGTCTGAATAATGGAGGTACAAGCTTTGATGGACATTCCCCACAGATCTTCAGTCGGCTTGATCTTGATTTGCTTAAAAGCTTTTATTACTGTTGTGGGGTTTATATGTGAAAAGTTAAATACATTCGGGCAGGCTGAAACGTTCGCGTTTAATAATCCGAAAGCAAGCGAGGGCGAAGAATTTAAGGTTTCAGTAGTTTTAATTGGGATGTTGGTAAAGAAATTTACAAATTCTTGCGCAACTTTTTTGTTATCTCTAATAAGTCCGTGTGTGGTCTCAAGCGTGTAATCAGTATTATTTTTTTTATTCCTATTCGTTTCACTGTTTATAATTTTCCAAACAGTCTTGATTTTATTTTCTGCAAATTTAACTTTATTGCTAATGTACAAGGCCTTAGCTGCCTTGCACGTATTTTTAAAAATTCTTGAGTAAGTAGCAACATACTTATTAAACGTTTCAGTGTTAATACAAGGCTTAAGGCCATATAGCTCGTAAAGTCTTTCCCTACTTTTTCTAAGTCCTGTAGTCGCCCAGTCACTGAATAAAAACTTAGGGCATATAGTTTTAGTTTTCTTCTTAAAAGTGTTATTGAACTCTTTTTGAACCACTGAGAAAACTTCATCATACAAAATATTACCATCATTCACTGTGAGGTCCTGATAACTTAACTTACTGATTAAAGTGCTGTTAAATTTATTTAATTTACCGGATGTTATTGGTCTGGATTGAATTTGCACTTGTTTTATTGGTATGTTGGACTCAAATGTTACCATTAGCCCACTATGATCCGAAGGCAGACAATTCATAATGGCTTTGTCTAAGTAGTCGCAGCAACAAAAAACATTATCAATACATGTAGCAGTAGTCACAGTTGTTCGTGTTGGTTCCATAAACACATGTGACAAATTAAATGATTTGAAGAGATTTAATAATCTACTGCTATCTGAATTATTTTCTAAAATATTTATATTAAAGTCACCACAGATTATGACTAGTTTATTACCATTTGCAAGTTTTGCCAAAACATCCTCCATCACTGACTCAAATATAGAGTAGTTTCCATAATTGGGGGGTCTGTAAACGCACACTATAACATGCTTATCCAGCTCAACGCAGGACAGTTCAACACTATGTTCAACTGATAGATCTACAATATCTTTACGAGGTTTTGATTTAATACCATTTTTTATTAATATAAGTGAACCTCCACGCAACATAATATTTCTATTAAAACAACTGCCCACGGTATAATTTTCATAATTAATTAGCATTGCATGATCTTTAAGCCAATGCTCAGTAAAACAAACAATTTCAAACATTGTTTTTTCCAAAAACAGTTCTATTTCCAATTGCTTCGCAGAAAAACCTTGAATATTTTGATGGAATAGTTTCAAGGAATTCTGCTTAGCCCCTTTTTTTAAATTAACTAAGTGAGAGCAAGAAGGTACCTTCTTGATGGTGGATGTTCTCGTACCTATTTCGTTGTTGAATATTAGAAAAACCACGGCCTCCATGGCTTTTCTGGGTGATGTGGGCAGTGGATTCCTTGGATCTAAAGCGGCCTCTGCACAGTGACCGCTCCTAGCGCCTGTATTGAATATAAGGTGTTTGCTTCAGAGCAGTACTTCAGTGCCAGTGCCAGAAAAGTTAAAAGGAAACCGTTTGTCCTGGTATGATCATGTGATGAGGAGGGATGAAACGCATGTTACTAAAAGAGTTATGAATATAAATGTGGATGGATGAAGAGGGAGGGGACGGCCAAAGAAATGATAGATGGACTGTGTGAGGAGTGATATGAAAGAAAAGGGAGTCAGGGATGACGTGGCGGGGGACAGGACGGTATGGAAGAAGAAAACGTGGGCAGGAAGATGATGATGTTTGAGAGCACTATTGCTCTGTAACCGTAAATTAAACAAAGAAAATAGGTGATGGTGTAATTGATATTCTTACGAACTTCAGAAACGCGGCAGTGCACCGTACACCGGTAAGCACAAGATTTCCGTCGACAGTCGCTCTACGTGAGGAATTACCATCAATCATTACAGGAAATAAAACGCTACCACCATATGGAGATCTAACTACCATACTTTCCATACAAAAACCCATAACAAAGTTAAGAAACAATAAAAGCTTTTGATTTACGAGGATATAAAACAATAAAACTGAGTTGTCTCCCAGTTCATTAATTACGCTTATTATAGTATAGACAGAAGAATGGACTGAGCGAAACCGTCACAAAATCGTTTAGGTACTCTGTAAAGGGAGACAATGTGCGACTGAGCGGCCAACACTCTGTCCCGTTTCTTTTCCTTTTTTTTATATACTATAGGCTCGCGCTTGACCACTATCTCACCTGTTGGTAAGCGATGATGTGGTCGACGGTGATACACACTTGCCTAGAAATAACCTATTCACTCTTGACTTAAAGACTCCCAGATTGTAACTGTCGGGAAACATAGACTCAGGCAGTCCACTCCTTAGCTGTACGCATAATAAAAGTGTTTCCAAAACGTTTTGTGCGTATGGGTGGGATGTCCACCATATACCGATGGCGCATCGCCGTACGTCTGATAGTCCGATGATGAAACGGGCTAGGTGGAATTAGATCGTGCAATTCCAACGCACACTCCCCGAAATGTAACCGATAAAAACCGACAAGCTGGCAACTCGGCGACGGTGTTCAAGGCTCTGGAGCTTTGAATTGACCAGTGCCTCATCACCGATGAGCCTCTTAGCCCGCTTTTCGATCGACTCCAGTGCTTCAAGCTGGTATTTGGCAGATCCGTCCCAGAGATGAGAACAGTACTCCATGCATGATCTAACTTGTGCTTGATACAAATTGAGAAGCTGTTCCGGCGTGAAGTACCTTCTCACCGTTTTTTTTTATTTGTAATGGGTTTGCTCTTGACTCTAGACTAGATCATAGGTGACAGCGACAGAGTCGACGATGGAGTGAGCTTACCCAGAAGAAGCCTGTTCCCTCTAGCACTGAAGAGATTCGGGTTGAATGTGTTCGGAAACACAGACGCAGGTAATGAGTTCCATTCATTCGCTTGACCTTTGCAAGGATCCCCAACTTTTTGGCAAGCAGCTGAGCCTTTGCCTCAATGTATGGCCCAAAATTGAGGGTCGATGTCAACGTAACGCTCTAGGTGGTCCGTTATTGGCACAGTCACATCCCGGAAAGTTGGAGCCGGTTCAAATTGGCTCTTTTAAGCGGAAAAAAGACACGCCTGGGTTTTAGCAGCATTAAACTTGACCAGATTGGCATCGCCCCATTCGGAGACTGCCTGCATGGACAGGTTCAAACGCTCCACCATGGCCTCACGGAGAGACCGGATCTGCGGCCCGGTAGCCCGTGCGTTGGACAAGTATCTCTCAGTAACAGTGCTGTCGTCCACATACCCAAAGGTGCCGAGTTTTAGCAGATCGTTAATGTTCAGCAAGAATAATGTTGCTGAGAGTACCGACCCCTGAGGGACCCCGGCTTTAATAACCAATTGATTCGATGAGCAGCCATCGATAACCACTGGAATGGACCGATCCCTCAGGAAGTCTGCAATCCAATTACATAGACCACCGGGCAGACCGAATGAAGGAAGCTTACCATTAAGGAAGGATCAGCCGAAGAAAAGCAAGTAGGCTGCCAAGACTAGCATGCGAAGAAAGATCGCATGCCATCCCAATCTGCTGACCTTTACAGCCGTTTAGCGCAAGCGAAAGCTTACGCATCTCCCGTCCAGCATGGTCAGTGCACTGGTATGGGAATAGCCACTCCTGATGGTGTGCATTAAAGTCCCCCAGTAACACTGATTGGGCGGAAGGGTACCGCTGCTGTGCCGCATCAGCCGCCTCACTTAGGTACTCCTTAGGAGGCCAAATTCATCATCATCCACTGTTAGGTATTAGGACTCTCTTTTTTTGTGCCAACGCTCCTTTGCCACCCTTATCCACTAACTCTCTACCTGTGATGGCAACAATGTTCCATCTCGCTGCGGGACGACCAACATTCCTTCTATAAGTCCTTGGACGCCACTCATTCACTGCCTTACTCAGTACTCCATGACATGACCCAATTTACTACAATTTTAGAAAAGTATAACAGTGTGCGATCGCTTTGTCTCCATTATACTTGCCTGACCCTCACTTAACAGCCAAATAAGGAACGCTCAGTCCATTCCTCAATGTCTACTATAGCCCCGCATAAGGACATTTGATAAATGCTCGTACGTTCAAATGTAATACGTTTTAAACGGGCCACAATTAAAATGTTCAGCGGATTGTAAATTGTCTCCGCACTTGACTCTGCAGTCTGTAGGTACTGCATGTGGCTTGTAAATGTACTTAATTAGAATTGACGTGCAGTTTTATTTAGATTTATTTTTATGCTTTTCCAACTGTAATTGACTTCAGCAGGATTTGGTTGATGAGTTGGCAA
Source organism: Orthosia incerta (assembly GCA_948252205.1). Classification (NCBI taxonomy): domain Eukaryota; kingdom Metazoa; phylum Arthropoda; class Insecta; order Lepidoptera; family Noctuidae; genus Orthosia; species Orthosia incerta. The sequence goes on along the minus strand of OX411744.1, from coordinate 8,842,847 downwards.
ACAAACCAACTGTCAACCTAATCGGAAGTAGGCACTTTTCACCAAATATGGACACCTGCAATGCCCATGGGACTGCTACAGTACTGCGTAGGTTAAAGACGGATTCGAAGAGTCCCATGTTATTGTCCCAAACAAGGGTCCAAATATTACAAACCTCCCGGAGCCCAAGGGTCCATATTAGATATCTACGTAACTATGTATTTTACTCCCCCTTCAAGGAATTAAAGTTCCACAATAAGCATAATATGTTAAACCTCCATTCCTAAACGCACTTGTGTGACAAAAGTGTTATTTTAAACCTTTATTGCTGCAAAGAGACAACACAAACCGAACTGACACGATAATTCCCAACTTTTACTGTCTGTACTTTCGCATACCCAAGGTGATTGTCTCATGTTTCTCTCATTGTGCGTCGTGGCGGGTGTGAGTTACGACGGCACATTTGTCGCGCCGGCGCCGTGTCTCGTCGCGAAGTCGCGTGCGCGTGCGCATGTCGCTAACGAGATCCTCGCAAGAGGCGTGCAGCCACTACATGACTAAATAGGGTGTTCAGACTTTAATGAAGTTATTTTACATAAAGTTCTGTGTATGGTTATTATGAATTTGTCGTACGGTGTAACGTCTTTAAATGTTCCTAGTATTTAAACTTAAATGGGAAAAATTAAAACTGTAGTAAAGTGTTGTTGAATTTTGTAATTTATAGTTTTACTTAAATTATGTCTATTTAGGGAAATTTAAGTTTTTTGATTCAAGAGATGGACTAAAATAAAGTTTTTCTCAATTCCTCATAAATATATAATAATAATGCACAACTACCCTGTAATTACTCATTTCTTACGAACAAAATTAAAACTGAAACAGGCCAAAAAATTAAAACTAAACACCCTAACAACACCCGTGTGCTTCCCGCAGTCGCGTGCATATCAGCCTGCGCCCGCGCACGATGCAAATAGTTGATTTACTCTCCCACTCCTTCGAGTTTACACTGCGCTCGCAGTTGTTACCCCCTGTCAGTGTACCTCGGATAAATAATATTGTCTCGGGCAAGACGTATGGGTCTGAGAGCAACCCAAGACTCAGGCGCAATGAAATGAGTAATTGTGATCGAGAATAAATCCAGAACCCTCCATTGCAATTACAATTCTGAGAACAGAAAGGTAGAGTTCAAAATTGAATGTGAAAGGTTTATTTTCATAACTTAATGTATCGTTAACAATATAATTAATATCGAACAGTGAACATAATGCTGTGAGATTTAAATGGATTCTCATAAGATTTGCAATTCAAATAACGATGGTAAATTAAAATAACAGATGTATTGGTTACAATGCAAGGGTGAACGGTAAGAAAAGCAAAGAGACTTGGAAACTAAATCATCTTGATTTAATGTGGTTAGCTTGCAATCTTTATACTATGTAAATTAAGATTGGTTCATGAAATAGGCACATATATAAACATTGTTATTTTTTATCCTAGTTAGTGGGTATTCAGCTTGACTTGTTGCCAGAAATTACTGTTGTCCGTCTAGGTAGATAAAGTTGCCAGCTCGATCAACTGCTTTTTACTTGATCAGTTTTTTCTTTTGGTAGATTCAACACTTTTTCCATAAGAGACTGCCTTGCTTGTAATGAAAAGAGTTTTCAACTTGTCACACCCTTGTTTTCAGTGGCTACGAATTCTAGCATAACTTTTTATTTATTTTCCTATCCCTTTTAAAGCTCATAATCTCAAAAACTTTTTCAATTTCCCCAAACGTCACCCAAACTTTCACCAAGAATTTCTTATCTGCTAATTTTTTCCTGTTATCACACTAATAATCACACCATGAAAACTAATATAGTTTCCGTTTGTGATCGCGTGTCACTTATTACTAATCGCTGAATAATCAACAACAAAACTTTATGATCTCCAGGCTATGCCGCCGTCCATAGAAAACGGCCACATCTACCATTTTAACCAAAATTTGTTTCGGAATAAGGACAAAAACTTCCTTCCTGGAAGAGCTCTTGACTAAATCGTAACATTGTCTATGGATGGGGGACGATCCATACCATGCCGAAATTTCTCCATGCCCCAGAAAACACGTTAATCTGTTGGTCCTGGCAGTCATTTGCACATGTTTTCAAGCGTTACGGGATCGAGAAGGAGCCTAGTAATCTGGCACCAGTGTTGCCAAAGAATATCGCTTTACTCGGTTAATGGTTTGTGGATGTCAGTTTGTCAGTCGCTCCATATAAAATAGAGGTCAGGCTGTAAGTAAATTATGTTGGGAAAAGTCTAGGAGATTGAATCAGGAAAACAAGGCGCAACTCGTAATATTTTAAATATTTTTCTACGAGCTTGCATGCTCGAGTCACACTAGTGAAATGTCTAGTCTCGCCGAACAAATGTTCCACGTTCCAAATACAGTTTTTTTCTTTTTGTGTTTGGGTCAGTTGTCCCCTTTTTGCTTATGACGTACTTATGGCATTCCACCGCCCCGCTTAATTGAATAGTTTGTAAACAAAATAGTTCCGAACTCATTTCATAGACTGCGGCAGAGCGTCGCATGCCTGATAGAGATTAATTATTGACAAGTGAAGTGGAGGGCAACAAAAGAAAGCTTTTAGAAAAGAGATGATTATTTAGTGTTTGTCAACATGTAATTATGTGGTGCTAATTGCTTGTGTCTAATTTTGTGTCGCTAGCGCATTGCATTCTAAACTAATATTGTGAAGATATAAAATTGATACAAAGAAAAGTTAATCTAGTATTAATCCGATTGCAAAAATAAAAACCGGACTCGCGCACGAAGGGTTCCGTACCATTATCGCAAAAAAAGGCAAAAAAAACACGTTTGTTGTATGGGAGCCCCACTTAAATATTTATTTAATTCGCTTTTTAGTATTTGTTGTTATAGCGGCAACAGAAATACATAATCTGTGAAAATTTCAGCTATCTAGCTATCACGGGTCATGAGATACAGCCTGGTGACAGACGGACAGACAGACAGACAGACGGATCGCGGAGTCTTAGTAATAGGGTCCCGTTTTTACCCTTTGGGTACGGAACCCTAAAAAGGAGGTATTAATCCGATTGCAAAAATATTTTTTCTCAAAAATGGTATGTAATGTTGTCATAACATTATCCAGAAAGTGAAGTCTACCGGAGAATTATTCACAACTGTCCAGTAAGAAGCGAGATTTTAAATTTGGAATCTCCTACTGCCCAGTAAGTAAGTATGTAATTTACTTACTGGACAGTAGTAGGGATTGGTCCGATATATCAAATCGTAACTTATATCGGATATGTGTTAGATATCATATCATATCGATATCTATGTCAAAATAACCGATATTACAAAAACTGTATCTAATAAAAACCTTACTAGCGTGCGAGAACGAATAAGTCAAAACTTAAAACCGTAACAATGCGGAAAAGTACGAACTACAAACAAAACGCAAAGTTCACAAACGATAAGAACCATAATTATGCGCTACCTCTCTTTCTAAGTATTATTTCGCGTTCGTTGTTAGTTTGCTCATCCAAATAAAATTTTAACTTATGCAAACTGGACTAAATGATATCGAAATCTGAAAACCGTTTTCGATATTGATATGAAATCTGTATATCGGTTACATAACCGTTTGTGCAAAAAACTGAAAACACCCATCTCTAGACAGTAGGTCATCCTCTTCAGATCTGCTTAGAAAAAAAAAACATAGTACCAACCAGACACATACTAGAGTTTAGCCATTATAACATGGTTATAGGAGGGAGGCTCCAAATATATATCTATCTCTCTTTTTGGTATGACATTTTATGAGATAGATATAATTTTGAGTCCGTTAATCAAGACGTACAACAAACAAATATAAATGCCCCCGGTAAATCAATCACAATATCTATCAGTTATTGGCCTAATATGAATGTAACCTTCAATATTAATTAAACGAATTTGTTATTAAACTTTCTTTCATTTTTGAGAAAAGCATTATACAAGCCTCAACCAGTAAGAAAGCCATCCTGGCCTCGTATATAACCGGACCTCACCTGCGGTTCGGTCCGGTTAGCTCATACTTGGCCAGGAAGGTTTACTTACTGGATTCTGCAGTAATGTACTATAAGATATTTTTTTTTTTTTTTTTTTCTGATAAAGTACCAAATTTGAATACTTTATTTCAATTACAATCTAGCCTTATTGGCTAATTAGTAAACAAATTTCACCTAAACTACTACGTAAATATAATTCTAAGAATGCGTCCATTAACACTTACTTAGTTTTTATTAAGGCGAAGACACTTTGTTCATGTGTTCTTTGAAAGCAGCACTTATCACTACATTTGTTTATTTGTCACTAAAAAAAAAAAAAAAAACTACACTAACTCGAACGGTTTCGTCCGTTTCAGTCTTCTTACTATATTAGTAATGTCAAGAAGCTGGATAGCCTCAACATTCACATGGTGATGAAGTCTATTTTCGTGAGCTTCTGCGTATTTTTGTATTACTCGGTCCACGACGTCCATGTTTAGGTCTCGATGTAGGTCACAGTTCCGAATGTACCAGGGTGCATTAACTATGTCCCTGAGTACTTTGTTTTGGAAACGTTGGATGATCTGGCGATTGCTCTTACTGGTACAGCCCCAGAGCTGGATACCATAAGTCCATACTGGCATCAATACCTGTTTGTATAATAGGACTTTGTTGTGTACTGATAGTGGGGAGTGTCTTCCAAGTATCCAGTACATTTTCTGGTAGCGTATTTTCAACTCAGATCTCTTTTTCTTGACGTGTTCTTTCCAGCGCAGCTTGGCGTCAAGATTCATACCAAGATATTTAGCTGTATTAGAGTATGGAACTTGTTGGCCATTAATAAATACAGGAAAATGTTGTGTTCTTTTATTGGTGAAGTCAACGTGAATCGACTTGCTTTCGTTAAGCTTAATTCGCCATTTTTTAGTCCAGGTTAGAATTTGATCAACCGCTTTTTGAACTTTTTCCACAGCTTCTTCATGATTATTACCTATTGCCATAATAGCAGTGTCATCGGCAAAAGTGGCAATAGGATTATTTTCTGTAACTGGGATATCACTAGTGTACAGTAGGTATAAGATCGGACCTAATACACTTCCCTGTGGCACGCCAGCATTGATGGGCCTTGTCTCTGAGTAGGCGTCTTCATATCGAACGCGGAATGCTCTGTTTGATATGTATGATTCGAGGATGTCCGTAAACTGTCTCGGTAGCATACTATTTAGTTTGTGGATGAGACCTTCGTGCCATACTTTATCGAAAGCTTGTGCTACATCAAGGAATATAGTGGAACAAACTTTCTTTTCTTCTAGCGCTGTTTCGATATAATTGGTAATCCTGTGAACCTGGTCAATAGTTGAATGTTTGTCTCTGAAGCCAAACTGGTGATCCGGAATAAGATTGCCATTTTCTATAACTGGTTTGAGCCTTTTTAATAGTAGTTTCTCAAAAAGTTTTGCTATTATTGGTAGTAAAGATATTGGTCTATATGAAGTCGGTTCCTCTGGTGGTTTGCCAGGTTTTGCTATCATGATTATTTCAGCTACTTTCCACAGATCAGGTACATACTTTAATCGAAATGCAGCATTGATAAGAGTGGTCAGTTTTACAATCGCCTTGCGATTCAAATTTTGAAGAATTTCACCTGTTATTAGATCGTAGCCGGGTGATTTTCTTGGGTTCATATGATATCTAATCGTATTTGATACTTCTTTTGGTGTAACGAGCTTTATTTCTGAGGTGTCACTTTGTACTTTTGGTGGGCAGTTCATAATTTCAGCGGAGTTCAAAGATTCCACGTTGGGTTGAAATATGAGCTCCAGGTACTGAGCAAATCTGTCAGCTTTTTGTTGATTGCTAATAGCCCATTTCCCATTTTCTGCCCTTATAGGAGGGATTTGTGTGATGGGTCTTTTTATGTTCTTTGTCACTTTCCATAATGAGTGATCTGACTTACAATCAGCAGATAACTGGCGTAAATAGTTATTCGTTAACGCGTTATTATGACTTATTATTTCCCTTTTAAGACGTTTAGTCAAATTGTTAAGTTCAGTTTTATCTTGTGGGCTTCTGGTTAGATGCCATCTTCTTCGTTGCCTTCGTTTTAGCATAATAAGATTCATGATGTGTTCAGGGTACACAGTTCTCTTTATGAGTTTTGGTTTCTCAGGTGTATTTTTCCAAGCTGACTGTTGTATATTTATGATAAATTTACTAACTTCTGAGTCTAATTGTTCAGGGGTTTTGAGCTGAACTCTTAATTCTATTCTATTATCTAGGTCTAGTTTAAAACTATCCCAGTCTGTAAACTTGTTGACTAGTATGGGTTGTTTCTCATTATGCAGTATACGTCTACTTATTGTCAGCAGAATAGTAGAATGGTCCGAGTTCATGTCATGACCCTCTTCTATAATAAAGTCACCTCTAGATATATTCTTACAGATGAAGAAATCGATTAGGTCCGGGATCCTGTTAGGGTCTGTGGGCCAGTAGGTTGGTTTCCCTGTAGATACAGCTTCACAGTTTAACTCTTGTATGGCTCTATATAATTCCCGGCCTTTGGTATTTATGAGTCGGGATCCCCAGTGCTTATGCTTGGCGTTGAAATCACCGCCCACAATAAATCTCTGCCCATGTTGACTTAGGAAGTTTATATATTCTTCTTGTTTTATGGAGTGTCTTGGAGGGGAATACAATGCAGCTATCGTGAGAGGGTAAAGGTCACACTTGACTTGTACTGATACTGCTTGTATTTCTGGATGTTCGTACTTCATTTCTTCGTGGTGATGGAGATTTTCTTTTATTATTACTGCACTGCCACCACTGGCACTATTGCTAGGATGTAATGCATGGTACACTTTATATCCTCTGAAGGTAATGTGACATTGTCTGGTGAAGTGAGTTTCTGACACCAGACATATGTCAATATTTTCGATATTTAGGACTACCTGAAGTTCTTGTTGATGCTTAAGTAGTCCATTAGCATTCCATGCCATAATTTTAAGTGTTGTATTCATTTTTTATTTGATTTATTAACAAGGCCAGTCTTGGCTCCTTTTTCTAATTTCTGTAGTCGGCCATCAAATGATGACATAATTTTAATAATTTCATCTAATTTTTCTGACAAGTTAGATGGTGTTTGGTTTGTATTGTTCACAGTGTTTATTGAGTGGTCTGGTTTAGCAGTGGCTTGTGCGTAAGTAATTTCTTCACTTCTAACACGTGCTGGTGCTTTCTTTGTAACAACTCGCTGCTGAGCAGACGCTGATGAATTTTTGATAGTTTTATTTTTTATGTTTTGCATTTCTTTGGCAACTAAGCATCCTCTGTAGTTAGCTGGATGTGCTTCACCACAGTGCACACATTTTGGCTTCTCCTCTGCAGGTTTATTGCAGTCTCGAGTGAGATGTTTTCCTGTACACTTAACGCATCGCGGTTCCTTAGAACAATATTTATGCGTGTGGCCATACGCCTGACACCTTTTACATTGTGGTACGAGCCTAGATATTTTGATAGGCTGAACTTCAACTTTACATCCTAGTATAGATTTTATACCGTAGATTTTACTAATATCCTCGTCATTGTTAAAAGTTAACATGAACATGTTGAGAGGCTCTTTCTTCTTCCAGCTGATTTTATTAGCTGCATTTAATATTTTTAAAGACTTGTTTTGAAGGTCTTCAATGATCCTTTCTGGCTTACATGTGTAATGCAGATTTTTAACCATTACTCTTATAGGCCTTTCCTGTTTGTTTTCATATGAGTGCCACAAATGGCCACTCTGTGTTATTATATTTCTAAGTGATTTATAGGTGTCCTCATTGAGGGCATTGATTTTGACACATTTACCATTCATGATTTTAGTGTTAAATGCATCTCCTTGGAGAGTAGTTGCTATGGTATCGAAGAATGTTTGATAATCTTCAATACCATCCACTATTATAGGTGGAGGGGGTGGGACCTTCTTAGTTCTAACGTTCTTGGTGAGACTATAAGATATAAATCGCCTTTATTACTAAATGCCAAAAGCTACTTTCATTACAAAAAAAATACGGTTCCGCGGAGGAAAAAGCTAGTATAACTAGCTTGGGGTAAAGTTTAAAAGGATCACAACAACTTTAATAAGGTCTCGTACAAATGCTACATACACAATTAATTGGACTTATTTTATCTTGAGGGAGCTGTAAACAAAATACAGACTAATATTAATAACCACAAATCAACAGCAATTAACAAACAATATTCAATTGTAAAATAACATAGGCCACACGTACCATCAGTGGCCATACAACAAATATTTGCAATTCTATGCACCGAACGCAATCAAGACCCAGCTTTATTTATAGCGGAACCATAATAAAAACGATACAGAAGTTCCATTTTGAGCATCGAGGTCCAACATCCCTAAAAAAAGAGTTGTCAATATACATTTGGATGGATGGAGAGGAAGAGGAAGGCCAAATAAAAGATGAATGGAATGTATGAAGATTGATCTGTGAATGAAAAGGGAGTCAGCGATAACGTAACGGGGGATAGGACGATGAGGAAGAAGAAAACCTGTTACCCCGACCCCAAGTAACATGGGACAAGGGCAGGAAGGGAGGCATCCAGTTCTTGAAGTAATACAACTTTTAGACCCACTTGCACGCAAACTTAACTCAGAGTTAGTTGCCAACACAAGATTAAATTGACAGTTTGACATACAATATTGTCAAATTAACCTCGTGTTAGCAACTCACTCAGAGTTAAGTTTTTCGTGCAAGTGGGCCTTATATCTACCTACAAAAACTTACTTGATGTATGTTGCGTAGTTAAATAATTAGTAGATAGGTACTTCTTTTATCTTAGATATCATTGACAACGGTCAAGGAAAACATCGTGAGGAAACCCAGCCTGAAACTGCCAACTTACTTTAAGCAAACGTGGTGATTAATGTTCTTCGTGGCTTATCTGTATGATAGGAGGCGTTTGCCTGCAGTGGGACAGTAACAAGCTGGCATTATTCTACCTGATGCTGCGTTGCGGTTATTTTAATGCACTATCCCTTACTGATCTTTCGCCATCACGGCAAGAACACTTCTTACTGTCTCGTTTCATCTTCAGCCTCACCATTCGATTGTTATTTATATATTCAATACACATTAACAACACAAACACATATTTGGACATATTGCATTTTATTAGCTGACTAGCTGTGCCCGCGGCTTCGCTCCCGTCAACTGTCTACCCTAACCAACTTATCTACCTGCCTACCCTAGTGGCCTTGGTAACTAACCTACCCTACCGTATCTTATCTTGTGGAAGGGCCGAGAAATAACTCGGACACTTTGACCCATTGGGATCTATCCATTTTTTTTTCTAGTATTATTCTTCCGCGGAGAATCTTAACACCGCCGCCGCCGATTCAGAAAATTACGTCAAATGCACAACGCCATCTATCGAATATGGAGTTAAACTGTCCGAGTATCTGAATTGCGTGTTGTTTTACTTCTTGAACATTTTAAATTCATCTAACTTTTGACAGTGTGGACTGATTGCGATGAAACAAAAACGCAGTAATACTTCAAGTTTTCTCATCTCTCATCTACATTTCGGTACATTTTACGTGATGAGTGCACAAATAAACAGACAAAAAACAAAATTTCTGAAAATGGGTTCTGTTGGTTATCCTTAAACTCCGTTTTCTTTATTATTATTTTTTTTTCGGTGCGAACTCATCCAATACAATGACTTCTCCCACTCTGGGTGAAGCGGGAGGGCGTGTCAGACTTTTACTGACTAAAACCCACCCTTGTTCCTTCATTTGCTTGAGCCAGGGCCGCGGTAACTTTTTTTCAAATTTATCCTTTAACACCCTGGCTATTTTTTTTATATTTTCGATGTACAAAACGACTTTTCTACAAATTTATTAATGTATTGATGAATGATGATGATATCCTGATTGAGTGAGTTTCTAGTGGTTCTTCTGATCGTACTTGTTTAATGTCAGTCGTTCAGAATCAAATCACGCATGCTGCATCACGTGCCGCTAATGGCTGTCACCCTCATTATTGTGATCTGGAACATTATTACTTTTATTGAAATATCGATCAGTAGCATTTTCGGGATTACGTTCGGTTTTGTATGGGTTCTTGTTAGTTATGATGTTGTCTTTTCCGTTTGATTACTTTTTCCTTGGTGTTGTTATAGTCTAATGACTTTGGTAGATAATTGTAATACAATTTTAGAATAAAAGATACAGGGCCAAATCACTCTTCACTTGGACGCTTAACTAGTGACCTATCTTCTCCTACCTCCTATCTCAACGTGACGACTGAGGTGTGCTCATGTAAAACTGCATTGAAGAGTATGTCCCACGAACTTTCCTCCCCTCTGTACTTTAAAACCTGCAGTCGAAGAAACCTATGTGCTGTCACCGACGATTCCGTGGAAGGGACGAAGTATTAGGATTATAAAATTTACCTATTGGTACCATCGACCTATGAAGAAAAATGAATAGAACGTATGTTTCATTGATACGTACCTATAAAATACCTACTATTATGTATTGCAACTTCTGAAGTTCAAAAGTAGCAATTACTTTAGATTACAAATATATTACAATACCCAGATCTGCAACCTCTGTAAATTAAATCAAAATCTCGCTAAAAAGCTGTTCTACCTACAACACTGATCCCCGAAACAAATTATAATAATATAGGATAGTTATCGGGCGTCAATGCAGGCGTGGTAATGAGGAGTCCGATTGAGTCGTCGCAGTCACCGGGTCAGGGGTGCTAATCCGCCCCCGTGCTTACCCTTGTCGAGCGGTGGTGAAGGCCGCTAAAATGAAGCCGAGAGCAGCTGCCGTAGAGAAAGAAATAAGAGAAACAGTGACCACTACATTAAGTGTGGTATACAATTTTATATTTTTGAAAACGTGTAGAAAAAAAAATAATAATAATAATATTCGTTTTAAATACGAGGCTTTTGGCTAATTTGTACCTATAGTGAATGCCACCCTTTATTTTGTATTGTGCGTTTAGTTTGTGCAGAATAAACAATTTTTCTTTCTTTTTTTTCTTTCTGTAGTGAATTGATTATCTGCTTGTGGGCTATTGAAAATAAAAATATAGGTTTTGGGCTGTCTTCTAATAAAATAATAACACAGCTACTGAAGCTATACCATCGTAAGATAGTAGTCAAGCGCGATCCTATCAATAACAATAATAATAAAACAATAGCTTTCGAAGAAAAACACACGTATTAGGCGACTCACACTTTTCATCATCCATTTCTCATGACAATCATTACCAACTTAGGTAAAATATAATTTTGTGCTGTGACTCCTATTGAAATATTTTCTACCAGCAACTTTACGAATTCCATATTAAAATCAACATTCAATTCTAAAACCTCTTCACGTACTAACAAATTGCCAGCAGCATATACATACTTAACTTCTTTCCAATAAATTTTAGCCATACGTCCATTCATCTAACGCCTTGTTATTTTCATACCCGGGACGTGACCGCGCATCCCTAATTCCTCGCCGTCTCCGTCAGCCAGGGGATTTATAATGAGGTTTTATATCAGGATTAGTGCGGGGCTGTGAGTGGACTTCCAAAACTTGAGGTCCTTTGTTCGATACAGTGTTTGGTTTGTGAAGTTTCGAACATTTGTCGTCAGTTTTAAATTTAACATTAACCATTTTAATAATTGTTACTACGCAGAAAATTATTGTAACATCAACTTAACCTTACTCTGAAAACTTGACAAACTTTGGCTCTTAACTACAAATGCTCAATTGAGATACCGGGTATTCGTCTAAATTATACCGATAAAGTTGGAAATTCTAATCATTACAATTTTAACTAACAAGATCCGAGTCATAAACAACAACAAGCCAGAATCCGACACAAATTTAGTTTGGCCCAGTTTGGTCAATTGTGGCAGTGGTTTCATTTCTTGACCAAATTAAAACCGTGAAGCAAGTCATGAATGTGATACCCGTTAATTCATATAATGGAATGGTTGCCAAGACGACATTTTAGCTGTTTTCAAGCTCAGTGATATTGACAGAATTAACGAGCACATCGTTTACGCCGTGGCTGCTCAAGCGGCTAATCAAATAAAATAATTTCGGTTGTAAACACGAGTCTAATAACGTTAGACGACTGAGACTTCTAACTAACTGAAATCTACTGTAAAGTCAGACTGTATTGACTTCATATTACATACTTTCTGCAGAATGGAATATCCCTATTAAAATTATCAGATGATGCGGAAGCAAGATGAATATTCATCATCATTCTCTTGTCCTTATCCCAACATGTATAGTATGGATATGAAAATCGCTGTTTGACGTGATGTCTCTTTCAAAAACATTTCGTTAAAATTTTAAACCTACGCGTGATACTCGTGTATTGGTTTAGTGTCACATAGCCCATTCAAACCCAATATTATAATCCCTTCTTACGACGCCCATGGGAGGACACGGTTGATCAAAACGCAACGCAAAGGGCAATAGTTATGGGTTACAAACACAATGACAATTCCGCTCAATTGCTTCTTTTCTTTTCTTCAGCGCCCAACACGACAGTTACGACACTCTATACATCTCCTTTGTTCAATGCAAAATGGAAATTAATTTATATTCCCTCGAATCCTTCAGTTTATTAGCAATCTTCGTTGGCCGCATTATTTACAGCTTTGTCATTTTTATCTCGTTTGCGAACGAAGCTTACTTTCAAGTAAATTACAAAATAAAACTTTTCGAAAACAAAGTGGTTTGAGGAAGAAATATTACGGTCACGTTTATGAATGCCAAGACTTGGAAGTAATTCAACTTGGTCGAACAAGTCCCCAAGATCGTTCCTTCTGATGACACTCCGACATTTTTTTATTTTATGAAGTTTTATGAGTGAAACATCCGAAATATTTTCCGTTATTTCGTGCAAATTGCCTCTCGTTTATTATCTTTCTTTGACATTGTTTGGCATACTTACATTGCGTTTTCTTTTTATTTCTACTGGTATTTTCGGAAATCACGAGGTATTTATAAAGGCAATTTCAAGTTTTTAATGAACTATATAATTTTATCAAATAATAAAAAACATTTAAAAGCAGTACATTTTATGACAAATACACAATAACAGCAGCAGTGTCGGCGAAATTCGTAATCTTTAGAGGACCTTATACAATACACTTCCCAAGACGATTCAATTTAATATCAGCATCAGCAAGAACCCGCAAGTAGCAATATCACATTGTATCGAAGCAAAATATTCTTAGAGACAATATGTTTCATTGTTGCGAAAAGCAATTTTTCTACCATTCGCCTATTGAATGCGATCTATCAATACAAGTAGGATGCTGTCTCACGACTGCCACAATTCAATAACGACTCTGACAATCCGAATGCAGCTGCAGTATTCCGGTCCAAGATAACGGCGGACATTTTTGACCAAGCAGCTCTAAGACTAAGTTACCAGCAGATTTTTTACTGTTTTACGTATTACTAGAAAGATAGGGAAGTATCCAAAGTAGATGTATATCAATTATCTTTACAGCAACAGTTAAACTTTAAAAACCAAGTATTGAATAACCTTTAGGATACTGGATATATTGAATCTTACTGCCAAGAGATACTCATAAAGAATATCCAACAAATATTTTACGTAGGTAGGTATATTGTCTGCATTGGATGCTAAGGAACTATCAACTGAACAGTTACAAGTTTAATCGTCCTTAACAATTGAACATAGTATGAAAAGGTATCATCTCCAACACCCTATCTTCCTTACACTTGAAAGCTACCCAAAGGCCTGGTGTCTTCTAAGAACCAAAACACCGATAAACAGGCCCGAATCGGGGAACGGATATCGAATTATTTGCTCATGTCAACGATAAAGGATGACATGGGCACACACCAAATTTCCATCCATTTTGATAAGGGAATTTCTGTTTATATACGATTGGCGTTCTACCTCGCAAGTTTTTCAAAGGAGCAAAAAATATTTACGACTGTGATAATAAATCCTCTCTCTATCAAGTCCAAAAACTTTTTGTATGATGCTAAAATTACTTTTTCATTGGTTTTATTTCAAATAGCTAAAGGTGAATCTATTGTATCATTTCTATTCTTTTCTTTCTTCAATTTTATTACCCCATAAACTTTATCAATGATGGCTTTGAGAATATCTTCAGAACCAATAGGGTTTTGTTGTAAATCAAATTTTACTACTGTTTTTATGATTATAACGTTATAATAATTTCTGTCCACTTTATAGCTGTAATTTATAGTCGCTGAAAATAAGTTGGTTGTAATATTGTCAGATAATAAAGAGAGAAGTGTTCTTCAACAACAAACAATATTTTGAGGCACTTGTCGCATTTCATAAGAACTAATCTCAGAAACTATTCCTAGATCAGAATATCTATTATTGCCCGAATTCCAATATCTCTCCCTCATCAACCGTTCCTAACTTGCGCCACCATCTTCATCCAGTCTCAACCATTTCCCGACTCAATAATTTCCTTTGTGGTGAGTCCTATCGCTCCAGAACTTCATTGATTAAAACCGAGTGTAAATGCCACGGTCCATCGCCTGCGACTGCTAGGCCTTTGTTCATAGTAAGGAACTTTTTCTTTTTACCCACTGAACAATTGGAAATTGTACAACGGTGATAACCAAGTGGGTACAGAGTGGGTACAGATGGCTGAGATTTTTATTAAAATGGTCGGCAAGTTTTCAAATGCAGTAGTTATTTTCATGAATGAAGTGCCAAAGGCAGCTTTAGTTACAGTTTTGTAACTTTCTTTCACTGTTTGCTCATTATTATTCCTATCTTGTGGTAGATTGTTTATACATATTATCATATCTTATCTAAATCGATCAGTTTATCGTTCGACCATTACCTGTCCCTTTCGGAAGCTTATTAGCCTAGCTGCTATCGTCATGTCATTGTAACTTTTAAATCATGATATTTGAATTAAATTAGTAGTAGTAAATTCATAAAATCTCTGAGTTGCTTAATGACCTGTTGTGCAAAAGATTAATAAAATTATCTACAAGTAGAGTATTTTAATCAAGCTCTTTGTTTGAATCTGCTTAATAGCTAATCAGCCAATGCTAATCATCTGGAGATTCTTATGAATGAGAAGGCAAATCTGCAACTGTAAAAGCAAGTGATTATTGACTATAAACAAACTAAAAGTGAACTCTATCAATAACAAATACCCAGAATAAGAAAAAAGTAAACCCATGAAAATACTAGCGACGATATATCCAACAGTTGAAAGTTATAAGTGTTCGCACTCCGCTTGAATAAGAATTAGTTTTCTCCTTATTCCTCCTCCAAGTTTTACGAGTATGAAGACTCTTGGGAATAGTTTTTATTAAAAAGGACAAGTATACATGAGCGTATTATAAAACAAAATGACTGTTGTGGGAATGGGAGAGAAGTAGGAGTGTAGTGGATGTTTGTTCCAAGGTTGCTTGGAACGAGGCTTCGGGGACGACGTGAAGGATAGTAAGCGTAATGGAGGCCTGAAATGAAATGTTTTGTTTTTGATTTATGTAATAGTAATGCTGAAGAAGTAACTTTAAAATGAAGCCAATGGAGCTATAAATCGTAAACCAAATAGTCAAGATGCTGTTACTAATTTCTCCATTAATGATTTCGTGCAATTTATGGACATTCTCCGCAACAAAGACCCTTTCGTCTCCATAACTGCAAAAGAACCGCTACTCCATTCACAAATCGATGAAATACAATCATTTATACCGTTCAATAGCAAACAAACTCGAGCAGACTTTACATTTATCATTTCACACCCAGCGATTGTTCAGTCAATAGAGGGTGTTTAAACTTTCAACTGTATGAATGGAAGCCTGCATTATTCACTATTTCACGAACACCCCTTGACAGAAGTAACGCAATTTCTGTGCGACATGTTAACTTTTTTGTCGGACTGCGTTAGTAACCCCCTGTTGTGTGGACCCCTGTATTTCTTGATAACTTCATTGGGAATGCGCGCGGTGCCCGGGACGTTGTTCAACAAGAATGGAACATGATTTGCAGTTTTTATTTTGTTAGCTATTTGTTCGCCGAGATGTTCTAGTTTTTAATTGAATCTTCGTCTGTTTTGTGTGCTGTCTGTTTTAAAGTTTGCTAACTAGTTTGCACCTGTGGTTTTTGCTTCTGAGTATATTTAAGTTTTCTTGTTAAAAGATAAGTTACGTGTAGGCAACCTTTTTGCATGTAGCGTTCAACATCCTGTGTTGTGGTTCTTGGAATAACACATTTAAATAGGCTCTCAGCAATTCTTTCTTTATTTTATGACTAAATTGGCAGTCAGAATAGGTTTTTAAAATAGCCACTCACCATTAGAATTAGAATGTCACAACAAACTTTATAATAATGTGAGATTCAATATAAATTCGTCAGTGGTATGCTTTGAATCCGGAAATTCCAACGCCGTGATTGCAACAGTTAGTGGTGAAAATATTTGTCACTAAATTAATGTCTACTACTCTTTTAGAAACCGATATAAAGATACTACGAGAGCCTATATACAATTAGCTGTTGCCCGCGACTTCGTCTACGTAGCATTAGTACTTCAAATAGTCTATTTTTTTATCGCGCAATAATATTGTAGGTTTTCCATACAAACTTCCACGCACCTTTCCACTTCCTTAAGGATGATTACCGTGATAAAAACCATCCTATGTCCTTTCTAGAATCTCAAACTATCTCCATACCAAATTTCATCTAAATCGGTTCACCCGTTTAAGCGTGAAAAGTTAACTGACAGACAGCGTTAATTTCGCATGTATAATATTAAGACTATCAACGAATAGAATGTCACTTTGTGTACACTTGATTGTCAAAAAGTTACCGAAATCTCACGTTTTTAATCCACTCGTCATCATCCATTCATATCGTTCATTCGTTTTATTTTGCCACTTCGCCGATCATAGCGTTTGACGAAAACGCTGATGATACTCTTTTCTAGCCCCAGCATTAAAATAAGCATTCGGAAAGTCTTGTCTTAGAGTCTAACCATCCATATTTCTATTTAAAGTATTTGCTCGCATATTGCATGAACCGTACTATGCACATATGCAGGTCGGATGCAGTTAGCTCCCCGGGGTCTAATTTTCGTAACCCTGCCCTGTGGGGACTTGACACGTCGCTATATTGTGTCTATGCAATGGAGTTAGAAGGAAGTGTGTCCGACTATCATTTAAGTGTGACATTTTCTCAAACAGTTTATACGTCTCAAACACAGGCAAAATAAAGAGTTTTGAAAATGCCTTTCAACTTAAGTAAGGTAGGTAGGTTCTTATTAGCATTGCGTAAGTCTCATTAAAAAGATTAAATTCAGTTCACTTGAAGTCGTTCAGTAGTTCCAAGTATTTAGTTTAATATCCTACTGATCTTGTTCAAGAGCGATTTTATACTGAGATACCTAATGTTACTTCTGAGAATATGCTCGTTTATTAAAAGTTTTTAGACGCAGATATTTATTCTACCTAGAGTCGTAACTTAAATAAATCTTTGCATTGCGACATTACAAGTCACAGATCACATTGGTTAGTCATTGGGATCTAAGGCAAACAATAATAAATTAGGTAGTTGATCTTGAATTCTTGACAATGAAGTATTTTAACAGGATTTAATTTCTGAACAGGAGAGGAATGGGATAGAAATCCTTAACAGGTTGGATTCCAATTGTTATCTCTTAATTTTTGTCGCTAGTCTACAAATTGAAAAGGTTACCGACCTCTAGGCAAGCGTGTTCCATCATCGACCACATCAGTGCTTACCATCAGGAGAGCTTATCGATGATAAAAATAGATTAATACAGAACCAAAAAGCACAGGAATTTTACACAACGAAGATCATGAACAATGTAGCTGAAGACAATAATTTCGCAAACTGCTCTATATCCATAACTATTTAGACCTACCCTAAAAAAGGGAAGACATCCGTTAATCTACGCTACGACTAGATGGTTGTCAGTGAATTGGACGCCATCCCCCGAGGCGGGCAGACCCCCGAATGCTCCCGAACATATTTCAAGAGCAGGATTAAAACATCTATATAAAGTGCGAATGCGTACCGTTTGCTCCGGACAGATCGTCTTAAACCAGTGGCGTAGCAAGTCATAATAGTAAGAACCCCGATGGCCCCGTTTTAAAATTTCTTGGAGGCCTGTTTTACCCGACTGCAGCAAACAGCAAAAGGAAGATAATGTTTAATACTAAATGAAGAAAACAAGAGGTTGGATTTATGACTTTGAAACTTAAACGGTAATGAGGAACGCGGATGAAGAACGAGCGCCACGAGCTTGGCAATGTGAGAATCCTGACTGAGACAGCCTATAAATGTTCATTGTGATTTTACTAAGATAAAGTTAGAGCGACCGTAACAATTAACAAAATTGGAGCATCCTTAATCGAATAGGTTAAACCACAGATATAAATTTTAATAGATGACGCGACTATATATACTTAGCGTGTCAAAAAACGGAGTAAAATTACGATCAATGATCGTAATCTGAGCTTTTCATTTGGCATTATCGGCACCGGAAATCCACCAAAATCTAGAAAAATGCCATTTTATGCCACCTTGAGCTGTAAAGACTTTATAGAAAAAGTTGGCTGAGGCATTGGAAATGTTTTCTTTCATTGATAAGTAAATTTGTCTTTCAATTGTTTGTGAAAAGTGTCACGTTTGGTTTTCATACAGATGGAGAGACTTGCTTTATCTAGTTAGATATAAATCTAACTAGATAAAGCAAGTCTCTCCATCATATGTCTGTGGGTTAAACAGTCATTATAACAAATAAAGTTATTGAATAAAAAACGCAAATTCAACACGTAATGAAAAGAATTTGAGATGGTGGATAACATTTTATTAACTTTTGATTCCACATTTGGAATACAACTGGAATAAAAGTGGAATATTAAGGATAATAATCCCCCAAACTGCTGGGGCCTCTGTAGTTCGGGGGCCCAGTATCATTAATACGACTGAAATCGCGGTAGCTACGCCCCTGCCTTAAATTTAAAAGCTTTTATGACCCAGAAGTGAGCCGGGAAATCTTTTTAATCCCACATACGAGCCATTTAGCAGGTCTGCGTTAGTTACAGATGTTTTTAATTTCATAATTTATTGCTTTGTTAAGGCGACGGATTTGTTCGTTGTTTAGATAAGTACGTGATGATGAATGGTGTAGAGAATCGTAATAAAGTTGTATGTTAATTTAATCTGAACCAATATTATAAAAAAGGTATGTTTTTATTTGTATGTTTGTTTAGGTATTTGTTAAAGGTAATCTCTTAAATTACCCAATCCACTGTCGTCACTGAGTTATACTATCAGTAAATCTCATAGGAGCTTTATCATCATCAGCCTATTAATGTTCCCACTGCTGGGACACAGGCCTCCTCTCTGCGAGAGGAAATGGGCCGTATTCCACCACGCGGGCCCAGTGCGGTTTGGTGGATGTCACAATGTGTGATGTGTTGACCCACAACTTGTAAGTCGCGGCCGATACCCTGGGCCACCAATGCTCGTATAGGGGCTTTATATCTCTTTTAAATTCGCTATTCCTTTGGGTTAGGCCACGGAAGCGAGCCAGCAGGAACAAGTTAGTATTGTATCATCATCATCATCATCTCAGCAGAAAGACGTCCACTGCTGGCCTCTTCCAAGCGTTGCCACACTGTACGTTTCACATCCACCGGACTCCCGCAGCCTTGAGCAGGTCGTCGCTGCACCTAGAGAGATGCCTTCCAACGTCTTCCATCTTCCGGTACGAGGTCACCACACCAGAACTTATCCGCTCCAACGGCCACCCGTTCTGGGTGCAGTGTGCCCTGCCCACTTACACTTAAGTTTGACATATAAGTATGTAGGCAATAGTATGGTATATAAGTATGGAAATAAATAAACGTATGTATGTACAAACCACTATTCATTATCTAGATTAAACATATTACGATCTTCAATTAATTTCAATGCACCTACATATAAAAGTACCTGTAAATAATAATGTAATTGAAATATTTACTAAAGAACATTAACATTAGAAACGGGATATTTACCATTTCGGTGCTGTTGCAAGCACCATGATCACGGATAAACTGATCTACAGCACCATATAACGTGATCATGGTGCATGCAACAGCACCGAAATATGGGAAACTCGTAACAAACAGTAAACATGGTAAATATCCCGTTTCTAATGTTAATGTCAGTGTTAGTGACCATGACAGTTTAAAAACTTATATTTACAAAATGCTTGAATTTGACTTGTTTATCCCGTCTTCCTTTTGACTTTACCATTTTCCATTCTGTTTCAAGCATGTTTCAGCGCCAGTGGTCGCGGGTGCAGCGGAGTAAGTAATCCTATAGCTTTATCGTCAGAAGTTTTACGGAGCTTTGTTTATTATTCAAACTTCTTTGAAATCAAGTCTGCCCGGTTTAGTTTTCACTCACTGCTTGGTTGTAACGTTATCTTTTTCCTTTTTGCAGATTAATTTATGACTTGACATTATCAATGCCTTTGATAAAATACTTATTGTTTTTCAGTTTAATGTCAACTTGGAAGAGAACCATATACAAGCATATACTGATGCCAATTTGGACGTATGGTATCCAACTTTGGGGCTGTACTTAACAAAGCAACGTCAAATTAATTCAACAATTTCAAAATAAAGTGCTCAGGGATGCTGTAAATGCACCCTGGTACATAAGAAATGACAATCTTCACCGTGACCTTAAAACAGAATTCGTCACCACCATCATCCCAAATTTTGCTGAAGCCCACGAACACAGACTTCATCGACACGTGAATGTTGAGGCTATCCAACTGCTAGACAATACAGTCTTAGTGCGTAGGCTAAAAATAACTAAAGCTTTTGAATTAGTTTAGTATACAGAGTGAATGAATAATAGTGACAACGCTGTGCTATACATTATAACACATGAACATAGTGTTTTTATAAATTATATCAGACTAAGAAAGTGCTACGGACTTGTGTAAAAGTGCAAATGTACACTAATCTTAGTTTTAACATAATCTATAACGGAACATATTAAGTTAGAGTTAAATTGCTTATTAGTCTTTTAGGCTAGATCGTAATTAATTATTAAGAATTTTGTTCTTATTAATAAAGTACAAAAAAAACTTGGAAGACCGAACAAAAGGTGTAAAAAAGGCAAGAATATGTAGGTATCAAGACCGCGACACTATTCCCAACCACTGTAACTCCTGAAAATCAGAATGGACAGTGGCGACCAGAAAAGCGTCGAGTCAATGAAGCTTGACGAGACCCGGCGTAACGATTCAACTGCTTTGAATCCCACAACGGCAACGCAATTAATCATAAAAGAACAAGGATTAAGACAAACCACTTCCACTTTCCTCCATATCAATTCAATTCTCAATTCTCAAATCTTTATTGCGTTCCATAATGTATACAGTTGTTAGGATAATTATTATATTAGTCACAATTATGGACCCTGTCGGGCACAGCATAGATAAGTAGGAGAGAGGAGGAAGAACACTGAGTGTTTAATGTGATAAATTATATAATTGGGGAAGTATTAGTAAGTTACACTGTTATTAATACAGAAATTGAGATTAAGAATTATAATTACTGTTTCTAAATTATTTACTGCGTATTCATTATCTATTTAGTAACATAGTACAAATCATTATTTTTACAAATTATTCATATTTATTTTATTTACTAATTAATATTTTTATTTATTACGTAGTTAATATTTATTTCTCAAACATGCTTGGAAATTTGAGCATTATTTTGACAAACTTCTTCGAGATAAATCGAAATTGCAGTACTGGCCAAATACATGCGAGCAGCGGCCGGCAAAAATTGTATGAAAATCCATATCTGTCGTGTCTAGCGGCCAAATAAATTACATTCTAAACTCATGTCTGTCGTGTTATTTAAAAATGGAACGATCTTTTACTCCGAAACATGGCAACCAAGGAGGTAACTTATCAAGGGTTTTATTTAAATTTCGAACTGGCTTGCAAATAAAACGCTGTTTATTGACAAAAAAAACAAAATAACACTTTAACGCGGGAAAAATTATTCTTGATCGTCATTGATTTTGACAAAATGAGTTCTACTTAGTTTTTTTTCCGCGCATCATCATCATCATCTGCCTAGCCTTTTTCCCAACTATGTTGGGGTCGGCTTCCAGTCGATACTTCCAGCTTTAATTTCCGCGCATAATTTGAGAAAAGTACTATACAAGCCTTGGCCACAACTAGGCATTGATGGACTTACGTATGTGTGCCTCGGCTTCGCCTCGGCCCACATTTACACGTTCGTCCATCAATGCCTCTTTTGCTGGCCGCTGCAGTAATGTACTATTATTGTTAAGGTAAGTTATTTATTGGGCACTTCATATTTACATAAAAATAAAAAATATATTTTGTATTATGGGTCGGCAGGCACATCTTTAATAGTGAGTATTTGTAGATACAAATATATAGTTATGAAGTTACTAATAATTTATCATTTAGGAATTCGCTTATGCTATTATGATATCAAGGAAGAGCTTCAATTTATTGATAAAGATGTTATATTTATTTGAATTCCTTATTATTTCGGGTAACTTATTATAAATTTTTATGGACATGACAAATGTACTATTGGAGTGCATGTTTAGTCGCGATTGTGATAAGTTTAGTCTATTTTTATGTCTTAAATTAATTTTCTTTTATAAGTCCTTTTTGTAAAGAATTCTGGGTACATACGTATAAATTTACAAACTTCAAATATATAAAGACAGGGTAAGGATAAAATCTTTAGTTTCTGAAAGTGGGGTTTACAGCTATCGGTGACTTCAATATTTACTAAGATTCTTATGTGTTTTTTTTTGTAGGGTAAATAGCGTGAGTGCATCAGTGCTGTTGTCCCATATGATAACACCGTATTTGAGCCATGTATTCGCGTAGTACGTTACTAGGGCAGTTTTAAAGACTCTAGTTTTTTTTTTATCTCGCGGAGGGCGTATGAGAATTTAGAAATTTTTGCTCGTACTTTCTGAATGTGTGACTTCCAATTTATGTATTTATCAATGTTTAGGCCTAGTAGGGTGAAATTATCAACTACTTCTAATTTATTATTTTTGAAGCTGAAGTTTATATTTATTGGTGCTTTTTGGCGAGGGTGGAATGAAATTATTTTAGTTTTATTGAAGTTAATTTCTAGATTGTGTTCAGTCATCCAATTTATTGTAGAATGCAGTATGGAATTCAATTTATCATTTAAATTTATATTATTTTCACATGAGGTAAGTATAGATATGTCATCCGCAAACCTAGGACACACGGCTCATTTAATTCATATCAAGTAGAAAACAGAACCCAGCTACTACTTGAGCTCACAGAATAGGTAGACATGCTAAAATCTATGTTGCAATCAAAGACATAAATTATTTACTATACGAAATTAACACTAATACAGGTAACATTAATTTTACGACACTTATTCAAATAACAAGACCGAAATTGTTGACGAAAAGATAAAGTACCATAATCTCGGTATAAAATTAGTGCGGCAAAGCCGAGGGGCATTAACAGTGTAATAACAATAAATCTCAGCTGATTCGTCGTAAAAAGTTATATCTATTCCGAATATCAAACGAATAAACGCTTCGTGGAAGTACTAAATACTTTACATTCTTTTCTTTTAAAAGATCAACGGAACTAAGAACTGTAACTTTTGTGCGCATTTTTGTTGCAACTTTTTAACTAACAGTAGATTTATTAGTAGGCAAGTAGAATAAAAACTATCTCAGCTAAACTAATTTGTAAAATTTTTTTTCAACAGAGTGAACGTTTTCTATGAAAACACGTTGTTACATTGTTGCCTGTGAGCGGGAGCTTATACGGCTGAAATAAGAATTACTACAAGGATTTTCTAGTAATTAATGACCTTCGCTAAAAAAGTATTAAAGCCAAACAGATAACATAAACAAGCCCTTAATTATTCAGATAATGAACCCTACCTTTGGAAGGATCTTTAAAAATGAATCTGCAAACTCTCAAGGAAAATCTTTTAATGGTTTTATTGACATTTTCATAATTTGTATGTACAGTCAAGGGTCAAAAGTGCAGTCATACTCTCCCAAAACTCAAATGGCTAGTTTTTGTGGAAGAAGTTAAATTATCCACAACTGATTTAATATTTTGTATAGAAATTAAACTATAGATTATTCCTACTTACCGCGAAAAATTTAAATTCTGCTGCCTACAAAAAATGCCTTTTCTGTTTTGGTAGATTGTGACTGCACTTTTGACCCTTATAGTACCTTGCAAGCATAAGGTTCATCAATGGTCCTTTGAGCCGTATACGGCTCAAAGGACCATCACATATTGATAGAGTTAGTTATGGCAGTAGGCGAAAAATAGACAGGCCTTTGAACACACGATAAGTGTGCCGGATTTATATTTGGCACATTGGAATTTATATTCAGAGTGCTAAATATAAATCCGACAAACAATACTAACAAAAAAAAACAGAAATTAACTCAAAAACCCATATCACATCACATCACATCATCAGCCTATTAATGTTCCCACGGCTGGGACACAGGCCTCCTTTCTGTGAGAGGGAATGGACCGTTATCCACCACGCGGGTCCAGTGCGGGTTGGTGGATGTCACATGTCTTCGAATTATTGGTTCTAGGACATGCCGGTTTTCTCACAATGTTTTCCTTCACCGTTTTGAGAGCAGTGGTGATGAAATAATTTACACAAAGTAAAGCGCCTGCCTGGGCTCGAACCCACGACCTACAACTCGCGGCCGATACCACTGAGCCACCACTGCTCAAAAACCCATCATTATTAATTGATGATGAAGCCAACAATTACTACCGAATGCGATTTTTATTTAGAATCACCATTTATACAAGCCTAACTTTCAAACCAGCCTACCAAAGTTCATAGCTTCAATCAAACAAAAACCTGCTAAAAAAACCACCATGAAAAACCAAATGGTCCCTTTGGAACCAAACATTGATATGAAACATTATTCCACTAACTAATTTGGTGTCCCCGGCGACCATTCACGTGTTAATTAAACATAAACTATATCCACCAACAATTAATAACTCGTGATAAAGCACGACACTTTTCTATGTAGAAATTGTCGCGTTTCGCATGACGTGCCGTGTGAAAATAAGCGAACCATACGGAGCGTAGGGTTGGCACTATAAACAGGAAATTAAAAAAAAAACTTTAAAAAATGATCTTTCAACGATTGGTCAAAAACCGTACCCATCATATCACCCGAAAGACGTCCACTACTGAACATAGGCCTGCCTCCCCCTCCCCTACCTTAACCAAGTCATCGGCCCACCAAGTGGGAGGCCTTCCAACGCAGCGAACGATTGGTAGTTTTAGTCAGTTGGTACTGGTATACTGGCTTTTAAATATTTCATCTTCATTATCAACCTAGCCAAAACCAACGTCATGTAAAATAGTCGTTTCTTCATAAAATTCCTGGACTTCAATCAACGTCCAAACTAGAATCTATAATAAAACATTCTGAGAAATATTTAGGCAACTACTTAGAATTCGAAGGTTATGCCAAAGCAGGAAAGGTCACCATGCTTTTCCAACATGACAGATAATCATTTTTTTTTCAAAATCAAAATCAAAATCAAATATTTTTATTTTACATAGGCCTACATGGGCACTTATAAAACGTCGACAAAAGGTGCACGGTTCGGGTTAGTCGTTTCCTATGGAGAAGAACCGGCAAGAAACTCCATGGTTACTCTTTTAAATTTTTTTGTTTACAATATTTCCATGTTACAGCATTAGTACTTGGATATGGGGGGACAACGTAGGCCCGACAATAAGTCGTACGAAATTGAAACAAAAAAACAAGCAAAAAAAATAATGCACGAAATAAAAAGTTAACAAATGTTAACAATCATCTAGAAATCTAGAAAGCCTACAATGTTCACACATTCACAATAGGTAAAATAATCTATACAAAGGTAAAAAAAAACACAACACTAAATTTAACATGTGGCACAAATACTGTAATCAGTGCTGTAACTATTCTTAGCAAAGGGCTATAATGATGATTGAAAAATATTGTAAAAAGTCTAATTAAAAGAGAAAAAAATGAGATTGAGAATAGTTAGAGATATCCATATATTTGTGCCGTTTATGAGTTACCAGGGAAGCCGCATGCGCAGAGGGTGTCAAAGCCAAATTTTTTATCTTCAACGTAGTCCTTGATTTTATAATATGCTTTTTTAATAAGGACACGTTTGATGTAGTTTTTGAACTTTCCATCGGTCAGTTCTATAACTGACTTTTATTTAATATCGTCGAGTAGTTTTTAATATCCTGCAAAGAGCGTGCCGTCAGTTTTTTTCAGACATACGAGGAGGGATCAAAAAGTAGTGAGAATGAGATAGATTAAAATGACTATTGATAACTAAATAATTTATTTTTCTACATAGTTTCCGAGTCTCTCTACACACCGAGTCCAGCGCTTTTCCAAGGCTTCAAACCCTTTCACGAAAAAAGTTTTGTCTTGGTCCTGCAAAAACCTCTCCACGGCATCCATCACCTCGTTATCGTCTTCGTACCTGTATCCCCTTATGTATTTTTTTCAATTTAGGGAACAGATAAAAATCGCTACCCGCCAACGTTTTTCTCGATTTGAACCACGGGTGGTGTTCCTTCAGTTGCTTGTGCCGGGGCCGCGGTAACTCTATTTACTGACTAAAACCCACTCGTGTTCCTTCAGTTGCTTGTGCCGGGGCCGCGGTTACTCTTTTTACTGACTAAAACCAACCCGTGTTCCTTCAGTTGCTTGTGCTGGGGCCGCGGTAACTCTATTTACTGACTAAAACCCACTCGTGTTCCTTCAGTTGCTTGTGCCGGGGCCGCGGTTACTCTTTTTACTGACTAAAACCAACCCGTGTTCCTTCAGTTGCTTGTGCTGGGGCCGCGGTAACTCTATTTACTGACTAAAACCCACCCGTGTTCCTTCAGTTGCTTGTGCCGGGGCCGCGGTAACTCTATTTACTGACTAAAACCCACCCGTGTTCCTTCAGTTGCTTGTGCCAGGGCCGCGGTAACTCTATTTACTGACTAAAACCCACCCGTGTTCCTTCAGTTGCTTGTGCCGGGGCCGCGGTAACTCTATTTACTGACTAAAACCCACCCGTCTTCCTTCAGTTGCTTGTTCCGGGGCCGCGGTTATTTATTTATTTATTTATATACACTTTATTGTACACCATAATAAACAAGAAAAAAAGAAACTTAATACTAAAAACATACAGTGGGCGGCCTTATCGCTTTCCGCGATCTCTTCCAGGCAACCTGGAATGGACAGAGATTACCTGGACATGACATGGGGTTGTCAGTGGTGCGACAATACCAACTATGAACATAATATTTATACAATAATACTTACTAAAAATAAAAATACATACATATGCTAAATAATAGATACATAAATACATACATACTTAATATATAAGCAATGAAAATAAATGATGTACAACAACGGTTACTCTATTTACTGACTAAAGCCCACCCGTGTTCCTTCAGTTGCTTGTGCCGGGGCCGCGGTAACTCTATTTACTGACTAAAACCCACCCGTGTTCCTTCAGTTGCTTGTGCCAGGGCCGCGGTAACTCTCTTTCAAATTTATCCGATATCCCAGACAGGCAGCCTTCTTGTGGCAGCCCTGACTACAACATAATAAAGACACCCTAAGTAATTGCTCCGAGTGCGTATAATTGCAGTTAAGTATTTATTGACACGTCATAACACTATTTTAATTTTTAAATTGAGTTTAATGGTCTAGTGTGTGGGAGCCTTTTGTTGATATTGATCTGATATGACAGTAATTGTTGAATGTATGGTGGTAGCTATAAAAGTGTAAGAGATATAATAAATTTGTAGTTGGCGTGGTTGTATAGAGGAGCAAACAAAAATATAATAAACACACAACTACGTACCTAAGTATATTAACTGTCATCAACGCACTAAAATATAACAAACTAACAAGCAAAAAAAATTTCCGTTTCGGAAGTCAGTGTCTCTTGTTTTGTTGTTTTTAGGGTTCCGTACCCAAAGGGTAAAACGGGACCCTATTACTAAGACTCCGCGGTCCGGCTGTCTGTCCGTCTGCCAAGAGGCTGTATCTCATGAAACGTCATAGCTAGACAGTTGAAAATTTTACACATGATGTATTTTTGTTGCCGCTATAACAACAAATACTATAAACAGAATAAAATAAATATTGGCTTATGTTTAACTTACCACCAGATATAGTAACATATAACAGACAAAAATAGTAAATGATCACCAAAATTAAACCCGCATCTTATTGTAAAATTATAACCAAAGTTTTAACATCTCGCTATCCTGTTTAGGCAAAATGACTCCAAATAAATCATTGTTAACCCAAAAGTAGTAAATGATCACCAAAAGTAGTAAATGATCACCAAAATTAAACCAATGACCAAAAAGATTATAAAATTTCTGGGAGCAACTTGGAAGTAGCGCTCGCCGGCCGCTGCCGCGGCACCGCTCGCTTTGCTCGCTCGGCTCGCGCGCGGTTGGTCACAGTTCTAACCTAACCTAACCTATTTTACAACATTAAATAGCGCAATAATTTGCTATTAAAATTTGGTGATCAATTTACTAAATTTGGTGATCAATTTACTAAATTTGGGTTTCATAGTACAATTTTAGGTAATAGAGGTTATGGTCACAAAGTAATTTTAGGTGGTCATTATATTTATCCCCATAAATATTTAAGTGTAGCTCCCACACAACAAACGTGATTTTTTTCGCCGTTTTTTGCGATAATGGTACGGAAACCTTCATGCGCGACTCCGACTTCCGAAAACGAAAGTTATTTTTGCACACTTTAGTGTTTTGCTATAGAAGTCGGTTTATTATTTATGAAAAAAGTGATTTTTATTTATTTCTCACTTTTTAGTTTTTTTAGTATCCTCTCACTAAAAATACACATTATAACACTAATATCACATCAAACTAATATTATAAAGACGAAAGTTTGTGAGTGTGTGTTTGTGTGTTTATATGTTTGTTACTTCTTCACGCTTAAACGGCTGGACGTACCTGGATAACATTTGGCACAGAGATAGATTATAGTCTGGAATAGCACATAGGGTATTTTATCCCAGGAAAATGTTCCCTCGAGATAATTTTCGACTTAACGCGGGTGATGCCGCTGGCAGAAACTAGTTTATTATAAATGCGTTTTTTTTTTGTGTATGTTTGTTACTCAATCACGCCAGAATGGCTGAACGGATCTGGATGAAGTTTAGCACAGAGATAGATTATAGTCAGGCATAGCACATAGGATACTTTTTATCCCAGGAATATGTACCCTCGGGAAAATTTTCGACTATCACGCGGGCGAAGCCGCTGGCAGAAGCTAGTTATTTATAATTGCGGACGGATATTTTGCTACTGACTTTTCCTTTTTTAGGGTTCCGTACCCAAAGGGTAAAAACGGGACCCTATTACTAAGACTCCGCGATCCGTCTGTCTGTCTGTCTGTCCGTCTGTCACCAGGCTGTATCTCATGAACCGTGATAGCTAGACAGTTGAAATTTACGCAGATGATGTATTTTTTGCCGTTCTTTGAAATAATGGTACGGAACCCTTCGTGCGCGAGTCCGACTCGCACTTGGCCGATTATTTTTTCCAACGCAAGATATTATTTCGCAATGATGTTATCAATCTTTAGGCCCCTTCAACCGGATGTTGCGCTAGTCTTTGAATCCCTTAAACAAATGTTAATTAGAAATTAAATTAATTAAAAACGACATAAACACTAAATATTTATCATTACTCGTGTCAAAGCTTATTTCAATAATAGAAGAAATAGTTTAATGCATTTAAAGAAAACACACCTGTTGAATATATTAGTACGTACGGGTACGTCGACGTACCTTTTTGTGACCATTACATTAGTTATAAATAACCGTTGCTTTGAATAAGTAATTAAATTAACCTTTTTAAGCATTACTGAGACCTTAATTTAGATAACTATCTAGGATAATCACCATCAATACAAATGTTTATAACCTAAAGTAGAATAATCATCATCTGCCTAGCCTTTTCCCAACTATATTGGGGTCGGCTTCCAGTCTTACCGGATTAAGCTAAGTTCCAGTGTTTTACATGGAGCGACTGCCTATCTGACCTCCACAACCCAGTAACTGGGTAACCCGGTACCCCTTGGCAAGACTGGTGTCAGATCTCATGCTTCTGACTATCCGTAACGACTGCCAAAGATCTTCAAATAACAGCCGGGACCAACGGCTTAACGTGCTTTCCGAGGCACGGAGGAAACTCGGTTTGTTGAAATGGTCACCCATCCACGGACCGACCTCGTCAAGCGTTGCTTAACCTTGATGATCGACCCGTGCGGCTGTTATTATTTAGCCACGAGCTCCTCTACCTTTACCTAAAGTAGAATAATAAGATTATAATTTTTAGAATGCATGGCAGCTGGATCTAGCGAAACAGTAATTTTTACACGCACCTTCGCACATCTTGAGGGAACTTCGGACAACGTGAACTATTTTATTAATTGTTTTTTAGGGTTCCGTACCCAAAGGGTAAAAACGGGACCCTATTACTGAGACTTCACGATCTGTCTGTCTGTCCGTCTGTCACCAGGCTGTATCTCATGAACTGTTATAGCTAGACAATTGAAATTTTCACAGATGATGTATTTCTATTGCCGCTATAACAACAAATACTAAAAACAGAATAAAATTAATATTTAAGGGGGGCTCCCATACAACAAACGTGATTATTTTGCCGTTTTTTGCTCGATATTAATAACGGCAACAGGTAGACGCTTGAAATATTCACAGAATATTTAGTTATATATTCACTTCAAAAAATAATAATTATTAAATTAAAATAAAATAAATTAAGGGGGGCTCCCATACAACAAACGTGATTTTTGCCATTTTTTGCGATAATGGAGCGGAACCCTTCGTGCGCGAGTCCGACTCGCACTTGGCCAGTTTTTTATTTCTAATAAGTAAGTCTAAAAACATGTTTATCTACCTGTATCTATAACCAGCCCGAGGAATTTCCAATCTTAAGTGGCTGTGGGCAGGGCACATTGCTCGCAGTACGGATGGCTATTGGGGCCAAAAAGTTCTGGAGCGGCGACCGCGTACCGGAAGACCTAGCGTTGGAAGGCCTCCCTCTAGGTGGAGCGACGACCTGGTCAAGTCTGCGGGCGTCCGGTGAATGCGAAACGCACAGGACCGATCAGTGTGGCGACCCTTGGGGGAGGCCTATGTCCAGCAGTAGACGTCTTTCGGCTGAAATGATGATGATGATGATGATCTATAACTAAAGGCAATATCATCCTTCTAAATTTTAGGCGCATGTGTTATCTTTTGAAACTAAAATATATCACATTAAAAATACCAACACTTACAAATATTTCCAAAGACTGCCTTTTTTTTAGCGTGGAGAAATGCTCATGCATATTGCGCTACCACGGGAAGATAGCGCAGTTATGTGGAACTCCAACCCACTAAAACTCCACGGTGCCCTCCTGTGCCGTTTATGGCGGAAGCACGGGCACTTAGCACTCACCGCGAAAACAAACAAGGCCGCTGCATACGTGTTTTGTTCCGGACGGAACGGGACGATAACTTTTGAAAATAGCGCTTCATACAATATGTAAGTATATGAAAGATAGGTGCACGATCATGCACGTCATAGGTGCACGGACGGGTCGTCGACGACGCGTGCCGTCTCTTGACAATTTGTATGAAAAAGAAAATCGTCCCGTTCCGTCCGGAATAAAACACGTTACGTATGCAGCGACCTTAAAAAGTTGCATCACGCGTAACCATAGAGAATGCAATTAAGAACGGTAAACGGGTATAAACGCTCAGATGAGCGATGGATGACCGAACGGCTACTGACGTTGTAAATTATCGTTAATCATCTTATCTGTCCGTCAATCATAGTTTTGTAGCCGCGAAGCATAGAAGAGTTTGGAGTTGGCATCCTTAAAATTTTAGTTTTGTGGTAGGATTGTGGTTGAATTAGTGGCTTCAACGGTTTTATTTTATCCCCTTACGTTTCCGTATCAGTTTGTTTCTAGGACAAGTCAGAAGGAATGAACGTTAGTGTATGGGACCCTACTGTGACATAATTGTGCCCAATTTACTTGGGGTCGGCACAGCATATAATATTCTTCCATAGATCTCTATTTGCCGTCATCTCATCAGTCATTTCTAGCTAAATCACTTTCAAACCTGAAAAAAAAAAGTTTTTTTGCTTTTTTTTTTGCTTCATTACTTTGTGCTACAAAATATATAATTATATTAAACAGAAGTAGAGCATTGCAGGCGTTTGTTTAGGCTTTAAATGGTCCTTTAAATGCACAGAAAAATGCCATATCCAAAACTCCAACTCGTTCATCCCACAGCGACCAACTCGATCATCTATCGTTTAACTTTAATTCACTATTTAAACATTACCCATCTCCTTCTCTCAATCTCAACTACAAACAATTAGACCGAGACAGCAATACCTACTAATAATTCAAATAAAGTCCAATCAAGATGGCGTCTCCCACAACAATTACAACGGTGTCAAAACGGAAGCGGAACCCGATAGGAAAGGGGAAATGGACGGAGCTGGACGGAACCCAGGATTTATGTGTTTGTTGCAATGGTCACGTCAGTTCAGGGGTAAACAAGTTTATTTATTGTTCAAGTTATTTTATTGAGCTATGAAATTGGTGGAACATATTGGTGTTTCCCGTTTGTTGGAGTGTTTTGTTTATGGCCTTGTCAACGGTTAATTTTACTGTGTTACCAAATGATCATAATCAAAAAGTGTAATAACATAACATCACGCTGGTACATATTCCCCGAAGGTTTAAGCAGAGGTGAAACTTAGTTAGAACTTGCACGGTTCACCAGTTTTGTTTAAGAGTCCCTACAAGTTTCACGAGCTAAAAACAGAAAACAGCTACTTTTTCAGGGCAAATTTAAAAAAGATATATGATAAATCTTTTAATGCACCTTTTTGCGTCACATCGTTATCTAGTAAATGTACATTACATATTTTTGATAACTGCTCAATTTTAATTAGAAAAAATAAATTCCTAACATACCTTTTTACGTAAGCCCGAAACACCAGGTTTTTCAATAGCTTTTTCAGCTTACTGGTGGCAAACAACAATCTGCAAAAAATTGTGTCGACTGGGCATATAGTATACTAGTGAGCCACTAATTTAGTTTTTAAAAGTTTATTGTATTTGTACATAAAAAAAAAATATTGTCTACGCGGAAAAAAGGCAATTTTATCATGTGCGAAAGCGTCGCCTACGTGTAAGAATATGTTGAATATAAAAATAATTGGTAATTAATTTGAAATTTGAGGTGTTTATCAATCGAATCCAAATTTTTATATTTTATTTTTGAGTACTTATTTTATTTTAATAAATTGTCTAAATATCGTCTTAAGACGACGACTAACGCCAACGACCTTGAGGGCGCAAAACGCGCACTCGTTTCACACCCGCGCCACCCAAAATTTAGTAGTTTTTTGTACTTTCCTTATTATTCTAAGACTTTAAAAAAAAGCCTCAAATCAAAATGTAGATAATTAAATTATCTTTGAGATGGTGTTGATTTCATTAAAATCCGCCCAGCGGTTTTGGTGTGATTGTCGAGTTTTTGTCCGTTTTAGACATAACTTTACAAATTAATTACACTATGTTTTACAAATAAAACTCAAAATTTGCTTAGATCAAATTATTAAGAAAATAGTTTTATTTAACATATATTTATTCCAAAACATTACGACTAGCCGTTTAGACGTGATTCTCATTTTAAAATCAGCTACTCAAGGGAATCGGCGCCTTAAGTAGTTGTCAGTCACTTTGACCGAACTACGAGACGCCACATAGAAAATCGCGCGTGGTATTCAGTATTCACTTTCAGTTTCGCTCAAGGGCTTGTAGATGACGGACCTGTGTCGTTTTTATTTTTGTCATTATATTTTTTATCATACATCTTGTAGTTATTGGGAAATTTTCGCTGAAAAAGTATCTGTTTTTGGCTCGTGAAACTTGTAGGGGGCTCTTAAGATGTTCCATGACGTAATTTGGGGCAAGACCAGACTTCGTTCAGCTACTAAGAAAAATCAGATGGAAAAGCCAACATCACTTGACCAACGAGGCAGCCTATTTTACCTATTCGTTGAGTTTTAACTGAAATGTTGACGTATCACACTAATATTATAAAGGCGAAAGTTTGTGAGTGTTTGTGTGTTTGTATGTTTGTTACTTCTTTACGCTCAAACGGCTGGACGGATCTGGATGAAATTTGGCACACAGATAGTCTGGAATACAGTCACATACGAGTGGATTATAGTCACATACGATACTTCTTATCTCAGGATAAATTTTGACATTCACAAGGGTGAAGCCGCTGGCAGAAGGTAGTTTAAAAATATTTAAATTAAGATTATCATACTTATCAGTATTCACTAAGGCACAGATAATATAATACTAGCAAACAGATGCCTCATTCCATAAAAATAAACAGAGCCGAGCGTTTTCCATCTAATTATGATGATTATTTTTATAAGTACTTCCATCGCGTTCGGTATTATTCCACGGCTAAAGATGGTGTTAGCAGCGACTTGCAAATAAAAGGATTTTCTCGGTTCGTAACAATTTTTTTTTAAATACAGTGACGTTTTGTTTTATAGTATTTTTTTGCACGTTTTTACAGTTTCACTCTTCAAAATGTGTTACAATGCAAATTTAAAAAACCGGCCAAGTGCGAGTTGGACTCGCGCACGAAGGGTCCGTACTTGGTAAATTGCGGTTTACGATTTATGACGTATTAAAAAAAAACTACTTACTAGATCTCGTTTAAACCAATTTTCGGTGGAAGTTTACATGGTAATGTCATCGTATATTTTTATAGTTTTCAATTCACTTATTTTAGAAGTTACGGGGAGGGGGGGGACACATTTTAACACTTTGGAAGTGTCTCTCGCGCAAAGTATTCAGTTTAGAAAAAAATATATTAGAAACCTCAATATCATTTTTGAAGACCTATCCATAAATACGGGTTTTGATGAAAAAAAAATTTTGAGTTTCAATTCGAAGTATGGGGAACCCCCAAAATTTATTGTTTTTTTTTCTATTTTTGTGTGAAAATCTAATGCAGTTCACAGAATACATCTACTTACCAAGCTTCAACAGCATAACATTAACATTAAAAGCGGGATATTTACCATGTTTACTGTTTGTTGCGAGTTCCCGATATTCTGTTGGTTGCGGGAACTCGCAACAAACAGTAAACATGGTAAATATCCCGCTTTTAATGTTAATGTTAGTGTTAGTGACCATGACAGTTTAAAAACTTATTTCAACAGCATAGTTCTGAACTTCTGACATACGGACGGATGACATGTCTGTACGTCCGTATGTCATGTCCGTATGACGTATGACATGTATACAGACATGACGTTACGATAGATAGACAGACAGACAGACATGACGAATCCATAAGGGTTCCGTTTTTTGCCATTTGGCACGGAACCCTAAAAAAATGGAGTGGCATGCCTCAAACGGCGCGATCAATTGGAATGAATTTTAAATGATCCGTTCAAATATGATTATTTAATTGTTTATTTTTTCTTCATTTATTTAATTTACTAAGCCCAATATTCCTTAATGTTGTGCAGAGAGTTGATTAAACAAAAACTTACAAATTTTATTATCAATTCTGGAAAATGATAATTTTACACACAATTCAATAACAAATCGATGCATATTGCGCCATCTAGTGATATTTATTTGAACCAAATTTTCTTTGTTAGCGCTGGGTACCCGTGACTAAGGTAAATAATTCTATGTCCGTAAGAAAATAAGTAATAATAAAATCCTTTACCCCACAGACCCACATTCAAATGCGGCAGAGATTTACGGGGCAAGTGAATTGACCTCTCTCAGCAGAAGTGGGATAATCTGCGAAAATATGAGGGTAGGTCTATAGTCCACGGTCTGTCCCGACAAATAGCGGGATTATGCTAAACTAAAGCGCTGTGGCGACGATACGGTTAGAATCTCTGAAGAAGGTACAAGCAAAGATATAAAATGGGGCTATTTGTTCCGATAATAGATATTGGAAAGATATTTTTAGGGTTATATTAGTAAAACGGGTTATAGTCGTATCTGGTATTCGGATACGATTTTATTTATTATTATTGGTTATAACAATTTAAAAAGAAAAAAAAATATGGCTCACTGGCAAATACCTCGCCTTTCGTGTTTGAGGTCGTGGGTTCAAATCCATATTATTTATTTTTCCAATTCATATGTACTTGCAGCAGTGCTGGCTCAGTGTTAACGGCCGCGACTTTCAAGTTGCACGTCGTGGGTTTGAACCCAGGCAGGCACAAAACCCATCACCACGGCTCTCAAAACGGTGAAGGAAAAAATCGTGAGGAAACCGGTATTTCCAAAAACCAATAAAATAACGAAGACATGTGGCATCCACGTGTGTGAATGTGTGGGAAAATTAAAAGGCTGAAGTCATGATGATGATGATGTACTTTCTTAGTTTATCTTGGACATCACAGGCACCAGTGAAAAAAAATATCGTGAGGATCCTGTACTTATATAGTTAATAATGTAAGTCTGAAATAGCCAAGTCAGAGGCCTGTGGGGTTCCCAGGGGCAGCTAAATTAACTCGGACACCAGAAGTGGCCACATCCTCACACGAAAAGAAGAATATAGAAAACAACGTTTCAGCAAAGAACTACTGAAGCAGGATAAGTAGCCATAAGAATTCTAGGAAAATTCCATTAAAGCAAGAGATGGAAAAAAAGAGAATAAAAATCTAAGTATATTTCCATTCGTTTGATACCGTAAAGGTCGCATTCTGTAATAAACCTTATGCAGCATGCAGGCTGAAAGGAAATACTCTGGACTGCTTTTGAAGCATCATTTGAATTTAGAATAGTATATAGGCGACCAAAGGCAGTAGGCGCGTGTATATTTCCTATATAAACTGTCGAATACGGAGATTATTTAAGTACAGTACTCATTTAGGTGCGGTTAATATACAACTAACAGTAAATCCATTAAACTAATGTTCAAACAAACACACTAGAACACAGATTTATTGAACACCTCACACAGTTCAACATTTCACCCTGATCGATTAGAGGATATTCGTTCCTCGTTAGACCCATTCCGAGGAACATAACGATCTCGGAGATAGAAATAGTGCACAAACACATACCGACATATTGGTAGAAGAGAAAACACGTGCTATTTCTCTCCCTGGACACTTACGACGAGATAACTACCTGATAATATCACCTTATTTCCAGTCTGGAGGTAGTAAAATGGACCACTTTACTACTCGGAGTTTCGCAAACTAGTAGTTGGAAGGCGAAATGTAGGTGGCGAATTTATGTACTTCCTATATTATGTTATTTTATCAGCAGGCAATCTTTTGCTCGGTACTGAATTGCTGAACGTAAATGAATTGATTCTGAACTGGTAGCTAACGTTTGCGACGCCCAGTAAATTAGATGTTATCGTGTCTTTAAATATCTTCCTCTCTATGGGCAATAAAAAAACTTGTAAGTAGGTATATGTACTACTGGATTTCCCAAATTCAAGAATAATTTTTAGAAGATAAATATAATCAGGTCAGGAGATCATCACAGGAGATATTGTGTAACTTTTTGGTGTACAATAAAGTATATTATATTATATTCTATAATTTATTAGAATTATAACTGATTAAAAGATTCTTAATCCAAACGTATTTATAGAAAATTTTAACTAAACATCGCATAGATTTTTGTAAACAAATCCCAAAGTGTTCGCAAAGGACAAGGATTCTGTTATGAATGGCCCAAACATGAATTTAATGACAGACTGCAGAAAAACAAAACAGAAACCAACTGTCTTCTGGAACACCGTTTAAAAAAAAAGACAGAATGATACACAAACCAAATGCTGGCGCCCGACACTTCTGAAAAACAAATAAACACAGAGAATAGCAATAATTTACTCAGTGTTGTGACATTCAGATAAGGAGTCCCTTAGAGCTGTTTACTGTAAGGAGCGTCCACAAGTTGCAGCTGAAACAATAATCTAGCTTGTTTCATGCGGCCAGGAATAACATTTTAAAGATTTATTATAAAGAAGTTGATATAAACTGCAAGCCATTTGAGTGAATTAAAAAATAAAGCAAGTAAATACGAACTCGTAATGAGAGGAAATGTGAGTGAGTCTGAGTTAAAGAAATTGATAATTTCTCATATTCAATATTTATTCTAACTAGTCAAGCGTTTAGGTTTAGTCAAACAGGAAATAAACAAAGATTGAACTGGCCGTTTTCACATTTATTGTCATGCATCTACTCGTATCCCCGTTTGCTTAAATGATATAAATGAGGAAATTACATGTCTGATTCGACTTATTTTATGATTATTTCCAAGCTTACGTTATTCGCTAACCATAGCGATTATATATCATTTTTAATACACATTTGTATTTTACCTGCATTGAAATTTTATCATACTGCAATACATGCAAACTGCCAAATCACGCATATTCCATACAAGTTTTATACTAGTCATAAATCTGAAAGATTCGCGAGACATTTATACCGAAAAGTGAAATAAATTTTGACAACCCTAAGAGTTTAGTGCGCACTTCTCCCATACAGAACAACGAAAAGTCTATAAAGTCGTACAGAAATGTCCCATAAACCTCGTTTGGCCGATTTTAGGAACAGATAGGGAGGCACCGTTGACTCAGTAACCTAATTCCGACGGGCATGGCGGGAACAATGTTCGGATGAATAGAAATCAAATTAGGTATGTCGTGTTTCTGTGTAATCTAATCTGAAGGGCTCTGGAGCTTTTAGATTAATTAGAAAATAAATACAAACAGTATGGATGGAGGTTAACGAGATATATAGTCTGAATTTTAAACAAAGGAGGGGTGTTTCTATACAGTTTGTTGTGCCGGTAAAAACCAATACATCGATTTTATAACAAGTTTTTCCAAATATGAACCAATAACTTAAAACAGCCCATAACAATTACCGGAAATCATTAAAAAATAAACTATCCAAAAGAGACCAAAACATCAAAAGTCGAACTCCAACAAATTTCCTAACATTTTGAAGTCCCTTCACCTACCGCACATAATAACAGCCGAATAAATATCCCAATAGACATAAAGCTTCCTCCATCATGTAGTAAGAAATCGAGGAAACAACAACAAATGGAAATAGTATCGGAAACCGTAACGTCGGCGCGGATGGGTTTAGTGGTCGCCTGCGCAAGCGCATGTTGACAGACAGATCGACTGACGACAACGCACATGCTAGGTGCAAGAAATAAGAAGATGCAGAAGACCCGCTGATTTTGACACGAAAAGGATCTTACCTACATATAAAAAAAATGCAATATATCAGTATGTGTTCTGTTTCTTGTAACTTATCTGAGCCAACTTATTAAATAACACTACCCAGACAATTTCGCCATCCGCCCTTTTAATTGTCTATCTGGGACTTGCCGAGTTTCTTTGCCTCAACACTTTTCAGGTGGTCGCTACAGTTGTTTCTACCTTTCAGAAATTGCAATCGCTGGCAAAAGTGTGGCAAATTTGTCCCATTAAAAACATAGATTAAAATAAAATTCCACCTTTAAGTTATAACGGTACTGTTTTCAACTACTTCCTGCATTAAAGAAAATAGGACAATCTTATCCGTCTGTCAAAGCCCTCAGAGAAGGACAAGTAAAGTAGCCTATAAAACTTTGCCATCTTTACTCAATTCGACCTAAAAACGCAAATAAAAAATATCAAACATTCCAAATAACCTTTGCGAATTCCCTCAAAGGACATGAAAAGTTATCGTTTATTTCATCGCCCTCGTTAAAGCTGGGAATGGTGATAGCTTCAAAAGCATTGTCTGTTATATTTGTATTCAGTACTTTTTTTGGTATACCTTCAGCCTTTTCCACGTTTTTACTTGTTCACGTGAGCTTGACTTTTAGGCAAAATGATATTTCGATCATAATTATCGAAAATTCAAAAGCGCTATCGAAATATAAAATGTAAATATCAATTTGGCATTTCAACCATCGCATCGCCATCACTGATGTCTAAAGCCTTTTGATATTTGAACTTTTGGATCTCTTTGTCTAGAGGTTTAGAGCCTCTTGTGTCATCAGAAATTCATAGCGTGCCTTCTGCATCTATTCTCTATGTAATCATTTGGAGGTAAGTTTATGCCAAAGCTGTGACAATTAGGACCTCATACGGCGTAATAAACACTTTACTTAGACGCAAAATGAAGCTGAAGCAACTTTGTTGTTTTCTAAGGTAGACTTCCTGCTGGGTTTATTTCTACGTGCAATGTTGAACTGGTTGACAGATACCTATCGAAGATTTTATAGAATTTTACTACGACAAGTAAGTTTATATCACTCTGTGCAATATGACACTAATATTAATATTATATATTTCAGTGTCATTATGACTTAGTGGGGTTTTTTAATTTCATACTAACTTACTCCACATAATGACGACTAACTACTTTCATTTGACAGTGAAATTAAGAAATGAAAAAACATTGCTTTCCAAACCAGAAATA
Organism: Orthosia incerta; assembly: GCA_948252205.1. Taxonomy (NCBI): domain Eukaryota; kingdom Metazoa; phylum Arthropoda; class Insecta; order Lepidoptera; family Noctuidae; genus Orthosia; species Orthosia incerta. The sequence goes on along the minus strand of OX411744.1, from coordinate 8,802,091 downwards.
TTAACTGTACTTAAGAAATGATGCAAATTATTGTATATTGGTGTTTAACCAGATCCATGTATAGCATATAACTCTGCCTGGGTATGCTAGTATTATATTATCTGTGCCTTGGTTCAAATAAATGTCACTAGATGGCGCGATATGCATCGATTCGTTATTTAATTGTGTGTAAAATTAACATTTTCTAGAATTAATCATAAAAATTGTATTTTCTTTCTTAATCAACTTTCGGAAGCAAATAATGACTGTTAATTTGGAAATGCAGAGAGATTGTTTTACAGGTGATTACAGGGTAATACAATCTCTCTGTGGAAATGCATTTCACAGAAAGTAAAGTAGTTCTTTATGTTAAAATTAGACATTTGCATATCACTCTGTTCATCAAGTGCAGTGCACAGTGAAATTATTTAAGTGGATTCATTTTCTGACAAGGACATCAATAAAATAACACCTAAATATTTTTTACTAAATCCAAAGTCAGAACACTAACAAACCCAAAGCAAACATTTTCATCAGAAATGTCAAAATACTCAAAATGCGTTTCAATATTGGGCTCTTAATTCACATTTCAAAGATTATTTGAACGGATCATTTCAAATTGATTCCAATAGATGGCGCGGTTTTAAATTTCTGAGGCCACTCGATTTTTAAATTTGTTTTGTACCTAATATATTTTGGAACAATGAAACTGTAAAAACTTGCAAAACAACACTATAAAACAAATCGTCACTGTATTTAAAGAAAAAATTGTCACGAACGTAGGAAACCCTTTTACTTGCAAGTCGCTGCTAACCACCATCTATAGCCGTGAAACGGAACCGAACTCGATCGAATTACTTATAAAAATAATCAGCATTATCAGACGATATACGCTAGTTACGTCGGCACGGTTTCTTTGTATGGGATGAGGCATCTGTATGCTAGTATTATATTATCTGTGCCTTGGTAAATCAATTTCGCATAGGTAGTACTCGTACCTTGTTTTGAGCAAATTAATTTCACAAATCTTACAGACCACAGACAGCCATATATCAATTCATGATGTCATTTTGCTTACAAGTTGGAATCTCAAGTTACACAAATTGAGCAGTGTCAGGCCAATAAATTAATTCAAACAGCCTTGATTGCTCGATTGCCGCAGTTCCAGCATATCACGCTCATTGCTCACAAGTGACAAGCTGATGGAAACGTGGCCTGCCTCGGGACCGGGGACTCGGGTCATTGAGCTAACAAAAGTGGTGCGGTTCAGCTAAACGATGCTGATTCATGCTTCTTGGTTGAGTGTCCTGAGTTCAGAGCTGGGAATCAAATTTATGGGACTTTTGCATGAATATGAATGAATTTTTTTGGTGGCAAACTTAACCCATACATGGCTCAACGGATCAGGGAACATATTAATCATGCCCTAAATTTACACATAGTATATTTTCACTCTCTATAAAACAACGCAAACATGAGTAAAAATGCATGCAATAAATCTAGCCTAACCAGTATCACATATTATTACTTATATACAAAAAATATATTCTGCCATCAGCTTTAGCTGCGTGAAAAGTGTTTTATCAACCCAAGGGAACGTTATGCCGGGATAAAAAGTAATCTATCTCTGTGCCAAATTTCATCCTGATCTGTTCAGCCGTTTTGGCGTGATTGAGTAACAACATACATACACATATCCACACACACATCCACCAAACTTTCACTTGTATAATATTAGTAAGATAAACATGCCACATGACAAGAATGCCACCTGCTCGAACGTTCACCAGTATAATTATATTAGTTCAAAACACAGTACAAGAACCAATTAAATTAACTATGTGAAAAATTACCTAACTATTCCCGAGTTAACAAACTACGACTAGAATGTTAACTCCTAACGATTTCAAAGAAGTTCGCAACGTTTTTGCCATTTTCTTGTTTGATCTCATGTAAAATTCCCTCCAAGCTCCAACTTTCGAAACTAAAGCACGCTGGAAACTCTCCGCCCCTATTAATCATCGGCAAATGCACTGCAGTACGCGAGCCGTTGATAATCTAATAAATTATCTAGGATACGGAAAACCGCAACTTCGAACCAGTAACTCAACCAAGCTCACAATACACACGCTATTCTCGTCCTTACACACCATTAAATACAGAACATTATTGCCCACGCTACACTAGTTTTATGATCGCAACAATGTTCTAACAAGTACTTAATTGAATTTATAGTATACTATCAGGCTTTAGATATTTTTTAAAGCCAACAGTTTTTTTTTCTGTCTTCCTCCTTAAATAGCTGCGCTGTTTTTACCTCGTTAAGGCAAGTTTTCCAGTGATATGAAGCCTTTATTTTACGGAATGAGGCATGAAAAAATTTACAGGTATATGGTACTCGCTCGCGCATAAAATAAACATAGTATCATTATAGTACCTTTTTTTCTATCATAAACACTGAAAGCCAATACTTTTTTTTTTGCGTGGCTATATGCAAATGCATACTGCACTACCACGGGGAGATAGTGCAGTTATGTGGGACTCTAACCCACTAAAACTCCACGGTGTCCTCCAGTGCCGCTTATGGCGGGAACACGGGCACGCGTTAGCACTCACCGCGAACCCGGCGCAACTGTCCGTCACCGGACCCTTCTCGGGGGAGTACCCCCCATCACTGGCGCACCAGAACACACTGTACGCCGTGGCCACCCCAGGGTCCAAATCAGTACATGGGCGCCAGACGACCCCGTGTATGGCACCCTTGGTCCCCATGTGACGGGTCAAGGTCAATGGCCTCGCCACCCACCATTTTGCGGCCGCAGGGGATAGGAAGAGCGGCCAACGCTATACCGACACTCCTCCTCTCCTGCGGCCCCACCGCGTCCGCCTTCATATCTTGGCGACTCCGTCTAGGCCGTGGAAGGTAGGGAGAGCGGCGCACCGCAATACCGGCACTCCTCTCCCGCCGCGACCTCCAACCCTCAGCCGCGATATCGTATGGGACCTGGGATGCTCCATAAGACATCGCGGCCCGCCTCAGTTGCGATGTCGCCAGTTACTTTTCTTATAATTTTTTGTTTTGAGTAATGTAAATTATTTGCATACTATTGTATAGAATCAAGTTTTTGTTTTTTTCTAACTGAACAGACAGCTGTGCTGCTGGGGAGTTTGTTGCGCCACTTCTTCTTCCCAGCAAAAGCACTAGGAAGTTGTAAAGGGCGGGCGTTTTTGGGGGACTGTCTTATGTAATTTTGACGTTCGGAAAGTGCTGATTCTCAGCCTAGTTTGAATAAATGACTTTTGAATTTAAATTTGAATACTAAGCGCACCGCAACCTACTACTAGGCCGCTACGTCGTCGGCTTAATCGGCAAAAACCCTGACGAGCGGCCCCTCCTCGGGTACCTCTTCGGTGACCAAGCCACGGTTACTTACCGGGGTGGTGAAAGCCAATACTGGAGTCAGGATTGTAAAAACTTTGAAAAATGACCGATGATTTTATGAAAAGGAGTTTGAAAGTCGTGACTTTAAGCGTGAAAATGGTTGATAATACAACTCCTAATCCATCTGTTTTTTCTTTTCTTCACACCACCAACGATCAGCGAGTAGCCAGTAAAGCTACTCGCACAATTCCCACGGGGCGGCCGCACTGTAGTTAGAAATGACCGCTGCTGGTAGGTGTCTCGGCGTGAGTCCCTGACCGCCAAGTGAGCAAGCGAGCAGTATAACTATGATAGCTCTTATCGCTGCGACAAACTTGTGGTTAAAGGACTACTCTTTCACCACAAGTTGAACCGCACGTGTGAACAGCCAGCGATCAACTATTACATGTGTCTCTTTTATTGACACGGGATCTTATATCTTTTGTTCGTTTCTTTAGCGAGAAAATAGTCGAAAGCTAATCGTTTCATCGCCAGCGGTGGGACAAGTGCCTTTTTTTTATTTTGGGTGGGAAAGCATCCAATGACTTCTCCCGCTCTGGGCGAAGCGGGAGGGCATGTCAGACTTTTACTGACTAAAACCCACCCGTGTTCCTTCAGTTGCTTGTGCCAGGGCCGCGGTAACACTCTTTCAAATTTATCCGCGACCCAGACAGGGACAAGTGCCTAAGACTGATTTTTCAATAGTGACATATATCTATGGAATAAAATTTACAGTTTGACAGTGCTGAAAATATGACTATTGATAATTTAATTAGACCTTAACTAAGTAATTCGTGCATATTATCCACAAATGAACATCTCCCAGCCAAGATGCACATCGAATTCTACCCGCCTTAATAATTTTCCATCAAGCCCTATTATCCTTATCCCTATAGAAACCTTTTGTGCTACAATGAGAACACAGCGGATGGATTCACGACTCCCACATAAATAACACCGGTTACCGGCTCATAGTAATAAACGCTCTCTTTACGAACGATCAGGCTTCGGCCAGGGCAAGGAGCTTGCGCGGGAACTTTGGCGGGCACTAAATTAATCAATCTGACCAATATTTTCCCAACCATACTGGGGTTGGCTGCCAGGCTATCCTGCTGGATACCAATATGTTACATTGAGCGAATGCCTATCTGACCTCCACTCAGTAACTGGGCAACACAATATCCCTTGGCAAGACTTGTTGTCAGGGTTCTGACTACCCGTAACGACTGTCAAAGATACACATACTCAAATTAGTTTGTGTCCCTACTGCCTACTGCTAAAGCCATTCGGGATCTACAAATGACGGCTGGGATTAATAGCTTAACTTGCTTTCGCAGTTGTATTGAGGAAACACTAGTCTAGCCTCTACCACAAATTAGAAGGTGAGCCGCCGGTTACATACTTTGTGCCTCTACTACCTACTGCACTGCCTGCTACAGGCAGTAGCAGGCAGTGACCACAGTGTATCCTGAATTCCCGAGTCGGGTCACACTGTGGTCACCTATTTTGAATTCAGAATTCGAGAAAATATTCCACTTCAAACCCTCATATCGAAGTTCAAAATAAATGCCATTGCAAATATGCAACCAATAATTTTTTGGGTCATTTGTTACAAATGGTCACTTAAAAATCAAATTAAAATACATTGATTTTTATCTCGAATTATAAAGTCAAGTATAGTCGCGCCCGCACCAGCCCTAGTCACCGCGCGTCCACTCTGAACATGGCGTCAGGTTTCTGTGTGCAGGAGCGTGATCGTCGGTAGGTGCGTGCCTCTTCTTTATGGGGGATGGGATTCTTTCCTCGTTTACTGAAAGAGTTATGTTTGTTCGTTTCGACGATAATTTGAAACAAAATGTAGTTAAATGTCCTGCCGGGCGAGCACGGCCTACTGTAATAGGCTTGAGACACACATTTTTATCACATTTTGAGAGCAACAATCTTGATAGAATGCGTAACTCAAGCCTATCACAGAGGCCGTGCTCGCCCGGCTGTTCTCGGATCTCTGGCAGTTTCCGCTTCGGATTGAGTCTGACTGGGCATTTTGGATCATGTAACAAAATTATTGAATAAGCTTTAGGAACGCTACAAAATATTCACAAGCATTCCAATAACTTTTTATCAAGTTTCCCAAATTAAAAACTCTTACAGCATACATTAACATGAACAAACCTTGATCACGCTGCGCCTGATTCCACGATAAACTTTAAACTTTACCGTATAATATCCCATAGAAGTCCAAAAGAGCATATTCAAATAAAAAGTAACAAGACAGACAACCGCTCACTAATAACCATACGACCATTTTTGATTTGTTATTATAAAACAAACACATATGCAAATAAGAAGTTTACCACCCGTTGGGCTTTGGCACCACACGGGGCCTTCTGACAAGTTCCAATACTCGAAACCTCCCAAGCAAATTGAAATTCTACTTTCACTCCTCTAAAGATGGTTATCCTTTGCTGTTCCATTATGTTTCTCAAGGTTAAGTTCGTGTTACAAGTCCAGAATGTATGTAGACGATCTGACGGCGGGCTGGGTGCATATATCAATTTCTTGCCGTAGATGATAAATTAACCGAGATATGGTATGCGCCAGCGTTGAGTAAGTAACCATATCTCTTATGAGTAACGGCTTGTAAATCTTGTCCGCATTTATTTTGTAAGTGATAACTGGCTATTGTATTTGTGTTCTTATCTTTAGTTTGTAAAGAAGGAATGACAGAGAATTAATGTTCGTATGATTGCAGCTGATGGAAAGTGTTTTGTATGGCTAATGGATTTTTGTTTTGGTTTTTGCTTACTGCTTCTTTTATCGTGTGCTTCTTCTTATATTGTAGATATCTTTCTTTAGGTACAAAAATCTCACATATAAGGTTAACCTCGACTGCGTAAAAATCTAGTAGACAATAAATAGTACCTATAAAATTTTCGAATATCTCTCAATTTTCATATCTTGGTTGTTGAAAAGTTCAACATAAGTTCACACAAAATCATTGGTCTATAAAGTTCGGTTCGGGTTCTATGGAGAAAAGCCGGGACGGACGACTTTTCCTCCATATATAAAACTGAACTAACTTCATTGTAACATTACCTTGATTATTCGCATAAATTCCATCAGACTGCCCTACTTTACTCAACTTTTTATAGAAAGGCTGGCGTGAGAATTTACAGCACTTCTGTTATTTACGTCCAGTTCTGAATTAATAGAAGATTTTTCTTCAAAAAACATTTAATATTCAGACCAGGGCAAATTCTTAAGTCATTCCAAACCAATTTAGTGGGTGGTATTATTATTTTTCTCAATTAAAAGGACTGCGTATGATTTAGGGGATCGCGCGCCGGACATTTTTGCGTCGCTCCGTAGAGCGATAAATAACGCAATTAGGAAGCTCCGTGCCGTAGATTCACTGCTACGTTCATATTGAGGGACTGCTTTTTTATTTTTCAGATGCAAGTGCTGGTTTTCTTGTGAGAAATCTTTGCCAGAGAGGATGTAAGTCGATACTATGTAGATAAATACACACAAGATGATGACGTTTATGATATCTACGCAGAATCGCGTTATGATGGATCGATTTCTCTTTCTCGTATTGCGCGAATCTATCAATGCAAAGGAAATTAATGCAGCAAGTCGTGATAAACAAAGTTGTATCTAGTGAGGTTTAAGCAAACATTTTCGCTAACAAATCAGTCAAAACACAGTTAAAGATGTTTCTTTAACTCCTGAACTTTTCCAAAGAAATACTCCTGAACTTTTCCAAAGAAATACTCCTGAAAATGACTACAAAAAAACTTACCATGTTATCTCACCACTAAGCTTGCTCGACTGGCAGCATTCTTCATTCTTAAAACATTTTAAGTTCGCCTGTGTTGCATAAAGTTTTAATAAATAAATAAAATGTCCTTAAAGACTTCAAGACAAACATATAAAACTATGCACAAAAGAATCGTAAAGCTACAACTAGCAATCCTTCTTCTAAGCAAGTGATATAAAAACAATTAGGGTTGCAGTGCGCTGCATACCTAATTGTTTTAATATTGCTTGTCTCTCAGTGTAGACGAGAGTTGCTGACGGCGCGGGTGCACGCTCCGGCTGTAAATCATATGGGCACGAGAGGAATAGCGCGGCTATGAGCAAGTTTACGAGCTGGCCCAGCAGTATACCGGCCTTTTGAGTCTTCGCGTTAAGTATTTGATATATTTGGTCACGCAATATGTCGGTTAATACAAATTTGTCAAGAAAATCATGTGTGCTGAAAACGCAGGAATCATGCCCACACATCGGCATAAGACATTTAAACTTTCACTGTGGAATGTGGTGGCTAGTAGAAGTTGTTTAGTGGTAATCGTATACTAGTCTTTGATAAATAGTACCATGATTGTGAGTAGTAGTAGTAGAAGTACCAAAATATGGAAAGGGGAGGTGGACAAAGAGACTCTACCAGCTACAATTATTGCTAAATAGATTAAAATTTATGGATGGGACAGACAAGCGCTAATGACACAATGTCTCGTGGTCACATCATCATAGCCTATTAATGTTCCCACTGCTGGGACACTGGCCTTCTCTCTTTGTGAGAGGGAATGGACCGTTATCCACCACGCGGGCCCAGTGCGAGTAGCTGGATATCACTTGCCTTCGAATTTTTGGTTCTAGGACATGCCGGTTGCCTGAACTTATGACAATCATTGTCTCTTTTTAATCACCTCCGAAACATTGTTAACGAATTTTCAGGACTCGGGATATAGCATTATTACATTAAAATACAAAAAGAATGTCAAAAGAAACTCTACACCACCATTAGAAGCCTCTTTCACAAAAGTATGCATAAAATATAATATTTCCTATAGCAACGCAATAAGTACTCTTATAATGGGCCATTTGGAGCGGAGTGTGTGGGAGTATGCGAATGGCGCTGAGCGATGCTATACGTATGCTAAACAGAGAAGGGTCTGATGGATGGGCCACGAGCAGAATTTGTTCCTACCCGAAACTATAAAACACTTAAAAAGATATATAGCTGATGCTAGATTGAGAAATGTCTCAATTTATCAAGTGGAAAGATTGCTTTCCAATAAGGTTTTAATCACAGGTTTGATAGGCTGAGGTCCAGATACAGTTAGAATAAAATCATACAAAATGAATGTGACAAATTGTCAAACACGCGTCAGCTGCTGTGATTGGTTGAATGAATTACCAATAGCCAATCGCATCACTTGACTTGCTATAATTTTTGACGCATCGATCATACCTCCAAAGAAACCGTGTGTGAAATTCGATGACTAGAAAACGAAACAAGTAAAAATTTCATCATCGTCTCTTCACGACTATATGCATAGCTAAAGCTCATATAGCTCTACAGTCTAGATTCTTCAAGACACATTGTAACCATTAACATGCTAAGTGAACATAAATATTTCTGTTACATTATCCAGCTTTTCTCTCAGGTTTTCCTTTGGGATTTGTAAAATGGAGAATTAATTGGCATTTTAATATGCAAAGTGAAAGAAAACGGTGAAAAAGAATAAGCTTTTTGCTCAAGTGGCTGAAAAATATTATGTACTGGAATGATCTAGTTGATAGCTGTGTTCCAAAGATAAATAGAAATAGATCCAGTCGAAAAAAAATTCGGATGTGTGGTATTTACAATATATAATAGATTCAAATACTTCAAAGGGTACATACAAATCGTCGAATCCCTCTTTCTGGGAAGATGGGTTACCTACGCAAATTCGCTGACATATCACTGGCAATATTCAAGATATAGCGTGCATTCAGTCAACTTCATAGCCATCCTTTAGGGTGCAAAATACAGACATTTTTAAGGATCATAAACTGAACAGGGGTTGGAATATGATGAATGCATACAAATAGTTTCTTCGAAATATAAAACATAAACATAAATACAGCTTACCAAAATACAATAATGTGTACGGAATGAGGGTTGCAGAATACGTGGTACCTCTTTTTCTTAATAAGCTTCCAGACGACTTGCAAACTTTATACAAAAAGGGTTCGAAAGGTTGTAAGTACAAATTAAAACGTTTCCTGACACAGTAAAATGCCCCAATTAATTTATCTTTCAACAAAATTTATTAATGTTTATTATGAAAGTATTTTTATATGAAATTTAATAATTAATTTAATGTAATATTGTATTGACTCAGCATTGCAATTTGTAATTTAATTTAAAATAAACGGCTCGCCATCACACAGTTAAGCCCTGTGAGGTTTTTGTTGTGTGGCTAAAACCAATTGTAAAATAGGTTAAGTATTTTGGAAATAAAATAAATGAAAATGAAATGAAAAGTTTCGTGTGGTTGGTTTTATGATTTTATGTGTGGCCTATTAACGAGGTGGCTTTTCTAGGCAGATGTTGATTTTATTGACACACTGATTCAACACTCTAATCTTAGAGCTTTGTCGGCGTTCAATCAGCCATAACAATTGACAATAGTCTAAAAAGTTTGGCACTGACAACGTGATATTTTGGTAGTGTATGTCAATCCCATACATTTTTTTTAACTTTTTACAAGCTTTTATTTATATATTTTTTTAACTTGCAATATATGTAAGTATGTTCGGGTCAAAGCTTGCAACAGAATTTTAAAGCAGTTATCCTCCACCGATTAAGATGAAATTTTGCATACGCGTTTTGTTTGGATGACAATGCATGGTTTGCTAAGTAACGTCATTCTAAATCCAATATGGCGGACGGTTTAAGATGGCTGACTAGTTATTTTTTGTCTACTGCAATGATATGGGTATCAAATGAAAGGGTTTGCTGAGAAGAATACGAAAAAAGATTGTTTAAAAAAATATTTTTTAATAAATATTTTTTTGTCAATTTCCTCCTCCTCCTTGCGTCGTCGTCTCCCCAATGCTGGGCTCGTGAATACAGTTCAAAACTTTGACCTTTATAAGTTGTGTTTTTGACAACATAACGATCGTCAAAAAGTCGGCGATAAAATGTTGCTTTTTCTAGGCCCTCTCAAATACAATGGTTCAAGTCAAATTGCGTCACCTTATCATTAAATATGACTCCTACCAATCACGTGATATAATTTTGTGAAATTCACGAAAAATACATAGATCCATGTCCAGAGATAGTATAGAAAAGAAAAACCTACCTTTAATATTTTTCTTAATTTATCTAGCCCATTTACTATCCCTCCAAATGAAAATCCACAGTTAAAATCCTCTCATCTGCGGCCAAGGATCGCGTGAGTTTCAGGGGTCAGGGGTACTACACATAAAGGTGATTTACACCCACCAGGGCTTCCGTGTCTTCACTCGTAGCGGATTATCGTGAAATTAGAAAAGATCTGCGGATGAGTGATGATAACCCCTGGTTCCTTTGGGTACGGGACGGGACACATTATTCTTATGAGATTGGCGTAAATTTTAATATTTTAGGGTCTTCCAGTTGTTGGAGTTCCTTGTTGAATTTATTTTATTATACTGACAAATTTATTATGCGGAATTATTGTACGTACTACTCGTACAGTTATAAGGAGTGTTCATTTTTGAATCGGTAAAAAAATCGTGAATTCTTTACTTGGTCATCCTTTTAGGACAAACGAAGGCAAAGAAATGAATCAAGCCTTTTAGGAGCAGGGATTCTTACTATCTAGCATTGAATATTACAACCTGACTGGATCAGGCCAGGGCAGCAGTTTTTTTTTTAATATTTTCTAATATAGGCTCGTGTTTGACCACTATCTCACCTAATGGTAAGCGATGATGTCGTCGATAATGGAGCACGGTTGCCTAGAAGTAACCTATACACTCATGACTTAGAGGCCCCTAGATTGAAGCTATCGGGAAACACAGCCTCCGGCAGGGAATTCCACCCCTTAGCTGTACGCATAATAAAATTATTCTCAAAACGTTTAGTGCGTATGGGTGGGATGTCCAGCAGTTCCTTGTCTGTGTCCATTTCCTGTCTTTCATGTAACATGAAAGACATTTGTATACGCCTCCAGTCTGCAACATGCAAAGTAAAATCTTAACATCCTACACACATCATACCTCAAAATTATGACCTACGCGTACGTAGGTTACAATATTGGCTCATTTATTCCGAAATAAGTACACAAGGTGATAGCTATCCGGCAGATCTATGGGTTGTAAACAAACGCGTAGGGTTGCCATACTTGCCATAAAACACGGTGATGAATGCCGTCCGGCTGACTCGCGATATTTGCATCAAACCAACTCGGCACGTCACGACGAAGAGGAGTTATTCTGCATTCAAACGTGGATATAGTTTTAAGACTGGCTGGTATAATTTTACTGACATATATATTTTGTAAAGTTGTGTAAAGAGGTTTTAGTCAGAGAGAGGGTTTTCATCTTAAGATGCTGAATCTCAATGGGCTGAACTATTGGAAGTAATTTTTTTATTTTATCGATTGAAAGATAGGCTAATTATTAGTTATTTTGAAGAACTTAAGAAGTTTGAAGAAAGCGAAGAAAAGCACACCATTGCCTTGCATATCATGAAGTTCACATCAATCTACAAAATGCCTGCCTGTGCCTGTAAAAACAAGATATATCTAATTTTATTATATCTACGGCAAAAGAAAAGTGTTTATGCACCTCTACAAATTTTCTTAATATAAGTAAAATAATTATACGATAGCAATATGCATTGCAATCCGATTTTCCCTTTCCGTAACAATGAAACTCATCCCATCTCAACCCGCCATCTTTATCATTCTAAATTCGTACACCCTCCGTGCGTTTCGCGCCATTCTTCCAAATAATCTTAATTCTGCACCGTGGTCCGTGTCCTTATTCTGTAATCAACAACCGTGGCAGGCGCCCCTGGCGGAGATTCGCACAACAATAGCTGAATTTGAATCACCTCCAATGCCTGTCGAGTTTCCAAGGAAAGCCTCTACGAATAGCTAAATCATATAAAAAATATGGTTACGGGTAAACTCTATTGAAAACAGCGTACCACCATGCATAATAAGATTGAGATTATTTCTGACAATATTTAGTCTAAATACGTTAGCGATTGAACTACTTAAATCCGGCCTTATTAAAACCATCTCAAATTATACGCAGAAAACGTTTATCGACTATCGTAATTTCACACCCGAAATCCACAACATTTCTCAGCAAAGAATAACAAACTCCATTGAACCAATTCACACAATGCAGCTTAACAATGCATCGATTAAAACGGTCATTATTTTTTGTTGTAATTTCACACCAATTGTACTGATATTTAGCGGCCCCCGTGAAATCTCAAACGTCATCAAATACGACTAAATCTGCTATTGTGTTGCATGGTGACAAAAAATATTGTAAGACGACATATGGCGAGTCTCGACAAAGCGTGTCGGATTAACCATCGACAAACTTTGTTACCAGCCAGATTGAATTTAACGCTGGATTACAAGGGGCTTCGCATGTACGTTTAATACAGAAACTATTTGTACCTAATTGATGGACGGTCTGTGTGTATTGGACAGAGCGCGCGAATAAACGCTGCAATCTGGCAGCCTTCCAAACGTATTCAAAAAATTGTGAGAATGCTGCCAAATGTTTTCTCGTACTGAAAAGACATGAAGGAAAATAAAGGTGTTTATGTGACGGTTACAAGTCATAAACTCATGAAATCGTACACATAATAATGATAAAATGATTGATAGAAATAAAAACGAAGAAACGAAAGCTGTGAATTGAACGAGCATTTAGACGTGTGTAAAGAAAATTATGAATGAACACATTAAAACTGTTTCTTTTTCTTCTTATCGGTACCTAACCTACTCAATTATATGATCTAAACTTCTACACCAGTACCTACTTATTAATTGATACATGTATAAGTAAATATTATAGTATTTATACATATTATATAAGTTTCTAAAAATTATCTCATTTCTGAAAGTACTAATCGCAATAAGGATATGATATGTGTTAAAATACGGGGACAAAAGAACCAGGTGAAAACTAGTAAAATTATAATTTGAACCTAAATGAAAAATAATTAATAACAGCTCGGGAATTGCAGCAACTTTTTAAATATTTCGAAATGACACTGGAAAATAATTTCTCATTTTAACGAGAGCTTAATTTATTTAAGTTGAAGTGAATTTTATGTAGCAGAATTGTCTCCCGCCGTGAAACGATAAATAACCAGCAATTATAATACATTTGAGGACAATAGTCGGGACCAGAGGGGGCGTGAACAATACATAGCATGTGCTACGTAAGCCATCATAACTTGACATTTAGAGGTGGCGCTGCTTGCGAAGACAAATGCCATGGAAATGTCAAACGTCCCTTCAGAAATAGTTAAATTTTTCGCCGTGTCTCAGGTTATGCTGGTTATCGAACAGTTGTAAGGGCATCATTCGTGCATTAAAATCATTACAAATCGGCATTGGATGGGCGCGAATTACATTAACAAACAAAGAAGTACTATTTCTAGTTAGGAGCACAAGTTTATTGAGTTAAATCGAAATTATGTGCCTCTTGTTGTTAAACAAATTGATGCTGGCGGCCGCCGGCACCGTATTGGGAATTTCGGATGAACGCTATTCAATTGCTAGCTCCGAAATGTAATTAAGTTTGTCGTAATTTAAATCATGGTGGGTAGAATTGTACATTACCTATTTCAACAAATAGAGCCGGCCGATTCTAAACCAAATTTTGTTATTTTTTGGAGGAGGAGGTTCTGTATGTTATAGTCAAACCTCGAAGCTCCACTCCTAAGTTTGACAAATCCTGAAAAAAAATATTAGTTTTATTTCAAACCTATAGCATGTTCGGCCTTTAACTTTTTATGTCTAATCCTGGGAGTGACCAAATGGGACAGTCAAAGGCCGAAACTCAAGACGTCAAATCGAGCTGAAAACAGGGGGGTGACCATAAGCTCTTCGAGCGGTATCAATTTGAGATCGAATAAGGGACAGATGTATCTGACTTGTATACATCTGTCACTTACTCGATATCAAATTGATACCGCTCTAAGAGCTTATGGTCACCCCTCAGGAGTTATACAGTGTTACGTTATCTTAAATTACTGTCTACAAGATATTTTGTTAATTTAATTCGGCTATAACTCCATGAGACGACGACGGTGTCTCCAAACAGGCATTAATTAAATCAGGCATAAATACTCCCGACACTGCGACACTGGCAGCGACTAAAATGGATTAGCAACAGCGCTGCAGCGAGGAATAATCTCATTTTACGTTCGATATGATATCCAAAGACATACAATTCACCTTGGATAGTTCCGACCAGTGGCGGCTGGTGGAGCATAGAAGTACAGAGCTTAAAATGGACTACACGAACTTAAGTGATCCCATGGAAGGTGTAGAGTATTTAGATTTTAATTTATTAGATAGAAGATTAGTTTATTTTATTAATTTTAGTTTATATCTGAGTTTATATGCAAAGCAATTGATTATTAAAAATACTTATTTTTTTTTTGAAATTAAGTTTTATTACTACTACTTATTAAATATTTAATAAATATACTTATTTAATATATTTACTCATTTTTTATACCCAATAAACAAATAATACTATTCAAGTATCAAGATCAGCTGCGTCGTACTAACTGGGTTGCTATCTGAGCGATTGTGGCGCCCTTATTTAATTTCTACTCTTTTATGTCGCACTGAGAAGAAATAAATGTTTATTCAGCAACATCAGCAACCATCACAAAAAGTTAACACAAGAGAAAAGAAGAACGGATAAATATCAAAAAGAATAAATAGTACATTTAGTGTCGAGCATAAAAAGTCTAGATTTTAACACGAGCAATGTTGGCAATTTCGAAAGCTACATGCGAGTGTTACAATAAAGCATTTTTATGCGAGACACGAGAGATTATTTTTCCACTACCTGATGATGCAAATAAGTTCCAACAACAATTTATTAGAAAAGTTCAGACTAAAAACCACAGACTATATACACACAGTCAACGCGCGCTTTTTCGAGAGGTAACAGGTTCAGTATCATTCTGCCGGATGGGGCGGTGGAAATAGCGTGGGCGTAGCGGCAGAATGCATCTACCAACAGTGGCCTATTCAGTTACGTATTTTTTTCCTTTATATGTAAATTGGGCTGTGAAAAAGATGCATGAAAAGAGATTGCATGTAGCAGAGATGAGAATGTTGAGATGGATGTGCGGAGTGACGAGAATGGATAAAGTAAGAAATGAGTATATTAGAGGAAGTTTGAAAGTGGCGCCAGTGACAGAAAAGTTGAAAGGTTAACCGTTTGTCCTGGTATGGTCATCTGATGAGGAGGGATGAAACGCATGTTACTAAAAGAGTTATGAATATAAATGTGGATGGATGGAGAGGGAGGGGACGGCCAAAGAAAAGATGGATGGACTGTGTGAAGAGTGATTTGAAAGAAAAGGGCGTCAGTGATAGCGTGACGGGAGACAGGACGGTATGGAAGAAGAAATCGTGTTGCGCCGACCCCAAGTAACATGGGACAAGGGCAGGAAGATGATGAATTTGTAAAGTTGTTTTACTCGTACTTGGCCGCCAAAAAGAAAAATAATTACGTTGTAGTTTCATAATGATATCAAAACTTCATACAAAAGTCATTACTTAACTGTTATTATGTAATTTTGTTTTTTATTTATTTATTTTTTTTATAATCTTGGGTCTAAATGTTCATATTTTGAAACGAATTTCTTAGGCAATGTGTGTGCAAATGCATAATAGACAAGGCAGTGGAAAAACATTTTTTTGTTCGCCTTTTCTGTTCCACTACTGTGCAAGGGCCTCCTTCCTCTCCTTCCACTTAATATACGTGAATTATTTACTATGTAAATAAATTATAATATAATTCAGAAAAAGACTGTAAAATTCCATGTTCAATATTAATTTACTTAATTCAGAAAAAAACTTTAAAATTCCATGTTCATCAGAAAAAATCCTAAAAGTGCAATCCAGTGTAAAAAATAACGTAGCGACAATGGACGTGTGCTAGAGTCTGTTGTTCGACAATGGCGCTCGTTACACCTTAGTCCAGATTTACGGGCGCACAGAACAATGCCGGTTGTTATCGCGACCCGAGCTAACGCTGAAAATATTTAGTTTATTTTATTGTGCCTCTCCCACGTGCGACGTGCTCGGCGGTTTACGCAGAAATGAGTTGATGAGTTGGGTCATGGGTGGTTACAAGTACCACAGAGTATTACGTACCTTTGGAGATGGACTTAACTATGGCGAAGGACTTTGTCTAAATTATGAAATACTGTTTTAAAAGGTTAGATAGGAGTAGGTAGTCTGTCATCATCATCAGCCTGGGAAACAGGCCTCCTCTCTGTGAGAGGGAATGGGCCGTAATCCACCACACGGGCCTAATGCGATTTGGTGGATGTCACATGTATTCGATTTTTTGTTTCTAGGACATGCCGGTTTCCTCACGATGTTTTCTTTCACCGTTTTGAGAGCAGTGGTGGTGAAATAATTAACACAAAGCGCCTGCCTGGGTTTGAACCCACGATTAAAAACTTATAAGTCGCGGCCGATACCACTAAGCCACCACTGTACTTTGTGGGTAGTCTGTAGTTACTTTATTTGTTGGTTAAATTCGGAATACGGTGACATACCCATGTCCAGCGTACCTATCTTAAATTGTGTCGTTATTGATTATTCTCAAAAAGATGTTCGGCTATAATAACTTGATTATTTTTAGAGGATTCTCTGAAATAATCAAGCTACGATCTACTGTTTAACTTTAAAATTTAATCTCATTTCCTGTTAAAGCTTAACTTCCTAAACTAAACTTCCATCAGCGAGTTCAAAATTAGTTCAATTATATCGTATTTGGAACTTTGCCAAAATCGGATTAACTACGAGCGGAAATAAGCCTATTTTCTGCTAAACAGTACCTTAGTTGATCCCTTGAACGTACGAAATTTTGCGGTTTTCAATACAAAATGTAGTGCAGGCGCGGATTCAGGTTTTTGCTCAGGGGAAGCGAGAAAAGCAGTTTCTAAGGGTCCTATTGAATAAAAATCCGGCCAAGTGCGAGTCGGACTCGTGCACGAAGGGTTCCGTACCATTATCAAAAAAACGGCCAAAAAATCACGTTTGTTGTATGGGAGCCCTACTTAAATATTTATTTTATTCTGTTTTTAGTATTTGGTGTTATAACGGCAACAGAAATGCATCATCTGTGAAAATTTCAACTGTCTAGCTATCACGATTCATGAGATACAGCCTGGTGACAGACGGACAGACAGACAGACAGACGGACGGATCGCGGAGTCTCAGTAATAGAGTCCCGTTTTTAACCTTTGGGTACGGAACCCTTAAAATGTGTAACACATACAATTTACTGAAACATTCATGGGGAACACAATAACTGGGGATTAAGGATGTAAAAGCAAGCGATGCAACCTCAAAAACTAACACCAAACACCAAACCTCGGGCTAAAAGCTATATGTTTTGACCAGCCATTGGGATAATCCTTGAAGAAACAGGGTGACAGACACCTATTTTTTAAGAACTCAAGAATATCCTCCTTCAAGGATGATGATAATTTATCAATATCTTAGTAATACCTAGAAAGTAAAGGGCGCACGGTTGGCGAAGTGGTTGAGCGATTGACTGCTGCGTGCGGGTTCGATTCCCGCACGGAACAAATATTTGTATGATCTACAAATAGTTGTTCCGGCTCTGGGTGTTTGTGTATGTGAGTTTATATGTTTGTAAACGCACCCACGATACAGGAGAAATTCCTAGTGTGAAGGAAAGTTAAAAAAAAAAAAAAAACTTGCTTAAGCTGTGTCTAATTTAGAGTTTTAGACACGAGGGAACACACGGAGGGGTATTATTACTCCCGGTAATGTGTCCGCTCCTGTATCCGCCCCTGATACAGTGTATCATATATATTGATTAAAATTTAATCAAATTGTGTGCGCTTCCCGTTTCAATTTGAATATAAATGAGTGGATGACAAGGTTTGCGCACATTAATTAATATTGCGACATTCGATAACGCCATACTGCCTAATGTATGGCAACATTCGATACCGCCTGGCGTATGGCAACATCTGATTTGCGAATTACGGAAGCGTGTTTTAGAATTAGGGCTTTTTAACGAAGCCTTTTATGTAAAGTGTGTATTTTCTGCTAATGCGTACATCATGATGAATATTTTACTCATTTAAAGCCACCGGGATTGATTGAATTTTATCACCTATCGGGATGTACTCGTAAATTACACTTTATTCCCTTGCCTAGGCTTGAGGATGAGTCTCATAAATTATGATTGAACGAAGTAATTGTGTGAGACCTTTTAGATAGCAGAGTATGAATGTACAAAGTATATGAGTGGCTTTCATTTATTTAGGTAATCTCTTAGATTGCCAAAATAAGTATCACACTCTTGCAGGCAACTCTACCTTTTTTTTCATTTTCAGTTGGGAAATCATCCAATGACTTCTCCCGCTCTGGGTGAAGCGGAAGGGCGTGTCAGACTTTTACTGACTAAAACCCACCCGTGTTCCTTCAGTTGCTTGTGCCAGAGCCGCGATAACTCTCTTTCAAATTTATCCCCGACCCAGGCAACTCTACGTAGAGTTTTTGTAACTTACTGATGCATTTGATACTTAATTATTGTTTTGAATAAGTACCTGAGAAAAACAAGAAACGTATATCATTGAGCAAAGCGAAAGTTTCCATCCGGAATTCTCTGTAGCCAATCTCTGTAGACTGGATTATTGCCAGGTTACTGACTTATTTATTGTTTATATTTTATTCTATAGCTTTCTTTTTTTGGAATTAAATAAATGAATTGCATAGAATATACTTGCTGCCTGTAACATGAGTCTTAAGGTTACACTAGTCGAAAATTCTTCCATACAAACGTAGTCTAGGGATTATGCCACTGTTTGACGATTTACGTTCAAAATAAAAAGTGCTATCAATTTGTCTCATCATTATCTAGCCCTGTATGGAAACAAAAAAGTAAAAAAAAGAAAACATTTAAAAGTTATGAGCGTCGAAAGTTTTACATTTCGACACTAATTTTAACGTATTTTTGGGCGCGAATAAATACCATAAGAAGACGGAAAATTGCAAAATGGCCTCCATACAGGGATAGATTAGTAGTTCAACAATGCAAACAATTTTATTTTTAACAGATAGATTTAGTCGTTTTTCATGATATCTAGACTGCCAAAGGTCTGTTTATAAAATTTCTCGTCCTAAATCATTAACCATTTCGCTACAAATTTGCAAAAGTGTGTATTCGTACGCGAACTAGCTTCCTACTGCTCATCACAGCATCTACCTCTTCCACACGTGTTGTCGGTTGATATAAAATGCATTTTAACCCCGCGCACAAAAAAGTTCGTGCCGTCGACTAGAGTACCCTTAAACATAACTTTCGGAATACGAGATACCTCTACATTACCCTTCGGTGAATAAAGACTTTAAAATAATAATTATTATTTTCAAATCAAAGAACACCCTACCTTCGTCAGTCAGATAGTAGTCCTCAAGAATGGTAAAAACGACCACGAACGCACGAAACGTTCCCTTTAAATACTTTCCTTACTAAAACCAATCCCACACTGCCCACCCCGAACCATTAAAAAGCCACAATGACAGACCTCAGGTATGTGAGTCCACGTGACGGGGTCGGCGACCTATGCTAAGTACTTGCTAAGTGAGCAATGAGCGGGCAATTACTTTAATCACCTCGCACGTCTGACGCTGCCTAGATGATGCTGAGCTGGGGGGTATTAGGAGTGCCGACATTTGAGGCTTGAATCGGGAAATTATCGGCAGAAAATAGTAAAATTCTTGGTTCATTCTGTAAACACCGTGTTGTTTACAGATTGAACAGTATGTTTAGAATAAACATATGCAGTATGTTTATTGATGTAGATGGTTAAATATACAGTATGTTTATAGATGTAGATGGTTATATATACAGTATGTTTATAGATGTAGATGGTTAAATATACAGAATGAAACAATATTGGAGTATTTATGATACCAATTTCACTACCAGTTTACATATACAGTATGTTTATTGATGTAGATGGTTAAATATACAGTATGTTTATCGATGTAGATGGTTAAATATACAGAATGGAACAATATTGGAGTATTTATGATACCAATATCACTACCAGTTTACATATACAGTATGTTTATTGATGTAGATGGTTAAGACGACGACTAACGCCAACGACCTTGAAGGAACAAAACGCGCACTCGTTTCACACCCGCGCGACCCAAAATTTAGTAGTTTTTTGTACATTCCTTATTATTCTATGACTTTAAAAAAAAAGCCTCAGATCAAAATGTAGACAATTAAATTATCTTTGATATGGTGTTGATTTCATTAAAATACGCCCAGCGGTTTTGGTGTGATTGTCGTATTTTTGTCCGTTTTAGACATAATTTTACAAATTAATTACACTATGTTATACAAATAAAATTCAAAATTTGCTTAGATCAAATTATTAAGAAAATAGTCTAATACAACATATATTTTTTTCAAAGAATTACGACTAGCCGTTTAGACGTGATTCTCATTTTAAAATCAGCTACTCAAGGGTATCTGCGCCTTAAATATACAGTATGTTTATCGATGTAGATGGTTAAATATACAGGATGGAACAATATTGGAGTATTAATGATACCAATGATAACATTTTTCAAAAGTGTGTCCTACAAACATTTGTAAAAAGTCGTTTACCTGAATTGGAAATCGAACCAACCTTCAAATTAGACTACCTGTATTTTTATGACACCGTTCGAAACCTAATAAATGAAATCAACCTTTACAAATAACTAAATAAGTGCACAGTTTTAGAGAAGCTTTTTAACTGAAAGTGGTAAAAGACTATTCAACACTCCAAATAAAGTAGTAATTTTACAGCCCACAATCCTAATACATCCACAACCCACATGTCTATAAAACAACACAATATTTTACTTCCTTATATGTTTAACTCTCATTCCCTCTCATAGAGCCTCCTCCCACGTGCACCATTGTCCTACAACCTACAACTGAAAGAAATATTAGTACCGAGCCGATCCTCTTGTGTACCCTCCACACACTCCACGCATTAGTTATTAGAGTCTTCATTTACTCTTATGACCTGGCCTTATGCCATTGTTACATTTTGAAGTAGATATGACTTGACGCTTTGAATTGCTATCATCTTTAGAGGTAGGCTTTTAATCATGTTTGTGTGTATAAATCAGACCAAATTCGAACCTCGCATAACATTATAGCCTCAGAAGCTGCGTATGTAGCTGAAAATAGGAGCAGAAACGTATTAAGAGGAAATGCGGGCAGAGAGCTCCGACTGAATATCCTTAGGAAAAAGTTATAATTCGAGGTTTGGGTCTCGCCTATTTCCTCCTCCAGTATTGGACAAATTTAAAAGATATTCCAAAAACTTAAAAAAAAAATATAGGTAATTATGTTGTGTTTTTATGTTTTTTTTTAAATTTATAGTTGTCAAATTTGTACACCTCTGTTGACAGCGCAATTTTTAATAATTTTTGAGGGTTCTAGTGCTTCTATTAATTTATCATCAAAAAGGAAACCAAAAGGGCACAGTATATATCTTTCTTCTTCAGTTTATGGAATATCTTATAAATTGGTCCAATATTGGACGAGCAAAATAGGTGAGAGCCAAACCTCGAATTATGACTTGTTACTAAGAATATTCAGTCGGATGTCTGCGACCGTTTTGAAACCATTATGTGGTCACAAGCGCAACCCCTAACATTGGGAAAACAAAGCAAGGAAGAGTATGTTTTAGGCCATAATTTTCAATTGTAAATGTATCTAAAGAATAAATAGGTTTGACATATCTGAGTAATCTTCAGTTAATATTTTTAGCTTGAGCCGTTTACATTTTCTTAAATCAAGATTCTGTTTTCCTAAGATCCTAAAACAAGTACGAGAGCGGAATCTCTTCAATAAATAAGTAGCACTTTCATACTATTACTACTTGTTCCTTAGAAGACTCATTGATTTTTAGTAGGTTCTAGGGCTATTTCATGAAGCAAGATTTCTGACCTAAAGAGCAATGTACTTTCAGTCATGAATAATCGGATGGACTGGCATCTAGTGACGGATATTTTTCCTTGAAAAATCAGGACAGATTGGCGTGAATGGGGAGAAGAGTGGCCTTTCTCCAGCATAGGGGCAATACCTACGCACTACTTTGAAAATGACTAAAGAGACATGGGCGCTTACAATGGGCCTCGTCAGAAAGCTTACAGGTACCCAAAGAGCAATGGAGAGGGCTATGCTCGGACCTTTCTTGCATGATCAAATCAGAAATGTAGAGATCTGCAAGAGAACCAGGGTAACCGACATAGCCCGAAGAATGGCCAAACTTATGTGGCAGTGGGCAGGACACATTATATACAGGGCACATCATATACAGCTCATAGTTAGCACAATCTTCAATATAAAGTCCATTTACTTGAGATAACAAGTTGATATATAGTATAAAACATGCTGTTTGTTAGAATTTCGGCAAAGCTAATGTTTTAGGTGCCCTAAGTACCCAGACAATACATAGATGTATTGATAACAGTACTACCATTGGAAAGCTTGTCGAAAGGCTTCCAGGGGGTTTTTAGACGGGAAAGATCGCCTGGATAGTCAGCGAATTAAACAGCATAACAAAATGTAAACAACGAAAAAACGTTGAAATTTTTAGGCCCTTCAGGTGGAATAACTCCCTGAAGGGAATAGTTGTACTTACAGTGAAAGTACTTTCGGATGGCTTGTTGGACTTGCTACCACGCCATCACTTTGGAGTGATAATCGCTCAAGTAGTTTGAGTACAATTTCAGAAAATAGATAACTGAAATTGTATTTTTTAGTCCGTTTCTGGCATTCCCCGGGACTATGCACCCCTGGGATTTCCAAAAATAAGGAATAGTCGGGGACCTCCCGATAGCCCGATTATCGCGCTATTGCGTCGTCCCAAAATTATCAGAATTGTGTGAATTGTTTCCGCGATAGCTAGCCACAAAGAAAGTGACTAGCTGTCGGCTTGACACCTTTCGAGGCACAATATGTGCAAGAAATCTAGATAGACTCATGGAATCACTAGAAATGTAAAGTGCAGTCTATCGGCTACCAGGACACCAATAATAGGCGGTGGTCGCCTGGTAAGCATGAGTAGGAATGCCTTTAGTCAATGGAATGACTTAGAAATTTATAGATTAGACACACACGGGATGATATCCTGTAGAAATATTCCGAAAATAAGCTTTTTTAAAACGTCGATAGACAGCCTGCTGGAAGCATCAGCAGGTTATCCCGACTTATAGAATATCCTTCGGCTAGATTAGAAGTTATTCAACTTTCAATAGGAAAACAAAGGAAAGTGTCCCTTTGTTTGATAAAAAAAGCCTAGGGAAGCTATCAATATCAATTAATATATAGGTATATGGATTAGATACATAGATAGGGGGCGCTACTTGAGCTACGAAGAAATCTAGGTATTGGTAGCACCATGGAAGGCATGTGATAGCCCAATTACCTAATGTTTGGTAAGGGATTTTTGGGTGAAATAAAATTATTTTCGGCGTAAAATTGCGGGGCTCTCAATAATGGAAAGGACCGAGGGTATATAGCACCCCCGATCATAATTAGAAATTGTAGTCATCCAAAGCTAGTCGCTTGTACTTGTCTTAATAGATAAGAAATAATTTCTTATGAATTGAATCTCAGTAACTGTTGGGAGCCCTAAGATCATGCCGTGTGTTAAATAATCAGAGTGTTTTATTTGATTCAATCATATCGACCCTTTGGATCCATGCATAATTAAATCTTGAGTCGTCGCTGCAGCCAGGTTGCCAAGAACCTTATTATCGTATGTGATCGGAGCGTTCAGCGGCGCCGATCAGAAGATCGGGGTCAGCGATTACGCTACGTCCAGCACAGTTACGGGGAACCGCTGGATGCGAAAGCACGGGACCGGTCAATGTGGCGAGGCTTGGGGGAGGCCTATGTCCAGCAGTGGACGTCTTTCGGCAGATATGATGACTTTAAAAATATATGGCACTAGAAAAACATAAACAGAGACTTATAACTTATAATCAACAAACTGTTAATTAAGCTGTTAAATTAGTGCGCCAGGCCTTACGCCTACCTTCTTACTAGTCAAAGGGGTACTTGCAATTTAGCAGCATGTTTTGTAACTAATTACCTCATTAGGGATCATAAAATTAAATACATGTTCATACGTAGGTAATATTCCATAAACGTGCAGACGTTTAAAGAATTGTAGGTATTGTGTATTTAAAACCTAATCTAGCCAAATACAGCCACTTAGGTGTTTCAGCACCTAGACACTAGGCTAGGATGTTTATTTGGTAAGGGAATGCATGACTGCGTATTAGGCATGCATTCCTTTACCAAATAAAAGTTAACCAGTTAAATCTGCCAAGATTCCTAAAATATATCTATTATACAAACCTACCCATAACGGCTCCATGTTCTAGGCTTGTCTTAATCTGTTACTGGCCAAACCACTTAAAAAATATACTACGTGTCATTCGGTCAGCGATAAAAATTATTAATATTAAATGTTTTCTATTCTATTCTTATTGTATTCTATAACGCGATTTTTAAAAAGCCAAAATATATGGAATAGAAGACCAAAGGGGTTACCATAATCTCTCAGAGAAAGGTTATTTTGAGTGTGCGTAAGGGTCAGATGTATATGACTTGCATACATCTGTCCCTTTTTAGGGTTCCGTACTGTAAGGGTAAAAACGGGACCCTTTAAAGGTCTATCCACACATATCAGGGCCGTGCACGGACGTGTGTGAACGAGTTCATATAAAATGTACCCACCGATATTTTTTTGAGCCCCTGACGGGGCACGTTCTGTCCACGTCCCTGGCACGGCCCTGATATGTGTGGATAGACCTTTACTAAGACACCGCGGTCCATCCATCTGCCTGTCTGTCTGTCACCAGGCTGTACCTCATGAACCATGATAGCTAGACAGTTGAAATTTTGACAGATGATGTATTTCTGTTGCCGCTATGGGTCAGAGCCCATTCGTCCCCTAAGATTCGCACCCTGTGCCCACTCGTCCCCTGCAACTTTTGAGAGGCCCATTCGTCCCCTGAAGAATATTTATTTTTATTCATTCTTCTAATATAAGTACATGTATATGTGTATACTGCAGCTTGGTTGTCCTGGTACAGTCGCGCAGAAAAGGCTTAAATAAAAAATATAGTAATTCGGTAGATATTATGTTTATTTCAAATAAGATTAACACATACAAAATCACAATGTCCTAGAAACTAACAAAATACAACTCTTTTACAAAAATCAGCCTTGATTGACCATCATATAAATCAACATTAAATATAAAATATGCAAAAAAAATAGAACACATATCAACAGTAAATAATCACTTCTTATTTTTTTGTATACTTACCAACTACATACACGAAAATCATAATAACTTAAATCCAAAAAATTATAACAGTACAAAAAAAAATACTAAAATCACAGTAATTATTGAAGACTAGATAAATCAACATATATATTTTTTTGTATATTACCCAACTACATGCAAAATCATAATAACTTAAATCTAACAAACTATAACTACAATAACAAAAAATGACTCAAATCACAATAATTATTGAAGATTAAACAAATCAACATTATTTTAGTATAAAACTAATCTTATATTTGTTTTTTCATTTTAAATTAATAATATATGCATAGCTTTTCCATGCAGTGGCCTAGTGAAATCTGATTTTCAAAAAATTGGCTAATTATGCGATTTATTCTCGCTTCATTTTCAATCGATTCAGGAGTCCGATTATTTGTTTGGACACCCCTTTGCACCCTATTTTATTTTTTGATAAATTCGCTTCTTTATGTAGAGTGTCTAAACATTGCAAAATATTTGGTTTATTTCTACCATTAATTTTACGATTAATTTTGGAATGCCAACTTTCTACAAGGTTAGTCGTCCGATGACGTTGTCCATATACATTCCAATTTCTGGCTATAATTTTATTATCGAGCCAGTTCTCGACAAAATAATCATTAAAAGCTGAAATTAGATTATTTTGAGGGCAGTCCTCCATGATATAAAGCCAACCGTCATCTATATATTGTTCTGGTATTAAAGCTAGTGAGGCGCAAAGGGCAACGTGTCGCTTATGTAGTCTAGATTTGAGTTCCAAGTGTTTTGCTTTCTTCCACAGGGATTTCAAAAAATGGAAATAACATCCAGAAATTAGCGTATTTGGGTAAACTTTTTGTGCCGCGTTTTGTATTGCTATCTCAAAATCCATGGTAAACTGACGTGGACACCAATTGGGAAAACGGGCCTTAAGCATATGAAATAGAATTTCGTAAGTAGCTTGCTTTTTATTTAAAAGCAGCGCAAATACTAACGGTACAACATTTGTACTGGTGGTAGAACTTCCAATATCAGCGTGAATACTAAATAGCTGAACAAATGGATGAATTACAAATTTAAACGTACCATCTAAAAAGAAATCGGAGAAACTTGACATTGTCACCTCATTTACCACAGAAAATATTAAAATTCGGTTTGAACCATCTTGATAATCACATATTAAAAAGTCTTCATATTTTTTAGGTACAACTACCTCCTCTGCTTTTTAAAAAATCAGCCGATTGGCACCATTTGCTTTTCTTTTTGCGTTATAGAGTCCATGTTTAAGGTTTTGGAAGTCGGGAATATTTTGAACAAAGTCTAGTCCTTTGTCTTTAAATTCCCTCATTTCCTCGTCAAATATATTTAGTAGTGACTCGTTTCCTCTAGCTGCTCTATTCTTGCATGAATTTAGTGCTTTCTTGAGCTCATTTTCTAATTTCATTAATCATATAGGATACGCTAATGAGTAAACTTTCACTCGAGACAGTATAAAAATCAGTACGCTTGGATTTGCAACTATAAGTAAACTAAATATAGTAACACATGCCTGGAATAAATACGCCGAAGTTGTCTAGTACTGGTGTTAGCCAATCAGGTGCAAGTCCTTTCATCGAGCGTCTATTGTTTTGGGCTACGCCTTTGTTATTTGCTCGCGCGCAGATACTCTGGCTAACATCACCCCTCCCGCTTCGGCATTCCACGCACATCTGGAGAGTAAGTACTTACCAATTTTAAACACCATAACTATTATTTGTAACCCGTTTTTTTAACAAGCCATTCGTAGTGAGACAATTTTACATCGTAAGCCTATCGACAGGTTATATTATTATCATGACGGATTATCATTCATCATAGCTCTTTTTTCAATGATCTGTTATGATTTATTAAATTAATTCCGTTAATAAACTGTTCACAAGTGTACTATGTTAACCGTTTCTTATATAAAATATAGCTAATTTTATCTCAGGGGACCAATAGGCACCTGAATAGGTGCCGAATCTTTAACTTATATTGTATATATATTAGAGGGGACGAATGGGTACCTTAAAAATAATATTTTTTATTAAAATATTAATTGGTCCCCTACCAGGAGACCAATGGGCACCTATATAGGGGCCGAATCTACAACTTTTATGCTGGGGGACGAATTTTAGGGGACGAATGGGCTCTGACCCGCCGCTATATCAACAAATACCAAAAATATAATAAAATAAATAATTAAGTGGGGCTCCCATACAACAAACGTGATATTTTTGCAGTTTTTTGCGATAATGGTACGGAACCCTTCGTGCGCGAGTCCGACTCGCACTTGTTTACAGTCGAACTAAAAGCTTTGACACGTCAGGGTACGGAGGCAGACATGCGCTATTAAAATGAAATGATTTCCAATAATTTCATACATCGCTGTAAAATGTAATGTTGTCAAGTCTAG
This sequence comes from Orthosia incerta, assembly GCA_948252205.1. Taxonomy (NCBI): domain Eukaryota; kingdom Metazoa; phylum Arthropoda; class Insecta; order Lepidoptera; family Noctuidae; genus Orthosia; species Orthosia incerta. Next base: position 8,773,825 of record OX411744.1, on the reverse strand, counting down.
TCCCCCTTCGACTTTAGACAAAGTGTACAAATATAGACTTTTGACAATCGTTAGGCATAATCTCTGAAAAACGTAATTTTATCCAGGCCCTCTGGTGTTGGTAACCGATAGATAAGAGAACTCCATCTACTCACCGACACCAATAAATTTCCCATTTCCCGAACTAGGACAACGACATATCGCGTGTAAGTTACTATATAATTAACGGTTGAACTTAATTACTTAATGAGCTACCTACTCAGCTGGGAGGTATGTAATCTGTTCTACTGGAACGCATAATTAGGTTGTAGATACCAAAATGTGTCGATATAATTATACTTAATCAGCTTCGTTAGCAACTTTGCCCTCATTTAAGTAAGAAATTTTCCCAAGGGGAAAGAAAAAGTATTTATTTCCAAACTCTAAAATTGCGCCAATATTCGATAATTGTGTAAATTCAAAGAGTAGGGTACGGGTTGTTTCCCTTGCATGCATTGCTTCATACCGTCTAATCGATAGCGTGAAACAAGCAATGCATAATTGTATATTGTTGAGTTACCAAAATGAAAGGGAAGGAGTGTGGTGTTAAAACAGATATGTAATTAGGAAGCTAGTTGCTGGATGAAAAATAAATATCCAAACATCCATCCTTTCATATTTATAATATTAGAAGAGAGGCAGCCCGCTGGTGTCGAGTAGCATAGGATCAGTCAACGTGATGACGAATGGGGAGGCCTATGTCGAGCAGTGGTCATCTTTGACTAAAATAAAATAAATAAATAATAAATTTATTTAAAATCATTTGGTATAACAATAATTAAAATTTTTGCTTAAATCATCTTTGACTAAAATAAAATAAATAAATAATAAATTTATTTAAAATCATTTGGTATAACAATAATTAAAATTTTTGCTTAAATCTATGTCAAGTTCACACGTGTTATGTGCCTGAACTAGGTAAAAATGTTGATGAAGAAGCAAAAAACTTGACGTATTACAATATCCTCTAGAATCTAGAGGATATAAATAATGTACACGTTTCTAAAATAATCCAGAGTCTAGATAGTTCAAATAATTTTGTGCCAAAACCAGTATGATTTACCTCAAACTATTTGCTGATTCACAACACACCTATGTGTCACATTCATTACAATCTGTAATCAATTATAATGCAATAATATATCTTCTACTAATCAAACCAAACAGAACGTCCACAAATCAAAGCTCACTAATAAATGGGACCTACTTTATCAACCCTTTATATTCCCTCTGCTTCCAACGGCTCATTAAAAAGAAAAATCAGGTCTCATTACTAGATATTTGTTACGACAGAACAATAGAAGAATCTCTAATAAAAATTCTGCCTTTGTCCCTACCTCTGTTATCTGCCTCTGTAGGCAATCCCTCTTTCGCGCGAATGTTCGCTATTGTATTGAAAAATGCTCAAATATCCGGTATTGTGGGATTCTGGTTTTATTACTGGGATGTTTTCAGTATTGCTTGGTGTGGAAAAATATTTAGGATGTGTAACGTAAAAGGTGTTATAACTTTCGGGATTTAGTTTGATTTTCAGGCAACAAAGGAGTTTTGTTACTGATTGATTTTGAGGAGGAGGAGGAAGGAGGAGGAGGAGCTCGTGGCTAAATAATAACAGCCGCACGGGTCGATCATCAAGGTTAAGCAACGCTTGACGATGTCGGTCAGTGGATGGGTGACCATTTCAACATACCGAGTTTCCTCCGTGCCTCGGAAAGCACGTTAAGCCGTTGGTCCCGGCTGTCATTTGAAGATCTTTGACAGTCGTTACAGGTAGAAGAAGAAGAAGAAGAAAGAAGAAGAAGAAGAAGCATGAGATCTGACACCAGTCTTGGCAAGGGGTACCGTGTTACCCAGTTACTGGGTTGTGGAGGTCAGATAGGCAGTCGCTCCATGTAAAACACTGGTACTTAGCTGAATCCGGTAAGACTGGAAGCCGACCCCAATATAGTTGGGAAAAAGGCTAGGCAGATGATGTTACTGATTGATTTCATACACTATTCATTGTACAAGATACTATTCGTGTATCTACCTACCTATAGGTTCTTATGTATCTATACATAATCTAAACTCAAATTGGAAAGAAGTAAAATAGTTTATTTGTCTGGAGGAGGTGAACCGATTAGTATTATTTTTTCACTGATGGAAAGCTATACAATTGCTGTGTGTGGGCCTACCGTTTTTGTGGGATCAGTTAGTGCCACTGGCGAGTAAGGTCCTTAAATATAGCTGTTAGACTTTGTTATTACACGCACGGAAGCAAAGTTTGAATTGAAACCATGTCTAATGCCGTATAAGTGCTTTTAAATATAACATCGAGTAATTGCAGTTTTGGCGCCTCCTTTTTTTCGAAACAAGTGCGAGTCGGACTCGCGCACGAAGGTTTCCGTACCATTATCGCAAAAAACGGCAAAAAAATCAAGTTTGATGTATGGGAGCCCCACTTAAATATTTATTTTATTCTGTTTTTAGTATTTGTTGTTATAGCGGCAACATAAATACATAATCTGTGATAATTTCAACTGTCTAGCTATCACGGTTCATGAGGTACAGCCTGGTGACAGACGAATAGATAGACAAACAGACAGACAGACGGATCGCGGAGTCTTAGTAATAGGTCTCGTTTTTACGCTTTGGGTACGGAACCCTAAAAAAGGTGGATACCAGTTTTCCGAATTATTAAACATTATTAAAGCAGTGGTTGGTCAAAGCCGTAGCTATCTTAATCTACCATAATTAGATATTAGGAAAATTTTGTTACTCGCGCTAAAAGACAAAAAACGCTGACATTTGACATTTTGAAGACCTCACTCCAACCAGCGCCCCTAGCGGGCAATTCAACGGGATAGGCCTTCATTAACCACTTTTATCCCGGCATAAATGCACTGTTCCCCGTGGCAAAGCTCATTGGAGCGAAGCCGCGGGAAAACCATAGTGAAGAATAAAATACAGTTAAACTCTGCTAATATCTCGGATCACGGATGCACCAACTATGTCCACAGGATGTACTTATATACGCTTCAACGTAAGTAGTATTCAAGCTGATATCCGTAAGCGGTGACTCAGCTGCAAACAATAGAGTGTTAGAACTAACTGCTTAGGCACTACTGGTACTAGTGCCTACTGTTCACACGTGTTAAGTGAAGTTGTGCTAGTTTGTAGAAACAGGTAACTGTTTTATCACTGTAGTTAATGCTGACACAGTTCTTGTTATGGTCGTTTGTAGACATTTTGTCCGTGTAAACTTCGCTTTTCTTATTTTCCTAGAACAACTACCGTACCGTATATTTTTAGCACCAGGTATTGTTGCACACTCAATCACATCTTGGCAGCTAATTAAGATCTGCCTGATTGTCTAAACGTGGAACAAACTGAAGGAGCACTAAAATCGTAACAAGGCTTCGTAGCCAGTGTAGGCCATTACTGTTTAAAGCCCACTGGGAGCATTTCTGTTGGAGGGGGGGAATTGAGGAGCCACAGTTTCTTGCGAGCTTCGCTAGGGCTGTTGTCTTTAACTATTTTAGTCGACTTAAGGAAGCTTTTTCGACTCTTCAATCACATTCGCCTTGGTTTCTCCATGTTGTACATTAGTTAGTACGTTTGTTGGTCTCCTGTTTCTGCTTCTCGGAGGAACAGGTAACTTTTCTTCGAACCTCCGGAGGTGTTATTCCTGCTGGCGGTATAGTGCATTAAGTGGAGTTGGTTTTAAGCAACCAGTTATTATTCTGCAAGTCTCATTTAAAGCTGCATCTACTTTTCGGGCATGAGCAGGTCGGTGCCACACTGGGCAGGCGAATTCGCCAGCCGAGAAACAGAGAGCTAAGCCAGATGTGCGGAGAACGTGAGAAGAGGCGCCCCAGACGGTAGATTTTAGTCCGCGGAAGAGGTATTACGTGTGTTGATCTTGAGTTTGGTTTTGACACAGTGCTTCCCATAAGTCAGAGAGCGGTCTAAGGTAGCACCTAGGTAGACAGGGTTATCGTTATTTTCAATATCAGCGCCTCACTATTTAATACTTAATTTTCTGGTTTCCTGACTTTTTCTCAAGTGGAATGAGCACGACTATGTTTTAGACGGATTAGGTCGTAGTGCATTGTCTTCGTAATAACCACTGAGATTCGCCAGGGCCATTTCAAGGTTTGCTTGAAGATGCCGCTTAAATTTTTGTCACCCTTGTAGCTAGTGCTAGGTCGTCGTCGTAGAGAATTTTTTCTGTCTTCGTTGTACTGGGTTGATCGTTAGTGTAGATATTAAATAGAATGGGAGCTAGAACACAGCCCTGAGATAAGCCATTCTTCAAAATAGCACCTGCTCTTTTCCGAGTTTAAGTTGACTATGAAGCGTCAATTATGCTATACGCAATCGACGCTTGCTAACCCAAAAGTCATATAATTGCTTGGTCATCTGTTAGGGCTATTAACTTAATTAATAGTCTTTTCACATTAACAGTGTCATACGCTGCTGTCAGGTCGACAAAGACAACAACGGTTATTTGATTAGAGAAATCGGTAAACATACAGATAAAAAAATAAAAACCGGCCAAGTGCGAGTCGGACTCGCGCACGAAGGGTTCCGTACCATTATCGCAAAAAACGGCAAAAAAATCACGTTTGTTGTATGGGAGCCCCCCTTAAATATGTATTTTCTTCTGTTTTTAGTATTTGTTGTTATAGCGGCAATAGAAATACATTATCTCTGAAAGTTTCAACTGTCTAGCTATCACGGTTCACGAGATACAGCCTGGTGACAGACGGACAGACAGACAGACAGACAGACGGATCGCGGAGTCTTAGTAATAGGGTCCCGTTTTTACCCTTTGGGTACGGAACCCTAAAAAGCATACCTGCGGAAGGAGAGGAAAAAAGGAGTTTAAGGCTGCTCAACTAAAGATTAATTAAAACCGAACTTTAAAATGTTCATACTTTAACGAAACTTACCCTAAAATTTCAACTGTACAAAATCGCACAACGAAACCACACTCCTATTACTACGAATTCTCGTCACGCGGCGAATATCGAGCGACCTACAACTTACAAGCGACCTGATAAGCCCCGTCTTCCGCTACCTCTTATCACGTCTAGCCGACACGTTGCATAGATACCGACGTGCAAGGATTATGTGCCACGGCTTGGGGAGCTTGGCTCTGAATTAGGAGACAATATACGCTTGCTACACTAGATCCTACAACGTGATTAGCAGTGCAAGCGTAAAGCCTGGTTTATGACGTAACATTGTACACAGGTAATCTATTCAGCTGAATACATGCGTTAAGGCGCCGATTCCCTTGAGTAGTTGATTTTAAAATGAGAATCACGTCTAAATGGCTAGTCGTAATTCTTTGAAAAAAATATATGTTATATTAGACTATTTTCTTAATAATTTGATCTGAGCAAATTTTGAGTTTTATTTGTATAACATAGTGTAATTAATTTGTATAGTTATGTCTAAAACGGACAAAAACACGACAATCACACCAAAACGGCTGGGCGTATTTTAATGAAATCAACACCATCTCAAAGATAATTTAATTACCTACATTTTGATCTGAGTTTTTTTTTTTTAAAGTCATAGAATAATAAGGAAAGTACAAAAAACTACAAATTTTTGGGTCGCGCGGGTGTGAAACGAGTGCGCGTTTTGTTCCCTCAAGGTCGTTGGCGTTAGTCGTCATCTTAATGAACGGGTACTAACATAGAAAGGGTTATGTGAATTGTAAAGGAAGTTCATGCTAAATGAAAGATATAAACTATGCCCCTTTGTTTTCTTTTTTGATGCTACATTATCTTTAGAAGCACTACAACCCTCAAAAAATGCTCTAAATTGCGCTGTCAACAGAAGCCTAGTGTACAGATTTGACAAATATAAATGGACAATAGAAAACATAGGGATTGTTTAAACTTGCACTTTAATAAATAAAAAACAATAGTATATATCTTACTTTTCCACTTTATGGAATATCTTTTAAATTGGTCCAATATTGGAAGGGGAAATAGACAAGAGCCAAACCTCGAATTATGACTTTTTACTAAGGAAATTCACTCGGTGTTATCTGCCCATATGCTGTTTTAGCTTCTTCTACGTTCATGCACCTTTTCATAATCTCTCGGGTAGCAAGAATAAAGAAGATAGGTAGACCTCTAACGACACTTACATACGTGAAAACATAGCATAATATAGGTAAGTAGGTATGCCTATTTATATGTATCTACAAGTCAAATTTAATATAATGTATTTATAAGTTAACCCCCTCAGTGGTTAACATCAAAGTAAAACATACTCAATTCAATCTATCCTCTGTGAATACAAAAGCATACAGCGCTAGCAAATTACGAAACAAGCCAAACAATCTCGCCACAGCTTCAGCAAACAATTTACTTAACGCCAAACCGCAAATCATCATTTAGAACCGAATAATTACATTTGCGAACAAAATTCCTGCAAAATTAATAACAGCACAACTTCTAAGCAAAAAGTAAAGTTTTCAGTGCTGATTACAGTATTACAAACCGACCAACTTAACTTTGCAGTTCACCGCGGCGCTACTTGTCAAGGGAACTGTCAACAAAATGTCAGATTCAGTACATTAAAACTTAGTTCCGATTTTCGCCACCTGCATTAATAAAATGGTTATCCGCTACACTTAAGTTGTATTGTTGATAACCAACACGGAATTTAATTATTATTTCACAGCGATTCGCGCCCTACTTCGTTAATTTTCCTTTAATTTTCAGCGGGTGTTTGTTTTACCGAAAATGAGGTAATTGTGCGAGAGCTGAAGAGTCGACGTTGATTAATTATATTTGCTCTGTTTACATAAAAACGGTTGATAGCCTCGCGTTGCCAAATCTTAGGGAGAGGAGGAATGAACTTGATACGCAAATTAAGTCGTGCGAAGACGGCATAGATCCAATGCTCTCGAGGGAAGTGATAGGCTTTAAATTATAATACAAATGCTCGTGCAAAGGTTTTTCATGTTAAAATCAATAAAGCATTTTAAACATGCTTACCAACATAGATTCTTAGTAGGTGGACATAATCTTAGCTAAGTAAATACCAGAAACACCTTGATTGAATAAGTAATTAGAGAGTAGGGTATTTAACTATTAAGTACCAGCCTAATTTGTTTTTCATAGCTCTCTTATTTACATTAACATTGTCCTTTAAAGTTTTGTTTCTATAGATATGTCTAATAAAACAAAACTTTGAAGAAGAAATTCCTCTAACAGAAAATATACTTCTGTCTCTAAAAATATTCCTCTTCAGCGAATTTCAAATGCCACATTCTCTCCCAAAAATCGTGACAGGATATGTGTTCCAATATCATCGAACATTAAACACATTCGTCGGGTAAATCCCTTGCCCTACCTGTAATGTTATCTCTCGCAATTTTCATATCCACAGCCATGTACAGTCGGCCACGAAAGTGGTCTAACAGATTAGAATGGTTGGCATCTTCAGCTGCATGAAGCGAGCTCAAAATTTTTTGCATCCCACCATTTTTTTGCAGAAAAACTTATGAGAGTGTAGGATCCAAAGGCGAGCGAAGCGAGTTTGACAATGTTTGCACGATCACGATGAATCGGATAAGTTAGGTTTTCAGATGATAGAGACGTCTTTTTTTGTACTTTATTTTAATTACTAAATATCTAAACCCTCCTCCCCGAGCAAAGGTCCTCTAAGGTACGTTAAAACGAATTTCAAGCTCACAGTGAAGAGCCTCTTATTTGACCGACTGTACCCGAGTAGCTCGCTATGAAAGTACTTGTAATATTTGAGCATGGCAACACATGTCGTATAAAAGGGCTGAAGAAAATGAAGTGTCGGCTTAGAGAAGCCTTTGAAGGATCGCGGGAACTCATCCAGGGGAAATTGTGAAGGTTTAAGACATATCACGGGGTTTTATTTCAACGTCTACAAATCGATATGATCGCCTGCGTGGAGGTAAAAAGGTTTGATTCATTTTACGGTTTTCTCTGTGAATACGTGAAATATTGTTTAAGATATTTTTGTAATACCTTCTAGAAATTATTTGCTTTAAAAGGGAAGCCAAGAAGTGCAGGTTTAGAGCGAGCGAAGCGAGCTCGGGATCTTATGGCAGCCCGACATGGTTACTGAAGATGTAGTCTTACAGGACTTACAGTACATAAAACGTTTTTATACATTATACAGTACCAGTTTTAACCGACTTCAAAAAAAGGAGGAGGTTCTCAATTCGTCGGTTTTTTTTAATGTATTTTCCCCGATTACTCAAAGACGCCTTAACCGATTTGAAAAACTCTTCTTTTGCTTGAAAGGTTATACGAGGGCACTCCTCAAACATTATAGGCATACATACAGCGATTTTGATGTTTTTATCAACAATGGAATCATTTGCACTCAGAAAATATCTTTTGGTGAGTGGAACAGATGATGAAGACTTTTTTGTGAAAAAGTTTTTTAAACTTTAAAAAAGATATTAAAAAAAATATTCCCCAACATCGCCTCTGAAACCTCGTCTTCATTATGCCAAACCGACTCGAAGCTGTAATCACGGCGTAAAACATACTTGTAAATATTGTTTGAGTTTTTGAAAACGTTACTAATGTATAGTAAACTATAATTTCCAGATGAAATTTTCTATGTAACGTTTTTTATTTAAAAACTCTGACTTGAGGCGTTTAGGGGAAATTGCAATTTTAAAAGTTTGGCACTAAAAGTGTGGTACTAAGTTTTGAAGGCCAGTGTTGTTTGTTTACGTAGGTACGTTATACACACATCAACACGGTCTAGGGATATTTTTAAAAAAGCGAATTACTATCAATGTGTCAATTATTTATATGACATGTATATATTTAAAAGATACGTTATTTAATATTCTACCATTTTTTAATAATGGTTAAGGTACTTCGATTAAAATTTCAGGATTTTATGAAAAAAAAATGAAGCATAGACGGAAACCGTATATGAATTAACTTTTAATTTATGAGTAAACACTGAAAAAAATAGAAAAATCATTTAATTTGTGTTTATAAACTTGAAGTTAGTAGTCTGAGAAAGCGCCCATGATGTTCATAACACATCGGCAACGATTCGGCATGCTCAGAACAAGGTTGTCAATGTCTTGCTGCGGAATATTGTCCCATGTCCTTCTGAGGTGCGCAAAAAGTTGATCTTCTGTAGCCAGATTTTCAGGAACTTCCTTCAGAGCTCTTCTTTGCAGCATATCCCACGCATGCTCAATGGGATTTAGATCTGGCGATTGAGCAGGCCAGTCTAAGGCCCTAACATTGTGTGTATGTAGCCAAGCTGCTACCGTTCTCGCCATGTGTGCCCGGGCATTGTCGTGCATGAGCAGGAAATCTTGCCCCATTTGTGTTCTGTGGGGCAAGATTACGGGCCCCAGCACCTGTTGGACGTATCGTTCTGCCGTCATATTGCCCCGCACCCAAACGAGATCCGTCCGTCCTCCAAGACGAATTCCTGCCCAAACCATAATTGTTCCTTCTTGGTATGGGTGAACTTCCTGAGGGTTCTGAAGACGGCTCCATCGTCCAGGAACTCGCCAAACACGCGTCCTTCGTGAATCTGGATGGAAGCCGAACCTGGATTCATCCGTGAACAGCACATTGGACCATTGCTCACGGCCCCAGTCCACGTGGTTCCGAACCCATTCTAATCGTCGTCCACGATTGCCTCTCCGTAAAGGTGGGACCCGGAGTGGTCTACGAGAGTGTAAATTGCTTTCATGCAGTCGCCTTCTTACAGTTTGGTCACTCACAAGCACTTGGTGTTTCACTCGCAGCCTTTGGACCAATTGAGTCGCCGTTGCATTTGGTTGAGCTCGCGCAGTAATTTGCAAAAATCGGTCTTGTCTGGGGGTAGTGATGCGACTTGGCCCCCGGTGCCTCTCCGCTACTTCACCTGTGGCACGATAGCGTGTCCACAATCTTGAAATTACATTTTGGTGGGTCCGTATGGCCTCAGCAACATTACGCTGAACAGACCCAGCTTCCAGCATTCCCACAGCTCGTAACATCTCCAACCTCGTCAAATGTTGGCGTTACATGGCTACAATACCTCAATTTTAACTTTATCTTTCGTTTAAAAATGAAAAAAAACTGTAACTAAACGTAATTCGTATTGTTTTCTAAATTTTGCACAAATGAAAATTCCCTCTCCTACACATCAAGACTTTTTTAAGCCACCGAAACAAAAGAATTTTCAAAAATTTGAATTTGGAATTAGTCTGAGATAAATTACAAAGAAATCGGTGTATAAGATTCCAATGCGGCCAGTACTTTTCGAGTTATTTAATTGAGTATGAAATATCCCTAGACCGTGTTGATGTGTTTATTACAATTACTAAAAAAATTTTTAGTTGCAATCTGTTGTAAATAATAAAAGATTTCAATGTTTTGAGTTTCACAATCCCTTTGTATTGTTACAAGATAGGGCAACGCCATCTAGTGACGAGTAGAAGAATTAAGTAGTTACTAGTGGCGCCATCTAGTATCGAATAGCGGAACTAATCTTCTCGTGTCGAATGGAAGTTTCTAGTCGCTTCGGGAACAGTGAGTTCGAAAGTCGATTGTTCTGGAATTATCTAGAACAGTGTGGAACGTTCTAGAAACATCTTCGGTGCTATATAAAGAGCGGTCGGGTTCGTCGTGAGTCAGTTTCGATTCGGAAGCGACACAGAGCGATCAGAAAAGGAAAATAGTGCGAAGTAAAAGAATTGTTTAAGAAGTGTTTTTGTAATAAAGTGTGATTAATTGAAGTCTGCTGTTTAAATAATTTATCCCTGAGCCCCAGCTCGTAACAAATTGGTGTCAGAAGTGCGGGATAAATTATGCCGGTTCTACCAAAGGAAGAAACGGAAGGGATGCGCACCAGGAGTCAGCGCCGGCAAGATGTAGACCAGAGGCGCTTTGGAGACGCTCCCTCACCGTCATCAGGTGGACATCGAGACTCCACGGCTGCAGCGGAACCAGCTCAATCGTCGGCGTCGCCTGACCTAGCCGCCCTTATGGCATTCATGCAGGAGCAGGCTCGCCGTCAGGAGGAGCAAGCTCGCCGCTTGGAGGAGCAGCTGCAGCGCCACAAGGAGGAGCAGGCTCGCCGTCAGGAGGAGCAGGCTCGCCGTCAGGAGGAGCAGGCTCGCCGTCATGAGGAGCAGGCGCGGCGCTTGGAGGAGCAGCTGCAGCGTGACAAGGAGGAGCAGGCTCGCCGTCAGGAGGAGCAGCTCTTGGTGATAAAGGACCTCCGCGGAGCCATCGGGAAGGAGATGAAAGAGGTGAAAGACCAGGTCCAGCAACATGAGACCCGCATTGTCGAGATGGAAAAGACAATACGTGGGTTCAAGTCTGGAGACGGGACCGTGGCAGCTGCGGTAGTGGCACCTTCGCCTCGTGGTTTTAAAGTGCCACCATTCGATGGCTCTTCGTCATGGTCCGCCTACAAGATTCAGTTTGAGGCCGTGATGAAATCGAATGGGTGGACCAACGAACAGGCATTAACTGCTCTAACTTTGGGCCTCCGCGACCAGGCCTTGTCTGTATTAGAAGCGCTTGGACACGACGTCACCTTTGAGAAGCTTCTAGAAGCTTTAGAAGCTAGATACGGCGACGCACACCTGGAACATGTGTTTCGGGCCCAGCTGAAAGACCGATCGCAACGGAGTGGTGAAACTCTTCAGCAGTGGGCTCTTGATGTGGAAAAGCTGGTCCGAAAGGCCTACCAGTCATCACCGGTGCTGATCGACGAGAACCTCGTACAGGCGTTCACGGATGGGATCCGTGACTTGGAGGTTAGAGCTGCCGTAAGGCTAGGGCATTTCAAGAACCTTAAGGACGCCCTAGCCCACGCTTTGGAGGTGGAGGCAGTACGGCGGGACGAACGAAGTCACTGAATCAGGGAGATTGCGACTTCACCCCGGTGCTATGGCTGCGGAGAAAGAGGCCACATCCGATTGAGCTGCCCAAAGCGAAGGCCACCCCACGGCAATAAGCAGCCGCCAGCTAAAGAATCGCCAGACGTCCCTGCTGGGCAACAGCAGCAGGGAAACGAATAGACGCCAGGACTAAGGGGCGGGTGCTGGCTGGTGATGGAAGAGCCCCAAGGATCTCGATCTCACAATCCTGTGACGGGAACAGCCTGATAATCGTGGGCGAAATTAACAGAACACCTTGCAAGCTGACATTGGATACTGGAGCTTCTCGGACAGTTGTTAGTTTCCAATTAGCAAGACGGTTTCTTGGGGACTTCTTCGGGAGCCATGAAGGTGTACATCTGAGAACAGCCACCGGTCAGCACATATCCGCCCGAGGTGAGAAGGAGGTTGACATGAAGTTAGGGAACAAAGTTTATCGCCACAATGTTATCGTGGCCGACATAGTGGACGACTGCATTCTGGGTTTGGACTTCATGCGGAAACATCAGTGTGAGATTGACGTTCATCAAGGAGTATTGAAGTGTGGCTCAGAGGAAGTCTTCATGGAAGGTGCATCATCGGGAAAGGTGTACTGCGTCAAGAAAGTTATTCTTCGTCCAAGGTCAGAAACAATCGTACCAGTTTGTCTACCAGGAAATTCTGGTCGGGAAAACCGATGTGTACTTATAGAAGGATTAGATAACGATGCTTCATGGAAGATTGCACGCACCTTGGTAAGGGGAACTAGAGTTGCATCCGTACGTGCACTCAACACAAGTGATCAGGACCTAGTGCTCAAGAAAGGCACAATGTTAGGCACTTGCGAAGGAGTGGTTTGGATGCGTAGATGCCACGAAAACCCTACCAACGCCAAAGTTCAAAGTGCAAAATACGACGTGACTTCGCTTTTGAAGGACTCCCAGAATAACTTATCGGAAGAAGAAAAGAACAAGGCTAAGAAGATGTTGAACAAGTTCGCCGACATTTTCTCGACAAATGATGCCGACATAGGGAAGACTGCGTTAGTTCAACACAGAATAAATACAGGAAATGAGGCACCAATCCGCCAGCGACCAAGACGTGTGCCAGTGGCACGGGAACGTGAAGTTGACGCCATGATCAAGGGTATGGTGAAAGATGGCGTGATTGAACCTTCATCCAGTCCATGGTGTTCACCGGTAGTGTTGGTGAAGAAGAAGGACGGCAGCATGCGCTTCTGTGTTGACTATCGCCGAGTAAACGACATCACTAAAAAGGACAGTTATCCATTGCCAAGGATCGACGACACGCTGGATACGCTTACGGGAATGAAGTGGTTTTCTACCTTAGATTTGAAGAGCGGCTACTGGCAGGTCGAGATAGACCCTCGAGATAAAGAAAAGACAGCATTTTCTACAGGAAAAGGATTGTGGCAATTCAACGTCATGCCATTTGGTTTGTGTAATGCTCCTGCCACTTTTGAGAGATTAATGGAGCGGGTGCTTACTGGACTGATTGGAGATGCCTGCCTTGTCTACTTGGATGACATTATCATCGTGGGTAGGAACTTTGAAGATCACCTTCGCAATCTGGAGCAAGTGCTGTCGAAGATACGAGGAGCGAATCTAAAACTAAGCCCAAAGAAGTGCGCGTTGTTCAGGCGGCAGGTGAACTTTTTAGGACACGTGGTTTCCGAAAAAGGTATTCAAACGGACCCGGATAAGCTCGTTGCCGTCAAGGATTGGCCAGTTCCAGAGAACAAAACGCAAGTCAGGGCATTTCTCGGTTTGTGCTCCTACTATCGACGGTTTGTGAAGAGCTTTGCTGACATTGCCCGACCTCTTCATAAACTAACTGAAGACAAGATACAGTTCTGCTGGAATGAGAGCTGTGACGTCGCATTTCAGAAGCTGAAAGAACATCTGTGCAATGCTCCCATCCTAGGCTATCCTGACCATGAAAATGAATTCATAGTTGACACAGATGCCAGCAATACTGGAATCGGCGGGGTGTTGTCACAACGAAAAGGAGATCAGGAGGTTGTAATTGCGTACTTCAGCAAAGCCTTATCAAAACCTGAAAGGAACTACTGTGTCACTCGAAGGGAGCTTCTAGCTGTAGTAAAAACATTGCAGCATTTCAATAAATATTTGTTGGGGCGGAAATTTCTCCTGCGAACGGACCACGCTGCACTGAAATGGCTACTGCAATTTAAGAACCCAGAAGGACAGGTAGCAAGATGGATTGAATTACTGCAAGAGTTTGATTTCGTAATTCAACATCGTAGCGGAACGTCGCACGGTAATGCTGATGCTCTCTCGCGAAGACCATGTCCAGACCAATGTAAACATTGTGCGAGACAAGAAGCTAAGCAGGTAACACTAGTGCGGGTTTTGAGGACGGATCTTAGTGAAGAGTGGAAGGAAACCTTGCAGAGTGCTCAACAGGAAGACAGAGACATAAAACCGATCCTTGAATGGAAGAAATCAGGTGCTCCTAGGCCTCACTGGGGTGATGTCGCAGCAACCAGTTCCATCACCAAGAGTTATTGGGCACAGTGGGAAAGCTTGGTTATCCAGGATGGAGTTCTGTGCCGGAAATGGGAGAATGCTCGCGGTGACCAGTGTCATCTACAAATGGTCGTACCTAAAGTTAAGGTGCCGGAGGTCTTACAGCTTTATCACAATGAAAGTTCAGGTGGTCACATGGGAGTTAAGAGGACTTTAATCAAGATCCGAGAACGATTTTACTGGATCCATTGTCGAGAGGACGTTGAGGAATGGTGCCGCAAATGCACAAATTGTGCGGCTGTGAAAGGACCACAAACTCGAAGCAGAGGGGCACTAAAGGTTTACAATGTTGGTGCACCGTGGGAACGTATAGCATTAGATGTTGCGGGACCATTTCCGGAAAGCCAAAACGGGAACAAGTACTTCTTGGTCGTCATGGACTATTTCACAAAATGGCCGGAAGTGTTTGCAATCCCTAATCAAGAAGCCGTTACGGTGGCTGATAAGTTAGTTCATGAAGTGTTTTGTCGGTTTGGGGTACCCTTGGAAATCCACAGTGATCAAGGCCGGAACTTCGAGTCAGAAGTGTTCAAGGAGACGTGTCGTGTGATGGGTGCTCACAAAACCAGAACTACTGCTTATCATCCACAATCAGACGGGATGGTTGAACGATTCAACCAGTCACTAGAGAGATATCTTGCAAAGGTTGTGGAAAACAGACAGAAGGATTGGGACAAACACATTCAACCATATCTCATGGCATATCGCAGTGCTGTTCATGAAACCACAACAGTAACACCAGCTTTTGCTAATTTCGGCAGAGAACTACGATTACCTGCGGATCTCATCACTGGCATCCCACCTGAGTCTCCCCGCAGTATAACAGATTATGCAAACGAACTACGGAACAGGATGAATGATGTATATGAGCACATCAGAGAGACAGGTCAACAGATGTCTGAGAGGATGAAGACTCGCTACGATCGGAAGGCGAACAATAAGGGCTTCGATGAAGGATCACTGGTATGGTTACATAACCCGGTACGCAGCAAAGGAAAATCGCCTAAATTGCAAGCAAAATGGGATGGACCATATCGCGTAGTTACCCAGATTAATGACGTCACCTACCGAATTCAAAAGGGACCCCGAGGTGCATCAAAGGTCGTTCATGTGGATCGGTTGGCCCGTTATCATGGGTCTAACAATGCTCGGGACGAGCATGTCTAAGAGGGAGGCAATGTTACAAGATAGGGCAACGCCATCTAGTGACGAGTAGAAGAATTAAGTAGTTACTAGTGGCGCCATCTAGTATCGAATAGCGGAACTAATCTTCTCGTGTCGAATGGAAGTTTCTAGTCGCTTCGGGAACAGTGAGTTCGAAAGTCGATTGTTCTGGAATTATCTAGAACAGTGTGGAACGTTCTAGAAACATCTTCGGTGCTATATAAAGAGCGGTCGGGTTCGTCGTGAGTCAGTTTCGATTCGGAAGCGACACAGAGCGATCAGAAAAGGAAAATAGTGCGAAGTAAAAGAATTGTTTAAGAAGTGTTTTTGTAATAAAGTGTGATTAATTGAAGTCTGCTGTTTAAATAATTTATCCCTGAGCCCCAGCTCGTAACAGTATGTTAAGTATGTACCTTTCGCCAAACTATCATACAGCAGCAACTATTCTATTCTATCTAACCGAACTTGAGTACAAGTAATTTTGAAGTTCATCAAACAGCTGCAGCAGCAGTGTCTTTAAGGTTACATCCTCTACTCAAGAACACAATCGAACAACTCAACCGTTCCTTCGTTACGTTACTAATACCGTCCCCATTGACGTCACTAAAACTCTCCATACCTACCAAACAACTCTACCTAAAACAAACACATCAGCGAACACACGTCCACCAACAGTTTAGCCTAATGAGCTGTTAAGAGATGCTTCCATTCTTGGCCAAGTTTCTCGCTGCCATGACAGCTGACTACCCAAAACGACCGTGACGACAGCCGACCAGCTCGCTCCTGTCACAAAATGGAGAAAAAGTATTCTTCTCAGTAAGAACGCCAATCCGGCAATATTAAAACCGAAATGTAGCATCTATGTGCGGGACTGAAATGTCGTTGTAGTGCTCTTGTTGCGATTGGCTTCATTTTCGGGGACGTTTTAATATATTGAGATGTAAGATGTGTATATTTTCAAACAAGGACTTTCTATCTTTTCTATAGAAAGAAAATTTTAAGTTTGGAGTTCTGAATGATGTCTAATCTGTTAATATCTCACCGTGAAAACTTGGTGGAGTGAGCTTTCGTTCGTTCACTGCACCAGCGTTACCACAGATTAGCAATACTAAGTACAGTAATTCTTTTACTTGTAGAAAGCTGCCCGCTCATCGCTGAGTGCCATCACGCTAATTTTAATCCTTAAAAAATGCACGTTTCCTGTAGGAAAAGCCTCGAAAAGAAAGCCTCGAGAGTTATCTACTTACCAAATATTCAATAGGGATGTTAACTGAAAATAAGTTTTTTACGTCAGGTTGATTAATAAAAATATTGGACACGTATTTTTCTTTTGACACGTAAACATAAAGTGACGACGATATAATGAGTTGAATATCATGTGATATTATGCCGTAAGTACACTTTATACTGACATAGTGACGTCACAAGCCCCCACAGCCCAGCGCAGCGATATTTCCTTTTTAACACGCTTTTATTAGCTTGGTATGTATGTATCTATGTATCAATGTAACGGAATCTTTGAACGTGATTTTCACCCACTTCAAAACGTTGGATTGATTTGAAACTTTGCACACCTATCAAGGACCGATGACAATGCAATAATTTAGTAAAAGTCAAAGTCAAAGTCAAATATATTTATTCAACTAGGCCAATAAGCGAAACCAAACAAAATTAAAACGTACAAGTAATAAAAGTTAATACTACCGTGCGCGTTTAAATTTTTTGTCCCATTAGCCTTACCAAGATCTTCAGGATTAGCGACTTTTAAGTTCAATTTACCATTAAAGCGTGTTTTTAGAACTACAATTTATTTGGATATCGCTGCACATGCTGAGATAGGAGCCTTATATTGGTCTCGCACGGGGTTTTATTTTTACTATTGTTTAATTTTAAGCTTATTTCTCGTGTCTCCTGTGCGGGTCACAAATAAATACTTTTTCTTTATTTCTTTCTTTTTCCACTCCTGGACTTTGATGCGCTTTATCTTTGTATTTTTTTATTGAATTTTACATATCCAATATTATTTGATAATTTCACTGTCGGACTAAATAGAATTACAATTTTTCTACCGAGAAAACATCCCTATTAAAACAACAACGCTTCAAATTCCTACTTAAACTTCTCCATCAAACAAATCCATCATCAGCACAAATTCAAAAGTTACCTCCCAAGCAAAAGCATAATCTGCGTTAAAGCCCGAAAATTAAGAGATCCGGATTTGAAAACAATCAAATTGATTTTCCGGAGACGACGCCGGATAACCGGAGCTTTCATAATCTTAACGATATTTCGAAGACCTATGGGCCGTTGGGAATTCATTATGTAAAGTAGAAGGGATGCAGGGTTTCACAATCCGCGTCCAATGAAAGGAAAATGAAGTGTCACCTCTCTGAGGGTAAACAGGGGAGAATGCGACCGGTAACACGCCACACGCCACTGACGCCACACGGTGGGGGTCTGGGGGTCACGTTACGAAACCACAAGCGTGGAATGTTTTTCGCCACATTGGACGCTGTAGTGTTTTTTGAATCGTAATGTGATCGTGTTCTGTTTTGAACATCGAGTGGTAAGGTTTAGGGAAACGAAGCGTGAATAACATCCATTTTTTTCACGTTTACGTGGTCAATGAAGTGAGAATTTCAATGAAGAATGAAAGTATATTCGTCCTTCTTGTAGTAACATCATATCATCAGCCTATTAATGTTTCCTGCTGCTGGGACACAGGCCTCCTCCCTGTGAGAGGGAATGGGCCGTAATCCACCATCATCTTCGAATTTTTGGTTCTAGGACATGCCGGTTTCCTCACGATGTTTTCCTTTACCGTTTTGAGAGCAGTGGTGATGAAGTAATTTACACAAAGTAAAGCGCCTGCCTGGGCTCGAACCCACGACCTACAACATGTAAGTAGCGGCCGATACCACTGGGCCACCACTGCTCTTCATGTAGTAACATGATTGTATTGAATTAAAACTTAATGAAAGCCGTATCAATAACAAACTAACCATAATGACGAACGACTCATTTGTACCGAAATAATTACTTAATCACGACAACACAACTTGTTGAAAACCATAATATTTTAATATAATGATTTCGAACGACTGAAACATCAATTAAATTAAATCGGTCCCCATCATCAAACTCATTACCAACACTTTTAATCTCGCTAACGAACCTCACGACACATCGACACCAGGGAATATGCATTAATAAATCTCACAATTTCATAGATGAGCAAGTAAATTGATTAAAAATGAGAATGATTGATTGCGCGTCCCTCTCGCACCTGACAGGAGTGATTTCACTGCACGCGATCAATCACGACTGTCAAACGCGACAGGTCAGTCACTCATGGTGCACCGAGCTTACGCTTCGAGCATTAATGATATGATAGTATAATGAGCTGATTTATACCAACATGTGTAATACGGCAGGTAATCTTACTGTTGATAATGACGTCAGAATTTTAATGAAAGCGATATATTGTAGAACAAATGTCCACTTCGGATTTATGAATGTCATTTACAAGTGTTTATCCCTTTTGTTTTACGAGGCAATTAATACATTTAATAAATATTCCGATGTGTATGCGCGTTATAGTGTTACCGCCGCTTAATCGTATTCAAAACGGAACATTTAATAACCATTTTTAATGAAGAACATGTCGCTTTATAATTTGTATTAATAAGTTCAAGATCCACGTTACGTTTACCAATTTGATTTTTTTATTCCAACTATAAAACTAATAACAATAAATACTAAATGCAAGTTACTGTCAAAATGCAATTATTTTAATAAATATCGATACTAAAGCTCGAAATCTAAACGCGTATTATGTAAATAGAAACCTACAAATTCAGCAATGTTCAGTACTAGCGAAAAGTTCATGAATAAATTGCTAACATTGCTGGGAAACTGGTAGAAACTCTTGATTACACAAACAACACTAATGATCCTCTTTCAAGCGTTTTTTCGCGTCATGTAAATGAATATGATGATAGTCATCAATCACCGTTTCCGTGGACAGATTAAATAATTCCGCTTTTACTCTCCCTCCTTCAAAATACCTTCTCTAAGGCTTGCCGCAAACGATCAGAGTTGTGCTACGGTTGCTGAATATTTCAAACTCGAAATTCAAACAACACTTAAAAGGTAAGTATGTATTTATTTACTAACAGCTCTAATTACTTTTTGTATCTCTGCCCGACGCCCAAAATTGTAGGTTTGCCAAGCTGTATTGCCTTAAAATTTGCATTATGTTGTCTCCAAACTTCACAAACTTGACAGCGTTAGTAGCAGATATTGCATACAACATGAAGAAACTGCTCTTGTGCAACGGACCTTAATGTCAAGTAGGTAAATATTACAGTGTTCCGCACTCCCCCTCTTTCCTTATTGTTTTTCTTCCGCAGTTCGTTTAACTTGGCAAATATTTGAAATATGAATTAAGTACGTACTTAATTTGATAAATTGATAATTTAAAGTGCAAAGGACATCATTTCTACATAATATTATTATCTACAAACTTTGTTTTTCACTGGAATATTTTACTTTTTTTAAAGCCAGTTTCCGTACCTAAGGAATTTTTAATATACAAAATAATCACTCTATTATTATTCGCCTTTTTAATTTAGCTCCGCATGAGTAATTTTAAAGATAAAAAACGTGAAAAAATGCTAAGTTGTGCGGTCCCAATTAAGCAAGTGTCCAAGCTTAAATACGCAAACATTTTTCTTCACAGTTCTAAATGAGAAATTCCAGACTACCTGTGTGTGCAACACAGTGGAGTAATTTTCGCGTTTTTCTCCAAAATTAGGCGCCTGCAGAATATATTGCTTCAGTAAAACGTCTAATTACTTTCGTTATTTCAGTCGTAAGGAACGTGCTAGAGATATTAAAGAAATAGACACGAAAATACGAAAAGTTTGTCTTTGGTAGATATATATTTTTTTTTTGTAAAAAAAACGTTGCCCCACACTAGGAATTTCTCCTGTATCGTGGGTGCGTTTACAAACATATAAACTCACATACACAAACACCCAGAGCCGGAACAACTATTTGTAGATCATACAAATATTTGTTCCGTGCGGGAATCGAACCCGCGACACGCAGCGCAGTAGTCAATCGCTCAACCACTGCGCCAACCGTGCGCCCCGCTAGATATGTATTTACGTTGCCGTTTTTATCGAGAATTTGGTACTGTAGCTAATGAAAATCAAACACACGAATTGGTTTCCTTTACATACCGTATTCAAATATGCATAATGTAGGTATGTTCCATGTACTGATAATGCGTAGTCTGGTTAGACTAGGTCACCCTTACTCTAACGTGCAATAAACGCATTATTTACAAGAGCATAAAGATTTATGTTCACGTTGGCCATGTCCTAACTCCTAAGCTACACCTGTATCTACTGCAAAAGCTCTCTAATACTACTCCGGGTTAAGGAATAAACTTAAACATTGGTTTTATGCTATTCTTATTCGTCTTCCACTGCCACGCCAAGGTCTCAACTTTCACCTTGCAAGGTTGCAACTACACAGTCTTACGTGATCTCTGCCCAAAAATAAAGCAGTAAAAATCTTAACTGGCTGCTGCACAGCCAGTTAAGATTTTTATTATTATGGTATCACAACAAACAAAAGTTTTTATAAATATACTCCAAGTACTCTCCACAATCAAAAGTTTTATAGACTACCAAACACACATTATTTTGATTAAGTTTCCGATTTTAATTAAAGATCGCTAGTTCTGATTCACTCAGTGATATTGTGTCGAATGTGTGCACCCTCGTTTGGGTTTCTAACTTGGAAAATTACTTTTTTACAATTGCTGGGTCTAAAAATTTCATGATAAAGAGTATTTTATAAGCTTTTTATTAACTTGCAATGTATGTATGTGCGTTCAGGTTAAATCTTGAAACTTAATTTTTAAGCAGTTATAATTGTCCCAGCAGATCTTTGTGTCTCTGAAGATGGCTCTGCCAAACATTGCGCAAGAAACAGTTTGTCATCGAGGACGATGCGACAAACGTAAGCGAGTGAAAGAGACAGTGTGAATGCTATCTTCACCTTCAACATTGACACAAAAATAGCTACTGCGCAGGGTCTTGCAGCCAACTTCAGAGACACAAAGATCCGCTGTGAGTATTATATGATCAACCGATTAAGATGAAATTTTGCAGACACGTTTGGTTTGGATGACAATGCACGGTTAGCTAAAAAGCTTGTTTAAAAACATTGTTTTTCTATTTGGAAAAACTTGTTTTAATTGAGTTGAATGTTGATAGTTACGAAATAAACTGAACACCCTGGTAACGCCAAATCACAGTGAATAACAGTGAAATCCAGGTTGCAGACCAAGAGTTAGCTTAGCTTAGGTGTCATAGCTAAGGCACAGATAATAATATAATACTACGTTAAATTTTATAGTAGGTACCTACTTATTTGTTAGTAATATAGTTTTCAGTAAACACGCATGTATGAAAAAATACGTCAGCTAGTGGTGGGCAAACTTTCTTAATGGGGGGGGCCAGAAAGTTTATTAAAATTTCAGAGGAGGGCCAGAATTTGCTTTTTGAACATATTTCTTTGACCAGTTTTTTTTTGGTTTTTCATTCATCAAAGCGTATGAGCGAGGTTAAAACCTTTAAATACCGCCACTGCTTCTTCATTACATAAAAGACGTACTGGCTTACCGTTGTATTCACCTTCCTTTACCTATGCGTCTATTATTCTACTAAGTAGAATTTACTTTATACTTTTGGACCGTCAAAATATAATCATCGCGGGCCATAAACTATTCATGCTCAAGGACCGTCGGCGGGCCGGATTAAATGCTTTCGCGGGCCGGAGCTGGCCCGCGGGCTGTACTTTGCCCATCACTCTAGAACATAACTTTTTTTTTGGTTGGGAGATCATGACTTCTCCCGCTCTGAGTGAAGTGTCAGACTTTTACTGACTGAAACCCCACCCGTGTTCCTTCAGTTGCTTGTGCCAGGGCTGCGAAAACTCTCTTTCAAATTTATCCGCGACCCAGCTAGAACATACCTACTGTTGAAAAATGAAGACTGTTCCGTCAGTTCCTTCATTCAAACTACATAGTTATCAAAGGCACATAGTTTATTAGGAGAGCTATATACATCAACATACCAACATTATTTAATTAATTAGTCCCCGACAATACAACATACTTAACATACCTCAACCATTATCTTAAACAAAAGACGAACAGAGCCTCGTCCCATCCGCCCATACCACACTATCTTGTAATTTCCAATCGCTGTTGTTTCGACCGCCGCGTTATCAGCGGTCCAGGATTACGTTCAGACCCCAACAGTGTTATCTGAACACAAAGAGACCCATCAGTAATTACTCCCCCATGTTAGACGACACATAACTTGAAGTTCATTACGACCGCTAAAGTGCAGGGTTGGACTCGGTAGGAATTTTTGTTATAGAACTAGATAACTTACCTGTTTCTTCACTTTGAAAAATTACCATAGCCCAGACTAGGTTTCTTCACGTGTTTTTATTTATCTACATATTATAGATTTGATACCTGTCTGAGTATCTGCTCTATCTATTAAGAACTGTCTAGAAGGAACGTGAACAGACCACCTATTTTCAAAACGATTCATAATGATAAAATCAATATTGTTTTTTCTTAACAATAATTTGCACTATTATACTCATCAATCCGTCTCCATGACGTCATTTCTATAACAACTGATTTTTTTGCAATATTATTATTTATTTCAGAAAATGGGGCTAGAAATGGAGTGGCTACTAAGATGATGTCTAATAGAGAAGTATGAAGAAAAATACGTTTTGATAAGGACAAGAGAATGATGATTCATTCATTTTCATATTGTAATTTACCCAACCACCAACTCCCTCCCTGTCTCCGCATTTTGAGAGGCTCGATATTTCCCCATTTTCTTAACAACAATTGACTATTGAGAGTCGTAAGCTCTTATCGCGATAAAATGTGCGATGTCAGACGAGTAATGGACTCATTCTGTATGAAGCAGTGAAATATTTAGCAATAAGAACCTCTTTATTGGCAATTTCTTATTATCTGGAGAAAGTGGTGACTGCGACTATATTATATTGTGTGTGAGTCATGCACAAAATGGACGAACTAACCAGTGTTAGATGGTTATCTGGATATAGGTAGTGAATATTGGAGTTCCCTATGAGTAAGTGAAGCTTTATGTGTATTTCAGCGTAAGATACTAATATTTTTTCAGTATGGACGAATAGAGAGAAAGGAAAAGGAAAATTTAAAATTCCCCAATTGTATCATGAAGGAACCTGCAAGCTGTTGTTAAGGTTACACTAGTCAACGGCACGAATAAATATGCATTTTATAT
This sequence comes from Orthosia incerta, assembly GCA_948252205.1. Taxonomy (NCBI): domain Eukaryota; kingdom Metazoa; phylum Arthropoda; class Insecta; order Lepidoptera; family Noctuidae; genus Orthosia; species Orthosia incerta. The sequence continues at coordinate 8,749,814 of OX411744.1, read as the reverse complement.
CAACCGACAACACGTGCGGAAGAGATAGATGCTGTGATGAGCAGTAGGAAGCTAGTTCGCCTACGAATACACACTTTTGCAAATTTGTAGCGAAATGGATAATGATTTAAGACGAAACCGAGCGCGCGAAATTTTATAAACAGACCTTTGGCAGTCTAGATATCATGAAAAAACGACTAAATCTATCTGTTCAAAATAAAATTATATGCATTGTTGAACTACTAATCTATCCCTGTGTTTATGATAAATTAAACAAAGTATTTTGTAGAAATAAGTAGGTTTAATAAAGACCTTACAATCCTTTTTTTTTATATAATTTTAAACGAGCAACGTACAGAGTTGTATGAATGAATTTGAACGAATGAATAGGAATGAAGTAGATTGAAGAATGAAAGTTTAAGAATGAACGGCGAATGTGTCGTAGACATCCTCGGGGGCCTTGAAAGTTATAGATGAAGCTTTCAAGATCATTTTTCCGTGTAGTTATCTGGAGATGGCAGCAGACACAATCTGTTGATGGCTCTCCGTATGGTGCCTTGTGAGGTAGATACGTCAGCGACTCGTGGCACTCCATCAGTGCCGGGGAATAGCTTCGAGACTCTTCCAAGGCGCCAGCATAGTGGAGGAGTCCTATCGTCTTTAATTAGGACTAGGTCGTCTATCTTTAATTCTCGGCATCGCACCTTCCACTTCGTGCGCTGCTGGAGCTCCGTGACGTACTCCGTCGACCACCGCTTCCAAAAGTGCTGACGAGCTTGCTCCAATCGCTGAAAACGGTCAAGACGGTTTGTGCTATAGTCCAGCAGGTACGGCGATGGCAAAGACGTCAGCGGCCTACCAATTATAAAGTGGCCCGGGGTGAGTGGAGATAGGTCTTGTGGTGAAGGACTTAACGGGCATAAAGGTCGGCTATTAAGTATCGCCTCAATCTGGGCAAACAGCGAAGTAAGCTCCTCGAATGTTAAGTGAACATTTTTTAGTACTCTGTATAGGTGGAACTTCGCGGACTTGACCCCGGCCTCCCATAGACCACCAAAGTGAGGAGCGTATGCTGGTGAGAAGCGGAATTCAATGCCTTCGCGAGATGCAAAGTCAATAATAGAGTCACTATAGGACTTAAGAAATGAATTTACTTCTTTTGCTGCTGCAACAAAATTTCTACCATTGTCGCAGTAGATGACCTTTGGTTTACCCCTACGGGCTATAAATCTTTTTAGGGTCAGCACAAATGCATCCATTGACAAGTCGCTGACTAATTCTAAATGAACGCATTTGTACCGAAAGCAAACAAAAATACACAGGTAACTTTTAGTTATTTTACAGCCTCGTCCCTTGCGGTCCGTAATAAGAAATGGACCTGCAAAGTCGGTACCTATCGTGGAGAAAGGATAGTCCGCTTCAACGCGATCTGCAGGTAAGTTTCCCATAATGTTATCCATAGTACGAGCATTGAAACGACGACAGGTAACGCACTCGCGCGCTGCACGTCTAGCTAGGGCCCTGCCTCCTACAGGCCAATAGCGTTCCCTTATAGATGCCAGGAGATGCTGAGGACCGGCGTGCAACAGGCGTAGATGCTCCTGTTTGAATATTAGCTTTGTTAAATAATTACTGGAATGCAACAAAATAGGATGACGTTTGTCATACAGGTAAGTAGATGAATCGATGCGCCCTCCGACTCTTAGAATCCCATTTTCATCAAAAAATGGGTTAAGAGACGCGAGCGCGGCTTTGGAATTTAAAGATTTACCCTTTTGCAGTAGTCCTAATTCTATAGGAAAGGAATCTTTCTGGGCTAACTTTAAAGAGACATTGTGAGCGTTTTCTAACTCGGAAACTTGAAGTGGACCTTGTAATCTGTCCGATTTTTTTTGTGACCTACAATTGTTGGCGAATCTTAAAACTCTAGCTAGAACCCGAATAAGAGTAGTTAAATTGGAATATTTTGCTAAATCTACAGACAAGTCTGGCATGGAAGATGCCTCCTCTCCCTTTAAAGTATGGTGGGTCTTAAGTTCTGGCAATTCTATAGAGTCCGCAGTATAGGCGGGCCAGGAATCCTCGGATTCCAAAAGAAACGATGGACCGTTCCACCATATAGAGAGATCTACCTGGTCTGGATCGACGCCACGCGAGACTAGATCAGCCGGGTTGATAGAAGTAGGAACATAACGCCAGTCTATGGGGTTTGTTAGCTCATTTATAGCAGCTACTCTATGAGCAACAAACGGTTTAGTTTTACTAGAGTTGAGCCAACCTAACACAACCTTAGAGTCTGTCCAATACACCTGACGTTCAATGGAGCAACGTAATGCGGCTAAAACTGTAGCAGTTAATTGAGCTCCTAACAGGGCAGCGCAGAGTTCGAGCCGTGGTATTGTCGTGAGTTTAATAGGTGCAACCCTTGATTTGCCACATACCAGGCTGACTTGTACAGCGCCGCCAGAAGAAATAGACCTCAAATATATACAGCTGCCGTAGGCACGCTGCGAAGCATCACAAAAACAATGTATTTGTACAGTAGAGTTGCTGTCAATTAAAATGTATCTAGGAATCCTTAAAGAAGACAAACATGAAGATTTAGTAGAGAACTGTAACCAGGCAGACCTTATTTCTGGGGGAACAGGTTCATCCCAATCAACTTTGTGACTCCATAGTTCTTGTAGCATAATTTTAGGTTTGATTGTGAAAATAGACAGAAGACCAAGAGGATCGAATATTTTAAATGTTGAGGAAAGTATAATTCTCTTTGTGACATTTTCAGAAGTCGACATATTATGCTTTTTGGCTAGATTATAGGAATTGCCTAAACAATCTATGCTATCACGAAGTGGCAACCCTACGCAAAATTGACCATTACTAGAGCGAGTAGTGTTGGCGAGATAATGTTGCTCACACAATAGTTCTTCACGACTCGGGGGTCTTTTTTGAGGAACATTCTCAAGTTCCCAGAATCTGGACAACTCGTCATGTATGTTACTAGAAGTGTCATCATTTGAGACAAAATTGCACATGACTGAATTAATTTTATTTTCATTGAAACAAGGCAATGATCCCGTAACTAGCCATCCTAACTTTGACGCCTGAAGCTTAGGATAACCATGTCCTAACGAATGCTGCTGGGCACTAATGATATCCCAGAACAAGTCAGCACCGATCAAAATATTGATTGGGGATGGTTCATTTAAAGTGGGATCTGCTAACTGAAAGCCATGAATATTTAATTGTTTTATATCAAAATATGATTTAGGTAAGTTGCCGGTAATTTGCGGCAAAACTAAACATGAAACCGTCACATTAAAGGAACTCGTTTCAGAATGAATGCGTAGAATACAGCGTTCTGTGTTAAAATTTAACTTAGTGTTACCAATGCCTACTATGGTAGTGTCTGATGGCTGAGGAATCAGGTTTAGGTGGCGCTTTACGGCCTGTGTAATAATTGTCGACTGACTCCCGCTGTCGAGCAAGGCTCGCACTATCATAGTTTCGTTGGTGGCTGGATTGGTGACCTTTACTCGAGCAGTACACAAAAGTACTTCAGAAGAGCATGTTGAAGACATAGTGATGGAATTAAATGAATTGGAGTTTTCAGTTTCCTCTGATTTGTGAAGAAGAGAATTATGTCGTGATTTGCAATGACGACATGTAGCTGAAAGACGACAACGTTTAGCGATGTGACCAGATCTCAAACAGTTCTCACATAATTTGTTAGTAGAAACAAAGGCTAATCTATCCTCTATTGAACTCGACCTAAAGGACGGGCACTCATACATGCGATGATTATTCTTACAGAACAAACATTCCGGTGGTTTAGGAGTAAAAGTGTTGCCTTCATTTGGTATAGCCACTAAAGACTTGGCAGTATTATGTTTGTTTTGATTACTTGAGAATTGTTTTGCTTTATTGTCACAATTGTCATGTTTATGGCGATAAACGGTCTCCAATACATCAGCGCGACCTTTAAGGAAACTGAAGAAATCATTAAGCGAAAGTATGTCACTCAAACTATTTCTATGTTCTTCCCACTTGAAATAAGTACTACTATTTAATTTACCTGCAATAATATATATAACTAAAACATCCCATTTGTCAGTAGGCAGTCCGAGTGAATGGAGTGCGCGTAAGTTTTTAGTGACGTGGTCAATAACATATCTTAAAGACTTGTCATTTTCTTGTACGGAATTTATGTTGAACAAAGACTTGAGATGGTTATTTATCAATTGACGCTTATTGTCGTAACGTTCGCATAAAAGTTTCCATGCTTCGGAATAATTACTATGAGAAACTTCCAAATTAGCGATCACTCGAGCGGCTTCTCCATCGAGATATGATTGTAAATAATGATATTTATGAATACTTTCGATCTTGGCATTGTTGTGAACTAGCGAAACAAATGTTTCCTTAAATTCCAACCACTTAAAATACGTACCGTCGAAGTTTGGAATTTTAATTACTGGTAACTTAAAACCTAACGCATTACAACTGTGATCGTTATGATGACACGTAGCCATAGAAGATTTAATTTGAGAATTATTGTCATCTGTTTGAACTATTGAATATTTTTTAATCAAACTTTGAGCTAACGCAATACAATGGTAGAAATCGTTTTCTATTAAATCTCTAGTAACTAACTCGCTACCTTGAACATCTGTGTTATTAATTTCTATCAGATTCTGCACCTCATCAAATTCAATGAACAATGCCTCAATTTTTGATAGCTTCAATGCGAGTTTACTTATTTCTAGTTCAGAAATGGATTCTAATAAAACTAAACTATCGAGACTTATCTTAAATTTCGTTACGCGTCCTCTAATAGAACCGCGTTTGCTTATTAGTTCCTTCAACTTTGATGGTTCAGACATTGTAATAAACTCGTAATGAGCTAACACAAACAGATGTTAATAGATAACGAAATAGGTATATAGCATACGATACGCTCCTCGCTTTGTTGATCAGCTGGTGCCCGCGGCTCACGTAGACTGCATACAGCGGTGAGCTATGCAGGTGGGTGAGTCGCGCCGGCCGGCAGTCGCCCTCGCCAGTCAGATAACAGCGATGCGCAAACGATGCCGTGTCGCAAGTCACAACGCACGATCCCTGGAATAGATCAATTCCGTGTGTCTTAGTAAACTGATGATAACAACTAATTACTCGTATGACGAAACGACGACGGTTTGTAAGTTTATAGTTAAACTCGGGAGATATATACTATGTAAGTGATATCAAGATTGAATGGAGTGTTACGAGTGTAAGGATAAAGAATCAATAATAGTAGAATACTTTTATAAAATTGAGTTACGGGACGAAAAATATTTAGTTGTACTGTAGTTAAATGTACATTAATAATTTAAGATGGCGGTAGGTCGAAAAGTGAAATTAATTAGGCTAATTTGTGCTTTGCCTATCCTATTTAGACCTCTTTCGATAGCAATTATGGTTAGGCACAATAGACACAAATATAAATTAGGAACTACACTTGACTTCGAGAAACTTAACCCGCTAAATGCACAGACTGAAGGATAACTCATTTGGTAGGTATGTTAGTAAGATGGAACGGGCTCACTTTAAAATAGGCAGACTGCTAATCCCAGCAGTCCCTTTGTAGGCAGGAGCACGTAGATAGGTGGATAGTGATTCCTCTGGCTCGTTGTAAGGACGGACTTGGCTTGATCGGAGTTTCGTAGTCCCCGCAGAGCTCCCAGATGGCTTCTTGAAGGTGCTCGACCCGGGTAGATGTAGGATGCTAGCCAGCAGGCACGGCGAGTTTGGATTCTCAACACAGCCTTCCGTTGGTACTGGTAGATTTCGTCCGGTGTCGACGATGTCCTTCGAGTGTCCTTGACACGGGAACAATCTGAGTGGCTATTTAGCTTCGATCCGATGATTGTAGGTCCTGTCACGGTCGCCAATTTTGTTTATGATAAATTAAACAAAGTATTTTGTAGAAATAAGTAGGTTTAATAAAGACCTTACAATCCTTTTTTTTTATATAATTTTAAACGAGCAACGTACAGAGTTGTATGAATGAATTTGAACGAATGAATAGGAATGAAGTAGATTGAAGAATGAAAGTTTAAGAATGAACGGCGAATGTGTCGTAGACACCCTGTATGGAGGCCGTTTTGCAATTTCTTATGGTATTTATTTGCGCCCAAAAATGCGTTAAAATTAGTGTCGAAATGTGGAACTTTCGACGCTCATAACTTTCAAATATTTTCTTTTTTTACTTTTTCGCTTCCATACAGGGCTAGATAATGATAAGACAAATTGATATCACTTTTATTTTGAACGTACATCGTCAAACAGTGGAATAATCCCTAGACTACGTTTGTATGGAAAAAAAATCGACTAGTGTAACCTTAACTAAAGAAAATCTTGCAGCCTACCTACAAATCAAAACTTCAATGGGATTTTATCGTGTCCCGCGAAAAAACGTATTAACTAACTAGGAACTTTGTATAATTTATGCAAATTAACTTGCCATTTGCACACTGGACCTAATACAGGAAAACTTTCCATGTAAGGGTCCATGGAAACCTGTCCAATCTATCCTGCTGTAAATATCATAAAAAATATTAGATCCCACCATCTTGATATGATGATCTGTCGTGTTATCCACACTTGAAGTATTGTTTCCCATGTAGGGAAAAGATAGTGCTAGCAGAAATAAATACACTCCGCAAATTTTTTCTCACTCCTTCGATGTTACAACATTAAAATTGCAAATTATTTTTAAAAAAACCGGCCAAGTGCGAATTGGGCTCTCTCACGAAGGTTTCCGTACCAATATCGCAAAAAACTGCAAGAAAATCACGTTTGTTTTGTTGTATGGGAGCCCCACTTATATATTTATTTTATTCTGTTTTTAGTATTTGTTGATATAGCGGCAACAGAAATACATCATCTTTGAAAATTTCATCTGTCTAGCTTTCACGGTTCATGAAATACAGCCTGGTGACAGAGAGACGGACCGTGGAGTCTTAGTAATAGGGTTCCGGTTTTACCCTTTGGGTACGGAACCCTAAAAAGCTGGCTGTTTAATATTTATGATATCTTGTACAACTGCTAGTTAGGAGTAAAGTTTTTTATTCTGTGGTAATCCGGAATCCTTTTGCATCTTACGGTAAATCCAGGCAGTGAGGTTGTGGTTGTTGTATTTGCCATAAGGCAGGATTGGGAACACGTGCTGGTGCAATTAAGCTGAGCTCAGAGGCTAAGCCCAGTCTTAGTAGCTTAAAGTGTCGGGTTTTTCTTGAGGAAGATTAGTTATCAGGATCGTATGAAGGCAAGGGGAAACACGCCTTGCCCTTATCACTACCGGCTTTTGTTTATTTTTAAGAAGTAAGCATATTTCATTTACTTAAATTGTTTACTTTTTCTCTTATAAAATGTATAATTGCAAAGGCTATTTTACACATTCATTGGGTTGAGGAAATAGCCCAAATACAAACAATAAATGCAATGTACCCATAGCGCATGTGAATGTAATCATTGAATTTGTTCACATTTTATGACCGCGCAACATCCGCTAATTTATAGCCTAGGGAATGTCCGTAATGCTGCTAACACATAAAACGCCATTTTAATGGCTTCGGTGACCATAGATAAACAAAATATAGGTTATTAATCGAAAGGGAACAGCGTTAGTCCCGCGCATTTTTTATGTCATTAGAAAGTAGGAACCAGGTGACATTTTCCAGAAAAATTATGACCCTGGGGTAAACCAGGGATTGTTCGGTTACATTACGGGAACACGGCAGTCAGATAACCACATAATGAAATACCGCACAAAATATTGCCAGTGCGTGCAATAAAACGATCGTTTCGTCTACAATCGCAATAATGATGGCTGATAAAAAATAAATTACCTCAATAATCGTGATAAAGTGCCTATTAAAGTCACATTAAAACACAAAAAGTATTCGCAGCCGGTAGGATTCGAACCTACGCTCCCAGAGGGAATCTGATTTCTAGTCAGACGCCTTAACCGCTCGGCCACGGCTGCCACATGAGAATTGGTGAAATTGACCTTCCGTTGCCTTTGAATATTACGTAGAAAGTTACAATATGAATCAAGACCACACATATCAATGAGTGAGCGATCTCAAAAATTGCAATGCCGAAAAACAAAATACTAATTGCTTAGGTATGTGGCCTTCCATGAACTTCTATGTGTGTATGTAGGTACTTACCTACAATATCGCAAAATTCTATCTTAGCACCTAGGTAATTATACATTTTTACATTTCATGGAAACCATATTATTATGCATTTGTCTATTGTTGTAGTCGTTACTACTGCAGCTGCAACCGGTGCACAAATAAAAAAAAAAGTTTTATACAAACATAAATTACATAATAATTTCGATTTATTAAATATTTTTTACTTACCTATCACTGCTTTCTTTTTCTAATGCTGTTTGTAAGTATTTCGTTCTGTGTATAATTTTGTATGTTTTAACTTTTAATTCTTAATTATTGTCGTTAGGTAATTAACGTTTTTAGCTGTGTAAAGGTGGTTTTACACCGGCGAGGCGAGGCGTGGATGGGATGGGCGAAAATTGAAATCACGCTTACCCTTTTACACCGAAAGTTGTCCATCGCTATCCCTCGGCTCCTCGATGGCTGGTGTAGTAGATTAGTGTATCTGTTTTACAAAGTAAATAAATACTCTATTCTTAGAGCAATAAAGTTCAATATTGTACTAACAATATTTCAATTCTCGCCTCGCACAATTCGCATATCCTCGCGCATCCTTTGCACCAAGGATGGGCAGGGCGTGGAAAGAAATTTTGTCTTACAAATTACAACTCTCCATCCCATCCATCCACGCCTCGCCTCGCCGCGCCGGTTTAAAACCACCTTAATACCTATTATGGGAAGACATATAAGTACCCATATTATATTTTATCTCAAATTGAAGTACCTACCTAATAAATAAATAAATAAAGTTCTATAGATGACTCTCTAAACCATACCTACCTATAACCTATTAAGCTATAATTACCACATCACAGGTACCTTTTTTTTTTGGATCGGAAATCATCCAATGACTTCTCCCGCTCTGGGTGAAGCGGGAGGACTTACTAAAACCCACCCGTGTTCCATCAATTGCTTGTGCCAGGGCCGCGGTAACTCTCTTACAAATTTATCCGCGACCCAGACAGGCATTTTCAACCGCCTAACAATTTTCAAAGGAAACATAAATCAAAAATGACTAGTTAGAATTCCTGCCAGAATCATTATTGGTTATGTAATTAGGTTAACCTGCTACTACTAACTATGGAATAAATTATCTTCATACTTTATCGATAATAACAGTACTCGGCTACTGTTGTTATCATTATTAATTCAAACACAATACAAATTGTTTATTCAGGCGCACATTATAAATTCTCCTTTATCAGCTAACATAAATCTTTCCTCTGAGCGGTACAATATATCCCAAAATTTCGACAAAGTAGCCAGAGGCGCCGTGGCTTAGTTGGTTAAAGCGCCTGTCTAGTAAACAGGAGATCACGAGTTCGAATCTCGTCGGGGCCTAGTGATGAACAAACTGTTCTTTTTGTTTTTTGCAAAATATTTATATTTTTGCTTATGACATATAAATATTTTGTCAACAAAAATCATGCTAAACTCGGTCCAGTAGCTAGTAGATAAGATATTATTGTGTGTCCTACATAAATACCATGTGTGTGAAAGTCATTTCGTAAATAATTTGTACTGCGGCTCTTCTATAGTTCTAAACGATCCATTGTGTTAAAATGCATATTAAAATAGACTATGTATTTTGCTACGAAATAGACTTTCCTCTAATTCCTCTGACAAGAAAGTACCTACATTTATTTTTCTAATAAAACTACATAGTAGGTATCAACTTCTCACAATACCCAGTCAGAGCTTTATACAAGGAGGGGTGGCAAAACGTAAATATCGAGGTGTATTTGTATGTAAGAAGAAGTAAAGGCAATAAAACATGGTCATTTGTTTGAAAAATGCTACAATTTGTTCCTTGAATACGATATACTAGGGTGAGGCGTGTGACTCACTCACGTGCGTGTAGTATAAAAATTAATATTGTCTGTGGGTACTGAACTTGCGTATTTGAATTTCGAAGACTTTTCCTTTTAATAACGGTTTTAGAAGGCAATGACAAAGATTTTCAATTATTTTACAATGCATGTCCTCGAAAAGAGCGTTTTCCAAGCAGCCAAACAGTGCGGAAAGTGTCACTTTTTTACTAGTGCTTTTTACTTTCCTGTACCTACTTTTTTAATTTTTAACTCCAACGTCAGCCCGCCGCATAGAGTTTTTATTATTTGAGAAAAGTTTAAAAAATTATTTAATTACAGATTATCATTCATATAAAAGGTAAAACAAAACTAATACTTCATTTAAGGCGTTTTTAATTAGTCTTGATTTAGATTTTGATCAATAAATTAATTTTAAATATTCATTAAATATGTTTGGCAGAATGAATATTTTGCTCGTGCCTTTTTGCGTTACCACGTGACAGCTATTTGCACATGCGCAGTAGATATTCCGGAGGAACTATGAACTTAGTTAATCTGTGGATATGCTGAGCGCCCTTGAATAAGCGCCATTTTATTAATTTCTTGCATGGTTCAGATATTTTTTTTTATTTCCTCGCACAATGATAGTAAAATGTTGTGATACACGTGCGTAAGTCTATTTCCGACTCGTGTCGATTTATCGACTCACTCACTTCGCTCGCTCGTGAATAAAAATACCACAAATCGGAAATCACCTCTTTTCCGCACTTGTAGCATAAATAACTATTTTGAGGCAATGTAAATCATACCCTATCTTTTTTGACTTTTCTATTTTTAACACGCTTTTTTTTTTTTTTTTTTTTTTTTTATTATTAGCTTGGTATGTATATGTATCAATGTAACAATGTATCAATGTAACGGAATCTTTGAACGTGATTTTCACCCACTTCAAAACGTTGGATTGATTTGAAACTTTGCACACTTATCAAGGACCGATGACAATGCAATAATTTAAACAGTTTGTCCCATTATCCTTACCATTAAAGCGTGTTTTTTAGTTTTTAGAACTACAATTTATTTTGTTTTGCAACCGATTGTTAATTCTCAAATTAATTTAATTTCAAAGTCACTTGGATTTTCCCGCTCACAACAACACAATGTTGCTGATATCAAAAGATGTTGAACATAGGAAATTAGGTCAAGGGCGAGATGTTAAAATAAGCTGCTCTGAACCCCGGAAAATTGCGTGGTTACTCTCGCCTAGCCCAAGGGATCTTGTACAAATTATGGTAGGTTAGGAGGGCAAAAGGAAAATTACTAAGGAACTGTACATTGTGGGATCGAAAAATACCAGAGCCCTATTTGAGATATACCTACACATTTTCTAACATAATCTAAAATATATTGAAGGAAATTCTCAATATGTTTGAAACCATCGTCTGCTAGACAACGCTAATAACGATATGAATGTTGTTGAATTGCCAAAATGAAAGTCTCTATGGTATTGCCATTTATTGTGTGTTACGCAACTATCCAAGGGTTGGGTATAGAGGTAAGGAACAAAAACACATAAATTAGAATATTAATCACTCGTATATTCACATTTGTGAAGTCTTACAATATTTACACATGTACAAAATGTATTGCTGCCCCAAATAATGGGTCCAAGTATACATATCGGTATCAACTCTATTTGAGAAACATTTAACAAAATTATTGACCATCCTAGAACTAGATCGTGATTATTGTTTATGGACTAAAACATGAATAATACAATTTCTTGGAAATTGAAAACATAGATATTTGAATGTATCGCAAAATGCAGTTTTAATCCACTGTAGGAAATTAATGTTAATAAACAGGTATTTAGTTCAATTACATAAATCTCATCAAGTCGCACAAATTAATGACTTTTTGGGGTCAAATTAAATAAACTGGGTTTTAATAATTAACTTCAAATCCTTATTGTTTTAGTTGTAGCTAATTTAATCAGTACCTTTCTACTTTTACATGATTCAATCATTAGTTACTGTTTTATAATTTATTACAAGTAATTATTCAATCAAACATTATAATATTATTATATACCGAAATGGTAATACTTTATTTAAATCTCTTGTTATTAATCAAGATTCAAGATACACATAGATCATCTAAAAAGATATTCCAATGAATTAATTTTGATTCGAAAATTCTTAGAACATTAAAATGTCACCACAGAATACAAATATGTCATAGATAATTTTAGTTCAAAGTGCCAGATTAAAACTACTTTCGAATTAAGAACCATAGACGAGATATTGTAAGGCAGAATATTTTATTAAGTAGTTTATGGGTAAAATTGTTTCTAGTCCAGTCTTAATCAATAATTATAATACTCTAAACACTTATAAACGTCTTGATAAACTCTGAGGCACATTCAATATTACGTATTATACAATACAGTCGCTATCACTATAAATATTTACAAAATTTATCTATTCTAATATGGCAGTATCGAGGTTCAAATAATATAATTAGTGTCAATTTTCTAACTTGAAACAATATAGTTTCCTACGAAGTAGTATTAGAGAACTGACGAATGGTATCAATAGTAATCACATATTTTAGGGTTTGATAACAAAAATAAACTTCAGTATGACCACAGTATAACTAACCACCCCTTTTAGTAGACCAACTCAAAACGTTGAACAGCGAGATGTTATTTGTTCGGCTCACCGAGCTGTAGCTCGCTGCATGCAGAGGCACCGACTTTTAGAAAATCAATTTAATTAAAATAACTGGCAAAGACACGAGAAGAAAAATATAACGACCGACAAAAATAGAAAAAGGAAAACCATAAATAAAAAAGGAAAACTTTTTCCTACGGTATTTATCTAATGATTTTTAAAGGACAGCAGCAAAAGTCAACAATTTAATGCTGAAAATTTATGCAGAACAGCAGAGTTACTAGAATTTACAATACAAATTTTCTTCCCAAAAAGTTATGGGGACCGGCAGGCTAGAGGACTAAATAGAGCTTGTCTCAAGCGCAAATACGGTCGGTTGCTATGCCTACGGTCATGAGTGCCTTGCAGCCCCTATTTACATCTCGTGGGTGTAGGTTCATCATCACGGAGTTGGCACCCCTTGGCTACAAGTGCGGATAATTACACTGTGGTCATATACCAGTATGACTTACCTCTTATTAGATTCAACAATGTCAATAAAGGATTTCCATTTTTGCTTCTAATAAAAGATCGCTATATGAATATGATTCGTTTGTAGAATTACAAACTTTTCTTCATATCGCACTGCTATCGAGCTGCGACTGCAGTGTTTGGTTATCAAAACCGAAGTTTTCATCTTAGTTTAGAAGAAACTTTGAAGAAATACTGCTTTGGCTACGATTTACTCAATGACTTATACCTAATAACTTTGTAGCTAAATAAATAAAGTAGAAAACACTTACTTGGTCCACTACGCTGTATTCGTCTGCCAAATGTATTTGTAACGTATTCAGTTACTGAATGAGAACATTCTAAACAAAGTACCAATAATTACTACATTTGGTCCTTATGATGGTGCAATATATGGCGTAAATGAGGTCCTAAACTGGCCATAATGGTTCATTACCTTGATTGGAACTACTCGTAATTGGTAATTGTCGATATTTTTCTAAACACAGCGCAGTGTACCAGAAAATGATTATAATGCAAATGTTGCAAAACCGCGGCCAAAACAGTAGATCAACAGTGAAGAAGTACTACAAGATGAAAACCAAACATGTGATAACTATGTCAATTAAATAATTTACAAATAAAAGCATATAAATCAGTCTCTTTAACAAATTCACTGTACACAGTCACTTTGTCACTCACTCCGCGGTAAGGCCGCTCACCTTCTACATCTCACTATAGTAGACTTTATTCTTTAAATAACACTTTATTGTCGTCTTTGGGATGTCTTTAAGAGTTAATAAGGAATGCTTTACACGAATCTCGTGAGTTGCGTGTGGAAATCTCGTAAGAAGATCTGGAGTTGCGGCAACGTGGGCCGGTCGTCGGGCGACATCGCCCAACAGTACGCCATGACTGCGAACCTAGGGAAACAAAGACAAACTTAAGTATATTGAACGAATATTTTACTGGCGCGTACTTCATTGAGGAGAATGAACTTTATATTAGCCAGCATAAACACCACTCAACTACCAAAATACTATTGCAATTGGCTACGGCCCAGACAGAAGTTTACATGTCGGACTAATCATACCAGAATACCTCAAGATGTAATACTATAATACTTACAGTTCATCGGGACAATTGGCTGGCTGCTGTAACCGGTAGCCATCCCTCAAGTAGGCAGCTACTTCGAAGGGATCCACCTCAGCGTATGGTTGGTGTGCTAAGGTCGTTAGCTCCCATAGCAATACGCCTAGAGCCCAGACATCGGCAGCTGGGCTGAACTGTCTCTTCGTCAGAGCTTCTAAGGCCAACCATTTGATCGGCCTGTTCTCGTTGTCTCCGAGACAGTGGTAGTCGGCGGGGAAGAGGTCTCGTGAGAGGGCGTTGTCCGCGATCATCACTCGGAGATTTTCGTCAACTCTGTTGAGAAAAGGGTCGGTTAGGAATATCCCTTTAAAGAAGCGACTTTCACATTCAGTATTTTGGAAGAAATCAATATTTTGGATCTTTTCATCACAACAAAAAGGGTTACTTACATGCAATTCCTAGCAGCGATATCTTTGTGTAAGACATGCTGTGAATGAAGATAAAGCAGTCCATCTAACGCGTGGAGTGCCATCCTGACGACATGCTGTGTGGTAAGAGGCGGCGGCGGTGGAGCCCCACCGACCGCGTCCCCCACCGTGACTCCTCGACAAGCCAAGAGGAACTGCTTCAAGTTCCGCCAGGAGGAATTCCAGGGGTACAGCAGGAATGGTGCCGTTTGATCCTCGATGCTCACACCCAGGACTGATAATACTCGCTCGTGGTGAAGCCCGTATAACATGCAACCTTCTTGCAGCAGCAGTGATACCTAGGATAGAATATTATCGTTATTAAATGAGTTCACATATATAATGTTGTTCAAAATTACACTATCTGGTGTCATAAATAATGAACAGGTTACAGAACCATAATTACCTGCACTTGAGAAGCGTGTTCAGCAACAGTCTTTACGAGCACCTCCTGTTCCCTGGCATCTTCATCAGCGTAGGTCCCTCTGTATACGCGCCCGAAGGTTCCTTCCATCGCCACGGAGCGCAGCCGTACTCGGCAACGCTGTATCGTCAGCTCCGCTATTCTTTGCTGTAGGTCTCTTGCCTTCTCTTCCGCCGCTGCAGCGGGTAGTGAGGTAGGTCGTCGGTAGCTGGTGTAGCTGGCGGCAGATTTGCAGGAAGAGTCTGGTAAGAATGCATGAGCGTCTTGTTCGTCACTTCGAGCTCGTCGCAGTTTCCTCGCTCGAGCTCTACAAGCTGCAGCGGCCACGGCAGCTATCAACAACGCTCCACCAGCACAACCAGCTCCCGCGTAAAATATATCAGCGGATGTCGGCGCATGCGGTACACTATCCACTCTAACGGCCGGTCTCGGAGCCTCCTTTAGACATATCTTTTTCCGTCTGAACCGCAACGTAGAAGACGAGGACCCCGTCGACACGTTCAAGAATATAATGATGTCTACTTCAGCGGCGACCGTGTGCGTACACGGCAGGTCCACTCGCCATGTCTGCGGCTCGGTCGGCACGAAGCCCTCGTTTGATATGTTGACAGTCGGCGGGTGCATCGCATTCGACTGGTCCGTCACGTCCACATGTAGCGTGTATGGCAACTGTAACAAAAATAATAATTCGTGACTCAAGTTTACCAAAACCTTTTGCTTATTTCTAAGTAGAGTCGACACATTCCTAACGGTACAATCACATCACAATATAACTGTATCAGTACGCAATTGACTGGCCACGGCACGCAAGGTGACCCTAAACGGTCCATCTGAGCATCCACCATGTCAGAAGAGATCAAATGTCGAGAGTAACCCACCGTGAGAGCACGAACATCGCTCCTTTATCGGATGAATAAACGACATACTTTGTTACCGTTGGCCATCGACTATATTTGCATATGTAGATGTCGGGTCGTTCGATGTGGTTTATGTTTCCCTTATGTGGCTGACGTGGACGTATTGTGACACGCCGCGGGGAGGCATGCTGCACAGATGTTGTATCTCTTTGAGTTTGTTTTGAAGCTGGTTATTAAATATTATGATCATGGGGCGCTCATTATCTAACTAATCATCGGGCGGCGTTACATGAATTGGTAAACAAACAGCATTCGCCGCGGGCTCTTTGGCCCGCTCATCAGACATGCATCACAGAGGCAGCGCCCGACGCTTGTAAGAGGCGGCCCGCGAGCTGGAGGTGCGACACCGCGGCCGCTAATTAAATATTATCATTCGGAGGCGGTGCACACAGACAATGGCGGCGAACACTCATCGGTGCTAGTTAACCGGTTCCCAAATATTAGCTCTGCCTAGTCAAAGGCGCCGCCATATAAATAAGGGAGTAGCGCGGCGAAGTGAGGGGGAATCGCAGATCTGATAGTGCGCGCACAAAGCTCGCCGAGATGCTGATAACGAGCTAAGGGCTCGGCCGCGTGATCGCAACCGAACCATACTCAGCACTCTGTTTATTTTTCAAACGCTGCAAAGCAGAGCGCGGACAATTTCAAAAGAGTTTTGGTGTTATTCATACATGTAAATCCTGAAGCGGCTGTTAGGCGGCAACATCTGAATGCTATTCATTATGTTAAGCGCTGTACACGGAGTTAATATAGCTTACGCCATCAAATCCTGCAGACGGCGCCATGAATACATTCAAATTGATGAAGCACCCCGTAATCTGGCGAGCGTTCGTATGACTTGCAAATAACATCCTAAACAAGCAGATGTCTTATTGACAAGTTCGCTGAACTTGTTTGCGGGGTACTTCGGATGCTACTTTTGTTGGCTGACTATTGAATATGTAAAGTGGACGACTGCGTCGCGTCGCTCCCGATCAAAATGCAATGCCGCTCAAGGCTCAACTGATTTCTTTTAGTCTGTGTCGCCGTGTGCTGACGGCTTCGGATAAAATAAATAAATGCACATAACATTTGGTTAGAGATGCAGCGCTCCTGCACCCGGGATACGTGGTGCATAATGCGGCGCTTCCAGGGCTGCGTCGTGATCAGCCAGCGGCGGCATTAGCATGAAAAGCGATGCAATTTGAATTAGAACCAAACGAGGAAAATGTAAGGAGTATTCAAGAACACAGAACGATCAATCAAAAGCCGCAGCAGATGCGTGTAATGATGATTTTATAGAAACTAAAAGAAAGTTAACTAAATACGCGTAGGGGCTGCTGCATTACCATAAGCATGGCTCGTTTGCGGGGTTCCGAGTAAACATACGATCCCTTGTCCGGTAACTTGAAATAATAAACTTTCCTCTCAAAGTTAATTGCTCTGGCTAAGGTTGTTGACGCTTCAACAATAAGGTAAAAAAGTTTTTAACAAAACAACTCGCTAATTGTGCGAATAAAGAGTTGAGAACGTGCGAGACTCGATGATTGTGATCAATTTCGCATTCGTTCCGTGTCGCGCATTACCATAATAGCGATTGTCTCATCAAATCAATTGTTCGTTAAACCAACACAGCTCTATTTCTATCGACTGGTTTCAAACTGGATAGCTTTTACCTACGAGTTTTTGTAACAGTTATTTAAATTCCGATGTAATTGTGCTTACTATCCGTTTTACGATTTCGTTTGCTTTAAAAACTAGCGCGAATTGAGGATCAGGTTATATTAAATACCTTGATTGTCATGGAAATTCAATATCGTGCGAATATGGCCCGTACTAAAACGATAATAAAACAAAAATCTTCAATAAAACTAGATTTGGAGGTGAGATTAGTATAAAAATAATACCCATTTAATTTGAGTATACTTTTACATTATCTAATAATAATATTATCGCAGGTATCGTCGCAGACAGTTCCTTTCGGATAGCAGTTTAGTTTCAAAATTTTGAACATGACAATTTACATTTTTTGCCTCGATGAGAAACGCTTCACCTCGTTCCATGGAAAGGGAGTCTACATTGGATTATTGTAAAAACCGGCCAAATGCGAGTCGGACTCGCGCACTAAGGGTTCCGTACCATTATCGCAATAAACGGCAAAAAATCACGTTTGTTGTATGGGAGCCCCACTGAAATATTTATTTTATTCTGTTTTTAGTATTTTTTGTTATAGCGGCAACAGAAATACATCATCTGTGAAAATTTCAACTCTCTAGCTATCACGGTTCATGAGATACAGCCTGGTGACAGACTGGTGACAGACGGACAGACAGACAGACGGATATCGGAGCCTTAGTAATAGGGTCCCGTTTTTACCCTTTGGGTACGGAACCCTAAAAAGTTACATTTCCAGCCCCGAATTCTATAATTCCTAGTTTGTTTTATAATATTGTGTTGCAGTAAACGCGGGCCAACAGCAAATTCTTCTTCTTTAGAACACACCCAGGTTTTAAGTTGTCGATTAAAGACGTTATCCATATTGTCCTTAAACAAATTTTAACATAATTCGCACACCGATGCAACACGACAACGCGATTTCATATAAATCACTACATATTATAAAATGAAGTCCTCTGCCGCGTTTGTACGCGATAAACTAAAAAACTACTGAACTGATTTTCATGCGGTTTTCACCAATAATAACACTTATTGGTGAAAACCGCATGAAAATCAGTTCAGTTTTGGGTTTTTGTGTATAATTTGTCACGCCGGGGCGGGTCGCTAGTTATTTATAATCCGTAATTCCTTTAAGAAAGGGCTGTCGAATTTTCGCGCTGCGCCAGTCTGCTGGAGCCTTCCTAGAATCTAAAAAAGTGGTAAATATTTACCGGTTTCCTAGTGAGACTCTGCCAGGTGAAGTGCAGGTCAGCGATGGTGGCAGGCACGGGCACCACGAAGTTCAGCGCATACTCGTTGATCTGGCCGTCTCGCACGTAGAACAGCTCTGCTGTTAGACCTGGAGACAATGGAGAATGGAGGTTATTAATGGATCAAATATGAAGCATAGTCAAACATGGAAAATAAACGTTCGGAGACTTCATAATCGGAAAACTTTTGATACAACCAAGGTTTTTTACATGTTTACTTCTAGAAGTTGGATAGTTTTGCTAACCCATCTTATACTTTCTATACCCACCAGTTACTGGGTTACCAGCAACTGAGAAAGACAGGGAATACACGTAAAATACTGGTGTTCTGCTGCATCCGGTTAAACGAAGCTAACCATAGAGAAAAGGATTGATTGATAGATTGTGGTCTGTATTCCGAATAATATGGTTATACCAGGAAAAGGAATACGCTTTTTATGAAATACGAACGGATATTATATTTCCATTCATAAAAATCATAACAAAATGGTTTATTATTCCCGTATATTGACTTCCCTCATATTACACAATACGAGAAACACGACGCCAGTCAGTCTGCTTACTTTCAAAGCCTCTCTAAGTACTACCGAATCTATTGAAAGTTCACAACAAATCAGTACGCGTCAATATCGAATCTGAGGCAAAAAGTTTTGTACGCGAGCGTACAATGAGGCGGCGAGATCAAAGAGCTACCTCAAAGGCACCGCGAACGACGCCCGCGCCACCTGTCCACAAATCATGAGAACTTGGTTTAGAGAAAAAAAAACGCTCATGGCCAAAAACTGACTACTGAGAGGTTTTTTGCGGGCGAAATTTTGTTTCGATCAGTTGAGGAAAGATTCTGGAGTTGGGTCCTATCTTTCTTTTGATAAACATCTCTGTCTGTAAAGTTAGACCCATCGGTAAAGTCTTACACAATTCATTTTTATATCTTACCATAAAAAGTAGAATCACTTTCATATCGCCCTTATTAACTTTCCTGTGGTGTAAGCACAGTTTTAAGTGAACAGGCCAAATTGGAAACACTTGAAGGCACTTATAATAATAACAAGAAGGCTCTCTTGATTGTTATATTGTTACCCCTTTGCAGACAGGGATCCTTTACTTAAAATTTTAAAGCTTACACGTGCTTGCATGTGGCGAATAATTATTATGAATTTGCTTCAAGTTATTAAAACGTTCACGGCTATGTTAGCATTTCACGTATTCCGCGAAAGGTGAATATTCTAACGTCAATTATAGGTTTTATTGAGAAGGTATTACTTTTCATATCGTAAAACTAACAGAGAACGGTTTAAATATATTTATTATTCCCAACTGGGAAACCCAAGCAAAATTCCAAGTAAATTGGATAAATTTAGTAACACACTAGCACACAAGCGGCTTCGTCCGCGTGAATGTCGAAAATTTTCCCAAGGCACAGATAATATAATACTAGCATACAGATGCCTCATCCCATACAAAAAAACCGTGCCGAGGTAACTAACGTTTTTCATCTGTTTATACCGATATTTTTTTGTAAATTGATCGCCTTCGGTTCCGTTCCACGGCGATAGAGAGATCACCATATATGTCGGTGGAACAGAATGGAACGGAACCGAACGCGATTCATGTACAAAAAATAATCAGAATAATCAGTACAGAACTTCGGCACGGTTTCTTTGTATGGGATGAGACACCACTGCCCAAAGGAACATTATTCCCGGGATAAAAAGTATCATATATGCTATTGCAGACTATAATCTATCTCTGTGCCTAATTTCATCCAGCTCTGTTCAGCATTTTTTACGCGAATGAGTTACAAACATACAAACACACACACTCACAAACTTTCGCATTTATAGAAGGATCAAATTCATCCGCAGTCTTCAATTATAGCGTGTCAAACAAATTCAGATGCCTTATAATTTGTCCAAAAGGTAAATGTCCTTTTAAAAAAACTCCTGTTCAAACAACCTAACGAGCTACTGTACCCACAAATGAGTTATGTCTGTCTTACTGTGTAGATAACCACCTCCTAATATGAGTTTCCTGCGCCGGAGTCGTTTCTCCGAAGTCGCAGTTATTATACGCGCCTCGTTAAGTACTATCATGTTCAACATCATTAACTTTAAGATTTTTATGAACATTTTTTTGGTATCATGTTACTCCTGAAGTTTATGTCAATACTGTCGTAATATCCTTGAGAATGTCCTCTTTGGTGTGAAGATATGAAAAGATAATTGAATTTATATTATTGAAATGCGTCAACTTTGCCAAAATGAGATGTTGCTTAACAATGACTAACACCTACAGTGGAATTAACACAATACAGGAAAAAAGGCTCTGTCTTTTTACGGCTACGTAGGTATAACTAATTAAATTATTTAATTTTACGTCCTGCTAATCATTATACTTGATAAGAATCTTAAGTAAGAAAAATAAAAAGCGTCAACCTCGAAATACATATACATTTGTTGGAAGTTTCATAATCGTAAACAAGTTTAAATATTGTGACCGGCAGGCTTATTACGTAACTTTTGCAAGAGCAAAACGATAGCGATTTTTGCGCAATAATTGCTCTTCCATAAAGTTTTAGAGTTGTTGGCGGTTTTTTTTTAATATGTGCATTTGACAAACAGCGAGCGATTAGCAAACGATTGTGTACGAGTAGGACCTGCAGGTGACTTTTATGACATAAAGCGTTTGATCGCTATCGTTTTGCTTTTGCAAAATATAGGTACGTAATAAGCCTGCGGTTCTACAATCGTAGGAGCAGGATCCTTGCAGCGGTTATGATGGCGACGTTATTAACACTATTATCATAAAATAATAACATCCTATCTTAACACACTGGTAAGTACACAGGTATGCATGCAAATGAGGCTCCGAAACAGGCGTCGATGCGATTATATTAATAATTTTAACGCTTTTAATGGATATTTGTTTATTCGTGGCGCGATAAAGGCGATTAACCGCTAACGAGTGACGATAAAGAACGATATAATTTGCATACGCACCGCGTGCGATGACTCGCGACAAATCGCTGCGACATGCGCGGGCGCTGCGTTCGTTCGTCCGAGTTTTATCGCACCGTTGTTTACGACTGTACCTATCTACACTTTACTATGCAATATTTTTTTATTTAATTGGTTGTTTAAATTTGAGAAGATGTTATTTATTGATTTAAAGATTTTACAAGGTATTCTGGATGTTGCGATATAAAATCTGAGATAAAAATAAAAATGATAAAGATCAAAACGTCGCGACAATGTTTTATATTAATATTAAACAACTGACTTTTAAATCTATAAATATTCCTCAAATTATTCAGATGATCCAAACTTAATAACATACATTAATAATGCATAATATTTATACGGTGATAAATTATTTATAGTTTAACAAAATGATTATAAAACCGAATCGTAGTACAATAAAGAGGTCGAAGAACTTTCTAATAGAACACCTAATTTATTAACAAATTCAACAACCGGTGTTGCTCGCTTATCTGGTGAAGATATCTCACAAAGTTAAGCCAATACCTGAATACAGTTTTAATAGATTGTTTCCACGAAATCGAAGTTTTGGAGTAGGATAGACGTGAGTTATCTTTAACTTTTACGAGAAGCTATAAAAAATAAATACGTATGACATAAAGCTGTGCTGTTACATTCCCACATAATAAGCAGCGGGAGAGCTACCGTGCGCGGCGCCTTTGAAGTCGCGCCGGAGCAAAAAGAACTACTTGATACGACAAATAACTAGAGATAACCGGCACCCGCCTCCTCCGGCGCCCGCTTTTTTCTGATTCAAAAACTAATTCCCCGACACGCTAACGGAGCTTTTAGCCTCTTATCGCGGATTCCTACATGCCTGCCTCGCCACCGAAATTCTAATAATAAAATTTAATAAGTTGGATGCCAACAAAATGGCGCGCGATCCGCCGTCCGCGTGCTCCTCACTATTGACGCATTCTACATTCGCACCTCCGAATAAAGCCTTCATTACACTCGTACAAAAACCCATTTGTGAAGAATAAAATAGAAAGACGCACAATGGACGCCTTGATATTTCGTATAGAAAGTTCCCCTTCGAGGAATGGATGTAAAGATTTTAGGGCACAACAGAAGCTTTATTGTGGAATTATGCGGACGAGGCGCGCGAGGAAATAAAACAAAGTGCAAAGGTGTCGATGAAATATAAAGGTGAGAATAGGGACGTGCAAATGTGTAGGCACACTTAACCGTCGATTTTTATATTTGATCAGGTGACTGCAGATCTTTATCGGCAGAATTTACTACTTAACATAAAACGAATAACTATAATCTTCAATTAAGAGCTCAGCGTTAATAAAATTAATAGCAAACGAGCCTTTCTAAAATAACCATAAACTATAAATCAGCCAAACTAGTTTCGGATAACGTATTAATTGTGCGTTTAATGAAATAATGATTAATCGCCGCTGTAATCCCTAATCCCAATGAATTATTCGAAAACTTTGCGCAACGGTACATCACTACACGAGTTGCGCGTTTATGAAATGCACTTCAGTTACTTCAGTGGTCGACGCGAGGGGTATATTTCATAGGCGGAGAAAAATGTCGTCGTTTATTATTTCTCCCACACATTTGCATTATGAAGTACATTTTGTACGAGAGGGAACATACAAGCGGCCGGAAAACGGCTAAATAAATAACTGTTTAACATTTTACAGCATTACCACATCCCATAACGATGTGTGATAATAGATGCCATAAAACAGTAATGTGCTAAGAATAGATAGTGTTGGACGTAAAATTAAAAACGTTTTAGGTAGTACAGGTTGCAACAGCGGTGATATCATACGTGTTTCCAACGTTAATGGTGTGAAGTATCGAATATGGTTATCGGCAGCTGGCCTCACTTATGTAGTTTCAACGCTACCTATTATATCAAACAGTTTTAGAAGCAAGATAATATGCTCAGCTCGAAATGTCCCCAAGAAACATTGACATTTTTGTGAGGTGACATTTAATTAGCCTGCATCCAATATAAAGTTTCCATTACTCACCGCACAGGCGGGCTGCGCTAGACGGAATTAGCCGATTATAAATCTGCGACACCAGCACACGACACGACACGAACCAAATTTGTCGCCTTAATTGTAAACAGCTATAAAATATGGGATCGCAATGCGCTCGAGATAGTCGATTTGCTCGTAAAAGACGCTCGTAATCGGTTATTTATCGATACTATATCGATGTTCGTAAAAAGAGAATATGTTACATGTTCCATTCACATCCTGACATGGATTGTAAAAGTTACTAAGAATTTTATATTTCTCCAACAATAAATTGTTAATTCCCAGAAACGATATCTCCTTAATGCAGAAAAGAACTCAAATAATAACGATGTTTAACACGCTTTTATTAACTTGGCATGTATGTATCTATGTATCAATGTAACGGAATCTTTGAACGTGATTTTCACCCCCTTCAAACGTCGGATTAATTTGAAACTTTGCATACTTATCAAGGACCGATGACAATGCAATAATTGAAATAGTTTGTCCCAGTATCCTTACCAGGATCTTCAGGATTAGCAACATTTTAGTTCAATTGTACCATTAATACGTGTTTTTTTTTTGTTTTTAGAACCACAATTTATTCTTGTGTAAAACACTTAAAAGTTGTCAAAATAAAACATGTCGTAGGAACAAACAACGAAAATGTTTCGTGACCAATTTGGATGTGCAAAAAACTAACAAAGAAGACCCTTTAAAAAATAAATTGACTACATTATCGACAATTGCGGACCGCACGATCCATCGCATAGTAGTTACTAAAAAGGTACCTGCCTAATATATCGACTTGCATTACATGGCAATTGGACCGTAGATAATTGCGTAATAGCATTTGTCGAAAAAATGGTAGACAGAAGTGTAGTCAGGTGTAAAACTTTGAGGTTTTCGGAGTCAGCGTGCCGGAAGTGAGGTGGGGTAATGCGATCCTCCATTGTTCGCCTGTTCGTCCGTCAGCCTGCCTGGGCTTTGTCCCTAACAAGATTGGGACGAACGTCTTGCGATCAAAGCTGATCAGAGAAGAGCGACACAAAAGCCTGTGAAATTAAAGTCTGTAAGAAGTCTGAGGCGCGAAGAGCTCGCTTTATTTTTATAGATACCTAAAAAAAACAGCCATCTTTTTTTCATATTTATTCAACAATGATTGTTGAATAAATATGAAAAAAAGTGTTTTTTACATCTTTTGTTTAAGATGACATTAGCAAAGACTGATGGACGAGAAAACAAAGATGGTTCTTTAATAGCTTTTCGTCAATAGATAAGTAAGTATTGGCTAGACAGTATTACTGCTAGACAATCAGTCCGCAATATTCTTGACAAACAATGCCTTTAAACGATCTCGTAAATTTACGAGCAAACTTTATGCTGGAGAAGTACTGAAGCCATATAAAATGAATCCGAATGGAATTGAGTTGAAAAAACTGTACTTGCGTTTGCGGATTTATGTACGAGTATATTCTCGCTGGAAACTATATATTTTATCGTTGTTGAATGTTTAAATTTTATTTTACATTATTAACAAGAGAAGAGAAGGAAACCGGCATGTCCTAGAACCAAAAATTCGAAGTGATATCCACCAACCCGCACTGGGCCCGCGTGGTGCATTACGGCCCATTCCCTCTCTCACAAGTTCACCTCTCCTTTCTCAACAGTGAGGAGGCCTATTTCCCAGCAGTGGGAACATTAAAAAGCGGATGATGAACAAGAGATTTTAGAAATTTAAATGAAAGAAACAGTAGTCGAAGATATGGACATTTCTACGTCAAAATATAATCATAAGGTAAATAAAGTCCCTAAACTACGAGGTTTCCTCGATAAAATCAAGGTGCCAGCTCAGAGGGGCGCAAGAGATGTAGACAACATCTTGGAAGTAGATAATGTGTGCAATAATCACCACCATCCCTCACCGCCGCGCCCTTACATGTGCCATTTACCCCCGACCTCCCCTCCCGTTTAATTACACAGACTACAACACGTGCATTTATTAACAAATTTATTAAATTACTCAGAACACACTGACGCAAATTGAAACAATATAAAATACTATGTTGACGTCTTCACAGTTCGCACACTTTATTAAAACAAATTGCAGTTTTATTGCACTGATTAAACCAAAGACTATCATATCTACCGATCAGAAAATTACGCGAACAGAAATCTTAAATAAAAAAAAGCTTCAACAGGCATTTGTAATGAATTAATTCGAATGTAAAACGAGCAATTAATTGAGGTATAATCACCAATAAGTGTGATACGCATGCCATCGCCCATATCAAGCAAATTAGCCGGGGTTTTTCTTTTATCTCAAACGAGTTCTGACGACTGGGAATGGTCGGTTTACATTGCTGGGAATGTTAAAGACGCGGTTGATATTAGCGAAAGCTGCCAGCGATACTCGAAAGCCTCGATTGGATACTCGAAAGAAATGTTAAAAATATCTCGCAGCCCGCAGCGCATTGGCGCGTTGATTGATGCATCTTTTTGCCCGCGTGCCCCTCAAACGTAATCCCGACGAATTAGTTTGACAGTCGGAATCTTTTCCTGAGTTTTTGCCTGTGGATACCACTCTACCACATGTCTATTGAGATTCTGCCCCTAATGATGTGCAGCGATACGGAAACAGTGTCGATTATTTACAGCTTTGCGAGCTTTGTCTAATTAACTATAAGTTATGCATATACATAAGAATGTTGGATGTTGTACTTTGAGCGGCAATTATCAAGCGTGCGTGCGTTAACGATATAATAAATAAGTGTTGTAATAAAATAAACAGCGGGTGTTTACGATGAGTAGCCAAGTGGCGCGCGGATAGATCTACAATTACTGGTAGTATTAGCGCGCACCTGACGCTGAATTAATGCGGATACGTAAACATTACCGTTACATTAACGTAAGTACAGCTTATAGGCACATCCCGAACATCAATACAATCTCGTCTGTCTTGTGTTTATACTGGATAGAGATGAGGTAGATGGCAAAAGGCTAGGGTTACCAAAAGGAGATTGCCCATACACAGGCCCCTTATGAGGTATCGTGTCTGCGATTTCAATATTATCCAAAAATATGATTTGTATTTTGTGTTTTTTTCCATCCGTGTCCTTTACTTTTTATGTACAGACAACAACAGATCAGGTTTCTTCACTTGGACATATGTATGCACCTTATTGCATTGTAATAAGGGCATTTCAAGAACAGAAACATCGTTATTTCTCGTGAACCCCGCAAAATAAATAAACAATGTTTTCTAACTATGAATATAACGTGTTTTTTCTACAATATCCAACCAAATTCATTAAGATACAACCATTTTTTCAAAGGGGCCCAAGTTCCCTTACAAAATGGGCATTCCCCTTTATAAAAGTCTTGTAAAACTGTAAATATAACCAGCCGCACAGTTTGATCTTCAAGGTTAAGCAACGCTTGCCGAGGTCGGTCCGTGGATGGGTGACCATCTTACATAGCGAGTTTCTTCCGTGCCTCGGAAAGCACGTAAATCCGTTGGACCCGGCTGTCATTTGAAGATCTTTGACAGTCGTCACGGGTAGTCAGAAGCTTGAGATCTGACACCAGCCTTGCCAAGGGGTACCGTGTTACCCAGTTACTGGGTTGTGGAGGTCAGATAGGCAGTCGTTTCATGTGAAACACTGGTACTAAGCTGAATCCGGTTAGAATGAAAGCCGACCGCGACTTAATTGGTAAAAAGCTAGACAGATACATATATGGCATCATACACGATACTCGACCCGAGTTCCAAGGATTTCACGAAGGTTTATTATTGATACAGTTTATCGAACACGTTGGTACTGGTAGGTTTGAGGAGAATATTTTCGTCAATTCGACATTTCATATCGGACTCACAATCACAAACAAACCGCCTCTACAGTATACTTTTCAAATATGGAATACCAGCTTTTCGAATATCGATCTCAATGATAGCCAACCCTAGAAGATTCGCCAAAAGCTTCGTCGGCAGAAGTGTGAAAATTTATGACATCATGTGCGCTACACTTCAGAGGAAATTAAGTTCAACTTAGTTATGAGCTCGAATCCTCTGCGCATGTGATATTTATAACTTTACACTACTTCGCCTGAAGTCTGGCTTACCTAAATGTGTAATAGACGAATTTCACGACATCCTTAGGTAAACAGTCAAGACAATTAAGTTGGTTCGTATTATGGCACAAATAGTTCACTGATGCAATGGAAGGCTCCATAAAAGGAAATATATTTTATATCTTCACAAAGGTTTAAAGCTGCATGATATACTCTTAACTGCATGAGTAGATAGTAACTTCACATCCAGTCACAAGTTTACATATATCGCTTTCCGATAAGTGTGTGTGTTTCCCATTTCAATCTAGTATTTAGAATATTTGCTTCCACTGAAATCAAGCGATAAGTGGGCCCTACGTTTCAATCTAGTTTGTCAGACTATTTGCGTCTTAGGCCAGACCAGGCTAATCTCAGTCTAGTTACGCGAAGCAGACCACACGAAGTCGTGACCACATAACGCGACCAACGACCACACTTTATGTTCGCCCGCGGACCACAAAAACCGCAACTAGAACTTAGCCCCGCTAGTCCGCCATCGCTTCGAGAAACGCTCTAATAGCAACGCTGAAAGATGAAATTGCCTGTCTCTGCAGCTTTAAAACGAAACATGAAACTCATACAAAAAAGTAACCCATTTCACTCAGCAGCTCGAGGCCTGCGATGTGACAAACAGCACCACGTAAACTAGAAAAAAACTGAGCACGAACACAGTCGTGACATGTTTGTAAATGTTGCCAGATTATAAGCAACCCCTCCGCATGAATTTGTGTCTTGTATCGTTTATATTCCAATTACAGAGTCAGTCCACGTGCACGACAGTATACACAACGACGACGAATTTCTCGAGCTTATCTTTTAGATTACCACAATCCTTCCGAAGAGGTTATCGCACGGTAGCCCTGCTGTTAAAATCGATGCCTTATCGCCCGATATGATTTATTTTTGACTTATCATCGCTCGATAAGAACTAACGTGTACAAATATCCGTTCGCTACTGGTTTCCATTTATTTGGGAAAATGCCTCGCATCGTCAGATGTACAAACAAACAGCTGTACCGGACGGAGGGCCACCGCGTTCCTGAAAACTCCCATTAGTTTGTGTCAGGGCAATTCAAATAGAAACTGTGTGCGGAGTGGAGGTGTCCAATAACAAAACACACGAACACGCTTGTCAAACAAGGCTCACCAAATATTATCCGACCGCCACACTGTATTATGTCGTGGATTTGTACTAACACCACCACTGTACGGGACAGAAGCACGACGCGGCGACTGTTTGCATACGAACTTAGAAAGGTTACAACGCTCGCCAGAAGGAAAATATTACACGGAACGAGCAAATATTTTTTTGACATTCTGACACCAACTGCGCGTCTGTTATTTGTATAAGAAAGAAATAAAATGAAAAGAAGGAAAACAATACGGACGGGCAGTTTAAAAAATCGTCTGTTGAACGAAGGCTTGAAGAGAGCAGTTTGTGAAGTGCTCTCGTCGAGGGCTCTCCAAACGAGCGTCGACGCCAGCCAGCGTGCTCGAGCTGCCTGTTTACACCGGCGAACACCTACGTATCGTATCATATACACTTGTGAACCTGAAGCACGGAATTATATTCCACGCTAAGGACGTCGCCCGCCGCACCGAGCGAGCGGATCCGAAACCATTAAAAACAAGTAATTGAACACCGGACCCCATCAAATAAATTAAAGGCAATCGAAAAGAATCGCACACACGATCTAGAATTATCGAGTTGGCAACCGTTCGAAATATAATTTGATCCGCCGCCGCCGTCAGTCATAATAATGGAAATCATAAAATTTAAACCATCGCCCGTAAAGTAAACAATGGGTAAAAAGAGCAAAATTTATAAATGGTGGGTGTAAGCGAGGCCTGCCCTCCGGACTCCGGAGCCCTGCCGCGCACTCGTGATATTTCTCATCTCAGCTCTTATAAAATAAAATTGTAAGTATCAAAAGCAGCAAGCCGGTGGTTACCGCGTGAATTGTGGCGGAATACTCGGCTTCAGGGAGAATTCACGAACTCGCTTGTAAAGTGAAGACATTTCAAACACTTTTATTTCTAGTTCTTGCACTAGCAGACATCATTTTAATACAAGATAACTTGTCTGAATAATTTTAACCGCAGTCTACTAACCACATAGGAATCTGAACTATGTGCCCTTCAAACGAAGATATTTTTTTGTCTATTTCAATACTTTTTAGACGAAACTACTCGTACAATCCGACCGAATACCGTAACAAAAAACGCGCCTTCGTTATCTGTCAGTTCATACAGCCCACAATTTCTATAACAAGGTATGCAACGAGCAAGTGTAGAGGATGAGGTTATTTAGCTATTTAATTACACGGTTTTCCACGCCTTCCGTCACGGGACAGTTTCCGGGCTCAGCGACAATGCTCACCGCTCCGATCACAAATTGGATGCGCCCCTCACTAACCAGCCGTGTTCGATGCCCAACAGACCAGAACGAGATTGGGCAATCAACACTAACTACAAATGATCGGTTTTATATCACTCCAGAGCCTACCATTACGAGCGACGCGCTTGAATATTAACCAGCTAGATAACCACTTGATGAATATTACCCACCAGACGTGTAACGTTAGTGGCTAGTTAATTCAAATGTGAGAATGTTTAAATATGCGTGTGTTTCGAATCGAATAACAAACAAAACAAATTCAATTAATTTCCCAGCCATCGCCGCAGGATAACATCTGTTTTGAATATAAAATACAGCAACACGTACCGTCGTCCCTTGTTCAAACCCTAATAAAAATGAGACCCACACAACTGACTATAACAAAAAACAATACATAAAAAACGCCTACACGTACGTACATCTTAAATTTTGATCTAACGACCCTGAAGGATCCATTATTATTAATAAATCGATGTCTAAATAAAACATACGGGCAACATAAAAATATTGAATAAAAAAGGAGGATAAGATTTTTTTCGAATACGAGACATTTATTAACACGGGCGCGCAGTGGATCGAGATAAAACAAACATGGCGGGCGGCGCGCGCGCATATAAACATGGAGTTTATCGTGGGAGGCTGTCACAACACGCGCCCATTGGGCATCGTTGACGCACCGGTGAAAGCTAAGGAGACACCCTACGATATAAGAAGAGATGATGTTATCTCACACTTACATTTCAAGCCTACGCATCGCCTACCTCGCCGTCAATTTTAGTGGACACAACTTCAGATTCCAATATTTCGATAATCATTAACACACTTTGATAGTCATCAACTTCATGAATCGTTGGGCAACTGCCACAAATATTTACCGTACCGAATACCTTCTAAATAACTAGCTTTCGCCTGAAGTTTGATGCTCGACCACCACTGAGATAATCAGATTTATGTAGCAGCTGTAGTAGTTAACTGATTCTACGAGCTTTCGATCTTCAGGAAGGTTTTGCAGCTTCTGAACGAAACTTTTAATGTTATTTAGGGCCTACATCCGCTTTAGTGGCGTAAAACGGTAACTTTCTAAAGCATACTTCTTAGTATAACGGCTAGGTTAAAAGGTTTGAAAAAAAAAATATTATTGTTTCATCTTCATGTATATTATTTTTAACACATGGTTCTTTCGTATAACAAATAGTTTTGCTTTAAAAAAATAATTAACAACACGCTAGTTTTTCGCTACTTTTGGATACTCCTCCAAAACGACTTGGATGTTTAAAAATATTTTTACACAGAAAAATTGATGGCTGGAATTTCTTCATAACTAACATACCTAGCATATGTAAATCCAATAATATTTTGCAAACAAAACTGTTCAAAAGGAGGTTCAATATTAATATTTTGGCATCGAGCAGGCGCACGGCCAGTACTGCGATAACATCGGGGCGAATATATAGCCTTAACTCTATCTAATTACTCTCACATGTCGAAATGAGCACAGCTTATGCAACCAGAGTTTGAATAGATAAATAAACTACATTTCATACTATCACCACTAGAGAAGAACCAATTAACTTCATAAATAGCCTATTCAAACGTAATAAGGTTCTAACAGAGCGGAAAAAGCCGCGCGGACGCTGCTTTTATCAACAAAACAACAAAGAAACGAGTCGTGATCTCTATCACAGATCCATCATCGAGTGCCGGCTGCTAAGATGGATTGCCCGTATTATCCCAACAAGCACCTCCGGATAACCGACCGAGTTTCAATTGCCGACAATCTGTCCAAGTCACCTCTTTGTACAGCGGTTCAATTTCGCTTGAAGGAATAACTAACAAGGATAGCTTGTTTCTAGATATGGCAATAATATCAACGTCCTCGTGAGATCTATATGGTGTCTCGGTCTCAGTGTTACGACAAGTGATTTACGTTTACCGCATATAGATTGCTTGGATATCCGCAACAATGAACCCTCGTGCAACGTTCACGGCTGCACTTCCTGAGAAACGTTTGGCTTCATTTAAAAAAATATTAAAATTAACTTTACATCAAAAGACTTTTTGACTCAGTATTTTAATTAACAGTTCTAATTAAGAATTATGAATGAGTTAATTGATATTATGACTTCGGAACGTCGAGGGGAATCCACCCGTCGCAGGAGATGTAACATAACTTTATAATAACAGCATGCGGTGTCTATAAATCAGAATTAAGGACGCAACCAAGGGAGATTTAGTTTTCGGCGTCGATTAAAGTCGACTCGAAAACAAACAGGATCTCAGCCACGCCTCTCGTTTCTTTTTTCAAAGCCTTCGGCGAGTCCGAGTATAATTCCACCTGGTTGTTGCCCATTACAATTAGACGGACCACTTTTAACGTTGCTACCGGTTCTAACTTAACCGTCAAACGACACGACACATTTTTTTAACAGTCCTCGAATCACGAGAACGGTGTTCAAAAATAAATAAAATTTGCGTACCAGACCACGCAAGTTTGCGAACTACGATCAGTTAAAACAGTAGCGTTACAAAAACAACAGCGAAAAACCGAATTACAAACGAAAATAAAAACCAAATAAGCGGCGGTCTCGCCACTGTAAAAAGTAAAAAAAGCTTTGCAGTAGATTTTTAAATGATCAGGCAAAGTAGAATCGAAGCGAACAAAAGAAAGAATTAAGTCGAGTCGTTAATGAGGGAACATGTAGAACGGAGTCTGAGCCGTATTCCTTGAATTATCTGATGCTCTAAACTCGAGCGAGCGGCTCTCGTTACCGCGGACCCTAACAACCCAAACAAAACCGCACATTTTGATTACAGTACCCACGGGTGGATGTGTTCGGTATTAGCATACTAGTCAATATTAATCTTTCGCACGACTCCGCTACACTGGCGAGCCGGCAAATAAAAACATGCAGTGAATAAAAGAGTAAAGTAAACATTTCCATTCGGAACATTCTCGTAAAGATTTCCGAGTTGGAATTGAATTTGCATTTGCAAAAAGAGTGTGCGAGGCTTGGTGCGCCCACACCTCGCTCACATTAGCTCGCGTACTTGCATTCCTCTTTATAGCCAAACGACACGTCCCCGCTACACGACCAGCTAGGTACACGACATATTTTTTCTTCACAGAAAACCTTCACATAATTTATACAAGTTGGTATAAAATGCAGCTGCGACGGTAAATCCATATTGACTTTTATAGCACATTATTTGCATGCGTTTTATGTCTTTTTTCTCTTCCAGGTAGAAACGTGACCGTAGACCGGAGGCGCGCATTTCCCCGATCACGACGACGCGATGCAATCAGACGACCGCGACAGTGGGGCACTCCGCACTCGTACATGGTAATGTGGGCACAGCGTACGAGATCCACGATACACTCGACAGACACAATTAACCTAGCAACCCAGCATACCTCGTTAGCTTTAACGTTCTTCAAATCTAACTGGTATTTGGGGACTGATGGACATGCGATTAGGATTCTAGCTTGTATAACTAGATCTTGGAATTGGACTACTGGATCTTTGTGTGCCCTAGAATATGTAGCTAATATTCGTTTGGCAATGTTTCGGGAACTTTCATCGAGTTCAGTTTTGAATGGGGAAAAGATAACATCATTCGACCATCCATCAAAAACTTGTAAGTTACCTAATAAACGTAAATCATTTACCAGAAACCTCATTAAGCTTATTAACACCATTGCAGTCTAAACTTAATCCGACAGAATTGATGGACGAGGCGAGGAAATGACGTACGGTGCACATCGCACGACGCAGCCATCTTTTAAAAATCCACACGCGGCCATAACGAGTCGAGTTACGAGCGGTTAAATAAACGTAGTCTCCCATTACTGCCATTAATACGTACGATTGCCTCGGACCAACTGAGCCAGAAATAAAGTAAACCCGAACGTGAACGTAATCGTATTGAGCGACATTACGAATTAAGGAAATGACTGAAATAAGTTTTACGAACGTTCCGCTATAAAATAAAATACAATAAATAAATCCAAATGTTTATCTTGTACGCCATTGTGAGTTTCTTGAATATCAATTCGAGAATTTTGGGACGAATTGTGGGAACGCATTTCGACGCAGCTCAGCCATAAACACAAATATATTCTGAATTCCTTCAATACATTCCCACAACGGTTGAAATGAAACTAAAAATGAATCGTAGTTGGGTATGAGTATGACCACCTTTAGCATGTAATAACGACCTCTCGTAGCCAAATATTAGTCCACGCGCACCTCCGAACGGATTCAACCAATATTTGTACTCTACAACTGCTTCCCAAAAGTGTATTTTCTTATTCAACAACTTCTACCGTTCAACGCCCGCGAGGGTGTCACGATGTTTGACTAACCTGCCTCCACAAAGCAAACATTCACTTCTCATAAAGACAGCATTGGTTTATTTAATTAATCAGATAGAATTTCATTTTTAACCGACTTCCCAAAAAGGAGGATGTTCTCAATTCGGATGTTTATATTTTTCTTTTTTTTATGTTTTTTCGGGCATAACTCCGTCATATTATTTTTTTGTTCGAAAGCGGTGTATTCCGAGATGGTCCTATTTAAATTTGGTAAAGATCTGATGAAGAACTTTGGAGATATACAACAGAACTCTTCAATAAATGACGGCAAATCTCTCGGGTTTGCTATAACCCGAGAAGATTTGCCACATTGTTTATTTTTTTCACCAATTCATAACAAACCATTACGCCAATATACTCTAAACGGGTACGCAGATGTGCACAGGTCACTTTGGTACACTCTCAGTCCACCGGTTATGTTCAAATGACATGTCATTCGGGTAATCTATTCTGGCATCACTGTGGGCATTATAGGTACTTTACTATACAACTTGTCCATTATGTACCACTAAAACAGTGAAAAATAAAAAACTATTACAAAAAATTCCAACAGACTTCCAAAGAAACACTACAAAGTGAAAAATAATTTCAATTTCGGAAGGCAG
Organism: Orthosia incerta; assembly: GCA_948252205.1. Lineage (NCBI taxonomy): Eukaryota > Metazoa > Arthropoda > Insecta > Lepidoptera > Noctuidae > Orthosia > Orthosia incerta. Next base: position 8,714,330 of record OX411744.1, on the reverse strand, counting down.
TGTCAAAAAACGAAAACACGAACACCGACTTCCGAAATTGAAGAATTCCATTTTTGTTTTCTAAAGGCAACTGGCAATAAAACTATTAACATTATGTGCCCCCAAAATTTACAAGCAGCATAGCAATACATTCCAGATAAAAATAAAGTATCCAGTCATGTCGGGTGATCGTTGATCGGGACGATTGTGGAACGCTTATTTACTTTCTTTATAAAATAAACATTGGACACAATAACCAGTTTGGGAGCCTAATGTAAACAAACCTAGAGGACAAGGCCAGGGATGGTCCCTAAGGATATCAGTGACAAATTTGTGTGTATTTTATTGATTCAAAAGTGACTAGACGTTATCGGACGACTGCTAGGAACTCGCAGCGCATTACAATAACCCTTACTCGAAGTCAGAATGTAAATTTTGGGGCATGCGGGTCTCGCAGCGGGTTCTGCGCCGCGGGAGGTCAGCCCAACAGAAACACCATGACTCGACCCATCTCTACGCCATGCTGCGAAACATACGAATTCACTTCGAGACATGTTAAGATTTTGTATCCAAATCAATCTATGTCATACGTTTGGTTTCATAAAGTCCTGTCTAAACAAACTGGAGGTCCAAACAAACGTCACATGATGCAGTTTATTGTGATGCAAAGATAACGTTAGTTGCCATTTCACGCTGTGTTTTAGGACCACATTTGGGTGGTCGTCCCTTTGATAAGGCACACATGGGCAAGCCAAATAAAAAGCCACTACCTCTCCTGATGTTTTAAGAATAATAACCTAAAAGATTCTCTTACCTGTCCACAACTTCGAGGAACACCTATTGCATTAGCAATAAACTTCAATTTTCATTGGAAAACATAAATCCAGGGACAGTTTGGTTGGTTACCCATCGACGATAAAACGTAAGTGTGCATTCGTCAATTCTACGACGGAGGCCTATAAAATGTTATTATTTAGTAGCTCATAACTGGAAAGATTTACTGATCATAAAATAAGGTGAGGTGACCGCATCCCAACACGAATAAGAGTTCCTTTATTCATTGTTGATCCTAGAGGAGTCTCAAGTGCCGGTGCGCCGTTGACCAAGTCTTCATTTAGAGGCACATGATGGATATGTTCGAGTGGCAGCCATATCCGGTGCAAGCAAATTTAACTCCGAATAGCCTTGTTTATTCAGGGGTGCACTGAACCATTAAAGCTCAGTTGAGTCGTAACAACGTCGACCGCGTTAAATTCTTCAATACTATAATAATGCTCAACTTTAATTGCTTTCTTACGAACCCATAAAAATCTAAAGTGGCTGCAGTTCAATATTTACGGCTCCGGTTTAAATTTTAAGCGTAACGTTATTAAATCGAAACAATTACCACATTAGGGAACAGAATTTCCATTGTTCAGTTCTAACTAGTTCAAGTTATGGTGTAATATGAATATCGGCACGATAAATTGAAGCTATTTTTAATGTCAAACCGTTTAAGATTTTATCGACACCCATAAACTTAATCACAATAGGGCTTGTGGCAAAAAAGTTAAATACAGTCGCGACCCCATTGATTAATTTGTTTCACCATTAGAATTCTCTTCACGGGCTACAAAAATGTCCCGGTGGAGAGCATCGCAGCCGAATTTTTGGGCCATTATTTATGGTGTGCCATTCTCTTCAAAGGACTGTATGATTTACAGCCGACCTTACAAAAGCCACTGCTTTATTATGACGTGCTGGCCCGTGCATTGTGCCAGCATATTTATTCGTCCGATTGTGCGCGATGTTTGTTTATTTTCGGTCCTTCTCCGTAAATACAGTATTGTCACAAAACTACGACACAATTGAGTGGGACCATATTTCACGGTCCTTAATTACGACAATGTGAATTGAGAAAATGTTTTGCCAACAAAGCAAATTTAGAAACCTTTGTGACGTCAAGTCTTTTTAAAATTCTACCCTCAAGGTAAAACATTGGATGCTGGAGAAAAACTAGTTAGGAGAAATTGGATAGACAAACAAAATGAGTAGATACCAGTGATCCGTGAAAGTACTTAGAGTTATCGAGTTGTTAACTAGGGAAAGAATGGCGTTCCATAATGATAGTATGTGGTATCGTGTTTAGAAGTGATTAGCACCACGCACAAGCTAAGCGGGCGTGCACACACAGACAGAAGCTGAGAGAGGCAGGTAAGTACGCTCGCTGCTGACGCCAGCGATGTTTGCTCCTGCGCGCCCACCAGCCCGTGTGTGTGGTCCCTATTTTATATTATAAATAACCAAAAACAGGAGTATTAATTTACACATAAAGTAAATAATGCTTACTCGATCAGGCAGAACATAAAACCCTTTACCCATTAGGTAGCAAACAGTTATACTAAGTTTATGATGTGTGAAATTTAAACATGTTAATGTGTCTTCCTTCACACAGTTTCTAAGTGCATAAAACAATTTAGATAATGTCTCCGAGGCACAGAAGCTTTGCGAATATTCAAAACATTACGAAGCTTTTAGTAGCGCAGCGGCCGTAGAAAGAGAATAACAGCTTTGATTCGTTTAATAATGTGCGTAAACACGCATAATATAACATTACATTAGACACATTTATTTGCACGTTCTCTCCTAAAGGAGAGCTGGGTCGCGTGCGCCACCCGGCCGCCTATTCAATTACGCTGCGTAGCCAACAAAATTGTCACAGCATTATCCCTAATGGCACATTTTTGAGCTCCCACAAACACAAAAGGAAATATAAAATACTAGTCGTGTGCCATCACTACGGGCGTTCTAATATTGTGCTCGTCGCATCATAGTCGCGCTGCGAGATACTTCCTTCGTGGGCTATTAAAGCAGTCATTAACCATGGACGTGGGATTATGGGTCAACCGGTAATCCTTCGCCCCAAAACAAACACACATCTCATCTTTAATAGCCCAACAAAAACAAAAATGAGCCGTAATGTCATTAGCTAAAACGTTAACGAGTGTCCATGTCGAGGCGGCCGCTATTTCGGTTTGGGCACATTCCACGCGCTCATATATCATCTATCATGGTCGGAGAACTGTCAGGTTTTAAACTGAGCTTAAACTGGGTTCGGACTTTCAGAGCTGCTCGTCAGCGGTGGCAGACAGGCAGTTGATGGACGCGTCGTGACGGCTCGCCGACGTTCGCTTTCCAGCCGCAGGGACGCGCACAACATCTGACCTCTCTCTATCTACGGCACAATGCTACATGCGCTACTGTGTTGTGCATTACTCGCGGTAATTGTGCCAGTTTTAGTCATCGGGTGGCGGAAGCATCTCGTCGGGCGGCCGTTGCACCTCATCTCGCTAGTGACACGTTTTTCAGGCGCATGCCCATTGTCCTACCTAGTCTGGCAGCGCTCTCTCCGCTCAGAATACCCATTACTGCAAAACTCGCTCGAGAGGATGGCTCCCGAGCGAGTTTTGCAATAATGGGTATTCTGCAGATTAAACTGGCCCCACGATAATACTTTCATAGGTTATTTGAAACGGATAGAAAACATCACAACTTTCAAACATGTTTAAAAGTTATATTTTCTAGAATATGTATTTAATTGTTCAAATGCAATCGCATCACATAAAAGCAAACAAATCAGAACGAACAAATTTCTAAACACATAGAGGGTCACACAAAAAGCGACTGCGTGCGACTTGCGCAGACGCAGCATCGCTGATCGATCGAAGCTTTTTGTCGCGTTGACATCTCCATCCATTCGGGCAAATTGCCGAGCGAGCACAAACCCGAGGTGTGATTGAGAGGTCGACCCTCGCCGACGCCCGAAACCATTATTTTGAATATGTTCAACTATCGATCACGCGGAGAAAAGTAATTTTAGAACGTTGATCTTTCCACGTGATATGTGCCGCGTACAGCATAAAGATTTTTCATTGTCAGCTCGACAGATGAACGAGCTTTCTAAACGTTCTTATTTCCAATGCTCTTTGCATAATGTATGGTTCTAGAATAGTTTTGAGGATTTTTCACTAGAATATTCGTCTTTTTGTTTTGTTACTACAATAGAATCTTAAAACTAGCTTTATCAAATGATATCAAAATTCTTTGACCTTAGCCTGTAAACAACAGATTTCTCACCAGATTAAGCCCAATTGACTAAGCGCCAGTGAGAGATGCAGTGAACAAATTAGCCGTGCCTTCTCGCGGTTTATTACCGGAGTTTGGCGGTATTTATAAAAGATCTATTTATTCAGCTGTCGACTGACCTGGATACATTGCCAACTTGTCACTATTGGCTGCAAGCCGTCTCGCGGTTTACTTTCTGTTTTGGTATTTGGCTTTGGATTAACATTTTTGTTCTTTTGTTTTTAATTCGAACTTTGGTTGAGAATTAAAGATACAAGTTCATATAGTTTTATACACACAAAAACCGAATTATTGAGCTCGTAACATTTTAATTAATGTTCATCCCGCTATAAAAATAAATTAAAAGTTTAGCCAGGAAGATTCTCCGTATTCTTGCCACAAGACCAACTAGGTTTATAAACTTAAATAAAAACAGGCCAAGTGCCAGTCAGACTCGCGCACGAATTTTCAACTGTCTAGCTTTCACGGTTCATGAGATACAGCCTGGTGACAGACAGACAGACAGATGAACTGTGGAGTCTTAGTTATAGGGTCCCGTTTTTAGTCTTTGGGTACGGATCCCAAAAAACAAAAAGCTGTTCATTCATAAATAAACATGAAAACAATTAAAGTCTGTCAACGTGCGAAAATAAAAATATTTCACCACCAGGCAGCGACTTGGGCAGAAAATTCTATTTCATCAGCGTCATAAAGATGCGTGAATATTACGCAGATCTGCATTATAACAAGATGTGTTGCACCTTGTAAAGTGCGTGTTTGGTAAAGCGAGGTAAAAACTTGTAGCAGGCGTTAGGTGGTGAGAACGAGAATGCACGCCGCACGCTAGTTTATGGTACAAGTGTCTATGCCATAGACAGCCACGTAATGGCGGGAATGCGGAGTGTGGACTTAACACCGCACGTGCACCGATTGCATTGTTTAGTTAGCACAGCTTAATGGACACATTATAATAGTCTATTAAATGCTTTTTGTGTACTGATAGTACTATCATGTATTGTGTTGTGATTGGACTACAAGCTGTTAGATAGGGTTGAGTGCGTGGCGCACGCATTTTGTTTCTTTATCAAAAAATATAGCTGTGTGAACATACAGATGGTTAATGCCCATTATTTTGGTCGATAACAAGATTTCGAGCATCACCATGAAGGTTCAGTGTTAAGTGTTAATTCCATAACAAAGCCCGTATCTGATCGTACACCGCAAACCGCACTGACATGACTGATGGTACAAAGCCATGGATGGCGTAACAAGATCCCATCATCGAGGTGTAAACAAAAAACCTTAACATAAGAAGAGGAACGATAGGTTTTTATAGGGTTCCGTATGGATTTTCAAAAACCAGCCCGTTAAGTGCACATCTTCGCCATGTAAGAAAAGCTTGAGCAAAATTTCAAGCTTATAGACCCAGCTGTTTAGGCTGGCGTTGACGTGAAGATTTTTAGGTTTCCGTAGCCAAAGGGTAAAAACGGGACCCTATTACTAAGACTCCGCGGTCTGTCTGTCTGTCACCAGGCTGTATCTCATGAACCGTGGTAGCTAGACAGTTGTAATTTTCACAGATGATGTATTTCTGTTGCCGCTATAACAAAAAATACTAAAACAGAATAAAATAAATATTTAAGTGAGACACCCATACAACAAACGTGATTTATTTGCCGTTTTTGCGATAGTTGTTCGGAACCCATCGGGCGCGAGTCCGACTCGCAACTGACAACAAACTGGCCAACAGTTTTATAAACTTCACGGACCGCGACGGTCAGATTGTTTGAAAAACGGACATCAAACGAAAGTAGGTATTACAAATGGTGTTCCCTAGTCTAAGGTATTATTGTATTGCTCACACAAAGTTTAAATTATTATTTGTGAAATATTTCTTTCCACAAATTACAGTGGCGAGCAACAAAAATTTGGCCTCTCTGTACTCTTTACAAAGTGACAGTTTTTGCATTCGTCGAAACTTCTTATTATTTATTTCTGTCGTAAGTGTTAAATAAAACGCCTTTATTTAACACAACCACACGGGACAATAGCCAGCAACTGCAGCGAAATTGGCAGATAATAGAAAATATTGCAAAGGGTGATAACATTTTATTGTCATATTTTTTGTCCCCCTGAGCCTTGGAGTGCAAAAACTACGTAAAGTATTATGTGAAGTTGATCGATCTCCCGCCTTGAATCGATCATTCTCGTCGCAGGTAATTAATTGCCTTGTAAAGATATAACCTATAAATGAAACAATATTCGTTTTTTCAGGCTTTTTACAATACAATTAACAATTATGAATTGTAGTTAATACAGAAAACAAGTTAACACCTTATGCTTTTAAATTTACGAACACTCATGAACCATTGATTAATTAAGAAAGCGAAATCTAAAAGGCAAAACTAAACATGTCATTACAAAGCTTTGCATTACAATTTCAGATCCCTTCAGCATAATGAATGGCAAAACAACTTGCATTTAATAAAGCTATGACAATGACTAATCATTAAAATTGCATGAGGTGTCGACAACAATGGATTGCAGAGCTTAAACGATTAAAGCTAAGCCGACGTCAAGCGTAATTGAAAATAAAGAGATGCATATATTCATGTAGTGCACATAGGTAGTAAGTAATCCGTCTGTCACCCGCGGCTTGCTGCATGTGCACCTAATTCTATTTCTGCTATCCAGTTTGCGTCGACAGGGCTTTCATAATTGCTTTTAAATTAATCCCATATTCTTCAACCAACATTTATGCATTCAAAGCTAAATCACCTGGTTTTATAGTTGGTAGGTGTAGATTGACTAAAACTACTAGAATGAAATTACTTGATCTAACAAAGCTGATATTACTTGATTAGTATTCCACGCCCATTATTTCCTAGTCCTAAGCTACCAAGTATCCGAAGCGGTAAAAGCTATTTCACGCTCGGGATTTATCTGCGTATCATCTCGCCAGCATAAAATCCTGCTGATACATGGACACAATTTATATTTTTAATTAACCACTTTTATTCTGATCACGTAAGCTCACCGTGTTTTGCCTAAGCCGCACCTGCCCGCGGGAAACATATCACACCCCCACAGATTAAAAACTGCTACCCAACCGTCCATGAAATTAAATTTATTTAGGGCCCACTCCACATCATCCCGCGTGTCAACTGTATTTACATAAAGAATAGTTTTGAGAAGGACGTGAGCCCATATTTATATTGCGCCGTCGCTGGCTGTTTATTGAAATATTTCATTGTTAATTCTCTAAACGACGTCTTCGTTTTGGGGGACGAGATCTGAATGGCGCGGGCTGAATGCAGCATTAATAGTATTTATTAAAATAACAATGACTATTCCTGACTGTTTCTATTTATTCTATTGTAGTTTCTAATACCAGAATGGTAAAGAAAAAGTGTTATCTCTAAGATAGACCGGACGGAGAGCTTAAGCTTTGGACTGCTACGATTCACACGTCGCCTCGACCAGTTTATTGCTAGTGACTCTGATAATATTAGTATAGGTCTAACAAAAAGAACGTCCCTTAGATAACCAAATAAGATAACATGGCCGGAAATGCGAAGAAAACAAAAAAAAAGCTTTTGACAAATTATAAATGTTTCAAATGCAAATATGTACTATTTGAGTTTCTACACGTCATTTTCATTCTACATAGTCTAGTCCAGTGTCAACAACACTGTAATCGTGTGAGGCTGAGGCAGTTACGGTGACTATACGGAATCCTACACTGCATCTTAGTATCGAATTACGCAAGATTTTTTGTTACGTGCCCACCACAGCTCTAGCCATGTAACCCAAGACGATGGTAAAAGATATTTTTACCTTCGACGGATGCAGGCATTCAATACCAAGTACCTAGCTATTTTTCTAATAAATATCAATGTATAAACAACTAATACATAGTACCGTTAGAATAAAACTTTTTACGTGGTGTAATCTGAAAAAGTACTGTGGTTACAGAAACCATGATTGCCGTAATCAGTACAACTGTTCTCATTTTATTTTGCTTTGCTTTATATCACCGCAAAATTGCTTTTGTTCTCGGATTCAAACCGAACTTTCAAATAACCAAGCATTATAAGTAACGAGTTATATTGTAGTTATCTCGGCTCCGGTATCAAGCAAGGAAATATTATAGGTTTGCGCCTACGTTCCTGGTTGGGGGCTGCTCCACGAACAATGCGCACGGCCATCTTTCTTCAGAAGCAAAATAATGGTACAATTTGCAGGAATTGTGCGTTTTATAAAAATCTTTTATTTTGAGTGTCTAGTCGGGTAAGTCCACTGCTAAAATGCTTTATATTGCACTTTTATTCGGTTCTTAAAACGCATGTCATGTCTGTCTGTCGTAAAACCAAATAGTTACGAAGATAAGTCTTAAAACGCTGAACTCGCAAGACTTGGATGTTTGTTTGTTCGTAAGTTCTACAAAATACAGATGGACGATAACAGGTGACCATAAAATATACTGTCGTCTGATACCGCCTTAGCTCGCCAAGTGCGAAGGCGTCCCTGTAGTAGCTATGGATACCGCAATCATTTGTATTGGTATATTGCTAAAGTGTAAGGTAATTAATTTTAACTTAGCATTGATGACGCCCAGCCTTTTTATTAAAAACGATGATAGCGTTAAATTAATTTACATTCTGTGTCGGAACATCAAACATGTGGGCGTCGAATAAAATTTCAATATCAATAAAAGGACTAGGCAAATAAGATTTGATTTTGCGATCTTGTAGTTTCTAATCAAGACGAGGTAAAATATGCGGCGCATTCCCATCGTGTCAGCTTACACATTTTAGGCGTCGAGTTTATTGGTTTGGCTACATAGAATCTCCATAAATGTCATCAGATATTAATGACATGTAGCCATATACCCGCAGAACAGCTTGATACACCGCGCGCCCGGGCTTGCACCATGGAAGTTTTACCAGATAGCACATAAAGATACGTGATATGTTAATTTTATGTTATTATCGTCGGAAATAAATTATCTTTCGTAGAGCACGGAGATGCGGAGGTAACAGAATGGTGCCGTTCCAACATTTGTATTTGTTCTACGAAAGGTAATTTGCATAAATTTATAATTACTTACTGCTCAATTTGTACAGAAAGCGTTTTAACTTTCGTCAAGTAAACTATCCTATTTATCAAGTAGGGAAAACGGTGGTCCCGTTTGGTCCTTATTAAAATTGTTTATTATTATTCTAATTTTTAAGCAAGAACAAAAGGCAGATGGTCCGGTCGTTGACAAAGATGGATGGCGCTCTATGGCTGAGGCAGGTTGGTACAATAGGAGGGGACAAAAACTAGCTTATTGTAAGGAGCGTCACATCTCTAAGCTCATTACCTGCGCGCGCGCACGGGCCCTTTCAAAAATGTCACTCCAGCTTACCTCAAAGACATAAATGACGGGCTCACAGTTGTGACGTTCGTCTAATTAAAATCGTGAGGATTAAGTTCTTAGACATGGAAACAATGTGCCCGCTTGCTGTTAAGTGTTTTTTTTAACCGACACTATTTCACCGTTAGTAAATAAAATAGGAAAAATAGATTTTACTGCTAATTCTTAATCCCCGTTACTAAAAACGGTTGCGGTTACTCAAGTATTGTAATTTATGAAGCGCTTTGCTTTGATGTTTTCTATGAAAGCGTCTAAGCATAAATGGATTTAAATTTATTGACAGTTATGAAAACATTTACCTACCTACCTATTTAAGTACAATTACCTACCTAATCCTACTTCCTACTAATAATATAATAAATGTGAGTTTGGATGGATGTATAGTTTGTTACTAAATCGCACCAGCACAGCTGAACGAATCTAGATTAAATTTGGCACAGAGATAGATTTTAGTCTGGAATAGCCCATAGGCTGCGTTTTATCCCGGTATAATGTTCCACCGGGATAGTTATAAACATATCTCACGCGGCGAAGCCGTGGGCGAAAGTTACTTAGGTACAATTTCTAGTTAGTTTTGTCTGAGCGAAATTCGTGAATGAAAATCCTGGTTGGTACATTTTTAACAGACTTCATGCTATGCATGTTAGTAAACTACCTACCTATTTATCAAGATTATGTGAATTTATCAATTACCTAGACCCCTAGAGTGAATAACGAACATGTACACTTAGGAATAATAATGAGGAATTAGAGATTTCAATGGTAACAATATAGCTACCTACTCTTGTAATTAAAGATACATAGAAATAACAATCCAATTTATTTGTATTCAATTAAATAAATAATTTGGTGGCCATACGTTTTCTTGGCCGCCACTGTAACCAAACTCAAACGTCATGATGTGTGTTCCAGGTAAACTCAAAAAAGTCAGCATTTTTTGCATGAGGCTGATATTTATGCTATTGATAACCTAACAATCCCTGAAATGTTAGTTTCGTTGAGTTTGATAGTATTTTCCGAAACGATACGTTGTTTTGCAACATTGTGAAGCCGATTGCAAGCCAGCTAGGTGAATACTTGCTACAATTTATTATTAATTAAAGACATCAGAATTAGGTGAACGATGATATTCAACTAGGTAATTTATCACCGATAGATATAGTACAAAATCTTCACGCGATGTGGTTACGTTTGATCATGTGTTTTGCCAAATTATTTTGAGTTGTATGTTAGTTCTAAAAGTAGTTTTACGATTTGTATTCGCAAACATTAATCTAGCTAAACAAATTACGTCGACTTGATCAGGCTATTTTAAACATTTTGATAGCATAGCGCACTGAACCGGCTTATCACTACAAGATTATCGGTATCAACGATAACACTTGCAGCTACGTGCAGCTGTTTCATCGATAAGGGCAGATGCAACTGAACTTACCTAATAACCTCCACACTTCGGCACTGCTCAGGTAAACATTGAGGTGAGCCAGGCACGCGGGCAACAACAACATGAACACCAGACACCTCATCCTGCCGGCTCTGACCACCACAAACGTCTCAAAGTACCAAAACCAACGTAAGTTCACCAACACACATTTGTTTCACATTTTCATCCACCGTCCCAACAAAATCAACGATGCTGAGTTCTCGCAGATACAAGATTACACACTCGAATAAAACGTACAAATCCAACAGAAAACCCAAGTAAACTCGCGAATTAACACGCTAATACACGAAAGTCTTTAATTTTATTCATGAATAGATGTTTTAGTTTCGGTTTCTTATCAAATTCTGTTTATAAACATTGATATTATCAATGTTACTTTACGAAACAAAGCGACACTACCTCCGCGCTTCACGGTTCCTGTCAAACTGGTTGTTTGTGTTGCGTCGAGTCACCGCGTGCGTAGCGGGTGTTTTTGTATGTGTGCGTTTGTGAACGAATATTTTTGTATGAGTGGGAAAAGAGATGACGGACGCGGAGCGTAGCAGTCGTACTCGTAGCAGAAACCACGAACTTTTATTAAAGCTACTAATCGTACACTAGATGGCGATACTAGGTACAAACATGCTATTAAAAGTTTTTTGAAAGTTTGGAATTAAAGTTTTGAGAAAACTAGATAGCTGGATTATTATTATAATTTTGTAGTAAAGCTGTGCTTAATTTTTTTAGGTAGGGCAATTAACTATAGATACTGTTGTGTGGACTAACTATGAACTAATTTTCTCATTATTGCTAAAGTTTATATAAGTGGTTTAGGGAAGAAAAACCACTATTTCTTTTAATCTAAGTGCCTTCATAACTTAAACTTACAGTGAATAGATACTTAGTCCGACTGATAGGTAAGCTTGGCACTATTCGTTCATGTTTGTTTGGTAGTACTTACCTTGGTTGGTACATGATCATAAACAAACTCCAGTATAAATTAGGTACTGAGAAAGTAGCAATACAAACTCAATACTAATTACGAGTATCGAGTGAGAGTACTTCAATAGTGCTAACGACGTCTGTGAACGGTGTAGACCACCCACAGGCAGCCACCGTCTCATAATGAGAAGCTCATTGTGGCTAACAACCGTGTAAACAGTTCGATATCGAATCACGAGCGAGTTACGATCGATGGGGTGTGAAAGTCGCTGCAGTCGATGCACTTGCCACCTCGTCAGTACGAGGTAAGGCGTCGAGATGGGTTTCTGCCGCCCTGCTGTCGTTGTGCGTTTATATCCTTGAAAATCATTGAAAAGCAAAGTTGTTTTGTTTGTAAAATCATTATTTTGGACTGGTCTTCTTGTAAATTGATAGGGATTTGCGAGAGTTTCTATGCCGCACACATCTACATATTAGTAGGTAGGTATCCATGAGGAACCCATGTATTGCTTACTGCAACATTTTGTATCTAACTACTCATGTGCGATAAAAAAATAAAATTATTTTTGTAAAACAGTCGGTTGTTTGTATGCAATGTTTTTGAAAATAATTCAAACACACATTTCATTCCATTTCCATTACCTACACGTGCCTCAAAGACCCCGATTGTTATTTCGTCAACATAGTAGGTACTCAACTTAACATGATCTCCGGATAAATTGTAGCGTAATTAAGGCACATAACTTTAACAAGATCGGGGGAACAAGGCTATTGTTTGTTTCTCTCCGCGATTTCGTCCAAATTATAGAGCGCGCTCGCCGCTCGCGCAGTTTGAGGAACGCCTCTCACGAACCACCTCCAGGGCTACCAAGAGCCAATTTTCCTACTTAACTTACTCTGCTCTGCTTATGTTAGATAATACTTAAATTGGCCCAAAAGCTATACCTCCGATTTTTTTGTCAATATCTGGGTACTGAAGCAGTGAAGCCTTAAAACTAGTTACTATTGGAATTGAAGAAATTCATTCATAACTCCCCAAACACACAATTCAGAAACCCACCCATGGCCGTGTAAAATTGGCTTTAAGGCTGACGCCTCATTTGATAGTGCGTTGCGTTGTCGCAGCGCAGCGTCTACGCTGCGTCGTTTTAGATAACTACTATAGCTTCTGCCAGCGGCTTCGCCCGCGTGAATGTCGAAAACTATCCCAAGGGAACATATTCCCGGGATAAAAAGTATCCTATGTGCTATTCCAGATTATAATCTATCTTTGTGCCAATTTCATCCAGATCCGTCGAGCCGTTTGAGTGTGAAGAAGTAACAAACATACACACTCACAGACTTTCGCCTTTATAATATTAGTGTGATAATTATGATAATATTATTTTATTTTTGGTGACATGCCACATTATGCGCTGCGTCGTCGCAAGCGTTTTTACCCTTTGGGTACGAAACCCTAAAAAACCTAAATCAAGAAAGAAACATACATGTTATTATTGAAGTCAAATATAGAGAAATAACAGAATATTTAATACGAGCACAATGAGGTTTTTATTATCAGCACAATAATAATGCAGTTACATTTTGGTTTTAATAAAATTTAAAATTTTGTGTGTTTCATTTGAACCCTTAAAAAGGCGTATTTGCCTATCTATGTCCCAGTATAATATAGTAGCAATAGCAACGCAAGTGTGACATACAATGCGTTGACCCGTTGCGGCGACGCAACGAAATGCAACGCACTAATGAGGCCTCAGCCTAACACCCAGGTTCTGAAAGGTCTGAAATCAACATAATTTTGCCAAATCGACAGATTGACAGCCTGCTGACTTGAACGCCTTTCGGTTTGAATGACTGTCGGTTGGACAACCTGCTGGCTAGCTGGATTTTATTTTAGCTCAGCAGTAGATGAAATGATGTGATTGACCAACTGAATTATCAACAGACAATGACTTGTTGTCATTTGACATGAGTTTGACAGTTTGGTATAATTGCTCTATCTCAAAAAGGCGGGTTACGTGACTTTTATGACGTTGAAATAAGAATCATTTTGCTACGATTCATCCGCCTTCGTAAGATAGAACAACTATCAGCTACTATTTAGTTTTTTGTGTCGGAGCCCATTCAAACTCTGCTGTATTCAGTTAGCCGTATAATTTTCGACATGTCATTCATGAAGAAAGAGACCATCAGTTCTTATGCAATTCTAGCGCGGCTTGGTTAAGTAATTTTTGGGCCGTTGATAGGAAGTCGGCACTCGGCAACCCTAATCACGGCTCGATAAGTAGGTATAGCTAGCTACCAACATGTTAGGATATCTATAATAATTTCTTCAAATATTCCCTATACTCATGTATAGTATGATCTTAGTTAGATAAGGTTACATTCTATTTTGAGTGAATTTGTTTCAATAGGTAAGTACCTACTTTTTAACCTCCCAAACGTCTAATTAGCAGACACAATAGTAAAACAATGGCTTTCGCAGCAATAGAAGATCAGTAAAAAGTAGTCATTCATTCATATTCCGCAGGTAATTAAACAACACCTAGATGCCTAGATCATTATTGAAAGAGTTAGAAGGCTTTTGCCTTCCTCACTAGGCTCACAAGGGACGTCGTCAATCTAGTATTACTTCTAGAAAGCACTATCGACATCTGTCTTTTATGTAGGCAACCAACGTTGATAACGAGTTACTCATTGTTTTCATAAAGTAACACTAGATGGCGCTTGTTTAAAAATAATCAGTAACGGGCGTGGAAATATTTTTATGTAGTAATTTATGTTTTATAATACTAATTAATTGTATTTTAAATTAAATAATCAGTTTAGCACATAAAAATCGAAATAAAACATCATTTACGTTGATACAGATGCGCTTTTTCGCCATCTGTTACTACATCTTCGGTAGTATAGTGGTAAGTATCCCCGCCTGTCACGCGGGAGACCGGGGTTCGATTCCCCGCCGGAGAGAATCTTTTTTATTTTTATTTTGCCTCAGAAATTAATACACCATCTATTGATCAATAAGCTTTTCATGCGAAAATAATGTTATTTATTTTGCGCTAAATGCGCGGTTTATGCATGGACGTCGAGATTCTTTGCAGGTACTAGGCAGACCTTTATTATTTAGTAGATAGCAGCGACCACACAGCCCCAGCCAGCCAGTGGCTGTATGGTCGATGTAAGATAGCTCCAGTCGTAGCGCGTAGCACTAACACATGAATAGATACACGGCACTAATTCGCAGTGTTTTGTAGACCTCTACGTATGGTGTTCAACTATAAACAATACAGTCAGCTGCTGAGATCGATCCATGGATCGATCACGTAAAAGATTAAGACCCTATACAGATAATTATAATTTAGTGGCCTACTACGTGCAGTTCCTCACGTCATCGTCTCTTTCTAGTGTGACATGATCTTCGAGAATCAGGACGCAGCAGTCCTAATGGATTTAAGAACTGCTGAGTAGCCTCTAAATCGAAGAACAGACGGTCGTTGGGACGTAAATGTTCTGAAGTGGCTGCCGCGAACCGGAAGACGCAGCGTTGAAAGGCCTGTCCTAAGGTGGACCGAAGACCTGCAGCTTAAGAGGAAACGGGGGCAGAGAGCGCCGACTGAATTTCCTTAGGAAAAGGTCATAATTCGATGTTTGGCTCTCGTCTCTTTTCTCCTCTATTATTGGACCAATTTAAAAGATATTCCGTAAACTGAAAATTAAAGATATATACTATGTCCCTATGTTTTCCTTTTTGATGATACATTATCTTTAGAAGCACTAGAGCCCTCAAAAAATGCTCAAAATTGCGCTGTCAACAGAGGCTTAGTGTACTTTGACAAATATAAATGAAAAAAGGAAAACATAGGGACTTAGTATATATCTCACTTTACCAGTTTACGGAATATCTTTTAAATTGGTCCAATATTGTAAGAGGAAAGAGACGAGACCCAAACCTCGAATTATGACTTTTTACTAAGGAAATTCAGTCGGCGCTCTCTGCGTAAGTGAATTCGGCAAGGACATAGACGGAAACCCACATCGAGTCCTTTACCTCGCATGTGATTTATCGATTGTTCATACTCTTCCATGGGGTCAAACACTTTGCCTTGCCGAATTCATTTACGCAACCTAAGCTGCTGGTTAAGGTTGCGGGGTGGATGCGAGACGCGCTGGACCGATCAGTGTGGCGACGCTTGGGGGAGGCCCATGTCCAGTAGGTAGTGAACGTCTTTCGGCTGCAATAATGGAAGCCTCCATACAGAATTATCGAGTAGGTTTTGCCACACATATGGTATTGTTCTGCAGTCTAGTTATATCTATGACTAGCATTTTCTCGGGGCTTCACTCCCGTGGCCCAACCCACAGGGTAAGCATATTTCAGGATAAACATGGCCTAAGCCTAAATAGTCACTCCGGAATAATGTAGCTTTCCTTATGTGAAAGGGAAAGAATTTTTAAAATCGGTTTAGTAATTTTTGAGTTTATCTATTACAAACAAACTTACAAACAAGCCAATCTTTCCTCTTTGTAATATTATTTACAGCTAAGGAGTGGAATTCCCTGCCAGTTTGTATTTCCTGATAGCTACAACCTGGGAGTCTTTAAGTCAAGAGTGAATAGGTTTCTTCTAGGTAAGCGTGCTACATCGTCGACCACATCAAAGATTACTATTATATAATGGACCACATCATCGCTTAGGTACCATCAGGTAAGATAGTGGTCAAGCGCGAGCCTATCAATAATAAAAAAAAAAAAAAAAATATTTATCAGGAACAATTTACATTGTGTTTGATACATTACTTAACATCATATCATAATAATGAATATTGTGTAGATGCTTGGTGAGTGAAAATACATAAGTTTATCTTGCTCGTCGTGTGCTCGTCAATGAATTTAGTGTGCCGTACTGCCGTGCGTGTGTGGTAGCCCTACGTCGCATCCCAAAATATTTTATTCAGTCAATCTTATGTAAGACTTATCTCGATATTTATAGTCTAATCACCGACTCACTAGTCACCGTGCGTGGCCATGAAATCCCGCGGCGTCTGAATTCTTTCATTATCTCAGACCATTTGACCGCTATTTTAATTTTTATCAGTGTTTTCACAATATTAATAACAGACTACGCGTACGCACCATATTTATGTGTGCCTAATGCGTGTGTATCATTATCACTACCGTGAAACTAAAGGCAGTTCGCAACGATAAGATTAACAAATTCTCTGTCTCTGGAGAGCTAATACTGCCACAGTTTAAATTTATCATTATTGTTTGGTAATAATTAGTTAATATCATTCAGTAGACAATTAATCATGATTATAACGACTGATTTGATCAGTTTCATATCCTAAACACTGTGATTAAGATTAGTTGGTGTAAGTATGTATTGCGTTATGTGTTTTCTGATTACTCACAGAGACAAGCGATATGAAGACAATAAAACAAGAAATAGGTATTCCAAAATAGACTTTTAATATAAAATTTCATAAAAACTTTCGTTTTCATAATAAATACGTCTCGTCCTTTGGTAGATCAATTTTCAGAACAATAAAACCGATTATCATCACTTGTTAAAAACATAAATAATCATAGAATTAATAGAAAAAGTAAAGGTATAAAAATCAAACTAAACAATACATTTGCCGTGTGATAGTGAGTATAAAATTAATTCTAACATCATAATAATAAAACATTACGCGATACATAAAAGCATAATTATTCGAAAATTAAATAGACGTTTAACATTAGAAAGGCTACGATTATGGCACAGAGGAACTATCGGGAGCGTGTCGCGCGCTCACTTCTCTTTGGGCTTCTTCTCCTTCTTGCGCGGCGGCGGCACGGGAGCGTCGGCGCCCGCCACGGCTTCCTTCTTCACCACTTTCTTTACCACCTTCTTCTTGGGCGCGTCCGCGGACGTCGCGGGGGTTACTGGCGTCGCTGAGGCGGTGGGGGAGGTGGGCGTCGGCGGGGTCTCCGTGATGGAGGACTCTATCTGCGCGGCGATGGAGGACTTGCCCTTGGGGGTTTTGACGCCGATCTGCGCGAGCGACACGGCGCCGACGGGCGGCGTGGGTACCGCGGGCTCGGCGACGGCCAGGCGCTGCGCGTCGGGCGCGGCGGGCGGGCTGGCGGCAGACAAGCTGGCGGGAGCGGTGACGGTGGGCGTGCGCAGCTCGCGCGCGATGATGTCGCTGGCGAGCGCGGCGGCGTCCTCCAGCTCGCTGTCGGGGGTGGGCAGCGGGTCGGCGGCGGCGGGAGGACTCAGCTTCAGCTTGCCGGCCGGCTTGCGACGCTCCTCGGCTACACAACCAATTTCTCGCCTTTATACTCTCGATCGTGTTAGACGTGGCGTTAGTATGGCGGTCACATTAGAGAGCAAGCTCGGTAAGTGCCTGGAACAAAGTCGAGGGAAAACAAAGCTACTAGGTTAATTAGAAACGATGCAAGCGGAAAGTTAGAACTGTCAGTTAAGTGGAGTCACAAAGCTTCAATGACCATTACAAGGATTATTATTTTATTTCTAAATCTCGGTTTTCTGGTAAGGATAACGATCTATTATATTTGTAAATAGGTCGAAGTTATAAATATGAATAAAATTAATAATTATATTATAATTATTTATAAATAGGTTCTACATGTGTGAACAATTGTGTGCTGTCTACGTGAAGGTGTATCGCTGTGAAAAGCATTGAATAATGTTCCTTGCAATGTGTGAAACAAAAATTTTAAGCATCGGAAAATACCTGTTACAATTTGTACAAGTGGAGAAGTTGTACGAAATTGTAACGATCTCCTTGGGTGCATCACACAGACATGCGAAGTTGCATCAAATAATGATATTGAATACAACCGCACAAGTAACAACTCATTCAGGGAATTAACTTGGCATTTATCACTTTAGGAGAATCGCCATCAGAATAATTTCTCCAGAAATAGCTGAATGAGTGGTCGACCAAATGACCCTACGATCTGCATCTACTTGGACGCAACCCAACATCCACAGAATATTTCTGTCGAAAATTGTATAAACAACAATGAGGAATTTCAATTAGGCTAATGCTAAAAACATTTTTGGTGAAGAATTCAATCAGATTGGAACTCATTAGAAATGAAAATAGTCGTGTAAAGGATTGCTAAGACTTCACAGGGTGAGGAAGCTCTATCAACAAACATATAGTTCCTCCACCGTAACCCAAATTCAGCGCAAATATGAAGTTGCGTTGAGTCCAAGTAAAATAAATTATTACCTGATCTATCAAAGCCGCGTCTCTTGCGCTGCCTCCTCGGAAGCTGGGTGAAATAACAACGAATTTTGAAACTTATGCTGATAAAATAAACATAAAACCAAACATCACAAAACGGCACAAAAGAAAACATGTGGACACATCGAGTTACGTGTCGGCCGTCCGAGCTATCACACACATCGGCGGACCGAGCCACGTAACGACGTGCAGCTAAACTATCAACATATTAGTACAAGTCTGAAAACTGCAAAATGAACTCGGTGAGAATTGACAGTGCAAAGCTGTTAACCGTCGATGGCGCGTTCGCCGCTGTGCGCATACTCACTTTTGGCAGCGGGGGCCGCAGCGGGGGCCGCAGCGGCCACGGGAACTGCGGGCGCGTCCTCTTTGGCCGGAGTGGTGGCCAGCGGCGGGCTGTCCGGTGAGGCGGACACCGGCGCGGGGACCGGCTTCTTAGGAGTGACGGGGCTGGCCGCCGCGGGGGCGGGGAACGCTACTTTCGGAGCTACCACAGGCGCCACAGGCACCGGTACGGGAGCCGCGGCGGCCGCTGCGGGAATTTCAGTCTTTTGCGCCGGCTTCACTACGACGGGTGCGGCTTCAGGGGCCTTTGGAGCTGCCACCTTAGCGGGGGCTGCTGGGGCGGCAGCTGCCACGGGTGCCAGTGCTTCCACAGGCGCGGGCACATCTGGTACGATGGCTTCTACAGATACAGGGACTGCAAGTGGAGATTCTTTCACTGGTACAGGCACAGGCGAGGCTGGCTTTGGCACAGGTGCAGCTACTTCCGCGGGGGCGGCGGCCTCTACTGTGACAGGCACGACGGCAGGCGCTGCAGCCTCTACAGGCGCGGGAGCTTCCACGGGCGCCACAGCTTCCACTGTGACGGGCACCTCAGCTACTGGCACGGGAGCGGGAGCCTCTACAGGTGCGGGCGCGGCCTCTGCGGGGACGACTTCCTTTGCCACTTCCACTTGTTCAGCCACTGGTTCCTGTACGACCTCACCGGACTGAACGAGCACCGGCTCGGGAGCGGGTTCCCTCGGGGGCGACTGTTTAGCGGGCGAGGTGCGGGGCTGGCTCAAGGTCTGCGAGATCTTCGCCCAAATGTTTGCAAAGGAGTCGGCGCCCATGTAGTCGATGTTGCCGGCCTCCCAGCCCTGGCGCCGCGACAGCTCGTCCAGCGCGTCCCGCGGCCCGGCGCCGCCCGGCTGCACGCGCGCCAGGTTGCCCGCCACGCCGCTCTGCAACAGACAACACGACCATGTAGCTCCAGCTCGCGTCACCTCATCGTACGACTACATTTCTAATAGGTTTTTAATTACTTTTCTAAGGAATAATGTTAATAAATAGTTAAATACGTGCGGAGTACAATCGAGTGGTGAACATGCAAAGCTTATTTACAAACTGAGCTTACATTATAATGGCAAACACTTGCATTTAAGCTTTTAATAAGAAAATAGTTTTACCTGATGTTGTTGTGGATATTTCTGGGTGTAACTTACTTGGGCTTCAGAGTCGTCGGTATCCTGTGGCTCTGCTTCTGGTAAGAGTAAGTCGTCTATCGGCGACGGCGGCGGTGGGGAGTCGGGCGGGGGGGAAGGTGACGGAGTGGGAGGAACTTCATGCGTGCAAACTTTTCGCCCTCGAGCGTCGATGGTGGCTCTGTGCCTTAGGTAAAAGCCATCGTAGGGATGCCTCGGCACAATGTCGTCGTAATCATCGCTTTCAGTCTCAGAGACGTTCCCATTCATCATTTCTGGTTCTTTATAAACATCAATACGATGTAATCTTCGACTACGGCGAGGGCGTTTCTTTTCTTTGACTACTTGAACATGTTGTACAGTTAGTTGTTCCTGTATTGCCGGTTTTTGTGGAGCGAATGAAGTAGGGTTGCTATATGTGTGTTCATGTTTTTGTTCATCAATGTGATAATGTGTTGATGACGGTTCATAGTGTTGTGCGTGGTTGTTATTATCGTGCTGTTGCTCATGTGGGTGAACATGTTGATGATGATCATGACTGTGACTGTGATGGTCTTGGACGTGGCTGTGATGGTCATGACCGTGGCTGTGATGGTCATGACCGTGGCTGTGATGGTCATGACCGTGGCTGTGATGGTCATGACCGTGGCTGTGATGGTCATGGCCGTGGCTGTGATGGTCGTGACTGTGGCTCTGGTGGTCGTGACCTTGGCTGTAGTGATCATAGCTCGGAGTGTGGTGATCATAACCCTGAGTGTGATGATCATTATGATCATTATGGGAATGATTATCATGATGATGGTGTTGGTCGTGGCTATAAGAATGATGATCAAAATGATCGTGATGATGATTTTCATGACTGCCCCAGTTGTGATCAAGTTCCTGATGCCAGTGACTTTCATGCTGATATTGATCGTGTTTATGTTCATGTTGAGTATTGTGTTGCCAATGATCTGTATGATGCGGTTGACTATCTTGATGCGGGTTATATTCTGTATAAGTGGACGGAGGCGCCTGTGCCTGATAATCCCAGGCATATTTTCTCAATTCTTCTTGATCTTCCACTCTTCCTAATTCTTCATGATGGGTGTGCGAATCCTCAGTATTAGGTGGTATATTTCCTCTATAAATCTTCCAAGGATCGTGGAACTCTGTTATGTCTATTTCTTTCGCACGCGTTTCTTCTTTAGTTTGGACATCGGGGTGATGCCAAGCGAATTCCGATTCGGGGTCAGGAGTTGGCTGATAGTGGAATTGGTGTCGCACGTCTAGTGGAAGTAACTCTGGTTGCGCTTCGTGTGCGTCATGTGCCGCCACCTCAACCTATCGGTTGAAGTGAAACAACTCAGTAGTATGCATGCACACAAGTACTTGAACTAAGCTTCGCGCACTAGCCATCTCACTATACAGTGCAAAAAACTTAATCCAAGCGGCTTTTAGTTTTCAAATAATAATGCGTCACTAAATAAACATACTGATTTGAACAACAGTTCTGAAGCTTGCAGCAATAAAAGAGAACTAAATATAAATAATTGGAAATCTTTAAATAATAATAATTAAAGCAACGATTTCTCGGTATGTTTATAAAGATTCCGCGGTGAGTATTCCACCAAAATACCAACACCATCTACTCAGTCCCATACAGATATTAAACAAACCGTGCAAAAGCGGATAGATATATATTTGGTAAAGTTAGAAAATGTTAGTATTTTGGAGAACTATTATGTCACACGGGTACAAAAATGCTTCAAACAAAAGGTGCGTCAAGTAGCAGGAGTTGTGCACAAGCGCAGAGTGCAAGCTATTATTACATACAGGTAGTTACTGTTTAGTCACTCAGGGTTCACAAGACCTAACACGATGCTGTATTAAAGACAAATATTTAAACAAATAAACCTACACAAAGAACAAGATTGTGTATAAACGCAAGGTGAAAAGCTAAAGTTGAAATGTGTAAGTCTCACCTCTGCAACTTTAGAGTTAGAGTCCTTCCGTGAATGCTTGGAAAACATGTTGTAGTGTTCAGATCGGAGATTGTAATGACAATGGATCGACTTACTGGACCGAGCGAGATACCTTGAGGGACCCGCGGTCGCGACAAACCGCACACAGACGGAATCGATTTCAACAATGTGTAACCGATATGGAAATTTATCTAGATCAATCGCAATATGTAATACTTAAGACATGTTGAGGTTACAATACAATTGAATATATTATTTTCGTCGTAATTGGATATAGGAATATCGTTTTCATTTGTTCTATTTCGATTCGTTGCATATTCATCTAAACAAGTCTGCCTTCATATGAGTGGACGGGCTAGACATTGTTTGGCGTGTCTTGTGTTATTTATAGGCTCATTCACTTTCCTGTTTCTGTTCTTAGAAGATCACCAAAGCCACAAAAGAATCATAGATTATCTATGCCTGATTTATCGAGTAATCTGAGTAAGTTTTAAGCTTACCATGCCAGTGTCGAGCTGAGTGTGGACCTGTCCCACGAAGATGTCCCACCATAGCTGGAGGAGGCCACGGATGTGTTCGGGCGCATCGACGGTGCCGGACTGGAAGTTGTACTGTTGCAGCCAGGGTTTAGCTGCGCCGATGAAGTGGATGATCTTCATGTCCTGCCCGTATCTGGAATAGGGGATACACTAATGAAACAGATGTGATGCTTGCGAGTTCGTTGCGCCACTTCTTCTTCCCAGTTAACACACTGCGAAGTGGTGACGGGTGTACCTTTTGGAGGACTACTTTCTTTATGAAGAACTTTGACATTCAAAGTTCTTTATAAACTGCAGGTCTGCCTAATTTTAATAAATTACTTTTGATTTTGACCTTGGTCCTTTGATCGAAAATACCTATTGTATAGTAAAGATAGATAACAGCAATGCACATAAGTACCTGGGCGACCGAGCTCTGCTCGGGTGAAAATAGAGAAAACGACGTTTTCTAAAAATGAAACTTAGCTAGATAGATTTATCGCACCCGAAACCCCCTGCATACCAAATTTAATGAAAATCATTGGAGCCGTTTCTGAGATTCAGATTATATATATACCTATATACAAGAATTGCTCGTTTAAAGGTGTTATTTATATATATATGTATATATAGTCGCACCTATTTTCATAGGAGGACGACTGAAACTACAACAATCGCCCTGTCAATCGATCAAAAATCCATTTTGCAGCCGTTTTAGACTATGTAAAACAAGTGTAACAATAGAATTAGGTCTCCTTCCGCTGATAATATGGGATGATTAGATAAGAACCAACCCTTTCACAGAAAACCGGCTTTCAATTATCAAAGTTCGTCGAAGTTTGGAGAGATAACACAAGCGTCATATATAAAAAGAACATTGGGTGGGTCATGAATAATTTTAGCCTCCATTTCAAGATTTGGAGTATTCCTATTTTAAATTCCCGCTAGCGTCATACAAAGAGTGCTCTATGACGTATGTCCATAAGTGAGTTAGCTTGCGGTTGCGAGTTTGCGACATAGCATCATGATTGCCAACATCAATATCGGGCGTGCGAATGCATCAGGTATTTTCACTCGTGCGGATCAAAGTGGCAAGATAAACGGTTTCTTGGTTTTAATGAAGTTTCTGTGAGTCACTTTTCATGCAGTTGGTCACAATAGAAATATTTATGTTTGGTTTTCACTTGACTTGTTTCCCACATTTTTGGGAAAGTTCATCATAATTCAATAGACTTCTTGCTGGATAAGGCCTATGTGGCCTTCCAAACGTCGCCACATGGATCGGTCCGGTTGAGAAAAAACAAAAATATTTTGACAATGTTGACTAAAATTCTAATAATGACTTCCTTGCAGATAAAACATGTAGATATAGGTACCTACATATCTGTTTTATTCTTCGAAAAAACAGTTGTAATGTTATTTCCAGATATTCGTTTCCCTATTGCTGATTGTTGACTGAAAACAAATGAAAGTAAAAAAAAAAATAACAAGACTCACTGTTTCAAAGCGGGCAGGTACGAGTAGAAGGCGGCAGAAGTGACGTTGTAGAGGAAAGGCAGATGCTTGTTGATGTCTCCACGCGCCCAGTCCGAGAAGAAAGAGTTCAACAGACCTTGGTCGCCACCTGTTACCAAAAATCAATGGTGTTACGAGCTGAAAGACTTGATAAATTACTAACAGTAATGAGGCAACACTCAAGAGCTAAATGTAACACATTTCATATTAGTTTCAGTGACAGTTTGCATAAAGTTTTATGATGAATTTATTTCAGCTGTATAAATAAGTCGAAATTGCGAGTATCCGCTGGAAATGATTACAATAAATTTATAAGAAAAAATAATTTTACAAAAATTAACAGTCTCCAGACAAAATGGAATGCAGTCAGTTTTGTACACAGATTATATCCAAAGAAAATAACGCCACTAGTACAGAGCTAGATAACACGAGTTTATTTTGAAGTGGGGATATCTCTTAAAACAGTAAAAAAGAAAGCAATAAAATATTTATTGGACCTAGTTCATGAGGCAGATAAAATATAAGTACCTGGGCGACCGAGCTCTGCTCGGGTGAAAATAGAGAAAACGACGTTTTCTAAAAATGAAACCTAGCTAGATCGATTTATCGCCCCCGAAACCAGCCCAGCGTAACCCAGCATACTAAATTTCATGAAAATCGTTGGAGTCGTTTCTGAGATTCAGATTATGTATATGCAAGAATTGCTCGTATACAGGTAAAAATAGATATATCTGTACTAATATTATAAAGAGGTAAAATTTGTAAGTTTGTATGTAGGGGGTAATCTCAGGAACTACTGGTTGGAGTTGAAAAATTCTTTTTGTGTAAGATAGTCCATTTATCGAGGAAGGTTATAGGCTATATAACATCACGCTACGACCAATAGGAGCGGAACATATGAAAATGAAAAATGTTGCAAAAACGGGAAAGAATATTCAGTTATGCAATCATGTATGTAGGGTAGGTACGTAGCCAGTTGACGGGAGCGAAGCCGCGTGGGACAGCTAGTATATTATATAGGCAAAGAAAACATTTACCCCTTTGTTAAAACCAGTATTAACCATATTTTTATTGGCGTAACTTTACTCAGCGTTTATTAATTAGGGGGTTAAAAAGAACAGTATCTGCCTCATGGTTGAACCATAAAGTTTCATTTCAGCGACAATCCCATTCAGATGCATTCTGATGCTGGTTTTCCAATGATCCTACAGGGACAAGTGATGGAACGAACAGTTTAAATAAAAACTTACCGTCAAAGCTGCCGCGTTCCTGTGCGAAGGTGATGAGCTTGCTAAAGGTTTCAGCTGACGGAGAGTATACAAACACTCCCGAGTTGAAGCAGTCGGGCCAGCCGACGTCAGGGGCTGCGGAGAGCTGCTCGCGTTCGAACAACTCGTCGCAGTTTTGGATAACCTAGATAACAAGATTGTCGGTTTTCATGAAGATGCAATTGGCTGTGGTCAGAACAGCGGCCTTGCCATGTTCTAGCAACCAGTTTCGGGACAATATCAAACAACAACAGTAACAAAAGACTATGGATTCTGGTCACTGATAGTCTAGTGAGATATACCAGGCATTGGGTCATCCATAACTTGCTTTTGTATATCGATGGGGTTCAATAGGAGGAACTTTTTGGGAGTTCGTTAAGATTGGATCTTAATCTCAGGGAGTTCGACAAGACCTTGTCGGTGTGGAATTGGTGTTCATCTCAGTGTTTCAAGGCTTGTTTTGTTTTTATAAACTCTTAGTAAAAACCAGAAGTATATTTTAAGCACAAATTGGCATATTATCACATGTTGTGATCTTATCCTTTTGACCTTTCGTTATCTCAACAATTTTATAGATCTAATCAAAATTACGAATTGTAATGCTCTCATTATACAAAGATTTCGTTGTGACCCACGTGAGAAACATTTATAACAAAAAACTGGTAATATATTTAACAAGAACGCTTTATCTGCCAATGGATAAAACTTCGAGTTGACTCAATAACCTACGATAAATAACAACTCAGCGAGTCAATGGATTCTATCCGGACACTATCTTATGTTTATGAACTTATAAATCCATAAATTGAATTTTTCTACACGTTTACATTATGTAATTTCATGATATAAACGATAACGGCATGCAAACATCGGGTAATGATAGGTTTACTTTCACAACACATGCACCTTCAAAAGAACTGAAGAATGAAAGTGTAAAATATTGGAGCTGGTCCAAAATTGTCGGGAACAAAATATTTGGGCCACGGTTATGTGTCTCATCATCTCGTGTTACTGCACTAACGTCCACATCCGGTAACATTGACTTTCTTATCGCATAAACAGTTACATATCGAAATAGAATTAACGACTTTTATATACGCTCGTTAATAGGCAAAATTGAAAACGATTTACAACATTTAAGACGTGTTGACGCAAAATCTATCACTGAAGCTCGAGCCATCACATCATGCTCGATAAACATTTGCAGATTTGGCTGAGACAACAGACTACATAGCAGTGTTAAATGTTTGACCATTAATTTAGCATACTTTTGATGAAGCCACCTACGTCTCACTAAAAGTCTAGAGCGTTGAGTTTCAAAAATTTATGATAGGACATATTTTTTCATCAATTTGAGGAGACTGTTGCTACACGAGTGTTGATTGAAGCAATCGCCGCGCCGGCCACGTTTATCTGAATTGCTCTTTGATATTGCAAAAATATTTACACTGGAAAGTTTGTATTACCGATCTCGAGTCCGGATCATCTCGAATAAACTTACATGCTAAAATGGGAATGGACAGTGACGCTAGGACATGAAACCGTTTACAAAATCGTTGCCGGCAAACAGCTCAACATGTACGATCTAATTTAGTTTAATTCATTAGTGCTGTCGACGTTATAGGACGCTCATTAATTAAACTTTAGATAGAAGACAGATCTGTCTGAGACAGCTGCCAAGAAAGCTCACCAATGTGTCGGCATCCAGGAAAACGCACTTTTCGTACTGCGTGAGATTCCAGCAGTGGATCTTGGTGAATGTGATGCCGAGTTCCGGACGCTGCAGGAGAGCCAGGTGAGCCGCATCCTGCGAGTCCAGCACGTCTACTGTGATCACCTCCGCGAACACTGCGCGAAGACGCTCTCTGAGAACACCCAACAATAACATTTACCAATCTTTTCATACTACCCTCCTGTTGTGAGCACTTGAATTGAAAACCTTGAATGTCGGTTGTTAACCACTTAAGATCAATTGACATTGATCTTGATCCCCACGACATCTGCCTATCAATATATTGCACTTCTAGAAATAATAATACCGCCATATTTCAGGTGTTACCGGTACGTTTCGCTGTCAATATTTGTATTCAAATCGACTGGTACCTATTTGTGTTGTCGTTCTTACGTCCACAATGAATACTTAAAAGGGACAAGTGCTTGTGTGTCGTACGTGGAACATTATTTGAGTAATCATTTCTGAATATTGACGAGTCTATAAATTATTCACTTAACTGAAAACTGTGAATTGTAAAGTGCGAAAGAAATATAATGGCACAGTGATAATAGCGTATGACTGTGCTTCGACAATCAGTCAATAAAGGCAATTTAAAAATAGGTGTTATCTTCGAACACGCTGAGTAAGATCCACCAGTGCTCGCTTGCTACCTACTTATTTATTGAATTTCAATTAATGTTCATTTACACTGCAATGGTCTGTGATTTATAACTAGCACAAATGAAGGCAATGCAGATATGTGGCTTCTTAACCTGATATCAGTCAATTCTCAATTTTATCAATCGTGAATTCGTGACCAAGATAATGTTAACGCTCGTTAGCATAATCAAAATAAGTCTAATTTTCCCACTGCTGGGACCCAAGCTTCCCTCCACTCTGTGAGGCGGTTGATAACGGTCGTTAACTGTATCTACAGTTCGATTTAGTTAGCTTCAGAACCCCAAATTAAATCCTGACTCCTCGTTTTAGTCATGCTTTAGAGTCAGTGCCAGCACTGCCAGCCAACCGCCCAACCTGAATTGTAATAAAATAAAGGGGGATAAATATAATGACCACCTAAAATTACTTTGTGACCATAACCTCTATTACCTAAAATTGTACTATGAAACCCAAATTTAGTAAATTGATCACCAAATTTAGTAAATTGATCACCAAATTTTAATAGCAAATTATTGCGCTATTTAATGTTGTAAAATAGGTTAGGTTAGGTTAGAACTGTGACCAACCGCGCGCGAGCCGAGCGAGCAAAGCGAGCGGTGCCGCGGCAGCGGCCGGCGAGCGCTACTTCCAAGTTGCTCCCAGAAATTTTATAATCTTTTTGGTCATTGGTTTAATTTTGGTGATCATTTACTACTTTTGGTGATCATTTACTACTTTTGGGTTAACAATGATTTATTTGGAGTCATTTTGCCTAAACAGGATAGCGAGATGTTAAAACTTTGGTTATAATTTTACAATAAGATGCGGGTTTAATTTTGGTGATCATTTACTATTTTTGTCTGTTATATGTTACTATATCTGGTGGTAAGTTAAACATAAGCCAAAATAAAGTAGGAGTAGTAAATACCAATATATTTACACACAATTTTTTTGTCTTGTCATTCAAAACTAAGAATAGGTTGAGGTGGTCTCTTCTCGTGGGTGTCACCGTAACGTGTTAAGAGAATATTTATGGTATGAGTAGCCAGAAATTTCCACGTGTGCATCGCAGCACATGTAAAGTCACACTTTGGCAGGCCGAAATCATCTCAAATAAGAGAAAAACTTACGAAACCTTGGACAAAGATTTCTTTATTAGTCTGGGGTACTTTCCAATCAAGAATTTCTGCAAGATACCTTAAAAAAATTGGCATAAAAAAGTTAGCATACCTCATGGGCTCAGTGACGGACGGTGTGATGAGTACCACGGCAGGGTACGTGGACCCGGCGCGACGCAGCGAATGTGCCAGCACCAGGGCGCCCAGGCCGTAAGAGTCGTTTGTGGCTAACGTCACCCATGCTCGATCTGCATACAATACAATATGGTAAGAAGAAACCAAACGGAAGATCAACATTGTTGTTTTGTCAACATAGCAGTGTGTCAGTACAATCTCTCGGGTGCTGATTTCATACATTTAAAAACTTGGGTTTGCTGGCTACTATTACTTTCGAATTTTGCTGCTAGATGTGGAACACACTTGTGGCACTTTGTTTGTCCATGATGGCTACTATTTGCACTTGCAAATGACGCGTACAGTAGTTCGGTATGTTGTTAGTTTTACTAAGCAAACTGAAATTGCAGTTTTACTTATTGTTTCTACGTAGCATAAACAGGCAGTCACTATGGAAAGTACAGGAAGGAACTTAAAATATCATTTTAAATTGATTTTCCTGGAGCATTTTCGGGTTTTGTCAATATATATCCTTATACCAAGCAAAACATTATCCATCTATATTATCAGGAAGTTTAGTTACCTCTATTGCCGCTATGATCTTGGATATTTTTAACTGACTATCCAAAAGGAGGGTTGGGTATGTTTGTATGGATTTTTTTTTGTGTATGTTCACCGATTACTCTGTCAATTGAGGACCGATTCCCAAATTTCTTTTTTGTTTGAAAGAGTATGATCCCGAATTGTCATTGAAAATTATGTGCCATTTAAATTTGGTGAAGAACTGATGAAGAACTTCGGCGATATGGAACAGAACTCTTGAATAAATGACGTCAAATCTCTCCGAATTGCTGCAATCGCATGTTTGTTTATTGATTACATTTCATAACAAAACGCCAGTACGCTCTAAAGGGATAAGCAGATTTGTACTGTTCACCCCGGTACACTCTCATTTCATCGGTTATGCTGAAGTTTCATGTTATACGGGTATTTTGGCATAACTTTGGCCATTATAGGTACCTTACTGCCCATTAAGTAGTACCACAACTGCAAAGTGAAAAATCACCTTCAATTTCGGCAGTCGGTGTCAAAAAAAGGAAGAAACAGGAACACCTACTGCCGAAATTGAAGTTATTTTTCACTTTGCTGTGATTGTATATATTACATCTGTAGGTACTCACTCAGTTAAATCGACGTACAACAGATACAAGATTCTATATCGAATTCGTTTATTTTTTTATTGTTGAGTAGACGTTGTATCTTCAAAATGGCTGGACTTATAGGTAGTGCCACAGGACAACCAAATTTTCAGTCAAGCTTATGGCAGTCAGTTCTACAAGAAATGGCAAAATTCCAAGATTTCAATAAACAGGCAATCATATTTAGTAGTACCTTATTCTCATCACCATTATGCAATATCACAACATCTTTTAAGCCAATGTTTGAATATTTTGCATATCGCTTTTTGGGGTGTTCAAAGACACCAACCCTATAAGATTTCCCGACCAAGGATCCATAGGACCAAACACAGAGATGGTCAAAAACTTCATATAATCGCGCACGTCAATTCACAAACTTCAACTGTAACTGTAAGCAACTCCTAAAGGAAGAAGAAGAGGATCCAAATGATAATATCGCTTGTACAGAACTTCTTACAGCGGCCAAATTGGCCTATTCTGTACGCTCCATCTAATCCTGATAACTAGGAGTTGCCTCATAGGTACGATGTTTCCGTCAGATTCTCTATTTGTAACCAAGACGAGAATATTAGACAGCTGAAGATGCTGAAGTAATCCCTCATCTCTGGACTTCAATACTCTAGGCAAAATTAAATCAGAATTCTCAGTTGGCTTCATAATGGCACCTACCATTATAAAACTATCGTCACTATTATATAAACTTACTTCTTTCTTAAACATATTTGAGAGACTCAAGTAAATAACAAAAACTGTCACTGACTCAATTGAACGGGTTATTTATAAATCCGCATTATAATTTATGTCTCATTTACAAACGCACGAATCTAATCACAGTTCTGGTAGTCGCCTTTGGTGCCAAAGACGTAAATATCTAAAATAACTGGAGAAACGTTGTTTTGGAGGATTACGTAGATCTGTATTTTAGCTATCTGTCTGTTCATGTCGGGGCGTAGCCGTCGTCATCGTAAAATGCTATGAGGAAGTGCGCAGTTTCTTCCTCTCGAGAAAGACGCAGAGTATCTACGTAGTGTTATGTAGTAGATACATATATAATATTGGCACGTGCTACGAAACTTGGCGCCGCAGATGCGTATGCTCACTATTATTTTTTCACCTGTCAATATTACCACGTGTTCATGCTGTTGTCTCGACATACAGTCTAATTGGAAAACATTTATTGTCTAGTCATTTATTATCTTTGTGTAATATTGGCATGCCATGCGATGTATTAGACTGCTTTATTTTCGCAACAAGGTAAGACATTTAGAACATCAATAGAGCCAAACCATCATCGTTATTTACTTACTGTATTATATCTGATTATAATATGGACAAACGTCTCAGATTCCACAAAAATATTCACGGGAATAGCTCCCGGCATTCAGTCTGCGTGGGCCATTACATATACCACCATGTAATAGACAAGTGCCGCACGTTCAGTTCCGAAATAGCGCGACACAAATAAAATTCAAAATAAAACTAGTGTGTAGCGTTAGATATTTGGTGTCGAGCCCGTTCCCGCCTATGTATTCCACAATTAAACTTGTAAGTCTTCTCTATCAGCGCGAGCTGCCTCTATGTAGTGACGTTCCAGACAGTAGGACATTCCCCACGTGGGCACTGTGCACAAAACGACTACGTATGATTATCCAATTGTCTGCAAATATCTATGAAGAGGCAGATTCAAAGCGAAGTCTTTTATTAATTTGTCGCTTATGATCTCAACCATTCCAGAGCCAGACATTCAATCTTCGAAACATCCTTCAAGTCATAAAACTATCAAAACCTTGCATTAATTTTATCTCAGGAAATTTCTTTAAAGTTCGAGGCCAAATTTTCGTGGCCAGAAATCTGCTCGTTACATGTTTTTGCAGCATTATTGGTTTATGAACATCGTAAAGCCACGATTTATTTTCTGAAATATCAGTTCGATAGCTGGCAGGATGATTTAACAGGGAACCTAAAATAGAGTCTATTTAATGCATGGAAATGTTTTCCTGGCAAAAGGCACCCCAACAAGGCACTCGAGAGTTGAGATGCAGGATCAGGCGCGCTCGGGAGCAATGTCCGTGCGGTTTCTATTTAGGTGCGGCCGGTCCGGCGGGATGGAACCACGCGGGCAGTCGACCGTTTAACGGAATAAAGGAATGCAATGATGACGTGTTCATCTTTTTATATTGTCACACATGCCTATTCAAAAGTAGGAAATTATCACCGTTTGAAAAAGTGGCCTTCGTGATCCACACTTTCTAAGTTCGCATCTATGATGCACACGCTATGCGCCGTAGGCGAAATGCATTTCACTCAGCCAATATTCAATTTTCAGTGTTGTAAAGTGAAAACCGAAGACTAAGACTTGTCGTTAGAGAAAGTGGGACTGGTTTGAGAGTGATCCGGGTTTAGTACGAACGAAACCCATAAATCTTTCTAGGTATTATGCTATAAAACTGAACGAATCCATATTCTGCAATTTCAAATTCCTTTTGAACATGCAATAATTCAAATTATATTCATTGCTGCAGACAACTGCAGACCCGTTTGTTAATATTAACTAGGGACTTTCTTATGATGAGGTTGTTTTTGTCTCGAAAGTTGAATGCAATTAATTCAAATGAGAACGATATAGCAGAATTGTATCCATCCATATTGCCGGCGCCAGATTAGCCGCAATCAGGTCGGATGAACCTTTGTGGTTAGTACCTATTGAATATCGGATATCGTGCTAAGAGTACATACAGTAGGTAGTACAAGGCTCTGGCGCCAGTCCTGCAATATTGTAATCGTATAGTCATTTAATAGATGGCTATAGATCTATATTTTTTGGTTTCTGGCAATTACCCCATAAACCTGCTACGTGTAGACAGTCAAGGTAAGTAAGTTCCAGGTATACCTGGAACACTGGCTTGTGTACTCGTACTATTATTTATGCTGTGCTTGTGTCTCATGGTGTATCATGAGACATATTGCCTTCCCGATTAGGGTCAAAAGTCAATAAGTTACCCACTTGTTTTTAAATTTAACAGAATTTTGACAGCACAATTTCCAAAACAGGTCATTACGAGAAATGATGTATACATAAAGATTAAAGTGATTGTACACAATAATGCAGTGCAGTTTCCATAACAGTTCATATCACGTAGTTGATAGGCCGGTGTTTATGAATGTTGGTATTTGTAGTAGATAAAGATACTCTGTTTACGATCTCTCACTACTGATACGAAAGAAATTAAACGCAGGGTAGAACAATTCATAATCTTTGGCTGCTAACGTAGAATGACGTAGATGTTTGTGGGGTCAATAAAGATATCGGACACACATACTAGACTAGAATAATTCAAGGTCATGCAGCTTCCTCACATACTTTACACAAAAAATATAATAAATACGGACAATTCTTACGTTATAATTATCGATAACAAGTTTAAGATAGACGACGTGGACCACATTATAGTCAATTTTATTGGGCAATTGTATAACTGCATGAGAAAATAATATGTAAGGATTAGTACAGCATCATTCTATGATATTCCACAAATGATTTAACTAAATAAACTAGCTGTTGTAATCCATAATAAATACTTTCTAGGAAAACTTGAGAATAAAAGCAGGTAGGCCACAACAAAATGATTATTACAACATTTTCCTTGAAGAGGTCTTATTTCACAAAATGTATTAATAAAATGAACTAGTTAGTCCTAAAGCAATAAATAATTCGAGTATTTTTAACATTATTCATCCAAACACTCATTAAGTTACATAAAGTATTTTTAACTACCCTTATTAAAATTTTAAAACCGTTTCAATTACGTAGTAAAATACTACAAATTCTACTCAATTACCAGTTGTGATAATATAGGTAAATGATGCATGAAATTGAGGAGTTATAAAAAAGGCCGGTTAGGTATAGTAGGTACTATTAAAGCTTACTTGACATTTTGTGGCCGGGTGTAGTCTCGTGTGTGACAGTTCCAGTCACCTCTGATATCACGAACTACACGCGCTCTTCGCGCAGCACTAGCTAATGCACGCAGCGTGCGCGATCGGCGACCGCAACCCCCTCGCCGCGGTGATACCCACACTATCTCACAAACGTCACCGTGTTCAACACACACACAAAGGAGACAGCGATGCATGCGTAAAAATAAAAAGAACAAGCAATGAAATATCAGCCATTTTTAATGGCATAAAAAGCATTAGCACTAATTAGAAATTAGATTTAAAAATACTCACCGCTTTTTTTTTCATCCACTTTTGAACTGGCAACTCCAAGTCAAGCCGCCGCAAGCCGCACTCAACAGCTGCTCGAGGCGATCGATAGATGTCAGTGGGTGTCGCTTTATTTTCGTTGCCGTATATAGCATAACGGTATCCGTAGTAAAATCATTTCACTGTAGGGATGTTAGTAGTTTTTAGAAACATCGATGTTATTAGTATTTTAACCTTTTATCAGTACAACACAAGTTTATACTATAACTTAATTTTAGATGCAACATTTGTCCTATACTCAAAAGTATATTGGTGCTTATTTTAGCCTAAAGACAAGCCAAATTGTCAGCATCTGGACGATGCCTTTGACAAAATAATCGGCAAATTCTTGTTTTACCACCTGTTTCATAAATACGGTTATATTTTTAAAACATTTGGATGACTCTGGGATTTGTTTTTTACATCGTCGTTATTAAATCGAATACTCACATCGCTAGTGTCGAATTTAACTTTCATCGATATTTTCTAAACACTTATTACATCCCTACATCGCTATCCTATAGTCTCTTTCATACTCGGGGACGTTCCGCGGTCTTCTTTGATATTATTGTACGCGACGTCGGGTCGATGAACGAATTCGGCAAAAAATGACGGTCAATTATGCAATACGATATAATTCGGAGAGTCCGTAATCACGGCTTTGTGTTGGAAAACAAAGAAAGAACGTTTTAAACGAAGAATGTCGTAAACGGCAGGTTAGCGTGTTGTGTTTGTTTTCGGTGTTTCGGTGGAAACGATGGCCAACTCCCCAACTAGTATAGAAACACAAATAGACAGTTTTTTGGAGCAATTTAAGAGAAGTGCATCGAAGGCGATGGAGGAGAGGATGGAGTGGCCCGATGGTCCGTCGCCAGGTGTCGTCAAGTCTCGCAGTAGCTGCTTCGCCCTAGACGCAGCAGCTGGTGAGTAATAGACCTAGAATTAAATATGTATAATGAGTCAGTGACGTCATATTTATCAGCCCATGCTAAATACACAGCCTAAATCACTAAACATGCACCTACGCACACAAAAAGGAACTAGGAAGCAGCCGATAATCATAAAGTAAAATAACTAAAATTTATACCAACCTACCTACATAATCATACGTACAACAAAATAAAGCGGCAGGTAGGTACCTTAATAATTAATCACAATAACAAACACACTAACGTCGGCACATAATTGGGAAGAAAGTGTGGACTTGCTTGACCATTTCTAATTAAATTACATGGTTCTTTCAGTCAAGGTATTCTTAACCATCGTAATTCGTATCACACCTAAGATTTACTTAATTAATTCACAATATGAACTGTTTGTTTGAAATTTAATGCAGCAAACAAATTAAAAAGCAAAATGCTAAAAAAGGCGGTTTGTTTTCTCTGACTGATGATCTGAATGACAGTTTAAGTACTTTTTTTAGGGTGTGTGACCTTGTTTTGCGCGGAACGTATTTTAATCTCGTTTTATTTTTAATAAGGTTTTTTTTTACTATGAACTTGTTTCTAGTTATTTATAAAGTACGCAATTACTCAAGCTTCTTGCAAAATAACAAACTCATCAATCGTCACATAACCTATTATTTATTACGTACACGCGATCTTTGCTGCAAAAATAATTTGATTACGAGAAGAAGAAGTACACAAATGTATTTACAGTTTCATCTTATTTATATACATTGGTGCTATAGGATACTAGAATTTAATTCAATGAGACAAAGCATAGTGGTATATAGGTAATCAATTTGAGCGACATCGTAGGAAATAGAAGCGCGGATGTAGAAAGGAAATGACTTTATTAGAACAACCGGTGCCTGTGTGTCGAGTTCTGATGTATATACCTATGAATATTCACATTACGTTTACATACGTCAACATTAAAAAAATCGTCTTTCTTTACTTTACTTATCTATATACATCTTTACATACATTAAATTAAATGCCAGGGTTGTGTGGCGGTTGGTTTTGTTCCACGTCGTTGCGGACCCTCATGTACGTCGAACCCTGCTTTAATTGTGC
Organism: Orthosia incerta; assembly: GCA_948252205.1. Lineage (NCBI taxonomy): Eukaryota > Metazoa > Arthropoda > Insecta > Lepidoptera > Noctuidae > Orthosia > Orthosia incerta. The sequence goes on along the minus strand of OX411744.1, from coordinate 8,677,399 downwards.
GTAGATTTGTTTAAACTAAGTATTTATTTTGATGCAAAATTTTATTTAAAAAAATATTTAATAGTGCGTATGCAAAGCATTATGTTGTAAACAAAAATTTAAGTAAAGTTTTTAAAATATTGTATGCATAAAGGTTGAATCCGCCCAATATACGGCTGCAACCTGCAAGTAACTTTACACACTCATGCATGACACTCAGTAATACATAAAAGTGCATAAAAGTTGGTAAGAAGGTTATTAATTGACAATTTTATGGGGATAAAGATCATGAGGACGATGAGGCATATGAGTGAATTAATATCTACTTAAATGCCTTTCTAATGATGTCACTCGCGGCTAATTCAAGTATTTTCGCTGTCAAGTGTTACGAGACTTGACGTCTTCGTATTTTATGAATCTTGCGCCGATCATGACTTATTCACTACTTGCCCTCAACGAAATTTTAATTAAGGTAGGTAAATTTCTCATTTCGTACAACTTGTACATTTACCTGAATTTAATAAATTTAGTCAACTTGTTTACTTTTTAATAATACTGTGTGTATTGCTCGGAAATTATTTATTTAGATACAATAGTGACAATCTTTGTTTGTTTAAAGTTATTAATTATTATTCTCTGTGTTTATTAAGCAATTATATTGCAACCAAATCGCTAAATAAAACATTTTTAGTTTAAATTTTGCCGCGCTAGTTGACGACAAGAGCGTCGATACGGAAACGCGTCCTCAGCGCCGTCTGGTGGTGGCGCACTGTACAAATTACGTGTTCTACGGCGTCCTCCGATTTTATTCACGGAAAGTGTATCGCCATATTGCTTCCGTGAACTCGGCGAAATATTTGTGCATTTCTCTTTAATTATGACTGTAATATCAATATGAAGTGAATTAAAACAAACCACAGTCTGGTGGAAACTGTGGGGATACGTTTTTATGCATCTCAGTCTTTGAAATAACGTGAAATAGGTAAGTTTTATTCTTCCTTTGCTATGACTATATGGCCCAATATTCCACGGGAGTTCGATCCGCTATGCGATAATGAAACTTAAAAAATGCGATTAAGGTTAATAATTGCGCGGTTTTTGTTATGTTTATTTACATGAATTTGAAAAGTTATCGCGGTTTTTCTCGTATTGTGTCTTGGGGTTGTCGATTCTCCTAGCGGTCGGGGCGGGTTTGTCGTGTGCCTTTGTACAAACACGTATGTACGTACATGTGATTTGATGTGAACGATCGGTTGTAGCGTCGAGCAGGCGGCATGTCGTTCGAAAAAATGGAAGTGGTGAATCCTGCTGAGAAAGAGGCGAGCGAGGTGCTGCATTCGCTGCTTTCTGTGGAGCGGCGAAGCGTGGACAGCAAGGAGGCCATAATCGTGTCCATACCAGCCGACCAGAACGGCGGCGGCGACTACGGCGAGAGTGCTCAGTGGCACACTCCCGTCATGGGCCAGCACTCGGTCTTTGAAATGGGAGCACAAAACATGCAACAGCATAACTACAATGGTCACCAAGAGCAGGTACTAATATAACCACACATTTTGCTTTACATACCACACTTTATACCAGACATTGTGATGGAAAGGATCTTCATCCAGTGAAGAAACAATTGTTTATTCACAATTTCTTTATTTACAGGTTTTATGGCAAGGACACACAATACAAGTGGAAAATGGTGCAGCCAATTTGCAGAACATACCTGGTACCTACAGTATTGAGTTTGAGCAGCATGTCGAAGGAGAACCTGGGGACATGGAAGTTGATACTAAACCCAAAGTTGAAAAGAAGACTGGCAATAAGAAAAAGAAAAAAGCTGAATCTGATAGCGATGAAGAAGTTCTCGACAATAAGCTGGAAGATAATCCTACACAGGTGAGAAAGCTTTTGTTTTGTAATAAGCCTAAGAATTGTTTACTTTTTGAGGTTATCTACTGGTAAGTTCAACTTTACAGAGCATGTTATTTTAATCTTACCTTCCACGTTATTTTATATTCTGATGCAAGGAAACTCAAATTTAACTGATGCCTCTCAGAATCATCCCTTGTTGGATATCTTCTGTATGAGATTTTATTCACCACACTCAACTCTGTATCAGTGAAGATTGTATCCATATCAGCATCTTTGTGTGATTTCTAATCATCCCCAGTGTGTTAATACCTTTATGTTAATCTTACTCTGCTTGTTATCAGTAACATCATTGTATGTCTTATTACCAGAGGTTTCTGTTTTTCTTGAATCTGACATGAATACACACTGTTTTGAGTTTATATTAAAATTACAATAATGCTGTTTCAGGTCAAAGAAAGACTGAGGAGAGGTTGCGATTGTAAAGACAACTGTTACCGTGGACTTAATCCAGAAGCAGTTTATCGGCATAGACTCAATATTGCTGAATTGACTAAAAGTGAGCATGATATGTACCTGATGGGCATCACTATGGCTAGCTTGGCCAATCCAGCCGAGACTTCACGGCATAAAGTTAGGAGGAGACTGCGAGCATGCTATGTTTATCAGGGGAGGAAAGTTTGCTTAGAGGCTTTTTTGTATCTTGAGAATGTTACTCACTATCAGCTGAAGAGGATCAGGCAACACGTAATGACGCACGGCGTCGCACCTCGGATACACGGTAACGTCGGTAAGAAGCCATATAACACATTCACTCTAGACATTTACAAACATGCAACCAATTTCTTGAAGGAATATTTAAAACAACATGCAAGTTCTCCTAAAGATGTGCAACCATCTGGGGAAGGTAAGAAAGCCAGTAAGACTGTCATTATTCAAGGAGACTCAAGGAAACATTTATTCGAGGCTTACAAGGAGTATGGAGAGATTTTAGAGCCAGGTGTAAAACTTATGGGTTATTCAACTTTCCGTGCATTCATGAAAGATCAGTTTCCTCATGTTAAATTTGCAACAAAGAAACAAGATATTCCTAAAGACATGGTGCCGTTCCGCAGTGGAAAATGTATGTCATATGATAAAAACAAGGATCCCATTAGACTACAGCAGGAGAAAGATAAAGCCGACGCTAAAAAGGCAGCTATAGAGGCTAAGAAGAAAGAGGAACATGAGAGAGAACAGCAGGCGCAACAACAAGCACAGCAGCAGCAGCAACAACAGCAAGTACAGCAGCAGCAGCAACAACAACAACAACAACAGCAGCAGCAGCAACAACAACAACAACAGCAGCAGCAACAAGTGCAACAAGTACAAGTGCAGCAACACCAGCAGATGCAGAACCAGGCCCATGTTGTAATACACCAGCAGCAGCCTCAACAACAGCAGCAAATGCAACAGCAAATGTTGGTGCCTCAAGTGAGCCAGCACCAACAAGTGCTCACACAGCAAGGTGTACAACAAGTGGCACAGCAGCATTGTGTGCAGCCGCTGGGAGTCTCTGAGGAAAATGGGCAGCCTGTAGAAATGGCACAGCAAGTCATACCTTTGGCTGTTGTCCAACAACCACAACAAGCCTACATTGTGACTCCTGTTTCACACTTCCAAACCCGCGTTCAGGGAACTTGGTACAGGCATTGACGGCATTTTACAGCTACCACATAAGTTTCAAGTAAAGCGAAACATAATGTAGCAGATGCAAACATTTGTACGTAACCTTCGATCTCGCGACGACTGAACTGTTGTAAATTCAAACGGTTCCTGAAATAATCTGGTTAATTTGAAACGCCACACGTAACTTTGGCAATAAGTTAGCAAGGATAGTTAGGTAACACCTTTTCAGTATTGGTTGAAAAACTAATTTAATAAAACTATCTGTAAGTATAAAAGTTAATCATATTTACACCATTTATATTAGCAATTAGCTGTAGTTATTTTAGAAATATATAATGTGGTTTTCAACACAGATAACTAAATTTATTTTTATTATGAGTATAGATAGACATTGTGGGCTGCGAGTGAGAAGACCTATGTTAATGGGGTGCATACATCCAAATTAATTGTTGTATGGTAATTATTAGACGGTTTTGAATTGAAACAGTCAACCTGTTCACACACTCAAATCTGCAATAGTTAAGTTGGACGTATGCAGACAGTGAAAGACAGTAACAAGCAAAGATGTTTATCCATCCAGTGTTTGCCATTGATAACTACTCGATTCTGAACATTGCTTGTTGCCCTCATAGCGTGAGTCATAAAGAGGTGGGTAATGACAGCTAGAAGTTTAGAAGGAGAATGTTTTACAATAGCGATCAATTAATTTATCACAATATTATGATCGGCAAGTTATTTTCATGTATCAAGAAAGCAGTGCCTTCATTATATGACATGGATTTTGACATAACTTGTGCGGTATAATATGGAATTATAATTTCGGAATTAAATGTTTAGAATAAAGTAATAATAAGTAATGTATTACAGTGTTTTAAAACTTTTTCGATAAAGTAACCTTATAACCAAAATAATTATTTTAGTAACATGGAATTTTTGGAAAGAATAAAATATTTCACATACTATTAGACAGTACCGTAGTAAAGTCATTGATTAATACTTTGATTTTATAATTACGTAATTTTCTCCGATGGAACTTCTATACATATCAGAGTCTAAAGCATTCGTGCACAATCACTTTATCTGTGTTCCCATGAAAAGAATTTGATGTTATAAGAGCAAGTAAAATTGATGGTTTCTCGCATTTAAGATGTTACTTAGACTGAGGCGGTCTGTGGACTGCATACCATTTTGTTCTGTATCATAACATCATTTAAGTAAACTCTAATCATGCTTCCATTGCAGTGTATTACAATATTTAGTGCATACCAGCAATATTACTCATAGCAATAGTTCATACTTAAAGAAATAACCAACATTGTGTATATTGTGATTTCGATTTAGTGTCTATTTACTTATCACATTTTAGGTGTTTAGCATATCACAACAAAATAACGCTTATTATAAAGACAATTTGAATCAAAGATATGCATTTGTTCAGCAACATCAGCAAGCTTAATTAGTTTTCTAAAACTATTTATTTGTCGATCAAGAAGGCTGACTTTCAGAGTGCTGAGTTACAGACCTCGGCTATGAGTTCATACATTAGTAAGGATTATTTTTAAGTGCAGACAAAGTTAGGTAGTTATATTGTGCCACTAGAAGTTCTGGTGTATCTAGTTTTAATATCATGGTGACCAAACATTGCAATAAAATCGTTTTGAAGAACCATGTGATTTTCATTCAGAAAACACTTGCCGATTTGATATTAAACGACGTATGTAGTCTAATGCAGCCGATATTGCGCAATTTGCTGGTCAGTGTGAAGTTTTGGCAACACCAAGCAATTAAAATTCCAAGGTTATAAAGAAATTGCCGCAAAAACGCATCTAGATAATTTTTAATTTAAATAATGTTTTATTTTTAATTTAATTGTGCACAAATGTCTCTTAAACACTACAAAATACTCTGTAAAAATTTATCCATCAGTTCCCTATTGTTGACTATGGCTTTTAATATTCATATGTGGGGGCGATTTAGCTGAGTGCCGTCTCAGTTGCTTGTATATTTTGTGTTTAAGAGAGATTTGCTGTTGTGCTTGTGCAGCACAGTGCAAATGTCACAAGACAGCTCAAGGTTTTAATCGCCATTATAGGCTACCATATTGTACAGAATTGGTATATTTATTATAGTACGAGGTCCCATTGCAAAAATGTGCAGTCATTTTGTTTTTGATTAAACTTATTTTTTATGAAAGATACTTGATTGAAGAATATATTACAGCATGGTTACAGTAGTCACAGCGGATCTTGGTGTCTCTGAAGTTGGCTGCAAGACCCTGCGCAGTTGCTATTTTTGGTCAATGTTGAAGTAGAAGATAGCATTGTATAACTGCCTCTTTCACTCCTCCTCCTTCCTCTTTTACTGTATGCAGTATACTGTTTCTTGCGCAATGGTTCGCAGAGCCTATCTATAATAATAATAAAAAAAAAGATCTGCTGTGACTACTGTACATGGCAATATCTAGCCGTAATTAGATTTTCTTTTATTTTTTAAACTTTGCCCTACACTAGGAATTTCTCCTTTATCATGGAAACGTTACGTATGCATCATGAGCCAGCTTTCAATTAGCCGAAATTTATGGGTTGCCATGTGTAAACAGGTAAACTGGCAACCTATAGATTGCGGCTACCTGAGAGCTGGCAACCCTTTTTTTACCTATTTTCTTCATTCAAACGTTTAAACTATTTTTTTTCGTTTTATTCTGACGTTGGATTCACTTGAAATACGTATAAATGCGGTGTTGACCATCAAACTTAAATGACAATTTATTTAATTGGTAATTGCGACAAAATGTTGCCAGACAGCCCTACAGCAATCTATTCTACTATCAAGTATCATTAATGAAAATTATGTTTTATCAAAATGCAGGTATAGACTATAGTTCTCGTCAAACTTCTTGGCCACCTTGAAGTTTGCTGCAATGGCTGCGCATCTCATACAAAAACAGCACCGGTCCGTGCCTTGCGCTTCGGAAAGCCCACTTCAGGGTGGCCCAGAAGTTTGGTGAGAACTATAAATTACCTGCAGATTTTTGCAGTGGGATATTAGGCTATTAATCCCAACGATGTTCTACTTTTTACTGCATTATTAATAAAATTTCTTTTACTGATTGGATTCCTTGAAAACTGAACAAAAACTATATAAATTGATGTCCTCGCTTTTGACAAGACTAGTAGTTTTCGAGCTGGAGATGAAACTGAAAATCTCATTTTATTTTAAATAAATAAGATAGATTTAGAGTAAATTATGTATAACTGATAGAAGTGTGTAACCATAATCAACTTATAACTATAGACAGTACAGAAATGTGCCTAGAAATTATGCTTACCCATGTATTTTTATAGTGCAATAACGTGTAAGATTCGGAGCAGATTTTACTAATTAGATCGTCTCTAGAATCACAATATTCTTATATCTGTAACGGTAGCCCAAAGTAAAGCCGAATACAGCAAATCATCCTCTTTCAACCACCATCTTCAAATTGTTCAAGCTCACGAAACAGGTATTTGCTTCGAATCGTAGTGATTTGCCCTTAGCAACATATTCGGCATCTATGTTTCAAAATGATTACCGTAGGAAGACATGATGTGATAGAAATTAAACTTTTTTACGCTACAATATGTGTTTCAATTTACCCGTTTGAAGCAGGGTTTAGGGACGTTAGGTGTGATCGGGGTCGAGGCTCCCACGCCTTCCTCCAATAGACCGGTGCTGAGTTACAACCGGAGATTGTCCGCCGGGGGTGTACGTTCATCGCACTCGTTCTGCCTCGGCTCATTGGTCTCCTGCAGCCGGCCACTTCACTCGACAATTTAATAAATCCTCCGCGTCGTTCATTTGTAAACAAAAGTCATTGTTTCGGCCCCAATCGGACAGTTTGACGATGGCGACTTGCCTTAGCGGGCGCGCGCGGTGTCATCTCGCTACTTGGTGACCTCTGAGAAACTCGATAAAACATGAAGTTTTGGAAGTGTAGTACCAAAAGCGAGCGACGAGCAGCTGCTATCGGTGAGTGCAAACACTTTCTTTTGTTTTGCTTAACGGCTTTCGTAAGCGCTAAGAATTTACATTCGTAGTTTAACATTGACGCACATAAAAGCACAAAATGCATCTAATATTATGATTAGACAAATATGTGTCTCTACCTAATTGAAGATATTAAATTAACCCAGATTCGGACCGGTTTGCTGAGGCAATATCTGTAATTTGTCTTGATTACGGACTGCGGAGAAGATACAGTTCTACGCATTGTAAACGAGAAGTCACTGAACCATCAATTGACTGTCTTAATTAATGAAAACTACCCATAGCGAATAACGTCTAATTCCATATCTAAAACAAAAACCTGCCCAAATGTTTTCATATTGCTTCTTCTTAGTGCTAATATAGATAGGTACCTATGTGTTCTTGGAACTACATATTATTAAAATGTCGATAAGACCTGATGATAATCGAATGCTGACCTTCTCACCAAACTAATAGATGAGCGACTAAGCGCAGTCTGACAAAAATAGAGATGATTTCATTATCTTTAACACTCTTCTATGGTTCCTATTGTTATAAACCTTAATAAAATAAATAAATTAAATTTTGACAGTGGCGTAGATCTTCGACACCCTGAAGTCATAGAAATTGACTATCGCTGAAGAACAAAACTTAAATCATCCAAGAGCAGATGGCCTAGATGCCTAGGTCTACTATAGACGTAGGTATTTGCCTAGCAATTCATTTAAAATCAAAATTCAAACTGACCTGACAAGTTACAAACAATGGCGCTACTTGAGCCTCAGACCAACAAAAAAAGATCTTTTTTTGTTGGTCTGAGACTTGAGCATAATTTTCCAGTTTGTCCAGACAAGACAAATTGCAATAGCACCACGGGGCACCACCACACTAATGACAATCAAATTTCATTAAACTGGGTGGGTACCTATGTAGGTCGGAACTCTGCTAGACAGGTGTAAAAGAATACATGGTAGCGGCTGCACTGAACTCATCCTCATGTTCAACAAAGCGATTGAATCAATCAGGTAACAAGCATGTTTGTCCATTGTTTCAATCTCGTAACTCGTCGCGGTCTTTTCTGTTACCTATATGTTTCCTTCCTTACGGCAGCAGGCAAATCTTGAACAAGATGAGGATCAAGATTAGGAGGTTCCACGGAGCACGAAACCAGTGGAGAGAGCGTGCCGGGATTACCGCGGGCGCCAAGCGTATGCAGTATCAATCACATGCGGCGAAATTTTAGTCAGTCGCAACATTCGTAGGTAGGACGTACGAACGTCACGCGCTTCCGTCTTTAAAACAAATAAACTGAAAAGTAATGCCTAGTTGTGCAATTAAATGGTGTAGAAAGTGTTCTAATACTTCAAGTTACACAAAAGATGCGATAACATTTCACAGGTAAGTGTTTTTCTACTCCATTTAATCAATTTCATTAAGTAAAATCAAATATTTTTATTTCTAAATGGTTCCGCTGCTGTCTCTTTCTGGTACACTGATTCGCGCGTTAGTCGTTGTCTCTTTTTTTCTCGATAGTGCTGCATCGCATCACCACGACGATTATATCGATATGTTAGGCTCCAAGACGGAAAAAACTCGTCGAGCGAAAAAAATACTCAGAATGCATTGTTTATTATTAAGTATTACACAATACTTTGCTGCCGAAATTAATAAGAACTGCAGCTGTGTACGTTCTTTTGTTTTTTATTGTCATGCCCGTATTTACCATATCATAAATCTAACCTTTAATCGAGCAATTTATGTATATATGTATCTTTATATATATAATTCTACTGTACGTGTTATGTCACTGCACTCCTCCTAAACGACTGGAACGATTTGAATGAAGTTTTTTGTATGCGTTTGGGTGGCGCCCCGGATGTTTTAGATTCACAATAGGGTAGGGTAGGTAGGGTATTTGGTGTTTTTATGACAAAACAAAGTTTGTCGGGTCATTACGAAAAATAATACAAGTCCAAAAGATTACATAAGAAAAACATATTCAAAGCTAATTCATTTTAAAAACCAGTAAATTCATAATTATTTTGTAATTATACCTTTAATTTATTAAACAGCTGTTTTATTTCAAAATCGAACCCGTAATCTCTGTATCCTAAAGAAATCCTTACACTATTAATAAGTTAAACAACTATCGATATCGATATTTTTTTAATTTCTTGTTTGGAATCCCTAAAGAATCAGCTGTCATTTGGTTGTCAATCTGTCGCCCAATCACAGCGGAGGAAGCTTACCTCGGCCCCCGCCGTTATTTGGTGACTTTGGTTTAGAACAAAAACGTGCCGATGCTCTCTCCACTGGTTTCGTGCTCCGTGGGAGGTTCCCATTTATTAAAGACGACGTTCCTACCCGATTATGAATCCTAAATAAAACGTCTCACTATTATCGGTATGATATTATCCAATTAATTCACACATAACGGCGCCATACCAGATATTACCTTTTTAGTAGAAGAACACCCACCAGTTAAGGAAACTTGTTTATTAGAAGTCAGCATGAAGTCCACAGACGGCCAGGGCGTGACCGCCAATCTTTATTACGTAGTTACCTACTTTGTGTATAGACGGACCTTTCTTTTTGTGCTGTTTCAGTTAAGCTCGTTTATTTCGCCAAGGGCGGACAGATGTGTAGGGGAATTAGGCGTTTATTACAACGGGCCAGTTATGCCCAGCTTTGTAACAAAGATGACCGAGTAGGCTAACCTAATGGTGGAGTGGGCCATTTAAAGTAGGTTCTATAGGCCCGCTGTTCATTTCTGGAATCAAGGTACAATCAAATTGAGCCGCGCCCATAGCACCAACTGGTTCACTGTCTATTTTACATTAGTTAGCTAGTACTTAGGTAAAAATAACAATATTTAGGTACCTACTTACCTATATACTTACCTATTAAAACCCAACATTTCATTTCGGATGGCGAAGATGGACATCATCCCAAAAGTTTTCGATTGTCAAGTTTCACACATCAAATAGTCGTCAACTTCGGGCCTTTAAAAAGCAGCAGACAATACAGTTCGTTATAAAGGAATTTGAGACACGTGTCAATCAGTTTTATAAAATCGATGCACGTACGTTTGGGCATATCGATGCTAGTGACGTTTACGATATGTCTATATAGAGGTGGCTCACGCTGGCGGGAACTGTGTGCCCACTACATAGATTGGCAACGCGGTGCTGGCTCCAGGCTGATTGCTATGCGAGCCGCAATCCGCCAACCATCGGCCTTTGTTTGCGTTTCACATTGTCCCATCCTTCCTTTTCGTTCCAACTTTTACTGAATACGAGGCATTGTTTGATTTTCATAAAAATTTCATTGCATTTTATGGCGGACGGCAGCAATATTTCGATAATCAAGTTAATTGATCCGTTATACCTAGGCACGTGTAGGTAGTTTCTTCACCGGTCCAATTAATATCCAACGGTACCTTTTCGGATAATAAACTGAAGTGCTAATGAGATTTCTCCTTTACCATGCCATACCATTTATTTTTAGCTCGAAAGCGAGAGAAGTATCTTCTTCTGAAGAGATTCGGGTTGAATGCGTGCGGAAACACAGGCAATAAGTTCCACTCTTTAGCTGTGCGCATTATGAAGGATTTGGTGCGAATTGGTGGCACCTAGATAGATTGGTAACTTCCAGTGCGTCTTGATGTCCGATGATAGAAGGGTGCCTGTGGGATGGCGTCGTGAAGTTCTTGAGCACACTCACCGAAGTACAGTCTGTAGAAGACCGAAAAGCAGCGCTTAATTTTTTCCAGCGATAGAACGTTATCTTTCAGCCACTAACTGCCGCACACAGAGACTTTTAACTGTTACTTAAGGCGATCCTTAAGTAACCGTTAACTTCTCTGAGTGTGGCAGTCAGTAGTATCGATTTTCACCGAGTCGTGCCTTAGCCAGTGAGCCCCTATTAGGTAGGTATTGTTTACAACGTTAACAACAGCCAACAACAAGTAGGGAAGACTATACCTACGAAAGATCGTAAACCAACATGGACGAGTGGAGCGAACTACGGAATGAGGGCAAGAACTAAAGTAAACACGTTTATTTGCCTCTATCCCGTTTATCTGTAAACAGACTTTTCTGTAGGAACTGAATTTAGAAAACAAAGTTCATTCTTTTGAAGTAAAAAACTGAACGCAACTCTGCTTCTCCTAGTTAGGCTTATCAAAAGCTGAATGTAGACCTTCCCCAGATGCAAGCAGTAGGTGTAGGTACGTGACTACTAAAGAGTCGGAACGTAAAAGAATAAAATTCCTTTCAAAATGTTCAATTTCAGCGCAGGCAAAAGTCAGAGCCCTCAAAAATTTGATTTTTATCCGCCAGGTGCTTTTAATTACCTATTTTTAAATTGAGACAATCCCACCGCACTACTCCCAAACCACTGCAACTCCTGAAAGCCAGAATCAACAGTGGCGACCACCAGAAAAGCGCCGAGGCAATGAAGCTCGACGAAGTCCCGGAGAATGAATTTAACTGTCTTTGATCCCGCAACGAAATTAATCTGAAAAGAATAACGGATGAGTAGGAAAAAGTACAAATTTCCAGTTCCCTCCATATCAAGCAGCCATAATACCATAGTAGGCATATTTACCTATTGTCACATCATCACTTCACATCATCAGCCTATTAATGTTCCCACTGCTGGGACACAGGCCTCCTCTCTGTGAGAGGGAATGGGCCGTAATCCACCACGCGGGCCCAGTGCGGGTTGGTGGATGTCACACACAGAATGTCACATGTCTTCGAATTTTTGGTTCTAGGACATGCCGGTTTCCTCACGATGTTTTCCTTCACCGTTTTGAGAGCAGTGGTGATGAAATAGTTTACACAAAGTAAAGCGCCTGCCTGGGCTCGAACCCACGACCTACAACTTGTAAGTCGCGGCCGATACCACTGGGCCACCACTGCTCTTTAATTTACCCATATTACCTACTAGCTGTCCCACGCGGCTTCGCTCCCGTCAACTGGCTACGTACCTACCCTATCCTACCTACCCTACTCTGCACCTACCCTACACCTACGCTACACCTACCCTACACCTACGCTACACCTACCCTACACCTACGCTACACCTACCCTACACCTACGCTACACCTACCGAACGCAACGCAACGGAAGCTCTCTAAAAGTAATAAATATTCTTTCCCGTTTTTGCAACATTTTTCATTTATGCTCCGCTCCTATTGGTCGTAGCGTGATGTAATATAGCCTATAACCTTCCTCGATAAATGGACTATCTAACCCAAAAACATTTTTTTCAATTCCAACCAGTAGTTCCTGAGATTACCCCCTACATACAAACTTACAAATTTTACCTCTTTATAATATTAGTATAGATTGTATTATGGGGCAAATTCTTGACAACACAACGACATGTTGAGGTGCGTAACCAGTTATTTCTCAACTGAGTGTCAATTAACTGCAGCCCACCTCAAACAGGAAACTAAGTAGTGAATAACACAAGACAATTGAAGCGTTCGCATATCTTCAGAGGACCACAGACTACATTATTATTAATTTCGGATCCTGGACACAATGCCCACGTTATGAATACAATAGACCATCGACCTAGTCGACAATGACAGGCTGTGACGTAGGAGTTAAACCGAAATTAGACTTAACTACATCCAGCTATGGTAATGAGTATAATATTCGAACTATCTAGATTCTATAATTCAATAGCTAAATTCTATAGGTAGTTCAAAAGTAATAGAATTAAATAACTATCTTCGTAAAAAAGTCATTCAAATACAAGAGAGATGAAATAAAACAGAGATATCAACTTATAAAAACAACCGGCCAAGTGCGAGTCTGACTCGCGCACAGAGGGTTCCGTTTAAACAGCTACATTCACCAAAATAAATAGGTAACATTACTAACGTTCTTTAACAATGAAAGCACCGAGCATTGCTAATAACGAAGGGACAAAATTAGCTTTGACGTTCGAAAACTGTTGACCATATACATCAATATACAAAATTTTATTTATTAATTTTAGTACATTTTATAACTTGGTCGACTATTACCTACCTACTCGTAAACTTGTAAAGCCTACGTAGCTGTGATAGTTTTAGGGTGGCTAGATCGAATGACGAAAATATTTGGCGGTAATTAGAAAATGTCGGGATTTTGTGATTGTTGCCGGTAGAAATAAATATTAAAATAAAAAGTTTACTTTTACATTAGGTTAAAAAATACTTAATATTGATGACACATAACAAATTTGAGTACCTACACTTAATTTTAAGGTTGCCACATATATTTAGCATTGGACTTTACTGACTCCACCATTTAGATCCTCTAGAAGAATTATATACTTCAAAGTTCTGTCTAATTACTAACTCGGCTTTATTTAAATCAAAGGCCATGTAATTTCTCTTTTTGGTGTACCTACCTATAAATTATTTAGCAAACTAAACATCTTTTCACAGTAAGCATTGCTAGGAATTAAGGCGCCTCCCCGAGCAAAACGCCGCGCTAGTCGAATTTTGTGCAGTTTTTAAAAAGCTATCTATACTTTATTTAAAAAGAAATATCAATTAATAAAAATACATTAAATTTCTACATAATGTTGATTCTAAAATGGTAGTACACTTTTTTTTTAAAGACGTTTATGTGTCACTAATCTCCTTCCAACAAAACCATAAAAATGTGAAATAATTATTGATAGCATGCATCTCCTCGTAAAGTTCCCATTAATTATTTTTATACTAACACTAATGGATAGACAATTTGATAACGAACATTTTATAAGTTTTATTTTTTCAAAAGTCCAATATTCGAATTTATAAAGATTTTATTCTAAAATCTGGGCCTATTCACTACCGTAATTCATGCGCCACCAGAGCCGCTAGGCCAATAGGAATGCTCATATCTCATGCTGATTTTTTGGTCAGGGTATGGCCTTAATAACACAAAGATCTGAAAGAAAAAACATTCCGAGAACTTGTTTGTCTGGAGATTTTGGGTTTTGTCGGGTGTCGGGAGATCCTTTATAACGTCGGGCAAATCCAGACCATCTGGCAACATTATAGATAGTTTTCCTCGTTTTTTTTTTTGTTTTTCACATATGCGTATGCAACCATTTAGCTCACATGGGGGGGGACACTTGACTCTAACAAAAATTTGCAATTTTAAGCTTAATTTTACGCAAACGGATCCCTGAATCGAAAAATGGTATTCACAGACCCGTAATATTTCTGAATTGCCTAACCAACGATACCCCCACCATGGGAAAGTCGAAAAAAAAAACATCCCTTCTTTACGTGTACACAAAACAAAATCTTCTTTCATTATTTTATTTTACCACTCTGTCGGCGTCATTAACATGATTAACCATACCAAATTATATCTTTCTAGTACTAAGAGTCTCTGAAAAGTGGCTGTGAGTAAATCGTTCTCCCTTCTGGCCTTCTTCTGATTGTAGGAAATCTAGATAGACACAAAGGACATGCCTCCGCCCGCCACAGATTGAAGACAGAAGAATTTCCATAATGATTTCCGATTTGACTGTTTACCTGTTCATCATAATCTACGTTTCACATATTAATTGTAGGACCTACGTTTGTCACACGGGCCATTCATTTGTAGAGGATTTGTTGCTACGGACCAGCTGTTTTCACGTGAATAAATTAGGCACTTAGATAACAAACAAAACTTTCCCCTTATTTTAGTATGATTTAAGCTCCGCCTACATTCAGGACATTGCTTACGTCACCGGTGTGTGTGAAAAAACAACCTAGGCAGCTGCAATATAGTAATAGGCTATAAACAGTCTAGTGCAGTTCCAAATATTTGCCGCCTTAATGACTTATGGCTGTGTCATACTCATACTACAAAAATAAACATTTTTTTTAAGTATTGCAATTTATAAGGATCCCGTAAATATTTGCAGGATATAACCGTAGGCAATTAAGACGACGACTAACGCCAACGACCTTGAGGGAACAACGCGCACACGTTTCACACCCGCGCGACCCAAAATTTAGTAGTTTTTTGTACTTTCCTTATTATTCTATGACTTTAAAAAAAAAGCCTCCGATCAAAATGTAGATAATTAAATTGTCTTTGAGATAGTGTTAATTACATTAAAATACGCCCAGTGGTTTTGGTGTAATTGTCGTGTTTTTGTCCGTTTTAGACATAACATTACAAATTAATTGCACTATGTTATACGAATAAAACTCAAAATTTGCTTTGATCAAATTATTAAGAAAATAGTGTAATATAACATATATTTTTTTCAAAAAATTGCGACTAGCCATTTAGACGTGATTCTCATTTTAAAATCAGCTACTCAAGGGAATCGGCGCCTTAAGCATAGAGAGACGCTATTTATCGAAATAATCGTAGCGCAACCTTGACCACGGTAACAAGCACTGAGCTAGTGCAGCATATTTCATGTTTCCACCTTGTATGAGAACTTCTCCCAGCATTCTCCATAATAGCACACTGAACGGTATAGAATAGTGATCCTATATGCTAAACCCTTGAGGATGAGCCTACAGAATATCCGGTACGGTCGTAGATCATAGTGGAAATGGGAAGCGTATTCCGCTGACAATATTAGGATACATAACAGTTAGCTAAATTATATTTTGTGCAATTATGGATTGGGCATTTGTTAAAGACCAAATACCCAAAGTGCCTAGCCACGCCTATTTTTAGTTTTAATATGTAGCCATACGTAAACTATTATTGATAGAGCTTAAACCGCTTGCGTTCAGGCTAATAAACTTTCGTGCGGTATTTTAGTGCAGACGTCCTAACGAGTAATCCAATCAGGGCCCGTTTGCCCGCTTCCTAGACGAGCTGTAAACGGGTGCGACTGCGAAAATGTCGCCATGTCGACTTACTGCCTATAAATAGAGGCGCGTTTAACAATTCTCCTTTCAATCACTACATTTGGATAGAAGATTCGAGTTTAAGATTGTGCACAAGTTGTCATGTTGATGCCACACTTTCTAAGCTACTGCAAAAAAAAAACAAGACGATCTGATTAAGACAGTTGAAAATCGAATTGCAGAACTTTTCAAACACTTCAAGGCAGTTAAGTAGAACCGTAGCAAAAAAAATTCTAAATCTATGAGTAGAACAGATTCAACGAAACTGGAACGAATGACAACTACTCGTACAGACAGAACAGCTAAGTAACAACAAATTTCTGTCTCTTGGATACACAGTTTCCCTTATTTTCTGACTTGCGCTCTCGGATGTTTACTGAGTACACAACTTTCGCAATATTAAGACAGATACATTGATGACATAATACTTTTATTTTCTTTAACAAATAAAAGGGTAGTTTGATAAACAACGGAGGGCTCGGCTGTAATAAAAGGCTAAAAGGTTGTTCCATTTTTCTGGACAATGGCTTACAAATGTTTTATGAATGCAACTTGTATTATTTCTTGCTGTTCCCGGGATAGTGCTGAGATCTTTCTCATTTGGTTTTTAATGGTTTGCTTGCATTCTATATGTTATTGCACACACCTCGTTCCGTAGTTTAGTTATGATTATGCTGCATCATCAAGAATGTTTATTGGATTAACCTGTCCAAAGTCAGAAATCTTCATAATATTCTAAAGGTTTTTTCCAAGGTAAAAGCTAAACTGCTTAGGTACTCAACTATCTTTAAATTGATTATGCATTTTATATAAATTATTGTAGATAACTTTTTCCCGCCCGCTCGTTCAAATTAGTGATCCGAACCATTTAGGCACCAGGATGCTAATTCGGAATAGCCGGCTTTGTAATTTTAATTTGATTACAACTTTTGGTAATTGCATAAAAAATAAAATAATGGTAAAGCAAATTGACTGTCATAGGAATCGACCTAAATGTTCGACTTATTACTTACAGCGTTTGTGGGCGATGTGCTAACAGCAGTAACAGCTATTTATGACCCGAGAGGCAATCTTTAAATCTTTAAACTCTTTTACATTCAAGAACATATTTATATTTACTATATCGGGTGACATGTATGTAATGTGTGTCTTCTAATACTCATTTGCATCTCAAAAAACACCTTGGCTCCTTATTCATCAGCAGCTTCAAGGCTGTTCGTGTGCGGGGTCTATACATAGCACATTTATGTAAATTGTACTTAATTCTATTGAAAGTACTTCATAATTTTATTTACCTCCTTCATTACATACACAAATAGCTGTTCAGCGTGTCCTTTACTGAATTCTTTGAAGAACACATTCTATTTCAGTTACATCTAGCTGAAGTTTCTTTTTTCTACGCCCTCTCTTTTTCTAAACGGTTTCTGGCCATGTCTGTCATATGAGTTTATCCAAAAAAGAGAAGTTGCGGCAAAATCTGGGTATTTTTTATATTAAGTTACCAGCCTCGCTACCACCAGGATCCCATATCATCAAAAATGTAATGCTGAAAACAGTTAAAGGGCCATTTCAGTTTTAAAATTCTTTCACTACAATTTTTTTGGCAAAGTGCCCAATAGGTTCTGTGGTAGGCTCGCACTTTGAAACCTAATGCGTAAATTTGGCATCCTGTGCCGTTATGCGAATTTTACGGTTTATTTTTTTTTTTGCGATTTTGGTTTTTGAGAGGCGTCTCTGAATGTGATAATTTGCGACTTCATTTGTTTGCTTAGGTTTTACCTGTAAAAACATTTGTATGTGTGAATGAATCATCATCATCATCATCATA
Organism: Orthosia incerta; assembly: GCA_948252205.1. Classification (NCBI taxonomy): domain Eukaryota; kingdom Metazoa; phylum Arthropoda; class Insecta; order Lepidoptera; family Noctuidae; genus Orthosia; species Orthosia incerta. The sequence continues at coordinate 8,659,202 of OX411744.1, read as the reverse complement.
TCCGCCGAAAGACGTCCACTGCTAGACAAGGCCACCACCAAGCGTCGCCACATTAATCGGGCTCGTGCGTCTCCCATCCAGCGGATCCCCGCAACAAATAAATAAATAAATGTAAAAGGGTTTCCAAAAAACTTTTTTACAAAAAAATACTACCGACTTCCAAATAAGAAAACTACAAAGCGAAAAATAACTTTATTTGTGGCAGTCGGTGTCTTTCGTAGGTACCATTTTTTTGCGTTATGGACACCGACTTCCAAAAATAAAGTTATTTTGCACTTTGTAGTTTTCTTATTTGGAAGTCGGTAGTATTTTTTTGTAAAAAAGTTTTTTTATTTTTCACTTTTTAGTTGTACCTACCTAATAAACAAGTTGTTTAGTAAGTTTCCTATAACGCCAGAATAGATAACCCGAATATCATGAAACTTGAACAAAACCGATCAATTGAGAGATCTGCGTACACCTTCCGAGCGTACTGGCGTGATGTTATGTTATGAAATGGTATAAACAATAAACAGACATGCGATTGCAGCAGTCCCGAGAGATTTGCCGTTATTTATTGAAGAGTTCTGTTGTATATCTTCGAAGTTCTTCATAAGATCTTCACCAAATTAAAATAGGACCAATTTTGGAACATACTCTTTCAAACAAAAAAAACAATTTCAAAATCGGTTCATAATTTACGGAGATATCGGTGAACATAAAAAAATAAAAAAAAAAGATTACTACTAGAAAGCAGACAGGAGATTGATAATATCTGTTTTAATGGTATCTAGTTTGTCTTTAACATATTTATGTTATGTTATGGTATGTCTTTATTGAAACAAAGTCTCAGAAAAGATCTCCCCAGACTTCGTCTCTTGCATCAGGCACATGTTGAGCATCTATTTATTCTTAATTCTTTATTGTATACCAAAAACAACATTACATACAGTGTAATAACAAAGGATAGCTTAACTCAATGTTGAGTTCTCTTACAGCAAACCCTAGGATGACAGAGAAAGATGACAATATAGAGGGCAGGATCCAGTGAACAATTTTTAAAATAATTAATGACGAATTAATTAATATATACTTACATAAATACATATTTTTATATACATACTAATATAATGTCATTGCGCAAGGAAATGCTCCTTAATCTTTCTCTTGAAGACCTCCAGAGAAGGGCTGTCGCGTAGGGAGTGCGGGAGAGAGTTCCAGAGACGCACTATTTATTTATAGTAAGCTGAATGATAAAGAACTCAACAGTAGCCATGTTTACAAACTTAACCAACTTGTGAACAACATATACCATCGACCAATTTTTGTCTATATTGGGTAAAACTCTTCTTTATATTTTCGTAAATATCTTAAAACTTGTCTTCGTTAGCTTCAATAATTTTACTAACTTTATAGTAAAATCAATCTAAATCAAGTATAAGTAGTTGTTTATAATAATAACGGTTCCTTGTATAATGTCTATCATTAAACTGCAATCCCAATTCGTCATAGTCGCCTTATTCAATACTTCCTGGTGGCTGCTGAACTAGTGCTCAATTTGTCGAGGTTTATTCACTCATAGTTCGCTGAGCATTGCATACGATACATTTAAAACGGGTTCACTAGTTCAGAAAATTTTTGATGGAATAAAATTTTCCACATCAATGCAGTCAATACAGAATATGAATGCCAATGTTTGTGTATGTGTATTCATAATTTAAACGTTTAACCAGATAAAATGGATCTACCTCATATTCAAATGTTGGTTTATGCTAATTAAATCCCATAGTTGTGCAATGGGTGGACGGCTTCCAATGACCTGTTCCAGTTTGCTTTCTTTTGTGTCCTCGGCGTTCACACAATGTTTACAGTATTGCACAGCGCTTTGTTTTAATAACAAACTAATTTTAAATTAGCGGTTCCCAAGTTGACAGTCTGAGTTAGTCTGAGAGTGAGTAGAGCTCTTGACGCATGCGACACAGCAGAGGTGGCGGGACGTTTGTTGTTTGAACTGATAAAGTAATAGTTGTGACGCTCTAAGATCGGCTCTAATCTGTGTGTGCATTTCGTCACATGCAGATTACATCACATCTCACGCGTCGCATTCAGTGTAGATGTAGGGCGGCGCGGCGGGAGCCATCCCATTGCGGAAGGACGGCCGCGCGCTCAGTACGCGCTGTGTTGTCACCGACGAATATCCGATCCGCTCCATTGCCCCACGCAACGCGCGGCGCAAACATACGAATTTTGAATTTCGAAATTCGCCGGCGCCGAAATAGAAGTGTTTCGTGTTTCATGTGTTAGAAAAACAAGTGATATGAAAATACGGTTCGAGGTGCCAAACAAATTGGAGATACTTTTCGGAAGAGGTACATAGTGTTATGATATTTGTGTTTTATTATTATTGTCAAATTACCATGTTGGTAATACAGGCGCTGTCCAGACTGTCTAGAACAGGTAAAACTAACACCTTCAATGCTTTTAAATTATTTATATTTCATAAATCATTTATATTTTGTCAGCGCAACCATTTTCGTTGAACTTAACGCGAATGTTGAAGAAAACTGGTTACTGACATTTTTCAGTACAATCAGCAACATAAACTACTTTCATCGGCATGTTTTACCACTTTTACGAACTTTGCAAGATCCGATATTGTAAAATAAATAGAAAATATTTCGCTTTTATCTTTCGAAGGGTCTTTGAGGTCTCGATACAATTTTCTACTTCACCTAAAATCATATCGCAATAAGGGTTGTTGACTGAAGCGAAAACGAGGTTTTGGCAAAAGAGGCTAGTCCCTTATTACCCGTGGCATATTACAAGTATGTAAGCAACGTAACTCGTTTAATAAAATCTATGTAAAGGCTTAGTAAGCGACGCCGGCTCTGCGCGCCTACGCGGTGTAATGCTTCCCTTTATAATGTTAGATTTACTACCCGCACTTGTAGGGCTTCAACTAAATTATTTGCATGAACAGTTTCATTAGCCGTAAGTCATGGAACGTTAGTCTAAAATGACCAGTTGAGCTTTTGTTGGGAATATAAGATTTATGTCGAGCAAACATTTGAGCTCGAGTAGCAGCTGCCGTGCGGGATGTTTGCTCTCCAATAAGACCAGTACGACAGGTAAATATATGACCGCCACTCGATAACCGATCCATTAACGGTTCAGAACGAGCGTTAAAACGACAGACTTACGAAGAGGCACTTACTTAAAAGGCAATTTGTAAAGTATGTATCGTACCTACTCTCGAACTGGGAAGATACTTCGCGTTTAGTTTGAAAGCCTGTCAATTCAGCGACAAAGTTATCGGCTGAGCAATGGTAGTGTCCGTGAACGTCACCTGTCAAACGCTTCCCTTGATCGACCCTTCCACCATTGACACGGGAACAGCTGACAGCGGTCTATTATTCATTGATATTATAGAATGGCTTTGAATGGTGCAGCGACTGGAGAAACAGAAAACATCCTGAACAGGTGTTTTAAGGCTATTTTTCCTCTCGAATAAAAATCCTCACGAATGGCTTTAGCCTGGGCAGTCAGCCTTGCTACCATGCTGACTGTCATACAACATGAGGTATTGTTTTATACACAATTGGTTCCTTTGAGATAGATGATCTAGAAAAATTTTGGGCGCACGGTTGGCGCAGTGGTTGAGCGATTGACTGCTGCGCTACGTGTCGCGGGTTCGATTCCCGCACGGAATAAATTTATGTATTACCTACAGATAGTTGTTCCGGCTCTGGGTGTTTGTGTATGTGAGTTTATGTGTTTGTAAACGCACCCACGATACAGGAAGAAATTCCTAGTGTGGGGCAACGTTTTTAATTAAATAAAAATAAATAAATAAAGAAAAGGCAAAATACATACAAATACAAAAGCGAATACTTTATTCATCTGCCTAGCCTTTTCCCAACTATATTGGGGTCGGCTTCCAGTCTTACCGGATTCAGCTAAGTACCAGTGTTTTACATGGAGCGACTGCCTATCTGACCTCCACAACCCAGTAACTGGGTAACACGGTACCTCTTGGCAAGACTGGTGTCAGATCTCAAGCTTCTGACTACCCGTAACGACTGTCAAAGATCTTCAAATGACAGCCGGGACCAACGGCTTAACGTGCTTTCCGAGGCACGAAGGAAACTCGGTATGTTGAAATGGTCACCCATCCACGGACCGACCTCGTCAAGCGTTGCTTAACCTCAATGATCGACCCGTGCGGCTGTTATTATTTAGCCAAGAGCTCCTCGAATACTTAATTCGCATGTTCATAATTCTGTAATGTTCATTCCTGCGTTCACTGTCGTCAAAGCTTGTCAACATTTCAGAGCTATGGCTATCCGTTGCCTTTTGTAGTTGGACTGAACTGTCATACATTGCGGCCATCCGCATTTGAGCTCATTGTTGAATAATTGAAACACTGACTATTCAGTTTGAGGCCCCTACCAGTGGATTTCAGATAGATGCGTCGGTTTTTCGCCTCCTATATATCTGTTAAAAACGGATGCCTTTAGTTTTACGAAACAAACTTCAAGGGTAACCTTTTTCATTATCGTTATCGTTCACAACTTCGGATTAACCACTGGCTGGTACGATACCTTCCTTCTTTCGTTTACCGCCAACTTTCTCTATCTTGTGTTAAAAGTTTCTAAAGTTTTACGGAACAGCTAAAACAACAACTGCAAAAAAACTTCCATATAGACTATTTAACTCTTTATAAGTCATTCCATGAAGTCGGATTTACATTGGATGTGTGCTATAGAAAGTAACGGCAGACTGGCTCCCCAGACGAGACACTTAATTGAAAGTCAGTCACCGTGGTGTATCATGATGAATCACCAGCAATCAATATATTCGACCCTAACGTGAGAATCGGTTCTGCTAATCTACTGTTTATCACAATGACCTAATTCGCTTACTAATCCATATTTCCAACAACACTCCAAATAGAGATAACCACATTTTCGCGGTAACCATAGCAGTAATGCTAAACAGAAAACCCGATAGCATTTAATCACCAAAATTGTCAAACGACAGTTCCATTTGGGATCGAAAGTTCGAACACATACAAAAAAATATGGCCTGGAATTCCATTCCCAAAAGTGTAATCAAAACGACATAAAAAAACCCCGATTGTACTCCGAGAGTCCGAGTAAGGCCAGGAGTACATCAGGTTGTATACAAAGACTACCTATACGTAGGTTGTATATGGCACAGTGGACATAACGCGAGGTACAGAAATACAGACGTTATCTGGGCATTGTGCGCTGATGCGACCCTGACTTAGATACTTGTGGTTCACAACGCATCGTATCGATCACACGCGACTATTCACATGTAAATAATAACGTACACGCTTGAATAGTAACATGAATAGATTAGTAGGCTTAATTTCTAACAGGTACTTCGACTCATTAGGCTTCCATCCGATATCAGACACTGTCGAAGAGGCATTGTTTTCTATAAATATTGAAGAACAGATGCTCAAATAACTAAAACATCCTAGCTCTGGGACCACTTCATACAATGACCATACTTACTCCTTTGTTTTCATTTGATTTGTGAGATCGTAAAGCAATCATACCGATTGGACAACTGGAGGAGTCTCTTCTTCATCGAGCTATCAATTTCGTGTGCTTATCAAAGTGCCTGAAAGCTAAATTAAATCTATCGGTCTTTGTAGGCATTTACTTACTTAATTCAATGACCAACCTGCCTATCCTTATTTATCCAAAGGGACGCTTTTATCGTAACTGAATCTTCAGAAAACCTGCCTGGATTTTTAATCCATTAGAATCTATTGAATAGTTGATGCTTCGCGGTATTAAATGAACGGGCATACTGTTCAAACTTTAATAGACCGGTGTAGCGAACCTTTTGTACGAACTGCAAAGAAAGAATTCTCATTTGGCTTTAAATATATTTCTCTTTTTAATTTAGGTTTAAATATAACCACTACATCAAAGAGAGTTTTGTGAGTCATGCGTTTTGACGAACTCAAAATTAGTTTTATAGCCATTCGTGTTAAAATATTACTCCGTTATTACAAAAGAAATGTGGAATTGGTGAATAACTTCCGGTCTGCCACAAGTGCGCAATGGCAAGGTCGACGGTGTGATAATGCGCAAGCGCTGGTCGGCAGCTTCAACCACTACGCAGACACTGTCTTCGACCAAGGCCAGGATGTGTCATCTGTACAAATATTACGCTTTTCACAAAATATGTATATTAATGTTTTATTTGTAAGTAATTCTGCATCATCATACCGCCGAATTTTGTAGGAAAATTTAAACGTCGCTTTGTGCTACTTTCCTGATCTTCAAAAAGGACTGCATAATAAGAAATCAAAGGAAAAATCCAACGTGTTAAAGTTGTTATCTGTCTTGCCTTCTTGCGCAACTTTTGAAGAGCCAGTAAAAGGAAATAGGTTAAGTAATGGGGCGTACAACACAACCGATGAGTTTACAACCAGTCGATCGTTAGCAGTGTTTCGAACAGTGTTAGTGCTGAATATGACTCAATCGTTGAGAACAAAACACTGTGGCGCAATACAGCTGACATTATGGTAGATAAGGTTGGTGCACTGATAACGGTAAAAAATCAATAGGTATAGCAAGTTTACTAAATTTATACCAACATGATTATATTCGTATGTTCATCGTGTATACCGAAATACACTGCTGGACATACACCGTCCCCAGGTATACTACGAATAGTTCTGACACTTCATAGGATCGTCCAGAACAACAGATTCATCCATTGTGGTTGTGCCTTGATCTAGTCTCATAATTCAGATGAAAAAGTATTATCAAACAAGTTTTTCGATTCTAGACTCGTAGATACAAAGCAACCCTTGAATGTCAAATTAGTATCTATAGGAGTCCAACTTGATAAATATTTTGCTTCCATGAAACATAATTTTATATGCTCTATATTTCAGTACGATTGCCATGATTTTATAAAATATTATAGTGGCCCCTTCCTGTGAACCATTCACATTCTCACTTTTGTTTTCTGCACCAATTGTTTCCAAGCCTCATCGATTGTTCCCCGGGTGACATAAACGCTAATATACTCATGTTTTCTTTCTCTTGGCAACATTGTTTTCGTTGCAGGGTGTTTTTGTACCGCCCCATTGAATTCAGATCGGTGCATGGGGATAGAGGTCATACTTATATGTGATTTGCGAACTTCTATAGTAATTTAATGCAAAGTAAAGATTATAATGAGCAGTTATCGTGCTTGATACACGATCAATGTATCGTTATATGGGTGGTCTGTCCATTGAATAAACATCGTATCTATAAGAACACAGGAACGATACTTTAATGATCTAGCTTGAAAACATCTCGTTTTCAACCGATTTCAAAAAGGAGGGTTCTCAATTCGACTGTATGTTTTTTTTTGTATGTTTGTTACGCGATTACTCCGCCAATTGTGAAAATACTTTTTGTTTTTGAAAGGTTATGCTCCCGAGGTGGTCCCACTGTCACCAAGTCAGAATCTGATGATGAGATCCCATGGAACACACGGGATTGAACGAGCCCAGGAGTCCCTCGCGGGAATCAATTACAACTAGTACTCACTACTAGTTGTAATTTGTGTACCTTTGTATCACTTTCCACCTGTCTGACAGGAATCAGTATCTCCAAGAATAGACCCTTAGTTTACCGCTGCCGCGAAGCTCAGTTTCACGGGTATAGACCTTGTAGGATCCAAGAGTCGCAGCATTGCTATGGGCCCCAGTTTTGTCTCTGCTTGTGATCCGAAGGCCTGTATTCAGATGTTGATTCTATCGCGAAACCGCGATTCGTGGCAGCGGTAAACTAGGGGTTTGTTCTTGGAGATACTGATTCCTGTCAGACAGGTGGAAAGTGATACAAAGGTACACAAATTACAACTAGTACTCACATTGATTCCCGCTAGACCAGATCAAGACCACCCTTTTTCCGACCCGCGATGTCAATCACATTTTTACAAGTTATGTCACTTTCAGCTCAATCAAAAGCTGTCAAAACAATGACAGCGAGCTGACACAGTGTTGCAACAAAATAACAAAAAAGGGATCGAAGCGTTTGGTTCAGAACATCCCCCCGTCTCGGAAATAAGGAATTATGTCCGCTAATAAATGGGCAAGCGTGCTAAGCTTGCCACTGCTCGCTTCAAAACCGAATCTCCGACCATGACCTCCGCAACTCTGGGAACTCCGATAAACCCATAAAATAAATCTACAATGCGACCACGAGGCCAATAAAAAGGCAACAAATTAAATTCTTTAACAACTACAAGGTCTCCGACGACTTTGGGAGGGTCAGTTTTGTCAGTCTACTTACGCGCTGCTGCAAAATATGCAAATATTCCAAAGACCAACGATGCCAGAAACTTTGGGTCATCTGTTGGAGCAACTCAAAACGCGTCAATCGCGAAGATTTAACTTCCCTGAAGGGGTATTCCGGCAGGGCGTTGAGGGGCTGACCAATCAAAAAATGACCAGGGGTCAAAACATCCACTTTTACAACGGCTTCAAGAATGCCAATTTATTCCCATTTGCAAATCTTAATTTATGTTTATCATAATTTAGATAATTACAAACTTCGCTTAAATATCTATTAGTGCCCTTACAATTATATAGAACCGCTATCAGAACGGATTAAAGATGGTTGTCCTCGGCGGGAAACAAATCTACTCAGCGCTGCAACGAACGCATCCGTGCTGAGGGCAGTCACAAGTCCCAAGAGAACCGCCCTGGAGGCCAGACAAACGAACATACACAAATAGGCCTTGACAGACTCAGCATTACGAAGTTGAGAAGTCTTCACCAAGAAGGGACCAGCAAAGTCAGTTCCAACAGAAGCAAATGGCCCACTCTCAGCCACTCGATCGGATGGCAAACCACCCACCATGGGTTGAGTGGGAGCAGCCTTCAAACGATAGCACTGCATACATTTGAAAATGATGCCACGAATAGTGCGTCTGGCCGACATAATCCAAAATTCACGCTGCAATATGGCTAAAACCTGCGTGTGCATTATTAATGTGTCGATCGGACCCCAACAATTTCACCAACGATCCTCCTTTAGGCAGTCCTCAAGGATGGCGCGCTATTGAGCCTCTCAAAGCTGAGTATCTCTTCAGGGCTTCAATAGTCTGGTCAAAGTGCTCGGCTTGTACAGCACGAACCAACAACATCAGTGCCTCTTGACGTTTATAAGGCGACAAAACGGAGGATAACAATTTATTATTCGGGTTCCGTCCGTGACGTATGAAACGCCGGATCCAAGCGGTAACTCCTAACAATTTCGACAAAGAACTGTATTTTTCAAACAAATTGTTTGCAGGTTGCGTTTCCACAATTCCAATACGCAAACCTGGCAAAACCTCTGGAGAGAAGAACCTATTCTGGGGTCAGGACGACTCGCGATGCGTCAACCAGTCTGGTCCTCACCGAAGAGAATGGTTGACAAGGACAGGAGCCTCGCAACCGCGCGAAGCGCAGTCTGCGGGGTTCAATTCTCTTGGGACATGTCTTCAGATCAATTAAGTCTCAGAGTTCTGTGAGTCTCTATTTGCCACAAAAACCTCTAAAGTATGAGCTGAGGTGCGAAGCCAACAAAGAACTATCTCACTATCAGTCCTTGGTCCTAATTCCGCGGGGCGGAGCCCTTCAACAAGGGACCCATAAAGCTAAAACCAAAAACTGACGGTATATAACTGTGGGGAACTCCTCTAATATTATTGGCATACATAGTGCGATTTTGGTATTTTCATTAAAAATGCAATCATTTGCACTCAGAAAGTATCATTTTTTGAAGTGGAACTGTCGAAGAAGACCACAGATGGCCACTGGAACTCCTTAGTGATAAGTGATGTCACGGGTATAAGATATGCCGAATAGTTAACCGACTATGATGAATTGATGAATGGGTTAGGGTTAAAGTATGATTTGTTCTGAAAAATTAAAATTAGTTTTTTTTTTAATTTAACCTATTTATTTAATCAAAATAATTAACATTATTATCTATACATTGCTGCCATCTAAAAGGAAGGTCATTTATGCCTTTGCGATAGAACTCTGGTGATCTAGATTCGACAAACTGTGTAAAAGCATTTTGTACTGCCTCCTGGCGGGTGACCATAAGCTCTTAGAGCGGTATCAATTTGAGATCGAATAAGGGACAGATGTATCTGACGTGTATACATCTGTCACTTACTCGATCTCAAATTGATACCGCTCTAAGAGCTTATGGTCACCCCCCTGAGAAGAAAACTTTTTATCACGTAGAAAATTGTCCAAATCACGAAATCGTCCGTTGGATCAAGGTCTGGCGAATACGTAGGGTGACGAATGGTTTCTAATTGCAATTCCTGTAGAGTTAAAACGGTTTCTCGTGATTATTCGTATGAGGTCTCGCGTTATCATGGAGCAATAATGGTGAAGATCGATTCATGAGTCGGGGCTGTTTCACTGCTAGTTTTGCTATCGTTGTTTGGAGTTCGGCACAGTAGATATCTACCGTTATTGCTTGACCAGATCGGAGAAAGCTATAGTGAACAACACCATGCTGAAACCACCAAACAGTTACCATTATCTTTTTATTGCTAAGCTTTGCTTTAGGACACTGTTGCGACGTTTGACCTGGGGTCAGCCATTGCATTTTTCGCTTACGGTTATCGTAAAGAATCCACTTTTCATCACATGTCACAATTCGATCCAATATTCCTTGATTTCTGTATCGATTCAACAAGGCAACACAAGTTTCAACACGCGTTTCTTTCTGCAGATCAGTCAAATCACGAGGCACCCATGTTTCACTTTTTTTTTTGTTATTGGTTTGACGCAAATGAGTCAATATTGTTAGTAAGGTAACGTTAAACCATGCCGCTAATTACTGGGTAGTTTGGCTCGGATCGGCTTCCACCATCTCTTTCAATTCATTGTTATTCACCTGTGTGGGCTGTCTTCCACGTGGTTCGTTCTTCAAAACAAAGTTTCCATCACGAAAGCGTTTACACCAAAATCGCACGATGCATTCAATAGCAGTCCCCTCTCCAAACGCAACATTGATATTGCGAGCTGTTTCTGCCGCGTTAGTTCCGCGTCGGAACTCGTATTCAAAAATCACTCGTATTTTCGAAGTATCCTTTCTCAGAATAAAAAAAAACAACTGAAAGTCGATAGTCGAATGTTGCACATTTTTTTAAAGAAGAGCTTCATGTGTACTATGTGAAAAAAGTTTCACTCAAAAATCTCAAACCATGAAGGTTCTATGTCAATTCGAAGTACCTATTACAATAAAACGGCAATTTCATACTTTAACCCCTAATATTATACCTATAAATAAATGGTACTGATGAAAATTGTACCATCGAACTGATCTGACGATGATGCCGGAAGGTAGGCACTGTAACTTTAAAATAAAACAATGCATCCTAGTCGTGTTTGGGCTAATTGGAATTGTCATGAGATGTACTTTGGCTATAAATGATTTTCATGGTAATTTGAGGTACCAAAACTAAAAAGACAATATAAAACCTTTTAAACAAAAAAATTAAACCGACCAAAAAAAATACTAAAAAGAGAAAAATTACTTTCTTTTCCGAAGTCGAACAAAGTTATTTTACGTTTTGTAGTGTTTTTTTGACTGTCACTTTTAATTTTTGTTAACAAGTTTACTCATGCATCGTTTTAATAGTCGGTGCATGTAGTACTTGCAGTTCATTATCTCGTCTGTCAGAAAGTCCAGTTTAGTTAAAGATCGGTGTTCCAGTCTGTTTGTCTGCATTCCGTAGCGCGGTGGCCCCGTTCGCCTCACCATCGGAACCGAATCATTCGGATGTCTGTGCCTACATTCCGACCGAGATTAATCTGAACTTCTATTTTTTGCACACTTCCACGGTATTTAATAAAAAGTTGTTTGACTCGAACGTAGTAGTTTACCCATATTTTTCATTTTTTCAAAACAAATCTTATTGCTTCCTCTCGTTCGACGGTTCAACGAACCACGTTCATAGACTCAACATAATTATTTCCGTACGGTCAACGAATAATTGAACATGGGGCATTGATTTGCATTGCTTATCATATTTTGATTGTATTTTATTAATAAGTCATGAAACAGAAGAAGCTGCGACAATCTCATCTTAACCTTATCTAAAAAAATATCAAAGATTCTTCCTGATACGACGCAATCATGAAACGGAAAATTTCATGATAAAGTTGACAGATATTTTACTCACGGCATAGTTTGTTCATAGAGTCACCCAATCAAAGATCAGATAAAGAAATCATCTCGTTCTGATCTAGGGCTTATCAATCATCTCATTGATTGAGAACTGATGATATCAAATGCTGTACAATACAATATCGGCCCGTCAGTTTCGGTTCAGCGCGCGTATTATACATTTTACAGTGTGTAACGTTCCGTGCACCTTATTGCCTCGTCATAAAGCCACGAGTGTAAGGCAAATATAGGTAACAAAGGTCGTATGTTAAAGGGTATGTGATGTCAGAGCGTGACAACTGTAGTGTCAGTGTGGCCGCGAGGGGAGCCTGCTGCCGCGTGCGACGAAGGATGCAGTGCTTCGGATTCCAAGGTAATGTTTTTAATTAATGACGAACGGCACGCGCGACAAGCACACGCTGTAATGCCTCGGTGACGATTGTTATCGGCAACCACGCGACGCTCAACGAATTTTCGTGCCTGAAGAAACGCAACTGCGCAGTCAATTTGTTTTCAAACATTGACGACTGGAGATTGCCGATGCGTAAAATCGATTTTCCGCTTAGTTTTTCGTCTCAATGACGCTTGGTACTGTATTCATCCCGCTAGTGATTGAAGGCGTCTTCGGATGAACGTTGATAGGCAGAACGCGGGAAGCACACAAGCCTGCGCGCTCGCAGACGGATGTGTCGCATTTTGTTTCGCGTGTGGGTTGCACAGATGCGCCTGAGTTTCTTTTTCATCAAGACCGAGAAAATAGGCAAGTGATTATGTATTGCTTCAAGTTTTTTTTTTTTTATTGTGTGCGAAGTTTGCGTCACGAAATACGCGCGTGTGTGGTTTATAAATGTGAGAATTAAAGTGAATTAAGTGTTACTCGTCTCGTGGATCGTGTTACGCACGAAGAAATTGTATTATTTAAAAGTGTTGTTAGAAATACTTGCTAACTAGGTTTATAGCATATTGAGTTATTATTGTGAACACGGCTCATAGCTGTCTAGAGAAACATTCCAGGATTGTTATACAAGAATGTCTTAGAGCATTTAATCTTTTAGGTCAAATGCTCTAAGAAACAATGTAGTTGATACATACAAACGTTAGATAACAATCAGTTAATAATGCATGATCGTTTTTACTCGACTTGTAAAAAGTAACGGAAGGATAAAATTGTTATAAATTGAAGGACGTCATCCAAACCTTTTAAGATAATGCAATATATAGCCACAGTATAAATAACTAACCTAAATATGCTTGTACAAAGGAAAAAAAAACTGCTTCACAACAGTAATTTGTTGAATAAGCGTGATAACCACGTGGACATAACACAAATTATTTATTGAATTTTATATACCTACGTACTTCGATAAAGTTCTTATCTAGGGGAATAATAAAGTACTTACCTAATTAGTTTACAATGCACTTTGATTGAATTAAATAATGCCTATTTAATTAGCTTTGGTTTAATTTTAGGAAAATGAACCACAACATAGGAATGAATTGAATTTCATAACATCATTGTATTGTTAACACCTAATTAAAGTTCTTACGTCCTTAGTTTTGTACCTACCTTTATAGATAACATAGAATAAAGGTACCTATGAAAAGTCCAGTTTTGTTGAGGTAATCCGTATAAAAAAATTGTTACCTACTTTAATTATTATAAATATAAGAGCAGTAACCGTTATATATATATTTTAAATGGGCCTTATTGAATAATTTATAACTGCTTCAAGCAGATTGTTGTAGGGTGGGGTAGTCTACATAATTTAGGAGAAAGTAAAACCATCGTCAACATAATAAGAGACCTACCTGTATATTTAAACGAGATTTCAATCAGAGTCCACGTAATTTATTAGCAGCATCTACTAAGTACATAATATCTACACTTCACTCTCTAAAGATAATTAATTTCGCGTGAATAGATGCTATAAATTGATTGATAGCTTTTTTTATTATTGATAGGCTCTTGCTTGACCGCTATCACACCTGATAGTAAACGATGATGTGGTCGACTATGTATCACGCTTACCTAGAAGAAACCTATTCACTCTTGACTTAAAGACTCCCAGGTTGTAGCTCTCAGAAAATACAGACTCCGGCAGGGAATTCCACTCCTTACCTGTACGCTTAATGAAAGTATTCCCAAAACGTTTGGTGCGTATGTGTGGGATGTCCACCATGTACTGATGACGCATCGCCGTACGTCTTGTAGTCCGATGATAGAAAGGGCTAGGAGGAATTAGTTCATGCAATTCCAACGCACACTCCCCGAAATGTAACCGATAAAAAACCGACAGACTGGCAACTTGGCGCCGATGTTCAAGGCTCTGGAGCCTAGACTCGACCTGTATCTCATTGCCGATGAGCCTCTTAGCCCGCTTTGCGATCGACTCTAGTGCATCCAGCTGGTACTTGGCAGATCCATCCCAGAAATGAGAGCAGTACTCCATGCATGACCGAACTTGCGCTTGATACAAATTGAGCAATTGTTCTGGCGTGAAGTACCGTCTCACCTTTGCAAGGATCCCTAACTTTTTGGCAGCCAGTTGAGCTTTTGGCTCAGTGAATGGACCAAAATTGAGGGTCGATGTCAACGTAACGCCAAGAAGCTCGAGATGGTCCGTTATCGGAACACATAAGATTTTCGCCGGAAAGAGATAAAAGCTAGACCACCAACAAAAGTTAGCATTCTATAAACCAGATCGCTCTTCAATATCTCTTTAAACTATCCTTCACTATCCTACTGCGGGGCCACCCTAAAATCCTTCCAGGTATTCTAATACCCAGCCATCTCGAACCAACCATTTCAATAGGCGTCTACGTTGTCAAATTACGAAACGTTAAGACGATGAAAATATGTGATCAAAATCAGAATGATCGCAGACATGATAACCGGTTACCGGATCAATGGTTATTATCACAGAATAGCCATTGTTGCAGACCCATTGTGATCGATCCCCTTGCCTATCAGCTTGGCCGTTAATCAATACACTAAGTAGATAATTTAGATTAACGCACCAACATCAGCAGCCTTATTGCGTTATGAATTCGGCAAGGCAAAGAGTATGAACAATCGACCAATCACGTAGACGGAAATCAATATCGCGTATTTCATCTCGCATGTGTTTGGTCGATTATTCGTACTCTTTGCCCTTTGCCTTGCCGAATTCATTATGCAATAAGGCTGCTGGTTTATCTACCTTTCACTGTATTGCCAACATTGTTCTTCCCCTTAGCGCATTTTCCCCAGCCCCTAATTGCCGCGGTTTAAGTTTTGCTTGTGTACCTGGAATACTGAAATCCGCATCCAGCAATGCAGTACATGCCCAATGATTGATGACTACTGCATGTAAATATACACGGCCGAAAAACTAGGTTTGTAAAAATTAACGGTAGGTACTCCTCAAATCCTATCATATCGAAAATAGATTAACGTTATTCTTGCTCTATATTTTTTCAGTGTTTAAACCACAAATCTTCCTCAGTTCGTTAGCTAGATGGTGGAGGATAAAACATGCTCTGACATAGATTGTGGAGATCTATATGTTACAGACACGCACGTTACGCCAGTCCGTTAGCGCTGTATTGATAGCATTCGGAAGATGAAATAACTTTATCTCGCTAGGGGGTCGGAACGCTGAGATAGTTCTGTTGCTCCGTAATAGGGAGCTATCAGAATGGAAACGTTTTATTACCGGGAAAATAACAGGTTTTCTTTTTCAAATTACGTTATCTGAAAAAGGATAATATCTTTATAAAATATATACAGCTTACAATTCTAAGCAGTAGGGCAAATAAAGATTTAGACAACATTGTTCGCAGCCTCAAGATCCCTTAAGTGTTAATTTTATTTCAGAAGGTAATTTGCCGAATTACATTATGTGATCCTAGATTCAAAGAGTAAACCAGAACTGCTAAAATACTTATAGAAACATCAGAACTCATGAGGGATCCCGGGATTGGGTTGCACGCCGCATAGCAATGAGCTCGGAATGGCAGTTTAAGAGCTCTTTGGCCCAGCCACAATACCGGCCATTGATACGATGCTGACAACGCAGCCTCCGGGTTATCTGCTAAACTGAATAAGCCGAGGATCTCAACAGCTGTTCTTGAATATTGATTATTGAATAAGGAAGGGAACAAGTGCTTATTTAAATAGTAAACGTCAATAACGGAATCAAAATTCAAGAGTCGCTCTTGAAATTTGAAAAAACTCCAGCTTGCAAATGTTATTGATTTTCTGCCAACTTGAATCGTTCATAGAAAGATATATGGAAAATTGCTGTCGCAAGATGACCCAAATCACCTTGGGCAGATAAATTGAACTCGTTTGGTCGTGTTTGCGAAAGGTTTTCCCTCAGTCTGTTATGAATCTTTGATTACTTTCGAAGCAGGCTAATGGTGATTATCATTAAGGGCCTTTAATGACATAACTGTCCGAGTAACGAGGACAAAGGTAATTGAGGACTCGAAAAAACTTGCTCATGACTTGAGAGGTCTCATTATCTCATCATTTAAGATCAACGATCTAAGCCGTAGATGATCGAGTTTAATTACCCAAAGGATGTTGTTATCCTTTGGAGATGCTATCTGCATCGCGAACAAAGGGGATCTAATACTCCTTATTATAGTTTGCGAGGCCGTGGGAATTTGCGCTATAACTGGTAACATTGTTGTTGCGAGGAACTTGGTTTTGGCTACAAAGACGATGATTATATACGGCATACTGTTTGTGGCAACAAAGCTAAGTAATGCGAAGTAACAAAGAAATATTAAACACAAATATATTATGGTCTACCAACTACGGTACGTGAGCTTGGATAGGACTCTAATAAAGAGTACGGAAAATATGTACATAACTATAATTATATGTGCATTTTTCTGACCACTTGGTTTGATGGAGACATTGAAAATTTAACAATTATGTATTTCGTTGGCGGCTGCATCGATATCATTGAGGATAATCTGTTATTCGTGTTCCAACAGCATGATGCATCAGACGATTCGTTCATCAACTCTGTCATTTGTATGATCGAGAATCCGATTACGATGGGATTCCGACGCCATCATTATAACTGGGCCCAGTACCTATGTGACTGTCGCAACAATGACGATGATTTGAATACCACGTTCGGATCATTATAGTAGCGTACTCGATGTCTGCCGCATATTGAGGAAGTAATTCCGTCCTGATGGCCATAATATCAGGTTGGAGCAGAAATACCGCTGGTAATATTTTCTTATACCGATATTTACATAGTATGAAATTGTCGGGTTTCGTCCGTCGTTTCGTAACTATATCGTGAGTTCCTGTCAGCTATTGGACTCTTCCTACTGTATATTACATTTCTCGTGAAGTGTATAAAGCATTTTACTGCGTGAAAACGTGTTTGACTCGGTTGAGCCATAAAATATAGGTGATAAGAAAATCGTGTAAAGTAGCAAAAGTAATAACTTTTACGGGCGTAAAATAAGTGTTTTCCGAGTAGAAATATATACATTATATGTTTCTTGTAGCTAACGATTGTTATGTCTGACCTTGTGGAGGTTCTCTTGAACTGTTATGTAACTAATGAGACGTTGTTGTGTCTCTGTCTACTTCAGTATTGTTGGTATATATGCCATCTGCATTTTATGTTGTTATTGTTTTCCAAAAGAATTAATGACTTCTAGACGTGTTCCTGTCTTGGTGTTTTGTGTTCTTTCTCAACGTAATTTTAGTAGCATAGGTACCTAAATGCGTCTTTTCGTATTGACAGTGCACCTTCGATCAACAATACCAACAATGCACATACTGCAAGTATGTTTTCTTGTTATGTAGAGCCTTTAAATAATGTAGTATCTGTTGCATCTACCGTAGGTATTACAGTTTACAGACTTTTAGGTAAACTCCTCTCCAAAAGGTGTGAAAACTCGACGTAATCTCACCTTTCGGTAATGTTTACATGTATTTAACAAGTCTACGTTAGAATACTAAAACTATAAGTAAACATATGTTATCTAACTCCGTTCTGGTTGATCGCAAACGGAGTCTTACGTATTTGTGTACCACAATACATTATGCAAACATTACGCATCTGGTAAGCCAGTAAATAGTGTTTTTACTCATGACTTCCTTAGACAGATGCTATTCGTGCTTTACTTCTATTCTATGATATGTACGAGACAAGAATTTATTAAAAGCATAACATGTTTACGCTACCGCAAAGATTACTATTATTGTCTACTTCAAAATTACGACATTTATGCATCTGTGTCGTTTTAAAGTTCATAAAGCCTGAAACAACGGAATTGTTATCTTCTCTCCGTATTTACGTTCCTGTTGAATAGTTTTCAGCTTCATAGTTAAGATGCTGAAAGTTTACGAACTAGCATAATTGCACAGCTCGAGACTTGTAGATACTATTATTTCTTCTGTGCTCGAGGTAGGTCTGTTGTTCTGCTGTATAGTTTTCAGATGATAAACATGTTTAAATAGGGTAAACTACGTCTACTAAACTAGCCTTAAGTAGGTCGTGGGATTGTTGTGCTCTGGTTTCTGAAAGCACATGCTAAAATCATTGGAACTTTTGAGTGTTTGCCTTCTGGAGTCTTGAAAAGTTTAGGCAAGTGCAAAATCGTAATTTATATTCTCAAAAGAGTTAATCAAACTGCAGTGACTAGAGGTCATTAATTATTGTCAAGAATCTAATGTGTAACCTGTGAGGTCAACTGAGTAGAATTGATAGACCTCCAACTGCGAAAATTGCACTCTTTAAATAAAATTGCCTCGTAAAACAATGTCATGTACAATTTTGCACACTTCCGCATTTATCTTGTTTAATACACATAAAATCATGTGTAGAATCTTTTGTTTGGTTCAGAACTTGAATTCTTCCTTTCGGCTCGAAACCAATTATCTTGACCTTTGCGCGCGAGTCGCGCGGTCGACGAACTCGATTTGAATAATTACCGTTGGCAGTTTGCACCATGTCTTGCCAGCCTTGCAGTAGTTTATTGTTGCGTGTGTGAAAAATTAACGTGTATTTAGATTTCAGTTAGCATAAATAAATAATGATGAATGGATTAGTGCCGCTTCTTGAAGATACTATGCAAGTTACAAGAATGATTTTTAAAGCATAGTCTCAGTTTTGACACTTGGCAACCACAGTAGAATAGAATACAAAATAAATGGGCCCAGAGGGGTGACCATCAGCTCTTAGAGTAAGGTTATTTTGAGATCGAGTAAGTGTCAGATGTATCTATACAAGTCATATACATCTGTCCCTTACACACACTCAAAATAACCTTACTCTAAGAGCTTATGGTCACCCCCCAGATAGCAATATTTTCTTATTTCATGTTTTTCTTTCAGTTGCAGTTTCAGTACTTTATTAGTTAGTAGGGGCCATGTCAAAATTCTTTGTTACCATTATGGTACCAACTCTAAATAAAAACGTTCCTACCTACTTTATAAAAAATCTCCGGGCCAATAAATTTTCCTTTGCGGTTATTCATTCAAGCTTAAATAATGCCTTTGAGGTGTAATTTTGCACACAAAATTAACATACAGCTTTTCTTGAACGAGGTAGCGAAGCGAGCGGGGTGTCGGTTATGCCGTTAACGTAACGCGTTAGTAGGTACATACGTAATAATACCTAGGTGACTTATAGTGCCCTGGTACAATGCTAGGCATTCTAGTATTGTTTAAACCATTCAATAAATAGTTGCGGTCAAAGCTTATCGCGGTTGGATTGAGTAACAGTTGGCGTGTGATACCCATGTCCCTTATGTAGCTGGGAACGCTAACGATATCCGATTTGTATATTGCTTTAAAAATGCAATATTTTCTTTGCAACGCCTTCCCCTTACAATTCTAAGGCCTAACCCCTTTACTACAGTGTGGTCATGATGATAAAGTGCACCTGCTCATAGTACCCATGCCCACTTACTGTTGAAGAAGACAAAGGCTTTGAACCTCTCGTGCTCTCCAGCCAATGCTTCCTGTAGCACCGCAACAAAGCCTATTTGGAGAGTTCTTGTAAAATTGGGTCAGCCTTATTTCATCGTCTACGTAAGAACGCTTCGCGCTCTGCTGCAGACGTCTAGACTTGTAGTCATTTGACAGTAGGCTTACCCCATTTACAGCAACATCTTTATTAAGTAAAGCTGTGATAGGAATACTAATCTCAAGTAGCAATAATAATCCGAAGATCTAAAGCAAGAGTGCAGAAAGGCATTAAAACAAAAGAAGGTTATTCAAGAAAGTTCTTCACCATAACTTAACGAAGCCCCAAATTATAATTAAGAGTCTGTACATCATAACAACGACCAAATCTGGCAGTTTAACTGGATTAGCAGTTACCCAAGTACTAAAAAGTTCTTTGTGCCTAATACGTTCAGGTAAATGGTCCCCGTTCGTCCGGCATTTGTTTGTGACACAGTGTACTTTGCATACTGTAGTCAGTCTATTGAGGTTGGACCATCCCTGACCTGCTGGCTGCCGGCTGTGTTGCTAAAACCGTTTCAATTGACTGATACTCTACTATTTGTTGA
Source organism: Orthosia incerta (assembly GCA_948252205.1). Lineage (NCBI taxonomy): Eukaryota > Metazoa > Arthropoda > Insecta > Lepidoptera > Noctuidae > Orthosia > Orthosia incerta. The sequence goes on along the minus strand of OX411744.1, from coordinate 8,638,464 downwards.
TTAACTAAGAGCTACGGGTAACAGTGTAGTCTGCTTTGTAAATACTAAATTTCCACTAGATTATTATGTTAGTATCTTATACTAGATGACGCGATTGTATGTACATCGCGTGTCAAAAAATGGAGTAAAATTTCTATCTTCGTACTTTGAGATTTTCATTTAGCATTATCGGCACCGGATATCAACCGAAATCTAGAAAAATGCCTAATTATGCCATATTGAGCTGTAAACAATTTATAGAAAAGTTGGCCGAGGCATTGGAAATTGTTCGCGACGAAGCGTCATCAACCATACTAAATGGTTCATAGAAATTGAAGTTTGTATGTGTAGACATGTCTGCTTACCACGGCGCGCCACCTGATACTAAAATGAATTTTAGAGGCACGTTTATATTTATACTAAAATTTTACCTACATTTTTTGAGATAGTAGTATAATGTTTTTAGTGTTTGTCAGTATGTTATAGGGTTCAATAGTTCACCCTTAACAGAGTAAATCATTAGAAAGCATACTGATAAGAGTTATCATAGTAAAAAACATAAATTTCTGTCATACGATACGTCTGTGCTCGACGACGGATTAGTTCCGAATGAACCGTGAGAGGGAACCACACGATATATATAGTTTTGGTGGTTTTCGAAAATATTATAGTAATTAAAATCATGTTTTTAAGGGCTTATCCTATGTACTGGACATGAAATCAGTACATAATGATGAAACTATGTGAAGACCACATAGTTTCTGCTATGTAAATAGGAATATTGACTTGATATCTCAAACACCAAATATATGGTTTTAGGTCATTTTAGGGTATATGGGGGACCTAGACCGAGACAGGAAGCCTATATACACCTCATAGTTAGCGTAGTCTTTTATATAAAGCCCATTTACTTGAGATATCAAGTCAGTATATAATAGAAAAACTGCTGTTTAACTGGTTTTGGCAATCGCTTACGGTTTTAGGTGCCCTAAGTACCTAGAAACATATAGGTGTACTGGTAAAAGTACTACCATTGGAAAGCTTGCTAAAAGGGCTTCCAGGCGGTTTCTAGATGGGAAGAATCGCTTGGATAGTCAACGAGATAAGCAGTCGTGAAAAATGTAAACAACGTAAAACGTTGAAATTTGTAGACCCTTCAGGTGGAATAACTCCATGAAGGGAATAGATGTACTCATGGTGTAAGTACTTTCGGATGGCTTGCTGGACTAGCTACCAAGCCATCACTTTGGAGCGAAAATCGCTCAAGTAGTTTAAGTACAATTCCAGAAAATAGGTTTCTGGAAACGTAATTTTTAGTCAGTTTTTGGCATTTCCCGGGACTATACACCCCTGGGAATTCCGAAAATAAGGAATTTTTGGGGACCTCCCGATGGCCCGTTGAACGCACCATCGTGTCGTCCCAATCTTATTAGTGTTTTTATATCTAATTTCTCTGATAGCTGGGCGCAAAGAAAGTGACCGGCTATCAAATTTGTACATATCAAGGCACCTTATGTGCATATGACCTAGATAGACTTACATAAACACTAGAAATGTAAAGTGTGGTCTATTGGCTACCAGAATCCCCATAATAGGCGGTGATTGTCTGGTTAGCCTAAGTAGGAAGTCCTAAAGTCGGTGAAATGACTTAGGAACTTATAGATTCATTACATAAGGGATGATATCCCATAGAAGATTCCCGAAAATAAGCTTTTTCTAGACGTCAACAGACAGCCTGCTATTGGCACCAGCAGGTCAACCCAACCTATAGATATCCTTAGGCTAGGTTAAAAGCTATTAAGGTTTTAACTGGGAAATAAAGGGAATTGTCCTTTTATTTCATGGAAATAGTCTAGGGAAGCTATCAATACCTGGAAATTAGGTATATTGATTAGATACATAGATAGGGGGCGTTACTGTGTTACAGTACGAAGGAATCCAGCTATTGATAGCACCATGGAAGGGGTGCGGTAACCCTATTTACCAAATATGTATAAGGGTTTTTTACATAAATAAAAATTATTTTCGGCGAGAATTTGCGGGGCTCTCAATAATGGCACGATGCGAGGGTATAAAGAACCCCCGGGCCCAAAATAGAATTTGTAGTCATCCAAAGCTAGTCGCTTGTACTTGTCTTAGTAAATAAGAAGTAATTCTTATATAGAATCAAGTCTCAGAAATTGTTGAGAGCCCTAGAATCGTGCCGTGTACTGAATAACTTAGTGTTTCATTTAATTCATCGACTTCAACCCTTATGAAGACATCCCTTTTCGATCCTGTCGAGCTGAACCTCGGAACCTGGACACCAGGAGTGCTGATCCAGAAGTAGGCAACCCGGAATCTGGAAATAACTCAAGTACAGCCAACACATCGTTGAATCGTTAGAGTCGATTTGCAACCCTACGTCACTGCTGCAGCTAGGCATCCAAGAACCTTTGTTTTCGTTGATGTGGATGGGGCGTTCAGCGGCAATGGCCAGAAGGTTTACGCCCTTCTTTTCTCGGGGCCAATGAACACGCTACGTCCTGCACATTTAATGGTCCTATCGAGCCGAATTTTGGAGCCTGGAGAGCCCCAGGACGTCGGGAACAGTAGATCCAGAAAAAACAACTGAGTGCCTGCATATTAAGTCGGCTACGTGCAACACAACGTTGACCCGTTCGAGCCGAAATTCGAAGTCTGGAGCGCCCCAGGACGTCAGGAAGAAACAGTGGTGGAATTAATTTTTCGAATTTTGGAGAAATTAATTTCACAAATAAACCAAAAATCGACGTGCACTGCAGGGAACAAGTCCTACGTGCCCTATTTGCCGCTGGATCCAAGAGGTAAAATTCTGGAGACAGTTATTGAAAATACCCTATTTTTTCAATAATTGTAAGAAAATAGAAGAAATTTTCTGTGAGCCGCAAAATGCTGTATGAAGACAGATGCGCATCCTTGAAGCCCCAAGAATAGTTCCTGAAGACTTATCGCTGAAAACTACCCTATGTTATCAGTGATTTGTTCTAGAACTGAACGCTTGTTTATTCAACCAAGAATACTCGTTCAGAAGATTGGATTACGTCTTTGACGCGGAAGAATAGTTCCTGAAGACTTATCGCTGAAAACTACCCTTATGTTTTTAGCGATTTGTTTAAAAAACGAGCGCCCGTCAGAAAAATACAAGACGTGCGTTTAGAAGGCTGATGTGCATCCTTGATGATTGAAGAATAATTCCTGAAGCCTTATGACTGAAAACAACCCCTATGTTTTCAGGAAAATTTTGAAGACTGAATTTTCGTCAGTGAATGGAAGAAACGTACTCTGAAGACTTAGATACGTTTCGGATGTACTGACTATGCGGTTCCTGAAGCATTATCACTGAAAATAACTTTGACGTTTCGGTGATTTATTTGAAGATTGAATTTTCTTCAATCAAGCAAGATACGTGCTCGGAAGATTGATGCACGGCTCTGATGCTTTGGACAAGCAGTTCATGAAGCATCACCACCGAAAAGTAACCTTGACTTTTCGGTGATTTAGAATTTGATTGAATTATAGTCAATCAAATAGAACATACACGTTTATGGGAAAAATAAACTTGTATAGCAAATGCCTGAAGTTTCCTGAAGACTTATCACTGACCGTAAGTTTTTAGTGATTTTTTATTTGAAGATTGAATTATAGTCAATCGAAGTGGAGGTTAACTTCTGGAGATCGTCGGTTTGAACGCTGAAGCCCGGAACTGGGACTTATCTTTGAAAACTAACTTCGAGTTTTCAAAAGAAAATATTTCAACAACAATGCCGATAACCAGATCCAAAGGCAAGACGCCGGAGGCATGGACCGTGGAGTTGGATCAGCCAGTTGGCATCAGACATGAGCTGCCGCCGTGTTCACCTTCCACAACCGAAGGGACCGAGCCGTCGGACGAGCAGCGCCATCTAGCGCCTCAAACTGAAAGCACTCCGACGCATCAACCAATAGAAACTGATCAAGCGGTTTCTACCAGAGTAACCAGATTAGAAGGAGCTTCAGACACAACATTGAAACCTTCTCAGAAAGAGAAGATTTCCGAAGAAGACAGACGTACAGCGATGCCGATGACTACCCGGGGTGACGCCCGTATCGAACATAGCCGTCCGCCGTCAACTAGAGTGACTCGGTCACGAAAAAACATAGACAAAGCTCGCGAAGACTTACTCAAAATTAAGTTGGAGCTTGCACAACTGGCACTTCAGAGAGCGGAGGAAGAGGGTTCCGAAGCTGAATACTTGGATGACAGAAACTCGAATGACGAGTACGTGCGTTCATGGCTAGAAGAGGCACCAGAACCTCAGCCTGAGAAGGAGGATAACGTCGTTGAAGGGGGAACCAGAAATTCTATGCATAGACCCCTGACTGCGGCCGCCACCAAATCGCAAATAGAAGGTCAGCATCCTAAGGAGAGAGAAGTGCGAAAGCCTCCAGTTGCAGCGTCAGCTGAGGGTACAGGAGGTCAGAGGGATAGTCTCCGTCCATTCTTGACGGAGTTGACGTCCGCTATAGCGTCGCTAGCCGACAGGAAAATAGAACAGCGGGACCAACCGAACCCCTCTGCGTCGAAATTCGTCATGACATTGCCGAATTTCAATGGTTCTCATACTGAATGGCTATCATTTCGGGCCATATATGAGACAACTCGAGCGTACTTTACGGACATCGAGAATACAGCGAGGCTGAGGAGAAGCTTACATGGACGTGCAATGGAAACCGTCAGCTCAGAACTCATCGGACATGCCAGGCCCGATGACATCATGAAGGAACTCGAGCTGCAGTTCGGCCGTCCAGACTCCATAGCGCAAGCTGAAACAGATAGATTACGCGGACTGCCGCGCTGCAGTGAGTCACCAAGAGACATCTGCGCGTTTGCAAGTCGCGTAAGAGGTGCTGTAGTCACGCTCCGCGCGTTAAAAAAGGGTCATTACCTTATGAACGCGGAGCTTATGCGATTGTTAACAGAGAAGTTACCCAATTCGCTACGAGCACAATGGTACCGATCATATTCGGAGAAGTACCAATCGGTGCCAGATATTTCATTGTTCAGTAATTTTATATCTGAACAGGCACACTTCTGTAGTCCATTCGCCCCACCCGAAGGCATCGCTTCGGCCGAGGCGAACACCAACAGACGCGTCACACAAAGGACGCATATAGCTACGGACCAACCGGTAGGAAAATGCCGTGTTTGCGACGTGGGACATCACTACGCCACTGGATGTGCACAATTCAGGGGCGTAGCTGTCGAGAAAAGATGGGAGCTAGCGAAAAAACACAATCTATGTTATCGCTGCCTTCAACATCGACGAGGCAACCACACTTGTAAGAGAAAACAGTGTGGCCAAGACGGGTGCAGAGATACGCACCATCGGCTTCTTCATAGGAAGAAGCAACAGCAGAGGGAAGCCAACAAGAAGCCCGATGTTCCTGAATCCCGCAAGGATCCTCAGGAAACGGTGGCCAGTTTCGGGTCACCATCGAGCCAGGCGTACCTCAAGATAGTGCCGGTCCGGGTAATCGGACCGGCGGGAGAGGTAGCAACATACGCTCTCCTAGACGATGGGTCCACCGTTTCGCTGATGGATGAAGACATCGCGAGGCAAGTCGGGGCAGAGGGCCCTGTGGACCCGCTCAAGATCGGTGCGATAGGCAACACCATGCTCACCACCCCATGCTCAAGAAGAGTCAAGGTGACGCTGGTTAGCCCGCAAGAGAGAAGGGTACAATTCAAAGCACGTACTATACCTAAACTCAGCTTGGCAAAACAAACAGTGAGCGATAGAGTTGTCGCACGCTGCAAGCATTTAACCGACTTGAGAAAAGAGTTGATGTACAACAATGGCGTGCCAAAAATACTCGTCGGCCAAGACAACTGGCATTTGTTATTGGCCAGCGAGATTCGCAGAGGTCCAAGACACCAACCAATTGCGTCACTTACAGCAATGGGTTGGACACTACATGGCGCGCACAGTAGTTTACTACGACAACAAGTACATCATGTCAATAGAATAACAACTGATGACAATTTGGATCATCAGTTGCGCGAACATTTCGCCATAGAATCGTTGTGCATAAACCCACAGCGACCCGCCTCTGACCCAGCAAGAAGGGCAGAGGACATTTTGAATCGATCAACTGTCCAATTAGAGAATGGACACATCGAAACCGCCATGCTTTGGCGTAATGAGCATGCTGAGATGCCAGATAGCTTTGAGACAGCTCTGAAGAGGCTCGTCTCAACAGAAAAGAAGCTGGACAAGAACCAGGAACTTCTAAGAAGATACTCAGACCAGATGGACTCGCTAATTGCGAAAGGGTACGCTGAAAGGGCACCCGCAATTAGCACGCCGGGCAAAACTTGGTACCTCCCACACTTCGATGTCTTCAACCCAATGAAGCCAGACAAACTTCGCATCGTACATGACGCTGCCGCCAAATCGAGAGGAATGTCACTGAATGACTTCCTGTTAACTGGGCCCGACCTATTACAGTCGCTGCCAGGCGTAATGATGCGGTTTCGCCGCCACTGCGTCGCAATAACCGGTGACATAGCGGAGATGTTCATGCAAGTGAAGGTGCGGAGCCAAGACCGAGACGCGCTTCGCTACCTGTGGAGGGGAAACCGCAGAGAAGGAGCGCCAGAAGAATATAGAATGACGTCCATCATTTTCGGCGCAGCCAGTTCGCCTTGCACAGCAATTTTTGCAAAGAACTGGAACGCAAACAAATATATAGAGAAGCACCCTGAAGCTGTGGATGCTATACTACGTAGTCATTATATGGATGACTACCTAGATAGTTATAGAACTATCGAGAAGGCGGCAGAAGTCGCTAGTATGGTGCGAAAAATACACCTACAGGCGAGGTTTGAACTCAAGAAATGGGTTTCAAATAGCTCGCAGCTCCTAGAAAAAATGGACCCATCGCATATACAAACTGAGATGGTATCCATTGGAGATATAGATACGTCGGGAAAGATACTCGGCCTCATATGGAGGCCAGGCGAAGACACGCTGGGTTTCAACCTCACACTCGCGCGTCTGCCTGAGGGTATCTTGGACCGAGAGGCGCCCACCAAGCGAGAGGCGCTCAGAATAGTAGCGTCGCTATACGACCCACTTGGACTCGCCTCGCCAGTAACCATCAAGGCAAAGCAAATATTGCAAGAAGCATGGAGGCGAGGCGTCGACTGGGATCAGAGGCTAGATGTTGACCTAGCATTACAATGGAAAATTTGGGTACAACATTTACGCCAACTAAAAAACGTTAGCGTACCAAGATGCTATCCTGGATATAGCGACGCTATAGAAATGCAGGTGCATGTGTTCACTGATGCAAGCGAGATGGCATATGCTACCGCTATATACTGGCGGGCCACGACCGTGGAAGGCAAGCACTTAATAAGCCTTGTTATGGCGAAAGCGCGGGTGGCCCCACTGAAACTGCTTTCGATACCGAGACTCGAACTTCAGGCCGCGGTATTGGGAACCCGCGTAGCCGCAGCAGTGATGAGTGAACACGACTGCAAGCCCACGTCAGTAACGTATTGGTCAGATAGCAAGACCGTACTGACCTGGATTAGAAGAGGAGCGAGAGTATACAAACCTTTCGTTGCTCACCGAATAGCTGCTATTGAAGACAATAGCAAAGTCGAAGATTGGCGATGGATACCCACCAAGATGAACATCGCTGATGCAGCAACCCGTGACGTGCCACTGCGGTTCAACTCGGACCACGAGTGGTACTGCGGGCCGAGTTTTTTGTCTCTTGGGCCCGAATTATGGCCCACAGAGAAACCTCCGACTACAAACGACACGGGAGAAGAAAAAACTTTCGTTGTCACAGAAGGGGACAAGAAGAGCTTCATAGAAGCCGTTCCAGAGCCAAGCAGATTCTCCAGATGGGAGCGACTGCTTCGTGCGACCGCCACAGTTCTGCGTTTTATATCTCTTTGCAAAAATAGAACAGAGATAACGTCCTATAAACGAACGAGAAAAAACGCTGAAAAGGACCCAGACTGGCGCAAGAAGCCCGCTGTACCTGCACAGAAGCAGAAGCAGGCATGCAGAGCACCAACCCAGGTCAACAGACAAATCATAGAAGCAGAATTTCTCCAAGAAGCTGAGAAAATACTTGTCCAGGTCGCACAACAACAATCGTTCGCTTCAGAGTTAGCGAATGTTGAAGAAATAAATAAAAATAGCTCGCTGCGACCTTTACAAATTCAGGTCGTCGACGGCGTGCTGCGACTAAGAAGTCGCATAGCAGCTACGCAAGAGGTAGCTGAAGAAGTGATGCGCCCGCCTATATTACATGGCGACCATCACATAACGCAGTTGTACATAGACTGGACACATCGCAGTCTACAACATAGTGGCACCGAACTCACAATTAATGAGGTACGGCAGCACTACTGGGTCGTGAAGATGCGACCAACAGCGAAGAAGGTGATAGCAAGATGCCTGCATTGCCGTATACGCAAGGCACAGCCACCAGTACCTGCGACCGGCGACCACCCGAAAACGCGCCTCGCTCACCATAAGAGGCCGTTTACATATACCGGGCTCGACTATTTCGGCCCGCTATCCGTCACCGTCGGTCGGCAGCATCAGAAGAGATACGTAGCACTATTTACGTGTCTCACATCAAGGGCGGTGCACCTTGAAATCGCCGCCAGCCTTAGCGCAGACTCCGCCATATTGGCGCTGCGCCGATTCGCCGCACGCAGAGGATGCCCAGCTGAGATACACTCAGACAATGGCACCAACATGCACGGCGCCGACAGAGAGCTGCGAGACGCCTTCAAAACAGAGGCAAGTCGTAGAGGCATCGTATGGCGCTTCATAACGCCATCAGCGCCATTCATGGGAGGCGCCTGGGAGCGCCTAGTTCGTTGTGTAAAAAACACACTATACAATGTACTTACAGAAAAACACCCCACCGAAGAGGTGTTGTCCACACTGATTTGTGAGGCAGAGTACATTGTAAATAGCCGACCATTGACACACGTGTCGGTAGATGGTGATGATGATGAATCCATCACACCGAATCACCTCTTACTCGGTGGGTCAGCCAGACTACCTACACCTGGCACGTTCACCGAGCAAGATATAGACAGCAGGAAAATATGGCGACGATCACAGATCCTCGCTGATATGTTCTGGAGTCGCTGGGTCAGAGAGTACCTGCCGGAGCTCCAAAACCGGCGGGAGCCACATAGTAGTGGGCCCAGATTTAAAGTGGGTGACCCTGTCCTGATAGCCGACGGCCAGCTGCCCCGCAATACGTGGCCGCGAGGCCGCATTGTGGCCGTGTATCCAGGAATCGACGGAGAAATCCGGACCGCTGAGGTACGCACGCTTGGCGGTACCTTGAAGCGTCCGGTGAAGAAACTCGTCCCACTGCCCCAGTAACCAGAGATGCCGGAGCGGCGACCGTCCTCTCGGTGGGCCTGGCCGGCAGCCGAGAAATGCCGTCCGTCGCTCACCGAAGGAATGCAGCGCCGCGCCGACAACACTTCGAGTCGACACAGCACTGCACGGCGGGAGATATGTTCGCGACGAAGCGTCATCAACCATACTAAATGGTTCATAGAAATTGAAGTTTGTATGTGTAGACATGTCTGCTTACCACGGCGCGCCACCTGATACTAAAATGAATTTTAGAGGCACGTTTATATTTATACTAAAATTTTACCTACATTTTTTGAGATAGTAGTATAATGTTTTTAGTGTTTGTCAGTATGTTATAGGGTTCAATAGTTCACCCTTAACAGAGTAAAATCATTAGAAAGCATACTGATAAGAGTTATCATAGTAAAAAACATAAATTTCTGTCATACGATACGTCTGTGCTCGACGACGGATTAGTTCCGAATGAACCGTGAGAGGGAACCACACGATATATATAGTTTTGGTGGTTTTCGAAAATATTATAGTAATTAAAATCATGTTTTTAAGGGCTTATCCTATGTACTGGACATGAAATCAGTACATAATGATGAAACTATGTGAAGACCACATAGTTTCTGCTATGTAAATAGGAATATTGACTTGATATCTCAAACACCAAATATATGGTTTTAGGTCATTTTAGGGTATATGGGGGACCTAGACCGAGACAGGAAGCCTATATACACCTCATAGTTAGCGTAGTCTTTTATATAAAGCCCATTTACTTGAGATATCAAGTCAGTATATAATAGAAAAACTGCTGTTTAACTGGTTTTGGCAATCGCTTACGGTTTTAGGTGCCCTAAGTACCTAGAAACATATAGGTGTACTGGTAAAAGTACTACCATTGGAAAGCTTGCTAAAAGGGCTTCCAGGCGGTTTCTAGATGGGAAGAATCGCTTGGATAGTCAACGAGATAAGCAGTCGTGAAAAATGTAAACAACGTAAAACGTTGAAATTTGTAGACCCTTCAGGTGGAATAACTCCATGAAGGGAATAGATGTACTCATGGTGTAAGTACTTTCGGATGGCTTGCTGGACTAGCTACCAAGCCATCACTTTGGAGCGAAAATCGCTCAAGTAGTTTAAGTACAATTCCAGAAAATAGGTTTCTGGAAACGTAATTTTTAGTCAGTTTTTGGCATTTCCCGGGACTATACACCCCTGGGAATTCCGAAAATAAGGAATTTTTGGGGACCTCCCGATGGCCCGTTGAACGCACCATCGTGTCGTCCCAATCTTATTAGTGTTTTTATATCTAATTTCTCTGATAGCTGGGCGCAAAGAAAGTGACCGGCTATCAAATTTGTACATATCAAGGCACCTTATGTGCATATGACCTAGATAGACTTACATAAACACTAGAAATGTAAAGTGTGGTCTATTGGCTACCAGAATCCCCATAATAGGCGGTGATTGTCTGGTTAGCCTAAGTAGGAAGTCCTAAAGTCGGTGAAATGACTTAGGAACTTATAGATTCATTACATAAGGGATGATATCCCATAGAAGATTCCCGAAAATAAGCTTTTTCTAGACGTCAACAGACAGCCTGCTATTGGCACCAGCAGGTCAACCCAACCTATAGATATCCTTAGGCTAGGTTAAAAGCTATTAAGGTTTTAACTGGGAAATAAAGGGAATTGTCCTTTTATTTCATGGAAATAGTCTAGGGAAGCTATCAATACCTGGAAATTAGGTATATTGATTAGATACATAGATAGGGGGCGTTACTGTGTTACAGTACGAAGGAATCCAGCTATTGATAGCACCATGGAAGGGGTGCGGTAACCCTATTTACCAAATATGTATAAGGGTTTTTTACATAAATAAAAATTATTTTCGGCGAGAATTTGCGGGGCTCTCAATAATGGCACGATGCGAGGGTATAAAGAACCCCCGGGCCCAAAATAGAATTTGTAGTCATCCAAAGCTAGTCGCTTGTACTTGTCTTAGTAAATAAGAAGTAATTCTTATATAGAATCAAGTCTCAGAAATTGTTGAGAGCCCTAGAATCGTGCCGTGTACTGAATAACTTAGTGTTTCATTTAATTCATCGACTTCAACCCTTATGAAGACATCCCTTTTCGATCCTGTCGAGCTGAACCTCGGAACCTGGACACCAGGAGTGCTGATCCAGAAGTAGGCAACCCGGAATCTGGAAATAACTCAAGTACAGCCAACACATCGTTGAATCGTTAGAGTCGATTTGCAACCCTACGTCACTGCTGCAGCTAGGCATCCAAGAACCTTTGTTTTCGTTGATGTGGATGGGGCGTTCAGCGGCAATGGCCAGAAGGTTTACGCCCTTCTTTTCTCGGGGCCAATGAACACGCTACGTCCTGCACAGAAATGTTTTCTTTCATTGGTTAGTAAATTTGTTTTTAAATTGTTTGTGAAAAAGTGGCACGCTTGGTTTTCATACAGATGGAGGGACATCCCACTCAAACGCACTAAACGTTTTGGGAATACTTTTACTGTGCGTCTGTACGCTTAATTATGTTTCTCTTCTGATACCTGCAACTTGGGGGTATTTAATTCAAGAATGAATAGGTTACCTACTCCTAGGCTAGCGTGCTTCATCGTCGACCACATCATCGCTAAGATAGTGGTTAAACGCGAGTCTATTAATATATTATTGAAAATAGACACTTAAAAATGCGGTGCCTTATGATCAGAACAGCAGAAGCATTAACAACGTTATAATGTTACTTAAAAAAAGCCCATCAATTTTCTGCAAAACCCTTGACATTAAACCTTGGTCAAAGTAATATAAGTAATTGCCGCGATATTATCACAGTATTATTATAGTGAGGCATGCGACAAAAAAACGCAAATCACTGTTCCTCTTTACTCCAACCAGTGAACGGAAATAAACATGGAAGCATTACTTCGAAGGAACTTAACGCGCATCCTGACACAAAATCCCAAACAAACTCACACATCGAAACCCCGCCACTGATTCGTCAAACTAGCCAAAGTACACAAACAATATTATTACAACTCATGATGCACAGTAAAAAATAGACCTTATTTACTTAAAGTTTGGGTTTAAATTATCATCTAACGTATAGGCCGCTAACGACATTTCTACGACGCCACTGCGTCCACCAATCGCGTCGCCCGGGATTCTTTATGCAATATGGAGCAACGCAATAATTAATTATGATAGTGATGGTATTAAAGTAATATGAAAGAAAATATAGAAGCATAAATAAACGTGTGTGATCAGGGTACCACCGTCAGGAACAAAGTTCCTTCTCACGTATGATTTAAACAAAAACTTTTTTTTTATTTTTGCCGTCTTGTATTATTTTAGCCTCACAATCGACATAAGCATCCTCGAAAACTAAACCCATGATGAAAAATATGAAAGATTTCGCAGCCGCCATTTTGGATTTATATTTTGACCAAATTCGAAAGAAGGATATCGCATAGAAGTATGAATGCTTTTTCGCGTGATGATTTCTACCAGTCAAATCCTACGGCAATTCGTGTTAAAGAACCATCTTTTATTGTATTAAAAATATATCTTTTTGGAACGGTCAAAAATATATTAGAAAAGATAAAGATACAGCAACGATATCTATTTTCTCCATGCTGTTAAAGGAACTTTTATGTACCTACAATAACTTGGTATATTTTGCATAGTGCCGTCCCCATAGAAAAAAAAATACACGCCATTTTTTTTTTAAATTATATTTGCCATTATTGTCAGGTAAAAAAGTTAATTGTTTGGTTGGCATAACATCATCCCTATAGATTTCGTGGCATACTTCATTTTTAATAGAAATATAATGAATAGCGATGTATTTACACGTGAAAACTAATTCCAACATTCTTGTTATGCAAATGTGATTTATTTATGCACCACTTCACTGCACAAGAAGGCATTTTTAAATATTTAACATGCGAAAAACAGTAAATATTAGTCGACCGCCGCTGTTGCCTACTGCGGACGAACTAAAAGCGTGAGCGGCACGATCGGTAAGCCCCGCCCACCGGGGCACAATTTGCGTTGGGTCATCTTTTAAAGCTAGGAATGCTTCCATGTTTATTTCCGTTCACTGACTCCAACATATTTTATGACGCTATTAGGTGACCGAGTAACCGATTCCCTTGAGTAGCTGATTTTAAAATGATAATCACGTCTAAATGGCTCGTCGTAATTCTTTGAAAAAAATATATGTTATATTAGACTATTTTCTTAATAATTTGATCTAAGCAAATTTTGAGTTATATTTGTATAACATAGTGTAATTAATTTGTAAAGTTATGTCTAAAACAGACAAAAATACGACAATCACACCAAAACCGCTAAGCGTATTGTAATGAAATTGACACCATCTAAAAGACAATTTAATTATCTACATTTTAATATTAAGCTTTTTTTTTTAAAGTCATAGAATAATAAGAAAAGTACAAAAAACTACTAAATTTTGGGTCGCGCGGGTGTGAAACGAGTGCGCGTTTTGTTCCCTCAAGGTCGTTGGCGTTAGTCGCACGATTACATTAAATAAAGTCCTGAAAATCCATCTTGATAAATCCACCATGCTGTAGCTATGGTACCTTAGGTTCCTTCTACCCTGTTCTAAATAATTAATTGTCACGTATCACGCGATCGTGCTTTTTGTAGCCAACTTTATACAGATTGCTTACACAGCAATTTGCCACAAGGATAAATTGGTATAATTTATTTAAATACCTTCCTAAAGTCGACTACGAATTTGAAGGTTAGTTATAATATTTGTTCGTTATTTTTCCGCCTTTGTGGATTGAAACGTGGAAAATTAAAAGATCCCGTTCATTACACAAAGAGTCTGACTGGATTCATCTTCATTTAAGTAAAATGCTTTGTTCAAATGAGTGTAATGCGCAGTTTGAATTTTCTTTGTTTCTTTTCTCTTTATGAGCACTTAACTACTCTCGTATAAAACAGAGTGAAATAAAAATACCTACTATAGATTTGGAAATAAATATAACACTTTGCCATAAAGAAATTGCGAAATTGAGAAATTGGTGCACATCTTCACATCTCTTCCTGAAAAGTTAATCAATTATTTAAAAACCTTTAATGAAGCGAACTTCCCCAGTACCTGCTAATTAAAGTCTACTTGACTGGGAACTAAACGAATCCTCCAAGTTAACTCGTTAGTGCGGCGGCGGCTAACTCTTTCAACTTGATGAACTCATTAGTCAACTGGATAGATATTCTACATTTGTTATTAAATTATTAATTAACGTAAACGAAAACGTAATTAGTAGGTAGGTTAATAATAGCACTGATAACTTTATTATTTTTAAGTGACTCCTTGACAAAAAAGTTTTCTTTGTCGTGTTGTCTGTAGTTAATGGGTAACTTCGGTTTGAAGAAAAATAAACCATAATTAAGTAACTACCAATCAGTGGGAAATGTTACAGTCCTTTTCAATTGATTTTGTAAATAAATACAAAACCAATAATTTGTTTGTCGAATACACAGCTAGATAAAATCTAACAATAGACTAGACCAAAATTATACAGGTTGCGAACTTGAGAAGCAAAACTAAATGTAAATTATAGAAATCTGTCCAAAACACTAACAATAGTTATTTACTTGCCTAGATAAGACTACTTTACCAACACAATCAATGTCGTCAAATGATGTCTGGCTTAAATTTCATAGATCAGCCTCCCTTAGGCTACCCTAAAATGGCTTATTGTCAATGCCATCATTATTTCGTTGTGAGAGAGAGACTATATATTATCCCTTTTTCACAACGGGATGACAGCATTGACGACACGATTGGCGCAGTGGTTGAGTGATCGGCTGCTGCGCTGCGTGTCGCGGGTTCAATTCCTGCACGGAAAAATATTTGTATGATTTTCAGTTATGCCGGTTCTGGCTGTTTGTGTATATGTCGTGGGTGCATTTACAAAAAAAATATACTCACCCCATGATACAGGAGAAATTCCTAGTGTGGGGCAAGGTTTATTTAAAAAGACACGTCATATAAGAGGTGCAGGCTTTTATTCTTTAAAAATGATACAATTTAATGATGTGAAATTCTGTCTATCTTCAGAAGCGGAGTGCGACGGCTGCGGCGGCGATGGCGACGAGGGCCGCAACGTCAGCGAGCTGCTACTCCCGCAGTATGCGCTGGCCACCGGGGGCCTGGCCAGGGACCACCGGCCCCTCATCACCTTCCCCGACAACAACAACTTCCACATCATCACGCCCTCCGAGTACCAGAGGCTGCTTCTTTACCTCACGTCTGTGCCCTCGTAAGATGCTTGATTAGTATTATACCTCCCTAAGTCAGTAAAGGCTGCCTTTCTGCTAGAGATAGGTGCGACTTAGCTGTGAAGACAAGATACGAAACTATGTGATTTTTATACCATAGGTTAGTAGCTTAGCTTCGTTTAATAAATCTTTTTCGCGAGGGCTAAGCCGATAGCTACGCTATGAATGTCTATCCTTTTTGATTCGAACACATCAAACACGTACATATAACACGTCTATCACAGTCTTAACTGGTGGAAAGATAGCCTTATCCATACATGCTTGCCTACCAAGAGAGCTACATCTTGAGTTTCGGGACTGCTCCCGCGTGGTAGATCCTGGCTGAATGGCCAAATGTACCTCTCACTCTCAGCAGAGATCAGAGGCGTAAACGAAACATTATACGAGTAGACCGATGATAATTTTGCATAAATCGTAACAAATGTAAAGAAAACTACTATAGTTTGCTATGTCCTCGTCACTTCCAACGGATGAGTTGTTCGTGAACAAAAGGATGTGTATAAACCCTTGGTTAAACTGGTGATAACAGGGTTATTTACATTTAGTACCTAGTGTCCTACAATGTAGACCGTAGGTGTATAGTTTTAAAACAATGGACTAGACGACAATCTTGTGAACTTTGTCTTTGCTTCGACATTGCAGGACTGCGTTTCTAGCTGCAAATACTCGTACACCTACCTCAGCTGTTTTGTACTCTAAGAAGTCGGTTCAAATTATTATTACTATACTGTAACCTACCAGAAAAGAAGGTCCAGTCATCTACATATTTCGCTGGCTCTTTATCTAGACCACCATAAATGCAAGTTTTGTGAATTTGCCTGTCTCGGTATCATTAGGTGTTCAGTTTATGCTTAACAAACCTTCATTTTATTTTTCTCCTTATTTTTCCTAATGCTTTTCGTGTAGGCCATATTTTTTGTCATAAATAACTTTCAGTTTATAACCCGTCGATATTTGTGAAATTTTGCTACTTACGCTAAAAGCGTAGACCACACGCAGAGATCTTACGATTCATTGAACACTACAACGCTCTGAGTAATACTCTCACAGATAATGTAATACTTGCATCTCGTATTATAATGTAATGTATTATATTAGCCGTTTATTGTTTAAAAGGCCTCGTTTTTATATTTATAGGATCTACGTATGAATGAAATATGAGTTTTCTATGTAGCGACCGTTGTCGTAATAGGCTGGTGTAGAAAAAGTGTCAAAGTTCGACATCCAAAATATTATGTTTCTGTACCTAGCATTTATCGCCTGACGCCTGACGGTCTACCACTAACTAAAATATTAATGGGTCGTTCACGTTCCCAAGAGACCAATTTATTAACTAACACAAATTAGCTAAAGGCAGTTCATTAAAATTGTAAATTAACTTTAAAAGAAAATGTTTAATGCGCTTGTTAAATTCATGATTAATCTTTAACTTTTAAAGTGAGTATTCATTTTGAAACCTTATAACTGTCTTCTAAATGAAACGAAGTAACGATCCGCGGTTTGATAGATTATTTAGTATCACGGCCACATGAGAATCGATACCAGACAGAACTTATGACTGATTAATAACTAAATGATAGCCGGCATAACTAATCAATATACAGTTCCATTATTTATGGATGATTTTTTTTCTCATTACAGGTTATTGGAAGCAGATATGGGCTTCCACATTATAATAGACAGAAGAAAAGATCGATGGAACTCTGTCAAAACAGTATTATTAAGGATCTCAGTACGTATTCATTATATAATTTGCCTATACTAAATTAAGAAAGTTTAAGTAGTCTGTGGAAATAAAGACGTTAAATTGGATCCGCGCCCTCTCGACCCGCTTAGACTCGACCCGAAGAATAATACCTGGATATATCTGTTTTGATAGGCGTAACAACGTCGATGTATAGGTAGACAGAAAAGTGTCGATTTAACGCTTGTACCACAGAGGGTGTAAAATATAAATAATATTTGGATAAATAAATCAATAATTATACGAGTAAGTAGATACTATCTTTTTTAATATAGCTGTGTACCTTGTAGTAAAAATCAGATTATTGTTAATTATCATTACAATCTTAAAGCCAGTGGCACGGTGGTATAAATTGAATCAATCTTTAAATGTGATTATAATTATTAAAAAAACATGATTGATTAAATCATCTTAAAAAAAATAAACATTAGTTATCTTAAAGAATGCAGAACTAGGTAGGAACAACAAAATTAAAATATTAAAGTTTTCAGCAATACAAAATCAACAATTAAAAGATTACAATATTCAGTATAAAATATTAAATATTCTATGTAAAATCATAACGTTGAGATGTGTGTTTAGGCAGGCAAATGAAAATTCTAGACTAGAGTTGTAAATTAAGTATTTATTCCAAAAGAACAAAGTAAACACAATACGAAATGTAGGTAGACAAACGAATTCACCGTCACAAGAAACGCCTGATGAATCTTTATTGCAATAAGTTGCATAAATTTGAATACCTATTAAATGTCTTTGAGGATTGTTGTGGGAATCGGTTAGAATATAAAATTAAATCTAAACACAAAACAAAATATTAAATATTATATGTATAATAACTTAATAGGTTATCGATAATTAAAATATCACTTTGCCTGACTACATTGAATTGGTAGTAAACCATCTGGTATTATTCTTCGGGTCGAGTCTAAGCGGGTCGAGTTAAATTAAAAGTTTATTAAACTTGTCTTGTTGAATATGTAATTCTATTTACTGTAAGTGAATTAATAATTGACAATTGTAAGCCATATCTACAAAATATTTATTTTCTCTTTCCAGGAATTCTTCCCAGGAATAATTCACGCTGTATACGTCCTTCGGCCAGCAAGTTTCCTACAGAAGGCGTTGTCAGAAGTCAGTAGTAAACTATTTAAGGAGGAGTTCAGGTTCAGGGTGCTAGTCTGTTCGTCGGTGGAGGAGTTGTACGAACACTTCGACAGGTCACAGCTCACGCCAGACCTTGGAGGGGAGCTACAGTATTCACATGCTGAGTGGATACAGCAGCGAATAGTAAGTTTTATTTATTTAAATTTTATTTAATTTAAATGAAGACAAATAATTTTAAAACATCTTAAAAATGTAAGGTACAAAAAATAGTAGTCAAATGTTAAATAGATCATATTATATTCGAAGTTTAGAGCATAGCTTTTAGACGAGTGGTGGCCCAGTGGTAACGGCCTCGACTTACGAGTTGCAAGTCATGGGTTCGAACCCAGGTAGGCACTTTACTTTGTGTAATTTATTTCATCACCACTGCTCTCTACAACGGTGAAGGAAAACATCCGGACTTCCGGAGGTAATCTTAAATGTCCTAGAACCATAAATCGAACACATGTGACACTCACCATTTAGTTGCTGGCGCCATCTAGTTGTTAGAAAGTAAACAAATTCACAATCCTAAATCGGACTATCAAAGTGTTCCAGCCAATTTTAACAGAGCCGGAGAGTTGTGTTTAGTTTGGTAATGTTCAATGATGTCTATCCTTGCGCACCGAATTATTCGTGTGGAAATATGGGAAATTTCATACAGCGCCGATCGCCTGTGTGAAATACTGAGAACAATTACCTAAATTAACTATTCAAGTGTGTAATTTTGCAATGTGAATTTAAATTAATATTTAAGCAATATTATCTGTTAATTTTACTATAAATGAATTACGAAGTTAGTACTGTTTGCCTTAAATATACTTCTAATACCTTCTGCCAGTATAATCTATCTCTGTGCCAAATTCCATCAAAATCCGTCAAGCCGTTTGAGCGTGAAGAAGTAACAACACTCACAAACTTTCGTCTTTTTAATATTAGTGTGATTTCAGGCACTAGAGAAATTTTCTACGTTAATGAAGGAGATCTCAAGTAAATTGGACGAGTTCATGCATGAGATTGTAGACTGCGATATGGGAAACGACCCGACACAAACCAAAGAATTATTAGACTGTCAGGAAAATAGGTAACCTCATTTACCTTAGTGCATTTATGCAAGCTTTTATTTAACTTGCAATATATGTGTCAAATCTTCCAACTGAATTTTAAAGCAGTCATCCTCCACCGAGTAAGATGAAATTTTGCAAACCCGTTTAGTTTGGATGACAATGCACGGTTAGCTAAGTGACGTCACGCGTCATTCTAAATCCAATATGGCGGACGGCCCAAGATGGCGGACTAGTTATTTCTTGTGCACTGTCATGATATAGGTATCAAATGAAAGGGTTTGCTGAGAAGAATACGAAAAAAGATAGGATTAAAAAAAAAAAAAAAATATTTAGTTTCACTTGCCCCGGTGTCTATAATCTAATCTTGTAAGTTACATTTGTCCCACTTCTCAGTGTCTGATTGAGCTGATATTTTGCACACACGTTTATTTTTTATGACAATGCAAATTTGAATATGAAAGCTTGTTATATCTTTTAAATATAGAAGCTTGTTTATTAGTAAATGTTAGCTATACTCCTTGTCATAGTGTTTTATGTTGATAAAATTTTCTGTTTTAGGTATAAAGCTTTAAAAACTGAACTATCGTCGGCAACGTCGCAAGGCGAAGAGTTACTGACGCAAGTACGGAAACCAAACCTTACATATAATATTATCAGCCATGTCGCTGCTGTTGAGAGGTAATTACATTTTAAGTGTAATATATTCATTATTCAACTACCTTCACCTACTACATAACATGGTCCTCAAAGCCCCGATTAATTAACTTGCCCCAATGCGGATAAGAAACTAGACGATTGTTAGAAGTATTTTTTTTAAACCTATTGTATTGTACGTATGCTAATTACAATTACAGCTGGTCTTATGTTCAAATAACTTAATTATGCAAAGGCAATCATAATATTGAATTAATGGAAGTATAAATCATTGGCAATTAGACAATTAACTAAACCAAACTACTCAGTTCAACTAGGGAGTTATAAAGGTTAACACTACGAATGTAAAGACAATGAAAACTATGCAGAATGAGTTTTTTCAAGTGGGCGTGGATGGCTAAATCCAAAACTATGGGGAATAGCGAAAAACTTTCTAAGAGTCACGAGGCCGATTTTGAAGAAAACTAAAACTGCATAATTGGATTTTTGAAAAATCAATATTTCTAGCCAGGAGTCGAAAGTTCGAAACCCTTGATTTTATCTGATATAGGCTCGCGCTTGACCACCATTATTACACCATCCAATAATTTCGCTAATAAGGATAATATTCACGGCAGTAATCTTATACGGCAAACTGGAAGAAACTTTTTTTTTGTATACAACTAATTATAAAATAATAAAAAAATAACTGTTTATTCTCAGACATAGTCCATAGAAAAGTTAGTATCAGAAATCTTATAAACTATGTTAGTACAATAAAAATAATAATGGGAATAAAATTACACATTAATTATGCAGCATGTGTTTTTAGGGTTCCGTAGCCAAATGGCAAAAAACGAAACCCTTATGGATTCGTCATGTCTGTCTGTCTGTCCGTCCGTATGTCACAGCCACTTTTTTCCGAAACTATAAGAACTATGCTGTTGAAACTTGGTAAGTAGATGTATTCTGTGAACCGCATTAAGATTATCACACAAAAATAGAAAAAAAACAATAACTTTTGGGGGTTCCCCATACTTAGAACTGAAACTCAAATTTTTGTCATCAAACCCATACGTGTGGGGATCTATGGATAGGTCTTTAAAAATGATATTGAGGTTTCTAATATATTTTTTTTCTAAACTGAATAGTTTGCGCGAGAGACAATTCCAAAGTGATAAAATGTTTGTCCCGCCCCTGTAACTTCTAAAATAAGAGAATGATAAAACTAAAAAAAATATATGATGTACATAATATAAACTACTTACTAGATATTATTTTCAAACCAATTTTCGGTGGCAAAACTGCCACCGAAAATTGGTTTGAACGAGATCTAGTAAGTAGTTTTTTTTTAATACGTCATAAATCGTAAACCGCAATTTACCAAGTACGGAACCCTTCGTGCGCGAGTCCGACTAGCACTTGCCCGGTTTTTTTATATTTAAATCAATGGGTTAGTTTTTTTTTTTAATCCAATGATGCAGTTTTAATTTGCATCAAAATCGGCCTCGTGACTTCTTTGAGTGTTATTCGCTATTCGTCATAGTTTCGGATTTGGCCATCCACGCCCACTTGAAAAACTCAACCTGTATAGAATAAAAATTAATAATACTTACGTGTTGTTTCAGATTACTGGTGCAACTGGACGAGACTGAAAAACAATTCGACAATTTCTGGCAAAAACATTCCACGAAACTAAACCACTGGCTGAAGTTCAGAACGTTTTTATTAAACTTTAAACAGATGCAGGTAACTTACACGTAATCTAATCACAAATCGGTTAATCAGAGAGTTTTCTTATTACACTTTTGTTAAGACTTTACTGGCCGGAACTGGAAATGCGAAGCAGCCTGTTTATTTCTGTGTCGAAAGTCAAACATTGGTGTTCTTGGTGAACACACTCTGCGTGATTCGTCGGGCTCTTTAGCCGGTCGAAAAACAAAGTCCGCAGCCCTGTTCCCGACCAAGTCTGAAACCGCCCTGTTGACGACCAAATCCGATATATCCATACATTTCTCTTTACTATCCATACCATCGTAATTGCGAATATCCTTTCTTTTCTGAGCGTCCATTTGAAATGTTAATTTCTGTATTTTTCTTGACTTTTCTTCTAGACGCGCCTTGAAATCCTCCGCTTGTTTAGCCTTCTTATTATATTCTGATTGTAAATTACTAACTTTCCGTTTGCAAGTCTCAAGTTCTGCTTTTAGTTTTTGAACTTTTAATGTGTTTATTTCTTCCATACATTCTAGTTTCTCTCTCGCGTGTTTTGCTACACTCTCTTGGTATAACGTCTCCTGTTCAATCTGATACGCCCAAAAAGACATCGCACGCATAGCAATGTCCATGATCGTGTCGGGTCTCATTCCCGCCAAAACTATTGATTTGAAAGTTTCATTGGGTCTAAGATCTGCCTGAATCACATCAAACTTGTCACGTAATTCGGTCCCACACGCCGGACAAGTCAACGAGTTTTCGGCAGTTCGCTTGAACTCACTTTTTCCGTGTTCAACACAAAATGCATGTGAACAAGTCGTTACCCATGCTTGATTTGATAGAGACTTTCTGCATTTGCGAAAGTTGCACACAATTTCCATAGCCATTATTATAAAATTATTATTATCACTTGTTGTATTTCATCGCAGTATTATTTTTATTTAACATAAATAAACAGTTTTGCTTACATTATTAATTTGTAAATAGAGGTTATGTGTCAAAAATGTTTTTTTAATTGGCATTTTTTTAACTTTGATTTATGGTCGCATTTTATGTTGGCAGTTTCATTCAAGGTCGACCTCCTTGTTGTTTTTATAATTACTGAGGCTTTCTTAATATTCACGAGGATTTATATTTTTCACAATACTGTAAAGAGTAACAAGAGTTGTGTCTTTTGTCTCTTTTAGATATTATCTATTCATTTATTAATATCCATTTTAATAAGATGTTACTTTTTGTAGGCTACTTTAGACAACCATCTAAAGGCAGCATGCGACATGACGGAGGTGGGCGAGACAGCAATCAGGGTAGACAGCCTACTACAAGAGGCTGGCGACTTTGAGAAACTTTGTAACTGTGATCTAGATACTGCAACTTCAGTTATTGACGACGGTAATTTATTTCGTTTTTTTATTAAAATCAATGAACTTTTACAGACATTTTTGGTCAGCACGTAGGTAGGCACAGAACACAAAAATGAAGTCAAGTCTAAATCTGAATAAAATAACAACGGTACAAAAAACACGTAAAAAAAGTACAAAATTGTAATTCCTTTTTTTACAACACTCCCAAGTCACAACATACATGTCTCTGGCTGCAAAAAATATCTGTAAAATAAAAGTGCATGTTCGATTTTTGAATTTAGACTCGAAAGAAAATTCATCGTCGATTTTTCAATTAAGTAAAAACGCCATTAGGATTTTGTTTTTGATTAATTACTTATTGGGAAATTTAGGATTATTATTAAACGATGAAAACTAGTAATAACTAGGTACTCAGGTTATTAATTTAATCATTACGTTTTATTACAGGAGAGAAATTAATGCAAGACCCGTTAAGTCAAGTCGACCACATAGAATCTAAATGCGAAGAACTAAGACGAACGAGCGCTTTGCTTCTAGAAAAGATACAAAAACGAAATCTACTTCTGACTAAAGCTCGAGAACTTATGGACAGGATAGATAAGGTTTGTTGAAATATTATTTAAATAAAATAAAAAGCTCATTATATTTCAAACTATCTTCTGCCAGCGGCTTCGCCCGCGTGTAAGTCAAAATTATCCCGAGAGAACATATTCCCGGGATTAAAAGATTGTATAATATAATAAAAGATGAAAAGATTATCCTATGTGCTATTTCTGACCATAATCTTTTTGTGTGCAAAATTTTACACAGATCCGTTCAGCCGTTCTGGCGTGAAGAAGTAACAAACATGTGTACACTCACAAACATTCGCCTTTACAATATTAGTGTGATTAATAAACGTTGGTATAGTTCTCGCCAAACTTCTTGATCGCCCTGAAGTTGGCTACAATGGCTGCGCTGTAGTAAATCTCATACAAAAACAGTAACGTTTCATGTCTTGCGCATCGGCAAGGCCAACTTCAGGGCGGCCCAGAAGTTTGACTAGCACTATACACATAATTTTACACCATCTCTATTCGTTTTCTCAACTGCTTAGTATCTGCAATACCTACTAAACTTTATAGTTGTTACAAGAGATGCATGTGAAATGACGTTTACATCTCTCATGTTCGGTAAGTAGGTTCTTATTACCTCCAAATGGGGCTTGTAGGTGACTAATTAGCGCTCTAGGGTAATAATGTAGCTAGAAACGCCCTAGGGCGGTAAGTAATTAAAAAAAATACTTCTTTCTTTCAAAAAGTGCGCGTACATCTAACCATCATACTGGCAATAGACATCACGCATTCAGCCCAATGACCAATGAGGTCGCTTTGCTATTCAGCCTTGTCTTCGTGTGAATACAAGGCTGAATAGCAGAAGTATTTTTTTTAAATTACTTACCGCCCTAGGGCTGTAAGTAATTAAAAAAAAATACTTCTTTCTTGCAAAAAGTTCGCGTACCTACATCTAACCATCATACTGGCAATAGACATCACGCATTCAGCCCAATGACCAAAGAGGTCGCTTTTGTCTTCGTGTGAGTATAATAGTCATCAATTTTATTCTTGTAATGCCGGTTTTTTTCTACTTCACAATCGAGATGTAAAGCAGAATAGTTAGCTCGGGTGTAGGTAAGTACCAATTGCACCCTCGAACTAAATATCTCGGGCTGCAATTGATGCCTTACAGCCCTTGGCTACTAATCTACTATTAACCACGTTTAACACAGATTTAGACCCATAATGAAAGGTATTATTTTATTCTATTTATTAATGTAGCTTAATAATTTCATCGAAGTAAAGGAGCAATACCAGTTCTCTAAATCACTGTAGGAATTTACCTAATTCTGAACCTTAAGTCAATGACAATAAAAATCACGCGATGCGAATCGTGATTTGATTTGCAGTTTCCACCAAGGTATGTTTGCAAAATTTCTAATTTCATATTATTTTTACCAGGCGAACGAATGGTGCGCGACGGGAGTGGAAATCTTAGCAGGAGAAGGAGGGTTAATAGCAGTAGACAAACTATTAGAAGACGCCACCAGCTTCGGACTGACAGCTCCTGACCAGTTCAGGGATATGCTGATGCAGTCTGCTACACAAGAGACCAGGGCACTCGTCACTCAGGTACGGTAGCTACTGAAGGTCAAAACAGGCAAAAGTGGCCTTTAGCTGCAAGCCCAATTGTTATATGAGAAGTTTTCTCTAAGGTCGAAAACGCACTTGCAGGAGACATGCAGAAACACGTTAGAGCCAAAGTCTTAAAAAAATAATCCGAAATTTATAGCCAGAATCTAATTATGGGTTTCTTTTAAAAAAATCCAGTAACACTCCTCCCTAACCAAATAGCATTTGAATTGATATTTTTCGTGGTCTTCAAAATCCCTCAAAAGTTCTGGCGTTTTTGAGGCGATTTCCTCCCGGCTTCCCCAAAAAAGCCACTTCTTCTTCTTCACTTTCTGGTTTGTGGCTCGATCTTTGGACCACCTCTTGTATGGTGTATGGGTACCGATATCTAACAACTAAATGTTCTCCAGGTGGCACAAAGGGTAGAAGACGTCTGGCTGATGGTATCTGTGAAGCGCGCGTCTCTGCAAAGGGCGGCTGCCAAGCCGGCGCGACCAGTACAGTCAGTTCCACCACAAAGCGCTGCTATAGCTCCAACCAACCATCAGGTCAGTGAGAACGGACTTTTACAGGTTTTCTTCATACGGAACAGCTGTGATATAGTTGACCCTGTAATTTATTAATGACCATAAAGTAAATTAAAACTCGCAACAATCGAGGCTCTAGACATGCTCTAGCTAGACTAACTGACATTCTAGACAAGTTTTCAAAAGTCAAAAAAAACTTTTTTACAAAAAATTCTACCGACTTCCAAATAACTACAAAATGAAAAATAACTTTATTTTTGGAAGTCGGTGTCCATAACGCAAAAAAAATTGTTCCTACGAAAGACACCAACTTCCAAAAATAAAGTTATTTTTCATTTTGAAGTTTTTTTATTTTTCACTTTTTAGTTGTACCTACCTAATAGGCAAGTTGTTTAGTAAGTTTCCTATAACGCCAGGATAGATTACCCGTATATTATGAAACTTGAACAAAACCGATCAAATGAGAGATCTGCTTACCCCTTAAGAACGTACTGGCGTGATGTTATGTTATGAAGTGGTATAAACAATAAACAGACATGACGTGATTGCAGCAGTCTCGAGAGATTTGCCGTTATTTATTGAAGATTTCTGTTGTATTTCTTCGAAGTTCTTCATCAGATCTTCACCAAATTAAAATGGGACCAATTTCGAAACATACTCTTTCAATCAGATATGAGAATTTTTAAAATCGGTCCACAATTGACGGAGATATCGGTAAAAATACATTTAAAAAAAACATACAAGAAGTCGAACATAGAACCTCCTCCTTTTTCGAAAGTCGGTTAAAAAGTAAGCAATCGATCATTGTGACATTGCGTTAGCGCATGTTATTTTGAACCTGTTAACAATCGCATACCTAAGGTATATTCGTTTATCTGGCAGTTAAGGCGCAGTTACCCTTCAGTAGCTGATATTAAAATGAGAATCATGTCTACGGCGGTCAAGCAGAGAGTCATAATTTTTTGAAAAAAATAGCGCACGAAGGGTTCCGTACCATTATCGCAAAAACGGCAAATTATCACGTTTGTTGTATGGGAGCCCCACTTAAAAATTTATTTTAGTAGTTTCTGTTTTTAGTATTTGTTGTTATAGCGGCAACAGTAATACATCATCTGTGAAAATTTTAACTGTCTAACTATCACGGTTCATCAGATACAGCCTGGTGACAGACAGACGGACCGCGGACTCTTAGTAATAGGGTCCCGTTTTTACCCTTTGTGTACGGAACCCTAAAAACGACAATCGCACCAAAACCGCCGGGCATATTTTAATGAAATGTTTATTACTTCAAAGACAATTTAATTATTTACATTTTAGTCTAACCCTCTTACTAATAAATACGGAGTAAAGTTGTACCAGGAATAACAAAGGAATAACCATACATTTTCAAGGAAAGTACAAAATCTACAGAATTTTGTTTCCTCAAGGTCGTTCGTTGGCGACTGTCGTCGTCTTAAGTAGATAGTTTCTCCCTTAGTGAAGAAGTGTTTAACCAATTACGAAATCACATCCGTATGGCAAAAGGGAAAAGCGACAGTAATTAACCACTACATCTGCAATTTAAAACTATCTACATCTGTAATTATGAGAGTTGCGTTGTTGCCATCGCTCGTCTACTGTTTTATTTTGCACAAAATTGTTTTCCAGAATGCTTTTTTCTCGTGTGCTTTCATTCGCTATCAGCGAATGAAAGCACACGAGCATACTCGTAATACAATCAACACGGCAGTCAGATCGAACTATTAAATTAGTAGATTAAGGATATTAGTTATTATGGTCCAATCAAAATGAGCTTACCAGTCCCTGGACCTAAGTAGATTGTGCAACAATAGTAGATCACGATCACGGGCGAACATAATTTTAGAATCAAGTAGGTACCTAAGTAAACCGAGTTTTTTCTCCCTGCTTGCGCTTTAAGCTGTCACAAAATAAACGGGTTGGTAACAGAAGTAGAACAAGTATAGATAGTTCAACTCATCTTTGCACGCGGCTCCATGTGTGCGTACGCTTGTAAATACACAGCTTTAGTTTATGTAACAGTGACGTGACAGTGCAAACCACCACCCACACATGCTTATTGCTTACCCACACTTAGAGCCGCGCGCAAAGATGACTTGAACTATACATACAAAGTTATGATATTAATATTAAGTGTCTAAACACTAGGAAAGTCTTACAGATCATAACACAGTCCGATAAAGAGTCAAACTGAAGATCATAGTTGCACATTATATCAGTCAGATAACGCGGTAGCGGTAGTATAAAACATACTCTTCCACCAGACTTAGAAACATTTTCAATGCCAAGGTTTTTTCACTTCCTTCGTATGTTACGAAAACATTTTGGCTGGCCGGGGACTGACTAATTAAGAAACATTTAATTAATTGTCTGCCCGTCTGTCTGCTAAACGAACACCTAATAAAAGCAAGCGGCCGTAAAACGTGTATCTTTCGTCATGAAAACAATGTAATTACTTCAACAATCAAGTGCAGTGTTAAGGTGACAACAGCCGCCAACAACCTTGAGGGAATAAAACGCACAAGTGCTACACAATCTCGCGCCCCAAAGTTTACTTTAATATACCATTTCGAATATATTCTTTGACTCTAAAATATAAATACTAAAATGAAGATAATTAAATTGTCTTCGAAATGGTAAAAAAATCATTTAATAAAATACGCGCAATGGTTTTGGTGTGACTTTCGTTATTCTGTCCGTGTTAGACATAACTCCACAAAATAATTACACTATTTTATTCAAATAAAATTATGTAGGTATACTCATATATCAAATTATTAAAGAAATGGTCCAGTATAACATAAAGTTAAAAGTTACAACTAGCCGTGATGTTCATTAACTGCCTTTTAAAGAGTGCGACACCTGCGCTGCGCTACCACTTTCTTGTGCACGCGCTTAATATTGTGACACTGACCGATACGCGCCAGGCATTACAACTTTAGAAGGAAACTACTCAAACTACCTGTTCTGCCTGCCTACTATGAAAGTTGTCGGGATTCTTGAGGACCAATTGCTCAAGGATTTTAATTGTGTGAATGTGACAGGTTTCGCAAAGAAAGTTAACTTCTGACGCTGGGTAGACATAATATTTAAACTTGAATGAGTTATTTTATTATCTATAAGCACCCATTAATATCCACTTGTCATTCAATCTAGCTTCTTAACACTATTAACGATTATATTGAGTTACGCAAGAACTGCAACATTAACGTGCATTCGCAAAACGTACGCAAAACGACCCCCAATTAGCCATTAAATATACTTTCTTAATACAGATAATTGACTCTCTAACCAATAACTCAGGAAAGCTGCCAGATACGCTTCCGGCTATAAAACATAGTCTCGTTATCGCTAATGAAGACACGTGAATCGCGCGATTTATCACAAATCGCTCGCAAAAACGCAGATAATCTGCGCTATCTCGTAGAAAGTGCGCGCAACTCACAAAGGTCGCGCAGAGCGCATGTCAAAGCGCAGCTTTCATACCGTACCTATGTGTTTTAATGTAATGACGTGACGTCATTCGTTAGTTTGTGTTCTTTATTGTCATCTATTTCAAAATAAGTAAAAAAAATAGAAGCAAGAGTAAACTAAACAGATCGAATCAACAATTTTAAAACTAGGTCAATACGATCAAATCCGGATTAAAAATAAATTGGTAAGCTGAATCTAAATAAAACTGGGGTAACCACTATAATGACTACCTAAATAATGACAATCTTTATAATATTACTTGTTAAAGTAATACTTTCACTGGCAGGCAATGTATTTAAATCTATTTACGGAAGAACTTCTCTACGGATCACGACAAATTCCACAAAATGTCGATTAACCACGTTCCATAGCAGATATAATCTAAGAGGGAGAAATCGACAAAAAACCTGTTAAACTAGTAAAAGGATCGCGTGCGTCCGCAAATACACCCGTTTCTTTTCAAACTTTGATTTCCTTGGGGAAATTGAACTTCTCAACGGAGTAACGGACAGATATGATTTTACTTTCGTTGAGAGTCTGTTACATAGTTCTGTGAATAAGATATTTTGTCAATAGACTTGAGGAATGCTGCTGCTTTTCCCACATCTTGATTGTATGAAGTTTGGCTAAGTTTTATTTTAATTGCTTAGAAATTTGATTGAGTATATAACCGATGCAATAGGAGGATAACATTTGCAAAGCTTCTTATATTCTTATTTCTGCTTATTCCCTTTTATTTTCATGGGGAAAATAGGCAGATAACGCAAAAGCTACTAATAAAACAGCAAAACGTAAAAAAAGTTTCATGGCTCGCATAATCTCATCTATCACTTTTAACCATAGAGCAACACGGACCCGCCGGTGGTCCGTGTTGCTCTATGCTTTTAACCGATCACCCATATTCACGTCCTAACGATTGGTTCTTTCAAACACTTCAATATCCGTGTCTGAAAATAAACTTTGCTTCCGCGACTATTTTAAAAATATTTCTTTCGTTTGATGTCTTCGTAACATCAACCTATTGACCGATACACGTAACAGAGACCAATTTCACGCCAAATTGAATCTTGTGCCCTCGATGAAAAAAGGCTAAACGTTCATCGAACACAGATAAGCTATGTTTGCTTTGGTGCGGACTGCTGGCCCCGTATTTACTTTTTTATAGAAAATTCAGATATGAAACCTCGGTTCATTGGTGCCTTGGTTATATCAGTTAGGTAAGATTTTGAACCTACATAGTTATCACACAAGCCAGCTGGTTTATTCACATTTTTTCTTTCACATTTGCAAAGACCAAAAACATCAGGTATTTTTGTTTTTTTCCGTCAATAACTTCATAGCATTCTAATATGCAAATATTCAGCAATTAAAGTGTTTCGAAGTTTATTCGAGAACAAGTATTAGTTTGTCGATATTGCTTGTTTATTTAATACATTGTAACCTAACACGTTTGAACGCTTTCTTTTTGAAGTATTTTAGAAGGTTGTACACAAAGTACGGTGTGGCATTCATGTACACGAGCATCATAACAATCAAACAAACGGTTTCTCTTTAAGACTAAAGTAATAACATTGCGTAGATCCATTAAAATACATTGTGGTTGAATATGTATATTGTTGTCATCTTATTTTTTACCCGACTGTCGAAGGAGGGTAATGTTTTTATCAGTATGTATGTAGGTATGTTTGTTCCTATGTGGCGTTCTAGAGACCAAACGCATGGGCCGATTTTGATGGTTTTTACATCAATCGATTAGTCTTAACCCTGCGAGTGTCACTGTTACATTAAAAATGGAAAATAGGAATATAGCGGTTTTTTGGGCGCCATAGGTATTGTGGGTGCCCAAATTTTTTTTCTGACAAACCTATCGTGTGGGGTATCATCTGGTTTTGGTCAGCCAGCTCGCAAATATGTATCCACCACGGAGCACGAAACCAGTGGAGAGAGCATCGGCACGTTTTTGTTCTAAACCAAAGTCACCAAATAACGGCGGGGGCAGAGGTAAGCTTCCTCCGCTGTGATTGGGCGACAGATTGACAACCAAATGACAGCTGATTCTATAGGGATTCCAAACAAGAAATTAAAAAAATATCGATATCGATAGTTGTTTAACTTATTAATAGTGTAAGGATTTCTTTAGGATACAGAGATTACGGGTTCGATTTTGAAATAAAACAGGTGTTTAATAAATTAAAGGTATAATTAAAAAATAATTATGAATTTACTGGTTTTTAAAATGAATTAGCTTTGAATATGTTTTTCTTATGTAATCTTTTGGACTTGTATTATTTTTCGTAATGACCCGACAAACCTTGTTTTGTCATAAAAACACCAAATACCCTACCTACCCTACTTATCCTACCCTATTGTGAATCTAAAACATCCGGGGCGCCACCCAAACGCATACAAAAAACTTCATTCAAATCATTCCAGTCGTTTAGGAGGAGTGCAGTGACATAACACGTACAGTAGATTTATATATATGAAGATACTTATATACATGAATTGCTCGAATAAAGGTTAGATTTATGATATGGTAAATACGGGCATGACAATAAAAAACAAAAGAACGTACACAGCTGCAGTTCTTATTAATTTCAGCAACAAAGTATTGAGAATGCATTGTTTATTACTTAATAATAAACAATGCATTCTGAGTATTTTTTTCGCTCGACGAATTTTTTTCGTCTTGGAGCCTAACATATCGATATAATCGTCGTGGTGATGCGATGCAGCACTATCGAGAAAAAAAGAGACAACGACTAACGCGCGAATCAGTGTACCAGAAAGAGACAGCAGCGGAACCATCCAGAAATAAAAAATTTGATTTTACTTAATGAAATTGATTAAATGGAGTAGAAAAACACTTACCTGTGAAATGTTATCCCATCGTTTGTGTAACTTGAAGTATTAGAACACTTTCTACACCATTTAATTGCACAACTAGGCATTACTTTCCGGTATTTTTTTTAAAGACGGAAGCGCGTGACGTTCGTACGTCCTACCTACGAATGTTGCGACTGACTAAAATTTCGTCGCATGTGATTGATACTGCATACGCTTGGCGCCCGCGGTAATCCCGGCACGCTCTCTCCACTGGTTTCGTGCTCCGTGATCCACCGACTGCACAACAGGATTTTCTCCTTGTTTACGTCTTTTTAGTTCGCTTTTCAAACAAGGGATTTTTGTTTTTTTTGTTAACCTATTTTTTTTCTGTCTGTACTCAATGCGTGGGTAGAAAAATGATAATTCTAACTAGTCCGTCAGTGAGATTATCAAATAATATTGGACACGTATTTTTGAATTATGAAATAAATAAAAATAAACAAAGTAAACCGCATCAAAGTTCAGGAGTGGGGGCTTGTGACGTCACTTTGACAGTATAAGTTTAGCACACCGTGACGTCACATGATATTGCAACACACAGTATCGTCGTAATTTTTTGTTTACGTGGCAAAAGAAAAATACGTTCAATACTTATAGGTTATCTAACTGACTACAAAGATATTTTTTGTCAAATACCCTATTAATCTGCAGTTAGAGAAATTAATTAATTAGAACATTGACACACTGCGGGTTGGACTAGGTATACTAAAGCCATTCCGTAAGACTGTCACAGAAAAACATTAGATTTTAAATATACGAACGATCCAAATTGCTCGTCATTTCCCTAATGGTAGGTCCACACTACACAGAAAGTCTGTGTAGTGTGGACCCACCATAAGCAATCATAATGCCTGACATAAAGCTGTAATAGTTATTTAGCTTATTCAGAACAGCACGCATAACAGTAAAGCCACTGAGCCAGCTGGTTTAGATCTACATCTTCGGGTCAGCAGCTAAACAGCTTTAACCTACAATCTTGAAGTAACTAGCAACTAATGATAATATTGGTTATTTAATTGTAATTACTAATTAGTATGGGCGCAGTATTCCTGATACAGAAGAAAAACGGTTGACTTGGTCAAGCATCACCATGTGCTTTCGCCGGTGTACATAAAATTATTCAAAACAAAGAACGAACCATAGTTCGAAAAACCATTAAACATTCAGCCTTATATTAACCTTGTCACGAATCATCAATATGTATAGCTAATGTCACAAGAGTACATAATATTTATGCCACTGTATACCATGGTGTACCATTGACAAATAAGGTGCGGAATAATATTTATGGTGTAAGTGAAAGTGTCGTATATAATAATGGTCAGGGCGACCATGATGTGATGGCGCAATATCCTTGATACACCATCGATGATGTAGATCTAGCTTCTGTCGAAGACACTGTCAATATTTCGATTGTATTATCGGAGTTTCCAGTAGCGCCAATTGTTGAAGTCTAAATCAATTCGATCAACTTATATTACTCACAACAGAACTTTGTGTCTCTGAATTGGCTGCTGAAATATTGAAGGTGAAGATAGCATTGTATAACTGTCTCTTTCACTCGCTTACGTTTGTCATATCGTCCTATCTCGCTTATTCTATGCAGTATACTCGATGACAAACTGTTTCTTTCGCAATGGTTGGCAGAACCAACTTCAGAGGCACAAAGATCCGTTATGGAGCATACCTACCACAATTCATATAGATAGAGAGAGAAAAATCAAGATTCAAGACAATTGAGATCTGAAATATATTTTAAAGAAACTTCTTCAGAAGTCTTCAATACTTACTCGTTTTCTCGTAGTTTACATTCTTGATAGTCGATAGTCGTGTTCAAGGTTTCCAAATTACTTGACATTATCATCGGGAATTTACTACAAGAATCTTTACTCAGTCTTAAGAGCTCTTGAAAATGTGCGAGTAATGGATAATTTTATACCAAACTCTTGAGAGACTGATAAGATGAATCACAGCAAAATTCCTTTCGCACTCCATAGTAATTGTTCGAGTATAATTCGCGAATGAATATTCAATCACAGATATTTGCTTTGTAAATCGACAAATTTGCAATAGAACGTTGACTGTGTCTATTAACACACTTTATCGTTCCGCGTTCCATTGACCCAATATTCACGTTTACATACTAAAATACAATAATTTACTGAACACTATGCAGATATAACATAAGATAGTCAATATAAACCGTAAAACAAAAAATCTAATGAAACAAAACAAATAAAAATATTTTTTTTCCAAAAACCTCGACATTTTTTCCTTCATGTATTTTAAACCACATAAATTATCTAGTTATCTAGTAGTAGAAACGCTTTGATCAACAATCTATCGAACACGTAATTGTGACAAGATTTTTGCAAAAATACCCTGATTCAAACAGTAAAATCCCATAACTTTTGAACGGCTAAACCGATTTTCATAAAAAAATTGCTAAGAACACTCCCGATAATGCTACATTTCAAACAAAAACTAAATCAAAATCTGTTCATCCGTTAAGGAGCTATGATGCCACACACAGATATACAAATACACAAACACACAGGTACACACGTCAAACTTATAACACCCCTCTTTTTCCGACGGGGGTTAAAATTGGAGAAAAGGAACGTGGTATTCACCGTAATGTACCTAGTTTCCAGTGAAGAAATAATTACGAGAACTTAGTAGATATCCCAAAGTAATGTAAAGCTTGGCATGATCAACCTGCCATATAAGATCTTAGCTACGTTCCAAAGAACTAACATGAAATGTGCAGTATGTAGGTAAACGTCAGATGTGAACCAATTGAACCGGTTGTATCTGAACGTCGCGTCGTCCTCGATACATAGTTCACAACAGCTGCGTTTGCGCACTGTGAGGCAATCCAAACCAATTGAATAAAGGAGCCTCTGGCCTCTGCACCTATTTGGAAAGTTCACGACCCTTGCATTAGCTGTCCTCACTATTGGCTCCAAAACACTCACTTTTATCCTTTACCGGTTCTCATCAAGTTTCTACACATGCCTGACATTTGATATATCAATTTGTAAGTTGCAAAATTTAAAGATGTTACATCCAAACTTAAATTCACTCTAAAAATATTGGAGATGATTTAAATGTTGACTCCAGTTCTAATGAGATTTCATAACGGTACAGCCTTGTCTGCGCGGTTAATATTCTTGTACTTAAACTTTACATAATTAGTTACAAAGTTAACGCCTTCAAGGAGTCGAAAATCGTTCACCTAAATGAATCGTACAAGGAAAATAAATAAATTCGGTTTCTAATTATCTCATTAGTTTAACAGTGACATAATTAGCTATTACTTATTACCATTCTGTAAGTTTAGCAAACATAGAGAGATCAAATGTTTCTTTTAACTTGTGCCGCGCAGTGCCGTCCTAAATATTTTTCTTATCCACTAGGTACGTATTACGTAACAGCCTTTCCAATACTGACTCCACTTCCCGCTTCAAGGAATGTTGCCATCAAGGCAAGTTGGTGACAGGACCGATCCGACGCTTTGGATGATCGATCACTTGCACCAAGTATATTGCAATCGAAACGTGGGAGTATCTCTCGATTTAAAAGCACAACGGACCCGACCTAATGTAATATCATTTTAATGTGTGGGCTTAAGCACATAATCAAAATATCAAGTTAGTAAATTGTACAAACATTTCAAGGTCCAACAGTTTCCTCGCGCTCAGAAATCGTTGCACTTAAAACAACTTTGTGTTTATATTTGCTCGTAATAATGTTTTTACCCATTTTATATTCTTAAAAGTATTTTGCTGGGAAAATATAATAATCCATAGCCAGGTTCAAGCTTCCATATAAAACGTGCCCAGCTGCTGCGGGGTGAACGGACTCTATGTGGTTCGGTTTACAAGGCCTTTGTAATGCGACCTTAATCCTGATAGAGATAGGGCTTATTTTCATAGACCAGCCCCTTATATGGCTTTTCCTGTCATAGAAAATTACATTCCCGATTGTACAGGACTCCGTTTAATTGCATTTGAGATTCCTTCTACGTGAAACTGACAGAGCGGTCTTGGGAATAATATTGCTTTGTTATTATGTTATATACCTTGCCTCGGACGGCCTGGTTACATAGTAAATGGTAACATTCCATTCCCAAGGTGAGCAGATTATGGTTTAGTTAGTGTTTAGTACATTTACAATTCATAAAAATATCTTATGTCATGTCCGACAATAGAGACGTAATTCACTCTATAAACTTGTCTGCCATTATGTATGTGTGCCTTGACCAGTTATTCCTCGGAGGTCTTGACAAAAAAATTAAGATTTATTAGTGCTCCATTCCAAATGTCAACCGCAAGTGGTTATTATGAGTTGTTGTACTTACATGCAAAGTTGAAAGTCATCACATGATCTTACAGCAAATGATTATTCGACGTCTCGAAGAGTTAGGTACATAAAAACATCTCGGTTGTATTTTTTGTAAATAGATTTTATTTTTCACTTTTTAGTTGTGGTTCATATCTATAATACCCACAGTTATGCCAGAGTAGATTACCCGAATAACATGAAACTTAAACATGATCGGTGAAATGAGAGTGTACCAGGGTGAACTGTACACATCTGCGTATCCCTATAAAGCGTTTTGGCATGATTTTATGTTATGAAATGGTGTCAACAATAAAGAGACATGCGATTGCAGCAATCCCGAGAGATTTACAGTCATTTATTGAAGAGTTCTGTTGTATATCTCTGAGGAGGCCTGTGTCCCAGCTGTGAGTATATTAAAAATACTGGCCAAGTGTTAGTCGGACTCGCGCATGAAGGGTTCCGCACCATTATCGCAAAAAACGGCAAAAAATATCACGTTTGTTGTATGGGAGCCCCCCTTATTTTTTTAATTTTAATTTAATAATTATTATTTTTTGAAGTGAATATACAACTAAATATTCTGTTTTTTTTTTTTTTTTTTTATTTTAGATAGGCTCGCGCTTGACCACTATCTCACCTGATGGTAAGCGATGATGTGGTCGACGGTGTAACACGCTTGCCTAGAAGTAACCTATTCACTCTTGACTTAAAGACCCCGAGGTTGTAGCTATCTGGAAACACAGACTCCGGCAGGGAATTCCACTCCTTAGCTGTACGCATAATGAAAGTATTTCCAAAACGTTTAGTGCGTATGGGTGGGATGTCCACCATGTACCGATGGCGCATCGCCGTACGTCTTGTAGTTCGATGATGAAACGGGCTAGGCGGAATTAGATCATGCAATTCCATCGCACACTCCCCGAAATGCAACCGATAAAAAACCGACAAGCTGGCAACTCGACGACGATGTTCAAGGCTGTGAATATTTCAAGCGTCTACCTGTTGCCGGTATTAATATCGAGCAAAAAACGGCAAAAAAAACACGTTTGTTGTATGGGAGCCCTCCTTAAATATTAATTTTATTCTGTTTTTAGTATTTGTTGTTATAGCGGCAATAGAATTACATCATCTGTGAAAATTTCAACTGTCTGGCTATCACGGTTCATGAGATACAGCCTGGTGACAGACGGACAGACAGACAGACGGATCGTGAAGTCTTAGTAATAGGGTCCCGTTTTTACCCTTTGGGTACGGAACCCTAAAAAAGGCTGATGATGATGATGACGATGATGATGACACTCAAATTGAGAATGAGAACCGCCTCGTTTTTGAATACGGTTAAAAATAAGCTTTTAAGAGCTTTTTGTTCACTGTCTTGTACTTGCTATTTGTATTCAGCTGTAATTTTATTATTAACTGCAAAATACTTCTCAGTTAATTAACAGATCACAAAGCTCCTGCAAAATATAAGATTTTCTCATTTACAATACCATTTCACTTTTTGTTCAAGCTTTTCCGTTCGTACAATACCAGTGACACAATGTAGAATGAACATGTTTCTTTGGGCCGCACCTGTTTCCTGCCAGTAGCTGATGCATGTCACATTGTCTTTGTTTTTTTCCCTTTTCCACTGCTTGTACTGTGGTCGATTTATGAGTGATCTATTATGTTCCCTCGTGTAAGTGCACTCTGAACATGAGCTTGAATTTGACGTGGGAAACATATTTCTTCCCAGAATTTATAGTAAAACAATCGTGGCCCAGATCCGTTATGTTGTACAGTTTCTATACTGTCAATGTGAAATTACACAATAAAGAAAACTTACTTGTGAAGGAATAAAGGTTTCCACTGCGTCACTGAGGACTAGAAGGTTGATTTCTACAGTGTTATCAGCCGTTGCCCTATTGTAGTGACCAATTGTTTTTGGAAACGAACGAAATAGCTATTACTGAGAAGTTACGGTTTATTTTTTCATGTTTCATATCAAAGCTACCTAGGCGTAGCTAAAGAATCACGAATACGCGTTTCCAAACCGTATCTCTATTTTAACAACCTCGTATTTCCAAGTTTGTAATATGAAATGCTTCAAGTCATCCGCAAAATCTTCAAGTATGATGGCGTTTAGCCTAAATGCCGTTCGCCCACTTACGACCGTATTTAGCGTGTATGGGCTCTGGTCAGTTAAAATACCACTTTAGAAGCAGCGATTTAATGTTTTATTTATTAACTGATATTCATTATAATTGGGTATCTGGTTATTGAACAAAGAATCAAAATTCAAACCTTTGAACCTATGTCTCATCTTCTTTGTATGACTTTTGACTGACTTGTTGGTACATTACTGGTACTTATTAATTTAAGGCTCCACTGTGTTTAATAATTCTCATTTTGTAAGAATTATGTTTATTATCAAATCTGTAGCTACAACGTAGCCCTACCTAACAAATTATCCAATTATTATATTATTTATTGCCTATAAAGTGCGAAACGCATGTCCTATGTATATTAGCGTTAGCTTACTTTGAATAATTGCTAATTGAAATCGTTTGGCAATAAATAGCCAACAGTTTTCCTTTCTCTCTCCTTTGTTTGCCATATCAAAAGCTATGATTTAATCAGATTACATAATAAGAAATATAAATTTTAAAACTGTCTTGGTCACTAACACTAACGTTAATCATTAGAAGCGGGATATTTACCATGTTATAAAAAGCCCAGAAAATGAATTGAACATGGATCAAAAGCCATCATATAAGTTTTAGATCTGATAAGCTCAATGACAATGAGTGAATAGCTTTGTGTTACAACGACAAAAGATATAAAAACTATACCGTCCGTTATTATATTTGTATATTAATATTAGTCAGTCGGCAAACCACGTTCTCCTTCGTTCCGCCCACATCGGACATTCACAGTCGCTGTCTTTGCAGGAACTCATTTGCAATGTCCTAATTTGACAATCGAAAATAAGAAAACTTTCTAAGAGGCACCTATTTATAAAAAACCTCTCAAGTTGTCCCTTGCTTTCATATTTAACATCTATGTGAACGTGCTGCACATATGAACTAGCAGTAATGATATAATTAACATATAAATAATGCCGCACTAAAACTAGACGCACTGGCTGAAAGACAATGAATGCATCGGTGAAATCAACATGATAGAAAGGCTTCGAAAAATTAACATTTCAATTAGTTTATCTATGTTTTGTGGATGCGAGATCACGATTTCTAATTACCAAATTAATTCGTTCATGTTACTATCTACGCGTGTCTATCAATCGACGGCCACGATTTGAAGTTCAATGCCGACAGCAGCTCCAACGAAAACGATGACTGGCATCTCTGTACAAAAAATTGAATCCGATTTCTGCATTATCATCGCATCGTATTGATACAATACAAGCCCGCGTATGTCTGAGTGCTACTAACCCACAACTATTGTCCCTAGACGTGATTTTTTCGTTATCTTTTAATTCAGTATTTTGTTGTTGGTTTATGTGTAGAGTCCAGCCGCTGAGATCTCTGTTTTCTGTTGTTCGATAGGCGTTGTGTCACCTTCACTCTCTATGCACCCTGTATCACACTGTTCGACAGGTAGTCGTGATAGTTTGATGATAGGGCGTTTTAGAGTGCCATTTTTAGTTTTCAGGGTCACCACTCGTACGTGTCCATCCTTACCAGGGTGTGTCTCCATAACCCTTCCTAAGAGCCATTTAGAGAACGGCAAGTGATCATCTTTTATCAATACGATGTCGTTGATCTCAAGATTCTTTGTGGCATAATACCACTTGCTGCGTGTTTGAAGATATTCAGATGACCATCTCTAATAATGCATGAGTTGATGAATCTTTCCAAGCAGTGGCTCTACATGTATATTTGGCATATGGCAAAATGTTGTTTACTTTACACTCGCATTTGGTTAGTACAAATATGGGCATGGCAAGCACCGCCGCTGGCGCAACGGTAGAGTAGATTATGCGCTAGCGCAACCAGTAATTTACAAGGGTTTTCTGATCACACCGCTATATTTAGAAGCTGTACTGGCTTTATCAATTAGCAAGCTTTCATTGCCGCATTCCGCCTTGCAGTTTTATAAGCTAAGGACCATGTTAAGAAACCAAAGGAAAGTATTTGCCACTTACTTTCAAATACATTTAACTTACAATACGTTTGTGCTCCAGTTTCCGAAAAAAATCCGAAGCACGTACAGATGGTGATTGGTGACACGAAAAGAGACCGCAGACAGAATACGCGTCCAGATTTGTGGCCGAATTAAATGAATAAGTTAACCCTGAATTGTCGAACTGCTTGAGTCTGATAAGATTTCACTAAAATGCTTTGTCTAGAATCGAAAGTGTGTTGCCGTTTGGCTGTGATGAAACTTATCTATCTATAAAACTATCCATCTGAAAAAATTATTTAAACTTTTTTACGTACGTAGCTGACTATGTATGTGTAGCCAAATGTTAATTGACAAATTGACAAAAACACTTATGTTCAACGCTTTAATGGAATGATTGCAAATCGAAGGTCACTTCGTAACATAAAACCGGCCTCTTTTGTGCATTGAATTTTATTATGACCATGACCTTTATTAAATAATTCAATTTCGTTGATCTTATTTATTCTAAGACTGATTTTGAGATCTTTGGAACCTCTCTAGACATGAAAAATAGTAACAGAAGTCAGGTACTATCTTTTAAACCGAACATGATTAGGTACGGTGAAGTGCTGTCTATTGTTGATACATTTTGTTTGAGATAGACTACTTGTTGTTTGTCTTACTCAATAATATCTGACACAGTAATTGTTTGTATCTCAATTATACAAGGTAAGGTATATACGATGCAACAATGCTTTAAATTACTCAACTTCTCCTGTTAATTAATCGTATTACTTCATTAGTTCTAAGCACTTTAATTGGTGGGAAAACCATTCTGTTTGAAATTCGTGCGAATACCAGTTAGGACATGCGGATTGTTTGATAAGTATCAAATAAATCTAATATGAAATAAAATGGCAATCCAAGCCAGTGACTTGGTTGTATGAAACTGAGGCAAAGAATGCATGTTTGCGTTTAGATATTTGTCAACAAAGCTTTATGTCGCATTGAATGACAATTATTTAGTATTACTACGTGATCGCCTCCACAGTTCAGTGATTCAGTTTCGTTGGACGTGACAAGAGTGTTATCGATTTTTTTTTATGGACTTTTGTGCAATTCTTGGCTGCAGTGTGTGTGTTTTGTGCTGTGTATTAGATAACACAATTATTTTTAT
Source organism: Orthosia incerta (assembly GCA_948252205.1). Taxonomy (NCBI): domain Eukaryota; kingdom Metazoa; phylum Arthropoda; class Insecta; order Lepidoptera; family Noctuidae; genus Orthosia; species Orthosia incerta. The sequence goes on along the minus strand of OX411744.1, from coordinate 8,596,367 downwards.
CATAATGAAAATTGCCAAGGTTCTACCAGGTTTGCTAACAAATATGGTTCCTGCAATATTATTGCCATGGTTCATACCAGAGAGCTGTAAGTTGTCGCCTTATAGTCTACCGTAAACTTCCTTCGGATAGTTTTCCTATTTTAGGGCAAAATCGTCTTTATTGGTACTGATTCCATAGATTTTTATCAAAAATCAAAATATGTCTTGGTCTTTTTTACGTTGATGGAGGACTTCCTTGGTGGAGGAGAGTGCCAGGCGCGGCGGATCCGCGCGCGTACCCAGTCTGCCCGATGAGCCGTAGCGCGGCGGTCTTGCCGCCATGCTCGCGTAACCTTAGCACCGCTCAAGTGTATTGCATACTTTTCGACAACATTTTAACATTTTTCGAGTGAACTCGGAAAGTTTTGTGAAATCTTTTAAATGTGTAATTTTAATCTATGACGGTCAGGGTTCAAACTGTGTTGAGTATTTTCGGAGTGTCAGTGACAGGTTATCCAGTGTTAAGTGATGAATTAGGACGCCTACGAGAATTACATCATTTGGTGATGTTGACTTCTTTGCAAAGGGAGCGAGTGTTTTAGAACGTTTTATTAGTTATTAAGAGTGTCGTGAACCGGGAGATCATCCTGATGAAGCGGTCGACGTGGGTGGACGTGGAAACGGGCGGCCGCCTCGGCTGCAACGGCGAGATCTTCTGGAGCGAATGCGCTGACTGCGATTGCTCTTACTGCAACCCAAACTACGTTTGCGTGTGTAGCGACAAGGTATTATGACTAACTGTGGATATCCTGTCATCCACTATACATCCTGAAAGTGTACAGTTTATTTGTTGTTGTTTTTGTAATAGAACTTGTCATTCATAATAGCAAACAATAAACATTTTTACATGTAATTTAAGACCAAAATACCGACTCATACCCGACTGCTGCATTGCAGTAAGTCTGTAGCTCATACACAGGAAAGAAAGGCAACTAAGTGATAAAACAAAGTTTGAGCATCGTTATCTCTTTTCGTAATGGACAAATATTTGCTAACTCAGTCTTCAAGGTCCGTCGACCTTTCAAGTCGTGAGAATTTTTATACAAAGTAATTATAACATTCACAATTCCGATTCCCTGCGTTTTGAAAGGTTGCTGGTGTTATGGACAAACTATAACATTTGACATAGAAACCTGTCTATAAATTATAAAGCTTGCATAGATAACCTACTTTCGTACGTACGAGTTAATGTAACTAACGCCGAGAAGAACTATTGAGGCAAATCACCTCTAACTCCGAGTATGATGAGACATTGATGGCCGCGGAACTTTAGCAAACAGCCACGCAACTTGTATCAGACATGTGGATTGGATAGGTATATTGCTCATATGGTTAATGTTTTGTCGTTGATTTGACCTGAAGCCGCAAGCTACGCCAAGCATTCTTCTCTAGAAATTCATAGTATTGCTATTTTCTTTCCTCTTTAGAATGTTTTACTATTTTTCGAGTTATATTTCACATAACCATAGAAATAGGCAACTACCGGCTGTGTGGTGGTTGGAAATAGGTCTATAATCTATTCTGCACTCCCAGGTCAAACCACATTGTCGCTATCGGATGTAATAAGTGAACATGATGCAAAAGTAGATCAGATGCTGCCCGAACGCCATCCGTTATTAGCAGCTGTTGTCAATAACGTCGTCTTATGCCATGACAACTACCAAAAGTTGTGGTTTTCTTTTGGAGATTAACTGAGATGTATCTTTCCTGGAATAAAAAATCTCTTAGAGCATTACCATGGATTCCGTACGTTTAGACTCCATCGAATCCCATCTACACCACCATTAGTGACGATCAAGATAGAGGATTGACATTCGTACAAAAAAAGGATATTCTCCGATTCAATCCTTTCTGCAAACTTCACCAGTGAATCTACTGTCAAATGCCATGCTAGATTTAGTGATCGCTTCAGCAATATAAACCACCAATGTATACTTTGACATGTCATTTAACATTAGATGGAATCAGATTGGATTGCATGAAACTCTCCAAAGAAGCATTACACAACTGGGTTTAAACTTTAGGTATAGTGTTTATCAGGAATTATTTTATATTTAGCAAGGTCTTGTCATAAGCGCGTTATAGATTTCTAAATTCTTGTGAAATTCGTAGCTCCTATTAAAAATATGTTATTAAGTTCATCGTCCCACCTTGGAATAAATGCGGCATTACTTCATCATTATTGTATAACCATATAAGTCACGCCTACCATATCAGTTTTAACGATAGTGCCGAACATGGTCTTTATGTCCCATAAATACACAAATATGTCGTCTGACAATCAGATATATTTCAGAAAATTGGTTGTTTTGTTCCTCCTTGAAGATGTCTTTCAAGGTGGTGAATGAAACCCTTGACAAAAAGACGTCTAGCCTTATGTTGCCTTCATATAGTGTCATATACAATGCTGCTTTACAATACGTGAGGAAAGTGAAACTCGAGAGGGTTTTTTTCTTGCCTTCCTTCGGCTTTGTCTAAAGCGCGCACCGCATACGTGAAACGAGCTGTTTTACCCGTATGATGCCTGGGAAAAACTTTTATGATATTGTTTATCGATTGTGCGATAGTGTTGCTGGGAACCTGTTCGCTTCAATCTTTCTCGTGATTTACGATGATGATAGTGCTGTAAGACAAGGTATTTCATTACGTACAATGTTGAATGCCGTGAGTTGTTCTCAACAACGATATGGATCATTTCTTGCTCAAACTTGGTGTTATTTGCGATGCTACATTCTGTAACTCGTATCTTTATAGAGGAAATCTATTAAATATAATTTGTCCCTATTACGAGTATAGGCGCACCTACTAGCGATCTATAGCGATCTTTGGTGTAATTGCTGCAAGGCGTTCCAGTGCGAGAATAAACTAATAAATAAATAAATAATAAATAAATAAATAGCTATAACATATTTTCCTGCATTAAAATTGTAAAAAAATCAAGTCGAAGCTTTTTGTTTGGGGTGCTATATTTTAAACGAAGTTGGTGTGTTGTGTGTTCAGATATCAATGAATGACCTGTATAATTCATGAGGTGATATAAAATTTACTTTGCAATGGTTTCATTAAATGTTTTCATATCACCGGATTGAAAACTTTATGTACACTTCTTGACAAAATTCTTTACTGTTTATTAAATAGTTGTCAGGCGAAACTTCCTCCACATTTTCAATCAAATGTTTGCATTTATATATCTATAGTACTAAGTACTACTAAGTACATACTTGAATTGTTGTTGCTACATTCGTTGATTTCGTGTTCTTGAGTATTTGTTTATTAGTCCACGATCTTATCTTTGTTGATTTAGGTTTATTGTTTTCCAGGACTGCTTGTTAAATCGAGTTAGTTAATTATACAAAAATACTTATTAATTAGGCAATCACATTCTGCCTAGCCTTTTCCTGCATTGTACTGATTTTAATCCCACTTAGATCTTTAATAGGGCTAGTATTCTTTGTTAACTTCGCTGTTACATTTTCTATTAGGTAGCTATGAGCCTTGAATTTTGACCTACCGTAATATTTTTTATGAGAACTGAGCATTATTCCCAAGCCTTAGTGATGATAATGGTAATGATGTAACTCGTCAAAATCTTGTGAATGTCCTCATACAATAATTCTCATTCGTTACGCTTACAACTCGTGTTTTCTTTATTCACCAGTAATGTACTATTGAGGACTGTTAAGGTTACACTAGTCAACGGCACGAACTATTTTGTGCGCGGGGTTAAAATGCATTTTATATCAACCGACAACACGTGCGGAAGAGATTGATGCTGTGATGAGCAGTAGGAAGCTAGTTCGCGTACGAATACACACTTTTACAAATTTGTAACGAAATGGATAATGAATTAGGACAAAACCGAGCGCGCGAAATTTTACAAACAGACCTTTGGGAGTCTGGATATCATGAAAAAACAACTAAACGTAATTGTTCAAAATAAAATTATTTGCATTGTTGAACTACTAATCTATCCCTGCATGGAGGCCGTTTTGCAATTTTCCGTCTTCTTATGGTATTTTATTGTGACCAAAAATGCGTTAAAATTTGTGTCTAAAAGTGGAACTTTAGACACTCATAACTTTCAAATATTTTCTTTTTTTACTTTTTTGCTTCCATACAGGGCTAGATAATGATGAAACAAATTGATATAACTTTTTATTTTGAACGTACATCGTCAAACAGTGGAATAATCCCCAGGCTACGTTTGTATGGAAGAATTTTCGACTAGTGTAACCTTAATGAACTATCTTGAGGTTCTTGAAGAAGGGACATTCTATTAGTGATACCGATAATCGAAAAACCAAGGTGGGATTGACCACGTCACATTTCAGTATCGCATAGTTACTTTGTGTTTATAGCCTCTGGGCTTTAAGAAAATGCAATGTCTTGAAACTGCAGTCAAGAGGATCTTCAAAGTATACCCAGTAGTCATGATAAGTACCTAATCAATAGGAACAATCGATAGCTTGTTTGTTTGACAATCGGTGTCGCTTGTTATGAAATAATATGTAGTTATTTAATGATGTCAATTGTTTTATAGTTCACTTCGAGCATTAGGGATGTAACTCCAGAACAATATGATACAAAAGAAAATAGGTACCTACTACGTCTTTGATGACATCATTTTGATATTTGATGACTAAATTATTCTAGTAGCTAAGTAATTGAACTTGCACTGAATGTTTTCACGGACAACATTTCCATTATGGCGCTTGAGATGATTTATATACTTCTATGTATTAACATGGCACTAAAATATGTCGCAAAACGAGCCAACCGTGTCAAAATCTTACACAGTCAAAATAATATATGTATTAGCTACGTACTTTGTGATTGGATCATTATATTTAGTCTGCTTTTTGGGATTAACGTTTGGGTCCTTCTAAACAATAAATAAAATAAAATAAACGAGCTGGTTTACTGGTTTATGCGAAAAAGAAACTGAGAAGCGACGCGAAAATCGAAAGAGAAATCGCGGTGATAATAAAAATAAAAGTCGCATCAAAAATTATCACACACAAGCACAACAGCTGATTGAGAAAAAAACTCGTTTTAAGATAGTTCTGATGGTATACCTCTTGTTCCGGCGTTCGTGCCGTGCCGGGACGCGTCAAAACGGTACGAGCTAGCAGTTTTCTGATTTCTAATAACCACATTACCATATGCTGGCCTTTCACGTTCTATGTATTGGATAACTCACGCGATTTTGTATCAACGAGATGAATATATTGTCTGTATACAACATTTCAAAATTCGAAAAGTATTATTTTGCGATTCTCAACATCACATGCAAATTGTTTAATGATCTAAGTACACTGAAATTGCTCTGCATAACAATTTTATCAAACAGATTATGGTTTTAAAATCAGTATATAATATTGACAAACTGGTATCATAGAAGGAATTAAGTTAAAATATTTCAAGTATAAATAGATCATATAATGGCAAACAAGGAAAGTTAAAACGGTGTTATTTAACTCTAATTCATCAGTTTTCCTTGACACCGTGCTGTCCACACGCGTGTGTAAATTACATTGTTTCAATAATACAAAATGATTATAAAAAATTACAAAGTGTATACTTGTAATAAAGAACTTGTAAAATTGCGTTATAGTGAACATCATGTTTCTGATTTTGGGGTTACAGTGTGAAAGTGAATATTCGCAGTGAATTGATCATGAACGGGGAGTGCTGTCTACGTTTCTAGATCGTTCCAATAAAATCATAATTAATTCTTAAAACTGATCTGCATACGACAATTTTGAAACTTTCTTTAAATTGTCTGTGAATGGCTGTATGTTTAAAAGATCAGCGCTTTAAAGTACTAAAACGATGCTAAAAATGTGGCGAAAAATGTGTTTCGATTCAAGTTAGCAAAATAATGACCTTTTTGTAAGCAAACAAAGAGCTGTTTAGCATCCGTCGAGGTGTTAACTACATATTTGAGAAACAAACACGCATCGCCATTAACACATAGCTTTTCAGATAACGCGTTCACTACCGGTGTTGTATTAATTCTCATTGCTTCTGTAATGTACTAATTATATTCATTTAATTAGTGCCGAATTATGAGGTAATCATTCAACAATAAGGTAGATGTGCAGTCAATATGCACCTACAAAATAAACAGCATTCGACTATTTTAAGAATGCAACAACCGATACTAAAAACAATTAATTAATCTAAACACTGCAGTGTTTAACTAGACAGGACAATATTTTGCATTGTTTCCGCTGCAACAAATGGTGATAGCCAATGTACCTTGACATTATTTGTCTCGTCGGATATGATTCGCGCAGATTTGTTGTAGAAGTCACTTCCAAAATGTAACGTTTAAACGGCATTGTATTTCAATTGATAATATCTAATTTATAGAGTTTCTAACATTTCGCTCTCTGGTAAATATCTTAATAGACTATTTATCAAATAGCGTGTTTGATATTAGCGAGTTCCTACCAACATGAAAATACGCATGTTATGCGTGATTTTATCCTGTTGTACCTAGTATTATTCAATGAGTGTTTTTAAATACAAACTTGAGTGCATAATTGAAATCTGTCATAAATTATGATCTACTCAATCCTGATTAATGGCAGCTCTATTTCTGGATTTAATATTGTTTTTGTTTACATGTGGCCGGGCGTTGCCCTTTCAGGCGCTCTTTACGAGATAGCCAGGCATGCTCAGCCTCTCTCCCATCCCATCCCAGCTCTCGTTCGCCGGCGTTTCAACTTGTTCAACTAGGCCGTCAAGGATGCGGTCTGTGGTTAAAAATTCTTTCTCAGGCATCTTACCCATTTTTATGAGCTTGTCGGGTTTCGTCTTCTTATTTTATTAGCGCTCTACTACATCCTTGTAATATTTAGCTACGTCTACAATTCACTCGGCTTCCATAATATTTTCAATAGATGTATAAAATTCTCTACTAGACCCAAACTACGATAAACACACTAGAAAAATTATAACTTTCTTTAAGTTATACATATGCTATGATTTTTTTATTGTTCTTATCTCTCAATCAGTTTTATTCTTAGCATGTGCTTCCGTGTCTAGTAGTAATTCTACAATCGGTCTTTCCCTGTGTTTAAAACTGGACAATCATACAAATTACTCGTTCAGTTCGTCGTGGTTTAATTGCGAACTCCGATTTCTCACTAGTAACGGAATACGTTGGTCCAAGTGAAAGTAAACTTATTCGACTTCTGGGCTTCGGCTTAAACATTTATCAATTTTAATCATATATCACTGGGCCACAAAGAGGTCGTATAAAATTTCTTTCCATTGCAGGCATTTCAATGTTTAATCATAATCAGGGAAAATTGTTATCATTTGAGGTCTTTTTTAAACTATTTTCTCCTTCGTTTCTACAAGGGTGTAACCTGTTCATTTGTTCAGCTGCCTCTCATACAGCGATTTCGCTCATACAGATTTTCACTAACCTTGACTCTTGAAAATTCATCGGCCCACATTCAATCAATTTAAATACTCGTTCAGTACTTATGCGATCAATATACCGTTGTCAGATTATTGCCATCGTGCATGACGCCTTTCGTGAATCTTTTGATCTGTCTGCTGTAAGTGACATAAATCTGTACCTACCTACATGATCTGTAATGAGTTCCCACTTCCCAGCGTAACTGTTCATAGCGTTACATGAGCTTATTAGTGTTGTGCTGATCTTCGCAGAATCAATTCCATTGTTGTCACGGAGCTAACGGGATTGTAAGCATGCGTTGGTGCACCGCAACTTTTTACACGTATGCTTTATGACACTATTTCCCTCACTGCATGTGTTGCAGATTTAACGGATGTGATCGTCACACTCTGCACAGCAAAACCGTCACCACTACCAGACTACCTACTCACCACTAATGCACGCATCATGTTCACGTTTAGCATTAACGACTGAAAGCTACTGGGTGAATGACAAAAGCATGTCCATTAGTAATTTTCAATTGACCGTAGAAAGTGGTTGTAAGAACTTTTTCGCCTAGCGAAATGTCACCCGGAAATACACGTACGATAGCCAAGCAAGTTAGGTACTCTTATTATTTCATCTGATTATCTTTAAGTAATGAAACTTGTTTTGGCATTGTTACTTTTCTTTTCTATTCACTCGTTATGAATATTTTAGATGCCAAAGTATATTTTAGAAAATATTTGTCGGATTTACAATATCTGGCTTGACTATTTGGCAGAACTATCCTGACAGCTTTGCCTGAAGGTATTAATTACGTTCTACACTTTTGCAAAACAGGTGGAACCAGTTCAAGAGACAGTATGTGATTACGTTTAAAGATATTTAATAGAACATGCGTATAGGTGTAACATATGCCTGTATCAAATGCCTACAAATACGTTTTTATGAGCAAGTGTTTTCATAATGTTTTATTGTTTCTGCCATAATTCGTTTATATTGAGTATTTTGTACTTGTATTTATTTATTCCTAACAATTTTTACATTGTGTCGAAAATCATAATTGCCAACAAGCACCACTACACCTCTAAACAAACTAACTTCGAATGAATTACAAGATAATGAGCCAAAATTTTACATTAAACAATAACTGGGATCGTTCACAGAACTCATTCCTTAACCTCCATTTCTATGTGGCTCGCCCTGTGTTCAGTTGATTTTTTCATTCAGTGGTCTTGAGAACTGTTTTTCGTCTGATATTCAGCAACATAATAGCTAATTTTGAGCCACTTTGATCCCATAATTCAACTTTCATCATTAAACCTAATAAGTAATCGTAGTCAGTCTATGAATTACGTATATAGACTTTCAATAAATCATCTAGTGCGAACAGCGGATTTATTTCACAGCATTCGAGACCTCGAGTTCCTTCAAAACATTCTGGTCTGTGAAAGTCTGCCCTAGTGCTTCGTTTTAGGTCACAGTTCAAACCAATTATATCTGTATCTTCTACGTATGTGATGTAACTGAACTTCCGTGGTACAATTCTACCATATGTTTTATGTATTCAGATGCCTCCAATAATTATACGTTTCGTTTATGACACTGTTTTGAAATCAAAGTTCATATTATGATTATTGTGTAATGATCATAACTGATGAGATAAATATAAGTTAGGTTTATGGTTATTCAACATTTAATTAATGATTTTTCGTTACTTCCTCAATAATTTAGCAGCAGAGTTCATAATTATAATCTTATTGAACAAAACACTAACAATGCGATCGATCTACTAAACGACATTTGTCTCGTCCACCACTGTAGAGAGTGTTTTGAGAATTCGGTCGTTAGCTTTTCATTTTATTCAAATCTGAAGGTCGTCTGTATGTCGGCTTGCATGTAAAGTTTCGAGTTTCTACAGCGCTGTCCCACTTCCTGGCTCGTTTCCGCGAGACCGGTTGTTTTGATTGCTCCGTGATCGAGACTAACAAAAACATAGTCGCGGAACGGTATGAACGAGCCCACGAGCATCATCCAGGTCAATCGAATTCATTTGCGACAGTTTCGATATTCTCGTCATCCGCATGTTGATTACGGACCATATCTTTTTCATAACTTCACATAATGAAATACACCTATAGGAGTCACCTAATTTTTAATAATATTAATTTGATATTATAATATTAAGCCTATATTTATTGTATCTTTAATATTTGTTCCAAGAGCTATAAGTTCTCTCGGTTTTCATAAACTGACATTGTGTGTTGCTTTACTTATGATTATGAAGTCTTCACAACAATATTATAGCGTTAGGTAAAACGTCAGTCTCATTCATCGTCACCGACTTTTCTAAAACAGATAACTAAACACTTTCACATTTTTAGATGGCAGAGGTTTGTATCGATGATGCTAGGCAAGGATGTTAAATCAAAGCCGCCCGACGAATATATAACTCAGGGATTATAAATTATCATAATCCAATTCCATTATCAATATTAGTATTCCTTTGGTAACAATGATCATTAATTATATTATTACCGGAAGAGTACACTTCGACCTCATTACATCTAATACAATTTACTTATTTTCAAATAAAGTGATTACCAAATTATCTTTATGAGCTGCTGTCATTTGTTTGTTTATAATTAAAATGCATCATCCTTTATGCACAACACAAACTCAGTTACGTATGTTGGTGAATGCGGCAACTGTGCCACACGGAGTTTTAAAGAACTAGCAATGTTACAATGACGTCATCAGGACCAACAGAGCTATCAAAAAGTGACAGTGTAGTGACGGACAATAAAGTGTCATTGACAGCCGAAATGGGCGTTTCGAGTAAAAACTCGATTCCTGCCTCGCCGCAGAGTGCGACATTGACAGACGAAATAGTGGTCTCGAATAAGAACTCTATACCTCACATAATGACGTCGAGGGTGGCCCTGGAGTCCGAAACGGGAGTTTCGAGTGAGAACTCGATAAATTCCTCAACTAGGTCGAGTTTGGAAGAAATAGGTGTCTCGAATAAGAGCTCGATGCCTGACTTTATGACATTGAGGGCAGCATTGAAGTGCGAAACGGGGGCCTCGAGAAAGAATACGATTGCCAATCCACCAAAGTCGAGTGCGGCAGTGACAAACGAGTTAGGGTTCTCGAATAAGAAGTCGATACCTTACTTATCGACGCCAAAAGTGGAATTGAAAATCGGAACTGGGGTTTCGAGCAAGAACTCGATCCGTACCTTATCTAAATCGAATGCAGCATTAACAGAGGAAATAGGGGTCGCAAATAGGAAATCGATACCTGACTTATCGACCCCGAAGGCAGAATTAAAATTCACAACTGGGGTCTCGAGTAAGAACTCGTTACGTGCCTCATCTAAGCCGAGAGAGGTATTGACAGACGAAAGAGAGATCGCGAATAAGAAGTCGATACCTGACTTATCAACGCCGAAGGCGGAATTGAAGTTCCAAACGGCGGTCTCGAGTAAGAACTCTATACGAACCTTACCGAAGCCGATGGTGGCAATAAAGGTCGAAATTGGGGTCTCGAGTAAGAACTCTATACCAGCTCCACCGAAACTCGAGGCGGCATCGACAGGCGAAATCAGGGTCTCGAGTAACGACTCGACACCTATATCGCCGGGGGTGGACATCAGATCTACGCCTCGTTTTAATCAGCCCAGGGTGAAGAGTTTTCAAATGGGATGGGCTCAAGTAGTGGAAGAACTCTCATGGAAATTAAGCTCAGTGAGTGTTTGTTCAATGTGTGACTAATATTATTGTCACTAACCTGACGCATATACCTAACTTATTCATTTAAATTGTTTCGTTGAAAATGTAGATTACTTCTGTCCAATTGTCCATGTTAATCATCTTTATACTCGATTATTATTATCTATTATTACTTTTTCTATAGTCGCTTGCATTCCTTATAATAAAGTCACTTATTACGGTATGCACGAGGCCTGTTTAGAGCACAACACAGTTAATGATTTGTAAAATGTTGAATTCTAATTCATACTATTCACTTTGAACTTGATGTTTATATTTTTCTGGTTTTTAATCATTCAAGTAACAAATTATTCATCTCGCCTTTTCAGAAAAAGGTAAATTCACATGGCCCACACACACATACATGGTGTTTAAACTTTTATCGAAATCTCTCATCCGCAAGCTTTTAAAGTTCCTTCCTCTTTTGTGTAATAACTAGGTAGGTTCTAATAGCTACATATCACTGAAACATCGTGTGACGCTAAAATTATTATCTGCCTCATTACCTGCTTAAATTGTATGAAAAACTACACGAAGTCTTGATTTAATCATCACAAGTAGCGTAGATAAAATCACTTCAATCATACATAGTGTAAAGTATGTTCCAATTTTTCAGTTCTTATTAATGACTACTTTGTGCAATTATATGAATAACTAGCTCTTCGCCCGCGACTTCGTTCGCGTGATCCGTGTTTTATCCTACAGATGACTTTTTAGTTTCACCCCCTTAAAGGTTGAATTTCCAAAATTCCCTTCTTAGTGCTCCCCTACCTACATTATAAAAAGAAGCCCTGTACAGTAAAATACATCAAAAATCTTTAACACCCCCTTAATCGTCTTTTACGAGTAGTTTTGAAAAACTAACAATGCAAACCTTTACTATTTACTTAGGTTAGTATTTATGCCAAGTTTCAAATATATAAGCCCTCCAAATTTCCACCTTTTCACCTCCTTAGTGGTAGAATTTCCAAAAACCATGAATTCTTTTTATCAACCAAAAGCGTAAATCGTTAATTTTACGTGTCACACTTTAAAGCGTAGAAGTTTCACACAAACTTGCAACCGACTTTTTACTCCCTTAGGGGTAGAACCTCCGAAATTAAAAAAATCTCAATGTTGTTTTATTAGCCAAGAGCGTAAAACAACAATTTCAGATGTTTCACCTTCCAAACCGAAGAAATTTCACATAAAGTTTCAACCCCTATTTTATCCCCTTAGGGGTGGATTTCCAAAAACCAATAAATACATAAATTCTTTTTATCAACCAAGAGCGTACCTAAATCAAAAATTTCATGTGTCCTATTTACAAACTATAATTTTGTCTCAATTTCAATCCCTTTTTTTACCCCTTTAGTGGTAGTATTTCCGAAAACCAATTAATGCTTAAATTATAAAAGTATTGAAGCAGTCTTGAATATGAATTAATTTATTTTGATAAGAATTAATACCAAGATACAAATAAAGATCCTTTTCTAGCGGCGGCATTGCAATAAACTTTTAAAATAAAAGAGCTCTTTTTGTGGCATGACTATAATATGTAGTTAAACATATGCTGTCGCGGCACTTTTTGTAAATAATAATGTGTTCTGCAAAATCGTAGTACATTATTTTATTCTATCGTCAATAGTTTTCGCAGCGGACGAAAATAATATTTTAGGTATTTTTTTTACACCTTGGGTTACATTATTGGAGTTAGTAAGGATCCCTATTTTTTTTTGAAAATACAATATAGCCTATGTCATCCGGGGATAGTGTAGCTTCCCAACAGTGACAGAATTTTTCAAATCGGTTCAGTAGTTTCGGAGCCTATTCAATGCAAACAAACAAACAATCAAATCTTTCCTCTTTATAATATTAGTATAGAAGTATAGATTAATAACTTATACCTCTCTCACAGAGAGGATGTCTGTGTCCCAGCAGTGGAAACATTATAATGAATTACTTATAAGTATGTATTAATAAGTTTTATTGCGATCTTCATGTACTTAGCTACAAACTATTGATTAATTTTAATGTGCGGTGACCGATGACCAATTATCTTCATATTACAAAAGGTGCAATTTTTCTATCTTCTCATATTAAATTTTTCAACCGCAGTTATTGATTGCGTTGCCAGAATTTGTATATATTAGAATTTAATTATGTGAACTAGCTGAACATCATCTATCACACAAAAAATCTGTCGACCATTATCGTTTGAACTCTTACCTAATTACCTAATAATCTATTATGTGTCTGCTTATGTAACTACTAACTTGTCTAGAAAAATACGGGACATGATAAAAAAACTATTTCTATATATGACATCCACTTAGATCAAGTCTTTTTGAACAGTCGTTAACAAATTATAAAATACGAAGAAACCATGAATCAAATCAGAAACATGAATCTATTTAATTTTCTTTGCACATGTCTTTGCTAAAGAACTCAGTAGATAGGTATATCGAGGTCAACACACAGTTTTATAAATAGTAAATCGATATATCAATGTAGTATCTCATACGTTTCACGTCTACTTAGCATTTACACATAATTTAGATAAATGTTCTGCGTCATGCGGGGTCCATCAAATCAAAAAAAGTATTATTTTTGCATACTCGATGATGAGGTCGAGATAGAACACGCTTGCGTATTTGTTACTAGTAGTAACGTAACCTATTTACTCTTTACTTAAATACCTCCAGAAAACACAGACTCCGGCAATAAAAAGCCACTCCTTAGCTGTTCGCAAAATAAGAGTGTTCTGATAACTGTTAGTAATCCTAAGAAAAGAAACAAAAGTGTTTATTCGCCACAAAAACCACATACAAATCTCATATAAGAAAAGTATTATACAAATAATTGAGGGGATATTTATATTAATTCCATGAAAAGTAACATGAGTTCCATATAACCGTGATCACAGTAACGGTTTGCGTAACGGGCGAGCGTTCCAGTTACATCACGCACTTACACAACGGTTGTTCCTAGGAAGTTATCGAGATACTCAAATTTTGGGTGGCATGTCATGTCATTTTTTATGAGCCTGTTATGTCCCACTGCAGGGCAAAGGCCTCCCTTCCGTCTTTCTATGTTTCCCTGTCTCTTGCTACATCTGGCCCATCCTTCAGATAAACGTTTAATTCGTCCCGCCATCTCTTTCTGGGCCTACCGCGTCGCCGGTTCCTGTTATTCGGAATCCAGTCAGTGGTTAATTGTGCCCAATTCTGTTCTGACATGCGGCAGATGTGGCCTGCCCAATTCCACTTTAGTTTGGCGGATGTTTTGCCTACGTCTGCGATTTGTGTTTTGGAACGAAGTATACTGTTCCGAATGCGATCTATGATTTTGACTCCGAGAATACTTCGTTCCATCGCTCGCTGGCAGACCCCGAGTGCGTACTTTTGACGTTTCGTTAACGACCACGTTTGCGCTCCATAGGTGAGGGTAGGAAGGATGCACATATCCATGAGTTTCCTTTTTAGGGAAAGTGGAAGTGATCCTTTCATTAGGTGTTTCATCGACCAATAGCTCTTCCATGCGTTTTCGGTGCGTCGAGCAACTTCTTTATCTTGCCTCGCCTGGTAAGAGACTATTTGGCCGAGGTATGTGTACTCAAGAACATATTCGACCTCCTCACCCCCAATGTCTAAATTTAATTTCATAGTTTAACTAATTCGTGTTGTACATGTAACACAAGATAACAAACTTGATGCTATGAGAAAACCTTTGACCACTCTTGCTTCTCTTTGTTTTCATTCTGTCCAATGCAATTTTAGATACCAGCAGCCTAATTGCGTAAGTGAATTCGGAAAGGCAAACCCCATGAAAGAGTATGATTAATTCTCCTTATATAACCAGGTATTTCTAAAAATTATTGGACTCTTTCGAAAAGAGAATCATCACCAATGAAAGCGTCCAATATTTTTTGGCAATACTAATTATTCTCTCGAGGGGAGGTTCTTGCACGCAATGCCAGGTTTAATAATAATAACCATATTGTGTTAGCCTCTAAACAGTTTATGATTCTGTGTAGATGTTTCATGTCGTTTTAGTCAAAAGTTACAGTAACCTTTGCTGATCGTTAACCAGATTTTATTATTATGGAGATTAATATCAAGTGAGGTTAATGTAAGCAAGCGACTGTTATTACTAGATTTTGCATTGCCTCGATATACCTAATTTATACATAATTATTATATCATTGATATAAATATTTCAAAATGAATGTAGACATAAATAAATCGTAGACTGCAATTATCTAATAAGCTTATTTCTTCAGTCGCTACCGTCAACCATGATTGTTACATATCGCGGAAGTGAAAGACAGTGCCAAAGAATTTAAATAAATAATTAGTTGCATATTTTGCTACTAATTTGGAACATTTAAATACATATTGTCTTATATAGCTATAGCTATTCAGGCGTAACGGGCACTAATTTGCTTAGCTCATTTGAATTTTTAAGTAAATATGTTTTTAGTAAGTTAACGTGGCGTCAAATGTCTCTTCTCAACATAGAAAGGAAGAAACCACGTCAATTCAAATTATCGCCTAGTGAAGTTATCTTCGGAAAGAAACTGTCTAAAAAAAGCCAAAAAAAAAACCTAATGTTATTGTTCTCAAACTGGGCGATTTTCCGGCGTAGGCGTTTTCGTCTACACTTCTCGTAGACGCAGCGTAGGCGTAGCCGCGTAGCGCACGTAGGCACTCGTAGCACACATGTAGGAACTCGTAGACGGTGCGAATTCCCTGCGTGGGGCCGCTTAGATACTACGCTGACGCTGCGTAAAAGGCGCCACGACAAAGCGCAAACGCTGTTTTGTTAGGGGTATAACAACCGACACAATCCGAAACAAATCAAGCCAAATTATATTACTAGATAACAAAATTCTTTCCTATTTTCGTACCAAATGGCTTCACACTGCTAAGTAGGTATACTAGGTATGCATACATTATAGAGACTCATTGTTAATTAAATAAGAGCATCACACACTGAGTTCATCGAGTCCATAGTGAATCACAGCATAAGACGCGCGCGCAGCCGCCGTGCATCAATTGAACGAATAATATGGTCAATCAGTTCAAGTGCATTTACTGTCGAGGGTCATGGATTAATAAAGCCGCCATTTTTTCATTTGCACCGCATCAAATCTCGCTTGCGATATGATAACGAACCGAGAACAATTTGGAATGTGAATTATAAATGACATTATTTAATATAATTATAATGAAAAACTATGTTAATTTGCACCCTAGTAAGATGTAATCAAGGTTACCCTTCACTTGTAACGGTCTGCCCTTTATCTAACTCGTAATTTATTCTCATCTATCAAAGCAAAGCCATTTACGGTTTAGCTTTAATTGCAAAGCTTAAGAACAATTCCACCTTTGCCTCGTGTACAAAACATTTAAAAAATAATGGCTTTATAAATGCCTTGACTTTTCACGCGAAAGTAAAATTTAACGACTCTGGCATTAAAAAACGACTGGCTTTCTGGGGGACTTTGTTAATCGTTTGTATACCGTAACAAATGCCATCTAGGTAATGTGTTAGTACCTACCAACAAAATAAATAGGTACATACCTAAAAGCTTAAGTCGGTAAAATAAACAGATTAAAAAACCCTAAAGAAAGTCTCTTTAGGCTTTTTTTTATCTGTTTAATGGTAAATTTTAACAGATTTTAAGATTTTAAGGATTATCTGTTAAATGTTATCTGGTAAATGCAAATGATTTTTGATCTAGCTAGAAAGAATGTATCCAAGTTTATGTTCAAAGTACTTTCTGTATCTTCCTTATGATATTCTTACTTATTGCATGCCTACTCAGTTGCTTGCAATTAAATTAAAATATGTAATAATTAATGTAAATGCATAAAATATTTCTTCATCCTATTATTTGTTTGTCCGTTGAAAAATCGTCTGTAGGAAAAAAATTAGTTCAATTAGGTACATTTGTCATTATTATAATGGCAGGATAATAATAAATCGCCAATATTGTGGCAATTAGTTTATGAAAAAGCGAAGAATTTAGTGCTATTATAATATTTTTAATCAGAGTACGCGAGTATTGATTGCTAACTCTTAATGATTATGAATCATTTATTTTATTTGCATTCCCTACTCGGATACGGTCGGACTGTACTGATACTGACGGTATTAGGTACATAACATAACATGGCAAGGAGTCATTTATTTCAAATAAACTTTTAGCCTTGATCTTTTATACCAGAACTGTGTACCAGAACCTATTGTCACGACCATCTGACTGCTTCGCTCTCAACTCTCAAACACTAAACTAATAATATTTCCACCAGCCACCAGCACGTGCTCAAACTCATGTCCGGACCGTACAAAAAACAAAGGAAACCCACGGATGTTTCAGAGAAACGAGATAAAAAAAAGAATATAATAAACCTCGACTTGAATATTTCAGATCAATAGCGTTGAGTACAAAACGTGTAGTAGAAAGAGACCCTTGGAATTACGAACTACGAAGATGTTGGCAGGTGGTGGTGGCCTACAAACACGAGTGTAAAGGCGTGTAGAAACACACGCACACATAGACGGGTGTCCATACAACGTGCTCGGAGTAGTGATGCCGCACGTAGCTGCACACCGCGCCGCCCTTTATTACCGTTGTAACACCACCAGCAGGGACACTGCTCTACTTCAACAAATTATTACTTTCTCTAAAATAGTATATTTACGTGCTTTAGGTACCTACTTCTTCAGTTTTTATATTTATTCTAAAGAAAAATCAATTATGTAGATTAGTCCGTAGCATACCATTCTGTACATTGTATAATTATGTTTACTACAGAGAACGGAGACGTTGCGCCCATGGCGTCCAGAGTCGCTGCCGCGGTGATTCCGTGCTCTGTGACATCTACAAAGTACAATCCTACCTACAAATCTACATACAATCTTTCACAACTGTCTATTACACAAATGTAACATCTTGTTTGTCTAAATGTTATACAAAAACAACCTACACCCTAGACATTACGTACAGCGTATGGGTTTCGTAAAGTGCAATTTCGTCAGTAATATAGGATATTTCAAAACCGACGCAACTCTTCATTTTATAACATTTCGTAAACAATTTAAATGCAGTTCTCTATAGTTTAGAGACATTTCCTTATACTAATAGCATCTGTTAATCTTTATAAATAGCACGTGCTATTTAATTTCTCGTTGGTTCATCCGACTGAATTTACAACCTTGCTCTATTCCTGTATAACATTCATAATAAAATAAATCAAACATAAAACGAGGCTGCATAGTTGACAAGTTTTTTATACGGCAAACCGTTGGTGTCCCTGTTATCACCGTATAAATAAAGTAGAGCATCTACCGTGCCAGTTTCGCTGCACAAAAGTGGAGGCAACAACTTTTTTTACGGTCCCAACGTATTCCCGCGGCCCCTTCTCATCCCGGCCCAGTGCCATCAGTTCCTTATTCTTACACACGTTTAACAGACACAGTCACCATGTGCTCGGGTTCAACTTTCAACAAACTGATTACGCTTAAAATTATTCTTGAAAACACCTCACAGTGGACTACCTAAGTGATTTTATCTTATATGTGATACGTGTGTTTATATTGTGATAACAGTCAAGTTGTTTGTTAACTATGGATACGTTAAATGTTGTGCTCAAAACTGGATACAAAATAGTTAAAGATTTTTCAGAACAACATAAACCTGTAAGTAATTAGCTGTACACTTAACTGGGCTTTTTATTGTCGTCCTATAAAGTTTAGTACTCAAGTTAACTGTTCACCTTAAACTCTTCACTTAACTGTTGCTTAGCTAAATTCCAATCTTGAGTAACAAGCTTATTATTATTGTAAGTAGAATTCACACAACGGATAACAGTTCTATGCGTCTATTGTTACCTGAGTATTACATATGTTTGTTGAGGAAACCTTACTGGATTGGCTGATATCAGCACAGATTACCTACTAGGTAGTCACCTAATTATTTGGTGTAATCTGCCGTTAAAACTACCAGAGGTTTGCTCCCTATTTAGAACCTTTTTGTCTTTGCTCTAGCATGTCAACGTCAACCCATGGGTCTTTGCCCAGCTGATACGTTTAAAATTTTAAGAATGTCAAGACGAACGTCATCGTCATGTAATAATCAACAACAAAAATGTCAAAAAGTAATTTGTCTCAAAGAATTTTTACTGAAATTGCGCATTAAATACTTATTAGACAAATGTAGGTAAAAAAACTGGAACAAGACCGAATGAAAAATACGTTGAATTGTTTAATACATAGGTTTATTTAAATTTGTGCGATTCAAGAGGTTTTCAGAGGTTCTCATATGTTTGCGCAGTTATTTCTATTGTGGACAAACAGTGGACAAATTGGCTTTAACTTATAGTACTTAGCTGAAGTATTGAAAAGGCTACGCTTAGCTAAAAACGGATTACATTGTTATAATACGTGCTTAGGTTAACTTCTAATAGGTACAAAAAACAATCGCGATCGTCATTATCATCAACCTACAGAAGCTTTTGTTTACAGTGTTTCGTTCCGAATTAGTAAATTTTTTACACAGGCATATTATGCTTCTCATTGAGAGCTTAATTTATCGTAAATATATTGGAAACAAAGTTAATGGGAAAACCAAAGATGAATTAAAGAAAGTGGTGCGTAATCCTGATTTATATACAGCGCTTCTCAAATAATTTCTTCTTTCTTGACTTGACTATGTAGGAATTAAATTATTTCTGTAATTTGTATTTCTGTAGTAGTTTTATGTCGCCCAACTTGCCTTAGTGTAGTAGGTATGCAATGCTTTACCACAAACAATTAACTTTTTGTGCCCCTTGTGTAGTTTACCCACTGTATACTTCTGGGACTAAAATTGTACCAATAATGATTGTAGAAAAAAAATATTTTAATGCTTTACTAATGATAGTTTTATTATTTTGAACAGATGGAGACGTCAGGCGGTTCGGAGAGTTCGGGCGGAGAAGACGCGGAGGCGCGGCGGGCGCGGCGCGGTCATGTGCTGGCCGAGCTCATGCAGACCGAGCGCGTCTACGTACAGGAACTCGGCTCCATACTATCTGTGAGTAATCTAACAATCTACACGAACACAAAATCTTCCTTCACACCTGAAGAAAAAGGATATGGTCAGATATGATAACAACTCTATAAATCTGCGCTAACATACAAAACTTCACAACAAACAAGCATCAATTAATAAATCCACTAATAAACCAGATACGGAATTCCACAACAACTGACAAATCACATCCAGTGCTGCATTTTTTGCGGGCCAGATGCCAGGGTAAAGGATGTGTATCTCATTGAAACGGATGCTCACACTTTTTGACGCGTGACGTCATGCGCCAAAATGTCTATATATAAAAACAAGACCGTTAACCTGTCGAACGAACTCTCTTAAATATTCATACACAGTGTCAGAATTGGAATACGAAGCGAAAGCAAACACGCCTTTCTCTGGTGCCAGGACCACGTAACTCAACAGTGGTGATAGCTCTGCCCAATATGGTGATGCTATTATATGACACACCACATAAATGCACCTTAAAAACCAAAGCTGTCATAACTGGCAAAATTAATCGCCATTTAGCCACGTGAGGTGCATGTGATCAATTAGTAAAGAAAGTCATAATAATGCGTCGTAATAATAACTATTATACTATCCAAACTAGATACATATCTAAATAATAGATAACTTCCTGTTATCGTCATAAGTATCACAATAAAAGGGCCTGGCAAATTGCAGCAAATTATATTGATGTTATTTAGATCAAATCAACGTCGGTCACGGAAGATTAGTTCCAATAAAACACATGCATATCTCCATGCTATCGCCGCGCTCTGAAAAACAATTGTGCCACTACCATATGTAGTGTGCGTGCTAAATGTTAGTGTCCCTCCCGCCGCCGCCGCCGCACAGCTCGCGACAAGTGGCTCAGTCCGTCTATCCGGTGCACTGGATGCACCGCACGCAACCGACTGCGTCAGCCCCTCGAGCGGAACGCAATGCTTGCTACTCATTCGCCAGCTGCACGCCAGTGCAGGCTCTCGGTCGCTTGTTACACTTCGCCACCCTCTGCACCATGAAATATGGAAAATACGACCTCCATAAATCTTCCGCGAATCTCAGCGTCGGCACTTCCTACTCGTGGTACTACAAAAAAAACGATAACCCCACCCCGCGGAAGATGAAACGGCTCGCCAGAGCCGCATCCGACTCCACACTCTTCAGTGACTACGCTAACCAAATATCTCTGTTCGAAAGAGGGAAGCTCCGTGACAAAAAGTGCAAGAAATCAGTGAGTGATGTGGGAAAGAGTAGTCGTGTTAAATATAACCCGCGTAATATTAAACCGGTGCGTATGGAACCGTTCACTGGCAATTTCTTTTACGGTAAAACATTACCCGGCTACGAGTACATGCAAAAAAGTGAGGAAAAAATAACTTACTTACCGGATTCCGACGCGGTCACTGCATCCGAGGACACAACCGGAGAATCTCTGACGACCACTGCGCCTACAGTACTCGATGTTCCGGAATTAGTAAAGAATCCACTTTACGGTTGCCGAGATGTAGATCTATCGACACCCGAGTATTTGTCTAGCTCAGTAGTTTCAAAAGATTCCCAGTTAAAGTCTTCCAGCTGCAGTGAACTGAGAAACACAATGGGAAGCAGCAAAGACTCTGGAGATATCCTTACAAGTATCCTGAAGGATTACAAAAGAATTATGAAAGAGTGGAATCATACTATAAAAGATCATTGTTCTTCAGTCTCTCACTGCACGCACAACGGTAAAAGATATTCAACAATGTGTAGAACAAGTAACACTGATAGTTACGTACGAAGCTTGCACTCTACCTTGTCATGTCGGAAACCAAATAAATGTCTCAAAACTACAAGCAATCATCATTACAGCTACGCATATGCTTCAAGAATTTTCAATGAGAAAGAAAACAATATTCACGATAAAAGAAAAACTCAAAGCTTGAATCGCAACCAAACTTTTAGTAATTGGACGTCAACGCTGCAGGTGTTAAAGAAGAAGACAATGTTTTGGAAGGTGAACCACAGTTTGACTCCTTCAGAATGTAAATGCTTGGAGACAATCTATGAAGACTATGACAGACGCTTGCAAGACTGGTGTGATACTATTAGCCATTGTACATCACTTCTGAACCCGGTACACCAGTTTTTACGATTTAGGTTCCCGATCTTTCAGTTCTAATATTCGATGAAGCTATAATTTTTTACTCTTTCTCCTTTCAGGGTTACAAAGAAGAAATCGAAAAGCCAGAAAACCAGCACCTGTTGCCCGCAGCACTAGTTGGCCAGGCCGACGTGCTTTTCGGCAACTTACACGAATTGTTCACATTCCACCAAGACGTGTTCCTAAAAGATTTAGAGAAATCTATTTCTGCGACAGAACTCGTTGCCTTATGTTTTGTTGAAAAGGTACGTTTACTTATCTTTGTTTACAATCACGAGATCTTAATTAATTTGGAATATTGTTGCGTCCGTAAATACATTTTTAAGACCTTCATTATGCGTTTCCTGTGTTGCCAAATAGCAGCCTATTTCAAGGAACTGACGGATTACTTCCTACAAGCATTCCGTTTCCACATAAAAAATTACCCTTTCAACAGTTTATTATTTCAGCTCCTCATCCGATCTAACAAGCAATATTTAACTTTTTTCTTGTAAATTCCCCACGTTCTGTTTATGTTTGTTATGCACTAGTAACCATTGCATTTATTTATAACACACATTCAAGACTAACTTCTGCTAAGACGTGCGTAGTAAATATTGGCAATAACTTGCTTTATTTAAATCATTCATATTTTTCAAAATAGCCAGATCCGTTTATTCTCTTTATCAAAAAGATCTTCCTGTTATTCAGTGTTTTTTTTACATCACCAGAGGGACACATTCTTCCGGCTATACAGCTACTACTGCCAGAACATCCCGCGGTCGGAGCGGCTGCGCGAGACCCTGGTGGACACACATCTGTTCCTGCAAGCGTGTCAGCTACGATTGGGACACAAGCTTCCTCTCGCAGCGTACCTACTCAAGCCGGTGCAACGGATTACCAAGTATCAGCTTCTGTTGAAGGTTAGTGCTTTATTAGCTTACAGGCATTTTCTACTTGACCTAAGACTTATTAACCGACAGCAATGTTCTTGACTGTTTCTGGCCACTTCTTCTTCTTCTTCTCGAGCCGATGGAAAGCTCTTTATAAATTTTGAGCCCATTTTATAATTTAGACGGCTATACCGATTGCGGCGTCGGTGGCGAGCATAAGGTCTTCTTAAAGTGCAGGTGTATGTATGGGCACTTGGTATATTCCAGCACGTGTGCCATATTCTGCAAAAGGGCCCACTGTGTTACCGATACATTTTATTTTCTTACGCAGATTATACCATCCGTAGGATCTAAAAAGAGGTTTATTTTAATTGGGAGCCTGGCTGATTTTATTTCTAGTCCACATATATTTCCTCGCCTTTACTTGATCTTAATTTTCTTTTCGCTAATTTTCAAGGAACAACTTTGATCATCTCGTTCTCGTCTGGCGATACCCCGTCTACCTTACCTATGTCAAGTTTAACTAACATTCTAGCCTTACCCGACAATGAATATCGATCATCGATAAGATTAGTTTTTCGCCCTACACTCACTAAATTATAATGAACAAAACATGACTAATCCTGCGCAACGCACCTCGCGCACCGCCTCGCCTATACCTATCTACCATTGTTTAGACTCTGCCCTTATGCGGTTTACTACCAATATCTGCTGTCATTATAATGTTTCCTACTTGCTATTTTTAAATTCCAATATGGTTTTAGTAAACTCCACCCACAAATATTACTCACACCAATACCGTTGTATTTGCCAAACGGGAAGGATCGAGCAATACTTACATTTTACCGGGTTGGTTCAATCATATATCTCTAATCCATACATATTACGAGTATAAATGCGAAAATTACTCTGTTTACTTGTTACCTTTTCACGACTAAACGGCTTAACCGATTTAAATGCAATTTAGCATGGAAATATTTAATATCCCAGTTGTGGGTTCCTTTGAGATAACAAAACATTTTTTACGCGGGCGAAATCGCGGGCAAAAGCTAGTGTTCATATAATATGTTTTGTTTGCAGGATCTGCTTAGGTATGGCGAGTGCGGACCAATGACGACGGGTCTACAATCAGCACTGGACTGCATGCTTGTTGTTCTCAAGTGCGTCAATGACTCCATGCATCAAATAGCCATCACTGGCGTCCCTGTGAGTATCTCAATGTAGACTGAGAATGTTCATTTTGTTAATAGTCTGCAGTTATGCTAAAAGGCTTTGTTGTGTTAGTAACGTTTTCCGCAAGGAGTAACTAGATTTCACTAACTAATCTGAACGTTATCCTGTTAATCCTGTTCAGGTTTTAACTATTTACCCGACTGCCGAATGAGGGTAATGTGTTTATCAGTTTATGTATGTTTGTTCCTATGTGGCGTTCTGGAGACCAAAAGCGTTGGCCGATTTTGATGATTCTTACGTCAATCGATTTGTATTAAGAGGCCCTACAAGTTTCACGAGTTAAAAACAGGCAACAGCTACTTTTTCAGTGCAAATTTCTCAATAACTACAAGATATATGATAATTTTTTGCGTCACATAGTTATCTAGTAAATGTACATTACATTTTTCTGATAACTGACGAAAAAGAATTAGAAAAATTAAATTCCTAACACGTTTTTACGAAATCCCGAAACACCAGGTTTTTCAATTGATTTTTTCAGCTTACTGGTGGCGAATAATAATCTGCAAAAAAATGGTATGGATTGGACATATAGTATACTAGTAAGCCACCAATTTTGTTTTTCAAAGTTTATTGTATTAGTACTTAAAAAAAATGTTGTCCACGCGGAAAAAAGGTAATTTTATCATTTGCGAAAGCGTCGTCTACGCGTAAAAATATGTTGAATATAAAAATAACTGGTAAATAATTTGAAATTTGAGGTGTTTATCAATCGAATCCAATTTTTATATTATATTTTTGAGTACTTATTTTATTGTAATAAATTGTCCAAATAATGCCTTATAAACCGTTGCGCTCACGCGAGGCATTCAGTTCAGTCAGTCTCGCTCAAGGGCTTGTAGTCGACGGACCTGTGTCGTTTTTATTGTTGTCATTATGTTATTTATCATATATCTTGTAGTTATTCAGAAATTTTCGCTGAAAAACGAGCTGTTTTCTGTTTTTGGCTTGTGAAACTTGTATAGGAACTCTTAATCTTGCGAATGTCACTGGCTACATTAAAATTGGAAAATATAAAAATGGCTGATTTTGGACGCCATATTGTTGGGGCCGAATGTTTTATTTTTCTTCCGGACCCATTGTATGGGGTCTAAAATAAAGGGTTCTAAGTGTTGATTTAGAAAATATATAACTCTTATATGTTTAAATTTACCTATAATTCGAAAAAAAAAATACTAAAAAGATTTAAATAAAAAAAGATAATTCAAAAACAAAAAAACCGGACTGCTTAAGAAGCGAACTAAAAAGACGTAAACCAGAAGAAAATCATGCTGTGCAGTCGGAGGATGATAGTTAATTTCATTTAAATTATATTTTTTGTCGTTCAAAAGTGCCGCTTAATGACATAATTTAAATAAAGAATTTGACTTTCAGTAAACCTAGTAGGAGGAACTTTCCTGCTTATAATAAAGAAAGAAAGAAAACATTGATTGCCAATAGGGAACATTACTGCCAACTGCTCCCGCCAGATGGCGCTTGACGGCTCTGAGTAAACAAAATTATAACAACATGGCGTCTACTACTGTTTGCATACTGTTTGTGGTTACCGAACTCTTTTTTACTGTTTTTAAGATAACTTGTGTTCAAAAACAAAATAATTATATTGGGGAAGTTAGTTAGCTTCATTTTTCTTTCACTATTTGTTTTATATTTTGTATACATAAACTGCGAAATTTTGTCGCTGGACTTTGACAGTTTGTTTTTTTTTAGGGATGTGTCCGATATATCTAAATGTAACTTATATCGGATATGTGTTAGATATCATATCATATCGATATCGATATCAAAATAACCGATATTACAAAAGCTGTATCTAATAAAAACCTTACTAGCGTGTGACAACGAATAATTCAAAACTTAAAACCGTAACAATGCGAAAACGTAGGAACTACGAACAAAACGCAAACTTCACAAACCTTAGGAACCATATGCGTTACCTATCTTTCTAATTATTATTTCGTGTTCGTTGTTAGTTTGCTCATCTAAATAACATTTTAACATTTGCAAACTGTACTATTGATATCGATATCTGAAAACCGTTTTCGATATCGATATGAAAACACATACATTACCGATTGCGCAAAAACCGAAAACGCCCTTCTCTAGTTTGTTTACGCAGAAACCTGTGGCGCCATCTGAGCGCAGCTTTGCGGATTGTTCCCTATTCCCTATTGAAAAAGGGCTTACTCGCAAAGACAAAGTAGCTAGAGGAGCTGCCCTAATCAGGGCCGTTAACCGTCGTGACTTTTTACCTATCCTCAAGGACGAAGCGAATTAGAAAATTGAGCAGTTCCGTGTCAAAAGCAATTTTGGTATCTGCTTTGAATATAAACGACTTATCTCGATTATATTATGGAATTTCGAGAAACTTGAGATGGGGCGTGAAATTATGCGAAAGAATACTAAAGAAACCCATCATCTCTCCTTTACCATTATGCTTTCGCACGCCATGACAACGTTATCGTTGTTTTGGTGGAAACTTAATTCCCAAACTTGGTATAACCTTGCTGGAATTTGAATTTTTGGCATAAATCGTCTCTAGTTAATAACTTAATACCCTCCTATTAATCTTCATTTTATAAGGTTTAAGTTAGCGTGCAAAGTTATAACTAAATCAAGGTACAGTTAGTCATGCATGTCATTATAGACCAGAAGATTAGCTCATTATCGTATGCATGTTTGCACTACGGCATGCGATACAGTTATAAACTCAATTACTTGCTGATTTTGCTGCTACTTTCATAAGATGGATGGGTTTATTGTATGGATGCTCTGGTTAAAAGTAATATTTCAATTTAGTCGTAAATAATTTCAAGATGCTATACTTACTTACTTGTATGCTAGACTGCTGGTGACTTACTTACCACAGGGAAGGATTCTTTCTATCAATTAAGTCGTTTCCCAGTAAGGTTGGGACGGTTCCCCGTCTAACCAGAAACCTCTCATTGTAATCACAGTCCCGGACGTAGTAACGATTAAGTAATCTGTGGTCACGGCCTGATGCACCACCTCCGATAAGTTCTATTAAGCTAATCAAGCATATAATTTCACACACATTATGTTTATTTGTTTTTATCTAGTTACTAGCACTTCGCCCGCGACTTCATACGCGTGATCCATATATTATCCTGCAGATGACTTTTTAGTTTCGCCCTCTTAAAGGTTGAATTTCCAAAAATCGCTACTTAGTGCTCCCCTAAATCATAAAAAGAAGCCCTGTGTTGCAGGATTAAGGAACTTAGACCTCCTTAATCCGGCCCTGTCGTAAAATCCGTTCTTAGCTCACATCACACCACAGAGTACTTTTTTTTGCATCACACTAACTATAAACTAATTCCACGCCAAATTTCAAGTTTGTAGCACAAAAAATGAAGGACTTTCATACAAACTAACAAGAGCCCTTAGACCCCTAAATCTGGCCCTGTCGAAAAATCCGTTTTAAGCAGACGTCTACTAACTATGAACTACCCTCCCTGTCAAATTTTAAATTTGTAGCTCAAAAAATGAAAGAATTTCATACAAACTTGCGAGAGCCCTTAGACCCCCTAAATCCGGTCCTGTCGCAAAACCCATTCTTAGTGGACGTCTACTAACTATAAACTACCTCACTGCCAAATTTTAAGTTTGTAGCTCAAAAAATGAAGGACTTTCATAAAAACTTGCGAGAGCCCCATAGAAATATAAGAGAGCCTTTAGACCCCCTAAATCCGGCCCTGTCGTAAAATCCGTTCTTAGCGGACGTCTACTAACTATAAACTACCTTTCTGCCAAATTTCATCTTTATACGTAAAGCGGTTTTCGATAATTCGTGATACGTGAATGAGTAACCTTTCGCTTTTATATGTTCTATGTATATATCCCTATCCCGCAGGTATTGTCAATCCGGCTTGTCTGGCAACTAAACGGTTTTGCGGAGAGTTGAGTTCGTAGGAGGTTGAGTGCTCGCAGAACGGAAGACGTTGCGTTGGAAGGCTTTCCACCTGGTGGATCAATGCCCTAGTGAAGGTTGCGGGGATCCGCTGGATGCGAGATGCACAGGACCGATCAATGTGGCAACGCTTGGGGGAGGCCTATGTCCAGCAGTGGGCGTCTTTCGGCTGATATGATGATGATGAGTCCGTAGAACTTTATTGAACTCAATTCCTCGCAACTTTTGACATACACATTCCCAATGAAACAGATATCACCATACTCACTCAATTTCCTAATTCCCAGCTGGATATAAGTCAGCAAGGCGAGTTGCTGATGCAGGGTTCATTCCTCGTGGTATCGGAGAACAAACGTGACATACGACTCAGAATACGTCCTCGGCGAAGACACATTTTCCTCTACGAGAAAGCCATGCTGTTCTGCAAGCCTGCTACCAAGAACAGTCATAATAAAGCCACGTACCACTTTAAACATGACTTACAGGTGAGATTTAATATGCCATTGTAATTTAGAATATTCAAACATTAAAAACCGAAACTGTGTATCGTCTAAAATGTTGCTTCGTACCTAAAAAGGTGAATATTGATGGTCAAAGTGATGTATCAGTATTGCCAATTATTTTGCATTTGTGGTTTTTCTTTGTTGACGGTTGTCAACGACACAATTTTATAAGTCTGGCTTTTTCCCAACTATGTTGCGGTTGGTTTCCAGTCTTAGCGAGTGCAGCTGAATCCCATTTTTTTACATCTGATTGCCACATCCCGGATAAGTGGGTTAACCCTTGGCAAGACTGGTTGTGGTTTGTAGATTAGTCCATCACAATTAATACACAATAAATGATTTTATACCAAAAAAGCCGTAACGGAGCCAGTATTATTTAGAAGTTTCAAGTCAGCTCCCTATCAAATGTATTTAAAAATCAATGACAAAGTCACTTTAATTCCTCCTTATTAGCATTTTTTTTTTGTCGATTTATATTTTACTCCCAAAGATGGCGGACCAATTATTTTTATGCACCTCGCATGATATGGTTATTATTGCGTATAAAACGAAAGAGTTTGCTAAGTGAATACGAAAAAGCTTGTTTTTAATAGATTTTCAATGAATATTTATTTTCATGTGCAGATGTCACAAATCGGTCTGACAGAGTCAGTGAAGGGCGACGTGCGCAAGTTCGAGGTGTGGCGCCAGGGCCGCTCCGAGGTGCACACGCTGACGGCCGCCAGCGCCGACGTCAAGCGCGCCTGGGTGGAGCGCGTGAAGAGAGTGCTGCTGGAGCAGCTCAACGAGCTCAAGGGCGAGCGCGTGCGCCAGTACAGCGCGCAGCACAGGTATGTAGGACTACAGAACAAGTTCCAGGTGTGGCGCCAGGGCCGCTCCGAGGTGCACACGCTGACGGCCGCCAGCGCCGACGTCAAGCGCGCCTGGGTGGAGCGCGTGAAGAGAGTGCTGCTGGAGCAGCTCAACGAGCTCAAGGGCGAGCGCGTGCGCCAGTACAGCGCGCAGCACAGGTATGTAGGACTACAGAACAAGTTCCAGGTGTGGCGCCAGGGCCGCTCCGAGGTGCACACGCTGACGGCCGCCAGCGCCGACGTCAAGCGCGCCTGGGTGGAGCGCGTGAAGAGAGTGCTGCTGGAGCAGCTCAACGAGCTCAAGGGCGAGCGCGTGCGCCAGTACAGCGCGCAGCACAGGTATGTAGGACTACAGAACAAGTTCCAGGTGTGGCGCCAGGGCCGCTCCGAGGTGCACACGCTGACGGCCAATGGCAATATTGATTAAAATGATAGTCATATGTAGCCACCGTCAGCCGTAAAAACCTATGCAAGTATTTACACCATCACTTACGTTGATGGCAGAGTCCGCCTGCTAGCGAACAACAATACAACCAACATTTAATCTGTCACTGAACTGAATCCATTTGTTTCCAACCACACTAACCGGTTGAACGCCGTAATTAACGAAACAATTGAAAAGCCATTGTGTCACGCATGGATTCACGTTTCGGGCACTCAAGTTGCTAAACCTGTCCTGAAATTCCCACAGAACACTAATCCAAACCAGCTCGTGGGACCTGGGCCCGCCGACGGCACTACCCGTGGTGAAGCCGGCCGCGCTCCCCAACCCGACCCGCACGGCGTCCTGCGACACGCACGACGAGCCCTGCTGGTCCACCGACCCCTCGGACGACGACGACGACGAGCCCGAGCACCCGCCGGTATGTACCACACTGCTGTGACATACGACTGTGTACCAGCTGTCAGGGTAGGGGGTAGACTAAAGAAGGTTGATTGACTAAGGCCCGATTAATTAAATTGTATGTTTGGAGTTAACAACGTGTCAAATTAAACTATTGAATTTTACAAAGCCTACATCAAAATTTTTATTCTGGAATTGGGATTAAGTAAGTAAGACAGTCACGTATAGTTTGTGTGGCGTTCGACCGCGTTAGACACACGTCTGCGACAAACTCTTAGAACTCTTTTGACGGATGGTCCGCACCATGAAGTGGGGTGTCTATTCTCCAGAAATACACGACGCGGATCATCCGTCTAACACAACAACCGGTCTATGACCATTTTAAAGAGTTGTTGAAATTAAAAATTACTTAGTCAATCAATATTCCTCATTAAAGAAATTAATAATGAAATTGTTTGAAATGAAATTGCAATGTTGATCTGAGCAGGAATTTTGTTTTGTTAAATGTGTCTTGTTTGGGAGGTTTGTGTCGGTAAAAGGGATTGAAAAAAAATACTTGTCAATAAAATAATAACTTATGTTCACAGTAAATGTCAGTAATGTCCTCTCCGGTAATGACTACTAACACAAGACTGTAGTGCTTACTGTCGGGGTAGCTTTACTAAAACGTGGGTCTCTTTAAATTAATGCCAACTAATTTTGGGTTTGCAGTGTTGAGTGAAGTGAAACCCACTCTTTATGTAAGTGTAAAGTGTATTTTTAAAGGAATGCGGGCTGAATAGTCACGGGTAGCGCATGACAACGCTGGCAACCCCACGCACATGATGCTTCCCGATAACATTACTGTCTAAATTATGGATACGGGATTCAAATATTGGTCAAACGGTGGTAGAACATGCGCATCGTCAGAGAATTTGCAGTATCTGCTTACTTAGATCTAGCCGTGTAAATTATGTAAATACTACAAATTCTCGATACACGATTAAAATTATAACGTCCTGCCCTAGTCCAATAGGTTTCACGCCCTCACAGCATAAAAGTTAAGTTAGCCATCATCGCTTTTATTTCCTTTTAAATGATTTAGCGACACTAGCACTGAAAACTTATGAATTTAGTAACTGCACGGTCCACGACCACGAGGCACCTCACATCTACCAACACTTGCCGAGAGAGGTGTACTATGGTGTACTACTACTGTACAGTAACAGGCGACGTGTACGAACGCCATGCTCTAAGTTGTATTGTTCTACAGGTGACGGAGGCCGTGGCAGTCGGTCTCAACGGAACCATCCACAGAATGGTTCAGTTCTTTTCAGTGGCCGGCTCCGCACAAGCCACATCCACGTTTTACGTGTCACAGTACTGAATATTATAAATGTTTCGAGCATACAGCCAGTAGAGGCTTTGTACATAATGAAAAGACTGAGTTTATATCCAAAGCTTAAACTATCTAACCAAAGAGAACGTGGATATTTCGGTTGTTTCGCTGAACATTAACTATCGTGTAAGTCATGTTTTGTTTGTTATGTCACTCATTGTCAGTGTGCTTATTGGTTTTTATTATGTTAAATTGCGCTTGCTTCGATTAAATGTTTATACATCAGTGTCGATAAATATTATTATTTTTATCTTGTATTACAATATCTTGAAACATTTAGCAGAAACACACTTTATATTATGTAATACATATATCTTCCTTATTATATGTTACGTAAATATATTTTGGAGCATAAATGTCTCGCTTGATAAAAATTGCGCAATATTGTGTGCACTATCTAGAACCATTGAATAATTGAGTGCAGACATGTCCCCGTATTTATATCAAAACGAATCTTCGTACAATTATTATAGTTATTCTTCAAAATTGATGTCAGTCTATGTATGGGCAACGAGTATAAGATGATACATAGCGTGATTGGACACAGCTGAGCACGGCATCACAGCTTGCATCATTCACTGACCACTGCTTTGGACGTGCAATGAATAGCTTTACTGTAATGTTTTGTTTATTTCAGTGTGACACGATTTCTGGTCTGATACTACTTATACTATGTATTTATTTTTCTGAAAATTGATAGCGTATTATGAGCTTACATTACAAACCTTTTAAAATATGAAATGGTATAACTTCAAATTGATCTAAAGAAAATTACAGCCTAGTTATGCTGCATAATAATGTTCAATGACTCATACCTATTACAGTTTAACAATTTGAAATCTAATCCTGAGTAGTTACCGTTTTTTTGATAACGGGGGGGACAACCTTCAAAAGGCACCTGGACTTTTGCGGAAAAGACCAAGATGTGTGGGCTTTTTAACCACCCCGGTGATCACCATCAGCACTTAGAACCCCGTGAACTCTCAAAAGACCACCCTGGCAACAGTTATTATTGTTTGTCTGAATACTTTATTGTTTTATTTTTTTATTCAGTGTTATGTTAATTGATATACCCACAGGCAATTTCATAGTATCTAATCTTAACAAATTTTGTTACCGCAGCTGTTATCTACCTTCAAATTATATACACGTTATTTCATAAGCTCATAATATGACTGTCAGTTTTTTAGATTATTAGCACCTGAATCAACTGGACTTATGGACGTATTTCCATGAATATTTATAATAACATATTACTGGAGTGTTTAGTGCGACTATATCTTACTTGTAAACTGTCTATATTTATATATATTATTATGTAATATTCGCCCACGTTTGATGTCAACATAATGCTATATCTATCTTCTGAAAGTATTTTATATGACTGTCATCTCTTGTCGTTTATGACTACAATAACTGTTTACCTAACAATTACTTGATTAATATATTAATTATCAGTGTTATCTAATGTTCTACTAATCGCTTTACTAACATGCATGGTCTGGTCAAACACCAAACTACGAGTAGATATGGCAATACAAAAAGGAAACTTTTTGTACTAAGTACATATTTTACAGAAATTAAATGCATGTTTGTGTTAAGGGGCGGAGTCATCTTAATGTCAAATATCTAGCTCATTTATGACCAAAATACCATTACAAAGAGGGCTAAAACAAACTCTATAGTTCAAAATAGAAAATTTCCTAAATCGTGGGTAGTCTGAAAGAGCGTGTCAAAATTATATCTTACCAAACAGGGTCGCTTTGTAGCCGATATGAAACTGTCTGGGTTGATACTTGACTTCAATATGACTCTATACCCCCTGTTTGACCAGTGGTGAAGGAATGCATGTTGATCGATGTACAGGATGAATGGTGTTTTATTTACTACATTGTGATTGCTACAGTCATTTTAACGCTAGAATCACGACAGTACACAACACATTTTTCTGGACCTACGTTGGAAACAAAAGTCGAGGCAACATTAAAACATATAGTAGAGAACCATAAAGTGGTATTCATAAAGAACCTGAAGTGTCCTTTTAATTCTGCGATTGTTGCATCAAAATAGAAACATGGTTACATACTTTCACTTCCTAGAGTGGATCTTTAATTTGATCCCAGTGCATGCATGAAATGGATGGTAGCGCAATGCTCCACTGCCAATTTATGACTAGGACATGATTTTTATGTCATTTCAAAGTTAATTTAATGGGACAACGTTACACATACATAGATTTTTGTTATAGCTATAACGTTTTCACTCTACACATAGAGATTGACCGCCAATTTATTAAAACAACGGTTATGAAAAGAGCTTTCCAATGACATTGAGTCTGGTCGCTATAGGTCGTGGACGGGTCGTCATGCCATTTACTCAAGTGATAAGTTACATCATCGCGTACCAGTTTCGCTGCATAAGTTGCAACAACCGTTGGAATTGAAAGGATCCTTAGCTAAAGTGATACATGTCAGTAATACATAGCGAGCTAGAGAGTGGAGCAGTGTGTCCGTGGGTGCTAAGAGTGTGTGATGTGTCAGGCGGTGGGGTGCGCGCTGGTGGCGCTGTCGGACTACACGGCCGTGGGGCCCTCGGAGGTGTCGCTGCGGGAGGGCCAGCACGCCGAGCTGCTCAAGGTGGGCTGCGCCGGCTGGTGGTACGTGCGGCTTGCGGGTACGTACACATACCAATCTATCATCATCATCATAGCTGCCTAGCCTTTTCCCAGCTTAGGCCAGGCAGGGGTTGACTATAACCACTTAGAGCAAGGTTATTTCGAATGTGCTTAAGGGTCAGATTTATATGATTTGTATACATCTGTCCCTTTTTCACAATCGAACCGTTATAGTTTTGAGTTTACACATCGGTACGGGGGCAATACCGCACTTCATCTGATCCGAATTCGAGAAATTTCGGTCCGTAGTGGTCGTAATAAATACCTACTACTTGTAGGAGGAATTGTGATAAATTCATAACTTTTCCAACTCGGGCATAGCTCGGGACTCAGATTCGGATCGGATGCCAGTGCCTTAGACCAATAACCAGTGAGGAAACGCACGTATACGGCCTAAACGTATGCAGATTTACATGGAGCGACTACATATCTGACCTTCACAACCCTTTGATACGGTAACACGATTTTACATGATCCACCTTGTAAAATATAAAACATGCGTCCATAACATATTTGAAATTATCCCCTCCAAAAGTGAAGGTTACGATAGTAAGTGCAGCCGAGTAACCGCAAAACAAGTTATTCAAGGGGTCATTGTACTCTTCATTACTTGAAACAACTTTTACTATGAGCCCAACACGGAATTCGCGAAGTTTTCAGTTATTTTAATTACAGCCTGTGCATAGGAAGGCTGCTGACCGATCTCTAGTGCCTATAATAGTATTTATAGATTGACTGCAGCGACATGGTATTTACTCATGATATTACCTCGAATTTGAGTCTTCTAAACCAGGATCTGCCCTAAACCACAGTTTCATAAACTCCATCCTAAATTTTTCATAATACAATGTTAAGTTTCATACTGCTTCTGTCCTCAGGGGGTCAAGGCGAGGGCTGGGCGCCAGCGGCGTACCTGGACCAGCGCAAGACGTCGCGCTCGTCGTCGCGCTCGCACGAGCGCCTGCACGAGCACTGAGCCGCCGCCCTGGCCGCATGTCCTGACCACGCGTCACGGTCGCTCCGTCACACAACCCAATCGGTATTAGACACAAGCCTATTGTTTGGCCCAGTCTACACAGTTTGGCAGAACATCTAGTGCTCGCTCTTGACATCTCAAGTCCCCTGTCAGACAGTAAACACCCAGTTAGCTTGAAATATGGGTATGTGTAGAAGACCTGACCGTCACAAAATCTGGTAAATTTTTAGACCAAGTGCCTCAGATAGTCTTCTTCGTAATCATATTCGGTAAAGGTGTAGATAATAAAGTTGTTTCCCAGCACCAGTAGCGAACGTCCCGGAACCCCACTTGTTAATATTTTTCAATGTATGTAAATGTTGTTCTAAAAAGCTTTATTGTAAATTTAGTTTTAGTCCAAATGTGTTGTCGTTACGATTATCCAAAGCTATATATAGTGGCGTAGGACGTTGTTAAGTAGCTGTGACTGGTATCGTATCATTTCTGTATATAATCTACCTACGTTTATTTTTAACTATAGTTATTTATTTGATGCTAGTTGAGCTTTCGGTGTTCATTCGTGTTGACGTCTCAATTTCCCATGACAGACTCTGTATAGATATGTACTGTTTTCCCCTTTGTAGGGACCTACGAATAGTTTACAACCATCTTTAAATTGTCAGTGGCACCTAAGCCACGTCTATTTATACAATGATCGATCGTTTTCATATCATTTGTTATTATATCTAACTATCATATCTCAGTATCTTAAAATGTGTCATTTGGTGCAAATAATACGTTATTATAATTAAATTAAAAATCTAAATGATGAAATTTGAATATTGCTGGTGTAATACTTCGAGGATTACACTTAAATGTTAATGAGTTTTGCTAGTCGGCGTGAATTATTTTTACGATCTAACTAGGTTCTATCAATTTAGCGTATCATGAAGTTTTTATCATTTTTTGCTTTTATATTTTTAATTATATCAATTTATTTTACTTTTGTTTCGCCTCAGTAACGTCTCATTGTTGTAATGTAAAGTCAAATCTACATATAAATTGTACCTTCTATTATAATAATAATTGTTCTTTTGTATAAAATTACGTTTATACTTATTGAAAATGATCACAATTACACTGAATCGGTCCATTTATTTTGTGTTTTATTTATTTCCTTTAAGCTTGCATACTATCATTATTATGTACTATATCATTGATAACCTTCATTGACATATATAAAACCTTGATGGGTTTATTAAGGTAACAGTAGTTAGTTTTTATTTTGATTATTGAGGACAGATAAAGTTGTGCTGACGAAGATGACTGTAGACCTACATGCAGTTTCTGAAACACCAATCAACTATGCTATTTTTGTTGTGTTGAAAAAACGCATGTTATTTGATGTTTTTGGTATTCTGAAAACATCAAATAACTGTATAGGTATTACTGAATATTATCAACATTCAATCAGTTCACTTGTCATCAGATTAATTATGAAACGCTGCCGTTAGGGTCAAAGCACACTCAGTGTCGAAGCGACGCGTCAGCATACATAGCATTTGGACTCTTATCTCCACCATGTAATGGACACATTCCTATTAAGGTAAACAAAAGACAAACTACAGGTCAGATTTTGACGCGTCGTCGCTTCGACTCTACTTTCTACTGTAGATATAAGAGTCATTATGCTTTGTACATTTTAAGACCGACGACGACGACCTCACTCAATTTGCTTTGACCCTTATATCGTTGTATTTTAAAATAAAATTACTGTAAATACCTTATAGATAACAGCCGTAACATGTAGATCAATGTTTTTGTCTACTGTATTAGGCAGTTTACTAAATGGTTAGTAAATACGTATTGTTATCCAGTTAAATAGATTTAAGTACCTACCTATGTACCGACTTTTTAAAACATTGTAATTACCAAGTAATACCAATAACGTTTTAAACAAATTATCTTTAAACACTCGATTCTATATAGTGCAAATACGGCTGTGAAATTACCCATGATGAATTTTATACAATTTTGCCTGTAATTGACTCCTAGTTAATTGTAATAAAATTAGATGGTAAGTTCACATAACAAAACCTACCCATATAATCTTATAAAGGTCACCACCTGACACCTTGGAGAAATGCAATAAAACGTGAGCCTTGTTTCATGATGTAGCCGCACTTCCACCTACCTG
Organism: Orthosia incerta; assembly: GCA_948252205.1. NCBI lineage: Eukaryota > Metazoa > Arthropoda > Insecta > Lepidoptera > Noctuidae > Orthosia > Orthosia incerta. Next base: position 8,558,496 of record OX411744.1, on the reverse strand, counting down.
CAAAACGACACGCACATTTTTTTAAACAAGTGATCTAACACTGAAGAAAAAATAATCTTTTATTTCATTATGCATTACATAATCTCAATTTTAGGATCAGCCAGAATGACAAGGTAGAGGATTTTCGGGTGACATTGAATAATAGACTTTATTGTCAGTGCTGTAAGTGCTTGTTTCAATGATAAATACAACAGTACGTCACCAGTGTTAAGACATACTAAATCCTCTGCTCCTGGTCTAGATCTGAGCAGAGCTAACCTTAGCTCTACGCTGGTGTTTATTCCGACGCATTTCGTTATAAAAAACTGTTTACGGTCAGAGTCCATCTAGCGTATCACGTAGCAAGTATATATTAGTTATCAAACTTATTATAAATATGTACAGTGAACGATCAAAAGTGCAGTCACACTCTACAAAAACAGCGGCAATTTTTTTTAGGTAGGAGAATTTCAAACTTTTCACGGTTCGTAGATATAATCTATACTTTAATTTCTATACAACATATTAGAACAGTTGTGGATAATTTAACATCTACAAAAACAAAAACTACTAGCCATTTGAGTTTTGGGAGAGTAAGACTTCACTTTTGACCCTGTAACTACACATAAAGTACTTGGTAGACTGGACCTTAAGCATGAAAGTATTCTGTTCATTCAAGCAAGCTTACTTTATAGCAAGTGAATGTTATACCTTATTTACAATACAGGATCAAATTAAATTAGCTTGCGAAACTGGAGGATGCCACGAGTAAGGTACCTATTGATATCTAATGACGATAAAACAAAATCAATCAGACTAATATTTTGTGAGTGAGTGTGTGTGTTTATGTTTGTTACTTCTTCACGCTCAAAGGACGCATCTGGATGAAATTTGGCATGGATATAGATTATAGTCAGCATAGAGTACCTATATAACATACTTTTCATCCCGGTATAATGTTCCCTTGGGATGATAAAACACTTTTCACGCAGGCGGAGCCGCTGGCAGAAGCTAGTTCTCTAATAAATTGCCCGTAATCAGCTCGAGTTGAAATTAAGTTTAGTTTATTTGTCATTTATTTCGAGTCGGAATTTCGCTAGCTAATTTAATTTGACGCTCTATAAAATACTAAGCATTCGTGCATTTACGTACTTCTTGTGCACATTAAAAATCCCAATCTCGACATGTAAAAGTGTTTGTACAAACCAACTTACAGACATAAAATCATTTATCCTCAGATGAAATATTTTATTTGATCTGAGCATTTATCATAAAGAAAATAAACTAGTTCAGAATAAAGTCACTCGTGCTCACGTTTAGTTTGGGGCGACTTTCTCGCAACCAAATATTACGTCAAAACAGAACATTTCGATTTGAGAATGCCACTGCAGTTTCCGCTCGGTCGCAAAATGATGAACTGAATCCATGTAAATCGGAATGGTGAACTTAAATTTATAAGATCTGTTGTACCTACGAAAATTTCATTTTAGTGAGACAGTCTAAATACCTTCATATTAGTCTACATAAAAATGTGTTGGAGGTATCAATGCATTATCCTTTACCATTCTTCTTCTTCTTTCGTGTCGATCAACTCAAACTATACAACCATTCAGATTTATATCGATAGAATATATCGAATAACGATTCCAAACGCCCGGTGCACCCTGGACAGCTAGCACCCGGTAACGCAGGGTCTAGCTGACTAATCCTTTCACCACGATGACTCAAACTCAATCCTTTACCATTTTAGACAAAAACTCAGTGAGTTGAACTTAACTAAACTAAAGCAACATCTATTTTAAAAAAAATGCGTGTCGACTTGAGAACCTACTCCTTTTGATTCGTCAGCTAAAAATAGATCTTGACGTTTTATGACGAGCATGGGCCATTCAACTGTTAACAGTTACAACAATTAAAAGTTTGATGATGCTAAATGCTTAAACTCAAGGATTTTGTCCTCTAAATAATTTTGAATGTATTTTTTTTTTTTTGTATTATCTATAGGCTTGCGCTTGACCACTATCTCACCTGATGGTAAGCGATGATGTGGTCGACGATAGAGCACGCTTGCCTAGAAGAAACCTATTCAATCTTGAATGTAGTACCTATTCGGAAGTTTCTAATATGCCGAGATCAAGTAAGTTTAATATATATATTCATATTACATAATATGTGTAACCTGATATAAATTAATGTATACTAGCCATCCTTCGAGCTTACCATGTTGTGTTAAGTACTTTTTCTGAACAACAAGTAATGGAAAATAATAAAGATCTAATACCTAATTGGCTTTTCATTTTTTCACTCCCTGTTTATATGTAAAATTGCAGCATATTAATAAGGTTAATTGCTGATAAATTAGTGCAATCAAAGTTGAATAAATATTGTGAATTAAGTAATAGTCACAGCAGGTTATTGATAAACTGTTATCTTGAATTAATCAAACAAGAAAGTCCATGATTCCAGTCCACTGTATTTGTTCAAGAAAAATAGTCTTTAAAATAGATATAGATTGACAACAACAAACAAATATCGGTTAACATACTGCAATATGGAAACAAGATTTGTACAAAACATGTTTTCTTACATACTAAGTTACTTGGCCGCCCTTTCCCTTGAAAAGATTCTAGTTTTGAAGATGTTATCGATTTTGCTAAACACTTGCTCAGAAGTGCTAGCAGCATCTATCCGCCAGTGGAGACCTTTCCTCATATAATAATCCACAAGGGGTACAGTCTGTGCATGATATGCCGCAAGTCTCTTTTTCAAAGCATCTACATTGTCATCTGACCTCTTTATCAAAGGTTCCCCAGTGATATCATCTACCATTGCTTTCTTGGGTGGATGGAACTCTTCATGGTAGCTACGACCACTGGCTGGGTGAACAAGTCTGCCTGTGATTCTGCGTACCAGCAAGCTATCCTGAATGTCAAACTCGATGACAGCATCCAGAGCAGTTTTACGTTTTTCCAACAGGACATCCAACTGTAATGCAAACAAAATGTTATTTTTATTATGTGCCTATTTAATAATTTATTAACACTAGCATTAGCAGAGAAGATAATACTTATCATGCAATTAAAAAATCATTGTGTTCCACTGCAATATTTTTACTATTTTTCTTTTAAGCAGAGACCTAAGCTAAGACATTCCTACTGACCAGATTATGTTTATCCATACTAAAATGCGAAAGTAACTGTGTCTGTCTGTCTGTTACTATCCATGCCTAAACCACTAAACCAATTTAGCAAATAACTATATACTATGTCCTTACATAGGATAGTTTTTATTCCTGAAATCATCCATAAGAGGGTGGAAGTTTGTATGGTGAACTAATAATTTCTCACTAAGGCAGCCCATAGAAAAAATTGGCTATTCGAAGTACAATGCTGCACAGACAAAGTCACGGGCAACAGCTAGTAACATAATATGTTAATTATATTTTTCCTTATGGCAAACAATAGGTACCTAATTAACTTCTAAAAACAATGTTGCATGGTCAAACTCAAACTGTTAACAACTACTTACATAATAACTACTGTTATAGTAAATTACACTGGGATTTAATAGCGGGGTATGTCAAATAAATATAGCAAGAAGACTAGTTGACAAACAAAGATAAGAATAAAATAAAACATACCTTTTGAGCTTGAGGCACAGTCCTAGGGAAGCCATCAAGGAGAAAACCATTCTTACAATCACGTTGATCAAGGTTTTTGTCTATCATGTCTACAACCATCTCATCTGACACCAGTTTTCCATCATCCATAGTCTTCTTGAGTGATCGTCCCAACTCTGAGCCCGAAGCTACTTCTGCCCGGAGCATGTCTCCAGTAGATAAGTGGCAAACACTGTATTTTTTCATAAGGCGAGGTGCCTATAAACAGAGAGAAGAAAGTTATGTAAATATAACTAATTTTAACAAATAATACCTTTCAATACATCTTCCTACTCAATTTACTGTAAACAGTATCATTTCTATGACTCAAATAGCTTATGTTTTTAATTACATAACATAAAAAATATTGAAGAGTCAAATCGTATTAATTAGTTATATACTATAATTAAGTATGCATTTGTCTACATTTATATAAAAGGTATCGGACTAAAGGTCAAAGATCGCAAAGACATCTTACCTGAGTACCTTTCCCGGATCCGGGTGGTCCCAGAAGTACAGCCTTGATGCCTATGGGGTCATTACTCTGCATATAACTCAGTTCAGGAGCTGCTGGAGCCATGTCGCTGGTTCTTCAAGCACCGGGATAGTAAAACTATAACCAACAAATTCGAATGTATAAATAAAAGCATAAACATACGTTCGCATAGAGTATAAGAGTCACGTGTACTGCTTATTATCTAAATTAAGCCACTTTGTTAAACCTACCAAATTAAAATTGATACGTAATATAGAATGAAGCTGCCGCGACGCGACCCTCATGTGGTGACGTTATGACGTTGGTTGGTCGATAAACGTCAACAAACGTCAATGTCACAGTGTTAGCAATAATAGTGGTAGAGTGCGCGCAAAATAAGTCTGCGCGCGGCGAAAATTGGAACTAATCGTTTGACATTTATGTCAGGTGTCAAGAGAGTGTGTTGTATTCCGTGTTTTTATTCGTTTTACGATGTAAATAATCGCCATCACTATGCCAATAGTAATTTAAAGCTCGTCGACTCTTCACGTGACCAGAGGGCTGGCCTTTTCTTCGGCCAGAGAATCAGCATTGCCATCCAACGCGGCAATGCTGCCAGCGTTCTGGGCACTTTTCCCCTTGACATCGATGTGGACGAATTTTTTGATGCACAATGAGCTCTTTTCAGTCTCCCTTTTCTATTTGTATATAGGTTTGTTTTTTTTTTTTTAGAATAATCAATTGTATATATGTTAATATATATATATTTAATAAACTGAAAATAATTTAAAGTGTTGGCAGTAATGTTTTCTTGAAGTGAACAAGACATTAACGGGCCTACGGTACCGTTTTACAAAGATAGAGCCCGCGTTGCTTATTTGACAGGTAACTCTTAGGGATACCATTATAATAAAATTTCCCTAAATTTTCGTACTACCGGTGCCGCAGGATTGGCATCATGTAATATAGTGCATCATTGTTATTTTGCACCGTCACCCAAATAACTGAAGAGGGTTATGTGGCAGCAGCTTCTTCAAAAATTGTTGATGAAGAAATTAAAAAGAATTGAAATGGACGGTATTAACCACTGCTGGACCATTATTAAACCAAATTGTATTTAACAGTAGGTACTAATAAGTATTCAATAAAAGATTTACAATAATTTCATGAAGCTTTTTTCATCATATTCTATGCAAGTAGAAAAAGCTAGTAATTACTAGTACTTAACTTAAATTACTTTAATTTCGAGTTATGTAAAATGACTATTGATTAAATGAAGGAAAAAGATCAGTTATGCTGCCAACATTAAGCACGCCACCCGTCGCGCGCAGACTTATCTTCTAACACCAATGATATTCCAAAGGCGGAAACACACTTACGTGTCGTGGCGCCAAAAAGCGGTTTAACTAAAAACCCAGGTTTAAATCTCTATAAACTGTAGTTTAAACCAAAATTATATTACAAATCGTGGTTTAGCGATAAACCATAGTCCATATCATGGTGTAACGCTAAACCTCGGCGGCCCCTATTTTAACGATGGTCTAAATCGTATCTGTCAAAGTTTCTCTTTTAGGTTATAGTATCTTTTTCATTGTTGTGTTGTTTTTACCCGAAAATGGAGATTAACATGGTGGATGTATTTGATAATGAGAATACTACTTTTTCCTCGGTATTCCAATTCTCAGATCGTTTTGTTTTTGTTGGTCCATCACAACATAATTATTAAAATATATTATTAACAAAGAGGCAATTGTTTCATTAGAAACTTGGATAACTTAAAAAAAATCCAAAGCTGAATGAACTTTGTTCAACTTGCGATGGTTTTTTTTAATGTTATAGTTTCATATAACGCGCGAGAATGTTACGTTTCGTTACACGTTCGTAAATGTATTAATTACTTTAACACGAATTTAAGTAATGTGCTTAAACCTAAACAAAACTGCAATCGATAAATAACTAATGTTTATATCCATGCAAAATAACAGTCTCAATATTTTTAACACTCCTAAACATCATTTAATCCTTATCGTATTATCAAAACGTTTTCTTTTCTGGGCATATGGAACGTTGCCATAGAATGATATTTGTATTAATCTGTGGTTGATATATTGACAATGGTTCAAATGACGGTAATAAGAAGACCACGGTTTTTTAAATTATTGTAATACGAACTAATTTAGACCATGGTTCTGCAAATAAGCCTGGACTTGATAGGACAGGTTTAAACCAAGGTTTATTTAGTTTTTTGCTATAAGACTGGGTTGTGTTATGATTAGGCTGAAACAGAGTCGTTTGATTGGTGGATACCGCGCCACGCCACGCCACGACATTTAAGTGTGGTAAGTAAATATGTTCTAGTAATTTACTAGAATATCATTGGGTAGCACTGTTAATCTTTGTTTTGTGGGGTAACTCAAGTCCCACTAACGTGCAGAGTGCGTAGCAAGTAGAAATTACAGAGAATATGGTTAACAGGTAGTAGAACAAACAAAGTTTAGATAAACCACAAGCTGGTTTTATTCAGATTGACACGAGAATACTTTCACTTTTGAAAAACAGTGATAGGTAAAAATAATAGACAGGTAGAACAAAAGATCAGTATCAAAACTAAATAATCTTTTTATTCTAACACTCCTCCTTAAGTTAATTTCTGCTGTTCAGCTCCACCAGTGCATTAATTTTTGTGTATATTACGCGCGCAGCGAGAGAATTTTGGCGGAAGCGTGTCCAGGTGTCTGCAGGGAATCTCGCCCCAGACCACGTCCCTTATCCCTTTATTATATATAAATCTTCCCCTATTAACCCCGACCATGCGGGATGAACCAGGAGACCACCGCGGGAACAAACGTGAGTATTATTTGTAAGTTGTGTCGTCGTGTATCACCTTCCACCTGTCTGACAGGAACTGGTATCCTCAAAGAACAAATCCCTAGCTGACCACTGCTGCGTATTGCAGTTTTGCGGTTATAGACCTTGTAGGATCCAAGATTCGCAACGCTTTGCTATGGGCCCCAGCGTTGCAACCATGGCTTTGTGATCCAAAGGCCCTGTATCCAACAGGTGTCGCACATCTATGTGCGTTACGTACGTACGTTGATGGTGTACACTGTACGGATTATGCGCAATGGCCACAGCAGACTGGCTGTCACTGAAGATTTTGATTGGCGCCTCAGCTTGACCAACCTCTGAGTATAATATTTTTAGGAATATTCCCTCCCAGACCCTAGCAGCTTCAGATATTGCTACATATTCAGCTTAGATTATATAGTAAACAGATGGAGCGTACGGAACAAGAGAGCGCAACCACCAATACAAATTGGAAAACTAATACAATCTCGCGTTAGTACGAAACTACGCGTCGCACTGCTTATACGTCACAAATCATTCCTTATTAACACGCTTTTATTAGCTTGGTATGTATGTATGTATGTATCTATGTATCAATGTAACGGAATCTTTGAACGTGATTTTCACCCACTTCAAAACGTTGGATTGATTTGAAACTTTGCACACTTATCAAGGACCGATGACAATGCAATAATTTAAACAGTTTGTCCCATTATCCTTACCATTAAAGCGTGTTTTTTAGTTTTTAGAACTACAATTTATTTTATGTATAAAAATGCCGTCTTGTATCTTTAAACATTGCAAAACTTGTTCTCAAAAACAAAAAAAAGAAGATGGAATAACTTTCCACAGGTACAATTGTAACTATTGTTACTATTGATTGTAACTATTGATTATTTTATAGTTTTGATATTGATTTACCCACAAATATTAACGGCTCACTCGGAACACAAAATATTGGCAGTACAATTTGTAATTGGTTGGTGGTGCCAGTTAACATCGAGATAAGTTTCCTTGTACATGGGGCGTAGGAAGATCGATTAATGTATATATTTATACAGGAAAATGTTGTAACTAGTGTGCAATTGTTTTTAGAGGTTCAGTATCAGTGATGGAACACATTTCCATTAATTGTTCAATACCTTTTTTATATCCGATTTGAAATCTATAAAATATGGACACAATCTATTCGTATAAATATAATTCAATGTATATAAAGTGGCACGCTTTGGGACTGCGACAGGGACGGGGGGTACCCAGGAAGGGGGATAATTGATATTCGTATTGAACCTTCGCTTACCATTTTCAACCGACTTTCGAAAAAGGAGGAGGTTCTATGTTCGACTTCTTGTATGTTTTTTTATGTATGTTCACCGATATCTCCGTCAATTGTGGACCGATTTTAAAAATATTCTTTTTGTTTGAAAGATTATGTTTCGAAATTGGTCCCGTTTTAATTTGGTGAAGATCTGATGAAGAATTTCGAAGATATACAACAGAACTCTTCAATAAATAACGGCAAATCTCTCGGGACTGCTGCAATCGCATGTCTGTTTATTGTTTATACCATTTCATAACATAAAATAACGCCAGTACGCTCTTAAGGGGTAAGCAGATCTCTCATTTGATCGGTTATGTTCAAGTTTCATGGTATTTGGGTAATCTATTCTGGCGTTATAGGTTACTACACAACTTGCCTATTAGGTAGGTACAACTAAAAAGTGAAAAATAAAAAAACTTTTTTGCAAAAAAATACTATCGACTTCCAAATAAAAAAACTACAAAGTGAACTATAACTTTATTTATGGAAGTCGGTGTCTATATAGCAAAAAAATGGTATCTACGAAAGACACCAACTTCCACAAATAAAGTTATATTTTTCACTTTGTAGTTTTTATTTGGACTTCCAAATAAAAAACTACATTACGGTAGTATTTTTTTGCAAAAAAGTTTTTTTATTGCGTTCATTTTCGCTTAGCCGAAATCTTTGGAGCCTTGTTTTTAATTCATTTTTTCACATAATCCTTACAAATTATAGCTTATTAGTTATGGTTTTCACACGTACTCAATTTACAGTCATAATATTATTTACACATTTGGCCATAATTAAAAAGTTTCTAGAACAAAAACAGGAAAAATTACGGTTTGTTTACATTTTTATTATAATGATTAGCGATATCTCGTAAACGCGTGAACCGATTTAGATGATTCAAACGGATAAAATGGTTCCAGGCCTTTCATTTGACACCAACATCATCAAAATATCTCAACAAACAAAAAAACACATTTTCAAGTTCCTCGCGAAATTATTCAACATGCATGATATCGCTTATCAAATGATTAAAAAAATATCTTGTTCAACTTTTAAAGTTACAATTAGGATTCTATATGATTGTACATGCTAATTAGATATGAAATAACATCTAATTGGAATCTAACGAGAAATCATTATCACTAAGTAGGTACAATTTGGTATTTGCTTTCAATCGGTTTAGTTATCATAATTGTTAGTTGGAATCATATTAGAAATTCTTCACTAACACTTTATATATTATACATTTTTCATATACTTTACATAGGTAATAATGTAACTGCATAGGTAGGTTTTTTTATGATTTGATTCAGTTTCAGGGACTGGAGGAATATACATCTATTCATGAGTAACTGATTGTTCTACTTCTTGAGGCTGATCATCCACAGTCACAACAGGCTCGAGACCTTGAGGAACACAAACTTTTTCATGATAGTAAGTTTGTTCCATCTCTGGAATCAATACTTCATGTTCAGTCTGTTTTTCCAACCCATTATCTGTCCTTGTTTCTTGTTGAGCTTCAATAAACACAACATCCCTAGCCTTATAAAGCCGATACGTTTTTGTATCCACTATTCGATAGCCTTTAGACTTCTCGCAATATCCGACTAGAGTTAATCCATGCTTTTTGCATCCAGCTTCTTCCTCTTTTGGTTCGGAATGTGCATATATGTCTATCACCCAAAAACTCCACCAGATCATGCTTCCTCTGGAGTTTTTCCCTTGATGGCAATGGTCGGCGATCTATTTTTAAAGAAAACCGATGTATGGACTGCTTCCGCCCAATAAGCCTTCGACAAATTTCCTTCCTCGAGCATGCTTGTAGCCTTCTCGATGATAGTCCTGTTTGCTCTCTCGGCTACTCCATTTTGTTGCGGCTATCCAGAGACTCAAACTGTAACCATAATAAGTGTTTTTACAACACTTATAACACTTCTCTCACACTCGACGCCGCAGCGAGAGTCGCTGCCAACAGGAGTTAGCAGCGGCTCCGCTGACTCCGAAACCAACCAGAAGACGCGAATCATATAGTGAAGTGCTCAGTGCCAGTGATCTAAAGAACAAAAGTGATATCGGTTTTCCCTTACACAATTACGCCAAACGCTGGCCTAGCGCGAACTATAGTTCGCTAAAACGGGACATAAAATATATGCACACAGGCAATCAAAATATTGCTTTTACTGTAGAAGACTCAATAGTGTAATTTTAAACCACGATGAATGTTTTTAATAATGCTAGTTATTTAAGTAGACCAATATGCTTTTAATTTTCGCTTTTAATATGACTTTTATCAATGTCGTTATGCTTACCAGATAATTGTTGTACTTGTAACACTTTTTAAAACAGTTTTAAAATAAAAACATTTTTAAATGTAACAGATACAATAATGTTACCAAATCAAACTGTAGGTAACCTTTTATATGTGTTAATATGTGTAACTGAAATAAACAGTTTTAACATAGTTTTAGGAGGGGCGGGGGGGGGACAATCTTAAGTCGCTTTGGGCAGGGTACATTGCTCGCAGAACGGTTGGCCCATGGGGCAGAAAAGTTCTGGAGTGGCGACTGCGAACCCTAAGACGCTGCGTTGGAAGGCCTCACACAAGGTGGAGAGATGACCTGGTGATGGCGGGAAATTGCTGGATCGGAGACGCACGGGTCCGCTCCGGTCAAGGTGGCGACGCTTGGGGGAGATCTATGTCCAGCAGTGGACGACTTTCGGCTGATATGATGATGATGATGACGTGTTATGCACGGATATAACAGACGACGACTGGATTGCGGCTATCTAACGCTTATTAACCATAAAACTCATAGTAAATTTGGCAACGCCGCGTTTACCTGTTACACTTATTAACACTGTTAACACTTTTGTAGGTATCTGTTACAGATTATTACGGTTACACTTTTGTAAGTGTTTTGGGTTAACATATTGAAAAACGCATAAGTGTTACATTTTTGATTCTGTTATCAATGGAACATGTAACACTTATAATTCTGTAACCTTTATTTAACCTTTGTCTTTTTAAGTCCCTGGGTGAACCTATAGACTATCGTTACTTAATTGATGTTGGATTCCATTTTTTCTCTTAAAGTCATCCATTTGTTTATTGATGAACACGGTTCCGTTATCATTGCGCAGGATCTTAATTTTCTTGCCGCATTGATTCTCGGTAAACGCTATAAATTAAAAAAAAAAAAAAAAAATTACTCTTTTGTTTCAAAAATATACAAAAGTTTTACGAGTACTTAAAATCGTCAATAAATATTAAAAAGTATTTATGCCCACTAGGTTAGGTAAGGTTAAAACGGGCTGTTTTCCGCAAATGGAAGGTATATGCATAGGTCGGCATAAGTCTGAATAGCTCTCGTCGCAACACCTTACCGAAACTGTAGTTTTTTTTTTTATTCGGGTTGGGTTTGCTCTTGACTCTAGTCTAGGTCAAAGGTGACAGAGACAGAGTCTACGATGGAGTGAGCTTACCCAGAAGAAGCTGTGTGTGTGTGTTTGTTTTCTCATAATGCAAGATATGCACTCCAGCTCAACAGATTTTTTTATTGAAACGAAGTTGGGTCTACGTTCTACGTCCTCGGTACTTGGTCCTTTTTGTCAGCATTGGGTTCTTGAGTCCTGTTGATCCCTTGAAAATATAAAATAAATTCATCGTAAGCATGATCGTAACTCTGAAAACTTTCAGAATGTTTTAAATAATGATTTTACTTTAACCTTGATAGCTAGTCTTTAAGTCAAGAGTGATTAGCCTTCTTCTAGGCAAGCGTGCTACATCGTCGACCACATCATCATAGACTAATATATACAAGCACATCATCAGGTGAAGATCAGGTGAGTTAGCGGTCAAGCGCGAGCCCATCAATGATAAAAATATAAGAATATTTGATATGAATATCAATTTAATACCTCTACGCGTTCATGAGGAAAGGGGTTAAAATGATTAAACATATTTTTATGTGTAACTAAAAATTTACGGTTTTCGCAATTTTTACTTTATCTGTGCCAGACGTTGTTTCGTACCAAATTTCAAGAGTCTGAGTTCACGGGCAGTATCCTGTAGGTTTTGATTCCCTTATTGCGTTGGCTTAGAAGTTTGATTTTTTCACAGCTTTATGGGACAGTTGACCTGAGTATTTGACATAAATTTCAGCTTGATACCTCTACGCATTCCTGAGAAAAAGGGTCTTGACAGACAGACAGACGGACGGACAACAAAGTGATCCTATATAAGTTCCGTTCTTTCCTTTCGAGGAATGGAACTCTAAAAAAATCTGGACATCAACGTACAACTATAACTCTATAGCGTACTCTATAGTATAGAGTTTCTGGCGGGATTTTTTCGAGTGAAGTGCAGCGGCTGTTAATATTATTTGCAAATTGATTCCTAGTGAATATTGGGATATAATATTGATGTAGTTTTGTGTCTCAACTGTCTACGCAACTGGACAATAAGTGAAAACATTGGAATGGAAGAGATCGTGGCAAGCGATAAGGCCGCCCATTGTGTGTTTTAGACTTAAGTTTCTTTTTATTAATGTATTTTATGGTGTACAATAGAGCATATAATAATAATAAAAATAATCTGGCTTTTAAATGCCAAGACTCTTCACAACCGCGAGGTGTGCAGCCTCAGAGAATACTTTTTAAAAGCTGAAGTGGGTATGCACCGGGATGTGGTCGCAATGGACAAGAGACTCACCCCGTTGTCCATGGCTAAAGAGAACTGGCGCAAGCCTGTAATACTATCGACTGATGAACGCAAAGAGGTATGGCAAGGCAAGGAGCTACACAGACGCTTCTATCGGGCTCTCCATGGGCCCGATGTAGATTTCCCAGCGTCCGTATCCTGGCTACGTTTCGGCGACCTTTTCGGGGAAACTGAAGGTTTTGTCTGTGCAATTGCACATGCCACCGTCCGGGTGAATCCATCAGACACAATTTTAGAGGTCAGTGATCAGACATCCTTATCTCTGGTTGTTCTCGTGTGGCTAACGGTGAGTACCTACTTACACAGGCATAACCAAGTGGCCAGGATTATTCACCAGCAACTTGCTTTGAAGTACAATCTAGTGGAATCGAAGGTACCGTATAACAAGTATGTGCCCGACCCAGTTCTCGAAAATGACCATGTCACGTTGTACTAGGATCGGTCTATCATCACTGATACCAATGACAGCCTCGACCATCTGTCGAGGCTGTCATTGGGCGGTTGGGTCAAGGGTCTGATACAGAAGGCAGTACTCCTCGATACGGCTCGCATTGTGAGGAGGTTCCTGTCTCTGGAGCCCCAACCACCTAACTTGGACGCTGTTCCCGATACCGGTTGGCCTCTATTTTTTATATTTTTAATGTTTTTTTTATCTAGTTTTATAAGCTAATATTTAAAAATGTAAAAATATGTATTCTTAATTTGAATAACGGAGATAATAATAATAACATTGACAGAAGCGATCTCAGGTTAGTGGAGCGAAGAATTTTATTGTAGTATTAAATACCTCCGCAAAGCTTACTGGGAGTGCTGACTCGATACAATTTGCTGCCAAATACTCCAAAAACTTTAGAATATGTTACATCCGCATTCTAATGCATACTAAAGAATTTTAAAACCCAATTAATATTATGCACTGAATACGAGGCGGTATGGTCTAAGACCTTAGCCAGCCCGAGTAGTGCGTAGGAAAAAAAAAAAAAAAAAAAAAAAAGATATGTCAGGTGTTTTTGGCGGGATTTTTTCGAGTGAAGTTCAGCGGCTGTTAATATTATTTTCAAATTGATTCCTAGTGGATATTGTGATATTAAATTGGTGTAGTTTTGTGTCTCAACTGTCTACGCAACTGGACAATATGTGAAATCGTTAACAGAAGCGATCTCAGGATAGTGGGGCGGATAATTTTATTGTAGTATTGACTACCTCCGCTAAGCTTACTGGGAAGGCTGACTCAATACAATTTGCTGCCAAATACTCCATAAAATTTTAGAATCTGTTACATCCGTATTCTAATGCATACTAAAGAATGTTAAAATTGCACTGAAGACTAGGCAGCATGGTCTCAGACCTTAGCCTGTTCCGTCAGGAACAAATAAAAAAAAAAACAAAAAATAAAAAAATCTCTATAGTATGACAATTACGAAACTTGACATTTGTCAGGGAGTTTTTGGCGGGATTTTTTCGAGTGAACTTCAGCGGCAGGCTGTTAATATTATTTGCAAATTGATTCCTAGTGGATATTGTGATATAAAAGTGGTGTAGTTTTGTGTCTCAACTGTCTACGCAACTGGACAATATGTGAAATCATTGACAGAAGCGATCTCGGTGTAATGGAGCGGAGAATTTTTATTGTAGTATTGACTACCTCCGCAAAGCTTACTGGGAAGGCTGATTCGATACAATTTGCTGCCAAATACTCCAAAAAACATTAGAATACGTTACATCCGCATTCTAATGCATACTAAAGAATTCAAGAAAAATACTGATGACTAGGCAGCATGGTCTCAGACCTTAGCCTGTTCCGTAAGGAACAAATAAAAAAAAAAAAAAAAAAAAAAAAAAGGAGTTTTTGGCGGGATTTTTTCGAGTGAAGTTCAGCGGCTGTTATTATTATTTGCAAATTGATTCCTAGTGGATATTGTGATATAAAATTGGTGTAGTTTTGTGTCTCAACTGTCTACGCAACTGGACAATGTGTGAAATCATTGACAGCAGCGATCTCAGGATTGTGGAGCGGAGAATTTTATTGTAGTATTGACTACCTCCGCAAAGCTTACTGGGAAGGCTGACTCGATATAATTTGCTGCCAAATACTCCAAAAAACATTAGAATACGTTACATCCGCATTCTAATGCATACTAAAGAATTCAAAAAAAATACTGATGACTAGGCTGTATGGGCTAGATCCCTTTGCCTTCCCGAAAGGGAAAAGAATTAAAAAAAAAAAAAAAAAAAAAAAAATTGACATTTGTCAAAAGTGACGGTTTATTCTTGATTTGTGTGTAACCTAAAATGCCATGGCGGTAAATAAATCTAACAAATAATAAATCAAATTATCGTGATTCCTCAAGAAGTTGCATTTAAAATCATGGCCGCAAACGACATAAGGTGAGTATACTGAAACTATATTCTTTTATGATGTTACACTATGTTTTTGCTATTTTATTATTGGCTTAATTTTACAGCTATTGGAAGCGATTATGGCGCTGGACCACATCTGAGAGCTTTTCAAATGAAGAGTTAGCTTCCGTACTCGGGAACAAAGAGGTTGTGGAAGGCCTGAAACAAGGTCTAGCTAGTTATAAGCCTCACAAAGCTGAAAGCTTTTCACAGCTACAAACCAAACATGCAGATCAGACTAAACTGTTGAGTGTTGTGCAAACACTGCAAACCTATATCGTATGTAAAAGTATAGATTAATTATTGGTAAATCATCAGTTTCTTAAATTCATAGTTTAACTGCTTTCTTCATTTATAGGATGTGGATTGCTTTCAAATATGGGAAATTATGAAGAATTACCTGTGTGATATTTCATATGGAACCCCTGCAAATGCCCTGAAAAATGTTGCATTTGTTGATACTAGACCTGTGTTCCTACTACCAAATGTGTGGACATTCTACTATGCAGAGAGATTGTTCCTACTCAAACTGTTACAATACATAGTACAATTCAGAGATGAACCTACTCATATGTATAATGAGCAATTTAAGAAAATAATAAAAGAAATAGGGATACAAAACTTGAAAACTGCCCTTATATCTCAGTTCGATAAGTTATTGAACACAGCGGCTCCATCAAGAAGAATGCAGAAAGACTTCTCAAATGAGAATATAAGACAGGAGTGGGCTGACTGTAACTTGAGAGAGCAGTTGGCAATCTTGCAGATTCTGCTTCATATAGCTGAAGAGGAGATATTTAGTGAGACAGAGTTCAATAAGTTGTTCACACTGTTCAGGAAGCATGGGTTTGGAAAGAGCCAGGGGTACAGTGAGCTGCTGGAGGAGAGGCACAGAGAGCCGTGCATGAGGATCATGTACATGGAAGTGTGCATCTTTATGGTAATTGCTGATGGTATGAAAATGTAAGTAGCTATATAACTTTTATGAGCCCTTTTCCCTTGCCCTTTGAGTGATGAATATACATGTGAGTAATATGCAACTGAGAAGTTCAATGAAGCTAGGGCACAGATAACCTCCCAATAGATACCGCTTGCCTCCCAATAGATACTGCTTGCCTACTGTGTTGTTTGATACCGAGTTCACCAAATTTGGCGGAAGGCACGGGTTACACGGGGAGTGACAACTGTGCTGTGATTGGCTTTTTAAGGTCACCTATTGTAGTGATGGGAAATATGCATTAAATGTCATAAAAATATCAATATTTTTCAAACAGAATGGTATTTTATGTAACATTTCTTAGGTGGCAATTTTATAATTACTTTTATAATAATAAAGAAAAAACATTGATCGAGAAAATATTTTGATTTTGACTAAAAGTGATTTAATTTAATTGTAATCCTATGTAAACAGGGTCACAATGAGCTTTTGTCATGAAGAATAAGAAGAATAAGAATAATTTATTGTTAAGAAATTACATTCAAATGCGTTGCCTCCTGGACTCACACTAGGATTCCCTGTGTCGTGAGATCCAGGCTCCTTCATTCCGTTTACATTTATTGCTGTTCATGTAATACGTTACAATCAATTCTTAATTAAATCTAATCTACTTGTAATTTGCAAGAAAAGGAATATAAAATAAAAAGCTAACTCTAAAAGAAAACAGTATATGACCAAGTATGTATAGTTATGCATGTACCTATGTTGTGTGTGATTGTGATGGTGTGTATGTTTGTGTGACGTTGAGTGATAGTGTGTGTTTGTATGGGTGTATGAAATAAGATAGTGTGTCTGATTGTTATACCTACCTGAGAATGTATATGATTACGTGGAAGTGTGTGATATAGAATATTAAATATATAAATAGAGATATGTATTAGTACCTAACAAACATATTATTATTATATTTTTTTTTTTTTTATATTATTAAGTTTTCGGTCATATCATATCACCGTCACGTAAAAAGAACGCTGAGCGACAGTGGAGGGGATGTATCTGCGCATGGGTAAAGTCGCGTTCTAAAGTACTAGGATATTGTTTTATAATATAAGAGTATTTGTTTTATTGTAGTCATAATAGATACTTACTAGCTACTTAATACTTTGGAAGAGGCTGGTTTTAAATTAGATAATGTTAACTTATTTTTTATTGATTATATTTTATTTCGATCGTGTTATTTATAAATATATAAATATCTTATCATTATAAATTATCAACTACTCCTTTCTCAACTTCTTTCTTCATAAAACAATAAATACTATAAATCTTTCTTTTTCCTTCATTTTTAAAATCATCGCCGTGCAAATAAAGTTGTGTGTGCGACTGTATTTTGGGAGCGAACGAAGCGTCATCTCTGCGCGGGAAGCATGGCTCAACTGACGAACCAATAGCGTGCGCGCACAGAAACACTGGCGGAGCATGCCTAACGTGACCATTTATTATTTGACTTATAACGGGACATTGGCCACAATTCGAATGTGGGGACTTCAAAAAAGTTTTTTAGTATCAGGGGAAATTTTTCAATACTCATAAAGTAGTTTTTTTAATGGCTGATACATTTTTAAAACCCTTTCCAAAGCAGGCATAAGAGCTAGCCATTTGGTTTTGCTATAGCGGAGCATTTGTTGATATTCTGTTTCAGTTTCGGCGCAAAACTCCTTTAACTCCCAACTCGAATCGGGTAAATATAAAAAAAAATATCTTCACAATAATGCTTTCGTAATCCAAGGGTAGCCTGTCTGCAGCAGATTTTATTGCATTTTGAATTACATGGGCTCCACATCTAATACCTATAAATGGCTGTTTTAGAGATGATTGTAATTTCGTTAACACATGCGGCGACAGTCCGGACGGTTCGACTACTCAAATTTTCGCGCGGTTTCAGAAAACGGGACATTTTTGCGTCACAGAGTTCATTTCAGGGACACCGGGACTCGTAATTATAAAAAGGGGCAGTCCCGTTCAAAACGGGACGTCTGGTCACGTTAAGCATGCCCCCGTCGCGCCCCCTTCGTACCACCAGTTTGATCGAAAAATCGCTCACTGCGCAGATTCAAGGCCAGCGTTCTTTTTACGTGACGGGACCTGTAAGAAGCCAATTGGTAACCGTAATTTTGCATTTAATTTGAGTAAGTTGTAGAATTTTGAGTTTGTTATTTAGTTTTTGAAGAAAAACATTGACCGAGAAAAGATTTAGATTTTGACCAAAAGTGATTTAATTTAATTGTAATTCTATGTAAACAGGGTCACACTGAGCTTTTGTTATGAGTAGAGCACAATTAGTTCAAAGTAAAAATAAACTTGATTGTTAATTTTTAAATAATCAATTATACAAAATTATTTTATTCTCTTATATACCTAATTAAATATCGATAAGCAAAAAACTTATTTTTCTCAACATTAATACTTATGTGGGAAAAAGATAGCAATATAATAATTCCTTATGAGTGAAAGGGACTTTCACAAAAGACATCAACGAGCGCTACTGTAAAGTGTGCAATTATGGTTATCGAAATTTGCTAACCATTATAACTTGACCTTTTTTAGATTGGTCAATATTTATTACTTTGCCTACCGGTGGAATGTTATCCCATCTTTTTTGAATTTGAATGGCTGGTTGATTATCCAAACCATTTTACTGCACAATTCGTAATTTTTTTACTAAGGCAAACCGTTGATAACTATTTACTAAACAGAATTAAAACTAGAAATCGCTTGCATCCCTAGAGCTCTAATGTCTGGTCGATACGAAAGAGATCATACCGTGCACTGAGTTATATCTTATATCAGCCTGAAGTGGCTGATGTGTGGTGCGCGTAAGTTGTCTTCTATGCAGAATCTATTGGGAGGTAATCTGTGAGCCAGGGTAATAATAATAATAGTACATTATGGTACAAGTGTGCAATGTTGGTGATTACCGCTGAGGCGCCATTGAGACCCGAGCCGTAGGTGAGGGTCTTAAGAGAGCCGAGGACGGTAATCATCAATACACACGTGTATCATACGACGTTTTCCAACACACTTGTGAAGAAAATAATACAAAAAAATCATTTTCAACGGTAAAAACGAGTTGTGAAAATTTTTTCACAATGGCGGGCAAAATTAATCAGTTTTCCTATGCGCGCGCATCTAACAATGGCGATCGGCCATATACTAAAAGAATGAGGTTTCTTTTTTTTTGGCTTTTCGTGGATTGTGTTTTAGCCACGTACAAATCAGAGAAATTAAATTTTTCTTAATTACAGAGCAAATAAAATTTATATTTGAGTGAAAGTTTTATTTATTAAGCACGTACAAGTTGAAATTAATACGAAGTTGCATGAAATGAGCAAGCAATAGGTACATTAATTTATTTGTACTATTGAACACGATCTTTTTTGTATCGAAACTTTTTTAAGAACAAAGCAACTCAACCACTGACCTCTATCATACAAGTACGCTGGACTAAATATATTAGATGAAATGACAGTTGATTTTTGTGCCGAATCAAAGCTCCCCACTCGAGGTTCTCAGGAACTAAAATTGACACATTTAGAGATAGGTTAATACCGATATTTCTCAAGATTAGGTAATACTAATATATTCGCCTGGAAATATTATATTATTTTAACTAATACGAGTATATGAGGATTAGTAATATTTTTAAATTACACTAATATCAAAATAGTAGACTTGGCAAGGCGTATCACTCATCTACTGCATTGACTACTCATAATATGTTGCAACTAAATATTTCATATTGGTATTAGTGATGAATGTTATATGAATGCCTAATAATCAGTAATAATATGTTAAAAAGCAATGTGTAATACTAAATTCTGGAATCATCATCATGATCATCCACAGTCCGACTTCGCCCACTGCTGAGCACAGGCCTCGCTCTTCTTGTATCAATCACCTCGTTCCTGTCTGGAATTAATTCTGGAATAATATCATGATAATTATAATTGTATTAACAAATGTTTTTAAGTCAAACAATTTATATCTGCATCTGAAACAGAGTTGAAAACTGATATAAGTCTTCACGTCGCTGGAATGCGATGTCACTCTTATTTGCACCTTAACACTACAGAGACAGGATCTCAGCGCTGAGAGCGAGAAATATGTCCGTTGTAAATTATTATCCATCTCATTCGTACGCAAATATTTGTATGAATGATGTTCCAACCGAGTGAATCCAAACTATTGAAATGTAAGTATTAACTAACTAGTATACTTGAGCGAGCAGATACTTGCTCAAATATACTAGTTTTAAGGATAAGTTGTTAGCCTATCCCCATATTTAAATCTCACTGATCTGACAGTAATGCGCTATAACTTTAGTAGCACGCTATCCACTAGTTTATAGCTTGCAATCTGATTGAAAGTATTTTTCAGTTAACCTTTACAGCAAGTTTTCTATTACTTAGAAATGAATCTTAATTAAAATAATTGGGATTATCTTTTTCTCTTACGTATTAAATTATTCTCACGTATTTTTATACCGAAGGCTATGTCCCATCTCTAATATTAGTTCCATGGAATCTCACGTTAAGTCACGTTGCTATCAGCGCCAAAATGGCGAAAATCAAATGTCTTAATTTTGTCATCGATAATATGAAGTCCAGCGTACTTGTATATTAGAGGTCAGTGAACTCAACCAATAAATTAAAAAAAAAACTCACTTGTGAATTATAGCAATGAAAAAGTCACAGTTTGATAACAGTTATCATTATGTGCCTAATTGCGGTGAAATTAGAGCCACTTTATGAGCAAGTGTGTTGAAAAATAACTTACTCAATTCTTCCCTTTAGACTTAGCTTGTATTTTCACTATCATCATTTCAGCCGAAAGACGTCTACTGCTGGACATAGGCCTCCCCCAGGCTTCGACACATTGACCGATCCCGTGCGTCTCGCATCCAGCGCCTTCCGGCAACCTTAACCAGGTCATCGGTCCACCTAGTGGGAGGCCTTCCAACGTATCGTCTGCCGGTTCGCGGTCGCCATTCCAGAACTTTTCGGCCCCATCGGCCATCCGTTCTGCGAGCAATGTGCCCTGTCCACTGCCACTTATAAGTTTGACAATTCTTCTGGCTATGTCGTTAACCCTGGTTATGTTGTTCTCTTGCGGATCTCCACATTTCTGATTCGATCACGCAAGGAAACTCCGAGAATAACCCTCTCCATTGCCCTTTGAGTGACTGTAAGCTTCCTGATAAGGCCCATTGTAAGCGACCACGTCTCAAAGCCATATGTCATCACTGGAAACACACACTTGTCTTTCGTCTTGAGACACTGTGGTAAGTTGGACGAGAAGATACCGCGCAACTGCCCGAATGCTGCCAAGCCGAGTCGGATTCGACGGTTGACCTCTTTCTCGAAGTTGGCCCAACCCAATTGGATTGTTTGTCCCAGACAAACGATCCAATTTTCACTATAACCCTATATAAATGTAGTTTAATATAATCATTATTAGATTTTAAATTACATTTTAAATTTATATCTACCAAAACCAATGCTTTGTTTACTGATAATTCATCTACTAACTTTGTACTGTCCAAAATTTGGTTAAACCAACTTAATGACTTGTTTTTAGCAACAACTTGGGAACATGGATAGATGGTACTAAAGAGTTGGTTGAGGGAGAGCTCACCAAACTGCACATGAATGCTGAGCACAGTGCCATGCTCATTACTTGGATGATGCTCACTCTACAGGTATTTAATCATTTAAATTTTTACTTACATATAAGAATACTGTAATTCTGTCAATAATGATCCTTGTGGCATGAAGTCTGTCTAATTCAACTACTGATGATGATGTTGGATGAATCATATTCAGCCTATTGCTATGCCAAAATCGTTTGTAACCTTATCTTAATGTATTTTAGAGTGATCAACATGTGAAACTGTTTGAGAGTCAGTATCAACACTTTGGAGCTACAGCACTAAGGATGCAAGTTTTTGAATTCCTACTACAAATGTTGAATAGTTCAGTATTTTCTGTAAGTATAAGAAAACACCTGAAACCAGTCTTTTTCCTTCAATATTTTTGTATAGCATATATCTGTAGGCAAAACACCCACATCCATCCTAATACATCCTAATGATACATCCACAGGACAAATCAAAATGCTCACTAATCGCGCGACAACGAGTTTTTCGACTACTAAACGACCTCTGCGACAAGTTCGACGGTGACGGCACCCTCAGCCACCAGGCCGGAGTCATGCAGCTCTGTTCCCACCTCCTGTCATCTCCGGAGGTCAACTGTCAGTTCTGGAAGTTGCACCAAAGAGAGGAGAACTTTGGCGTTGTGTCACTGTGGAACACGGCGCTTGAATACTTCCCGTATAATTTTAATGCACTCTCTATCTTGGCTAGTGGACTTGCTCAAGGTGGGAAGGGCAGTGTTTTGAATGTGAGTATATATCTTTGACATTATTATCTTTTAATGTTGAGGCGCATTTCTCACCGGCTCAGTGTGTTTTCATTTCTGTACCGAATCTGTACAGATTTTTTTATGGAGAGCCACTTTTTAACTGGCTCTTTGGTGCGGTATCGTTTCGATTTGTTTTCTATGCCATCGTCTTATACACCGTGAAATTTAAGTGGTTGTTTTCCCGCGGCAGAACGACTTGCCTTAAGGAGTACTTTCGAAGCATAGAGTTAAAGTAAAAAAATAACGATGTTTTTGTTTTAAAATAATTTAAAAAAAAAACATAAACTCGAAAAAGTGAGTAACAATAGTAACTTGTAGGTACTAGGTACTACGGTGAATAATACGGTGGTGACGCGAGTAGTACCTAGTACCTACAAGTTACTATTGTTACTCACTTTTTCGAGTTGATGAATATTTTTTAAATTATTTTAAAATAAATACATCGTTATTTTTTTATTTTAACTCTATGCTTCGAAAGTACTCCTAAAGGCAAGTCGTTCTGCCGCGGGAAAACAACCACTTAAATTTCACGGTGTATATAAGTTACTTTAAACTTGTTGCTTGAAAGTGCCTGTAATGGAATTGGTGTATGTGCCATACATTCTTGTCTTACATTATTTTACACCTAGTTACCTTCACACAAAGCTCACTTCGCCTTGCATTATGGAGTGTTTTTATTTGCACCAATCTAATAACATCTTTATTATAATTATGTAGCTTCTAGCTGAACTCAAGAATCTACCAGTCTACACAGAGATTTACAATCCAAGCGCTGTTCCTGTGATGTCAATTCAAGCAGATGATGCTGTCATAGGCAGAGAATACTACCCCCTGGGAGACCCTTCATACCGCATCGAAGTTGGGTCAAAAGCCACTCTGATGGAAAGAAAAGAGGCTACAATGATCCATTTCAGAACTCCATATTCTTACTGGACAGTTTTCAACAGTGAGATAGAGAAAGTATTGGATAGGAAACAACATCATCAAACTAATATTAATACGACGTTAGAAAGAATCTACCAGGGTACCAAAGTGTTGAAGGGGGTGTTATCTGCGTTGGTGGAAGATCGTGAGATCCCGAAGATTTTGGTGGGGCCGAGTGAAGGCGTATTCGATGTGCTGGTTAGGTTCATGAGG
Source organism: Orthosia incerta (assembly GCA_948252205.1). Lineage (NCBI taxonomy): Eukaryota > Metazoa > Arthropoda > Insecta > Lepidoptera > Noctuidae > Orthosia > Orthosia incerta. The sequence goes on along the minus strand of OX411744.1, from coordinate 8,534,549 downwards.
GCTGATACGCCGCCGTTGGCATTGCTGGTCGAGTGCCTTGCTGTTTGTACTGCCCTGGTTCCTGTGTTTCCTAAGGAGATTCATTTGAGGTATGTAGTTCGATTACAAGTTTACTACACATTACCTTTTAATTAGAGAATTCTTTCTATAGCTAAAGTACACCATAAAGTCGCCGTTTAGTCTCATACTGATCATTATCAAAATTAAACACAACAACAAATTAAAATGAGCTGCAACTGAGTATTCTTTCATTCAGGCTAATAAACACAGGACTACTGCCACGCGTCATAAACCAGAAACTGACTCACATTGAATACGCGAATGGTGCGTCCTTCGACTCAGCGGCTGTTGGCTCCTATTTAGTGACGATAGAACAACTGAGTGGTACTTACAAGTTCTTGGGAGCCTACATTGACCTACTGTGTGCTTTTCATGAGGTATGTTGACCCTTCAGTATTATTGAATTATAAGTTACTACTTATGTGTATTTTATTACATCTTATTCTTTTGATCTATGAACTTGAAACTTGACCTTGGCCAGCGTACTGGCCTAAAGGTAAAACTTTCAAATAAATATCATCTAATATTATCTGAGTCTGTGTTTCCCGATAGCTACAATCTAGGGGTCTTTAAGTCAAGAGTGAATAGGTTACTTCTAGGCAAGCGTGCTCCATCGGCGACCATATCATCGCTTACCATCAGGTGAGATGGTGGTCAAGCTCGAGCCTATATTAGATAAAAAAAAGAAACATAAAAAAACTTTTAATGGTGGTTTTCAAAATCAAATTATTTTTAATTCATCTTAACCAAAATCAATATTTTTATTTTTAGTTACTTTTGAATTTTCAAACAAAATATGAATTTAGTTGCACATTCGCAAGCGTCAGTAGGTCTCTATGGAGAAGAACGTGCAAGAAACTCCATGGACACTCTTTAACATCAGTTTTAATTACAACTATTTGGTTACATCATTCTTGTTGAAAAAATACATATGTGAGAACGATGTAAAATGACGTACACGTAAAACCGTCTAGTCTAGAGTAAAACAAACAATTCAAAAATAAAATAAGTACGTAATTAAAAATCCTCTTACAAGTTGGAATTTGTAAGAGGTAATACAAAGATGCAGTGCTGACCATAGACCGTGAAGTAAACCCTAAATCTGGGCTGAAGAACTTGTAGATTTAATATCCTGTAATTTTCTTTTCAGCAAGCTTCAAGTGACGACCGAATTACCACAGAGGTCATTCTGCCAGGCCTTATACTAATTCTTCGAGAAGTATTCCCGAACGTTTACGGTTGGCGTTACAGCAACACTCGCGAACGTCGCGACATGATACAACGTTGCGCTCACTTCTTAACGCTCGTGTTGCAAGACCCGAAGAGCAGCAAACCCTGCAACTTGTTGCTGAAACAAACATGTATTTATAGTTTATTGCATACTGAGAATGCGCTGGAATTGTTGAAGTTTATTTCTGTTGGTATGTATGACTTCAATAGGTACTCAACTGACTTAACATGATTTGTGTGAACACTTCCGTATTTCTCAAAATATTCACGAGGTAATGAATAATAATAAATATAATGTACCCTATTCCTATTGAATAAAGTGCATTTTGAATTAACGAAGTAACTTGAATATTTTTGCAAATACCGATAGTACAAGTATAACATGTTACTCTAATTTAGATGAACTTGACTATTATATTCAATTTATTCAGGTAATGACCAACTAGAAAGTGTGATTCGTAACGAAACAAACTGGATATCGGGCACCGGTTCCCAATACATATCCACGATACAGCGCTGTGTAGCGATAGTCATCTTCGCTCTACAACTAAAGCCGATTGTTACCGAAGCCACCGAGGTGACGCCTTTGGAACATCTGATCTTCGCGCAGAATAAACAGAAAGACTCCCTGAAAGTCGTGCCTCGAGTCACCAGCTATATCAACCATGCATTTAATAAAAGCCTGCCAGTGTTATGCTGTCGATTGCTCAAGAAATTTGCTGATGTAAGTTGTGAAAAATTATATTAAAATAAAAAACAGCCAAGTGCGTGTTGGACTTCGCACATTTAGGGTTCCATACCAAACCGCAAAATCAAGTTGGTTGTAATAGGAGAAATAAGGAAATTTTAAACTCAAAGAAAAATCTGATTTATCAATATATTGGTATTTGTTAGTAAAATATACGTAATCATAAACATTATCACCAAATTTCAAGTTCATAGGGAAGTTAAAAAAATCTTGAGAATAATATTTTGTAAAAAAGCTGACTCTGGTGGCTTTCGTTTTCAAAAATTTTATATTACAGAAAATACAATATTCATCTACTAAAGGCTTTGCCACACTGGCTGCGTCCTACGGTCCGATCATATCAAACGCAGCCCGCACACTATGTGAACATCATGTTTTATTAATATTTTATGCAATTACGATCTGACTATTGCGAGCACAAGCAAAGAAAGTAGCGAACGCACTGAGCAGGCGGCCGGGGTGGGGAGGACGCAGATGGGCTGCCCGGTTGCGGCCGACGGGCGGCGGTCCGGGCAGTTCAACGTGCGTATCGCGCGAGAGTACACTTGTTTTTTTATATTATTTTTTTGGCCTCTGACTCAGAAGAATTTATAGACGTCGTACGTCATCCATAATTATATGATGGAGACATATTCAGATGAAGATATGATGGCCGCTGTTTGCCCTACTCGCTGACCGGTTGACTAGCTCGGTTCGGTGACCGGTTGGCCTGACCATGATGAAGTTTACATAGGGTGCGGGCAGCGTTCGAGTTTACCGGACCTCAGGATACAAAACATCCAGCGTAACAAGTCATTGAACGGAACGATGGCATAGGTCAAAAGAAAAATTTCTCGCCCCCCCCTTTTGCTGTATGTGAGCCCTTAAAAATATTTTTGTCTATTAGTATGGCTTTGGGTCAACAAGATGCTTATACTATGAACACTTGAAGACTGTAGCTCCAACCGTTTGGCGCAAAACCTGTGTGACAGACGGACACGTGAGTGACAGTAATAGGGCTCCGTTTGAATCCATCGGGTACAGAACCCTAAATAGAATCTTAATTTTTATGAGAAAAATTAAAAGATAAAAAGAACATAATCTTATATCATACCTGTATTATCAGTTAGGAAGTGTTACACCTACAGTGCACACACATTTGACTAAAAAAATACTCTGTAGTAATCCTCTTTTTCATGAATTTCATTAAAAACCTTTTAAAGATGTCATCAATTGTAAATTAATGTGTTTCAGCGCTTCCAAATGTCTCTATTCGCTTCTCTAGACATGACCCCCTACCAAGTTCGCGTAATGTTCCTCGACCGCTTACGAGATGAGTACGAAACAATAGAGCTCAAAGTAGCCATCTTGGAATTCGTGGCCACCTGTGTAGGCACACAGCCAGGGCTTACCGAAGCCTTCTTCATGATGAACCATGATCATAAGATGGATACCGAGGAGGACGGCAAAGAGAAGAAAACTACGGCTGAAAAGAAACCAGAGACAGATGAGAGTTTTGAAGGTATTTTAGGCTTTATGGCTGACTACCTTGGGACCGTGAAAAGTGTTAGTACAATTCCTTAAATTGCTCTCTTTTTTAGTATTATATTATCTGTGCTCTTTAATTAATTTGGCCATGATTTTAATAAATTGTATATTTGATTTCAGGACCCCAAACTACTTCATAGCCCCTTACTATCATGCATCATGGCTTTATTCCACGCGTTATGGAAGAATAACATGCAAATACTCGTCAAGAAACTACGCGAGAACCCCAAATTTTGGGAACACTTGACCAGTCCACTGTTCAGTGAAATACAACCGGGGCTTAGAACATACTCGCAAATATTCAACGTTATTGGAATAGAGCTCTTTGTCTCAAGGGATAAGCTTGAGCCTAATCTGAAAGAAATGCTAGAACAGTTTTTCGACACGAACAAGAAGCATTTAGATCGATGGATCGACTTCATATTTTCTTTCAACAGTAGATGTGAGAGTGACGAGACGGTCGACAAGGTGCCTGTCTGGCTCGGTCTGTTGACTTCGTGGAAGGATTTCATTACAATATTCTGCAAGACCTTACCTATTAGTTTGAACATAGCACATAAGGCTAAAATGGTTGCCCCTTGTATGAGCGCTCTACTAAACGAACTGGATGACTTGAAAGATGGAAGATTAGTGGTCATTCTCGCCGAGCTTTATGTGATCATGCTAGCAAATTGGAAAGACGATTGCTTCGATAACAGAAAATCAAGTGCAAAACAAGTAGACAATCTGTTAACCAACACGACTATTGTTTACGAATGTCTGCATCCAAGAGCGATTCGTGCAATACTCTCGATATGCACAGTCGCTATCAGCAGCTTAGACTATGAAATCAAGGCTAACAGTGTGACTGCGCAGAGTATTATAAGGTCTGTCACGAATATCAACAGTTTGGAACTTGAGAAACTTTTAGACAATATCAAAGATGAACCGAAGCCTCCTGAAACAAAAGTGAATGGTCATCCAGTAAACGAAAACATTCCACCCGTGGTGCTATCACTGGCGATGTTAGAACAATGTTTGGACTTGTACGATGACATGTTCACTGGATTGTCACAGTGGTTCCAGTCCAGTAGATTTATAAACAAGATCCTTTGTTGTCTGCAAACATGTGTGCAGAACAGGCGTCACTATCACACGTCTTTAGCAGCCTTGCGATGTTTGACGGCATACTCTAGAGGTCCGTTCAATAAAGACTTGCTGATGACTGATGTGGATCAGTTCCTTTGGTTGCAATTACTGCCTCCGAAATTCGATGAAGCTTCTCAATGGAAGCCGCAAGAATGGTGGCGAGTTTACGCTTACAGTTTGGACTTTATATCCATGATGGTGATGAAGCATGGCCAGTTCTTCGCCAGCGACGCTATAACGTTCGTTGGAGTACATTTAGAGCACCTGATTGAAGCGGTGCTCTTGCCGAGGCAGGTGTTCAACATCGATGCTCTGAACTTGTGCGCGTCTACGCTCAATTTGGTTGTACAGCTAGTGAAGTTTGAGGCAAGATGGCGTATCCAGAACATTAATTCGTTGACTGGGATTATGGTAAGTGTAACTGCTGTACTAAACGTGTGCGTTTATACGAGACCTGCGCGGACTACTCGCCTTGTTCCCATCGCACTTTACAGTAGTTTATATTTAATTTAGTCCACGGCTACGACTTCTCCGCGCACAAGTTGCCTGGACAAAGTGCTTTTCTATCAATGAGGTTGGAAAAACCAACAACAACAATATTTAACGCTGATAAAATGTCACATTGCGTGGTCTCATGTAATTTAACACTAATCGCTATTTCGTACTAAAAAGACAAGTTGATAATATTTGATAAAATTATTTGTACAGCGAAGCATAAGCGCGTGCTTGTACCAGTGCGTGACGCTGATGATGCGCTCGCGCCGCTCCGCCGACCCCGCGCTGCAGCCGCCCGACGACGTGCACAGCCAGGCTCCCAACGTGCTGCACAGGTTAGGACATATAAGATAAATGTGCTTTTGATCTTTTTAACAGTAGAGATTCTCACACAGAACACACAAATTTAATTTGAATTGTTTTTGAAGCAACATCGTTTTTTGATGCAAGCAGCATGGTTCTCGTAACACAAAACTACTGCTGTATCAATCTTGTGAATTTTGAATGATAAATGATAAAAGATTTTATTTCTGTAAGTTGGTTTGTACAAACACTTTTACATGTCTAACATTTTTTTTTAAACTAGATGAGATCGGCGTTTCCTATCTGAGTACTCTGAGAAGAAAGATCGAAACAAACTCAGAGGTCACAGTCTCTTTTAAAGTCCAGACAAAATCTTGGTTAGATCATGTGAAGAACATGTAGACTAATGTCTGAAATGGTCTTTTGAGGTAAGAATCAGCCAGATTGACCTGTCCAGTCAGTGCACGCATTTGTCAATAACCGTGCAGCTCAACTCAGAATTTAAGGAGCTCAACGATTCGACGAACAATACCAAAAAAAGGACATTCGGGTAGGCCGCATAAACTACTCAACTGCCAGACCATGATTAAAAACTAATTTAGATAAATTAAAAACAAAAAAAAAGAATGATCCACATAGTCTTCACATTCACAATAACAATATAACACTTTAAAAAGTAAATATTCTTGTCATCGCAAGAAAACCAAAAACAAAAAAGATCCTGGTGCAAAATATAAAAATCAAAATTAATTGGAGCAGCTCAATCCCAAGCTTTTTTGTCCTCAATGTAATCTTTAATGATATAAAACGCTTTTTGGCACAACTTACGTTTAATGAATGATTTGAATTTATTAAGACTTGGATCATTTACGTGGCTTGGAAGCTTATTATAAAAGTGTACACATTGACATCTAAACGAGCCACCTATTTTTTTGAGCCTTGTTGTAGGTACTACAAATTTGTGATGAAAAGATTACGTGAAGTCTTAAATTTTTATCTGCAGACAGCCAAACTATCAGATAGCTTCAGTCATCATCATTTCCGCCGAAAGTCGTCCACTGCTGGACATAGGCCTCCCTGGCTAGGCTGGCTGATAACTTCAGTATAATGTAATAAACCCTTATTAAATTTCGTTTCCAGAACCCTCGAGATCTTGCACATGGCAACACTCTGTCTGCTATCCTTCAGTCCGGAGCTGCTGTCCCTCCTGGCCGACCCTGGACTAGACCTGGAGCGCTGGCAGCCCCTGGTCGAGCTACACTTCGGAGCGCCCAAGATATCCTACGAGCCATTCCCACAACTCACCTTCGGGACATTGGTCTCGGCCATCGTTTTGTTGACCAGATCTCTTAATCATGTAAGTAGTAAATAATAATTTTTCTAGCATTATTTGTATGGCAAAAGAGATGGTTTGAGATGGGTATTATTTATTCACTTGTAGATTTTTGGTGAGGACTTTGGGGCTCTGTATAGTAATTATTTACCGACGTCCATCCCTCATTCTTTAGCAGGCCAAAAATGTTGTCAAAATATTTGATAAATTAAAAATGAATCGGGAATAGCGGTACCATACCGCCGTTTCCATGCTTTTTGGGCGTGTTATAAACGGCCAAGAAGCTAAATTTTATTAAATTTTATTTTATTGCTGCCGCCTTGCATTTTTATTTATACCATTCCCCCTCTAAAAAGCTTATTTTATTCACTGAAAACAGTGAATAAAAAGCACTTTTACTCACTGTTTTGGTGTTTGAATTTAGAATACACCAATATATATTCGACGTCCATCTCAATGCTATACAACCTCCTTGCGCATAAAATACTCGATACAAACTCCTTGTGCAAAGAATATTCGACTTTCAAACTTCTTTTTTCTTCATTTGTTAATATGTAGGATTTCAATAATGATTTTCATGATTTTGATTTAAGTCTGGGATGTTTAGTGAATACTTATTTGGATTGTAATTCTAATATTAATTGCATTGGTTTTTAATTAATTATAATTATGTAACGTAACGGAGGTGGTCACTGGTCCCTGAAACACAGATGCTGTTACCTAGCTTAGCTTCAATTTACAAAAAATGTGATACCCTGAGTTTTCAATATTTTTGTAAATTTTTAAGGAAATAAAACATTTATTTATTATTATTCCTTGTGCTTTTCGCTTAAATCTTTCTTTTTCTTGTAGTCATGGTATAAAATGTAGTATGCAACTCTTGAATAAAACGGATTTATATCGATGGCCATGAATCACTCGCGTCGCTCAGGATTCTAACACTTGAATCACTTGCTATGCTCATGATTCAATCATCATGAATCACTCCCTATGTCGTGATTCAGTTTATAGAATCCTTTACTTGTTCGTGATTCATCTGTGGCCATCGCTTTAAAACCGTCCTTTATTCACTAGTTGCATAATATACTATTATTACATCATTTCTGACGTAATAACCCTCACCATCACTGTAGTAGTAGCGCTTATGATTTTCAATATAGTTATATTCCACATCGCAGGCCTACCACACCGAGGAAGGCAGCGGCTCCCGCTCGCCGCGCGCCCGGCGCCGCGCCTGCTCGTGCGGCTCGCCCGCCACGCCCGCGGCCGAGCGCCGCGCCAACCGCAGCGAGTCGCTCACCAGCATCTCGTCCGCCGCCTCCCTGCCCGCGCTCGACGAGCGACTGGTCGCCGGCGCACTCGACGCCGCCGCCACGCTGCTCGCCTCCCAGGTAACGAATTTTTGAAATGTGGTACAACTTTTTTAATGACTATTTTAGTAGTACTAGACATTCTGAAATCAAATGAATCTGCCCTAGAATAAAAGTAGAAGTATCATCAATCACAAACTATTATTTGAATTTGTTCCATAACAATATCCCATAAGTCACACATAATATCAGATTGCTAAAATACGTTTGTTTGTTTTTCTTGTTAGGCGCTCCTCGCAGTCCGCGACCCCAGCGTGCCAGCCCGCCACAAGCAGCTCATCCGCCGCGAGCTGAGCTCCGAGCTCACCATGTTCCACGACTTCGTGCGCAAGCGCATCCTGTGCGCCGCGCACGCACGCCCGCACCTGGTGCGCAACAAGCTCGGCGCCTGGCCGCTCACCGCCAACGAAGAGGAAACTAAACGCATTGAAGAAGCAAGGAAAGAGGATACCGCCTGCATGCAAATATGTGATAGTGAAATGGACAAGTCGCTGCCCCCGCCGCCGCCTCCCAAACGTGCGGCACACGACTCGATGCGCGAGTACATACTTCGAAAACACTACCTTGTCAAATGTGCTCAAACGCCAACCAAAGGCCCATCGCCTGTTTCCCATTCGACACCAACATCTGATAAGAAAAAGGAAACTTCTCGAAGCTCAAAACGTGTCTCCTGGGCAGAGACCACTAGGGACAGTGATGAAAGTCTAGATAGCTCGTTACAGGAAATCGAAGAGCCTGCCTACTCTAATTTAACTGATGTACAAATCAATAATGACGAAGATTACTTTCACTTTATGTCAGTAGTTTTTCTTTACATTTGTCAAACAGAGTTATAATTTTTCATAATTGATGTTAACTGAATGAAATAAAAATAAGCTTTTTTTTTGCTAAGCTGACTTTTATTAAGATTTTAACAATGTGTTATTATCGCCTGCAGCCTAATTGCGTAAGTGAATTCGGCATGGCCAAGGGTTTGACCGCCATCAATCGACTAATCTCATAGACGGAAATCCACATCGCGTCTATCATCTCGCATGTTATTGATCGATTGATGGCGGTCAAACTCTTTGCCTTGTCGAATTAACTCGTCGAAGTGTTGGCCTTAGATGGCGACCATAAGCTCTTAGAGCGGTATCAATTTGAGATCGAATAAGGGACAGATGTATCTGACGTGATTCATCTGTCACTTACTCGATATCAAATTGATACCGCTCTAAGAGCTTATGGTCGCCATCTAAGGTCAACACTAAAGATTGTGGGACAACTATTATTTGCCTGTATAATGCCGGTCACTCGCATTCGCACAAATACGCGAACCCGCAAGTGTAGGACGAAATTTGCTAGGGTATATGCCATGGTATACTACGGTGAGGCAGATGGGGCAGCTTGCCCCACCCTTCATCCTGACTCGAAACTAAAAATCTACTGTTCAAGAGAACAAACGTTAGTTGAGTGCAAAAAAAAACTTGCTCATCTGCATATTGGTTCGATAAGCCCTGGTTGGTTTTGCTGCCCTGAATTAGTCTGTGTCTGAAGTATCTACTATTCTTCGAATTTCTTACTTTATACCCACCCCTAAGCCCTACTCTCCTAAGCAAATGCTGTGCCCATGGCATATGCGTAGGTTTTACCATATTAGTGGCTTTTTAAAGCCGTGTCTGAAATCCGCGCGAAGGTTCGCCTCTCGAACCTCAACTAGTCGAACCTTCGCGCTTCGCTTAATCTTCTTCACATATTCAACCGTCAGATCCAATCACGACTACTAAAGATATGCGTGTTTCGTTTTTGGCTAGAAATCTACTTACAAGTAATCGAGTAACTTTTTAAGTGGCAGTAAATGCTTGCTTACAGAACGAATGGTCAATAGGGCCGAAAGGTACTGGAGTGGCGACCGCGATCAAGGAATCTGCTAAATACGATAAGCACAGGACAGGCCTAGGTGAAGTGGCAACTCTTCGGCCTTTGGTTGAAATAATGAAAAAATAAGCAGTCATGGGGATTGTTTTTGTGTGACAGTCTGTGTGCGTGCGAGTGTGTCTGTCAACAAAAACGTTCTAGAAGCTTATTCTAGCTCAATGAGGTAGGAAAACTATGGAGACGGCATATTCTACTATATGAAGAATAACAAATATCTATAATATCGACACACGCATGTCAAAAAGCGTTTTGTCTCTTTTTAACTAACCAAGAACTGCATATGAAAAGAGAGACATCTAAATGTTTGTCAAGGACTAAACTTGGTAACACTTTTGAGTGACGTCAAAATCATGTCTATGCGTGACCGGTCGCCATGTTGATTGCCCAAAAAATTTGTAGTTGTGTGTCATATATATATATAGTTGTGCTGTCAAACAGTTGCAAATGGGCCATTGAGGTTATAAGTCAGTGCAAATAGGCAGCCATCTTAATTGCCCGATTTTTGTAGGTATGCACGCTAATTTCGTAGGTATGGCAAGTCCATAGGTTTATAAGTCAGTGTTCTAGCTAGACTCACACACACGTCACATTGCTCTGGTAACTTAGAACTTTTTTTTTATTGTGAAAAGAGCCATCTATGCAGCAAACATGGAACTTTTGGTTGCGTGTTTTACCTAGCAAAAAAAATTCTAAATCTATGGTTTTACCACTTTTTTTCCTCTAAATATTTGGTAGTTTATATTAATTGTTAATTTTGCTATTTTTCTTTAATTAGTCGAGCTACACTAAAATGTACCCCCCTGTACCATCCCCACCCCGCGGGGACTCCGCGGGGTGGGGATGGTACAGGGGGGTAAATTGGTTATGGAGATATCCATGGTTAAAGTTTTTAGGTTAGAATAAAAATTTCCATCAATGTTCATCGATTTTTGGGGCGGGAAGGGGGTAGGGAAGTGGGGGGGTAGTGGGGCTACCCCCCTGTACCATCCCCACCCCACGGAACCACATGGTTAAGGAGATATCCATGGTTAAAGTTTTTACAACTACTATTTAACAGGGTCGACGACCCTTCAGACACCCTTCGACCTTCGACTTCTTCTTCGTCGGGTCTTAAGTAACCTAACACGAAGAAGATGACGGGAGCTGAGTTCGCTCGCTTTGCTCGCTCACTTCACCTCCCGTCATCTCTTCGAACCTAACCTGTCCGTGTCGGGGTGCCCTAAGCTCCCGAGCTCACTTCGCTCGCTCTTCGACTAATTCATAATGACCAAACAATTTGATGAAGACCTCATGGAAAGTGGGGTGCTCTGATTCCGTTTTGGGTATTTTCGGATATTCACATAGTGAAAATAAAACACGACCAGTGACAGCTAATACGAAAACGCGCGGCATCGCTTCACGTTCCGTTCCACAGTGTAAACAAAAATTCGTAATTTTTTGTGTAAAAAGTCAATGCAATTGCATAATTCACCATGGTTATTGTGCACATTAATTACACACCAAATTGAAATATGTGAGTAAGTGAAAATAAAATTATATTTAAGTGAAAAATATGACTTCAAATTGAATAAAATACACCTCTACTTCAACGGAACGTGAAATGTGAACTTTGACGTTTACCATGACAATTTATCTAATCTAAAAATTTGCACAAAACAAAATTTGTATGGAAATTTAAAATATTTTTTTCTCGTAAACCGTGATACTCCGCTTTTTGAAACTTTGTAAAAAGCTTTCTATTTATGAGTACTATCTACATAAAAAATATGAACTTCCAAATCCGCGGTCCATAAAGGAAATTTTAGCCGAAACAGCCCCAGTAAGTGGTTAATAACACTTGTGTCGAGGTTGTCTCGCTCCTCCCCTGAATTGGTAGATGTTGAGACTTACAATTAATACAAAATTATAATTTAAATCAATTTCAAAAACTAAAAACAAAATTATATTATAAAAATTAAAAATATATAAAAGAAATCAAAAGTAAAATAAAATCAAAATTAAATTAAATAAAATAAAATTAACATAATATTAAAATAAAATTAAATTAAATTGAATTCACATTAAAATAAAATTAACATAATATAAAATAAAATTTAAATAAAACCAGAATTAACATATCTCATGTTTTGAAATAACATATCAAAAACTAAAATCAAGAATAAAATCAAAATTAAATCGAAATCAAAGTTAAAATTAAAATATACATCAAAATCAAAATTAAAGTCAAGATCAAGTTGGACTTCATTCCGGTACGGAACATTCCAGAAATACCTAAATTCCAGCATAAACTGTACTTTGTGAAAGTGTTTGCGACATACATTTAGATAGAAACTGCATAGGGAGTTTGGACCATATACTCGTACGAACGTCAGGTCAGATAACGAAGACCAGATCGTCGTGTCGAAATAAATTTGTAATAATGTAATAAATTAATTAATGAATATATTTTTGTATTATTTTTCTCATTCTCTTTACCCCATTACCCAAGATACTTAAGCTTGTGTTTCTAAAACCATTCATAAAATATGCATAAGGCAAAACACAGTTTAAGTATCTATTAATAAAAAACGAAATAGTTAAAAATAAAACAGTAGATGTTCATAGTACCTACAAACTTGTACGAGTACCTATACATTTAGTTCAATGTTTGGCGTTCAGAGGGCGCTGATCGCTAAGTAAAATGAAAACTTCAGTTGCCAGTCTATCTATCTCAATCTTTTATATATAAGTCTATGCGTCACATTAGCATGTCGCTAAAGCGACCCTTATGTTTTTCCCCTACCAAAAATCAGACATCGACTCAACGCGGCTAAATAACTTTTCACTGTTGCTTTAAATTATTAGTTGCCAGTTATTTCAAAGTATTAATAAACATTTTCTTTTTGTTTGCGACGCCGATACCCTCTCTCAAACGTCCAGTGAATAACCAGATCGCAAACGGCCACCCAGGGGCATATATACGGATGTAGCCAGCCCACTTCCACTTTAGCCTAGCTGTTTTTCCCCAAAGTTATGGAGCGCAAGGTGGTGTTCTGTATCTAAAGCGATGTGTTAACTTAACACCTCATTTTAACTTATCATCTCATCTGAGTCTTGGGATAATTTGGTACACGATACGCGCGCGGATACGTCGGGTGTCATCACTTTGCCGTTAAGGTTACACTAGTCGAAAATTCTTCCATACAAACGTAGTCTAGGGATTATTCCATTGTTAGACGATGTACGTTCAACATAAAAAGTGATATCAATTTGTCTCATCATTATCTAGTCCTTTAAGGAAGCAAAAAAGTAAAAAAAGAAAATATTTGAAAGTTATAAGCATCGAAAGTTCCACATTTCGACACTAATTTTAACGCATTTTTGGGCGCTAATAAATACCATAAGACGGAAAATTGCAAAACGGCCACCATACAGGGATAGATTAGTAGTTTAACAATGCAAATAATTTTATTTTGAACAGATACGTTTAGTCGTTTTTTTAGGTCAGTTGACCATATGGTGAAGCTTGCCCTTAACTTGCCAACGACGAAACGCGGACGCGGTGGACCACCTGCCACTTGGTTGACGACGGTTGAAAAAGACCTGAAAGAGGTAAATTTGGACAACAGCACTGCCCAAGACCGTGCACAATGGAGAAAAAGGATAAGGAGGGCCGACCCCAAGTAAATGGGATAAGGTCGCGACTGATGATGAGTCGTTTTTTCATGATATCCAGACTCCCAAAGGTCTGTTTATAAAATTTCGCGCGCTTGGTTTCGTCCTAAATCATTATCCATTTCGCAACAAATTTGAAAAAGTATGTATTCGTAGGTGAACTAGCTTCCTACTACTCATCACAGCATCTATCTATTCCGTACGTGTTGTCGGTTGATATAAAATGCATTTTAACCCCGCGCACAAAATAGTTCGTGCCGTTGACTAGTGTAACCTTAAGGTGTGGGTAATGTGGGTGTGTGTATTATCAGAAGGGACAGAACATGAAGTTATAGGTAAAGAGCTTGTTCTCAGTTGAATATTTACTGAACGAGTGAAGAGTGAAGTTGTATAGGTATGTCATGGACCAACAAGTGATCAGGGCACTATGTATAATGCCACATCTAGTCAAGTCAAATCGGGCAATGTAATGAATACTGATTTAAACTTCTATATTTATCACATAGTTATCACACTGTCGGGTTATTATGAATATTGCTACGTGGCGGTTGGGCAACTCGATTATTACAGTTAACTAGCTGTTGCCCGCGGCTTCGCTCCCTTGGGCCACCCCACAGGCCCCGTTTTCGGGATAAAAAATAGCCTATGTCACTCAGGAATAATGTAGCTTGCTATTGGTGTAAAAAAAATCGGTCCAGTAGTTTCGAAGCCTAATCGGTACAAACAAACAAACCAAAAAATCTTTCCTATATATAATATTAGTATAGATAAATTAGAACAAGAGCGAGCGAAGCGAGCTCGGGACCTTAGGGCACCCCGACAGGACATCCCGAAGGAGATGACGGGTGCTCAACTGAGCGAACAAAGCGAGCGAACTCAGCACCCGTCATCGACTCCTTCATGTTAGGATACTTTAGACTTTAGACCCTGTAGACAGAAATAGGAGCCCGTGCTTTGTGTACAGTAAAGCTACTGTACCTACACAAAGCACGATGGGCACATGCCAAAGAGATTTTTTTAGTGTTGTTGAAAGACCCACAGGGTCTTCCAAGTATTTTCAAAGCATCTTAAGAATTCCGCATCTTACAGTTCTCGCCAAACTTCAGGGCGGCAAATCTTATACAAAAACAGCAACGTTTCGTGCCTCGCGCATGCGGTAAACCAACTTCAGGGCGACCAAGAAGTTTGGCGAGGACTATACCTAATTTTAAAAGACACTATCTGGTCTAAGTAGAAAGTACTCATTGAAATATTGCAACACGTGCCGATCCACCCAACTTTTCGTGTGTTATACATAAGTTAAATGCTCTAAGGTTAGACATGGCCTGGGTCTTGGATAGTTGGATCTGCTCATTAAAGTCCGAACTCAAGACTTCAGGATCTAAACTTTGTTCTGCCATAAAAACACCAAACACTCATCTACCCTACCCACGGAGCACAAAACCAGTGGAGAGAGCGTGCCGGGATACCGCGGGCGCCAAGCGTATGCAATATCAATCATATGCGGCGAAATTTAAGTCAGTCGCAACATTCGTAGGTAGGACGTACGAACGTCACGCGCTTCCGTCTTTAAAACAAATAAACTGAAAAGTAATGCCTAGTTGTGCAATTAAATGGTGTGGAAAGTGTTCTAATACTTCAAGTTACACAAAAGATGGAATAAAATTTCACAGGTAAGTGTTTTTCTACTCCATTTAATCAATTTCATTAAGTAAAATCAAATATTTTTATTTCTGGATGGTTCCGCTGCTGTCTCTTTCTGGTTCACTGATTCGCGCGTTAGTCGTTGTCTCTTTTTTTCTCGATAGTGCTGCATCGCAGCATCACGATGATTATATCGATATGTTAGGCTCCAAGACGGAAAAAGCTCGTCGAGCAAAAAAAATACTCAGAATGCATTGTTTATTATTAAGCATTACACAATACTTTGTTGCCGAAATTAATAAGAACTGCAGCTGTGTACGTTCTTTTGTTTTTTATTGTCATGCCCGTATTTACCATATCATAAATCTAACCTTAAATATAATTATTCTACTGTACGTGTTATGTCACTGCACTCCTCCTAAACGACTGGAATGATTTGAATGACATTTTTTATGCGTTTGGGTGGCGCCCCAGATGGTTTAGATTCACAATAGGGTAGGGTAGGTAGGGTATTTGGTGTTTTTATGACAAAACAAAGTTTGTCGGGTCAGCTAGTATGTATATAATCTGAATCTCGGAACGATTTTCATGAAATTTAGTAGGCAGTGGGTTTCGGAGGCGATAATACGATCTAGCTAGGTTTAATTTTTAGAAAACGTCGTTTTCTCTATTTTCACCCGAGCACAGCTCGTTCGCCCGGGTACTGGTTATTATACGTACCGAAGATCCTAAGAAATTCATTCTTGTGTTGTGATTACCAGTGTAAATCCATAAAAAATACGATTACATTGCTGGTGCAGCAAAAAACGACAGACGAGAATAACAGACTATACGCAATAAGCTTTGTTATTTGTATAAATTTTAATGTAGGCTGTTTGTAAATTTCTTTAATAAATAATATAACCTAAATTGTAATTTGTAAAATTGCAGTAGTGGCCCATTGGTAACGGCCGCGACTTACAAGTTGTGTAAATACTTATTCTTCTTCTCTCCTTTTAACGATAACTCTTAAATCTCTTTAAAACATGATGAGAATGTTTTAAAGAGATTTGAGAGTTATCGCTCTTGAATAAAATAAAATTGAATAAAAAATATATTGATACTCGAATGACATTTATTACGAAAAATAATACAAGTCCAAAAGATTACATAAGAAAAATATATTCAAAGCCAATCCATTTTAAAAACCAGTAAATACATAATATTTTTTTAATTACGCCTTTAATTTAATAAACACCTGTTTTATTTCAAAATCAAACCC
This sequence comes from Orthosia incerta, assembly GCA_948252205.1. Classification (NCBI taxonomy): domain Eukaryota; kingdom Metazoa; phylum Arthropoda; class Insecta; order Lepidoptera; family Noctuidae; genus Orthosia; species Orthosia incerta. Next base: position 8,517,879 of record OX411744.1, on the reverse strand, counting down.
GTAATCTCTGTATCCTAAAGAAATCCTTACACTATTAATAAGTTAAACAACTATCGATATCGATATTTTTTTAATGACTTGTTTGGAATCCCTAAGGAATCAGCTGTCATTTGGTTGTCAATCTGTTACCCAATCACAGCGGAGGAAGCTTACCTCTGCCCCCGCCGTAATTTGGTGACATGGGTGACTTTGATTTAGAACAAAAACGTGCCGATGCTCTCTCCACTGGTTTTGTGCTCCGTGACCCTACCCTACCTAGTGTAGGTAGGGTAGGGTAGGTAGTCGTAATCGTAGTAGTAAAAATGTCTGTAAAGCACAGAAATTTTTTACATGTAGTGGCTAATTCGTGGGCCAGTGACAGTAGCGACTAGCGACATTTAGTAAGTGGCAGATTTATCATGGTTTTATCCCCTATTTTGGTAGATTTTAGAAAATTTTGGAATATATTAAGGTGTAATAATTTTTCATGCGAGTGGCAACATTTTTAACATGGCCGCATGTTGAACGAAACGATTTTCTTTACTGTTTGCCAAAATAAACTAATTTAGGCGTTATTAGTGAGCGGATTTATGTAGATTGCATAGCTGAAGAACTGATTTGCTGGAGAAATAAGTTAAGGGTAAGAAATTCCGTGTGAACTGACGTATTTGACGCGAGAAATTTGCGGTGTTTATTTGGTGGCAGTTCGCGATATTTATAGTTTGTTTGTGTCACAACGGCAGTGGTTCGTGAAGATGATGCATCACCCGAACATGCATCATCAGGCGATCTCGGGGCACCCGGCGCCGCACATGGGCGGGCACCAGGGTATGCCCGCGCACCATCAGATGGGTCCACATCAGATGCACAGGGAGAACAGGCACGTAACACTTACTAGGTAGAGTAACGTTCGGCTTTTCATTATTATTTGTTTGTAATGCTTCGCGCCGAGATATCGCTGTACACACAATCATATCACATATCATTTAATAGCAATAAACCAAAACCAGACGCTTTGTAGTAACAGTAAATCGTGCACATAAATAGGTCAAAATAGTTGATCATATTAGAAACTAACATTGAATTATAGTGTTGAAATCCTATAGTTGTAGCATTTTCATTTAGTTTCTAATTTAACATCAAAAGGTCCATGACACTAATGTTGCACTTTTATGTCAAAAGTTGTTTATAACCTTTCAATGTTTACTTTTAATAATTTCTTGTATCTGGAACACTATCTAACAATGTAAGTACTTCCAATCAAATAAATGATTACAAGGTAACCTTTTGACTGACTTGCTCATTAGACCCAAGGAATCGAAAAAACAATGTTTGAATATTCAATTAGATTTTCCTGCCAAATGATAACTTTCACATTTCTTCTATGTCTGGTTATTATTACCAATATTTTATGCTCTGCAGGACTGTTTTACATAACAGATACAGAAAATGAATGTTATGTTTCTTTGTTACAGCAAATTAAATTGTTAAGTAAGTAAATGTTTTTGCCTGTCCTCTGATATCTATCAGCTGCCCTTTGCACTTGGTACAGACTGGATAAATCAAAGGAAAAGGAAAAATAAATTAAAATATGTCATTTTTGTGGCAAATAAACACTTTTCTTTCTTCTTTTCTAACTTCGAAGTATATAGAATTGTTAATACTCATTTAACTTAATGTAATATATTTTTAAAATGTAAGGAAAACTGTTAAGTTAATAATTGCTGAGGGACATTAAGAAAAAAGTTGTATTGTAACTTGTGTGACAGTACTATTAACAAAACCAACTGAAATTAATAGACCATAAAATTCCAAAACTAAACACACCCGAGATCTAATCTCGCTACAAAATTTCACAATAGTTTTGCCTAATATCATCACTAAAATCTTTTGAAGGAATGAGTCACCAGTCAGCCGCAGCTAAACTAATAATTAAAATTATACAGAATACAAAAAATATGATCCTATTATTTTGTAATAATATCTTATTAGCATTTTTATCATGGGCTTTTCTAACAGTCAGATCATTCTTAATAGAATAAATGGTAAGAAAAGGAAGAAAGTATTTCTATTTGCTTACAACCTCATGGCTGTTGCATCAAATTTTCATAATTATTTATTTGCACACATGACAATGTTTTTAAAATTTGTTAAAGAAGGCAGACATCAAGTTTTGTCTTTATAACTCACACCTGTGTGATAGTCTCTTTCTAAATCCTTATTTGTAATTGGTGGCCCAGTGGCTACGGCTCCGACTTACCAGTAGAAAGTTGTGGGCTCGAACCACTACTGCTCTCAAAACTGTGAAGGAAAATATCATGAGGGAACCGATATGCCCTAGAACCAAAGATGCGATAACAGCAATGTGCACTGGGCCTACATGATGGATACTCCCTCTCGCACAGAGAAGGTCTGTGTGCCAAAATAAGAACACAGCCCTCTGTCATTATAGGTGGCTTCTGCTATATTTTTATGAATATTTATATGACCCACCATCCCACATTAGACCAGGCTGTTTGTGGTCCATACTCTTATAAATATCTCTAGGTTAGGTAAATGCTTAATGCCAGTAGACAAATGGCAAAGTTCTTGCAACTGGCAAGCAAGAGTTTGCGAGTTCAAATTAGTACCCCAGTATTAACGTGAACCTTCTGTTGAGAAATGGGTTGCACATTTGCCCGCAAATTGAAAACCTATAAAACAATTTTGTGTAGCGTTTGCTCTTCGCTTCTGCGTCTTGAAAAGCTTTGTCAGGTTCATTGACAAGCTGTTTCCAGGCTAGCTCAGCTCACTACTAAAAAAACTTAAAAAGGTATCATTAATTTTGTATTTAATCCATGTAAGTTAGGTACCTATTATACCAATAAATGATAAGGTTTGAACAAATTCTAGGCAGGTATAGTTCTCGCCAAACTTCTTGGCCGCCCCGAAGTTGGCTACAATGGCTGCGCAGTAGTAAATCTCATACAAAACAGCACCGATCCGTGCGTTGCGCATCGGAAAGCCAACTTCAGGGCGGTCCGGAACTATACCAATGTGAGTTTTTCAATTCATATTATGTCCTTCGCCAACCTGCCTTGAGCAAACGTTGTTAATCTGCCTTCTCTGTATGAGAAGAGGCATTTGCTCTGTAGTGAGACTTAACAGGCTGGTACTATTTTATTATTATTTTAAGCATATCGATCGAGTTTTATACGCCAACTTTAATCCGAGCGTAAAAACCCTGTCTGTCCCTACTTAATCTGTATTGATAGGGTAGCAACAAATTGCACGAATGCTCTTCAAATTTTATTTAAACGTCCAGCCAGTACAATTTAAACCACACCCAAGAAAGTCTTTTAGTAGTAGGTACGCGTACGTGTAATGTAAAGTGTTGAAAGTCTCAGAAGGTTCATATTACGCGATCCTTGCAGTAATAATAACTGAATATGAGTTGGTTTCTTTCTCCACCTTTGACACTATTTAATAAAATAACACTGTCTTTATCCGAGAAAAGAGTGGCGGCCGCATTGATATGCTAATGTTGTGTAATTTGTTGATATGTCGAGGGTCTTTTGCGGCGCCCTTTGTCGCGTAAACTGGTTGCGAACGAAACTGACAAAGGAACATATGACGACGTCTCTATTGATGCGCGGGGATAGAGGTTTTGAATGCCAGACGACCTTTCTTCGCTCAGACTAATATATCACGTCTATTGAGTACTGGACAGTTGAAATAACAGTGCCTCGCCAACTGTGGAGCTGGACAGATTACTTTCACCGAGCTGAGCCGGTGCTGCGGCTGTCTAGCGTATATTCTGTGACTATTGCTCTTAAAAACTTGTGATGTACTATACAGCGCTGTGTCGTGCTTCTGATATTGCTTTATTGACTGATGGAAATGTGATGATAGTGCGCGATTCTGACTGCGTTTCGGTGTGAAGGGTGCCGCTGGGGCCGGCGCAGGGCGGCGCGATGGGCGCGCACGGGCAGGCGCTGGGCGGCCTGGGCGGCATGGGCGTGCCGCCGCCGCACCACGCGCAACAGCGACCACCTCACCCTATCAGGGCTATGCCTCATCATCCGCAAGCACAGCACCACTCCGTACCACCGGTGAGACACACATTAATTTGCGTTTTAAAAACCTTACAGTAGTTTCTCAACTTAACAATAATTTCTCAATAATTTAGTTGTTTTGGCTATCGCCCCAGGATCATGATTTTACGGAAGCAGTTTCTGTGGCCCAGGTTTGTATGCCACTTTTCCAAGCTACAGTAAAATGAACTCAATTAAATGAGTACCCTGAAATCAATCTTCAACGCCAGAAAGGTGTATAGGTTACCCAGACGGTTGACTATACCACCAATCTTCAGTCACTCTCATTTTTATTAACATTATCGATGTGATCCTGATTGTGCAACTGACGCTAGAAATAATAATATACCGCTTTTTTCAGGCAATTTTCTCGCTCTTGTCTGCCCAAGTCCGTTTATACTTAATTTGCCCTATTTTTAAAATGAGCTGTAAGGTGCCGATGAACGCAGACGGCGGCGCGGCGGCGTTGTTCGTGAAGGAAAATGTCAAAACCTGATAAAATTAGTACATTTCATGTTATAGCGAGAAAGTGGTGGCTCATTGGTTACGGCCCCGACTTACAAGTCGATGGTCGTGGGGTTCGACAACAGGCGTGCGCAATGGGTGCATTATTTGTTTACTTCGTCACCACTGCTCTCTATTCGGTAAAGGAAAACATCGTTAGGAAACCGGCATGTCCTAGAACAAAAAATTCTAAGACATGTGACATCTACACTGGGCACGCGTCGTGGATTACAGCCCACTAAAGAGAAAGTCTGTGTCCCAGCAGTGGTGCTATTTACGTGCTAATTGCCGTCACCGACCCACTATCATTGACATCCTTAATTTAAAAATGGGATATAAAGACAAGTCGCCCTGAATCTTTCGTGATCCTCAACAAATACAATCATACATGTTTGGGTTCTTAAGAAGATATGCTAGGGCAAGAGCAATGATCGCTATTGCCATGCTAAAACGAAACAACTGTAGTTATCTTTTTTCCATGTGGGATTCTATTAGCTATTTTATTTTTATGTTTTTGTGTCGTAAGAAGTAATGTGTTGACGTTCGCAGCAACAAATGAAGGCGCTTCGCCGGCCGTACGCGGTGGGCGGAGGTTACGGGCCGGGTGCGGCCGTGCTGCCGCCGCCGTACGCGCAGCCGCCGCCGATGCAGCCGGCCGCCGTGCCTATCACACACGCAGGTACTTACCCATCACTCGCTACATCCACTGGGTATTTACCCCATCGGCACTGTATAGGACTACGCGCTACGAGAAAGCAATAGCTCCAAATCTCAATAATAATGATCCTAGATTAAAATTTTGACAAAAATGCTACAAAATTAGAATTTACAGAGAGAAAAGCATCTAATAATGACAAACTACCTAATCTAAATATACAAGGTAAGTTTTCCGAAACTATCTCTCTCTCGAAAGGAGTCTCGGACCCGATTTTGAGGACAACTAAAACTGCATCATTGGGTTTTAGAAAAATATAATAATAAGATAAAAAAATACTGCATATGTTGTTGAGCTTAATGTATTTCATCGTTACAGTCGTGTCAGCATCATCGAACACAGCAGCTCCGCACGTAGCGGAGCCCCCGGCGGCGGCGGAAGGCACGGCCCTTCCCGACGACGACGTGCTGGACGACAGCCCGCGCGCCGAGGCCAACAGTAAAGAGAAGACACCCATGTGCCTGGTCAACGAACTGGCCAGGTACAATAAGGTAACCTAGTTTTTTAAATCTCTATTGTCCCACTGCTGGGCAAAGCCTTCTAACGTTCTTTGAATTTTGCCTTCTCTGCCATATCCGTCACAAGGCCAAATAGTCACGCCAGCATTTCTCAGCGTTAATAAGGTTACCTAAAAAAACTACACTTGTTGGGGATTCTTCGAGGTGGTAGAAATAAAATATCGGACTGTAATTATAAAAGGAATGGTTCCGTATATTGGACGTAAGAACGCGCGTTATCTGGTCCGTGCCTTTTGAGTAAGTGGCGGTGCAGGTCAGCGCGGCGGTTGGTGTCTCGTCCCGCGCTCCCCTCTCGCCGCCGTCGCCCTCCCGTAGTCGCAGCGGCGGGCGGTGCCGCTTTTGTCTCCGACAACACTTGAATTAAGAGGGGACTCTAGTCCCCAGGAATTTGAGAAATAGGTATTTGAAGAAACTATTACCGTCGCGCTGCGCCCGATCAAGCGACCTGTCAATGTGTGAACGAGTATTTGTGTGCGGAAGAGCGCGCCGCAGCGGCCGACCGACACCGGCGCGCACCCTCGCCTCGAGTACCGACTCGCTTTTCACTTTACGAAAAAATTTAAAGGGACGATGCATTTTGGAGAAATGTCGAACCAAAATAATTGATGTCGTATACCTACCAAGAAATTTACCTGTAAGTGAAAGGATTGAAATTACGATAGAATAAATGCACATTTTTACACGACTGCCCAAAAGAAGATTGTTATGTTTTCAGGGTTCATGTTTGTTTGTTTCTTTATTCCACCATAACTTCTAAACGGCTTAACCAATATCAATTTATGTGGTATCTTTAGAAGCGTAGCGTTATTAAAAATTAAAAAAATATATAATAGGCGAGCCATGGTTCATGTAAAAAACGGAAATATTTTTTTCATAAAAATTTTACTACCTATACTATCAACGTCTAGCTAGTCTAGAGCTTGCTTAGTACATAAATAAAAATATATAATAGTAGTATTCAATAAGCATTCGTTCACTAATAACAAAACAAAAGAAATTAAATTAATATAACAGTAGGTACTCGTACTATTCAATATCCCATAGAAAAAAAAAAAAAAAATGTGTGCCTTTGCAAAAATATCGTTTTATCACTAAAACGTATCATCATCGTCAGCCTATTAATGTTCCCACTGCTGGGACACAGGCCTCCTCTCTTTGAGAGGGCATGGGGCGTAATCCACCACGCGGGCCCAGTGCGGGTTGGTGGATGTACTAAGACATGCCGGTTTCCTTCAAAGTTTTGAGAGCAGTGGTGATGAAATAATTTGCACAAAGTAAAGCGCCTGCCTGGGTTCAAACCCACGACCCAAAACATGTAAGTCGCGGCCGATACCACTGGGCCACCACTGCTCTCAACGTATGAGATAAAAAATAAATCATTAAAAATAATTAAAAACACGCCTGCCTTGCAGTCTGGGGTCGCCACTAAAATCGTTTAGCTTGTTTTTAATTACCCGACTGTCGAAGGAGGGTAATGTGTTTATCAGTCTATGTATGTATGTATGTTTGTTCCTATGTGGCGTTCTAGAGACCAAACGCATGGGCCGATTTTGATGGTTCTTACATCAATTGATTCGTCTTAACCCTGCGAGTGTCACTGGCTACTTTAAAATTGGAAAATAGGAAAATGGCGGTTTTTAGGCGCCATATTGTGGGGGCCCAAATTTTGTTATTCTTCCAAACCGTGTCGTATGGGGTATCAAAATAAAGGGTTTTAAGAGGTGATTTCAAAAATATATAACACTTGTATGTTTAAATGTACCAAAATCGAAAATAAAATTAAGATCCGAGGCACGGGGCGCTGGCCGACCGCAGGTAGTTGGGAGCCCAAGTAGTGTGCCAGCCACACACGGAAGGCTGCTCCGCCAATAGGGAACTATCCGCAAAGCTGCGCTCAGATGGCGCCACAGGTTTCTGCGTAATCAAACTAGAGAAGGGCGTTTTCGGTTTTTTACGCAAACGGTTATGTATGTGTTTTCATATCGATATCGAAAACGGTTTTCAAATATCGATATAAGAAGGACAGTTTGCAAAAGTTAAAATGTTATTTAGATGAGCAAACTAACACCGAACACGAAATAATACTTAGAAGATATGTAGCGCATATGGTTCCTAACGTTTGCGAAGTTTGCGTTTTGTTCGTAGTTCGTACGTTTTCGCATTGTTACGGTTTTAAGTTTTGAATTATTCGCTCTCACACGCTAGTTAGGTTTTTATTAGATACAGCTTTTGTAATATCGGTTATTTTGATATCGATATGATATGATATCTAACACATGTCCGATATAAGTTACGTTTAGATATATCGGACACATCCCTAAAAAAAAAACAAACTGTCAAAGTCCAGCGACAAAATTTCGCAGTTTATGTATACAAAATATAAAACAAAAAGTGAAAGAAAAATGAAGCTAACTAACTTCCCCAATATTATTATTTGGTTTTTGAACACAAGTTATCTTAAAAACAGTAAAAAAGAGTTCGGTAACCACAAACAGTAGTAGACGCCATGTTGTTATGTTTTTGTTTACTCAAAGCCGTCAAGCGCCATCTGGCGGGAGCAATTGGCAGTAATGTTCCCTGTTACTACCGAAAAAACCTGGAATGCGCCATCGTGCTGGTTGGCGACCAGAAGACAGTGCCCGATGGACATTTACGGGGGAGCTCGGGCGTCCCCGCAGTTTCCAAACCAGCCCCCCAATGATGGCGTTCTGTCGGCGTGTGTCTGTGGGTTGCCAGCGTGGTACCTCACCTCACTTAGTTCCCCTCTCCTACCTTCACTCTCAACCATGGCAAGGAACAGAAGAAAAAAAAAGGCTTTTGTTCCTTTCGGAGACGCAGATCGGATGTCCGTCCGACGTTAAATAAAAATACACTGACCATGCTGTTCGAGAGGCGCGAAAGCTTGCGCTAGCATTAAATTTCGCTCAGCTGGTCCAGGGGACAACGAGGGTACCGGATGTTGATTCGCATACACTTGCATGATCCAATTGCTTGGATCTTCTGCTGACAACAGAAGACTACCTTTAGATTTTCCGACCACTCTCTGGTGAAGTCTGTATTCGTTTACTTTAAGGGATGGTCTCTTGGGCTACTGCATGCTATCCTTGCTTTTCTTCGGCTGATCCTAAGTCGTGCGCGTACGCCGTGATGGATGTTTTGCGTAACAATGTCTAGCGAAGACCGACCTTGGTTTGGCGCCGAGTGTGATCGCGCCGATGCGCTTATACATGAGGCGTACCATGCCTGGGTCGAACGCGCAAGGCGAGTGACGTGTGTCAGAGGAAGAAAGCCTACAACAGGGCTGCTAAGTGCTGCAAGGAAATGTTGCGAAGGGCTCGGTTCGACCACATTAGCCGAATAGGGATCAAACTTGCTTCCTACCCAGCAGGTAGTAAACCGTTTTGGTCCCTAGCTAATCGGTTGAATCGAACTTCTGCCGTCCCTCACTACCACCACTGCTGAAAACCGCCGGGTGGCTGGCCCACTTCGCTGAGGAGAAAGCAAACTTGTTTACCCTTCTTTGAACAAACTTTTTTATTGCGGAATCATCGCGTTCGAATCTCTCCGAAGGACTCTCCGAGATGTGTATGCGAGACGAGTATGTAGAACATTTGCATCCATCAAATGGACGTACGTAGGGTGCTGGGTAGCCACCAAAAAAATAGGACGCAACCTCGACTCGAATAAGACTAGTATACCTATGATAGGGGCACGTATTAATTAGACCTAGATTTTATGAAAAAAGAAACATTGCTCTAGAGGCATTATCCACGAAGAAAACAGCAGAATATTTTTGTATGGAGAAATTCCCAATAGAGTTACCTCTTAAGGGTGCGGCGAAGCATGAATTGTCCATACAAACGTAATACCTAAATCATTTGTAAGTTGAGTTTATTTCCACCATATTATGCTGATATTCGGATTTAGACAGTATTTATCTAGGTTCGTACGTCTTTATTTTTTCAAAATACTTACCTAATAATAAGTTTAAGCGAATTCCATTTCGTACATTTTTACCGCGTAAATGACATGTTTTCTTATTGATTTTTCTGTATTATAAAAAACAATATCTATAATATTGTCGTAGCAGGAACATAGCTCATATTATCAAGATACAAATAATTGAAAAAGTAATTTAAAAAACATTAAGTTTTCATTCATTATTTTTGGTATTACGGAACACATCAAATTAATCATACTTTTTCAATAGCTATTATTGCTGTCGCGCCAAGCAAATGTCAATGTGTGCGTAGTCGTACTGCTCACGTGCATCGTTCGTACGGGGTTTGTTCGGGGCACTTCGGGTGTGCTTCGGGGATGTTTCACTGTTTGTTGTATTATTTGTGGTTTGTTGATTACTTTACTTACTGTGCTGTAAGTGCGTATTTATTTATTTTCTAAATTGTAATTATTGTAATATTTCTGACACTATTGACCTATTCTATGAATTATGATTTAGATTTGCCTTGTGATTTGAACTTTGTTATTGAGTAATCTACTTTCTTATGAACTGCGTTGTTTATGGACTTTGTTATTATTTACAATTTGGTTTGGTTGCCGACATGGACATTGGACTCCTAACGTTGGGATGTTTCTCACAGTTTCCCAATGACATAATAAAATAAGTTACATAAATAGTATTATATATTTTACCTTAGTACCTATATATTTTATAAATTAGTATTTACCTACCTATCTACCAACTTACGAAGCTTTGTTTTTTTCCAAAAAAAAGGGTAAAAACGGGACCCTATTACTAAGACTCCGCGATCCGTCTGTCTGTCTGTCCGTCTGTCACCAGGCTGTATCTCGTGAACCGTGATAGTTAGACAGTTGAAAAAAAAAAAAAAAAAAAGAAAATACATTTTTGAGGGGGGCTCACATTCAAGAAACGTGATTTTTTGCCGTTTTTTGCGATAATGGTACGGAACCCTTCGTGCGCGAGTCCGACTCGCACTTGGCCGGTTTTTTATTCATGTCATGAATGAGACAATGCGGGCGTAGGTAATTATCTCAAGGACACCGCTAAGACTTACCTACACTGCATTTTTAGGATTCCGTACCCAAAGGGTAAAAACGGGACCCTATTACTAAGACTCCGCGATCCGTCTGTCTGTCTGTCTGTCCGTCTGTCACCAGGCTGTATCTCATGAACCGTGAAAGCTAGAGAGTTGAAATTTTCACAGATGATGTATTCGCAGGCGCAGGCGCACGGTTGGCGCAGTGGTTGAGCGATTGACTGCTGCGCTGCGTGTCGCGGGTTCGATTCCCGCACGGAACAATTATTTGTATGATCTACAAATAGTTGTTCCGGCTCTGGGTGTTTGTGTATGTGAGTTTATATGTTTGTAAACGCACCCACGATACAGGAGAAATTCCTAGTGTGGGACAACGTTTTTTTTAAAAAAAAAAAAAAAAAAAAACTGTTGCCGCTATAACAACAAATAGTTAGGTACTAAAAACAGAATAAGATAAATATTTAAGTGGGGCTCCCATACAACAAACGTGATTTTTTGCCGTTTTTGCGATAATGGTACGGGACCCTTCGTGCGCGTGTCCGACTCCCACTTGGCCGGTTTTTTACTTACCTACTGTGACGTTAGTTCGGCTCACCCAGGTTAGGGTGACCATACGATCGGATTTGCCTGCACAACCGCGGCTTTATGCCCTTGGTCCAGTTTGGAACGTTTTTTTGTAAAATTCCTATTACAAAAAACTAAAATTAAAAATCCAAAGTCGTTCTAGTTTATTTAATTATTCTAGGCTTTTTTCTGCCTTCGGTGACCCTTGCCCTGGGGAGGCAGTTCCAATAAACTTTGATAACTGGCTGGCTAATCGACTTCATAATAAAATGCAAATCTTTATAATTTTAAACTCTCGCTGATATGTATTTTATGCAAATATATATATGTGAGAAAACTTTTAATTGGCCGTTTTTTCTGCGTGTTCTGCATGTTGTTTCTGCGTATTTATTGTATTAGCTGTAATTTTTCCTAAGATTGATAAAATAAAATAAAATTGTAAGTACTTACCTATAAACTAAAAAGCAGTGCGTACATAAACTAAAATACTACTAATACTTACGTTTTATTGCGGTCGATTATGTTCTTATGAATGGTACCTACTGCAGATTACCTATTTATACATATTATTATACCTACAAGCAAAATCTTATAAATCAGCGAGTTTTGTGTGGATCTTTGACACTAAGTTTTCTGACTATCATTATTGTATTTTTTTTTATTTCGTTCAGTCGACTATTTATGCTTACCCTACCTAGTTACACGATTTTATCACGTTTCGATTTATATTTTTTAAACAGATGAATGATGATCTATAAAGTAAGAACATAACAAAATAAATGTTTATTCAAAATCCGTATTTTTATTTTTAATATTCTTAGCTCAGAGCACTGTTATTTATCTGCACTTATGTGTAAATAGTCATAAATTATTATAATATTAGTCTTTTACTAATACTTTGCCTAAGTAACGCTTGTATTATTTTACTTGCTTTCATTATTTATTATTATAATACATATTTGAGGTTTATTAAAAGGAAAACCTACATAAATAAGACAAAAGAACGCCAACGGCGGCGCCGTTCGCGTCGGCCGGCTTACCCCCAAGAGTCAAGACGCTTTGCCTGCGTAAACGATGTACCTACTTATTTATTCAAGAACACCAATATTATAAACTTTCAACATTGCTTTACAAAATTACCCATTTGGAAAGGTACGCATGACGTATCTGCTAGATTCTTTCTATAGGTACAAAGACAAGTGATAGCTAGCTATCCTAAACTTGAGATATTGTAAAGAAATTTCGTAAAAACGCATTACTAGTCTGTACATTTACCAACGATTCCCCAAAGTAGTCAACAAAAAAAAGCAAATAATGAACATACCTAAATAATAATATTTAAAAAATAATAATAAAATGCTTTCGAGTCGTTATGACGGACGATTAGGAGCTATCTATCGCGGCGCTGTGCGCAGCGTGTGTGTGCGAGTATCTACCCGCGCACACACACAGCGCCGTGTGTGCGTGCAAACTGAGATAGCAATACTCCGAATGAATTTTTCACTCGCCTCGAATTGCATTTGCGAGCTTAGTTCGCCGCATTCTTAAGAATCCTAGATAATCTATAATATAAAAATGAGTTGCTAAGCGCAAATCTCGAGAACCACTGAACCGATTATGCTAATTCTTTTTTTGTTGTGTTTGTTATTGTTAGGAGAAGGTTCTTACGGAAAGTTTTTTTTTTTTAAATTGCCTAAAAAGTCTAAAAACAACACTTTTCTATACTCCCATACAAACGATTCGTAATAATACTTAAAAGTCAATTTGAACTTTAATACCATACCATAATGTTTAAGTGTTAGTGAAGAGGTTCCGGGAAGGCAAAACAATTGAGTGACGTGACGTTATCGTATAAATATTAATGTCAATATTTGTCAATACTCAAAAACAAATTGGTAGGGTAGGCAGGGCAGGGCAGGGTAGGATAGGTAGGGTAGGGTAGATGAATGTTTGGTGTTTTATATTATTATTTTATGGCAAAACAAAGTTTGCCGGGTCAGCTAGTAATTTATAATAATATTTTGGAACTACCAACGTAACAGTAAAGAGAAAACCATGTGCCTGATTTAACGTGCTGACTGGTAAGGTATAACATAAAAATAAAACTAAACTTGAATTTAGAATCCTAGATGATTATCATGTTTTGGAATTATCAACTCAATGTCGTGCAAGACAAAGTTTAAATGCCATTGCAACAAAAATTTTTGAATTAACCAATGCATGAACCATGCATGGTACCACTATAACTAACTGTTAATCTTGACCTGGTCTACAAATAATATGGTATAGGCTTATTATCAAAATTTCAATATGGCACATCTAGATTTAGAAGAAAGTCACAGAAACGACGCTCAACAAAAACTAAGCATCAACTTCAGCCTTGACCTTCTCTTTTTTAACCGACTTTCGAAAAAGGAGGAGGTTCTATGTTCGACTTCTTGTATTTTTTTTTATGTATGTTCACCGATATCTCCGTCAATTGTGGACCGATTTTGAAAATTCTTTTTTTGTTTGAAAGAGTATGTTTTGAAATTGGTCCCATTTTAATTTGGTGAAGATCTGATGAAGAACTTCGAAGATATACAACGGAACTCTTCAATAAATAACGGCAAATCTCTCGGGACTGCTGCAATCGCATGCCTGTTTATTGTTTATATCATTTCATAACATAACATCACGCTAGTACGCTCTTAAGGGGTAAGCAGATCACTCATTTGATGGGTTTTGTTCAAGTTTCATGATATTCGGGTAATCTATTCTGGCGTTATAGGAAACTTACTTAACAACTTGCCTATTAGGTAGGTACAACTAAAAAGTGAAAAATAAAAAACTTTTTACAAAAAAATACTACCGACTTCCAAATAAGAAAACTACAAAGTGAAAAATAACTTTATTTTTGGAAGTCGGTGTCCATAACGCAAAAAATGGTACCTATGAAAGACACCGACTTCCAAAAATAAAGTTATTTTTCACTTTGTAGTTTTCTTATTTGGAAGTCGGTAGTATATTTTTGTAAAAAGTTTTTTATTTTTCACTTTTTCGTTAGTTAGAGACGAATATATTTTTTAAAAGTAGAAAGAGTTTTTTACCATACCTCTTTCTGTTAGCAAGCAGCATTTATAAAGCGTTGCTGTTTAGAGTATACAAGCGGATGCCTCGCGGTTTCACCCGCGTAGTTGCCGTTCCCGTGGGAATACAGGGATAAAAAGTAGCCTATTTAACCCGGGGATAGTGTAGCTTCCCAACGGTGAAAGAATTTTTGAGATCGGTCCAGTCGTTTCGGAGTAAGGAACATACATACATACTTTCTGTTTTATATATATAGATGGGTAGCCAGTGCAATTCATGCCTGAGAAGGTTTTGCCTCTTTGTGGTGTTTCTTGTCCGTTCTTCTTCATAACAGTCTATCTTTGCGAATGAAAAGTAGAATCAATTATTCTTTTTTAAATTTAAATTTTCGACGTTCAAAAGTGAAGTTTATTGGCCTAATTGAAATTTAAAAGAAATACTTTGACTTTGACTTGTCTAGGATGGGACGCACTTGTTATGTATCAGATTTGATATTGGGGTTATCCATAGGTGGCGGTAACTTGTCGTTACATGGTGGCCTATTTGTTAGATATCCAATAACGTGAAAAATGCCCTTTGCGATTCCTGCTAGATTTTCTTTTCTGCTAGGTGTCTTAATTTTCCTAGTTTGACCTGGGAAACGCAGCGAACCTTATAATTTAAGGTTGCTGCATAGGTAACATGTTTTATACTGGACGGAACGTGACGATAAGTTCGTTTCATACAAAATGCCAAGGGTCGCCACGTCGCCGTTTCGTCTGTAAACCCGTGACATGTCTGTCTGTCTGTCATCTGTCATCCTGCCTAACCTGCCTACCCTGTCATCCTGCCTAACCTGTCTACCCTGCCTACCCTGCCCATCCTGCCTTCCCTGCCTACCCTGCCTACCCTGCCCACCCTGCCTACCCTTTCTATCCTGCCTTTCCTGCCTTACCTGCCTACCCTGTCATCCTGCCTACCTAGCCTACCCTGCCTGCCCTGCCTACCCTACCTACCTACCTAATAATTTTTATCTATCATCAAATAGTTTTCAGAGCGCACGCCAAAGAATGAATTCTATAGGCAACATTTTGCTACCTTGGGTTACATTATTGCGATTTTCATAAGGATCTCTAATTTTTTTTAAATATATTGCAGTGGTGGCCCAGTGGTATCGGCCGCGACTTACAAGTTGTAGGTCGTGGGTTCGAGCCCAGGCAGGCGCTTTACTTTGTGTAAACTATTTCATCACCACTGCTCTCAAAACGGTGAAGGAAAACATCGTGAGGAAACCGGCATGTCCTAGAACCAAAAATTCGAAGACATGTGACATCCACCAACCCGCACTGGGCCCGTGTGGTGGATTACGGCCCATTCCCTCTCACAGAGAGGATGCCTGTATCCCAGCAGTGGGAACATTAATAGGCTGATGATGATGATGATGATATTGTAGCCTATGACACTCAGGAATAATGTAGCTTTCTACTGGTGAAAGAATTTTCAAAATCGGTTCAGTAGATCCATAGATTACCCATTAAAACGTCACAAACTTTACCTCTTTTTAATATTATAGTATAAAATAGGATAGATAATTAAATGCAAAACCCGTAAGCAAAATACGCGCTTGGTCGTGGAGTTGCGGAAAACAGGCCGTTTTTACCTAACCTAAATGCAAAATATTCTTTATTCAAAATTAATGCAGTATTGCATTTAAAGTAACTCGGAGCTATAAATACGTAAGATAAGCTTACAGTAATCAGTGTTAAAAATGTCTTCAATCAATACATACATATTCATGGATTTTGGAACAGTGGATAATAAAGTGTTAAAAAAGAATATCATAACTGAGCTGAGCTTATTAATTGTGCACCGGAGTGAATACCTGGAACCGAAAAATATAAAGCAACCACAAGACATAAAGACATTCCGATTCTACAGAAATCCTGACAGTGCCGATGAAAAACCGGAGTTTGATAAGAATACTTATTATGACATTATAAATCTTATCAAAGGAAGAGAAGAACCTATTTGCTTAATCGCCCATAATGGCGATCGTTTTGATTTCCCCATACTCAAGTTTAAACTTCAGGAGCTGAATGTCTGTTTGCCTAACAATGTCAGGTGTGCCGATAGCCATATCTGTTTTCGTTATATACTGGAACGTTCCTCCTGGCGACCCACTAATGTCAGGCCTGGTACATCAATTTTTTATCGATCGAGAAACCAGGGAGCTGTTAACCAGTATAAAGCAACAACCTCTCGAAATAATGGCTATGGTAAAGATTTCAACAATCTTAATATGCATCGACAAAATGAAGCAACGCCGTCAAAAAGAATGACTCAACCTACTCTGAATATGTTTTTTAAAAGGATACCAAAAAATAACAGACCTTCAAACATGGCCAATACTGTAAGAAGAAACTTATTCACGGATAGACGTGTTTATAAAGCAACAACCTCTCGAAATAATGGCAATGGTAAAGATTTCAATAATCTTAATATGCAACGACAAAATGAAACAACGCCGTCAAAAAGAATGACTCAACCTACTCTGAATATGTTTTTTAAAAGGATACCAAAAAATAACAGACTTTCAAACATGGCCAATACTGTAAGAAGAAACTTATTCACGGATAGACGTGTTTATAAAGCAACAACCTCTCGAAATAATGGCAATGGTAAAGATTTCAATAATCTTAATATGCAACGACAAAATGAAACAACGCCGTCAAAAAGAATGACTCAACCTACTCTGAATATGTTTTTTAAAAGGATACCAAAAAATAACAGACCTTCAAACATGGGCAATACTGTAAGAAGAAACTTATTCACGGATAGACGTGTTTATAAAGCTACAACCTCTCGAAATAATGGCAACGGTAAAGATTTCAACAATCTTAATATGTAACGACAAAATGAAACAACGCCGTCAAAAAGAATGACTCAACCTACTCTGAATATGTTTTTTAAAAGGATACCAAAAAATAACAGACCTTCAAACATAGACAATACTGTAAGAAGAAACTTATTCACGGATAGACGTGTTTATAAAGCAACAACCTCTCGAAATAATGGCAATGGAAAAGATTTCAACAATCTTAATATGCAACGACAAAATGAAACAACGCCGTCAAAAAGAATGACTCAACCTACTCTGAATATGTTTTTTAAAAGGATACCAAAAAATAACAGACCTTCAAACATGGCCAATACTGTAAGAAGAAACTTATTCACGGATAGACGTGTTTATAAAGCAACAACCTCTCGAAATAATGGCAATGGTAAAGATTTCAACAATCTTAATATGCATCGACAAAATGAAGCAACGCCGTCAAAAAGAATGACTCAACCTACTCTGAATATGTTTTTTAAAAGGATACCAAAAAATAACATCCCTTCAAACATGGCCAATACTGTAAGAATAAACTTATTCACGGATAGACGTGTTTATAAAGCAACAACCTCCCGAAATAATGGCAATGGTAAAGATTTCAACAATCTTAATATGCAACGACAAAATGAAACAACGCCGTCAAAAAGAATGACTCAACCTACTCGGAATATGTTTTTTAAAAGGATACCAAAAAATAACAGACCTTCAAACATGGCCAATACTGTAAGAAGAAACTTATTCACGGATAGAAGTGTTTATAAAGCAACAACCTCCCGAAATAATGGCAATGGTAAAGATTTCAACAATCTTAATATGCAACGACAAAATGAAACAACGCCGTCAAAAAGAATGACTCAACCTACTCGGAATATGTTTTTTAAAAGGATACCAAAAAATAACAGACCTTCAAACATGGCCAATACTGTAAGAAGAAACTTATTCACGGATAGACGTGTTTATAAAGCAACAACCTCCCGAAATAATGGCAATGGTAAAGATTTCAACAATCTTAATATGCAACGACAAAATGAAACAACGCCGTCAAAAAGAATGACTCAACCTACTCGGAATATGTTTTTTAAAAGGATACCAAAAAATAACAGACCTTCAAAAATGGCCAATACTGTAAGAAGAAACTTATTCACGGATAGACGTGTTTCATATCAACTGAAGGATATTTTTAAACGAGTAGTGAAAAATCTTTGGATAAAGGAACACCCACCTGAAAATGACAACTTGATGATGTTTAAAATATCACAAGAATTTGGCACATTTTTTGTCAACTGGGTAGATCAACATCATCAATCTTTTGCTGAAGTTAAAGGTGAATACATCGTTATCAGTAGAAGATAATTATGAGACGTATTTAATAAAAAAAAAATATTTATTGGCCTATCTACAATTGTTACATTAATAATAACCTTATAATACAATCAATAATATAAGCTAAGTGCACAATATGATGCGATAGACACAGCATGCACGGTAGAATCAACTTTTATAACTTGTAAATTTTAATGTACCTAACGTTCAAAAGTGCCGCTTGGTAGCCTACTTGAAATAAAATATCTTTGTCTTTGTCTTGTCATGCAGTTATTATACCGAGACTTATTAACAGTCTACCCATAGAAATAAATAATTGTATAACAGACAAAAATATAAAATTTAAGCTTAAACAATATTATTTAAGTACTATTTAGATAATGCAGAGATGTTTGTTTTGATCTGAGTATTGTTGTTTGTTGCAGAGATGTTTGTAACCAGTTGGTTAAATACACTATTACTTAGGTATTTAACCAACTGGTTACAAACATCTCTTATATGTATTTCGGTATTTAACTAGTATGATATATTATTAATTGTTATCGAGAATAACGTTTATTATTGTATAGTGTCCGTTATCTCTCTTGTTTAGGGAATGCTGTAACGATAGTATGTTGTTTGCTTTTAGTGATTTTATATATTACATACATAAACATATTGATGCACAAGTTTACACCTTAGTGGTTTTTGTTGCTATTTAATACGATATAATCCTGTACTGTTTTGTAAAATTGATAAATAAAAGGTATATAAATCCGTTTTATTCGAGAGCTGCAACTATATTTTATACCATGACTACGAGAAAAAGAAAGATTTTAGCGAAAAGCACAAGGAATAATAATAAATAAATGTTTTATTACCTTCAAAATTGACAATCATATCAGCCGAAAGACGTCCACTGCTGGACATAGGCCTTCCCCAAGCGTAGCCACATTGACCGGTCCCGTGCGTCCCGCAACCTGCGGATTCCTGCAACCTTCACCAGGTCATTGGTCCACCTTGTGGGAGGCCTTCCAACGCAACGTCTTCCGGTTCGCGGTCGCCACTCCAGAACCTTTCTGCCCCATCGGCCATCCGTTCTGCGAGCAATGTGCCCTGCCCACTGCCACTTAAGTTTAGCAATTCTTCGGGCTATGTCGGTAACCCTGGTTCTCTTACGGATCTCAACATTTCTGATTCGATCACGCAAGGAATTGCCGAGCATAGCTCGCCCTCTCCATTGCCCTTTGAGTGACTGTAAGCCTCAGAGCCATATGTCATCATCTTCGAAGTTGGCCCTACCCAACTGGATCGTTTGTCCCAGGTAGACATAGTCGTCCACAACATCGAGTGTAGAGTCTCCAACCTTGATAGGAGTGGGTGTAACATGGGCATTCAACATCACCTTGGTTTTATCCATGTTCATTTTCAGACCCACTCTTTCGGAAGCTCTACTGAGGTCATCGAGCATTGTACTGAGGCTCTCCATGGTCTCAGCCATGACCACTATGTCGTCGGCAAACCGAAAGTGAGTGATGTAATCGCCATTAACTTTTATGCCTAGGCCGCTCCAGTCCAGAACCTTGAATACATCCTCCATTTGGGAAAATTGACAAAAAATTCTATTGAATTGTGTGTAAAATTAACATTTTCTGGAATTGAACATAAAAATTGTATGTTCTTGTTTTATCAACTCTCCTAAGTACAAAATTATGGAATATTGGGCTCTTAATTCACATTTCAAAGATTATTTGAACGAATCATTTAAAATTGATGCCAATAGATGGCGCATTTTTTAATTTCTGAGGCATTCCACTCGATTGTTAAAATTTGCATTGTAACACATTTTGGTGCAAATAAACTGTAAAAACGTGCAAAAAAATACTATAAAACGAACCTTCACTGTATTTAATGAAAAATATATTCACGAACCTAGTAAACCCTTTTACTGCAAGTCGCTGATAACACCATCTATTGCCGTGAAACTGGATCGAACGCGATTTATGTACTTACAAAAATAACAAGATCAATCAGATGAAAAACGCTAGTTACGTCGGCACGGTGTCTTAGTATGGGATGAGGCATCTGTATGCTAGTATTATATTATCTGTGCTTTAGCTAAATATATATTGTTAAATAATGCACGTGTTGGTGCCATTAGCGGTGCAAAATAAGCTGGGTCAATGACTCACCTGCATTAAATTTACATATTTAAATACGTAATTACAATTACAAAAATATAATTAATCTGTAAATGTACTGGACTCCCATAACCATATTTATTATCCATTGTAATAATTGCAAGTTAAGCATACACATATTAATAATAATGAAGGTCCGAGGACACTAACTTGAGGCGTGCCGTAGTTAATTAATTGATCCTCACTGATGAATTCATCTATCTTTACTCTTTGGGTACGCTCACTCAGATAGTCTTTAAAGAGGTCCAGTGGAAGTCCTCTGATTCCCAAGCTTTCCATCTTACGTACAAGAATTGGGACAGAAACCCTGTCGAAAGCCTTAGCAAGATCCAGGAATATGGCCATAACTTTATCCGCACTATCCATGTTTGTGACCACATAGTCTGTTAACTCATGGACCGCGTCCGAGGTGGATTTGCCTGAGCGAAACCCAAATTGCGCTGGTGCGATAAGCTTATGGTTTTCCAAATAGCTCACAAGTCTGCTGTTCATTACCCGTTCCAGTATTTTGGAAAAGGCAGTTAGCACAGATATATGCTCTCATCTAGAGACAGAAGTCTAGTCGTAATAATTATTAATAGGTTTCTCTTTTATTATTGGTATTTATTAGTCTATTTTATTTGTATATGTGTATTATTATTATATATGTAAGTATATACATTTTCGGATACTAGTTGTTATTTTAAATATTATTTTGTACCCATTCACAATGTTGTCATTTTTAACCCAAAGGTTGACTGGTAGAGAATGCCTTGTGGCATTAAGTCCGCCTATGTACCACTATTGTACATGAAGTTTAAATAAATAAATAAATATAGGTCTGTAGTTATCAACACGGCTCCTGTCCCCACTCTTGTAGATCGGATGTATAATAGCTTTTTTAAACACGTTAGGAAATTTACCTGTGGATAGAGAAAGGTTACATATGTACGTCAACGGAGGCACAATCACGGCTGCATGCTTTTTCAAGAGGTCACCAGATATCCCATCCCATCCCGCGGCACAGTTATTGCGGAGCGACATTAATACCCCAGCTACCTCTTCCTCGTCTGTTAGGAGTATTACCATGGATTGCGTTCTGTTAGTTAAGTTTCCCTTTGTAGCTTTTGTTTGTGTACTCTTTATATTTTTAGCTAGTTTTTCCCCTATTTTGGCAAAAAAGTCATTGACATGGTTTACAGAATTTTGTGGTGTACTTGATGAGGCTAATAATTGTGATGATGTGTTGGCTTTCCTTGTCGACCTGCTTGAGATATTATTTATAGCCGTCCATAACTGTGTGTTTTTTCCAGCTTTTCTGATCTCATTTTTTTCAAATTCTATTTTTATTTTCCTTAATAATTTATTACAAAAAGTCTTTGGTCGACTTTAGAAACTGTTCTTTAATGGTTGCCGACGTGAATTCTACTAAGACTGGACCCACTACATCAGACTTGCTCTTGTAACGGAAGATGTTTTTTTATATCTGTTGTACTCACGGGTTGACTGATGATTTGACCCAATTTTTGAACTGCATCCGTAAGCGAGTCGCGAGTTTCAAGGGTTGACGACGGTAGATTTTTAATTTCAAGTAAAGCCGCTTTTTGTTGCTTTTCTAAGAAGTCTACCCTGATTTCAAGTGATTTTATAACCTTTTGGTTACTGCTACATTCCGCCTTTAAATCGTTAATTTCCTGCAGAACATCATCATATTTTTCTGATAAGAAATCTATTGTCACTTTGATTTTTTCATTCTGAGTTCGTATTTCAGAGTTTTGCAAGCTGATCTCAGTATTTAGGGACCGTATATCCTCGAGAGCCAATTGTAACGAATTCATTTTTTCATTTTGTTCATTCCGTTTAGTAACTAGTTCAGAAAACATTAACTTTATATCTTCCATCATATCCTCCATTCTCATTATTTCATCTACACTGCGTTTCCTTTTTCTTTGAGTTATATTTGTATTGTTATCTCTGTTAGTACTCGATGTCAGGTTTGGTTCAGATACCGAGTGAGGCGAGGCAGGTGGAGGCGTGCATCTAATACCGGAGAGCATTATTGAGAATCTTGATGCGCAGGAATGACCGCTATCTGTGTTTATCTTCATAAAAACGGCTTGCCGCAAATCCAAGTGCAGGTGCACTTGACCGCTCGCTGGAGGTGTGTCCTCCCTCGACGTCACTAAACGTCGTCGCACCGCTCGTTCCTACGATGACTCACTCGCTGCTGGTGTTAATTCAATTTTTTTGCGGTTGGGTTGAAGAAAAACGATGATAACTTCTGTGTTATTTGATGGATTGAAGAACTGTTTCGTGCACCGCAATGCACGTTCAACTGTCTATACATCGATATATTATGATACTTAGATATTGTATTTTTTACACCTGTTATGATTTTTTACTTTGTTCAACTAACTAGATACGTCTTGCCACCATGCGCGCGCGGGGCAGTTTTTTTTTTACTTTTTTGTTTCCATACAGGGCTAGATATTGATGAGACAAATTGATATATTTTTTGTAATCGCCATAACTACGTTTGTATGGAAGAATGACTGACTAGACACATTATTCACGAGCTGGCAGAACAAAACCAGATGTATCCTCCGACTGCACAGCATGATTTTCTTCTTGTTTATGTCTTTTTAATTCGCATCATAAGCAGTCGGGTTTATAGATTTTTTGAATCAACTTTTTTTATTTTTAACTTTTTAGTTAACATTTTTTTTCGAATTATGTACATTTAAACATATAACTGTAATATATTTTTGAAATCACTTCTTACAACTCTTTATTTTGATACCCCACACGATGGGTTTGGAAGAAAAATAAAATTGGACCCCATATTATGGCGATCAAAATCAGCCATTTTCACGCAACATAGGAAAAAACATACATACATACATAGCCTGATAAACACATTACCCTCCTTCGGCAGTCGGCTAAAAAAGAGGCCAGACTTCATTCCTTATGAAAAAAAAAAAATGTTAACTATACCTACTGTCTAAAGGTTCAAAATTTGACTATACGGAACCTTAGAAAAAACAAGTGTTAATCAGCTTGATTATCTAAATTACATGTTGTGAAGATAAAAATCCTTTATCAGAATACCAATTCCTAGTTGTTCAATGAGTAGCGATTAGTGAATGCTGAATGCATTATGGATAGCGGCCAAACCTTCATATTTGATAGCAGTTATCAGTTTTAAAAATGACTCCGATAGAAACATACATTTTTATGGATTTGGCGACTGAACGAAATGAAGTGAATAACATAACCAAGATTACTGAAGTGAGCCTCTTAGCTGAACACCGGAGTCAATATCAAGAAACGGATGACAGCAAGGTAGCACCAGAGGAGCTTAGATTCCGATTGTACAGAAAACGTAACAGTGACGATGACCAACCTGCATTTGAAATGACAACTTTTTATGATTTTATTAGTTTTATCAATGGAAGAGAAACGCCTGTCTGTATAATCTCTCATAATGAAGGTGACTTTGATTCTCCCACACTCAAGCTGCAGGAGCAACTTCAGGAGTTCAATGTCAGTTTACCTAATAATATCAGATGGGCTGATAGTCTAACCGCTTTTCGTTATATACTGGAAAATAAGAACTGGAAACCTACTAATGTAAATACGAATACATCAAATTTTAATTGCTCAAGCGAACAGGAAAACAATTTACATGCAACAGGTTCATATAAACTAAAAGACATATATGACCATGTCAGAAAGCCTGATATAAACGCATATCCACATGAAAATTACATAACGATGATGTTTAAGATATCACAAGTATTTGGCAGATTTTTTGTAACCTGGGTAGACCAAAATCATCAGTCTTTAAGCCAAGAGAAAGCTAAAGAAATAATTATTAAAGAAAAGAAAAAAGCCGGCAACGCAAAACTTGGTTTCCGCACTAAAATACAGCCATCTTCTACATCTTTATGCTAACTTTAAATGATTACTTATCGAATAATGAACCCCTTACTTGAATGGAAATGGTCTGGACAGTAGATACGTACAACAAACCCGAGAAAGACATGTAATGTAATATTTAAAGACGTGTTGCTTGATGTTATGTGGAAAAACATCGCGAGGCAACCCGAACTTATAGTAAGTTTATTATAAGTTTGTGCTCCTTTTATTTAAATGGTGAGTTGGTAACCCCTCCGGTATATGCACGTCCAGCGCAATTTATCCTTTTTTGTCTTTTAATCCATGTTTGTTGGTGTTGTGTGTATTCGACACAGGCACAACACGACTCGACACACTGTGTCGAATAAATATATTTCTATTCTTCTTCTGTGCAATAAATAAATAAATTCTAATTTATGTTATATGTTGCTGGGGAGTTTGTTGCGCCAATTCTTCCCAGCATAAGTACTACGAAATCGTAAAGGGATGCTGTTTTAGAAGCTGTCTTGTAACTGTTTAATAAATACTTGCCGATTCTCAACCTAATTCGAATAATAATTAATTTTGTAAGCTGATTTCGAACGAACTTCCTCTTGGTCTATCAAGTTGTATATTTGTAAATTCTCAGCACAATTATTTTGTTAGGTAGAGATGATCTCATGTTGCAGCCAGGATTGTTTGTGTTTGTATAGCGGAAACCTACAGAATTTTAGATAAAAGTTTATTTTTAACCATTTGAATGGGTTAAACTATTACAATTTAAGAGTTTACTAAATATTGATTAGTAAATCGCGAATACATACTTCGTTTTAATAAACAATCCCAATTTCCATGGCAATCTAAATTTGAGTGCCATGCTGTTGCCTTGTACTATAGATTTAATAAAAATGTAGATTTTGGTGATATATGTCACATGTATTCTAATATTCTTATGAAATAAACTAATGTAACCTAAATCTTTAAGCGTTTCATTTGTGCTCGAAAAGTAAAAAATGCTTTTACCACTGCTTTGATTAATTAACTCAGGTAACAGAATCGAATACTCGGAGGCAATTTAAGTCATAATAAATTGATGTACCTACTTAATTAAGCTCTCACTCAAATAAACTCCGGATATCACAAATCGGATGTCACGTATTTCTTTAATGACGTAGGTAATCGAAATATAATGAGATAACTACTGTAATGATAAATTATATTATCAGCAATATCTGAGTTCGTATCGCAAAACATATTTTTTGTTGTTATTTTTCCTGTTAATTTATGGGGTATGAAACACTTTAAATTGGTCAGGGCGAGCTTGCACAACCATGCAAACCACATGAAGTGTACCGAAAAGAGGTCACCAAAGCCTATTGTATATCACGCTGAGATGCGTTGCCATGCTAGAAAAACAGTTGGAACGCTTCATGTCCCTGTAATAACACTGGCACCCATACTTTTCAAACAGAACACAGCAATGTTGATTGGCGGCAGTATTAAGAATGTTGGTAACAAGTCCCCGCACGACATCTATCAGAGTTCACAGCATCTCAAATAGTTCTATTACCTACTGTGTGTTCTTTTGAATGGTCACCGTTGACCGGACGGTTACATGCTTGCGTTAGGTTGACGACAAGGCGATGACAACCCATTTCCGTGTTGATAAGTGTTTAACAACGTTTACTTATGTTGTATGTCATCTGTTTCAGATTAAGCATCAATATCGCCTCACATCAGAGACGGGACCCGCGCACAAGAAAGTATTCACAGTAACACTCCGACTGGGTGATACTGAGGAATATACTGCAGAGGTGAGTGCGTTTTGAATGTCTTTCTACACAAGAGTAGCAAAAACACTGACTAAAACTCTGATTGTCATGAGGATTCCGATTTGGTCTTAATTCGTCGGTAATATAGATCAAAATCATACGACTATAAATTCAATTAATATATATCTTGGGTTTTAAGTTATTTTAGCCTTGCGACATTTGCTAAAAAACATGCGTAAACATGCGTTTTATTTTTTATCTACTTCGGTTTCTTTATATTCGAATTAGAAAATTGACAGCGATTTCTTATGATACCCATAACGACATCGGGTTGCATTTTGCGAATCGTCATAAATTCTAAAACACAAGCAAATACATTCTGAATATACAGCCAGGTACAGGTCCTCTCACGTAAAAAGAACGCTGGCCATGAATCTGCGCACTGAGCGATTTATCGATCAAACTGGTGGTATGAAGGGGGCGCGACGGGGGCATGCTCCACCAGTGTTTCTGTGCACGCACGAGTTAAGGAACCCCAACCTACCAATATTAGCTTTGTCAGACAATAAGTATTTACTAGATTATTACTTCTCAATTTCCCCACTGCGCGATCAGCATTTATAATTATCTAGAACATGCGTCAATCTGATCACGCTGTGGATGTACTACGTTAGCAATTAAGTTAGTATATAAGATCAATATCTTGTTAGATGAATTAATTACCGTCTTGCTGTAACTGGGATCAAATAAAGTTTATTTTTAAACTCTTCCGTTGTCGCTTACTTAATTGGCGCAGCCGGTAGGATCTCTGTAGTCAGTCTGTCACGTATCCACATCTACGGGAAGCAGCCGACGTCCGTTTCAACGGTTCAGCAGAGATCACCGAACAAACAAATACATTAAGAAGCCACATCAAGCCAGGAGAGGACCAGGAGCCAAGCAGTAATTCAGGGAGCATGGAGCTAGCTGCGGAATTGTGAGTAAATCTTTTTCACCTTCCTCTCAGCTCTTCCATCTATATCCCAACCTTGTAATAGTCTATGTGTTTGTGTATTATTAGGGATTGGACAACGCCGTAATAATATTTGCATAGATTTTAAACGTACTAATATTTTAGAATAGTGATAGTTTAGTAGCACATTAGTGTGATTTTTTTTCTCTCCGCGTTTGCTCCTTTCATAACATTTCACAATGGAAAACGTAACCCGTGTCCCACAGGAATTGGTTAACATCATACCAATATTCAGCGGCGACACTAGAATGTTGCCTTTATTTATAAAAAAATGTGAATACATTTTGTCTACGTTCTTAGGAACCGCAGCCCAAAATGAATATTTATTTCATGTAGTAACTAGTAGGTTATCAGGCGAAGCAGCCAGTTTGGTAGGCGAAAGAGAAGCTATAGGTACGTGGGACGAGCTGAAGAAGTTGTTAAACCAACACTTCGGTGATCCACGCACAGAGGATTGTTTAGCAATGGAATTAGAATCGTGTAGAATAAATAAGGGTGAAAGTTATTTAGAATTTTGCCATAGAATACAGCGGATGAGAAGTGTTTTATTTGCTAAAATATCAGAAACTATCATTGATGAATCTCTACGTAAGGCAAAGCAAATCATTTATAGTAACAGAGCGATGAATGCTTTCTTGTTTAATTTACCGCCATTTTTAGTTAGATTAGTTCGTTTGCGCGACGTCACAACGTTAGAGGATGCATTAAAAATAGTTTTAGAAGAACAAAACTTCCAGGCAGTCTATGAGTCGAAAACAAACGACAGACGTAATTTTAGCAGAAATAACAGACCCAATTTGCCTAATAACCAAAATGCAATTGAATCTAATAATCAAAAGAAAGATTCACATAGCATATCAAGTACACATGTACCGAATAGTGCTACAAACAGCACATCTACACCGAACAATCCGCATCAGCCCAGACATTATAAACAACATAATAATATTCAAAGAAATCAAGACAATTTTAATCGTACAAACAACAATAATGCGTCACCGCAGTCAAGTAGGTCATTTGTTCCGATTGCACAACCGAACCAACAGTTCGCGGCACATGCACCGAGCACGCCGTCTTTTGCAGCGCAAGCATCTACGTCGGGTGCGAATACTGATGTCACCATGCGTACTGCAAGGTCGCGACGTGTTAATTACATAAATAATTCTAATAATAATGAACAGAGTTCAAGTTATTCGTACAATGAGTGCCAAGAATTTTCTCCTGAAGAACCCGGGGCGGGAAATTTTTGCATAACGGCCTCTACCCTAGAGAACGAATAAAAATAAATTGTAATAAACGCTTAAATTTACCACATATAGTTATACCAGAATTAAAGGCAGTTTTTATGATAGATACGGGGAGTGTTAGATCGTTTATAAGCCCGTATATAGCGAATAAATATTTTAAAAATTATCTACAGTATGAACCCTTCGAAGTTGTTAGCACTCACGCATCGAGTGTTCATAGTGAAACGGCTATTATTCCATTACCGGTTACCTTTGGAAGTCAAGAGTTCCATAAGTTTTATGTCTATAGTGTCGACGATAGGTATGATGGGTTAATAGGTAGCAATTTGCTGAAGCAATTACAGGCAAAGATTAATATGGAAAATCAGATATTACATTTAAAAAATACTGATATTCCTATCATATATTCACCGCCTATGAGAGAGGTATATAATCTACCATCTCGTAGTGAACTTAGAGTAAGACTCCCAGTCAACTTACTGAACGGGGAAGCTGTGTTAGATTTTAAGCAATTTACGGAAGGGATTCGAATGCCCGCCGCATTAGTTACGTGTATTAAAGGTTACGCATCAACCGTTATTCAGAATTATACGGATGAAACCAGAACCTTAGTGGTAACAGGACCTTTTACGGTCGAACCTTACAGGCAGAACCCATCTGTTCACATTAATTTTACAGAAAATAACATAGAAATAGATAGGATGCTAACAGATAATTTAAAAAAATTACAGTTAGACCACATGAATTCTGAGGAACGTAAAACCATCGAAGGGCTATGTAATGATTATAAGGACATATTTTATTGTGAGAATATTCCATTAACGTTTACAAATCAAGTAAAACATAGAATTAGAACAAGGAATGAAGATCCTATAAATATTAAAGCACAAAGGTTATACCCATCCCTATATTCCATTCTCCAAATACCTTTACAATAATACCCAAATATCCTTACCTGATGGTGAATAGATTGAAATACATGCCCGTGGTAAGCCCATGTACTGAGATTGAAAATGGAAAATTCCTTTGCGCTGAAACTAATTTAGCCCAGTTTCCAACCGAGACCTGCATTGAACAAATAATGCTGATGAAGAACAACTACAAAAACTGCATACAGAACCATATTGAAATAGAAAAAACTAAGACACAGAAAATAACCGACAACCAATGGTTGGTTTACTCAGAGGAAAATCTCATCATCACCGAGAATTGCAATACAGAAATCCTGAAGTACACTATCCTTGGGACCTACATCGTGACACCTGGCCAACAATGCGAGACACAAATAGGCGAAGTCATCATTGCCGCCACCACAAACACTACAGTTTCCAGTCTCCAGCTGCCATTGATCCAGATGCCAGACCTACAACAGGACATCCAGAGAAGATCAAAGAAAGTGGATCTAAGAAATGTGGACTTCAGTGATGTGAAAGAAGTGTTACAAAGTGCAAAATTTGGTGAAATAGACGATACGACACAAACAGTGACAATAGAAATTAGTATATGGACCATCTTAGAGTATGTGGTTATTGTAATAGCAATAGTTATCTTTATAATGTATAAATTTCAGTTCATAAACTTTTGTCGAAATTCTCCGAAACCGTCTGCGACACCTTCGGATAATTTCTCTCTTAGGGAGGGAGGAGTTAAGGAACCCCAACCTACCAATATTAGCTTTGTCAGACAATAAGTATTTACTAGATTATTACTTCTCAATTTCCCCACTGCGCGATCAGCATTTATAATTATCTAGAACATGCGTCAATCTGATCACGCTGTGGATGTACTACGTTAGCAATTAAGTTAGTATATAAGATCAATATCTTGTTAGATGAATTAATTACCGTCTTGCTGTAACTGGGATCAAATAAAGTTTATTTTTAAACTCTTCCGTTGTCGCTTACTTAATTCACGCTATTGGTTCGTCAGTTGACCCATGCTTCCTGCGCTGAGATCACGCTTCATTCGCTCCCAAAATACAGTCGCACACACAAATTTCTTTGCACGATGAAGGTTTTAAAAATTAAGGAAAGAAAAATGATTTATAGTATTAATTGTTTTATGAAGAAAGAAGTTGAGAAAGGAGCAGTTGATAATTTATAATGATAAGATATTTGTAATAATTATATCGGAATAAAAAATAATGCTCATGTAAACATTAACTAATTTAAATCCAGCCTCTTCGAAAGTACTAAGTAGCCACTAGCTAGTAAGTACATATTATGATTCTACAATAGAACAATTACTCTTATAATAAAAATATCTTAGTACTTTAGAACGCGACTGTACCCATGCGCAGACACATCCCCTCCACTGCCGCTCAGCGTTCTTTTTACGTGACGGGACCTGTACCTATAATATTACTTCGAAATCGAGACAATGTAAATGATATATTAAAAAATGGAACAAGTTTAGAACAAAAGTATCGTATACTATTTGGCATTTGCGGCTACAAGATCTTTGCCTTATACCTAATAAAGACTAAATATTTTTTTATTTTTTTTATTAAAAATGTCTTCAACATCAAGTGATATTGAAAATACTCCACCAGATATAACAAATAGAGCAGTAGCGGCTACAAAAAATTTACTACTAGAAAAATCAAGACATGTATATGAGAAATGTTATGAAGATTTCGTGATATGGCGTGAACGTAACAATATTCCAAGCACATCATTTTCTGAAAACGCTGTTTTATTCCTTCCTTCGTAGATAAAATCGTGTATGCAACTCTACGCTTGTACCGAAAAAAGGCACTCGTATTAAAATACCGTCCATAACGTAACAGTTGCATAAATAGCTATTAAAGTACGGGATACTGAGCTGTATCGGCATGTTTCCAGGGCTCGTCAATAAAGCGCGCGCAGCATGCGGCGGCGCAGGCGGCTCTGTCGGCCACCAGCTTCCCGCCGCCGCCGCCGCGCGCGCCCGCGCCGCACGCCGCGCACCACCCGCACCATCGACACGCTGGTACGTGACACATTACCAGCCTGAGGCTCTCATAAGTGACATCCTATCAACGAAAACGTGGCGATAGTAACAACGGCTCCACACGTTGGTCCTAGCGCTCGTACCAACGTTGGTCGGTTAGTTGGTGAGGCGTACACACGTTTGCTATAAACTAGTTCTGTCTCGTCAGAGCCAATGTGAAGATGACCAATACGGAAATTGCTGTAAGCGCTTTTACAGTACTGAGTGTATATTATAATTTATATTTGTTACTGAATAAAAAGAAAAATCCACGTCAAAGAAGATGGTGGATGAGCACACATGACACACGGAAACACTCGATGCATGTTGCAACAGCACAGATTCTTTTGATAAAACCGACACACGCCGGCCAACTACCAACGCTCGCCCCCAATGTTGGCGCCAACGTAATTTTCTAGATGCACACGTTGGACGAGTGTCGTTGGGGCCAACGTGTGGAGCCGGTGTTAGAGTGCCCATAGACGGAGTGCTCAGAGCAGTCAGTGTCGACAGCTTCAAGCAATCGCTGTTGGCCAATATGCAGTTTCAATACAAAATGTTGTAGTCACTGAACGTCAGTTATTGACGATATTATATTTGAAGTGAATAAAGTCACATTGGTACACCTCGTGCATTAGAGTTATTATGCACTTTATAGTGCTTTTTTGGAAGTTGGTTCAGTTTTTTTATGAAAAAGATTTTTTCTAAGTTTACTAAGTTCAGTTCGATCAATCACGCCCGTTGTGATGTTTAACCTACGCATTAAATTATTCGAACGTATTCCACAATTCTTGACCTAACTCTGTGTTATTTAATTTGATTCATGTCGTTTCAGGCGCAGTAATGCCAACAGTAGAACTGAACGCGCTGGCAATGAAGCTGTGCCAGCCGGCGGTGTACACATCGATCCCCCCGGTGGCGGGCCCGGCGCGGCTCATGCGCGCGCGCGGCGGCGGCGCGGGCGGCGGCTACCGCGTGCTGGCGCCGCCCGCCTACGCCGCGCCCGCGCTGCTGTACCGCGTGCGCGTGTGCGTGGGCGGGCGCGCCTGGCTGGGCGAGGGCGCCACGCCGCAGGCCGCGCGACACGACGCCGCCGCGCGGGCGCTGCGCGAGCTGCGGCCCCGGGGGGACAGCGCCGAGCCGCCGCCTGCTGCTGCCAATACTGAAACCGACCATGGTTACCGACCATTATTTATTTAATCCTGATGGACCGCTTTTTACCTTTCGAAATAATTTTAAGATTGGTCGACCAGGAATTTTCGCTATGAAAAACATTAACTTACTGGCAATACTAAATGCCAAAGCTTGTGCCAAGTGCGACCTTAAAATGTACAATAAGACGGTAAATATCTAGAGTATGATTTAAAAACAAATCTAAACTAAAATTCTTTTAACTCAATCTCTATTTTGTGCCCGTAACAGCCAATATATGTTATTGCCTATTGGTATTGATCCACATATTTCTGGACCGTTAAATATTTGTATCTTTGAAACACATTTATGGCTTGTTTGCAAGCCTGTATACATGCAACAAAACTTACACCTTTTTCTCAAAGAATGAAATGTAAAACATCAAACCATGTGCCTTCATTTATAACAAAATAATTACCATATAAACATCAGTAATATTAACAATATTACCGCCAATCCATGTAAATAATAACATTTTATATTTCTAGCAGGCGATACGAACGCCGACCTACTGAGCTCCGAGGTGAAGTCCCCAGTTTCCCTGGTGCACGAGCTGGCCCTCAAGCGCAATCTCTCCGTGCAGTTCACTGTGAAGTCCGAGAGGGGACCGCCGCATATGCGAGTGAGTATAATTACATTTTACTAACATCTAGCCTGAAACACAGGTTAAATCTTGCTCAGGCAAATAAGCAACTGTGTTCTGTTATATTTTATAGTATTTTTAATGTAAATCGTGCCTTAAGTTGTACGTTAACGATATTGTTACGAGCTGAGCTTCAGGGATACATTTTTCAAACAGTAAACTTTAATTTATCACGCTTTATTACTGAAATACTACTTAAACAACTTTATTTCTTAGCACTATTTCGCTCTTCATCGCTTCCAAATCGAAACTATCCCATGACGAACCCGACCGCCCCTTATATAGCACGGGAAACGTCTCTGGATAATTCTAGACCGTTCTTGATGCGTCAAGAACTTTCCAGGATATTCGACCGAGAAAGACTCTCGGCACCACAGTTCCCGATGCGAAAAGAACCTTCAAGTTAGGTTCGAATATTCTGGAAAGTTCAATTTGACACGAACTTTCGAGAAGATAACTTTCCCTATTCGATACGAGATGGCGGTACTAGCTATTATTAGTTTTCTTTCTCTCGTCAATAGGTAGCGCTGCCTTGTCTGGTAACAATATTATTATTATTATAGCAGAATGTTCAATTGGTCCCTCATTACTGAGGATCATGGTCACTGGACCACGTTTAACGGACAATCTGCCTCCATCGTCTGCAGTCCATAGTTGCCCTCACCATCTGCTGAAATTTGCTTGAGGACGTTGCTTCTTGAATTGGTCAGACCATTGTGTTGGCAACCGTCCTAGAGCTCTCTTCTCTTCAGTATTGTTAACAATGACCAGCTTTGCCAGATGCTTTTTAGGGTTCCGTACCCAAAGGGTAAGAACTATTACTAAGACTCCGCAGTCCGTCTGTCACCAGGCTGTATCTCATGAACCGTGATAGCTAGACAGGTAATTTTCACAGATGATGTATTTCTGTTGCCGCTATAACAAAAAATACTAAAAATAGTCTAAAATAAATATTTAAGTGGGGCTCCCATAAAACAAACGTTTTTTTTTTGTCGTTTTTTCGATAATGGTACGGAACCCATCGTGCGCGAATCCGACTCGCACTTGGGCGGGTTTTTTTAGTTATCTACAAGAACCCGAACACTGAGTTTATTTTACACATTACCACAGATAATATAATACTAGCATACAGATGCCTCATCCCATACAAAGAAACCATGCCGACGTAACGAGCGTTTTTCATCTGACTATACCGATTATTTTTTGTAAATCGTACGCGTTCCACGGCGATAGATAGATCACCATCTATATCCGAACGGAACAGAACGCGATCGATGTACAAAAAATTATCAGTATATCAGTACAGTACGTCGGTACGGTTACTTTGTATGGGATGAGGCATCTGTATGCTAGTATTATATTATCTGTGACATTACATACAAATGATTCTAAGTCAAAGTCAAATATATTTATTTTAATTGGAATTGAACGTCATACATATAACAAGTAATAAAAATTGATTCTACCGTGCATTCGGAAAAGTAGTTTGTTATGGAGAAGAACGCACAAGAAATTCCATATTTACTCTTTTAAAAAAACAGGTGTTTTACAATATTTAGTGTATACATTAATAAATTCATATATGTGAGGACGATGCTCCCAAAAATAACACTACGTACAGGTATAAAGTAATAAAATCCTTAACAGGTAAATTAATTTTCTCAAAAATGGTATGTAATGTTGTCATAACATCTCTAAAAAGTATCCAGAAAGTGAACTCTACCGGAGAATTATTCACAACTGTCCAGTAAGAAGCAAGATTTTAAATTTGGAATCTCCTACTGTCCAGTAAGTAAGTATGTAATTTACCTACTGGACAGTAGTAGGGATTGGTCCGATATATCAAAAGGTAACTTATATCGGAAATGTGTTACGATATCATATCGATATCTATATCAAAATAACCGATATTACAAAAACTGTATCTAATAAAAATCTTACTAGCGTACGAGAACGAATAAATCAAAACTTAAAACCGTAACAATGCGAAAACATACGAACTACGAACAAAACACAAACTTCACAAACGATAGGAACCATATGCCGTACCTCTCTTTCTAAGTATTATTTCGCGTTCGTTGTTAGTTTTCTCATCTAAACTTCTACAAACTGTACTAAATGATATCGATATCTATGTTCTATGTTATGGGGTTTGGTTTCCGCACTTAGTCCTTCAGAATGATATCATGATATCGATATCTGAAAACCGAATTCGATATCGATATGAAAACTGTTGTGCAAAAAGCCTAAAACGCCCATCTCTAGACAGTAGGTCATCCTCTTTAGATCTGCTTAGAAAAAAAACATAGTACCAGCCAGACACAGATTAGAATTTAGCCATTATAACATGGTTACAGGAGGAAGGCGCCAAATATATATCTATCTCTCTTTTTGGTATGACATTTTATGAGATAGATATATTTTTGAGTCTGTTAATCAAAATGTACAACAAACAAATATAAATGCCCCCGGTAAATCGATCACAATATCTATCAGTAATTTCCCTAATATGAATGTAACCTTCAATATTAATTAAACGAATTTGTTGTTAAACTTTCTTTCATTTATGAGAAAAGCATTATACAAGCCTCAACCAGTAAGAAAGCCATCCTGGCCTCGTATATAACCGGACCTCACCTGCGGTTCGGTCCGGTTATATACGAGGAACTCATACTTGGCCAGGAAGGCTTACTTACTGGATTCTGCAGTAATGTACTATAAATTGATAAATAGGAACATGGTACTCACATACTTACAAATATTGCAAACATAGGTAAAATACCTAATTCAACAACAACGGAACAGTGTGTGAGTCAATTTCTAAATAATAAAAAATAGATAAGAAAATTAATACAATAACTGATGAATAGGAATATGAATTAGCAAATTTGATTTTGTCTACACTAAAGATTGCCCTATGGAGTAGGACCAGCATGTTTCCAAGCATTCTTATCTTGAATATAATCATCTAGTTTGTAATATGCTTGTTTACAAAGTGTACTTTTAACAAAATTTTAATTTTACTTTCATTTAGTTTTAATATATCACAATGTATTTAGTTATAGAATTTAACACAGTACCCCATGAAAGATGAGTGTACTTTAGCTAGTCTATAAGATGGTTGATCTAACTTATCTTTGTTTCTCGTATTACAATTGTGTCTATCACTGACTTTACTAAAGAGATGTATATTTTTCCTTACATACATAATATTTTCATAAATTAATTGGCAAGAAACTGTCATAATATTAATATTTTTAAATAATTCCCTAAGAGATTCTCGGTGACTTAACCTATATATGGCTCTGACAGCTCTCTTTTGCAATATAAATTCGGATTCAATGTCAGCCGCTCGACCCCACAGTAAAATACCGTATGACATAATGCTGTGAAAGTAACTAAAATAGACCAAACGCGCGGTCTCCACATCCGTCAACTGTCTTATCTTTCTAACAGCATAAGCGGCCGAGCTCAGCCGACCCGAAAGAGACGTTATGTGAGAACCCCATTCAGTTTGTCGTCTAGAGTGATTCGCAGGAAAACTGGCTGATTTACAAATTCTAGCTTTTCGCCATTCAATAAGATGTCGCATTCGCTACTTCTAACATTCGGCAATGTGAATCTAATCCATTTGTTTTTTTTTCATTTAGTACCAAATTGTTTGCCGTGAACTAATTTTGGACCTGATGAATAGAGTTATTCACATCATCTAGATTTTGTGACCGCCGATCTATTTTAAATATCAAAGATGTGTCACCAGCAAACAACA
The DNA here is from genome assembly GCA_948252205.1 of Orthosia incerta. Classification (NCBI taxonomy): domain Eukaryota; kingdom Metazoa; phylum Arthropoda; class Insecta; order Lepidoptera; family Noctuidae; genus Orthosia; species Orthosia incerta. The sequence continues at coordinate 8,480,584 of OX411744.1, read as the reverse complement.
CCATCTTCGGTTGATTTTGTAGTAGTTGGGGTAAATCGTTAATATAAACTAAAAAGAGGAATGGACCTAATATCGAGCCCTGAGGAACACCCATTGTCATTTCTGACCCTAGTGAGTTTACGCCGTTTACCTGAACTTTAACTTGTCTGGCTTTTAAATATGATCTAAGTAACTCAAGGGCTGTATGTCTTAATTCCATAGTGCTCGAGCTTCAACAATAAAGCCTCATGGTTAACGTAATCGAACGCTTGCTTCGGCACGGCTGTGCTTAACATCTTGTCTAGAAGTCTTCGTCAGCAGTATGCGGCGCAAATATAAATACCCTTACTGTATTTTGGTTTTAAGGCTGAAATCACTGTAAAACAGCGCCGTGCTGTCGGTCCCCCATGGCACAGCATCATGCTGAGTGGTCCTTTCTTATCACGACACATTACGTCGCGCAAATGGCATTATTTCGTTTTCTCTCGGAGTGTCTCACGTAAAATGTCTTTCAGCTTAAATAATGATAATTAACATCATCATTGTAGACTTTTATCAGAAGTATTTGCAAGTCAAATGAATCGGTTGCATTTGTATAAAAAAAAAACAAATAATACTACTACGGAAGTGCACGGCGCGGCGGTAAACCCAATAAGGTCAATGTGTGTATGTATTATGACGACCGCCATCGGTGTCCATTCTGCCCATCAGAGAAATTGAAGCTGTAATAGTTGCTTGGTTCATAATCGCTTGACAAATGAATGAAAGAAGTGCGAGTGGTACAGCGTCGGCCTGCACCTATTTTTCTCTACATCGCCGATTTTCCGCCGTGTTTCTGCATGCGAAGCCAGACGGATCTGGCTGCTGCCATCTCGCTGCAAATTGAACCTTACTGTTCCATTTATAACAATTGTTGACCTACCGATTTAATCCCCAGGTATTCGTGACGGCGTGCACGGTGGGCGACATGGAGACCGAGGGCGAGGGCAACGGCAAGAAGGTGTCCAAGCGCCGCGCCGCCGAGCGCATGCTGGACGAGATGCGTGCGCGCTGGCCGCCTGCCCTGCTGCGCTCGCGCCTGCCCAGCGACAAGCGGCGCGTGCAGCCCACCAAGAAGAAACCTAGGAATCTCATCAAGGTGAAAACAAGATCGATTAGACCATATGCAATTAATTGCGCATTTTAGTCAGGTCGTCCAACTCACCCGCTGAGGCGCGTGGCACGCATTCGATGTTTTCCGTCTCAAACACGTCATTGGTGACTAGAAAAGAAACTACCAAAAACGACTTAGCGCGGTCCACACCTGTTCTTCTCTACATTGCCGATTTATCGCCGTGTTTCTGGTTCCCAGGCTATCCCTGTTTGGCCGCTGCCATCTTAATGCAAATTGTTCCATTTATAATTTTAATTTTGTGCAGGAGGGCAGTACAGGCGGTGCTGCAGCAGCAGGTGGCGCCGACAACCCTATCTCCCGCCTGGCTGTGGCGCGGCATGCTGTGCGCGCCAGGTCCCCACAGTACCGCGTGCTGGAAGAACGTGGTGCGGCGCGGCGCAGAGAGTTCCTGGTGCAGTGCGACGCGCCGCCGCACTCCGCCACCGGGCTCGGCCCCAACAAGAAGACCGCCAAGCGACGCGCCGCGCACAGTACGTACTACACACTAACAGTTCCTGGTGCAGTGCGACGCGCCGCCGCACTCCGCCACCGGGCTCGGCCCCAACAAGAAGACCGCCAAGCGACGCGCCGCGCACAGTACGTACTACACACTAACAGTTCCTGGTGCAGTGCGACGCGCCGCCGCACTCCGCCACCGGGCTCGGCCCCAACAAGAAGACCGCCAAGCGACGCGCCGCGCACAGTACGTACTACACACTAACAGTTCCTGGTGCAGTGCGACGCGCCGCCGCACTCCGCCACCGGGCTCGGCCCCAACAAGAAGACCGCCAAGCGACGCGCCGCGCACAGTACGTACTACACACTAACAGTTCCTGGTGCAGTGCGACGCGCCGCCGCACTCCGCCACCGGGCTCGGCCCCAACAAGAAGACCGCCAAGCGACGCGCCGCGCACAGTACGTACTACACACTAACAGTTCCTGGTGCAGTGCGACGCGCCGCCGCACTCCGCCACCGGGCTCGGCCCCAACAAGAAGACCGCCAAGCGACGCGCCGCGCACAGTACGTACTACACACTAACAGTTCCTGGTGCAGTGCGACGCGCCGCCGCACTCCGCCACCGGGCTCGGCCCCAACAAGAAGACCGCCAAGCGACGCGCCGCGCACAGTACGTACTACACACTAACAGTTCCTGGTGCAGTGCGACGCGCCGCCGCACTCCGCCACCGGGCTCGGCCCCAACAAGAAGACCGCCAAGCGACGCGCCGCGCACAGTACGTACTACACACTAACAGTTCCTGGTGCAGTGCGACGCGCCGCCGCACTCCGCCACCGGGCTCGGCCCCAACAAGAAGACCGCCAAGCGACGCGCCGCGCACAGTACGTACTACACACTAACAGTTCCTGGTGCAGTGCGACGCGCCGCCGCACTCCGCCACCGGGCTCGGCCCCAACAAGAAGACCGCCAAGCGACGCGCCGCGCACAGTACGTACTACACACTAACAGTTCCTGGTGCAGTGCGACGCGCCGCCGCACTCCGCCACCGGGCTCGGCCCCAACAAGAAGACCGCCAAGCGACGCGCCGCGCACAGTACGTACTACACACTAACAGTTCCTGGTGCAGTGCGACGCGCCGCCGCACTCCGCCACCGGGCTCGGCCCCAACAAGAAGACCGCCAAGCGACGCGCCGCGCACAGTACGTACTACACACTAACAGTTCCTGGTGCAGTGCGACGCGCCGCCGCACTCCGCCACCGGGCTCGGCCCCAACAAGAAGACCGCCAAGCGACGCGCCGCGCACAGTACGTACTACACACTAACAGTTCCTGGTGCAGTGCGACGCGCCGCCGCACTCCGCCACCGGGCTCGGCCCCAACAAGAAGACCGCCAAGCGACGCGCCGCGCACAGTACGTACTACACACTAACAGTTCCTGGTGCAGTGCGACGCGCCGCCGCACTCCGCCACCGGGCTCGGCCCCAACAAGAAGACCGCCAAGCGACGCGCCGCGCACAGTACGTACTACACACTAACAGTTCCTGGTGCAGTGCGACGCGCCGCGCACAGTACGTACTACACACTAACAGTTCCTGGTGCAGTGCGACGCGCCGCGCACAGTACGTACTACACACTAACAGTTCCTGGTGCAGTGCGACGCGCCGCGCACAGTACGTACTACACACTAACAGTTCCTGGTGCAGTGCGACGCGCCGCGCACAGTACGTACTACACACTAACAGTTCCTGGTGCAGTGCGACGCGCCGCCGCACTCCGCCACCGGGCTCGGCCCCAACAAGAAGACCGCCAAGCGACGCGCCGCGCACAGTACGTACTACACACTAACAGTTCCTGGTGCAGTGCGACGCGCCGCCGCACTCCGCCACCGGGCTCGGCCCCAACAAGAAGACCGCCAAGCGACGCGCCGCGCACAGTACGTACTACACACTAACAGTTCCTGGTGCAGTGCGACGCGCCGCCGCACTCCGCCACCGGGCTCGGCCCCAACAAGAAGACCGCCAAGCGACGCGCCGCGCACAGTACGTACTACACACTAACAGTTCCTGGTGCAGTGCGACGCGCCGCCGCACTCCGCCACCGGGCTCGGCCCCAACAAGAAGACCGCCAAGCGACGCGCCGCGCACAGTACGTACTACACACTAACAGTTCCTGGTGCAGTGCGACGCGCCGCCGCACTCCGCCACCGGGCTCGGCCCCAACAAGAAGACCGCCAAGCGACGCGCCGCGCACAGTACGTACTGTACGCCGCACTCATCAGACGTCATGTCGATCCCCAGAGAACCTAACTGTTTTCTGATGAACTTACCCTGCGTAAAAATGTTGCCACGGCGCACGACTCCACGGCGGGTAAGCTTGGCAAATTGTAGCGGACCTCTTGCGGCCACCGGCGGCGTGCGCGTAGTGTCGCACTTTGTAGCGGCCCTCTTGCGGCTACCGGCGGCGTGCGCGTAGTGTCGCACTTTGTAGCGGCCCTCTTGCGGCCACCGGCGGCGTGCGCGTAGTGTCGCACTTTGTAGCGGCCCTCTTGCGGCCACCGGCGGCGTGCGCGTAGTGTCGCACTTTGTAGCGGCCCTCTTGCGGCTACCGGCGGCGTGCGCGTAGTGTCGCACTTTGTAGCGGCCCTCTTGCGGCCACCGGCGGCGTGCGCGTAGTGTCGCACTTTGTAGCGGCCCTTTTGCGACCACCGGCGGCGTGCGCGTAGTGTCGCACTTTGTAGCGGCCCTCTTGCGGCCACCGGCGGCGTGCGCGTAGTGTCGCACTTTGTAGCGGCCCTCTTGCGGCCACCGGCGGCGTGCGCGTAGTGTCGCACTTTGTAGCGGCCCTTTTGCGACCACCGGCGGCGTGCGCGTAGTGTCGCACTTTGTAGCGGCCCTCTTGCGGCCACCGGCGGCGTGCGCGTAGTGCCGCACTTTGTAGCGGCCCTTTTGCGACCACCGGCGGCGTGCGCGTAGTGTCGCACTTTGTAGCGGCCCTTTTGCGACCACCGGCGGCGTGCGCGTAGTGTCGCACTTTCGTACTCTTACTGATTCCAACTTTAGTGTACATTTGTGTAATTGTTATAATAAAAATGTGGTTCCTTCTAGGTTTATATAATTATAGCAAGCATCGTCGGTCTCAATAAAAATGCGACTTGACCAATTCTGAGTACAGAGAAACAGTTTGCATGTTGGTACTCCCAAATACCGATGACGAGATACATAAAATCATGTCTGTATTCTCCAATCAGAGAATCGACCACCATCTATTATATGGGACTGAGATATTTAAGCATATCAATAACCCTCGTCGCGTTTGTCTCGTACTAACTGTCGTGTAAGTGATCCTCAACAAACGGCTGTATATGAACGTTGCAGACGTGTTACTAGCGATGGAGGTGAGCAGCAAGCCGGCCGAGCTCAGCTGCAGCCCCGACCCCGCCGCGCCCGCCGACAACAAGAACAACCCCGACGCCAAGCGGAAAGTGAGTCTTACAGATATACACTTCTATAATCAGATTGAACTTGTGACCAGGAGGTTCATGCACGCCCTCCTTCATAGATACTATCGAAGGTTTCATCGTTTATTGTCAGTTTGTAATTGATGATGCTGTAGAAGATATTCCCCTACAACTCACATTTTATTCAGACATGTTGCTAGGGAGTTTGTTGCGCCATTTCTCTTTAGCTACGAAGTTCGATGTTGGTGAATGGAACAGCTTTTTTGAGAGAGAACTGTCTTATGAAATTTTTGATGTTCATAAAGTGATTCTAAGCCTCTAATTTTAATAAATGATTGTAGATTTCCTTTCAACGTCGTTAAACCATACCACCATTACAAAATAGATATATATTTATTTATTTATTAAAACTTTATGCACAAGTACAAAGGCGGACTTAATGCCTTAGGCATTTTCTACCAGTCGACCTTAGGGTGGTGCAGAGATAAAAAAAAGGCAGATGAAAGGCAAATGATGTATGTTGTTATTTTAAATGACAGTTTGTAACTTCATGTAGTACCAGCGCCGTTATTGTTATTTTACTTCTGATTTTGCATTGGAGTGATCATTATTCTCAACGACATAGCTTGGTGCTTGGTCTTGACATGTATTGCAAGCTCAAAGTCTCGTAGATGTAAGTACTAGTATGTAACTGTAATGTGTTCCAGGAGGGTGAGGGCGGCTCCGGCAGCGAGGTGCGCCAGCCGGTGCCCGGCGTGCTGCTCATGGACTACAACAGCAGGACCGGCCAGCCGCACCAGCCTAACGGTCAGTACTCATTGTCTGCCAGATACAAAGAAGTAAACGTTTATTGGCACATGGTATAGGAACAAAAAAGTCGACCCAAAATAGTCGGTAATGGCTAATGGCTAGCCAGGTTGATTGATATAAGAACAAAACAACTTTAATTATTAGAAGCACATTATTACCTGGTTGCCTGGAAGAGATCGCGGAATGCGATAAGGCCGCCCATTTTATGTGTTTTTAGTTTCAAGTTTCCTTTATAAATGTTGTACAATAAAGTATCTCTGCTTGGGTGAAAATAGAGAAAACGACGTTTTATAAAAATTAAACCTAGCTAGATCGATTTATTGCCACTGAAATTCCCTGCATACAAAATTTCATGAAAATCGTTGGAGCCGTTTCCGAGATTCAGATTATATATATGCAAGAATTGCTAATTAGATTAGAGAGAGCCCATCGAGTTGGGTCGTTCTGCTCTTGTCCCATGAACCGTGTGGTCGGCGCAAGACGTTTTCTTCTTCCATTCCGTCAGCCGTCAAGCTATTGCTGAATACTAACTTGCCGAAAACACAAATTCTGTTTAAAGTAACACATTTTTAAAGCATTGTCGGGACTCAATTATCTATTCGGTCCTTTGTATGTCCTCTGCAAAGTGTGCTGTCTGTGGCATCTATTTTAAAGAGATATTTTTTTAGGGCGCAGAGGCCCGTAATAAGGATGATTACTGGATTGTGACGTCACTTTTGGGTAAAAAGTGTACTAAAACTGTACGCGAAATGTTTGACTCGTGAACTCGTGACTCAAAGCGTGACCTGAGAAAAAACGGCGAATTAAAAAAATCTTTATGTGGTATTACTAACTAGATACTGTGGTGTTACTGTTAGATTATGGTATCAAAACATTTAGTTAAATGTTTTGGTACTTGAGTATTTTTTGTATTTATTATCATTTATTTTTCGTTTTTAATGGTTTCGATTGGTGTGACGAAGTCTTTGACTGTCATGGATGTGAGTAAAAACATGAGTAGATTTATTTATTAGTATGTACTTAATATTTACTACTACCTACGTAACATTTAGTTTATTAAAATTTCTTCAACAATATTATGTTTAATCGAGTACAGGCTAAATTAATTGTTTTATGATCATAATAAGAGTCTACAAATTCAACCTCTTAGGCTTCTTCTGTATCATCACCTACACTTAAATGCATTGTTCCAATACTTCATCTGTCATTCGGCCAATCGAGGTTTTTATCAGTGATTCTGTGATGTGAAAATATTTCTTCTAAGAACTTAGTCTGAGTTTCTATTATAGTTTTTTTTTCCAAATTCCTTAACGATTCAACAATGTTTTTAATTTCACAGAGTCCTTGAATATCTTTCAAGTTGTCTAGAAAAATAAGAAAAGTTAACATCATATTTTATAGATTAGTCTATCTATAAAATATGATGTACTCCGCCCGCGACTTCGTTCGCGTGATTTCTTATTTTATCTTACTTTAGATGACTTTCTTAGTGAAGGCGACCAAAAATAAGCTATTGATTAATTAATAAAAAATGGGATATCGTAGATATCTAGGTTTATTGGTTTGGGGCGATTCGTTATTTGATATATGAATAATATTTGTTTGGTTAGTCCCCTTAAATCTTAATAACCCCTTTTTGCCCCGTTAAGAGTCGAGTTTTTAACAACCCAAATATGTTATTCACTATTTTCTTCTCTTTAGTATTTGTAGTTTGTTAGTCAGATTGCGCAGTAAGATTCTTCAAAAAATCTTTAACACTCCTTGACGCTCTTTGAGGGGTAGTTTCAAAAACTTATTATGACATTTTACTATATCCCCAAGGAATTAGATTTATCATACATAAAAATTGCCCCCTTTTCACCCTCTTAAAGGTTGACTAGCTGAAAATGCCTTCTTAGTGCTTGCATCGAAAACGAAAACCTGTGCAGTAAGATTCTTAGCAAACTTTAACATCCGCTAAATTGTATTTTGGGGTTAGTTTCCGAAAACATCTAGTGACAACCTTTATTGTTTACTTATTTCTGGCAAGTTTCAAGTTTATTAATCCAAGAAATAAGATTCTTAAAAAAACTAACATCCTCCAGTTCGTCTTTTGCGAGTAGTTACGAAAAACTAATAATAACAATCTTTATTGCTTATTTAGGTTGGCATTTGTGCTAAGTTTCAAGCTTATTAACCCGACTACGATTTTTCAAGAAAACTTCAACATTCCCTAAATAGTAATTTGCGAGGGGGGGGGAGGATTAGTTTTCTAAATCCCCATTTAGAAAACTAAACAACACAACCTTTAGCATTTACTTAATTACTATTTCTGGCAAGTTTCAAGTTTATTAACCCAAGAAATAAGATGCATCCATACAAATTTCAACACCCCCTAAATCGTCTTTCGGTGGTACTTTCGATACACTAATAATGACAACATTTTGTATTTACTTAAATTACTATTTGTGCCAAGTTTCATGAATATTGGCCGAAGGAAATAGTTTTTTCATACAAACATTCAAAGCCTTTTTTACCCCCATAGGGGTGGAATTTCCAAAAATCCTTAGTGCTCACTTACGACACTTGAGGAACCTTTTTGCAAAATTTGATGCTTCCAGGCCTAGTGGTTTTGGCCGTGCGTTCATCGACTAGTCAGTCAGTCAGACAGTTTCTACTTATATATATATAGACATGCCAAATAAAAAGCCAACAAGGAACACAAAGTCATACTAACCTAACCTTTGACGTGCCTTTAACAGCTTAATAGTGTTGCTTGTGTTGTACTCTACTTTTTATCACCCTCTATGAGAAAATAAGTAAGTGCAACTTATGAACAAAAACGTAACGTTTATTTATTTACATACAATTAGGAACCATAAGACATAACATAGAAATAATTAGAGGCTAATGTTTATATTTTAACAATTATGGAAGTGTATCGTAATAATTTTATTAGTACCGTCCGTTACAGTTGTAGATCTTTTTTTAATTTGGCTCGCGCGCGGTTTTTCAGGCAGTTACTTGTTCAATACAATGTTCCCGTGCGGTCCGAAATAGAATTACAATCGCTCATTAGCCATTCACCTTGTACATTCAACGTAACTAATTGATTTTAGCGATGTAATCCTATTTCGGACCGCATGGTTTGTGATTCGTCTCTTTGCTGATTGAAACATTTACTAACAATATCCACATTCCAAATTCAAATCACTTTTAGTCCCTAGAATTTAATGAGGTATTTTTGTTCCTGTTTACGAAGAATAAACTAGCTCTTTTTGAATAGATGTTATAAAAATATTTTTTTGTCATTATCCCTATGATTATTCTGAGGTTATTTAACTGTAGATACTAATGTAGTGAATGTGTTGGTGTGGCAGGTGTGAGCGAGCCGAGCGCGCCGGGCGGCAGCACGCTGGGCGCGAAGGACCAGCTCATGTACCTGTCCTCACTGCTGGGCTTCGGCGTGCAGTTCTCAGACTTCCCCAAGGTAACCAACCGTTATATGCTTTCTTATTTTCAAATCCTTGTTTCCTATTGATTTTCAGTTAAACAAATATCAACTTAATGTTTGTGTAGATTGGGTTGATTTCAGAATGACTTGACATTTAAATCGCAAACAGAGCTCGTAGGTATTTTATATAGATCGTTCTTATTCAATGGCCAAGCTAGACGGCGCGTGTTGTTAAGAGCGACCGCGCGCATCTCAGCACTGAGCTGTCACCGCGGACTATTAGCCTGAGAAGACAATCAGAATGTTTACAGACTGCAACCTAGCCACGCAGCTTGATTAGGCATCTCTCCCTACCCTCGCAGCTCAGATCGTCCTCAGTTAAGAGCTATCTAAAATGTTTGTATCTATTCGCAGCGTAACCACGGAGAATACTTGTCGCTAGTATCGATTTCAACGGAGCCGCCGATCATGTGCCACGGCGGCGGCGCGTCCACCGCGCAGTCGCACGAGCAGTGCTCGCGCGCGGCGCTGCGGGCGCTCACCCTCATGGGACTCGACGCAGCCACGCCTCCGCCTCCGCCCCCGTACGTACTGCTTCGAGCTGGGATAAATTTATTCAAACAGCACACTTTAATTAATCTCATTTTATTACTCAAACACTTCTTAAACAATTTTATTACTTCGCACTATTTCGGTTTTGATAGCTACGAATCCCTTTCAAATCAAAACTGACTCACGACGGATCTGTTCGTCCCTTACATAGCACATACTTTCTGGCACATACTGTTCTTCACGCGTCGATAACATTCCAAAATGTTCAGCTAAGAATGACCCGACACGAGCTTTCGAAAAGACTTCTGCTTCTCGATAAGAGATGGCGCTACTGCTAGTTTTCTTCCTCTCGTCAATAGATAGCGCTATCTTAACTTGTGACAGTACTATGTACAATTATTGATATTTTTCAAACGACTGCATCAAATTGGTTACATAAAATACCTTCGATACGGCTTCATACGTTGTATGGAGGGACACCTTCATCAACTGGTCCCCCCCGTTTATTGACGGTACTGCATCCTGTATGTCCGTACAACTTCATTGGCATGGTTAGATCAAATCATGTAATATTGCCAGTTAACAATTCCCCTGTTTACATTCCAGCATCGCGAGCGTGGCCGGCACTCCCGCCAAGCCGGTGAGCAACGGCATCGCGGAGTAACACACACGAGCAGCTATCGTTCACCTCATCTCGCATACCTCTCGATTATATTGCAATATTACCCATGTGAATATCTCACAGCACGAAATGTTCGGGACGACGCGTACTCGCTAAAACTCAACCTTTTGACTATTGTGTGCCGTTTCCGGCTATGATATATTCACGACATTTTGTTTGATCTCGAGTCTTGCAAAAACATTTAGTTTATTTTCTCTATGAACTTTCATATTATTAGAATTTCAAATGTATATTTTTTGTTATACATAACGATCTGTAAGAAACTATTTAGTTATTTTATATTTACTTCTGGAATTATTTCGCTCACAAATTAGGATAAAGTTTATATATAATTTTCATGCTGAAGAAATTACGATCATTCGGTAGACTTGATTCTGTTGTAGGAGCAACGCTCATCTAACATGGATATTTAAATTAGTTTATAAATAAAGACACTAGCCATAAACGATCTAAAATATCGCTATATTTATTGGCTATAATATATACTGAAACTTGTCTGTTATCTATAAGTGTAGTAAATAAAGAAATAAAATATCATTAAAATTATGTAGGAACGAATATCGTAACGAAACTGGGGCTGTGAAGCCAAAACCAAATCAGTTACCTTGGGACTGGGCAGCGCCCCGCGTGACGTGTGACGCATGTCGCGTGACGCGTGACGTCACCGGGCGTCGTGCCGTCCCGACGGACGCTAGTGTCATCATGCGGCCATGGTGTCACTTAGTTTAGCTCTACAGTAGTAATCGCCGTGGCCTTCGTCGCTGTAGCTCTAGGTGCGAGCTGCGAGCTCTCTGACTCCAGTATTTTCTACGGTTCTTCGGTACTATTCCTGTATAGTTAGGATAAACACGCGGGGGCTACGGCGATTAGAACGATGTTTGGCCTCGATTTTTAACTGACTTTGTAGTGGATGAGCGTGTAAGAATAGTTCCCCCGACCCTAAGCTATGAAATGTGTAATTTTAGACTTATGACGATAGAGTACACGAAGCTGACGAGTGGCGGTCGACGCTATCGAGTTTGTATAAGGATGAAGGTTGCTTATTATACCTATTCTCTGTGTAACCTATATTTAATGCATGTACCACGTAATTGTTTAGCATAGCGTTTTATTAATGACATTTAAACAATGTTCATTCTAGGTGTTTAAATATAAGTGTAATACAATTGATCGGTACGATATTTATGTATTTACATGATAATAATCATATCTATAATGGATTAATGTGTGTATTTATCACTTAATTTGTGTTGTCGTAAGGATGCGATCCAAGCGGGACCCAGGCACCGGTCAATTGTATGTCCAGTAACAACCGATTGTACATTTCATTGTAATGGGTCCGTGATCACACGAAAATATATTGTAACCGTGTCTTTTTCACAACTGTATTGAACCGTATTGTATGCACTAAGCATTTTATAATCAGTAGCGATGTGTTTACTTCTTCGTTTGTATGTTCAAATGATTTTAAATCGAGGCCATCGATCAATTTCTTCATGTTCAAAGTTGCACAAGTAACTAAGCATAAAGAAATTAACTTATTATTGGATAAAGAAAAACGCCAAAAGGGCATTAAGAAGTTTATTTATTTTGTTGTAAGCAACTAATATTTTATATTATTACGTAGGTTGGAGCAAGTCCCAATTGGATTTCGTGCTTTTAGCAACTGTACTGTAAGGATATAACAATAAAAGTTGAATATTATATTTTGTTTTCTTTTTAACAACGATCCTTAATTCCTTATCATTGATATAAACTATCTACAAAAAGAACAATTAATCCAGAGAGGCATAATACTTTACACTGTATTAATGTCAACCGATTATACCTTGTAGGATCGAAACTAGGCTTGTAAGTCGCCAAAAAGTCCACAAAAAATATGGTTTACAAAAATCCAGGCTTCTCCCAATTTTCGTCTGTGGCAGGATAATATAAGCTTAATGGTCTGCGCAGACTGGCGGACTTGACGGAAGGGGCTTTTTTATTTATTAATGGGGATGTGAATGCAAACCTGAGCGTAGATATCGCTGTCGGCGCAATGGCTGCTGTCAAATCATTTTTGCTTTCCATCAGGTTTTTTTTGTTATTTTTTGTATTTATATCGGTCTTACCATCTTATTGATAATATGTAATGGACGAACTAAAGAAATGAGGAGCAAGGATAACTGGAAAGAAAACCGATCTTATTGAGAGGCAGACTTTTATATAATAAAATATTTTTCATCGGTGATATGTTCTAGATTTGGCTATTTTTTTAGTTGTAACGAGTTATTTCTTACTTGACTCCTGGTAGGAAAATTTACAAATAATGAGAGAACATTACTTTAATGTGTTAGTATTCTTTACGTTTTAGGTTAGAAGTTTTATTTTGATTGATTGCCGAAAATAAAACTTCTGATGGCCAAGCAAATGATATTTCTGCTGTAGAACTTTATCAATACTTTTTTTAGTAGCTCCACTATATCGCCGAAGATTACCAAGCAACATAATCTGAGTTACTTTGACAGGTATATAACATAACCTATATTATATAGTTATATACACGGAATAGAAAAAACAGTGGAAGTGCAATCAAAGAAAATTTTTACTCTAATTTTTACTCTCTCTCTATTTTTATTTTTACTTTTTACTCTATTTTTACTTTTTTTTTTTTTTTATTTTTTTTTTTTCTCTTTTTTTTTTTTATTTTTACTCTCTCTATTTTTTCAATTTTTACTCTTTTTTATTTTTACTCTTTTTTTTTTTTTTGAGTGCAATGCAGCAAAATTACTATGGGAACCGTTAACGCCAAACTCACACAAATATACTGATAATCATAAATGCACTACAAATAAGCCGATCGTTTGATTTGTCGTTTTAATAGTTAGTCAAAACAAGCATAAGTCACAGATCCTATATCTGAAAAGAAATCTTCACTCTCTTTAAATAGGATTTATTTTGAGTTAGTGCAGAAAGTATTTACGACGTTTTGTAATCTAAGGTCAAACTAGATTCTATTGCCAAGTAAATTCCGCTACCCGACCATAGATGGCGGTATTCTCAGTGGTTGCAATTATAAACTTTATTGCGTATGGTGTAAAGTTGACATTCGTGTCATAGGTCGATATCTTCTGCTACTCAACCACGGAAGTATCATTACATTTTTAACTACATTATCGATATCGATAGATACCCGATTTCTTCATTCGAAAAAATAAACCTTGTTTGGAGTTCAGTAAAACTGTAGGATGAATGGCGTAGTATTGTGTAAACATAAAATATTCTATGTATAAAAATCTATTACTTTTCGTTAGTCTCGCTAAAACTCAAAAACGGCTTAAGAACGCGGCGAACGAAGCTCGCAAATGCAATTCGAGGCGAGTGAAAAATTCATTCGGAGTATTGCTATCTCAGTTTGCACGCACACGTGGCGCTGTGTGTGTGCGCGGGTAGATCCTCGCACACACACGGCTGCGCACAGCGCCGCGATAGATAGCTTCCTAATCGTTACAACGACTCAAAAGCATTTAGAATATTATTATTTAGATACTAGCTGTGCCCGCGGCTTCGCTCCCGTCATCTGCCTGCCAACCCTACCATACTTACCAGCCTGCCTGCCTACTCCACATACTCAAAAAAACTTTTTACAAAAAAATACTACCGACTTCCAAATAAAACTACAAAGTAAAAAATTACTTTATTTTTGGAAGTCGGTGTCTTTCGTAGGTACCAATTTATTGCGTTATGGACGAAAAGTTTTTTTATTTTTCACTTTTTAGTTGTACCTACCTAATAGGCAAGTTGTTTAGTAAGTTACCTACTCGTATAACGCCAGAATATATTACCCAAATATCATGAAACTTGAACATAACCGGTGAAATGAGAGATCTGCGTACCCCTTAAGAGCGTACTGGCGTGATGTTATGTTATGAAATGGTATAAACAACAAACAGACATGCGATTGCAGCAATCCCGAGAGATTTGCCGTTATTTATTGTTTTTTATATTTTTACGTTACGGAAGATTTGTGTTGTATATCTTCGAATTGCTTCGTCAGTCCTACACCAAATTAAAATGGGACCAATTTCGGAACATACTCTTTCAAACAAAAAAAGATTTTTTGAAATCGGTCCACAATTGACGAAGATATCGGTGAAAAGAAAATACAAAAAAAAAAAAAAAACAAACAATGTCGAACATAGAACCTCCTCCTTTTTCGGAAGTCGGTTAAAAAATATACATACTACATACCACTGAAGGACGATCGCTACGTCCCCGTCAGGGGACGTGGCGGGCGGGTTGTAGGCTCTGCCTTTTTCCCGCGATATCATTGCGTGCTCGTAACAACGAGCACGTTCAATTTGGTGTGCCATCTTGGCGTTTGGTAGAGGGCAGAAGTGTGATACACTAACTGCCTATGTGTAACTGCTTAGTTACAGTGGGAGCGCCGCGGCGCTGCCTCGCAGCGCCGGTTTTTCACGGTACCTATGCGACACATTCCCGCACGGTGAGACTGTAGGCGAACCATACAGAGGCCGCACGAGAAATAGTCAGCGAATAGGTACCGGCTATGTTGGCGCGCCCAGCTGAGTATGTAAGGTCCCCGCCTGACACGCTTCCAGAGCTAGCCAGTTACGTCCCAGGCCAAGGGACCGTATGTATGTTTGAGCGGTATTGTTTTGTGTAACACCGCTCATGTATATAACAGAGTAAGGACCGCACGCGTCTTACTCCTGCTATGTGAATCTATATGATTGTGGAGTCATGTATGTATGATTTACAGTGCACATAATGCCTATATTAACTTAGAACATTATGTACACCGAGTATGTATATGGGTATAGTATTATTGTATGAACGAGGCGCGTGTAGTAATGTGCGGCTCGCTCAAGCGTCAATCCGGTATGTGGGGCTGCGGGGGGGTGCGGTGTTGGGGGGAGCATGGGCGGGGCCTATGCATTACACAGGTCGCGCGGGAGGCGGCGGGTGTCGGGGGGACGAGCGTGCCATGGCGCTATCCGCTGTATATGCGGGTGGGCAGAGGCGTCGGCACGCGCGAACATATTGCTTGAGAGGCGGGCGCAAAAGCTATCCAGGCTCTCAATCCCTAAGTCGCGTTGGATTACGCTGTTTCTCACATAGCGAGGCGCGTCCGTTATCCGTCGCAATGTTTGGTACTGTTGCGAACGGATACGTTTTTTCCTGGCCTCGCTAGTGAGAGCGTACCAGGCAGGAGCGGCATAGGTAATTATTGGGCGTATATATGTTTTATATACGCCCAGTTTAGTTCGTAACGGGAGTCGGGATGAGAGCACTGGCTTGAGCATGGCGCGCGCAACTCTTGCCTTAGCGACGACCTGTTTCACATGGGCGCCCATGTTGAGCCTCCGATCGATGGTTACCCCCAGGTACTTCGCCTGGGGGGTCCACTCGATATCTTGCCCCTGCAGCCTGAGGGGTGGTGGGAGGTGGGCACACCCGACTACTAGGGCCTGTGTCTTACCCACGTTCACCGATAACCGCCATTTTGACAGCCATTCGGGAAGCAGCTCTAACACGCGCTGCATTTTGACGGCCGCGTGCTGCGCATTGAGCGAGGTACATATGTACGCGGCGTCGTCGGCATACAGCGCGAGTGAGGCTTCTTGGGTTGTGGGGATGTCATCGGTGTAACATGAGTAGCACAGTGGCGAGACACATCCACCCTGTGGCACGCCTGCCGCTATGGGTCGGGCGCTAGATAGCGCACCATCGACCACCACCTTGAATTTCCTATTTGCCAGGAAGGATTGAACCACTTTTACTACGCGACGGGGCGCGTCAGACTTTGTCATTTTGTAAATTAGGCCCTCGTGCCAGACGCGGTCGAATGCTTTTTCCATATCCAGGAATACTGCGACTGCGTGCTCCTTCTTGTTGAGCGTCGCTGTAAGTAGGTGCAGTACCCTGGATAGCTGGAGCGTCGTAGAATGTTCCGAGCGGAACCCAAACTGTTCCGGTCTAGGAACTAGATGCGGAGTTAGGTGTCGCAGCAGGAGTGCTTCGAACACCTTGGAGATAGTGGGCAGAAGCGTAATGGGCCGATAGCTCTCAGGCTTCAGCACGTTTTTGCCCGCCTTCGGCAGCATAATGACGCGTCCCTCCTTCCAGCACGAGGGAAAGGTCCCAGTGCGCAGTACCCCCGTAAACAGGCGCGCCAACGCTGCTACCATTCGGTAGGGCAGGTGGCGCAGCGCTGTGTTGGTGATACCGTCAGCACCGGGCGCCTTCCTCGGTTTGGTACGGAGGATGGCGCGTCTGACTGCGTTAGGCGAGAAAAATATAGGTGCTTCGTCGAGAGCCATCGGTGCAGCGAAGTACTCGACAAGGTGTTGCTCGACTGCTGCGACATGGTCGAGATTATCAGTCGGGTTCGGCTGGAATTGACGCTCCAGGTGGTCAGCGAATATCTCGGCGCGGTCTGGCGCGGTGTATCTGGGCGTCCCGTCGCTGTGTAGCAGGGGGCGCACAGGAGCTGGGGCATTGGATAACTGCCGGCACAATCTGTGTATTGACGGCCAATCACCAACTGTAGAGTCCATGTGTTGTTCCCAGCTCTCGGCGTTGTGCGCCTGGAGCTTGGCCCGGACCTTTTCCGCATGGCGGTTAAGTGCAGATTTCATGACTGGGCAGCGGGTCACTTGCCAGCGCTTGCGAAGGCGCCTAGTTTGGGCGACTAACTGTTGCAAGTAGTTAGGCAGGGGTTTTATAATTTGCCCCCGCGCTTGCGTACTCTCAGTCGTCGCCTCAGTGTAGGCGCGCTGCATGCAGGCAGTGATTTCCGCTGCCAGTCTGTCCACGTCGGCAGAGTTGGTAACGGGCCAAGTCGGAGTAGTGGATTCAATCACTTCCTGGTACTTGGTCCAATCCGTTTGTCGACGTGGCGCAGGAGGCGAGAGTCGGGTCGGCATCTCGTCTAGGACGACGAGTACCGGCTGGTGATCTGACAGCAACTCGTCGTCGATGACATGCTGTGAAACTCGGCAGTTTAGGCCGCTATGGATAGCGATGTCTAGTACATCTGGTGACTGGATGTGATTGTCGGGATAGTGCGTCGGCACTTCCGGTCCAGACACCACGTATCCATGCGCCTCAGAGTCATCGAAGAGTCGATTACCTCCCGCATTGCGTGTTAGCGAGTTCCACGCGGGGTGCTTACTATTCATGTCGCCAGCAAGAAGTACTGGGTGCGAGGATTTCTGGATCAGCGCCCTTAACTCGCCTAAGTTATAGCGGTTTTGGGGCGGGCTGTATGCTGCGTAAATGTCCAGGTCCTTGCCAGCGACATGAACCTGCACACCCAGCGCGTAAAAGGTGCTAACTGGTGGCAATGGAAGGGGTTGGTGGACGACTCTTCGCCTGACTAATACCGCCAAGCCACGGTAAATGATACCGCAAGCCGACCTCTCGTCCTTCCTATATACGTGATATCCTGGGAACCTAATCACATCAGTAGGTCCCAGGAGCGTCTCACTGATGAGCGCCACGTCGACGAGCTGCTCTTTGAGGAGGAGGCGGAGGGGGGCGACCTTAGATCGTAGGCCGCGGGCATTCCAGTGGATGATTCTCAACGAGTTAGCCATGATACATTTGTAATAGCTCTGCCAACCCGTCGAGAATCACCATCTCCACGTCTTGGCCTTGCCTGATGGCCTTAATAAGGTCCATCAGGAGCTTAATGGCACAAGCGGTAAATTCTTGTCTCGGTTTTGGGTAGTGGTCGCGAGTTTTAGTTGCCTCCCGATCTTGTGTCTGCCGCTGCTGTTTAGGCGCAACAAATTCTGTACTTTTTGGTACTTGAGTGTTTCTTGGTGTTGGAGCAGTGTCTGCCTTTTCTGACTGCCTTACTCTCCTTTGGCTTCTTGGCGCTTGAGGTTTGGCTTCAGCAGCGGCAGGGGCAATCTGTGTTACCGCCTGCGCCTTTTGAGAGTAAGTATAGGTCGCCCCATACTTATTTGTTTCATCGTTTGTAGGGGGTTGAGGTTGTTTGCCCTTCTTCCCCCCCCTCTTATTATTTCTCCGCCTCCCGGAGGGGACTTCCTGTCTACTTGTGGGCCCGTTCGCTGCCGCCATCAGAGACTCGCTTGGAGTCTCTTTTTCTTCGGCATTGATCGGTGCATTTAACACTACTGGCTGCCGGCGCTGTGTTAGCTCTCTAGAGATAGCGACAGTGCCCGCACGCCTATTTTTCGCTTCCCGCATAAATACGGGACAACGTGGGTTGCTGGCTGGGTGGTCACCCGCGCAATTAGCACAGGTTGCCGGCTCAGTTCTTGGGCGAGGGCAATCCCTGGCGGCATGATTCTCACCGCACCTCACGCAGGCGAGCGGGCGGTGGCACAGATGCGAGCTGTGCCGGAATTTCTGGCATCTGTGGCACTGGGCAGGCCCCTGCTTGCCCCTCCACGCCTCGATTTTGACACCACGCATATATAAGAATGTGTTGGTGTCGTAAATCTTGCGGAAATCGGGCGTCCTTTTTATGACTGCATGGAATATGCAGCCGGGTCGCTCTCCACGCGCCTTGATATGGCGGACATACTCCGGCTCATATCCATGCAGCCGCAGCTCCTCTTCAATTTCCTGGACCTCAGTGTCCGCTGGTAACCCTCTTATTGCCAGCTTTACGCTCCTCTCAGCTGGTAGGGAGTACGCGAACCAACTCAGTCCGCACTCCCTTTCCAGGTCCGTGAGGTATCGTTGGACGACTCTGTATTCCTCCGCACTTTCCGGCAGGAATCTGATGCCATTTTGATATGGCCGCGCGTTTGGTGGGTGCCCCAATTTTTCCCTCACGGCTCTGAAGTGGGCTGCCCAATTTGGCAGCTTCTCCACTATGAGAGGAGGGTAACGAGGGCTCTTCACCTTCTTCTGGGCCGCGACAGTGGCCTGTTGCGTCGCACCCGCTTTGGTCCGAATGTTTTCGTCGGTTAGCGGTGCGGAAACTAGGTCAGTGGCGGCCTCAGAAATTTTTGAGGTGGGCGCAGAATTGCGCCGCCTTTGTTCAGTGGCGGCTAGGGTGGGCGGACTCGAACCGCCCATCCCGCGAGTTGTACGTTGAGGTAAGGGTGGGCTCAAGCAATGTCGCTTGGCCTCCTCCTCATCATCTTCATACGGGCTTCTTGGACGTCGCTGGGGTCTGGTAATGGCATCGAGTTTGAACTCGTAGTCAAACCCCAGCGCATCTGTTGGGTATGTAGTAATGTACTCACCTTGAGCGTCGGATCGTACGGACATATCAGGCGATATGTCACGTCGACCAACGCGTGAGCCCCCCGACTCGGTCGACATATCTGACCCTTGACGGGAGGAATATGCCGACAGCATGGCCGGGGAGTCCTGGGCGGACTCTCTTGGTGTAGGTGGAGACATGAACAGCGTCTTTGCTACACTTTGGTTAAGCTTGTTATTGTCTGTCCCGACGATATTGTCACTGGCCAATCGGTGACGAGACAGTGGCGCCGCGGCGCGGACGAAATCGGAACTAATCTTCCTCGGCGCTGATTGGCTAGCTGCCGGGAGTTGGGTTAATGTATGCATCGGTGCATTTGTTGCATTTTTGAGTGATGCACATACAGCCGGCGAACCTGTTGTGGTCACCTTTGCGTATGATGCACTGGGTTGCACGTTAGGCGCAGAGGAGCGCACATTCGGCGGCGTTTTAATTTGGGAAGTTTTAGATGTAAGCGGCACCACGGGGCTCGCTTGTGCATCTTTATTTATATTTCGCGTCATCGACGCCGCGGGGCGCGAGGCCTGCGACACGGTCGCGCGCTGTCCCGGCGCAGCTTGGCGCACGGCGGCGGCGGCGGCGCGAACAACCTGGGAGCGGCTCGGAGGCCCGGTCGATCCCGGTGTATGTGAAGGCACTGGGCGGAACGCAGGTGGCCGGATAGGCACTGCTGGTTGCCGTGTCGACGGCGGCACAGGCGAAACACGCGCAGTCGCCAGTGTCGGCGGCGACCCGACACGCACAAAGCCTGCCCGGCTAGGCGGGGTTTTAAAAATGTTTTTGTTGTTGGCGTCAGGGGAGGCAGCAACAGGTGACCTTCCTCTAACGCTGGGCAGCGACGTCGAACGATCTCCCATCTGGCTGCTTGTTGAACGGCTGGAAGAGGAGGTGTCTCGGTCTCCTGGACCTTGACCATCATCATCATCATCATCGTTGGGCGGCATGATTAAAATGCAGTGGCCACCGCAGCCGCGTCAGTTTGTTACCAAACCGAGCAGCGCGGGGCTGCAACTTCCCGCTGTGCTCCCAAAGGAATTTATTTATCTCGCAATAAACAACACCTTCGAGAACACAACAGATAGTTACATGAAAAACGGCTCGAGCGGGTATGTGACGTCACAACGGAGGCAGCTGCACTCGACGAACTGTTGACGTACACTGTCGACCACTGGGCGAATCCTCTACTACATACCAATTTTTTTTTTCTAAGGTCCTTCTTTCGCGTAAAATCTTAACACCGCGATTCAGAAAGTGACTTTAAATGCACAACGCCATCTATCGAATAGCGAGTTCAACTGTCCGAGTATTTGAATTGCGTGAGCTGTGACAATTTTACTTCTTGAACACTTTAAATTCATCTAACTTTTGATAGAGTGAACCGATTGCGATGAAACAAAAACTAAGTAATTCTTCAAGATGCGCACAATTTTTATGTATAAAAGTTATCTACATTGGTTTCGTACATTTCACGTGATGCGTGCACAAATAAACAGACAAACAGACAAACAGATAAACAGACAAACAGACAAACAGACAAACAGACAAAAATGCCAAAAATGCTAGAAATGGGTTCTGTTGGTTATCCTTTAACACCCTGGCTATTTTTTTTGGAATTTTTTTCGATGTACAAAAAATATTTTTCTACAGATTTATTATATGTATTGATTGATTGATGATGATTGATTGATATTGATGTTCATTATTTGCTTTTTTTTGTTGACTACTTTGGGGAATCGTTGGTAAAGGTACAGCCTAGTAATGCGTTTTTACGAAATTTCTTTACAATATCTCAAGTTTAGGATAGCTAGCTATCGCTTGTCTTTGTACCTATAGAGAGAATCTAGCAGATACGTCATGCGTACATTTCCAAATGGGTAATTTTGTAAAGCAATGTTGAAAGTTTATAATATTGGTGTTCTTGAATAAATAAGTAGGTACATCGTTTATACAGGTAAAGCGTCTTCAGTCTTGGGAGCAACGCGAACGGCGCCGCCGTTGGCGTTCTTTCGTCTTATTTATGTAGGTATTCCTTTTAATAAACCTCAAATATGTATTATTATAATAAATAATGAAAGCAAGTAAAATAATACAAGCGTTACTTAGGCAAAGTATTAGTAAAAGACTAATATTCCAATAATTTGTGCCTATTATAAGTACAGATAAATAACAGTGCTCTGAGCTAAGAATATTAAAAATAAAAATACGGATTTTGAATAAACATTTATTTTGTTATGTTCTTACTTTAAAGATCATCATTCATCTGTTTAAAAAACCGGCCAAGTGCGAGTCGGACACGCGCGCCACGCGCACGCGCACACGCGCGCGAAGGGTTCCGTACCATTATCGCAAAAACGGCAAAAAAAATACGTTTGTTGTATGGGAGCCCCACTTAAATATTTATTTTATTCTGTTTTTAGTATTTTTTGTTATAGCGGCAACTGTAATACATAATCTGTGAAAATTTAAACTCTCTAGCTATCACGGTTCATGAGATACAGCCTGGTGACAGACGGACAGACAGACATACAGACAGACGGATCGCGGAGTCTTTGTAAT
Organism: Orthosia incerta; assembly: GCA_948252205.1. NCBI lineage: Eukaryota > Metazoa > Arthropoda > Insecta > Lepidoptera > Noctuidae > Orthosia > Orthosia incerta. The sequence continues at coordinate 8,458,254 of OX411744.1, read as the reverse complement.
AGGGTCCCGTTTTACCCCTTGGGTACAGAACCCTAAAAATGCAGTGTAGGTAAGTCTTAGCGGTATCCTTGAGATAATTACCTACGCCCGCAATTACCTACGCCCGCATTCATGACATGAATAAAAAACTGGCCAAGTGCGAGTCGGACTTGCGCACGAAGGGTTCCGTACCATTATCGCAAAAAACGGCAAAAAAATCACGTTTGTTGTATGGGAACCCCCCTTAATTTATTTTATTTTAATTTTATAATAATTATTTTTTGAAATGAATATACAACTTAATATTCTGTGAATATTTCAAGCGTCTACCTGTTGCCGTTATTAATATCGAGCAAAAAACGGCATTTAAATCACGTTTGTTGTATGGGAGCCCCCCTTAAATATTAGTTTTATTCTGTTTTTAGTATTTGTTGTTATAGCGGCAATAGAAATTTCAACTGTCTAGCTATCACGGTTCATGAGATACAGCCTGCTGACAGACGGACAGACAGACAGACGGATCGTGAAGTCTTAGTTACCCACTAGGGTCCCGTTTTTACCCTTTGGGTACGGAACCCTAAAAAACGAAAAAAAACAAAGCTTCAAAGTCAAAGCACTTTATTTCAAGTAGGCCAGTTACAGGCACTTTTGAATTGTCAAAAGACAAAATAAAATATTACAAAATGATGGTGCTACAGTCCCAGTCACAAGACATAATAACTGTGAAAGTACCGTAGATGCCCATTCCAAGGCGTAGATCTCTATGGAGAAGAACGGGCAAGAAACTCCATGGACACTCTTTTTCAATTAGGTAATTATTACAAATCATTTGTTACATCATTCATGTTGAGATTACACATTATGTGAGAACGATGTAGCAAGTTAAAAGTGTCCATAGTAAATATAAAAAGACAATTCAGAAATAAAATTAGAATCAATTAAAATAAACCATGGCAGCTAAGAGATGACCAGTCCCAACCGACAGCGCCCGTTCACGAACATGACACATGTATCAGCACCATTCAGCTCAACCATTTTGAAGGGAGCTAAATGATCCGACACACGCGCCACCATCGGCGAGACATTTGAGTGGGCATGACATACTCTCAACCACCGGAGTCATTCAAGTCAATAGAAGACGTAGGTATCTAGACAATGATAGCTCTGAAGTACATGGTACTCACACAATGCTGGCTATGCTGCTATATAATACTAGAAAGATTAACTCTATATAATGCAAAGATAGTAGCAATCCTCATCAGCTCTGACAATAACAGTAAACGATACCTACGACAGTCTTACCAAAAAATAAAATTTAAAAAATACACATAAAAACGAAATTAAAAAATAATAATATTTAACCTGACAGCAAGCTAATTTTGGTAAAAGAACACGAACATTGTCTTGAGTTCAACACAGCGACCAACTATGCTTATCATCTAAATAATCATTAATAGAATAGTATGCCTTAGAACAGAGATTAGCTTTTACCTTTGCTTTAAATGCGTTAAATGGCAAATCTAGAAAAGAAGACGGTAACTTGTTGTAAAAAGTTATACCAACCCCAACGAATGAACTATGCACCTTATGAAGTCGATGAAAGGGAGCTCGTAATTTGTCCTTATTTCTGGTGTTAAAGTTGTGAATATCACTATTGTTACTGTACAAATGAATGTTCTGCCTAATATATAAAATGTTGGCGAATATGTACTGTGAAGCCGCTGTGAGAATACCAATCTCTTTAAAAAAATCTCTTAGAGAAACACGCGCACCTAATTGGTAAATGGCACGAACAGCTCGCTTCGTAAGTTGGTAGATGGGTAGGTAAATACTAATTTATAAAATTTATAGGTACTAAGGTAAAATATATAGGTACTATTTATGTAACTTATTTTAATATGTCATTGGGAAACTGTGAAAACATCCCAACGTTAGGAGTCCAATGTCCATGTCGGCAACCAAACCAAATCGTAAATAATAACAAAGTCCGTAAACAACGCTGTTCGTAAGAAAGTAGATTACTCAATAACAAAGTTCAAATCACAAGGCAAATCTAAATCCAAATTCATAGAATAGGTCAATAGTGTCATATATATTACAATAAGTACAATTTAGAAAATAAATAAATACGCACTTACAGCAGAGTAAGAAAAGTAATCGACAAACCACAAATAATACAACAAACAGTGAAACATCCCCGAAGCACACCCGAAGTGCCCCGAACAAACCCCGTACGAACGATGCACGTGAGCGATACCACTACGCACACATTGACATTTGCTTGACGCGACAGCAATACTAGCTATTGAAAAAGTAGGTATGATTAATTTGATGTGTTCCGTAATACCAAAAATGATGAATGAAAACTTAATGTTTTTTAAATTACTTTTTCAATTATTTGTAACTTGATAATATGAGCTATGTTCCTGCTACGACAATATTATAGATATTGTTTTTTATAATACAGAAAAATCAATAAAAAAACATGTCATTTACGCTGTAAAAATGTACGAAATGGAATTCGCTTAAACTTCATTTTAGGTAAGTATTTTGAAAAAATAAAGACGTAGGAACCTAGATAAATACTGTCTAAATCCGAATATCAGCATAATATGGTGGAAATAAAATTAACTTACAAATGATTTAGGTATTACGTTTGTATGGACAATTCATGCTTCGCCGCAACCTTAATAAATCAACTTCTAAAACATGTTCAGAGCATATCGTGTTTGATTTGGATGGCATCCAATTTACTCTACCCGTTGCATCTATCCATTTCTCTTTGACGCTAGCTTCTTTGGGAAATCTAAAAATGAGAAGGATTTTTCATTTAGTGATTTCAAGAAATTGCTGCAAAAACAATCATTGTAATAATTATTATGCATGCAATACAGCATACTACCATTTTTTTGGAAATATTTAATCCACCTAATATAAAAGAAAATATAGGTGCCTATTTTCTTTTATCGATATCTATCTATAAAATCAATACCCGACCCGACTACATCCCTAATTGAGTAGCGAAGAACTTTCGAGAACGAAATAGTGAACACATTACACTTACACTTTATTTTTTAAACATACCTACATGAAAATTGTAATAAATTAATTAAGATTTTGTGTGTTGTGTTGTGTCTTTTGTGTGCACTAAATAAATGATTTATCTATCTATCTATCAAAATAAGTTTATTTTAATCGCGTAAGGTTGATTTTAACTAGACGTTATATTAAATTATTGATGTGCCTCTGGAAAACATACAGCATTGTTTATGAAGAAGCAGTGTATACTTAGCCTGATTAGCGGTCTATAATACGGATACTTTGGTTTAGTTTAAGAATACCAGATGGCGTAACTATCGCCAACGTTGTATTTACTCTGTGCCAGCTAGGACGCGGGAACCGCTGTCACTTTTCGAATTCATAGCGTTGTATACTTTCGCCGCGTGCGGTCGAAATCCAAAAATATTACGTTATTCGTTTAACCTTTTTATAAAATTATTTATCGAATTGTTAGCCAATCTAGTAGTGCATTAATTTTTGGTTGTATTTTCAATCTTAACATTAAAATACCGGTGTTTTCGTTATGAATCCTGCGCCGAGTGACGAACCCGATGAGGCCACCGCCGGGGCCAATCGGTCGATCGTTTCGAACTCGCCGACTTCTGAGAAGGATCAAGGACAAGAAAAGGAGGACTCTTCGTGCGCTAGCAGTTCATCAGACAGCGAAGCCGAACGAGGAGAACCTCCACGCAAGAAACAAAAGCGGGATTCACAGGTAACGGTCGATCCTCGGATCGACGCGTTATACAACCAGGTCAGTTTTCTTACAAACTTTATAATGCACCAACAATACGTACCGAATGCTACTGTAAACACAAGTGACGAACACAAGTGGATATCATCAGCAATGAATTTTTGACTAATCCATCAACCGAAACTCCTAGGGCCTTGGATTTGGGTGCCTGTAAGACTAGTTTTGATGAGAAAAAATTCTTAAATCAGCTGATGAAAAACGGTTACGTCAGTTAATAAATTTGCAGCATTTTAACAGCCCCACGTGGCAACTTATCCGTTATAGATTGGTATCCGAAAGCATTGGTAGAAATGCTCGCATTGCCGGGCTTTTGCAATTTGAAAATTAACGATGAACTGTGTTGTCTGAATAAAGGAAAAGATTTCCTGTCCTCAACTGAGGAAATCATGGCTGCAACTACCAACGCCTTGTTACATCAAAGGGAACTTTTGCACTCTGGTTTACAGGGTATCATTGATTGAGCTCACAATAACCCTGCCGAGCTAAAATCCGATAACCTTTTTAATAAAATTTCTGAAACATTCGGTAATGAGTCGTCGTCTTATAAATTGTCTGAACAAACCTTACAAATAATTTGCGGTAAAAGGGCCGAATGTATTGAAACTAGACGTAAAAGAATGATTAGCGAAATTCCGGATAAAAGTATTCAAGCTGTGCTTAGCAACATACCCCCTAGTGAAGAGTTTTTATTTGACAAGACAAAACTTTTGTCGCTTATTCAGTCCCTCGGAGGGCCTCATTTCTGGCTATCACCACCACAAGCTCACAAAATTAAGGACCAACTTAAAACAAAATACAAGGAACCAACACCGTCTACCTCCAAATACAAAACTCAGACACAAAATATTTAAAATAATAATTTTCGGGATACCTACAAAAAACATCAAACGAAACAAACGTACAAAGGGAAAAGCGACGGTTACAAACAAACTAAAAATTATTCATTTCGAAACAAAGACGCAAAAAAGTGACTACCCAACACATTTCAGGGGAGGTTGTTTAACTATGTTCAAAAACCGTTGGCAAGCACTTGGTGCAAACAAATTCATAATTTCAGCAATTTCGTGGTTTCGAATACCCCTATACAAGAAACCTCCTCTGTTAATGCCAACAAGAAGGATCATGACGCAATATGCAACCAATCCATCCCCTGGAATGTCTCAGATTATCAAAGATCTGTTGGATCAAAGTGTTTTGCGACTAGTTTCCAAGAAAACGCCCAGTTTTATCTCCAAGCTTTTTCTGCGGCAGAAAAGCGACGGATCGATGCACCCAATTTTCGATCTTCGAGAATTAAACAAGTTTGTCAAAACGAAACGATTTCGTCTGATTTATCACGCCTCAGTCCCAGATTTTCTTCAACCTGGAGACTGGATGATAAAAATAGATATATCCCAGGCTTATTTTCACCTTCAAGCAGCATAATCTCACCGGCCTTTCTTAAGAATCAGTTACAAAGACCAGTTATACGAGATGACATGTTTACCGTTCGGGCTGGCTTCAGCGCCGCACCTATTTTCCTCTGTAACATGCTGGGTCGCGGAGACCTTGCGTGCGAAGGGATGTCGAGTGCTAGTATACCTAGACGACTTTCTTCTGGTCAACCAAGACCATTCCAAGTTATGTCTTCAGGCTGCGGAAGCCGTGAGGCACTTGGAACATCTGGGCTGGCAAATCAACCGCCAAAAATCTGTCTTGGTACCAACTCAAGATTTGGAATACCTTGGCATACGTTGGCAAACAGCTGTAAATACAATGTCCCTACCAATAAAAAGGAGACAAAGCATAAACTGTGCTCTAGACCGGTCGTTGTTGAAAAGTCACATCAACCTCCGGGAACTGCAAAGTCTGCTGGGTCAGTTAAATTTCGCGAACTTTGTTGTTCCCCGAGGAAGACTACACTGTCGCAAAATGCAAATCTTCCTGCGACACTTCAACAAAACACGACCACGTCAAAAACAGCTGACAGCTGTTGCCTCAAGTTGTGTATCAATAAATAATGTGGTGGCGCGGAGCCACAAATCACACATTACCTGTACACAAAAAACCTGCTACCCATTTCCTTGCGACGGACGCTTTGGATTGGGGTTGGGGTGCCCACATAGACGGAAATCCAATGTCAGGTGCATTGGCAACTCACGTGCTCACCAAAGAAGTTGGCACTGCAACAAAAAGGAGTTATATGCAGTAATAGCGGCAATCAAAATGAATGCGAAGACGTTGAAAAAGTCACACGTACTGATCCAATCAGACAATCGAACTCTGATTGCATATATCCGAAAGGAGGGAAGAACCAGATCGTTAGGGTTACTAGCCCTAACCTTCAAACTATTATATCTGACGGACAAGTTCAACATAACCCTATCAGCCCATTATCTACCGGGGAGATACAATACAATAGCGGACAGACTTTCACGAGGAAAGCCACTCGCAGAATGGCATCTTCTTCCTCGAGCAACAGTCGAAGTCTTCCGGAAGTGGGGGCTTCCAGAAATAGACTTGTTTGCGACACAAGAAACCGCGGTAGTGAAAGAGAGAAGTCTAGAGATAAGTAGGTATCTCTAGACTGTAGAGATCGATCGGCAAACTATATAGATGCCTTCAGCAGACCATGGAACCATGGGCTAGCGTGGATTTTTTCTCCTCCCAGCTTGCTGCCCAAAGTTCTGGCACATCTGAACAATGCAACGGGAATTTACTTGATAGTAGCTCCAGAGTGGCATCGAGCTTTCTGGCTTCAAGACCTGAAATCCAGAGCTCTAGATTACCCACACAAACTTCTAAACCTGTCGGAGACCATGATAGATGTTACAACATCACAGCCTCCCCCACAAGTACAGACATTGACCCTGAAAGTTTGGAAAATTGGGGGTGGGGTGCCCAAATAAAAGACTGGTCCACACAGGAAAAAGAACTATTTAAGAAGAGCTGGCGGCGTTCAACTTTGTCAACCTATTTGTCACCACTTAGACGGTGGTTGAGATGGTGCTCCAACTCTCAAGTAAACCCAAAATGTCCTCAACCTGCGGATATCACAAAAAAAATAATGTTTCTCTTTCTAAAAGAGAAATTGTCCTATAGTACTATCCTTGTCCATAAATCGGCAGTCTTAACTTTCTGTGGCCCTCATGTGGAACAACCAACATTTTCAAATTTTATTATAAAACAAACCCTTAAGGCAATAGGAGTTGCCAAACCAAAAGATGTACGACCTTCGTTTACGTGGGATCCACGTATCGTGCTAAATTTTATTTCATTTTTCATTTCATTTATTTATTCTCAAACAATTACATTGTGTCGAACATTACATAATTAAAATTGTAAAAAGAAAATTGAGTAACATTAAAATATACCTATCAAAAATGAATTGGCTGTCATCAAATGCGCCTAAAGACACATTGTTCGATTTAGCACGTAGAACAGCCACAGTTTTATTACTGGCATCAGGCCGTAGGGTTCACGATCTAACTTTGCTGAAAATCTCTAATGACAGCTTCTGGGATGACGGTGATAATATTTATTTAATACCTGCATTTGGATCTAAAACCGATACACACTATTATCGTCAGTCCGCATGAAAACTTTCACAACATAATGATAGAAACATATGCCCTGTCACTTTAGTTAGGCTTTTAATTGAAAAAACTGTAACGAAATCTGAAGTTAACAATTTGAACAATATATTTATCACTGTATTTAGTAAGACAAAAGCTGCCTCACGCATTGTAATTGGGAACTGGTTACGCACAGTTCTCAGAGATAGCGGCATTCATGCATCTCCGGGAAGCTGTAGGTCAGCTGTAGCTTCCTTAAATTGGTTAGATAATCAGCCAATTGACGATATTTTATCACGGGGTAATTGGAAATCATCTAATACCTTTTTTAATCATTACTGCCGCGAAATAGAACTCCATAAGGATAGCCGTAATTCATTTTACAATACATTTACTTCTCGTTAAATTACAAGAATAATGCCTTGAATGTTTTGTAAACAATCATCATTCGTTATTATTATTCCTAGAGAATTTTATTAGTTCAAAGAACATATAAATCGTAATTATCGTTACCTTTATCAGTAAAGATCAGATATTTTTAAAATGTTATAAGATTATAACTATAAGAATATAAATAAATGATTACTACTGTATATACTTAATTCTCAAAATAAACATTTGATACCTAATCATCATAGCGTTGTGTTTTACCTATAATATTTCACCAGCAGATAACAAACACGTCTTCATAAACAATGCAGTATGTTTTCCGGAGGCACATCAATATAACGGTTTTACATAAAAATAAAACCGATATTATGTGCCGAGAGGGAAAACATACAGCATTGTATGAAGTTCTTCCTGGTGAAGACTATGAATTCGAAAAGTGACAGCGGTTCCCGCGTCCTAGCTGGCACAGAGTAAATACAACGTTGGCGATAGTTACGCCATCTGGTATTCTTAAACTAAACCAAAGTATCCGTACTACAGACCGCTAATCAGACTAAGTATACACTGCTTCTTCATAAACAATGCTGTATGTTTTCCCTCTCGGCACATAATATCGGTTTTATTATTATGTAAAACCGTAATATTAGTAAAGTTAAATTTACTAAGATTTTATTAGAAAACAAATAAAATCGTTTTTACCGATGATACGAAACAACTCCTTTTTTAAGATTGTTTCTCCTACTATCATTTTTGCACTCCAAAATGGAACAGAACGGCATAGTTACGGAAAAATAAATTTGTCGCGAGACTAGCAACTCGACGCGATGTTAGAACACGACTGGAATCAGTTTTACGTGGATGCGCTTATTAGTGACACGCGTGCCACGCCTACTTTGCATTTCCACTGTTTTTTCTGTTCCGTGGTTATATGTATAGCCTTTTCCCAGGATTTTTAGCGTTGTATCTTTGGGCAACAAATGAACACCGGGGTTCGTACATCCTGGTACAGCACACAGAGACATATTTCGAGAAAATTTAATTTTACTGAATGGTAGGTTACAAAATGTATGAATATGACAGCTTTCAATAAAGCCATAGCGACGATGCGCCACCTACCGTGAAAAAATGGCAGTTCACATCACCATTGAATTTAATAGTTGTCCAATCGGAATAATGTATATTTCGATGCTCAGTGCTCCAGAGAAAACTGCGCCGCGATGCTCCGAGACCGATCTACAATACAAGGTTAGGTTAGCTCTAATACGCTACTTGGTTAGGTTAGCTCTGATAGGCTACAAGGTTAGGTTAGCTCTGATATACTAGCGCGGGCGCGGGGCGAAGGGCCGATGCAGCGGTCTCAGCTCCACGAGGTCCTGGTGGCGGAATGGCGAGACAGGCTTTTACACCCTACCGCCGGCCTCGACACCATCGAGGCGGTCCGGCCGGTGCTCGAGCGCTGGCTCGGGAGGAGGCACGGCTCCCTGTCGTTTCGGGTGACGCAGGTGCTCTAGGGGCATGGTTGCTTCAGGAAGTACGTATTTGTTCCGGGTTGGAAAATCCTCATTGGATGTCCTCCGCCCTGGGGGGTCGGACTGGTCTGTCAGACGCGTACTGACTAAAAACCACCATGCTGGTGTTCCATCTCACACCTACGCCGGGGGTCGCGAGAACAATGATATTGCCGCAACTCCGGCTAGTAGGTACTAGCCCGCCTCTGCGGGCCTCGATCGCGGGTTGGGAGGGAGTGAGGTGTTTGACTTCCCTCGCAACGTCTTAGAGGGGCCCGCGTGGAACACTAAGCACCGCTACCTCGGGTCTGATCTGTGGGGGGGCAACGGACGTCCCCGAGTCCACCGGCCCTGGACCCATTTAATGGGGCTGGCAGAGGGCGTTATCCGCCCTCCGACTGACGACGCGTCTTCTGCGGTTCGGGTGAGCGGATGAAATCTCCCTCTCCCTCTCCGCAGCCTCCTTCTGCGAGATGACTGTCTGTTTCGCAGAAGGATACCAACACGTCCCAAGACTCCTTGCTGCCGACCATAGACTCGACTACGGCCGGCAGCGACAGGTCACTGAAGCTGCATATGAGTCACTGACCTCTATTAAACAATTATATAGTTTATAGCTTATAGTTTATAAAAAAAGAAACCAAACCTAACCTTATCAACTAACCTAACCTTGTGGGCTAACCAAACCTATCTTTATGAGCTAACCTAACCTTACCTTGAGAGCTAACCTAACCTTGTGAGTTAAGCTAACCTAACCTTATGATATAAACTTACCTTGTGAGCTAACCTAACCTAAACTTATGAGATAAACTTGACATCAATGCCATCGACCCTCAAGGGTCGGTACTCTCAGCAACCTTTGGGTATGCAGACGACAGCACTGTTGCTGAGAGATACTTGTCCAAAAAAAAAATGCGAAATGTTATTACGCAGAACGAGTGGAAATAAAAAATCCAAACCTCACCCCCGCCACAATAATACGACAAAAAAAACTAAAAAGAAGCTAATAAGTCCCACTTTCAGTTTTATGCCACTTTTCCCACATCTTGCGTGTTGATGTTGGCTGCCGGCCCTCCGACCAACCTCGATTTGGGAAAGGGCAACAATAAATGACGAATTTAAGAAAATCTACCTGACCATAATTTTGAATTCGGGATCATGATCCCGGAATTAAATATTATTTGAATTCAACATTTTGGAAATTCAACTTTTTGTGATTAACAGTTCAACATTTTCCAAATTCAACATTTTGGGATTCATCATTTTTAGAATTCAACATTTTGCAAATTCAACATTACGATCCGGAAGGGTTTAAAGGTATTATATTAGACAGATAGATTAGATAGATAATATCACAGAACATAATACGATAATATCTACCCGGTTCATTAAAGAAACTAATCTAAAATGGAGGTGCTTATTACGTTATCTCGCTTGCACACTAGTGCCGTCTATTTTTAATTAGCGAGATTCTTCCGTGGCTCAGAAAGCACGTTAAGCCTTGGTCTTTGTCATTCGTTACGGATAGTCAGAAACAGGAAATCCGACACCAGTCTTGCTAAAGGGGTATTACCCAGTTACTGGGTTTTGGAGGTCGGATAGACAGTTGTTTCATGTAAAATGCTGGTAATCAGATGCATCCGGTGAGACTGGCAGCCGACCCAACATTAGTTGGGAAAAAGGCTAGGCAGATTGATTGATTTGATTTCATGTCAATCAAGTGTGTTCTCTTATAAATAATTTAATTTAATTCAAACATAGCCTCCGATAATTACATTCACCCCTATTTATTGTCTTTGCCTACCACGAATATACTAGTTTTTAATTTTGTCCCTTTTTAAACTCCACTAGACCAGCGTAGCATCTTCATCTCTGTGGTGTGAATACTTTAGGTTTTGTGATGGCTCTATTGACGAGGCTCTTATGTGTGCACAGCTGTGCATAAGTTTCTTGCGAGAACCAGTCTGAGAATTTTTACGGTTCTCCATAGCATGACGCCAAGCAATGTTAGCTCACAAAACTAAATACCCAAATAAAACAAAATGTATTCAAAAATAAAAACAAAGTTTTATTAATAAAAATAGTAGCAATGCGTAACAATATCACCAGTCTTAAGTTAAGACCCCGAGGTAATCATCGAGACACTGTGGTTGTTGCTATATTTACATAATACTATTAGCGTTCATCTCGTGTTCATTTAATACTAGCTATGATGTATGATGGCAGGCAGGTGGGTTCACTTAATGAATTTGAGGTCGAGCGCTTGGCTCATGAAGCACAGGATGTCTGTGTGCTCCTCGATCTGAAACAATGATAAAGATATTACAATTGAGTAAGTGAAGAGAAAAATTACTACAAATGGAACAAAATTTTTATTTTTATCTATCATTTTGGAACCATAGTTGTTTTTTAAATATTAGCTTCTGCCAGCGGTTTTGCCCGCTTTAAAAGTGTTCTATTATTCCAAGGGAATATTATACTGGGATGAAAAGTAGCCTATGTGCTATTCCAGTCTATCTCAATGCTAGATCCGTTCAGCCGTTCTGGCGTGATTGAGTAACAAACATAATACCATATTTCCACACACACATCCATCCAAACTTTCACATTTGCAATATTAGTATAATGAGTTGGAGAAAAGATCGGTACAAGTAAAACAGTGTGGACACAAACGGGCGACAGTTTCATATTATTCTTTACGTTAATCGTGGATACCGCGTCGGGCTCTCACTCTTTGGACCTAGCCATTGGTTTTTCTTTACATTTGAGGCATTAATAAATTTCAGCATCGCACGCCCCATTTGTCATATTAGATTTCTATCGTTGACTGTCGGGACGAAGGATTGGATTGATGGTAAACTGTGGTAATACTAACAATTTTGGCGGTAGGCTTGCCCCCGCCGTGGCCAGCCTTGGTGTCGACGCGCGCCAGCAGCGGCCGGCGCTGCGCACTGATGGTAAACTGTGGTAATACTAACAATTTTGGCGGTAGGCTTGCCCCCGCCGTGGCCAGCCTTGGTGTCGACGCGCGCCAGCAGCGGCCGGCGCTGCGCACTGATGGTAAACTGTGGTAATACTAACAATTTTGGCGGTAGGCTTGCCCCCGCCGTGGCCAGCCTTGGTGTCGACGCGCGCCAGCAGCGGCCGGCGCTGCGCACTGATGGTAAACTGTGGTAATACTAACAATTTTGGCGGTAGGCTTGCCCCCGCCGTGGCCAGCCTTGGTGTCGACGCGCGCCAGCAGCGGCCGGCGCTGCGCACTGATGGTAAACTGTGGTAATACTAACAATTTTGGCGGTAGGCTTGCCCCCGCCGTGGCCAGCCTTGGTGTCGACGCGCGCCAGCAGCGGCCGGCGCTGCGCACTGATGGTAAACTGTGGTAATACTAACAATTTTGGCGGTAGGCTTGCCCCCGCCGTGGCCAGCCTTGGTGTCGACGCGCGCCAGCAGCGGCCGGCGCTGCGCACTGATGGTAAACTGTGGTAATACTAACAATTTTGGCGGTAGGCTTGCCCCCGCCGTGGCCAGCCTTGGTGTCGACGCGCGCCAGCAGCGGCCGGCGCTGCGCACTGATGGTAAACTGTGGTAATACTAACAATTTTGGCGGTAGGCTTGCCCCCGCCGTGGCCAGCCTTGGTGTCGACGCGCGCCAGCAGCGGCCGGCGCTGCGCACTGATGGTAAACTGTGGTAATACTAACAATTTTGGCGGTAGGCTTGCCCCCGCCGTGGCCAGCCTTGGTGTCGACGCGCGCCAGCAGCGGCCGGCGCTGCGCACTGATGGTAAACTGTGGTAATACTAACAATTTTGGCGGTAGGCTTGCCCCCGCCGTGGCCAGCCTTGGTGTCGACGCGCGCCAGCAGCGGCCGGCGCTGCGCACTGATGGTAAACTGTGGTAATACTAACAATTTTGGCGGTAGGCTTGCCCCCGCCGTGGCCAGCCTTGGTGTCGACGCGCGCCAGCAGCGGCCGGCGCTGCGCACTGATGGTAAACTGTGGTAATACTAACAATTTTGGCGGTAGGCTTGCCCCCGCCGTGGCCAGCCTTGGTGTCGACGCGCGCCAGCAGCGGCCGGCGCTGCGCACTGATGGTAAACTGTGGTAATACTAACAATTTTGGCGGTAGGCTTGCCCCCGCCGTGGCCAGCCTTGGTGTCGACGCGCGCCAGCAGCGGCCGGCGCTGCGCACTGATGGTAAACTGTGGTAATACTAACAATTTTGGCGGTAGGCTTGCCCCCGCCGTGGCCAGCCTTGGTGTCGACGCGCGCCAGCAGCGGCCGGCGCTGCGCACTGATGGTAAACTGTGGTAATACTAACAATTTTGGCGGTAGGCTTGCCCCCGCCGTGGCCAGCCTTGGTGTCGACGCGCGCCAGCAGCGGCCGGCGCTGCGCACTGATGGTAAACTGTGGTAATACTAACAATTTTGGCGGTAGGCTTGCCCCCGCCGTGGCCAGCCTTGGTGTCGACGCGCGCCAGCAGCGGCCGGCGCTGCGCACTGATGGTAAACTGTGGTAATACTAACAATTTTGGCGGTAGGCTTGCCCCCGCCGTGGCCAGCCTTGGTGTCGACGCGCGCCAGCAGCGGCCGGCGCTGCGCACTGATGGTAAACTGTGGTAATACTAACAATTTTGGCGGTAGGCTTGCCCCCGCCGTGGCCAGCCTTGGTGTCGACGCGCGCCAGCAGCGGCCGGCGCTGCGCACTGATGGTAAACTGTGGTAATACTAACAATTTTGGCGGTAGGCTTGCCCCCGCCGTGGCCAGCCTTGGTGTCGACGCGCGCCAGCAGCGGCCGGCGCTGCGCACTGATGGTAAACTGTGGTAATACTAACAATTTTGGCGGTAGGCTTGCCCCCGCCGTGGCCAGCCTTGGTGTCGACGCGCGCCAGCAGCGGCCGGCGCTGCGCACTGATGGTAAACTGTGGTAATACTAACAATTTTGGCGGTAGGCTTGCCCCCGCCGTGGCCAGCCTTGGTGTCGACGCGCGCCAGCAGCGGCCGGCGCTGCGCACTGATGGTAAACTGTGGTAATACTAACAATTTTGGCGGTAGGCTTGCCCCCGCCGTGGCCAGCCTTGGTGTCGACGCGCGCCAGCAGCGGCCGGCGCTGCGCACTGATGGTAAACTGTGGTAATACTAACAATTTTGGCGGTAGGCTTGCCCCCGCCGTGGCCAGCCTTGGTGTCGACGCGCGCCAGCAGCGGCCGGCGCTGCGCACTGATGGTAAACTGTGGTAATACTAACAATTTTGGCGGTAGGCTTGCCCCCGCCGTGGCCAGCCTTGGTGTCGACGCGCGCCAGCAGCGGCCGGCGCTGCGCACTGATGGTAAACTGTGGTAATACTAACAATTTTGGCGGTAGGCTTGCCCCCGCCGTGGCCAGCCTTGGTGTCGACGCGCGCCAGCAGCGGCCGGCGCTGCGCACTGATGGTAAACTGTGGTAATACTAACAATTTTGGCGGTAGGCTTGCCCCCGCCGTGGCCAGCCTTGGTGTCGACGCGCGCCAGCAGCGGCCGGCGCTGCGCACTGATGGTAAACTGTGGTAATACTAACAATTTTGGCGGTAGGCTTGCCCCCGCCGTGGCCAGCCTTGGTGTCGACGCGCGCCAGCAGCGGCCGGCGCTGCGCACTGATGGTAAACTGTGGTAATACTAACAATTTTGGCGGTAGGTTTGCCCCCGCCGTGGCCAGCCTTGGTGTCGACGCGCGCCAGCAGCGGCCGGCGCTGCGCACTGATGGTAAACTGTGGTAATACTAACAATTTTGGCGGTAGGCTTGCCCCCGCCGTGGCCAGCCTTGGTGTCGACGCGCGCCAGCAGCGGCCGGCGCTGCGCACTGATGGTAAACTGTGGTAATACTAACAATTTTGGCGGTAGGCTTGCCCCCGCCGTGGCCAGCCTTGGTGTCGACGCGCGCCAGCAGCGGCCGGCGCTGCGCACTGATGGTAAACTGTGGTAATACTAACAATTTTGGCGGTAGGCTTGCCCCCGCCGTGGCCAGCCTTGGTGTCGACGCGCGCCAGCAGCGGCCGGCGCTGCGCACTGATGGTAAACTGTGGTAATACTAACAATTTTGGCGGTAGGCTTGCCCCCGCCGTGGCCAGCCTTGGTGTCGACGCGCGCCAGCAGCGGCCGGCGCTGCGCACTGATGGTAAACTGTGGTAATACTAACAATTTTGGCGGTAGGCTTGCCCCCGCCGTGGCCAGCCTTGGTGTCGACGCGCGCCAGCAGCGGCCGGCGCTGCGCACTGATGGTAAACTGTGGTAATACTAACAATTTTGGCGGTAGGCTTGCCCCCGCCGTGGCCAGCCTTGGTGTCGACGCGCGCCAGCAGCGGCCGGCGCTGCGCACTGATGGTAAACTGTGGTAATACTAACAATTTTGGCGGTAGGCTTGCCCCCGCCGTGGCCAGCCTTGGTGTCGACGCGCGCCAGCAGCGGCCGGCGCTGCGCACTGATGGTAAACTGTGGTAATACTAACAATTTTGGCGGTAGGCTTGCCCCCGCCGTGGCCAGCCTTGGTGTCGACGCGCGCCAGCAGCGGCCGGCGCTGCGCACTGATGGTAAACTGTGGTAATACTAACAATTTTGGCGGTAGGCTTGCCCCCGCCGTGGCCAGCCTTGGTGTCGACGCGCGCCAGCAGCGGCCGGCGCTGCGCACTGATGGTAAACTGTGGTAATACTAACAATTTTGGCGGTAGGCTTGCCCCCGCCGTGGCCAGCCTTGGTGTCGACGCGCGCCAGCAGCGGCCGGCGCTGCGCACTGATGGTAAACTGTGGTAATACTAACAATTTTGGCGGTAGGCTTGCCCCCGCCGTGGCCAGCCTTGGTGTCGACGCGCGCCAGCAGCGGCCGGCGCTGCGCACTGATGGTAAACTGTGGTAATACTAACAATTTTGGCGGTAGGCTTGCCCCCGCCGTGGCCAGCCTTGGTGTCGACGCGCGCCAGCAGCGGCCGGCGCTGCGCACTGATGGTAAACTGTGGTAATACTAACAATTTTGGCGGTAGGCTTGCCCCCGCCGTGGCCAGCCTTGGTGTCGACGCGCGCCAGCAGCGGCCGGCGCTGCGCACTGATGGTAAACTGTGGTAATACTAACAATTTTGGCGGTAGGCTTGCCCCCGCCGTGGCCAGCCTTGGTGTCGACGCGCGCCAGCAGCGGCCGGCGCTGCGCACTGATGGTAAACTGTGGTAATACTAACAATTTTGGCGGTAGGCTTGCCCCCGCCGTGGCCAGCCTTGGTGTCGACGCGCGCCAGCAGCGGCCGGCGCTGCGCACTGATGGTAAACTGTGGTAATACTAACAATTTTGGCGGTAGGCTTGCCCCCGCCGTGGCCAGCCTTGGTGTCGACGCGCGCCAGCAGCGGCCGGCGCTGCGCACTGATGGTAAACTGTGGTAATACTAACAATTTTGGCGGTAGGCTTGCCCCCGCCGTGGCCAGCCTTGGTGTCGACGCGCGCCAGCAGCGGCCGGCGCTGCGCACTGATGGTAAACTGTGGTAATACTAACAATTTTGGCGGTAGGCTTGCCCCCGCCGTGGCCAGCCTTGGTGTCGACGCGCGCCAGCAGCGGCCGGCGCTGCGCACTGATGGTAAACTGTGGTAATACTAACAATTTTGGCGGTAGGCTTGCCCCCGCCGTGGCCAGCCTTGGTGTCGACGCGCGCCAGCAGCGGCCGGCGCTGCGCACTGCCCCGCGCGGCGTGCTGCAGCGCCGCGATGAACTTCAGCGAGTGCAGCGGCACCACGCGGTCGTCGTGGTCTGCCGTCAGCACTAGGGTGGCTGGGTACTCTGTGCCTGGAAACAATACAATACTGATGCAATAACTGGGCGGTAGATAAGTTCGATACATCGAGCGAGTAAGAACATGAGTGAAAAAAATAGCACTCTACAAACGTGACTGTTAGGTTTTATTCCGTTAAACAACATGCGATTTATTGCTCGCCGAGGTGCACCTCAAGGTTAACTGAATGTCGCTTTTTAACTTTTTCATTTTCATCTACCAAAAAATCATTTTTACAAAAAATCAAACCGACTTCCAAAACAAAAAACTTCAAAGCGAAAAATAACCTTCTTTTCGGATGTCGGTATCTTTTTTACCCATTGTTTTTCGTTATTCGACACCGACTGTGTTTTGTTTTGGAAGACGGTTTATTTTTTTGTAAAAATGATTTTTATTTTCCTCTTTTTAGTTTTGGTAGGTACATCCAATTAACATGAAAAACATTTATAGCCAAAGTACATCTCATGACGATTCCAATAAGCCCAAACACGACTAAAATACATTGTTTTATTTCGGACTTCCAGTGGCCATTGTGGTATTCTTCATCAGTTCCACTTCACCAAAAGACACTTTTTGAGTGCAAATGATCATTGATGGAAATATCAAAATCGCTATATGTATGCCTATAATATTTGAAGAGTTCCCTCGATTTCTCTAGGATCCCATCATCAGATCATGGTACCACCGTTGGGATATCTCCTTTCCAAAAAAAAAGAACCATCAAAATCGGTTCATAAATGACGAAGTTATCCGCGAACACACAAAAAAAACATATATACGGTCGAATTGCGAAAACTTCTCCTGTTTGGGAAGTCGGTTAAAAAGGACCAGGGTATCATATTTGCATTGCCATTTCAATCTTTATACTTCGAGTCGTGTCTAAATAAAAGAGACAATTATACCATTAAAGACAATGCAAATTATGAGCACGTTACTGACACTTATGTCTTCGTTTAAGGTTACACTAGTCGAATTTTTTTAAAGTTATGAGCGTCGAAAGTTCCACATTTCGACACTAATTTTAACGCATTTTTGGGCGCAAATAAATACCATAAGAAGACGGAAAATTGCAAAACCTCCATACAGGGATAGATTAGTAGTTCAACAATGCTTATAATTTTATTTTGAACAGATAGATTTAGTCGTTTTTTCATGATATCTAGACTGCCAAAGGTCTGTTTATAAAATTTCGCGCGCTCGGTTTCGTCCTAAATCATTATCCATTCCGCTACAAATTTTCAAAAGTGTGTATTCGTACGCGAACTAGCTTCCTACTGCTCATCACAGCATTTATCTCTTCCGCACGTGTTGTCGGTTGATATAAAATGCATTATAACCCCGCGCACAAAATAATTCGTGCCGTCGACTAGTGTACCCTTAAAGGTCTAAATTGCAGTGATTGTCGCGCATTCGAGATAAACAACATCAACACAGTCACTATGAAACATAATCTAGATACTATAATCTGAAAATATAAACAAGCATCTTCAATTAACTTCAGGACAATATGCCACTGTTTTGAATAAAAGAAGAATAGTATTAAAGCATACCGTTTTCGGGTTTATGTATGTTGTGCAGAGGCGAGTACTTGAGCAGGTATTCGAACTGTGTCTTGTTGTCGGAACTTCCGTAGTCCGACACCCACGCGTGACCGATCGTGAACTTCTGGAACCTCAGCATGTCCAGCACTCTGGAATTGATAAAAATTGGTGGTATTATAGCAAAATAAAAACACGTAGTGATAACCGTACGACAGAAATATTACAGAAAGTCAATGTTGCAACTTTTTAGAAGAATCTAAATTTAATATTGGGCAAAGACCGCAAACACGTGTGTATAGTAATCACAGCGGATATTTGTGTCTGAAGTTGGATCTGCGAACCATTGCGCAAGAAACAGATTGTCATCGAGTATACTACATAGAGTAAGCGAGATAGGACGATGCGACAAACGTAAGCGAGTGAAAGAGGCAGTTATACAATGTTATCTTCTACTTCAACATTGACACAAAAATAGCAACTGCACAGTGTCTTGCAGCCAACCTCAGAGACACAAAGATCCACTGTGAGTATTATAAAGCCGTTGATAGACTTGAGCATTAACTTGAAATTAGCGTTCTAGCCACAGAACAAAAAAACGCCTACTACAATAGAAGTCGCAAGTGGGCGGGGCCCGCGTACCCCGAGTTTTGCACAGTTCTGCATATATTTCCTTCAGTGCACACACTACGCACATCAGTCTTGGTTCAACCGTCTCGGTGACAAAAACTTGAAAAAAAATACAAAAATGCCTTATTGTGCTGTTTTAGAATGTAAACACGATAGCAGAACCAAAAATGTATCAAATGTAGTATATCTTACCATCGGCAAGTCTTAATTTATTTTATTTCGATAAAAATGTAAAAACAATATTTTATTAAACAAGACAAGTAAAAGTTGATTTTATGATCTTCAATTTAAGGTCTACTTTCTTTAAAAGTCAAAAATTGTTCTCGAAGATTCCAACTATGCACATGTCACATTCAGCTACTCAATTAGAGATTACCAATATCGATAATGAGTTATCGATACTTTAAACTTACAATATTTGAAAAAATCTTCTTACTCGCGAAAAACATAACCCTTTCCTTGCAGCCGTGTAAAAATAAAGATTACGACGAATTGAGAACCTCCTCCTTTTTTTGAAGTCGGTTAAAAAGACAACAGCCTTCAAAATCAACAAAGTGTAATAATAATAACACATGAACATAGAAACTCCTTCTTTTTTAAGTCAGTTAAAAAGTGGCTTATGTGTTAGTCTGAAATTTAAGATCTACTGGTGTATAGACCTAAATTTTATCTGTTCATTAGGGAAGTTAGTCAAGCTAATCATAATAAGAGTGTAGCCGCAGGCGAAAGCGTAAGCTTCCCATATCAGTAGGACGTATTGCATTTGTAGTGTAGTCTATCGCATCATCATCATCAATCAATATCAATACATATAATAAATCTGTAGAAAAGTATTTTTTGTACATCGAAAATATTTCCAAAAAAATAACCAGTGTGTTAAAGGATAACCAACAGAACCTATTGCCGGCATTTTTGGAATTTTTGTCTGTAAACCAATGTACATAACTTTTATACATAAACATTGTGCGTAACTTGAAGAATTACTTAGTTTTTGTGTCATCGCAATCGGTTCACTCTATCAAAAGTTAGATGAATTTAAAGTGTTCAAGAAGTAAAATTATCACAACACACGCAATTCAGATACTCGGAGAGTTGAACTCGATATTCGATAGATGGCGTTGTGAATTTGAAGTCATTTTCTGAATCATGGTGTTAAGATTTTCCGCGATAGATTGATGACTATAGAAACAATATTATGGTCGGTAGGGTAGGGTTGGCAAATAGATGACGGGAGCGAAGCCGCGGGTACAGCTAGTAATTAATTATAGTACACCAAAGACTACCTACAGTACTGTCTTGCCTTTCATTTTTTAAATCCATGCAAAGGTTGTCATGAAAAGAACGCTTTTAGCGATAAGGCCGCCCATTGTGCCACCCAGTGTAATATTTTCTTCGTCTATACTTTCTGTAACTTATATGGTGTACATAATAAAGAGTATTGTATTCTATGATTCTATTGATAGAACAAAAACACCACATACAAAGATACGCCCATCTTTGTATCAATAGAATCATTTTCAAAATCGGATCAGTAGTTTACCATAAAATATTGGAATAAATTTATATAAAAACTTGATTACAAACATAATAATATTTATCGACTCTAGTTATTGGGCGCACGGTTGGCGCAGTGGTTGAGCGATGGACTGCTGCGCTGCGTGTCGCGGTTTCGATTCCCGCACGTAACAAATATTTGTATGATCTACAAATAGTTGTTCCGGCTCTGGGTGTTTGTGTATGTGAAATTATATGTTTGTAAACGCACCCACGATACAGGAGAAATTCCTAGTGTGGGGCAACGTTTTTTTTTTTAAACTAAACTGTATTTTGTTTGAAAATAAAACGGAATGTCGATAAATAAGTCAACGACCGTAGTACATTACTACAGGAGGACGAGTAGTAATGACCTCATTTCGCAAATATAAATCTTATCGGTAACGAAATACGGCTTTAAATTAAATGAATTTATTATAGTGCCATCTAGCGGCGGGTAGCGTAACTTGCTCATTAAACTATTCCGTGTGCGCTTTAAACGAAAAAAGTAATAAATACTCAAAAAAGTAGACAATAAACCAACTCTATTGTCATAAAGCTGTGGTTTGTTTTCAAATAAGCGACGACTGACATATTTTCTACTTTCATCTAAAAATGAAACTACCAATCACACCAAAGATTTCTTAGTGTTATGAAATACAATTAATCAGTATATGTGTGAGTTTGGGTACGCTGGTTCCGATACTAATAAAGCTATATGCGATTTCTACTGTCTTCTCTGTTCTGTGGTTCTAGCGGATGTTGAAATAAACAGGAGCGTTTTAGCGAGCGTTGTAGCGAGCATTCTAGCGAAAATTAGCTTCGAGCTTTTCCCGAGCCGACCAATTTCTACCTTGAAGACTATCGTGGTGTATTCATACGCAAATACTTCGAAAGTTTTAACAGTTATTTTTTTTGTATATTCTTACTTGGAGATGTAGGATGTCAGCCAATATTATAACTACCTCATTCGAATTTTGCAATGCAAAATGAATCCGTACACTAAGTTCTTTTCTTCGTTAGAAGTACCTAACAAAATAAAAACAGTTGTTTACTCACCCGACCTGCACGATGGCAGCCCCATAGAGGTCGGGCCTCTGGTTGATACACGCGGCCACCAGCAGGCCCCCGTTGGAGCCGCCCTGTATGGTGACCTGGGCGGGGCTGGTGTACTTCTCCCGCACGAGGTACTCGGCGGCCGCTTGGAAGTCGTCGAACACGTTCTGTTTGTTGAGCAGGCGGCCCGCGTTGTGCCATCTTTCGCCGTACTCTCTGCGGGGAAAAGAAACGTTTTACTACAACACGCTTCTAACTGGTTGGGTAATCTATAGGCGTATATATTCCCCAATGTTAATGCAGTACTGGCTGGGCGCCCGTTCGGCGCCAGAATATCAATATTGAACCTCCTTTTGACAGTTTTGTTAGCAAAATATTCTTTGATTTACATAATTATGCTATAGTTATGAAGGAATTCTAGCCATCAATTTTCTGTGTAAAAATATTTTTAAACATCCAAGTGTGTTGGAGGAGTATCCAAAAGTAACCAAAGCAAAAGTGTATTCCTTTCATTATCTAGAGGACGGTATAAGGCTGTACATACATTATTATATATTTGTTATAACAATGAAAAAATATGAATTTTATAAAACTGTTCTTTTTCCTGCGACCACTGATAGTCATCGTATCCTTCGACCAACCAGATAACGGGTAACGTACAAAATCAATGCTAAATACTATCCGCGTGAATATATATATACTTACTACCCTACATTTACAATACTTACTATGACAAACAGAACAAAATAAGAGCTCACGTCTCAAGTGAGCTGTTATTTACCGAGACGTATTTCTTGCGCCGACCCTACAAATAGTTGGTATTGTTGATCGAAGATCGTAACATTAAAACTAAATTGCGTTATGATAATGGTGTCTATGATGAAAAACACTATTGCCATGTCCTGCAGTGTGACCATGTTCCATTTTGTAACTATTTTTATGTATGTGATATTATTATGTCTCACCCTCCTCCACGAATGTTGGGTATGGCGACAATGCCGTTAAAGTGCTGCATGAAGACCAGTCTCGTGACGCTGAAGCTCGGCTGGATGTTGATGTTGAAGCCGCCGTAGCCGTAGATCAGCGCTGGGTTCGTGCCGTCGTGTTTTAGACCCTGGAAAAAATAATAGCATTATTAGTAGACACAGATAATATAATACTAGCATACAGATGCCTCATCCCCATCGACTATACAGCCTCTAGACGCCTAAAGCTTGATCGAATACATCAAAATAATTCTGTCAACTAGCTGAGGTATGAGGCACGGGACGACTGCGCTCTGATTGGTCCTTACCAACGTCATTTCGCCGAACTAGGGATGGGAGAGGTTTAAATAAAACCACGAAGTTATCAATATTTTTTTTAAATTGTTAGTGTACTTAATATTTTTATTTATTAATGTTAGCTACTTTTATTATTAATTATACAGTAATAACATAAAATGCAAAAACTAAAAACAAAATTCTAAAGATAACATATATTTTCGGCGGTTGTTTCATAATATTAAATATTAGTAAAAAAAACAATCAATAGAAAAAATACCTAAATTCTAAAATCAAAATAATTATCTATAAAATACAAAAATCAGTCTACAATATTTCCACTGCTGGAACAGAGGCCTTTTCTCCGTAAGAGAAAAAAATTCTAAGAGAATTCACCTATTTTTTGTGCAATAAAAATCACCACTATACTAATCATTTTCAACCACTATACAAATCAATATTCGTTTCACAATTAATTTAACAAATAATAAACTATTTAATTTAATGTCTCTTTTTGTATAATTGTATGTAGGTTTCTAGTTTTATCCATAACAGATTTGGTCATAGAATATGGTGCATCACTAGTTTTGCGTACCAAATTATAGAGGAAAAGAGATAGATAAAAAAGTACATTAAAAAGAAAGAGACGAAAACACAAAAGACATCAACGAGCGCGACAAAATTTGTGCTGTTGCAGTTTACACCTACAATAATGACCAGTACAAAATGAACTCCGATAAATAATATCAGAAAATAAATCTGATTATGATTATGTAACTATTAACTTACCGATGTAATGTTAAGCCATTTTTCGGGCAACTCGAGTTCTGGCTGTTGATACCACACCAACGTACGCTACAAGGGGCCATTATAATATTTATTTTACCAATTTGTAATTGCCTGACGCGGCAGTGTTTACGGCTCACGGAAGTGGTCGCTACTAATTCGAAATTGTCGAGTGGCGATCTATATTACCAGTATATGATTATTTTAGTCATATGTGTTGACAGACATCGCTCGCCTGTTGTTAGGCGTCTAGAGGCTGTATAGTCGATGCTCATCCCATACCAAGAAACCGTGCCGACGTAACTAGCGTTTTTCGTCTGATTAAGATGATTATTTATATAAGCACTGCGATCGAGTTCGGTTCCATTTCACGGCTATAGATGGTGTTAGCAGCGACTTGCAAGTAAAGGGGTTTTCTCGGTTCGTGACCTATTTTTTCTTTAAATACAGTGACGATTTGTTTTATAGTATTATTTGTGTTAAAATATGTTACAATACAAATTTGTAAAATCGAGTGGATGCCTTAAATTTAAAAACGCGTCATCAATTGGAATTACTTTTAAATGATCCGTTCAAATAATTTTTGAAATGTGAATTAAGAGCACAATATTCCAAAATTTTATGCGTAGGAGAGTTGATTAAACAAGAACATACAATGTTTATGATCAATTCTAGAAAATGATAAGTTTACACACAATGCAATAACAAATCAATGCACATCGCGCCATCTAGTTACATTTATTTGAACCAAATTTTCATTGTTAGCGCTGGGACACCGTGGTAATCATAAAATATGTGTTGGTCATTGTATCATGTAGTTATAGGCTTTTTAAATGTAAGTTCATGATAAGACATCCCTATTACTCCGGTATGTTACTTCAATTTCAAAATCAGGAATAATGTTATGCTGTTTGCATAAATTAGATTTAACGATCCCCACTATGATTTTACGTGAATTGTGTAACGAAACGGGCCGCTCAGTAATATTGGCTTCAATGATTTATTACTTGAATCAGATTTATATCTCTAACGTATTGGTGCTGCAAATAAAATTAACATGGATAACAGGATGTTAATTTTATTATAAGGCGTGGTGAAGTACTAAGTTGACGACATTTCGCAAGTTATACAAGTCTTTAATTACCTTTTTAGAAACGATAAACATAGGAACTTTAGTGCCGTCTCTGCTGGCGTAGAATATCTGCTTAGCCTCGTATTGCGACGCGTCGAAGCCTTTCACTTTCACTTCTCTGAATATCTGGAATATTGCAAAAAGATTTATTATAATATGTTATTCATAAAAAAAAAGT
Source organism: Orthosia incerta (assembly GCA_948252205.1). Classification (NCBI taxonomy): domain Eukaryota; kingdom Metazoa; phylum Arthropoda; class Insecta; order Lepidoptera; family Noctuidae; genus Orthosia; species Orthosia incerta. The sequence goes on along the minus strand of OX411744.1, from coordinate 8,433,110 downwards.
AATTATAATATTTGTTTTAACTGCTGAATTAAGTTACTTAAAATTATGACTTTAAAAAAAATATTATTAAGTTTTATAATTTTTAGATAATTACTACATACGTACTACTCATCACATATGTAAAGTTTTGCCAATTTTAATTTGACTTTATAAAATGGTCAGTTTTTCTTAGTATCATTTTGCGATGTCTGCAAACTCAACTTCTTGTAGCAAATAATTTAAGAGAAGCTTTTACGCCAAACTGACGTAGGTTCATCTGTTTAAACTAAAGACGTATAAACACTCACGGTAGGCTGGTAGGGTTGCTTGGTAAAGTCCACGTGGTAGATGACGCCGGGCGACAGGAACGACATGAAGTGGTAGAAGATCTCCGAGTGCTCCTTCTTGCCGGAGAAGCCGACCACGGAACCCACGTCCAGGTCGAAAGTTTGTAGTAGCGAGCCTGAACTCATATCGTGTAGTTGGAGGACACTCTGGAAGGAAATTAATAAACTTACAAACATTCAATATTCTTTTTATAAAATTAGGCCGCGGAATACTAGAGAATCATTTCTTTTTAAAGGCCAAAAGCTATCAACCTTACATCAACATTTCTAGGGATTTAACAAAATCTATTGGTTCTAATACTAACTGATGAGTGGTAGTGGCTTTCATTCAACTCAAAAATGGGAGAACTCAAGAAACTGACTGATATAATTGAATACAAGTAAAATCTAAAAAATACCCGATATCATTTTATTTCACATCATCAGCCTATTAATGTTCCCACTGCTGGGACACAGGCCTCCTCTCTGTGAGAGGGAATGGGCCGTAATCCACCACGCGGGCCCAGTTGCGGGTTGGTGGATGTCACATGTCTTCGAATTTTTGGTTCTAGGACATGTCGGTTTCCTCACGATGTTTTCCTTCACCGTTTTGAGAGCAGTGCTGATAAAATAATTTACACAAAGTAAAGCGCCTGCCTGGGCTCAAACCCACGACCTACAACTTGTAAGTCGCGGCCGATACCACTGGGCCCCCACTGCTCATTTTATTTAATGCTTTCTAAATTACTAAATTTATCTAGTAGTAGATACGCTTCGATCGACAACCTATCGAACACATAATTATGACACGATATCTTGCGAAAATACCCCGATTCAAACAGTAAAACGTCCATAACTTAAGAATGGCTGAAGCGATTCATCAAACATAGCTAAGAACGCTCTCGATAAAGTCACCTTTCGAACAAAAAAAAACGAATTCAGAATCGTTCCATCCGTTTAGGATCTATGATGCCACAGACAGATATACAAATACACAGGTACACACGTCAAACTTATAACACCCATCATTTTCCGTCGGAGGTTAAAAATAGGGAACATTACTGCCGATTTCTACCTCTAGATGTCTTACTGATTTAAGGAGAAAAAAAAAACGGCTTCTTACCCCTCAACGGCACAAAGTACGTAAGCGTCGGCGCGCCGCAGACAGCGAGGCCACTACGAACAAAGTGTCATTTTGCACACACACATTGACATTGCGATTTTACAGGGAATATTGGGCTATATTGGACCAAGCTCAGTCACAGTTGTCATTAGTGCTTTGTGCGGTTCGTTTGTCACGTCATTCATACATAAAGTACTGTAACGAGGTGGAATTGGCTGGGATACCTTTATTAATTGTGACAGACAGAATATACTTTTTATTAAATTATTTATTTCATTAATTTTTAAGTTATAAAGGTCATAAAATTTTTCAAGATGACAAGTTAGAAATTCAATATCTAGGAATATATTAAATTATTTTAAGTCCATGGACGAAATTTGTGAGCTGGAATGACGCTTTGTTTGTCGTGGCCTCTCTGTCTGCAGCTTACGTACTTTGGGATAATACTGACTATTGAATATGTTACCTTACTGATAAATGTATGTAAGTTGGTTTGTACAAACACTTTTACATGTCGATCATATTTTAAAACTAGATGAGGGCGTTTCCTATCTGACTACTCTGAAAAAAAAGGCCGAAACAAACTCAGAGGTCACAGTCTCTTTTAATGTCCAGACAAAATCTTGGTTAGATTATGTGAAGACCACCAGATTTTGATAAAACATTATAAAACTTTTAATTTAAAATAATAAAACCACAATACTATAAATATTTAGCAGGGATTATCTACTGGATCAGCTTTGCGCCCTATTGGACGATGGCGAGTAATGTTACTAATATAATAAATGCGAAGGTTTGGATGGATGGATGTATGTTTGTTACTCAATCACGCCAGAACGGCTGAACGGATCTGAATTAATGAAATTTGGCACAGAGATAGATTATAGTCTGGAAAAGCATACTTTATCCCGGTATGTTTCCTTGGGATAACATAACACCTACCACGCAGGCGAAGCCGCTAACATAAGAATTAATGAAATTTGGCACAGAGATAGATTATAGTCTGGAATAGCATATTTTATCCCGGTATAATGTTTCCTTGGGATAACATAACACCTACCACGCAGGCGAAGCCGCTAACATAAGAATTAATGAAATTTGGCACAGAGATAGATTATAGTCTGGAATAGCATACTTTATCCCGGTATAATGTTCCCTTGGGATAACATAACACCTACCACGCAGGCGAAGCCACTAACAGAAGCTAGTAGTGAATAAAGAATGTACCTTCACATCTCTGACGTAGTGAATGACTAGCTTATCGTTATCCACAGCCGATGCCCAGTCCAATACATCGCTAGGATGTTCCTGTAACAAACACAATACGAATTAGCTAAATACAAGCTTAATTACTAAACTTCAGTTCTAATTTACGATTTTCAATTACAGGAATTAAAAAAAAGTTGGCGATACATTTTTACTATAAAAATTGTTTTTACAACATTTTGTATATTGCCGAAGTTTTTCATCTGATGTTCAAGCTGAATTTAATCTTATTGCGTTTGACAGAAGTTTAAATTTGTATGGTTTACGAAAATTTGTGTAATTTTATAATCAGAAAATCGTTTACAGTATTCAAGCTGAATTCAATCTTATTCAGTGTGACATAAGGTTGAGAATACTTACAGCTATGAGAGTCTGCCAGTTCTCTTCGGCAGGGTTGTGCAGATCGATCTTGACGAGCCTGTAGTTGGGCGCGTTCTTGTTCGTACGGAATATGCACACGGAGCCTTCGTTTGTTATGTACTGAAATTGTAAATAATTAGGTTTTAAATTTAAAGTCGATTGAAAATAGGAGCAAGTGGACAAACATAATCAGGGGAAAAGTTTTGAAATCATAATGTGGTCACGACCCCAAACATAGGGGAATCGACGCAAGGAATTGGCCAAGTGAAGAGTTTAGTACCTGGGTGACCCAGCTCTGCTCGGGTGAAAATAGAGAAAACGAGGTTTTCTAAAAATGAAACCTAGCTAGATCGATTTACGCCCCCGAAGCAGCCCCCTGCATACTAAGTTTCATGAAAATTGATGGAGCCGTTTCCTAGATCCAGATTATATACATATATATATATACAAGAATTGCTTGTTTAAAGGTATTCGATAGATTATGAGATGACTTATGTTTATAGACAATGTCGATTTAGTTAGATAGTTATTTTATGTTTTTCGGTGACCCTTATTCACAATGGCATCAATAAAGCGACTGTTATTAAAAAAAAAATAACAATCATTAATTACAACATGACAAGATTTTACAGTACACACTTTCGTAAAAAAGGGGTATAATTATATCGTGCTAATCATTTGCCTTGACAAGTTGAAGGATAGATAGAGCCTTATTCAAGGCATTCTTTACCACCCAACCTTTACCTCTTATTCTTCTTCTTCCTCTCCTTAAATTGAAATGTGGTAGGGAACGAAGGAACCTTATGGATGTATCCGGCATTTTGTGTCTGTTTCGGCCAAATGCCAAACGGTTGTTGTCGGACTGTGTGTTTTCAAATCGCGCCGAAAACTTTGCTAGCGCGATATAGGATTTTGAGTGACGTCAGATCATTAGTTCGTAAGAGGCGGCACAGATGTGGGTGTTACCTCATAGTCAGCCTCGAACTTGTGCACGATCTGCGTGAGGTTGAGCTTCCCGTCGATCTCGGGCTGCTTGCTGAGGTCTGCGTAGAACAGCAGATTGTCGCGGCAGTCCTTCACCGGCGACACGATCAGGTAGCGCCCGCAGTCCGTCACCTCCGCGCCGCTGGAACAACGGAATGACATTTAGTATGTAGTAGAAATTTATTACTTTTCTTTGCAAATCTTCTATGCTGGCCTCATCATCTCATCTTCCTGCCCTTATCCCACGTTACTTGCGATCCGCGCTATTTTGTTACCGTGCTGGCTCCCGTCACGCTATCATTGACTCCCTTTTCCTTCATACCACTCCTCACACAGTCCATCCATCCACATTTATAATCATAACTCTTTCAGTAACATGCGTTACATCCCTCCTCTGCACATGACCATACCAGGACATACGATTCCCATTAAAGTTTTTTGTCACTTGCGCCACTTTCAAACTATCTCTACTATACTCACTCATTTCCCACTTTATCCATTATTCTACGCCGGTCTACGATTCTAAAACTATTTGGTTACATATTATATTCGTACATTGTAAAATTACATGGTGGTAGAAAACACTACGTACGCCGTTTTATGAAATATGCACATTTTTACCCGACTTCGGCAAAACCAAAAGGAATTCTACAATTTTTACATGGATGAGTTATTGGTACTAACAAAAAAATTACTCAGTTACGTCAAAGTAAATAATATTTTTTCTTACAGTAAGCATTTAGTTTGTTCAAAGTGTCCTAAACGCAATGCTAACGACCTTCATGTTTCTACAATAAAACGCAAAGCAATAATTCTAAGATACTGTGACAGTGAATAAAATAAAATAAAAAACAAAGTTACGCGCGTTTATCTTCACTGAAGTACATCTGAGTGTGAATGTCACTGCAGATAAATAAAAAACAAATATTACACTTTGAACAAACATTCCAACTAATTAAAAAAAGGCGAAGTTCGCAAACGAACTACAGTTTACATTATTTTACAGACCAAGTCTTAGCAACAGTACAGGTTGCTCAGAACTGAAATCCTGATTATGCATGCTTATGGTATGCATAGAGATACCGCATCAATTAAAGGTTATGATTGGTCTATTTATTAACATCGATATGATGTTGCCTACTCGTATTTGGCTTACTTTTACCATTTATATGGTTGAAATCAATGATGTTATATATATATACTGAGGTAGATACGTTTTACCGACGTCTGCGCGGAAATACAAACACAAGCTGACTAGCTTGAGTGAACTCAGTCCGTCCTTCGTCTGGCCCGACACGACCGTACGTTTGAACAGTATGTTTATCTCTTTCTGACAATGGGGTCCCATTTATATCTCTGTAATCTTTTAACCTACTCATTGAAATAAAGTTCCAAGTTACATAGGTCCTATGTAGGTAGCTATAGTAAAATATCGCCATATTTTTATTTATTTATAATGAGTATGACGTCTCTAGTGGTAAAATCGCATTGGGTGTAATGATAAACATTGCATAAAATCGTAACATACCAGTAATTGACAAGCATAGTGAAAAAGAAGCACTTAGGCGGGCCGCATGTACGTTTTCCGCGTTCGATTTCCGAATACGGAATACAGACTCGGAATTCCGTGAACCTAGCGCAGACGTTAGATTTTTCCTGCTTGGAATTTTCACGAACGCGCGGACTAGCATTCAATACGGACGTACGGAAAGTGTTCCGTTCGAAAAAAAAAGGACGTGTGCGGCATCAATGTATTTTATTAGCGTACAATGCATTCGGATTTCCGAATACGGAAAACGAATTTGGAAATCGAACGCGGAAAACGTACGTATGCGGCCAGCCTAAACCGTACGAGTTAGCTGTGCATCTCACTGGAATGTGACCCCACTCTCGAATGTCAGTGACGTCACAGCGTCAGGTGCAGTCGGACGTGCTGTATAAAATAGTCGATACTCACATCCTCCACAGAGGCTCTTCAGGGAACTCAACAACTATGACGTCATCAGCTTGAGGCGTGTTCAGTCGGTGGTAACATAGCTTCTGGTCGCGGTTCACTTCGGTCTCCGAGCCGTCTGTCTTGCCGGCCTGGTCTGGGTACCGCTGTTTAGAGGAAGCTTATGTTAGAGTTATCATTCTGGATTTAAAAGGATAGATAGAACATGCTTTGAAAAATAATCAAAGAGAAGACATAAAGACTAAACAAAATGAATCTTAAGCATTATAAAGGGGTAAAACTGTTTATTACTTGTGTTAGCTCTAAAAGTTCTGATCAGCCCCTGTACCATGACGCGCCAAAACTATCATTGTTCGACTGTGAGAAAGGGACTGACTCAAAATAACCTTGCTCTAACAGCTTAAGATCGCCCCCCTGATTACGATAATTCTTTCATTATCGCTGAAAGTTGTAGGCTTACTTTTTTTCAACCTATATTTTTCCACTGCTGGGCAACGATTACCATTAAAAAAAAACTTGCGGGTTACGTCAAACGAGCGAAGCCGCGGCAAAACGCTAATAATTTTATGAAAACAATAAAATTTGTGTCTAGTGAACGAAGATTAGTTTTATCAGCATAAACGTGACTACTATTTTCTCGTAATAATATTTATTTATCATCATAACAAAATTATCTATAGGTACTCATCTCCATGATTTTTAAGTCTAAAATAATAGACAACAACTATATATTTGTGGCTTTTTCCTCAATGTCTTACCTACCATACTAGGAATACATTTACTGAATTATTATTATCTGCGTCACGTCGATACCCACAATGACGCATGTAGACACCTGCGCAGGCGCTACTCAACTTGTTATTAGCAAACTAGCTTTGTCCAGTGGCGTCACCCGCTTGAAAGTCGAACGGTCCCGTACCGAGAAGAAAGGTAGGTATCGTATGTCCTAAGGACTAGGAACAGCAGCCTAATTGCGTGAGTGAATTCGGCAAGGCAAAGTGTTGGATGACCCCATGAAAGAGTATGACAAATTCTCTTTATATAATTAGGTATTTCCAAAATAATTGGACTCTTTCATCGGTAAAGATACTCTTTTCGATATAGCACAAAAAAAATGCCGAATTCACTTACGCGATTAGGCTGCAGGTCTTTGTCACTTGTATTCCAAAATTCATTTATACCCGTTCAGCTGTTAAGGAGGGATTGATGTGCAAACATACAGACATTTTATATTGTTAGCAGGATAAATGTGATTTTGATGATCTAGGTAAGGAAACAGGAATACTTAATGATTGCCTTGAAAAAAACCAACACTCACCGAATAGAATAACCCTTTATGGTCCTTGGTCCACGACATTGAAGCAAACTTTACTTTTTTTAACACCTCTGGGTAGTCTTCGCCTGAAACATATAATTAGTAACGCTTACAACATGCTTTTGCGCTTTAATTTATTCAAATTAACACTTATGAACAATAATAATTTTACAGAAGAACGAAATTCGGTAAAACCCATTCTAAATCGTTTGTATTGAATAATACAAAGTACGAATGGTAATTTTTTTGAGTGAATTCAAAAACGAATTTAATGTCTTTTAAAAGCATCACGAAAAATATCTTATAACAAACTGAAAAGCAAAAAAAAAAAAGAAAAACTTTTGATCTAGCATTTTGAGAGGACAAAGTTTGAGGTATACTTTTTCCAGGAAAAAAAGCTTAACCCAGATTTTACTCTAAGCTACTTTTTAAATCCCGTGCGTCTCGTAACCAGCGGATAGCAACGGTAACAGCCGATTTTGATCATTCTTTTTTTATTTGAAAGCTGGTGCTTGTCATGTGGTCCCTTTTAAATTTAATCAAGGTCTGATGAGAGACTTCGGAGATATACATCAGAACCCTTCAACAAATGACGGCAAATCACTCGGGATTGCTATAATCGCATGTCTCTTTATTGTTTATATCATTTCATAACATAACATCACACCGGGTTAAAGGGGTACGCAGGAGTGAACAGTTCACCCTGGTATACTCTCATTCCACCGGTTTTGTTTAAGTTTCATGTTATTGTGGGTTAATCTATTCTGGCATCACTTTGGGCATTATACCTAGCCTATAGAACTGGTACATTATGTAAATACACGTTTTTCTGAATAGAAAATCCAGTTTTGATCTGTGGTTGAACTACATTCGATGTGTGAATTGTGACGGTACATATTATATTCTTCTTATAGATTTGCAAAGTCAAAATCCGAGACTAAGTGCCAATTTTACCAATAAAACTAATCGCGATTAGTTCAACTAAACTCAGTTTAGGCAAATACAGCCTTCTGATTGGTTAAATCGGTCCATAAATACACCAGAATGTTGAATTTTGATGTACAGATCACATGAATTCATTGGTAACGCCATTCCTAACGAAATTATAAGCGTGAAGTATTCTTATTATTTGATACAGGCGTCTATAATAAACTCAATTTTACCTGTGGCAACATCCTTGAGATGTATAGTGATCCAATCAGAGCCGCTGGCGGAAAGTCCGTACGCGAAGGTGTTGCCATCCTCCGTGAACCGACTGCCCGAGAGGGCTATGGTACCGTCTTCGGACAACGTGTTGGGGTCGAGGAAGACGCGAGGTTCTCCGTCCAGACTGTCTTGTACGTATAGGACACTGAGGGAATAACAACAAAATATAAAATCATAGCCTACTTTCAACAAATAATGCCCGTATGGGAGTGTAAATGCACATTGACACAGAGTTATGTGCATTACACTGTGGAGATAGGGGTCAATATGCAATGCAAATTTTAGCGTTTCGCTTCGAACGGGTCAATTTGCTTTGACCCTAAAGGTTCGCAGAGAACATAAGGCTCACGTTCTGCTAGTTATGTTTAGCCCCCATCTTAGGGGGCTTCGTAGAAGAATATGTGGGTTACTAAAATTCTGTCAGTAAAACAACAATTACAATTTTTTTTAAACCCTGTCTGAAGCTTTTGGCAAGTTTCATAAATTCAAAGCTCTTTTAAGTAAACTTTATTACAATTGTCTCTTCACTACTTTCTAACATAATATTCTAATAGGATGACAGAAACCGGAAATACTTTCACAGTGACGATTCCTAATTAATTGCGTTAAAAAAATTGTTACGAAAGTTGTAACAAAATAAATTATGCGATAGCTTAAATTATTTTTATAGAAACATAATAATTACCTATTCACATATAAATTATTTAAACAAAGAACATTAAAAAAAAACCACTCACTTCTGATTCTGCAGACCAGTATTTTTGAAGAAGAAGTATCTATTCCCCCTTCTGAAGGGGCACGAGTATTTGGGATAATTCCAGAGCTCCGTTAGCCTCTGGTTGACGGTGCTCTTCACAGAACACGCGTCCAGGTACGGCCGTGTGATTCTGTTCTCTGCGTCTATGAACTCTTTGGTTTCGTTCGAGTCGGGGTCTTCTAGCCAGCGGTACGGATCATGAATCTGTTGATATGAAAAGAAGGTTTTTTTTTTTTTTATTGTTGATGAAAATGGACTGTAAGATTTTTTTAATTGTAGAAATTCAGACGATACTATATTTTTTGGTTCCAATTAATTCAATAATAACAATGTTTGTAGATTCTAGATTGCTAGATTTATGTCAATAAATGGTAATTGAACTAAACTTGATCACTGTAATTTGGTTAGTTATGCCATGCAATAAACTTATTCCGTCTTATTAATAAACGTGGACTAAGGTAAGAATAACTTTATTCCAAGTATTAGGTTGGTACTAAAAAAAATCCGTATTAATAAACACGGAATAAGGAGGGATTATACTAATCTGACACTAGTCTCAGACTAAAAGTTAAACCATGGTGCCAGCTAGTTTAAGGTCGGAATAAGAGTAGTGTAACTATGGCAACCACAATTTTTTAAATTTTTTTGCATCGCCCTATTCGGGCAGGCTAAGGTCTTAGACCATACCGCCTCGTGTTCAGTGCATATTATCCTTTTTGAATTCTTTAGTATGCATAAGAATGCGGATGCAACAGATTCTAATGTTTTTTGGAGTATTTGGCAGCAAATTGTATCAAGTCAGCCTTCCCAGTAAGCCTGGGAAGGCTGCTAAGAAGGCTGTAAGCTTTGCGGGAGGTAGTCAATACTACAATAAAATTCGCCGCTCCACTATCCCGAGATCGCTTCTGTCAATGCTTTCACAGATTGACCAGTTACGTAGACAGTTGAGACATAAAAAAAAATGTTCTACACCAATTTAATATCACTATATCCATTAGGAATAAATTTGCAAATAATATTAACAGCCGCTGAACTACACTCGAAAAAATCCCGCCAAAAACTCTCGCAACCACAATTATTACATAGACTCTGATTTTTTATTTCGTAGATGTGAAACATTAAAAAAAAATAAGGTCATTGGCAGCTGTTTAGCTTTAGTCAACGAAATTACAAATTAATTAATTAATTAATCATCATTTTATGTAATTTTTAAGTTTAAAGGTAATACGATAATTTGAAAAGGAGGGATCCTTCACCTTTACTGTCAAATCTCTATGGCAGATGTCATTTTTAGTTTTTTTTTCTACATAATGTCTTCAACTTGCTTATTTTTCATTCACTAGTTCATTCTTTTTACTTTTAAATTCAACTGTGTTGCCAGAGCTTACGCGTAAATCCAAGACTAAGAAATTAATAGTTAGTCCGAGGTTATTCCATGTTTATTAATAACATTGCTAGATCTATGTTAATCCTTAGTTACTCCGGGATTAGCTAGTCCAAGAGTAACTTCGGAGTAAGCTGGGAATACGCCATTTTTATTAATAAGACTGATTTAGTTTAAAATTAACATACACGATTGTTATGAATTACATTAATTGTACCGATATCAAATTGTGATTGCACCAGGAAATAGTTTTCACTTGTTTAAGCACAAATGAATAATAAATGAACATACGTACGTGATACATCAGTTATTTTTATTGTTCACGTATGTATCAACAAAAGTGGATTTAATAAAGAGAACGTTGATATTTTATTTTTTATCAACCGACTTTCCAAAAAGGAGGTTATATGTTCGGCTTTTTTTTATTGAGCATTTTCGCCGATTACTCCGTCAATTGTGAACCGTTTTTGAAAAGTCTTTTTTTTGTTTGAAAGATTAGGTATATTCCCGAATTGGTCCGATTTAAATTTAGTTTGGTTTTTTTGAAGAAACGAAAACAGGAACACCGATTGCCGCAATTGAAGTTATTTTTCACTTAGTAGAGTTTTTTGGAAGTCGGTTGTATTTTTTTGTAAAAAAGTATTATTTTTTCTATTATTTTTCGACCATTCTTAGGTGGTTGTGTATTTTTATAATAACTACTTAGGCATGTCTGTATTAGGATGAATAATTTTGTAAGCATGTTTATCATATAAAAATGTATGTTAGAAATCTCTACACGTGCCAAATCACTTGAGTGCAAAAAACTTATCATAAAATATTCTAACGACTGTTTTTTGGCTTAGTAAGCGTTTCGGCCGATGAGTTTCGCCCGATCCGGCCGAAACAGGCATTTCATTATTATTAATATTTTTGAGTGGTGTTTCAGACTATACTTTTTTCTAAGCAAATTTTGTACAGTCAGAATGAAAAACCTTAGGTAGGGTTATATTATTTATAAGTAAAAGTCAGGCAATTTTTTTGGAAAAAGATAAAGCTTAATGCCATTACAACAATCAACAGTAAACATGATAAATCACAATAATCAGTCTAATACAATAATTAAAAAGCGTACAAAATGGCACCAGAGGAATTCCACATACGGAACCTATCGATATTTTTCGCAGGTGACATAAGTGGAATAATTCATTATTTAAAATTTTATTTCACATTTATATACATGATTCTGGACTCCTGGTAGTTTGATTATAAATACTTATAATGTTCAACATCTAACTAAAAAAGCAAAAGAGGAAGTTATATTTTTATCATGTTATTAAACTCTCTACCGATTTTATGTTTCTGACGTTACTTTGCCTCTAAAAAAAGGATTCGTCCGAAAAACCACTCAAAAATATAAATAATAATGAAATTCCTGTTTTGACCGGATCGGACGAAACTCAGCGGCCGAAACGCCTACCATGCTTGTTTTATAGGGTTCCGTACCTTAAGGGTAAAAACGGGACCTGACCTGGGTCTGACTGTCACCAGGCTGAATCTCATGAACCGTGATAGCTAAACAGTTGAAATTTTCACAGATGATGTATTTCTGTTGCCGCTATAACAAAAATACTAAAAACAGAATAAAATAAATATTTATGTGCCAAAATGTGATTGACATCGCGAGACGTAATACGAGGGTCTTGCTTTGATTTTGTGGTAATTGAGATATAATCAACCCATCGTTACTCGAAATTACGTGTCTATCCAAACCCTAAACAGGCTTGGGAAGCACAACAGGGTAAGACTGATGTGGGTCCCTGGGCACAAAGGATTCCATGGTAACGAAGTGGCTGATGAACTGGCAAGGGAGGGCTCAGCGAATGATTTTGTGGGTCCAGAACCATGTGTAGGCATCTCGACGTGTCTCGTAAAAGCCGCATTTAGGGAGTTTGCAGATCACAGACAACGAACTTGTTGGCTGTCTACTACCGGTCTACAACACTCCAAGAGATTCCTGGGCTCCACTTTCAAAGCCCGGGATTGCATTTGGAACATGAGCAGGGGGCAAATCCGCTACCTGCTTGGGGCCTTTACTGGGCACTTTGGAACCAACGACATGCTCATGAAGATGGGTCTAACCGCGACACCCATGTGCAGGTTGTGTGGGGAAAATACGGAACGCATGGAGCACCTACTGTGCACATGCGATGCACTGGCTGGTAAGCGAATGAGTCTCCTAGGGGTTGGATACCCAAAACCAGAAGATTATAGGCTCATATCTCCTAGTCTCGTTGTAAAACTCATGAAAACAGTTTTCAACGAGAAGGAGGAGGAGTAAGTTATCTAGGGGACCACAAAAGATCCCAATGGGTCGAAGTGTCCGAGGTATTTCTCGGCCCCTCCATAAGATAAGATAAGAAGGGTGGCCAAAAAGTTGTGGATCAAACGCAACTAGGGGTTAGATGGGGTCATCAGCTGCAAAAAATTGTTCTACGGGAGGTACTTAAGGTCAACCCTTGCAGAGTAATAATTTACCTGCAGAGTTATAATTTTGATGTTCTGCCAGGAATCTCAGGCTAGACCACGTCGGAGAACAAACCCCTAGTTTACCCCTGCCGCGTTCGCGGTTTCGCGGGTACCTTGTAGGATCCAAGAGTCACAGCATTGCTAATGGGCCCCAGTGTTGCCTCTTGGCTTTGTGAGCCGACTATATTCAACATTTGGTTCCCATACAAAAATGTGTTTTTTTTGCCGTTTATTGTGTTAATGGTACGGAAACCTGCGTGCGCGAGTCCGTCTCGCACTTGGCCGGTTTTTTTATTACAATGTTATCCATTAGTAAAGTAACTGCCTTCGAAATATAAAGTAACGTCAAAATAATAATTATGTAATTTATCTTTAACTTAAGGATTGATTAATTAACATGCAAATATAGATCTATGAAGGTACCATAAAATAATCGTTTAAGAACAAAGAATAGATTGCCATATTAAGTATTTATGTACTTCTTAGGTACCTACTTAAAACTTAAGGAGAATACTAGATAATTAAATTAACAATAGTAGCATTTGAAAAGTGCAATAATAATAAATTAAAAGATATACATGGGGGTGAGATCACCACTAATCAATATTAATGATTGTGCAGTACTCACTGTATTTTAGTGCAACTATAGCTTAAATTATGCAGTTTGCTATAAAGCAAAATAACAGTAAACAACTTTAAATATCAAGAAAAAAACCTCAGGTCACGTGCGAAAACTTAATCTAAAACGCGATCGCAGAGGAAACTTTTTAATTTAAAAAGCAATTTTTCACTTAAAGGGGTCAATGAGCTATCATTGCGATCATTGACAAAAACAGGCCTTTATGTATTTTATTTTCAATAGAAGGCCTCACGTTTGCGATATGCTTAGAGAATATTTAATACAAGGTAAACCTATGTTAGGGTTGTCAGGTTATTTAATTGTTTGTCCAGCAAGGTTTCAAGAAAATCGATTAAAAACAGTAGATACTCGTATATGAATGTTATAGGGGAAAATCCGGAGAGCATATGGGACCATAGAAAATAATTGACCATTCCTAGCTATATTATTTGCATTTAATAAAAATAGGAAATTATATAAAAACCGGCCAAGTGCGAGTCGGACTCGCGCACGAAGGGTTCCGTAACATTATCGCAAAAAACAGCGAAAAAAACACGTTTGTTGTATGGGAGCCCCACTTAAATATTTATTTTATTCTGTTTTTAGTATTTGTTGTTATAGCGGCAACAGAAATACATCATCTGTGAAAATTTCAGCTGTCTAGCTATCACGGTTCATGAGATACAGCCTGGTGACAGACGGACAGACAGACAGACAGACGGATCGCGGAGTCTTAGTAATAGGGTCCCGTTTTTTATCCTTTGGATACGGAACCCTAAAAACAGCTTCACTAAACACTACTGTTTAGACAAAAGTAACCTCTATGCAGAATTTTGCTTGGTCAAGAATAAATTAGGAATAATAACAAATAGTTGTTAGCCTTCAATAGATGATATATGAAGCCTGAAACTCCAATAAGGCACCATTTGTAGTCTGACATTATAACGAATGCCTTCCGAGTTCTGATGACGCAGGTTCATTGTTCATGTCACAATACCTTTAATAAATTAGTGATGCACGCTTGCTCCAACCGCAGAGGAAGATCTCGCTTCATCATCTGCCTAGCCTTTTCCCAACTATATTGGGGTCGGATTCCAGTCTTACCGGATTTAGCTAAGTACCAGTGTTTTACATGGAGCGACTGCCTATCTGACCTCCACAACCCAGTAACTGGGTAACACGGTACCTCTTGGCAAGACTGGTGTCAGATCTCAAGCTTCTGACTACCCGTAACGACTGCCAAAGATCTTCAAATGACAGCCGGGACCAACGGCTTAACGTGCTTTCCGAGGCACGAAGGAAACTCGGTATGTTGAAATGGTCACCCATCCACGGACCGACCTCGTCAAGCGTTGCTTAAACTTGATGATCGTCCCGTGCGGCTGTTATTATTTAGCTACGAGCTCCTCAGAGGAAGATCTCGCTTCCATAATTCAAATTAAGTTTTTAAACATTTGTGTGTTTACGTTTTATGGCTAAACTGCTGAACCTATTAAATTAAATTTTGTAAAGCTTTAGCTTGAACATTGAAGCAGATGACGTATCCTCCGACTGCACATCATGATTTTTTCTTGTTTACGTCTTTTTAGTTCACTTTTTAAGCAGTCGGGTTTTTTTTTCATAACATTTTAGTTATTTTTTTAATATTTAGGTACATTTAAACATATAAGTGTTATATATTTTTGAAATCGCCCATATGATACGATACCCCCACGATGGGTTTGGAAGAAAAAAAATTGTCTCAACAATATGGCGCCCAAAAACTGCCATTTTTCTATTTTCCAATATTAATGCAGCCAGTGACACTCGCAGGGTTAAGCCAAATCGATTGACGTATGAATTATCAAATTCGGCCAACAAGTTTGGTCTCTAGAACGCCACATGGGAACATACATACATAGACTGATAAACATATTACCCTCCTTTGGCAGTTGGGTAAAAATCACCCTAAGGAATGAAATTGGTACTAAAATAAATCCTTCAATTCCTCCAATTATTCAGACGGACGAAGTCGCGGGTAAAGCTATAGTGTAGCATAAATAACATATGGACTTCGTGTTTAGCGATACTTCGAATCGAGATATTATAAAAAAAGTTTGAATAAAGCACGGACATAAATAACAATTTAGACACACGTACATTTATTTCGTGATAAATGCGATGGAGTCTTTTCTGTCTTCTTATTTGATGACCAAAACAGTTAGTTCGTTTCTAGGGACCATAAAATACAAATCTAAATTTTGTGGCGAGCGGTAATTTGATTTTATTACTCGAAATCCCGTTTTCCGAAACGAGTTTACCGATTTTGAGTTTTTTGAACTTATTAATTTGGTTTAGCTGTTCTTGTCATAAAATAGAGCATTTATTAGCTTGTTTAGATGTTATTAGAATTTATCTATTCATTTTTATTTTAGATATTCTTAGATTTTATTAGAATTAATCTGTTTATTTGTATTTTTGGTATTCTTAGATTTTATCTGTTCATTAGGGTTCCGTAGCCAAATGGCAAAAAAACGGAACCCTTATGGATTCGTCATGTCTGTCTGTCCGTCCGTCCGTATGTCACAGACACTTTTTTCCGAAACTATAAGAACTATGCTGTTAAAACTTGGTAAGTAGATGTAATCTGTGAACCGCATTAAGATTTTCACACAAAAAAGAAAAAAAAACAAAAAAAATAGGGGTTTCCTCATACTTGGAACTGAAACTCAAATTTTTTTTTTCATCGGGCCCATACGTGTGGGGTATTTATGGATAGGTCTTCAATAATGATATTGTGGTTTCTAATATATTTTTTTTCTAAACTGAATAATTTGCGCGAGAGACACTTCCAAAGTGGTAAAATGTGTCCCCCCCCTGTAACTTCTAAAATAAGAGAATGATAAAACAAAAAAAATATATGATGTACGTTTCCATGTAAACTTCCACCGAAAATTGGTTTAAACGAGATCTAGTAAGTAGTTTTTTTTTTTAATACGTCATATATCGTAAACCGCAATTTACCAAGTACGGAACCCTTCGTGCGCGAGTCCGACTCGCACTTGGCCGGTTTTCTTTTATTTTAGGTATTCTAAGATATTATTAGATTTAATCTGTTCATTTTGTATGTTAGGTATTCATAGATTTTACTAGAATTTATCTGTTTATTTGTATTTTTGGTATTCTTAGATTTTATCTGTTCATTTTTATTTTAGGTGTTCTTAGATTTATCTGTTCAATTTTATTTTAGGTATTCTTAGATTTTATTAGATCTAAACTGTTTATTTTTATGTTAGGTATTCATAGATTTTATTAGAATTTATCTGTTCATTCTTATTTTAGATATTTTTGTCTAGTTTTTTTTTATTTGTTTCTAGTGACAGCCCTGTCGTCTGACCTCTACAACCCATAGGGAAAGGCTTTGAAGCTAAGTCGTTGTTGTTGTCCATCCATTGCATAAATTATTCACGTCTTATCTGATGACATCCTTAATAAGATACCTTGTCCAAGCAAGCTATGATGATAATATAATAGTCGGGACGCAAAAGTTTGTCTTATTCTTGGTGAATATTTTTAGGTCTTATTAGAGTGAAGGAATTTTAATAGCCCGGGTTTGATGCTATACCAAACAAATAAAAGTTCAAAAAAAAATTGTCGCCTTTTCTACTCGCTTCGCAGTCTAGCTGCGTCAAACCTTATCAAACGTAAAATTGCAAATCGGTCTTTAACATTCTATTGGCAATCATTGTAATCAGCCTAATAGTCCTGCCTTTTCTCTATGGTACCAACAGTTATATTAATATAAGCAAAAAACCTAGTACGCTTTAGGTTTTTTTTATTCTAAGTTCTTTTCAAAATATTCTCAAGACGCCGAGCGTTGATCCCGGATCTATTAGAAGTTATAGCAATTAGCAATCATAACTTTAGACAGACTATTATTGTTTGTGAAGATCTGCAGGGGGCTTGATTCGATAGATGTTGGATTTAACAAAAAACGCAACTGCTTGTATTTTTAATGAAACTAGCTATTGATTATTTCGGCAACACCTTTATCGGCACGACAATCAGCCATTAAGGCGTATATATTCCCGAAGCTCGGAGCCAGAATATCAATATTGAACCTCCTTTTGGACAGTTTTGTTAGCAAAATATTCTTTGATTTACATAATATGCTATTTCAGTTATGAAGATATTCTAGTTATATATTTTCTGTGTAAAAATATTTTTAAACATACAAGTCGTTTTGGCAAAATAACAACCGCCGCACGGAACGATTATCAAGGTTAAGCGAGTTTGACGAGGTCGGTCCGTGGATGGGTGACCATTTCAACATACCGAGTTTCCTCCGTGCTTGGAAAGCACGTTAAGCCGTTGGTCCCGGCTGTCATTTGAAGATCTTTGTCAGTCGTTACGGGTAGTCAGAAGCTTGAAATCTGATACCAGTCTTGGCAAGGGGTACCGTGTTACCCAGTTACTGGGTTGTGGAGGTCAGATAGGCAGTCGTTCCATGTAGAACACTGCTACGTAGCTGAATTCGGTAAGACTGGAAGCCGATCCCAATATAGTTGGGAAAAGGCTAGGCAGATGATGATCCAAGTCGTTTTGGAGGAGTATCCAAAAGTAGCGTGTTTTCATATTTTTTTCAAACCTTTTAACCTAGCCGTTACTAAGGAGTGTGCTTTAGAAAGTAACCAGTTTACGAAACTAAACCGGTGGAAGGCCCTTAAGCACAGGTCTTATTTAGGATATTAGTTTTGCCAGAGCTTCGCCTGCTTGAAAGTCGAAAATAATTCAAAGGAATGTATCCTTCGGAATAATTTTAGTAGCAGTTTGATAATAAAACGTATTCTATACATCCTCACAAACTTTCGCGTTTATAATAGTAGTAGGATTTATACCAACGGCAGCATATGTAAATATTCTGATTACAGGTAGGTAGCCTTATGCACGAATAAAGTCTCAACACGTAATCAAATGTCCAAAAGTACAAAATCGAAGTTTTTACGTAATCATATTTTTTTAAGACACGTAAACTAAAAATATGATCATAACAAGAGCACCTGACCGTGAAATGAAGTTCCCAAAATTTCTTACATACATTTTTTATAAGGCTGTATGCAGTACAGTGTCCTTGACAACGGGTCGATCGATTCGTAAGGTAATAACGTGCCGCCAAGGCATTCAATACCAACGTAAACACGTAATGGTAATGGCCGGTCAAACGAGCTTTTATAATAGCAGCTAGCGGATTCAAATTATTATTTACATTCAACTTGTACCATTATTATTGAGCGATATCTTTGGAAGTAAAGATTTCCTCTAAATAATTGGGGTGTCTGATAAAAATTGTCACGTGTGATTGCACATGTCCATCTATCTGGTATTTTTATGCTATGACCTTTGCCTATAAAACACTGATTAAATATTAAATTGACGTCAAAAAATTTAAGACTATCAAGTGAGTAAAAAGAGCGTTCGCGGCTTCACCATTTGCGAGTTTCTATCGTACAAATCGATTACGTGTACCGCTAAGTCACGCTTGTTGACGGATTTTCCGACAATTAATATTGCGCTAATGAATCTCTTTAGTATGTAGTTGTTTACGTGCATTGTTTACATCGATGGCTTATTGTCTGATTTCTAAGATATGATAAATGTACTTCTGTTCGTACAAAATTTAAATAAACGGAAGCTATGTTTTATCTTATCTTTAATTAATCGATACGGATTGGTTAAGTTAATAAAAAGGAGTAAAAGGAACATTTATAGTGGTTTTTCATACAGTACCTTAGTGCCATGGTAGTCATCGACGACGGTCTCATCCCTCCTCGCCTCCGGGTAGTTGAAGAGCATTTTCTTCGGGGCCGAAGTGGTTGCGCCCGCGCACTGCAACAATGCACACACTGACACAACACAGGCATATTCAAACACACGCATGGCGAACCTTGCGCGCTCTAACACTCGGTAAAGACTGGCCGCCTTCAGGGAAACCAACGACTTATATGGTAACACCATCGGAGCCAACCAACCGTGTTTAACAAGCTACAATCGTCTTTCTGGCGACACAACTCCGAAAACACAGCGGCTTTGACGCTCTTGTTAGACATTCTTGCTGTTTTTCTATCAAATATTTGACGTGATTTGTTATAGTTTTTATAGACAACCAACTAAGACTTCTTTGCAACTAAACAGGTTTGTATGAGATTGATTTTAAGTGATAAATAAATTGAGCGTGAACGTCCGAAAAAAAATCCTTTAAGATACGTTATGTTATAATCTGTAGAAGACAGAAGCCTTATAAATAATATTTATAAACTATAGATTGTTTCAAAACTACATCAAGAATTTGGCCTCCCAGAAAATCCTACGATCAACATAATTGTGCGCAAAGGGTTTGCCGGTTCGTTTCGAACCAAGGAAAAACCAGAACACAGGAATGCTGTTCGGAGACAGAAATAGGAATATTGTAACCAGAATCGCCCTTTCACATTTCACAACTAGATGTACCACTTCTTTTACCATTTTTCCCCGTAACAATCTAAAAGTGATTGAAATCGGTCTAATGTGGGTCTCGGTCATGCATTGATTTCATGGTTTATCCAGCACCAGCAAAGAAAAAGTCTGCTTGAATAAAGTTTTTAATGATTAAGTGTGGCTGACGTTATGTATTGCTGGTGAAAAGGCGATTAATGAATTAGATAGTTTACAATAATTATGACAATCAGTCGTGCGCCGAATAAAGTACAGAACTTCAGACATATTTAATTGCATGCTATGCTTGTTGCACTTGTATAACTTATGCAAAGTTCCAAACAAAGGACAATGGCAGAAACCCATAGTAGGTACATAGTTTTAGCTGAGATTAAATTCCTACGACTCTAAATTAAAAATATCTGATTTAATTCAGGGTCATCTTCTGAATTAGTTTGTGCAAGAATTTTTGTTCAAGAGCGCCGAAAATAATAGATCATATTAAGTCATGACCTTTTGTGGGTTATGTCTGGGTAAGTTTTAATAATGTGTTTAATAGGTAATATTATTACAATTTCATGGCAGTAAAAGGGCAATATCGCATTAGTATTTCCCTTTCCCAGTTATTTCACCATGAAATGTGAAATATACTCTTTGGAAAGAGTTATATTTATTTATTAAGCGGCTTTGACGTGTATCAAAAGGTCGTCATCAACAACCAAGCCAAATTGTTTTTTTGACTTGGATACTAGTCTTTTGCCTATCATTAATTGAAAGCAAGTAATTCATTTATTTTTACTACACTACAGTGTTCTTACCTACCTGCAAGGACACCTACACTTAGACATATACTATATTGTTAATTTATTTACTCAGTTTCATTATAATAACAAAGACAATAATGATATACTTACTACAATCACTACTTGTCACTTGTCAGAATAAGTGTAAAATGGCAACACTAAGCTAATGAGAGTTAACAAAAAAGTCAAATAACTTTCTTTTAGAATGTTTTTTTTTTTATCCGTGATGAATCAGTCAATGTTATACTTTGAAAAAACGTAGTCACTTAATGGAATTTATTTCGTATATAACTCACTTTCAGACGGTCAAATTTAATTCAGCTTAGATTTCGCCATTGTTCTTTGCGGTATTCAAAACAAAAAAAAAACACTTGGATCGCGGAGTACGGAAAATCTAAATGGAGTATAGTAAGTAAGAATATTCTACAATTACCCACAGTCAGATCATGAAGAGAACTGGGGAATTAGTACGGAAACATATAAAATCGTGTGACGGCAAGATATCGGTATCAGGGACGTATTCCACAATGGGCACCCGTTTTAACGGCACCTGAGGTACTCCACATTCGCTATATACCTATCAATATTTTTCGCAGGTGCCGTAAGTAAAATTATTTATTATTTAAGATTTTATTCCACATTTGGCACCTACGGATCAGTACTACTGTTAGAACATAATTTATTTTTTATAGGACGTCCAAAATCAAAAAAGCGATTAAAATTTGTAGAGTTCAATAACATGATAAAAATATAACTTCCTCTTTTGCTTTTTTAGTTAGATGATGAACATTATAGGCATTTATACCCAAACTACTAGGAGGCCAGAACCATGAAGAAGTATTTGCGGGCCTTGAATCATAAGCGGTATAGTCCTCGCCAAACTTCTTGGCCGCCCTGAAGTTGGTTTACCGGATGCGCGAGGCACGAAACGGTGCTGTTTTTGTATGAGATTTACAACTGCACAGCCATTGTAGCCAACTTTAGGGCGGCCTAGAAGTTTGGCGAGAACTATAAAGACTAACGGAGTACCAGGAGGTTCGAATCAAAAATCTCCCGGTACTCTCTCTTTTACATCTCATGATTCCAGCCTCGGGAATACTTCCTCATGAATACTCATGATAATAATATCCTGGTACTTAAGTTAATCTTTAGTGGTAATGTTTCCAATCCAACCCCGCAAATACGGCCTCCTGGTAGTTTGGGTATAAATGCTTGTACTTAATATTCAAATTTAACTAAAAAACTGGCCAATTGCGAGTCGGACTCGCGCACGAAGGTTCCATACCATTATAGCAAAAACGGCAAAAAACACGTTTGTTGTATGGGAGCACCACTTAAATACTTTTTTTCTGTTTTTTAGTATTTGTTGTTATAGCGGCATTAAAAATACATCATCTGTGAAAATTTCAACTTTCTAGCTATCATGGTTCATAAGATACAGCCTGGAGACAGACGGATCGTGGCGTCTTAGTAATAGAGTCCCGTTTTTATCCATTGGGTACGGAACCCTAAAAAGCCAAAGAGGTAATTATATTTTACCATGTTATCAAACCCTCCACTGATTTTAATCGCGTTTTTGATTCTGACGTCCTAAAAAAATAAACGTCCCAACACAAGTACCTACTGATCCGTAGGTGCCAAATGTGGAATAACATTTTAAATAATAAACCATTCCACATACGGCACCTGCGAAAAATATTGATAGGTGCCGAATGTGGAATACCTCAGGAGCCGTTAAAACGGGTGCCCAATGTGGAATACGTCGTATCGGGATCTCTGTTTACGGTAAATTTATCATTATCTTCCTGACGTTGCCCCATGTTTCTTGGGGTCAGCGCAACACGTTTTGTGGGGTCGTCGCTCTTTACGATTAGTTGACGGGCATACTTAATGCATTCGTATTACATTGATTGGGGGTGTAACCGGAACTTCGTAAGGAGCATCGAAAATGTTTAAAAAAGTACATAGGTTTAATAGGATTAATGATCTCATTTGTTTCTTATCATATTATTACTCATTCCCGATTACATTTTCCTACCCTTTGTAGCATGCGGTTATTTCATGTAGTCATGCTTGTGGTTTCCCCTGAGTTATAAGGATACTAATTCAGTACTTAAACAGGTCTGAGACGTCATAGAGAGTTTATTATAGTTTTCCCAATTTACATTAACTTTTCAAACTACCTAAAGAAAGTCGTTTTGAAATGATTGGTGGTCAAGAAAGCTAAGTTTAGGTGGTCTGACAGTGGCAAGTGAGTTCAGTTGTGGTTTAGAAGAACTTCTGAATGTGTTCGCTACCACGGCAGTATAAAAAGCAAGATGGCGAGATAAGTTCGAGCCCTATTGATGTCCTAACGATGAGTATCTGAAAAAGGGAGAGCAAGCCCTGTACTCTGCGGTTAGACAAAACAGGCTAGACTTGTCAAACTTTCATTAATACAGTAGGGATACACAAAAACTCTACTCAGAAACTCCTCCGGTTAATGCTTTAGGCATTTTCTACCAGTCAAACTTAGGGTAGTGCATATAAAATTAACGGTCTTTCTCTTATTACATTCAAGCATGTCTATCACAATGCTCCAAGTAACGTTGTTATCGCCCGCAATTATGTGTTAAATTAATCGTGTTTTATTAACAACGAGCTCAGTCATCAACCAGATCATGGACCCGATTAGCACGCCCACAATATAGAGCTGCTGCAGTAGAGTTTAATTCATGCGAAAAAAAACCCGACTGCTTAAAAAGCGAACTAAAAAAGACGTAACTAGAAGAAATTCATTCAGTCGGAGGATACATATGCGCGAGCTGGCTGGCCAAAACCAGATGTATCCTCCGACAGCACAGCATGATTTTCTTCTTGTTTACGTCTTTTTAGTTCGCTTTTTAATTAGTCGGGTTTTTTGTATTTTTTTATTAATATTTTTATTTATAACTTTTTAGTTAATAACTTTTTAGAATTGTGTACATTTAAACATATAAGTGTCATATATTTTTGAAATCATCTCTAAAACCCTTTATTTTGATACGCCACACGATGGAATAGGAAGAAAAAAAAATTGGGCCCCGACAATATAATATACATACAAAATAAAAAAAATGGGTTGCCACGGATTTTTGTAGCACAAGTTGGGAACGATAATAGAGCCTCCACTTTTATCTCTCGTTTCTCCAGTGCGAGTCACATTTAAATATTTTTACTTAGACCGCAAGTAACGAAAACATGCAGAACGCATCAGCCCTTTGCTTATTATATTTTATTGTACACCATAAAACACAATGGATATTATATGAATTGGATATAGCAAAAGTTGAAGTGCAATATTAAGAGTCCTCGAGTGGCTGTTCAGTCAGAGTTTGCTTGTCGTTGCAGCGCATCCTGTACTGTCAACCGTGTTGCGTTGAGGTAATTTTCCTTAAATTCCTTCTGATTAATAAATAATTTACTTTGATATAAATTCTAATGAACTCTGAACCGACACGGTCGCATAGTAAAAGAAAAAACAAAGTGTTTTGTATTGTTTTCAAATGATGATCGCTGGCGAAACTTTACAGACGTGAAGGATACGTCTGTAAAGTTTCGCCAGCGAACTTATGGTTGCACTAGTCGATCATTCTTCCATACAAACGTAGTCTGGCGATTTGTTTGACAATGTACGTTCAAAATAAAAACTTACATCAATTTGTCTCATCATTATCTAGCCCTGTATGGAAAGAAAAAGCAAAAAAATATATATTTTAATGTTATGAGCGTCGAAAGTTTCATATTCATTACTAATTTTAACGCATCTTTGGGCGGAAATAAATACCATAAGAAGGAAAATTGCAAAACAGCCACCATACAGGGATAGATTAGTAGTTCAACAATGCAAATAATTTTATTTTGAAAATATACATTAAGTAATTTTTTCATGATATCCATACTCCCAAAGGCCTGTTTATAAAATTTCGCGCGCTCGTTTTCGTCCTAAATCATCACCCACTTCGCTACAAACTTGCAAAAGTGCTAATTCGTACACGAACTAGCTTCTTACTGCTCATCACAGCATCTACCTCTTTCGTACGTGTTGTCTAATGAGATGGCATGCATTTTAACCCCGCGCACAAAATAGTTCGTGCCGTCGATTAGGACAACCTTAAGAATGCTCCTGTCAATAGACAGCTGGGCTGGTTCATACATCTTGACGCCAGAAGCCTGTACTCATTAAGACACCAGACTATATCTATTATTACATTCTATTAATAGTTCAAGCTACTTACGTGTCGTTGTTATGGACCGTTACGAAATCGGTGAAAGTGTTGATATCATATTATTTTGTTCGTAATACGTGCACTATTACCCAGTCGGTTGTTCGTTATTATATCGCGTCTTGTACGTGATTGATAACTGAAGTAAACAAGAGATAAATGAATCTGCTCTCAGCGAACGTTTTGTTAGATATGAACTGGTTCTGATATCGTATTTGAAGTGGCGACAAAAGCGCGATAACAAGCGTATATTGCAGCAATTGTTAGGAGTTAATTTAATTGGACTAACAAGAGAGCCTATTTATGGCGAAATTATATAATTTTAGCCGAAGACGTCCACAGCTGGGCATATATCTTCGCCAAACGTCGCCACATTGACCGGTCCTGTGCTTCGCGCAAACTCTCGCAGTTATCGCCATGGCATAGGCCCACCTTGAGGGAGGCTCTATTTTATGGCACTGGCTGTCTAAAACCTAACCTAACTAGGCAAATTTTGACGCGCAACATGTTGCTCAGCATGATGAACGGCAACGAGGGACTTTGGTTTAGTAACGTTGCCTCATCGCGTCATGTTGCGCGCCAGCTAGCAACGTCGCCGAACATGCAGAGGGTCAAATGGTGCCTCCTAGTGGATACGAGGCTTAGGGCCGACTTCACACCAATGAAACTAATCGCGATTAGTTCAACTAAACTCGGTTTATGTAAATACAGCATTCTGAATGGTAGTTTCTCAGCAGTCTCAACCAATCTCAACGCTTTATTTGCATAAAACTGAGTTTAGTTGAACTAATCGCGATTAGTTTCATTGTAGAAATCAGCCCTTAATGATATGTAGTACTATTCTCTAAGGATACAGGCTTAAGCGCAGCGCTGCGCCAGCCAGTGACGGATCTGCTTCATCGCTTTCGTCGCTAGCGCAGCGCTGCGCTCAAAGCTGTATCCTTAGAGAATAATAGCACTACTGATGATGATGATAGGTGAAAGCCAAAATAAACCTATTTCTGTTTTTACAATCATGTTGTTTACAAAATATTATAATGATTTGCAGGTGTTAGGGTGACATGCAAAATATGTTTGCACATTTTATTTATAGACTGTGTAAAGGAAATTCCCATGTGAAGACAACATTGCAAACCCTATTGTTTTAACTGACAATTTATCATAGGATATTGCATTAGCCTTATTGTTATGCAGTTAATGTAGGTTGCTTGTTGCAAGTTGTTCACAATTTAAATTATGATTCATTTTCAACACAACACTATACTATATAACTAACTTTTATGATAAAACATTGGCAGGTTAGAAAGCAGGCCAGATGGTTGAGAGATACTTAGAAATGGGGGTAGTTAATTCAGTAGAAGTGAATGTTTTCACAAAACAGCACATTTTACTAACCTGATTCTGATCTCCTTTAAAACTGACAATTGTGAAATACTCCCAACCAGCTTGCAGGTTTGGTAAGATGCATGAATGGGCAACCAGCAAAATAAATATGCGAGGATTGTAGTATGTATTGAGACATCATTTTCAAATACCCTCATGGTAAAGCTACTTTATTTTGGCAGTAAATATAAATTTTTATATTTACTGCAGAAACAAGCTCAACTATAAACACACTTCACAAAATATTTGGCTGTAAATTAGTCAAGATTCTAATTAGAAAAAGTACATACACCAATTCAATAGTGTTAGTTGGAATGATTTAATTGAATATGATAGACACAATTTTAGGATTTCATTGCAATGATAAATGGCTTGCATTACAATAAAATTAAATAGGTCATAGGCATTATTTTATCACCTAAAAATAAACTAATCTAAACATAAAATATAAAAAAAGATAAGGTAAACAAATTATATAATTTTAGTAACTTTCATTAGTATTGGCTTGCTGTTCCAAAACGAATACACCACTTTACATTACAATGAGCTGAATTGGCACATATAGAACAAGGCTTGGCACTAATTAAGTACCATAACATATCCATACATAGTGGCAATGTGTTTCTCCCTATCAATCAACATTCAATGTACTTGTATGTGAATCAAATAGCACTTCTAATAAGGGACAATAGCAAAAATGGTTAGTTAAACAACCGCAGCATGACAACAGCACAAACTAGATTTATTGTCCATGAAATAAGGTCGACAATAAGGCGCACAATATAACGGATATGCCACTTATTGGAAACATCAAACTAACCAACTGACTGACAATTTTCTCAAACAACTTTAAGGTTATTTTGACTTTCTAAAACTTTTCTTTGTAATGCTGACACAAATGACGTATTTTTAATTCTGTAGCGGGAAACTAGCACACCAAATAAGTAGGATAATAAGTTCAAATTCAAATTCTTATCGGAGAAATCAGACACATATTGCGCTAAAATTAACAATGTAAACAATGATAAATCTTACCAGTAATCCTTTTTTGGTAACGAAATTTGTTGCAGCACGTGCACTTATGATTATTTTCCGTTGTGGAGTCGTAAATACGGGTATTTTTGTAGTAATACGGCAATGATTGGCAAAAAAGCGACGCACCGCCATGTAACTTGACATTTTTGCGCCGGTGCTACCAACCATGAAAATAAATAATGATGTCAATAAAAAAGTTTGGTAGATTTTGGTAGATTATGTTTAAGGATGACGATCCATTTCAAACGTTATTCAGCAAGCCCATGCTCAATTGCCCATATCACGGACTACTTTACTTTAACTGTTAATTATTGGCCCATTCATTAATATATTCTTAATTTGTCTGTGTGGGTCTGCATGTTTGTGTTCTTCCTATGGGTGTCTGGAAGACATCGCTATCAGCGATAAGACCATTGCACCTTTATTGATTGCAATCTTTCAATCAAACTATGTTACATGTCTGTGTACGAACCTGTTGAACTTACTTATATTCTACTTAAAATTATAAATATGAAAGTCTATATGTTTTTGTTTCAATCCCAACAGTGAGAACATTAAAAAGCTGATGATGAGTTCTTATGAGATGAAAGCGAAGTATTTGTCAAGTTCTTGTCAACTGGAACCTCCACGATTTTTTTTTATAAAGGGTATGCAGACATGTGCTGTTGTACACCAAAGTTCTCAGTTGGTTAGTTGGTCAGTACGCGTAGTCCAAGGTAAACTGAAAAAGTGCATATGGATTGTAAATATCATAACAGTACTTGCCCGGATTTGAACCTCAGGCAAGATCACTGGGCCACCATGGCATATTATTATCTCGTTCACCGACGCTTGTTGTATCGCTTGCATTTGAAGATTAAACCTACTCGTACTTCTAATAAAATTAATTTATGTCCTTTTTCCTTACCACCATGAACGGATTTGGTTATGCTCCTAATGAACACACATTTTAAAAACCCCCGACACAAATGTCTCTTGAAATTACATAATTTATCTAGTATTAAACACGCTTCGATCGACAATCCATCGAAACACGTAATTAATAACACGATATCTTGCGAAAATACACCCCTGTTCAAAGAGTAAGATGCGCATGCACGTTTAAGGTTGCCCTAGTCGATCATTCTTTTATACAAACGTAGTCTAGCGATTACTCCACTGTTTGACGGGGTACGTTCAAAATAAAAATGATATCAAAACAAAAAAGTAAAAAAAAATATATTTGAAAGTTAAGAGCGTCGAAAGTTTTACATTTCAACACTAATTTTAACGTATCTTTGGGCGCAAATAAATACCATAAGGAAAATTGCAAAACAGTCACCATATTAAAGGGATAGATTAGTAGTTCTACGATGAAAATAATTTTATATCGAACAGATATATTTAGTCGTTTTTTTCATGATATCCATACTCCCAAAGGTCTGTATATACAATTTCGCGCACTCAGTTTCGTCCTAAATCATCATCCATTTCGCTACAGATTTGCATAGTGTGTATTCATACGCGAACTAGGTTACTGCTTAGAACACCATCTATCTTCTACATTCAATAATTATTACGTGAATTTGACGCAAACGTCACCACAAGATCCAGCTGTTCAAAATTATAGGCTAAATGGATATGTCAACTCAATGTTTCTTAAACCAATGTCAGAAAATGAAGTGCGCCTTGAAATAATGTCCCTGTCCAACACTAGATCAGAGGGCTATGACGAAATTAGTACTCAAATCATAAAACCTTGCTGTAATGAATTGACTAGTATTTTAACCCATTTAATAAACATGTCTTTTGCAGCAGGAACATTTCCCGATAGGTTAAAATTATCAATTATTAAGCCGTTATTTAAAAAAGGAGATAAATGTGATATTAGTAATTACCGTCCAATTACATTGATACCTATTTTTTCAAAAATTTATGAGAAATGTATGTTTAAAAGGCTAATAGAATTTTGCAATAAATTCCAAATAATAAGTACTGAACAGTATGGATTTCAAAAAAAGAAATCTACATCATTAGCTATTTACTCTCTTACGAAGGCAGTACTTTCAAATATTAATAATAATCATCTGACTACGGGACTATTTTTTGATTTATCAAAAGCCTTCGATTTTGTGTCGCACAGCATATTGTTGGATAAACTAGAGACTATTGGGATTAGAGGACCTGCACTTGAATGGATATCATCCTATTTAGGCAATAGACAGCAACGTGTCATTATTAGTAAAATTAACAGTAATAGAGATATGATACCATACTCATCAGAATATAAGCAAAATAAATGTGGCGTTCCGCAAGGAAGTGTGCTTGGTCCAATATTATTTATTTTATATATTAATGACATCATAAAAATAACCAAACATAAATGCATTTTATTTGCCGACGATATATCAATCATATTGACATCAGATAAAAAGAAAAACAAGACTGACCATGAGTTCGACATAAATAATACAATAGACAAATTACTGCTTTGGCTTGACATGAATAATTTAAAAATAAATTTAGATAAATCAGTTTACATTCAATTTAATCAATCAAATAATAATAAAAACAATATAAAACTTAATATTAATAAAATCGAAGAGGCAACCCATACAAGGTTTTTAGGCGTAATAATAGATAAAGATTTTAACTGGAAAGAACATGTAGATAATGTAAGCACTCGAATCAATAAATTTGTATACGCACTGAAGCAAGTTAAAAACGTAACTAACATAAAAACAGCAATTATGTCATACTACGCTTATGTTGAGTCGATACTGCGATATGGTCTCGTAATGTGGGGTAATGGTACCAATATGAATAGAGCATTTATCGCACAAAAAAAGTGCATCAGAGCAATAAGTGGTATTAAACCTGATGACTCATGTAGACCAATGTTCAAGAGGTTTGGTGTGCTACCTCTACCATGTCTGTATATAAATGAGGTATGTATATTTGTAGTTAACAACAAACATTTATTTAAATTAGCAAATGATGTAAATCCCAGAAGCAGACGAGATCCTCATGAACTGGTATTAAGTGATTTGCCAAGACTTGCGAAATACAACAAAAGCTGCCTTGCAATGTGCGTACGTATTTATAACAAAATACCAAGTCGCTTTAAAATATTGAACTCGAGAAAGTTTAAGATAGAATTACACAAGTGGCTTATTGAATGTAATTTTTACATTTTAAAAGATTTTATGGATGTGAGATGTTGATTCCTTTTGTTAAAATATAAATTTTTGCATGCTATGTTATATCTTAGCGAAACATGTTGAGCTACTGTAATAATATTAACATCAATGTATACCATGTTTTACGCAAATAAATGATTTACTTACTTACTACTTACTTACTATCTCTTTTGCACGTGTTGTCGGTTGGTATAGCATGCATTTTAGCCCCGCACACAAAATAGTTAGTTAAAGAGTAGGTTACGGATTGTTTCATTGCTTCAAGTCCAGAAATCCGTCTACTCGACTGCGTAAAACACGCAATGAATATTGTTGAGTTACCAAAATGAAAGGGAAGGCGTGTGCTTTGTGTTGTTTAAACAGGTAAGCAATTAGGGTGCTGATTTTCATCAAACATGGCTAAGAACACTCTCGATAAAATTAACTTTCAAACAAAAAAAAAACTATATCAAAATCAGTTCATCCGTTTAGGAACTACGATGCCACAGATAGATACACCAATACAGATAAGTAAAATTTATAACACCCCTGTTTTTCCGTCGGGGGCTAAAACTTTATTTTTCGACGTTTCTTATAATTCTTCCAATGATAGATTTCATAAACCCCCGACGGATCAAGAACTTACACCCCAACTTTATATTTTCACAAATAAAACAAAAATAGGGAATTCATATCGTTTATTTACGATGAGTGGTCACAGCGTCCTACACGAGCAACGTAACCCGCCGTCCGTCGTAAGGCACTAAGTAAGAAACGGACGCACCGGACATGAATAATCACTACATTTGAAATCAACACAAACTAATCAATCAAACACTACAAAAATATAATCCTTACTATATCAATTAAATACTGCTCGAAAGGTTTCACTTCCGACAATAGCGCTGTGATCGAAAGTGGGGTCTTAAGAGGGAATGCGGTCGCAGACATCCGGCTCAATATCCTAAGTAAAAAGTCATAATTCGAGGTTTGGCTCTCGCTTATTACCTTCTCCAATATTAGACCAATTTAAAAGATATTCCATAAAATGATAAATAATAGTAGATTATTGCATCGAGCACAAAGTAATTTATTATTGCACCGAGTGCCTGATTTAGAGCCCGAGCGTTAGCGAGAGCTCTAATCTAACAGGCACGAGGGCTATATAAATTACTTAAAACGAGGTGCATAATCTGCTTTTCTTTCAACTATTACCTATAGGAATAGTAGATAAAAGAAACTCATATCAAACAGTTAAAATAGAAGTTTAATTATTGAAATTAAAAGTTATACTTGAGCGATTATTAAACGTAAGGTTAAGAGTTTTATTGGGCAAATTTATATTTGTTTGTTTAACTTGGGACTGAATAATATTATCAGACGAGGTAGATGGGCCTGGCTGATTTGTTACAATGAAGTCGTTATCACGGGAAGTAGATGGGCGCGGCGATGTCGAAAATCACTTTTTTAAATTTATTTCATTTTTAAATCAGAGTTAGCAGCAATCATTTTTTAAATTTGGAACAAGTAGGATAGAAACGAATAACACGTACGTAAAAAAAAAGTATTGATATCGGCTGGCTGAATAGAGCTAATCCACTGAGGTTGGCACCTTTTGGTGCGATTAAAAAAAAAACTGTGCAATAATGAAATTTCATACATTTTTATTGCTCTAGAGCATTAAAGACTCGCTTTGTACTGAGTTTTTAGTGTGATTGTGATGAAATTAAAGCATAGTTGGAAGAAAAGATATATGTCTTCCTTTTCTATGATACATTACCTTTCTTTTTCATTTTCTTTGACATTATCTATTGTCAATTATTGAGATATTATTAATTACCGGTATATTTTTTCATCTCTCATTTTAATCAGAGTTTTTATTATGGTTTTGTTTCTATTTTACTTATTACTTTCTACTCAATGTGTATTGTTAAGCAATAAATGACTTAATAATGTCAATAGAGGCCTAGTGTACAAATTTGTAAAACAGTGTATATTTTTTTTATTTAATTTATTATGGAATATCTTTTAAATTTGTCTAATACTTGGATGAGGAAATAGTCGAAAGCCAAACCTCGAATTATAACTTTTTACTAAGGAAATTCAGTTGGAGCTCTCTACCCGCAATTCCTTTTAAGACTTCCATATAAAATTGCACTGAAACCACAGCAACAATTGTATAAGCAAACCATTGAAAATCTAAAAATTTGAACCCAACACAGATATGTTAACATTTACCTCATGATATTTACAATGTTATTCAAATAATATGAATAAGTTTTGGTTCTTTTAGGATTTCTAATAACTCTAAAACTAGATTAGTAATTAGACTGTAAGAAAAATCTATAGTATTGTCTTAATACTGATTTTTGGTATTTTTAATCATAAGAGTTGGATGTGTTACAATGAAGTTTTATTGCAATTCTTGTTCAGATTTGGCAATAATGGAATGAATCAGATATAACATTGCAATAATAGTTCACTGTACACTCCTGGATATTTAATATAATTTACATATGAGCTATCTCACTAACATTATAATGATAAATAACTAAGACGCATGTACTTCAAATACACCTACATAAAATGATCAATAAGGCCTGTTTTATTAAGATTTTAACGGCAAAAATATGTGTTAGCAACACACATTTTTCGCCGTTAAAATCTATGGTTTATTGGCCCGAGCCAGGGAAACCCAACGCGAAGAAAGTAAATTTGGTTCAAATAAATTGCACTAGATGGCGTAATAAGCTTCGATTTGTTATTGAGTTTTGTGAAATATTAAGATTTTCTAGAGACGATCATAAAAAATTTAATGTTTAATTAACTCTCCTAAGCACAAAATTAAGGAATATTAGGCTCTTAATTCATATTTCAAAGATTATTTGAATGGATCATTTAAAATTGATTGCAATAGATGGCGCGGTTTGAAATGTCAGGCATCCACTCGATTTTTTTTATTTGTTTTGTAACACATTTAAGTACAATGAAACTGTAAAAACGTGCAAAAAATACTATAAAAAAATCGTCACTGTATTTAAAAAACAAAGTATTCACGAACCGAGTACTTGCAAGTCGCTTCTAACACCATCTATATCCGTAAACGGAACCGAACGCGATCGATTCATCTTAGATAAATAATCAGTTTAATCAGACAAAAAACGCTAGCTACGTCGGCACGGTTTCTTTGTATGGGATGAGGCATCTGTATGCTAGTATTATATTATCTGTGCCCGAGCTAAGCTGTTTACACACGTTTTATATCCTCTACATTAATGGTACGGTAGGTACGTGCCTTTTTTGGTCATCAATCTTACATGGTGATCCATACAATACAACACTAATGACCGTGCCTACACACGGCGCATCAACCGTGGTTTTTCACGCAAAATACCCGCGTGTGTAGGTACAAGCAGCCTAAAGATGTTTCATCGAGTTGTGTTCTATATTTTCAAGAACTGTTAATACAACTAACGCAGATGTATTCATAGCACAATACTTAAAACGATAAAAAAGTATGTAACAAATATTGTTTTGGCTTAATTATGCATTAGGTGGCTTTGTAAACTATTGATTCAGCCGATATAGTGCATTTAGTGAAATTCTAAATGTATTTCTTACAATAACAAGAAGTATGGAAGAGAATTATGGCCTTGTGACAGTGTAACGTGGACTGAGGCTGCTTTCATACCAGGCAAATTGTGTGCGACTTACAGTACGACCTTCATACGTTCTTATCAGCGGAGAGCATAGATTTAGAGATTGGAAGAGAAGAAGTGAAGATACGGTCGTCCTAACGTTTGCTTGTACGGGTTCCGCATACAAGAAACACAGCATTTTATTGGCAACCGCGACGCGAGTTCACTTCGATCTAGTATAACCCATGTATGACCAAATTATGGCGTCAAAAAAAAAACGGGCGGTTCACCCTGTTCTTACTGGCGGAGTGTCAAACTTTGAACGCTATTGTCAAAGTAAGGCGCCAATTATATTCAGCCAAACGTCGCAAATCTGTAGCAAGGTATGACCGCAGCCTAAGTCGTAAATATTTTTGAAATATCAGTGTCACCAATAGGAAGACAGCCCAGTGCTATTATTATCTATTTCAAAATGATTGATATTTTAAACAATCTGAAGGAGAGGCGAAGAAGTGATAGAATTTGTTTACAGTAAACAATGAAATCTTAATCATCTTAAATATGGCAAGACTGCAAATGTAATCACAGTGCTTTTTAATGTAAACAAGTATGTTACACAATTCCTAACAATAAAAGTAATTGAGATCATTTAATTAGCAATATTTAAGTGATTTTCATTTAAATTTAAACACTGCAATTTACAAATCGAATTTTAGCATTCATTTATACACTAAAACACAACATGTTGATTTTTAGAACTATAAAACTAAATGATGACTACGCGAAAATTCTACGCCTATATCAATTTTGGTCTCAATTTTCACACGAATTTCAATATGCTACTTGTCTTGTCATTTTAATAGAATCAAGACATTCTTTACAAGCTAAACTTAATACTGTTTAACACACAACTAATCGGTACTGGACTTATTAACAGATAAAAAGAACAAATCTAATTTAAAAAAATATGCCACTTATATTTTTTGATACTAACAAAATAAACCTCGGATACGAGAATAATTTTTACAAAATTATATTCGAACTTTTAGTTTTCAGTTTTTTTAGTAAGAAACTGTTACGTCCTAAATCTTGTCTGATTGACATCAGATTCTTTGAAGTCTGCCTAAGCCTGGGTTGAAATCCCCAAACATATCCATCTACACTGAAAGCTATAATTTTAGACAGTGTTACATTTAGCGTCTACATATACCAGACAGCACACGCGTAGTAAACTTCTTTATATACAGAGACTAAGTAAACGATGGCTACATTGAAGATAGTATTACAATTTGACAGCACTTATAAGCACTTTTCGGCTTGGCATATTTGCCGAAGCTGCGTCATGTTTTTGATCTCACAGTCGATATTGCCATCAATATCGTCTCAAAATGTTGGTTCCCCAAACAGAGGGATACTCCTTCACAAAACTTGTTTTTTAGACGTCATACTCATAACTGTATCTAACAAAACAAAGATAAACTTCTTATGCCCGGTTTCTCGAAGCTCGATTATCGGGATGTTAACGTAATTGTAGAATAATCGCCGGTTAACTGGTATGATTTATCATCAGGCTTTTAATGTTCCCACTGTTAGATCACATGCCCCCTCTGTGATAGAGGGAATGGGCCTTAATCTACCACTCAGGCACAGTCAGACATGTGACGTCTTCGTAGTTTTGGTTCTAGGACATGCCGGTTTCCTCACGATGTTTTCCTTCAGCGTTTTTAGAGCATTGGTGATGAAATAATTTACACAAAGTAAAGCGCCTGCCTGTGTTGAACCCACGACCAACAAAACGTAAGTCAGGGCCGTTACCACTGGGCCACCACTGCTCTGATTGCACCTGACATCACTGCTGTGATTGGCTGCTGAAAATGCATTCAACCAATCACAACAGTTAACCGGCGATTATTCGTCGGTTACGTTAACAGCCCGATAATCGAATTTTGAGAAACCCGGTGTTATAATTGTTATCTTCCTCAAA
Source organism: Orthosia incerta (assembly GCA_948252205.1). Lineage (NCBI taxonomy): Eukaryota > Metazoa > Arthropoda > Insecta > Lepidoptera > Noctuidae > Orthosia > Orthosia incerta. The sequence goes on along the minus strand of OX411744.1, from coordinate 8,396,634 downwards.
GTTCTTGTAGTCAGTATAAGAAGAATCATGTTCACTTTATATACATCAGCATACAGAATCGTTACAAACTTCCTGGATATAGCACAGTTCCTTACATTAGTTCAACACAGGGGAAATCGCAGAACATTCTTGGGCGGAGTTTACGTCCCGAGTAGTCGTACTGTAGATCGGGACTATACACTGTGGCTATACTGTAATTTTAGGAGAAGCTATCTTGTTCGCACTCATCCCAGCTATCACATTCGTACTGGTCGCAGTCATAGTCGATATCGCAGGCTGCGTGGCCGGTCGCGTCCGAACTGATGTCTGTCAACGCCGCTTCAGAAACAGGTTTTGATGATATGTCCAAGATCTGGCAACAAGGTTAGGTATGCTTACAAACTTGGTGTGTCTCATATCAGTGGTAAGTGTTTGAAATAGAGCTGTTAAATTTTGTGATTAAAGATTAATCGATTTACGAGGGCTGTTTGACAAGACCGTGACTTTTTTATTTTCTCGCGTAGTAATTTTTATGGCAACACTACTTCTGTCAACGACCATCTTATAATAGGCTACTGTAAAAATATGAGCAAGCTACATTATTGGGTTTGTGTTTGCCAGCCATTTAAAGCAGGCAACTTTCACGAAAAGCGGGAATTTTCACGAAAATGGGAAAATGTGAATTTCGTGTGCTATTTTAATCATTATTTTTTTCAAAAAAAAAAAAAACGTCATCGAAACCAAGGAAATGCTTGATAAACCTTACGGGGACTGCACCATCGATTTCACTGGTTAAGAAGTGGTTTACTTAGTTCCGTTGAGGTCGTACCAGCACAAATGTCGCCGAACGTTCACCTCGCCCAAGAGGTCTTCACGCCAGAAATCGTCGATAAAATCCATGGAATGATATTGGACTATAGGAGAATGAAAGTGTGTGAGTTGACTGAGGCTGCAGGCATCTCAACTGAGCGGGTATATCTAATTTTACGTGAATATTTGGACATGAAAAAGCTATCCGCAAAATGGGTGCCGCGATTGCTCACACTCGACCATAAGCGCAACCGTGTGACAACTTCGAAGGACTGTTTGGGGATGTTTACCCATAAATTGAACGAGTTTTTCGCCGTTTCGTAACCGTGGACAAAACATGGATCTAAAAGACCAAGGAACAATCAAGACAGTGAGTTTCTACGAGTGAACGTGTGCACCAAAGGAGGCAAAATAAGGCCATGACCCCAGTTTTCTGAGATGCACGCGGTGTGATTCATATCGACTACCTTTAAAAGGGTAAAACAATCACCAGCGAATATTATTCAGAGCTTTTGGACAGATTCGATATTGATTTGAAGCAAGAACGACCGTATTTGGTGAAGAAAAAGTGCTGTCCTATCAAGACAGTGCATGGGTGCATACGTGTGTATTCACCATGGCAAACATCCATAAATTAGACTACGAACTGCTAACCCATGCAGCATTTTCAACAGATTTGACCCCCTTTGACTATTTCCTGTTTCCAAACCTGAAGAAATAGTTGGGTAGCAGAAAATTTGGCTCTAATGAAAAGGACATCACTGAAACAAACGCCTATTTTGAGGGCCTTTATAAAACCTATTATTTTTAAAAAGATTTTTTTTTAAACGGTGGATTAAATAAATTGTGCTAAAAGAAGACTGACTCCCTCTCACAGAAAGGAAGCCTGTGTCCGAGCAGTGGGAACATTAATAGGCTGATGATGTGATGTGATGTGAAAAGAAGACTGTGTTGGAAAATAAAAAGCTTTTTTACCGAAAACAATTTTTTTTCAAAATGCCACGGACTTATCAAACTGCCCTCGTATTCAAAGCAAGTGTGTAGAAGTGATAATTGTTAATACTTGTCATATTAGCAACACTGCGAATTCATTATTCTGCTGTCAGATGGACACTCTGATTGAAATATTATTTGCACTGCGATTATTGCAATTTCTACCCAAAAAATACAAAACAATGAAAATACAATTGTTAGAACGTGTTTTATTAAAACAATATAAATAAATTACTTAAAAACACTTCCGATTTGGTTTAACAATTGTATTAACATTATTGCTGTGTAAAACTTAAGCACGTGGATTAATCAACAAATGGAGTAATGAAAGCTAACGCAATGAGCGAAACGGTCTTAGTTACAGGTCGATTCAAACTTAATGGCGGTCGTCAATTTTGCTTTTGTCATATGATTTTGCTATTGTGTAGCGGACTCGCCTCCTGTTCCGAGCTGCCGTTAAGCTTGATTTTGTATTTAAATGATCTATTTTAGGTAGTTAATGGTTACGCGTTATCACTCCATTCGTTCAATTCTCCATGTTTGACCCCTCTTTTTGTTTCCCTAGTGCAAATTACAAGGATTATACGGATTATATACATCGGCTGAAGATCGAAGATCCGACTGCGCGTCTCTGTCGGCTGTGGACAGTGCGTGCAGCGCTAAGGAGTTACGTTTGGGCTCATCGCGCGAGAGGAGCTTGCTGTCTGACCGGATTGCCACTTCTGAAGGATTGGAACGCTCTGAAAATAGAAAAAAAAAACAAAATTGAGTATGCATATTAGGCCAAGTTAGAATAACATGCAACGATTGATACTAGTAAGGACCTATACTGTGGTTGTGAAATAGTTTCATCATCAGCCTTACAATGCTCCCACTGCTGGGACACAGGCATCCTCTCTGTGAGGGAGGTAAAACAAATGTTCGAAACTTAATTTGGTTTTAGCTTTCTAATTTCTTAAGAACTGTTTTTATGTGGACTGTAGTTTGTATAGGCTGGTTAATTGATACAATTTGCTTGTTTTATTAATTACTAGTTGTTCCCCGCGGCTTCGCTCCCGTGGACCACCCCACAGGATCCGTTTTCGGGGTTAAAAAATAGCCTATATCACTCAGGAATAATGTAGCTTTCTATTGGTGAAAAAAAATTACAAAAAAATCTTTCCTCTTGATAATATTACTAGCTGTCCCAAGCGGCTTCGCTCTCGTCATCTGGCTAACTACCTACCCTACACGTAGGGTAGATGAATGTTGCGTAACTTTAACCGCTCTCAAAAAGGAATATTTTTTCCCGTTATTGCAACATTTTTTTTCATTTGTGCTCCGCTCCTATTGGTCGTAGCGCGATATTATATAGCCTATAACTTTCCTCGATAAATGGACTATCCAACACAAATTTTCAAAGAATTTTTGAATTCCAACCAGTAGTTCCTGAGATTAGCGCGTTCAAACAAACTCTTCAGCTATATAATATTAGTATAGATTATATATTATATCGCCTTCAATGCATACATAATACTTAGTTTGCACTACACTGTCTAACGGAAAAGGAGGACCGTACATAAAAGGCTGTCGTAGACTTCACATTTATACAGTACTTTTTCTTGGAGTTATGATTCTGGTAATCATCTGTGAAGACAACTTACCTTTCACCAGTGGATCTGCTAGTGATACTTGTGATCCGCTTCGAGGAGAGCCGAGGCTACCGCTGTAATACATTTCAGGATTCGCCTCATGTCGATCTGCAAAGAAAAATAACATTTGTTGAAAGTAGGCTTCCCCATAAACAGTGCACACTAAAAACATGTTTCAGGTTGGTTTTGGCATACATAATATTTAGCAATGCAAGGTAAATTTCTTTTTTATAACTAGCTTCTGCCAGCGGCTTCGCCCGCGTGAATGTCGAAAATTATCCCAAGGGAACATATTCCCGGTATAAAACGTATCCTATGTGCTATTCCAGACTATAATCTATCTGTGTGATAAATTTCATACAGATCCGTCCAGCCGTTTGAGCGTGAAGAAGTAACAAACATACTCACAGACTTTCGCCTTTATAATATTAGTTTGACTAGCTTCTGCCCGAGGCTTCGCCCGCGTAGAAAGTGTTTTATCATCCCAAGAGAAATAAACTATCCTATGTTCTACCCAGGTTCTCAAACTATATCCATGACAAATTTAATCTAAATCGGTTCAGTAGATCCAGATATTATCCCCTACAACCTCACAACCTTTACCTCTTTATAATATTACTATAGATGATATAATTAAATCATCCATCTTACCACAGTCGACAATTTCGTGGAACACGTAGCTGGCAGTGACGACGGGCTGCCGGATCCACGGGTGTGCCATCAGCTGCGTTATCGTGCATCTGGTGGCTGGCTCCTTGCACAGCATCCAGCGGAGGAGGTGTTCCAAATCTGCATATAAATAATGAACGTATGTCTGCGATACTCTAGAGAAACCAAGTTATGACAAGAGTGTGAATATCTTGTCCAATTAACAAAGACAATTCCAACCAAGCTCAGGAAAAGATAACTTGAATAGATTGAAAATCAGATGTAATCACAAAGTTATTCAAACTGATTAAGATATAAAGTAGTTTCTACAGTTTAAATGTGATATTGGTGTACTGCACTGCTGAATTTATATACTTTTACTTCTAAAGTGGATTCATCAAATAATAAGTCATTTAATTTACCTTCAGAAACCACCTGCGGGAACGCTAGCGGCCCTTGTATCGTGTCCTCGATGTCCGAAAACGGGTTAACAAAGAATGTCAGCACATACAGAGTTATCCCCATTGACCACATCTCTAATTCTGGGCCCGCATATCTGTGATAGTTAGTAAAATTTTATAATAAGTTCATAAATGTCCACTGGTTAATAAATAGCGGTAATAAGCGATCGTAAAACAAAATCGCCATTAACATAATGTTTGGCCAAACGATTGAAAGAAAGTTTAATAATGCAACAGAAGTGGACCAGTTATTGTGCCTTGAGGAACTCTAATCGTGCCCATAGATTGAAAATCTCATGCTAATAACGTCAATTAACTGAATCAGCTTTTAAATCAAGAACGACAGAATGTTTACTTATCCACATTCTACATCTCTCAGAATTGTCAATAACCGATACATTTTCTATGACGAACAGAATCGAACGCTTTCAACAAATCTTTAAACACCGAACTTACTTGTTCCCTGCTAAAACTTCAGGGCTGCAATACTCTGTAGTACCGTAGAAGGTGGAGAACAGCGTGTCTTTGCTCATGAACGTCGCCGAACCGAAGTCTATGAGTTTGACGTGGAACTTGTTGTCTATGATCACGTTCTCGTCTTTGATGTCGCGGTGTAAGATGTTTAATGAGTGGAGATATTCCACTGCTAGTCCTATCTGTAAATAAGAGTTTATATTATAATTATTATATTAACAGGTATACAAAATATAGAGATAGCTACTGCTACTGAAGAAAATCATAGTTAATCAGAGTTAAGTACCTAATAGTTGTAGCGTACAATTCAAGAGTTGCGTAAACGTTAGTCTATAAAACCAGATACTAACTACTAGAATTTGAGGGTAGTCTTCGTTGTTTAGAGATTTAGATATAGTGTATTGGTGTAGCCTGATCAGAATAAAGGCACCTTGTTCTGACGCATAATGTGATAAATAAAAGTTGTATTACCTGTCTAAATATATAACTAAGCAGCGGTTCATCGAGCCTCGGTCTTCGCTCTATAAATTCGAACAGATCCATGCCAGCGCCATGTTTCTCCATGACCATCTGGAAGTACTTCTCGTTCTCGAACATGTCTACCACGCTCACCTGTAAATGAATGTTCACCAAATATGAGGGATAACTTCTTTTTATATCGTAAAAGAGAAATCATATCATCAGCCGGTGCCTTTTTATTTTCAAGTGCTGACATGCCATTTTGTTCAGATACTACCTACATTGGTCGTATGCGGCCGTTTGATAAGGCACATGGAGTTTCTGACACAGACTTTCGCACATTCGTAAGTGACAGAGAATGATCTAGAAACTTAAAAAAATCGAAGTGTCTCAACAATAGCCGGGTATCTGTGTCATATGTATGATCACAGAGCCTGTCTTTTACCAGTCGGCAACTTGTTTTAATTAACATTGAATTTGTTGACAGACATGTTGCTTAAATTATATTATCTTTTTTATAGAGTTATTATAATATATTGCTTTGTAATAGGCATTTCAAATATACCTCTCAAGCGCCCTCGGTACACATGATTACTCATGAGTCGTGTACGCTGAATGATTACAGTATTATTTAATAATATATTTCCATAATCTGTCAGAGCAAGCATCCCCTAAGCGTAACTATTGACTGGCGGTTTGCTTTACGTATCTTGAAGGTTCAACAGGTCCTCTGTATGCCTACTCATGCTGCTATTTTCTAAATTATTATTATATTTGTATATTAATACATAATGTTCTCATACTGACAATATTAGGATGTTTAAGCGTCATCAAGAGACTCAGCTCTAGCGGCACGCGGCGTCCATCAGGCCCGTCCACCCAGAACTGTGCGCCCACCTTCTCTTTGAGTATGAATTTAGCTACTGTCAATAATCTATCAGATCGACGGTAAGCCATTTTCACGCATCCATAGGCGCCTTTACCTGGAAGAGACAAGTTTTTTTTTTGAGTTTTTGCAATACAAGTAATTTCACTGAAGTATTTGAACCATAAACAGAATGAACTGAGAAATACCCTCTAAAAATTTACTATTCTCTAGTAATCTCTTCTCACAATCCCTAAGTACAGATCTCACAGCACTATTGTACTGATACAGGAAATTCTAAATTTAAAATTATAAAAGAAAGAAAGTATTTATTTCAGCATGGCACACACAACAGCAAAAAACACACGTTAGAGAAGAAAAAAACAAAGAAATATAAAACATAATATAAAATCGTAACATAAACAATTTGATCGGTCCAGAATAGAGTTCGTCATAAACTCAATTTCAAATTTAGAACAAATTGGAGTCTTAATTTGAAACCATAGAGGTGAGAATGATAATAAAACCTGATAAGAATGATTAGTGTTTGCTTACCAATTTGCTTAAGCGTCACATAATGCTTGTTGTATTCTCCACAAACTTGCTCGTCTCCACACTGGCTCACCAGCGACATCGATTGTGGCCGGCTGCCACCCGATCTGTTACCCTAACGACAATAAAATAAAGATTGTTTTTGAATGCAGTTTACAAGAAAAAGCAACTACATGCATTTATTAAAATTACGAGTATTAAACTATGCACACGTTTACGCTTGATCTTTGGCTAAACGATAATACTTATTATGATAATGAGATGATATAATTGGTTTCAAGATTGTGATATGATAATTGATTGATAGCTGCTGCAATATAATCTAATGAGGAAAGATTTTTTTGTTTGTTTGTTTGTACCAAATAAGCTCCGAAACTACTGGACCGATTTAAAAAATTCTTTCACCAATATAAAGCTACATAATTCCTGAGTGACATAGGCTATTTTTTTATCCCGAAAACAGTTCCTGTGGGGTGGTCCACGGGAGGGAAGCCGCGGGCAACAGCTAGTAAAAAATACTTTCATTTTCGGAACCAAACCAAACAAAATATGTACCTAAAATGTGCTACAATTATTTCATTATGAATACACTATCAGCTTTATTTATAAAAACTTGCTAACCATAAACCTAATTCATTTAAACAGTGATTAGAATTATTGTGTAGCTCATACTTTTTAGGGTTCCGTACCCAAAGGGTAAAAACGGGACCCTATTATTAAGATTCCACTGTCCGTCTGTCTGTCACCAGGCTGTATCTCATGAACCGTAATAGCTAGACAGTTGAAATTTTCACAGATGATGAATTTCTTCTGCCGATATAACATCAAATAAACAAAATAAAATAAAAACAGAATAAAATAAATATTTAAGTGGGAAGCCCCAGTTAACATATTTTTTATTTTTCAATACAGTTGTGAAACATGTTTCACTTTCAGAGGCTATAATTATGATTCGAAAGTTAAATCTTACGCATAGGCATCTTTCTGTTATGCGGACGTGACTTTTGTTTACGAGCTCGATCATTATGTTTGCAGTTTAGTTTTAAATTTATAAGTCAATTTAAAAAAGTACGAGCAAGAAGTTTTCAAACATAGAATAAAATGGGATAGATTTTCTAAGAGGAAAAATGAATGATTCCGTACGTTTTAGCATTGAATTCTCAAAAGTCTTATAAATGGTTGTTTAATATATTTAATTACCAGTTTTAATTTAATTATTTTCACATCAACATTTGTCAAAAATCGAATAGGCTGTATAGGCTGATATCGTTGTAAAAAAATAAGTCCAGTTGCAAAAACGCACCATAAGTCAATTTAAAAAAGTTTAGTAGCAAGGACTTTTCATACATAGAATAAAATGGTATACGATTTCATACGAGGAAAAATTAATGATTCCGTACGTTTTAGCATTGAAGTTCTTTAATATCTTTAATTAACTGTTTTAAGTAAATTATTTTCACATTAACGTTTGTCAAAAATCGAATAGACAGCCTATTCGATTTATGACAAATTATTCGATAGGCTGTTTTCTTTGTAAAAAAATATGTCCAGTTGCAAAAACGCGCCATATTGAAAATTTTATTTTTTGTGAATAAACAAATCTAATTCTTTGATTAGTTTTTACTGTTTTTTACAAATGTATTGAAAAACGTCGTGTGATACACGGGTGTGTAGGTTATTGCAAACTCGTGTCTTTAAAAACCCTCGCCTTCGGCTCGGGCTTGTTAATGACAGCTCGTTTGCAATAACCTACTTTCCACCCTTGTATCACAATGTACTATTGTTTTTATTTTTCATACAACAAACGTGTTTTTTTTGCGGTTTGTTGCGATAGTGGTACGGAACCCTTCGTGCGCGAGTTCAACGGTTTTTTAGGGTTCCGTACCCAAAGGGTAAAAACGGGACCCTATTACTACGACTCTTCGATCCGTCTGTGTCTGTCTGTCCGTCTATCTGTCACCAGGCTGTATCTCATGAACCGTGATAGCTAGATAGTTGAAATTTTCACAGATGATGTATTTCTGTTTCCACTATAACAAAAAATACAAAAAACAGAATCAAATTAATATTTAAGTGGGGCTCCCATACAAAAAACGTGATTTTTTTGCCGTTTTTTGCGATAATGGTACGGAACCCTTCGTGCGCGAGTCCGACTCGCAAATGGCCGGTTTTTATTATTATTATTGATAGGCTCGCATTTCACTACTATCTCACCTGACGGTAAGCGATGATGTGGTCGACGGTGAAGCACGGCACGCTTTCCAAGAAGTTACAAGACCTCCAGGTTGTAGTTATCACGAAACACAGACTCAGGCAGGGAATTGCCTCTGCTGTACGCACAATAAAAGTATTCCCAAAACGTTTGAACTACATTAACTATATCACAAATCCGTCACTCTTTAGTTGTAAGTTCATTTGAAATGACCGATTTCATTTTAACGGCGAGAGTGACCAAGAGCGCAGCGCCCATTTAAGTGCACGGCTCCTTAGTTCAGTATCATTATTTACACAATTTACTAATTACTCATTTAGAATAACTTAAGTAATGTTCTATATTTAACTAATAAATCATTTAAAAATTAAAATACTCCAAGCACAATGTATATGTCATTAAAATACAGAATGAACAGAAATATCTAATATTTGAACCACTTAGAATACTAATTTACATCCATGGCTCCTTATGACCTCAGGTTCAGTTGAAAACCAGCATTAGGCACTATTTATCTAACACTAGCTGTCCCACGCGGCTTCGCTCCCGTCACCTGGGTACCTGCCTACCCTACATACATTATTGTTGCGTAACTTATACCGTTTACGCAGCGCACGCAACCGAAGCCCTCAAAAAGAATAATTTTTTCCCGTTTTTGCAACTATTTTCATTTATGCTCCGCTCCTATTGGTCGTAGCGTGATGTTATATAGCCTTACCTTCCTCGGTAAAAGGACTATTCAACACAAAAATATTTTTTCAATTCCAACCGGTAGTTCCTGAGATTAGCGCAAACAAACAAACTCTTCAGCTTTATAATATTATTATGTCCTTTATTCATTACATTTCTTATTTAAGTACTACATTTTTAAATATTTTTATATAACAAAAAAAAAAAAAAACATTTAAAAATATAAAAAATAGAGGCCCACCGGTATCAGGAACAGGGTCCAAGCTACCGGCGGTCAGGGCTCCAGAGAGAGAAACCTCCTAACAATGCGAGACGTGTCCAGCAGTACTGCTTTCTGGATCAGGCCCTTGGCCCAGCCGCCTAACGAGAGCCTCTTAAGGTGTTGGTCGAGGCTGGTGGCTATTAAGCCATTGGCTGACTCGACTATCGGTACAATGATCGCTGTGTCCACATCCCACATGTCGACAACCTCGCGAGCCAAGTCAAGATACTTGATTTGCTTATCTTTCTCGGCTTTCACGAGGTTCCCGTCATGCGGGACGGTAATGTCAACAAGCATTGCACGCCTCTCGATTCGGTCCACCACCACAATATCAGGCTTATTGGCTACAATAGTCCTATCAGTGATAATGGACCGATCCCAGTACAATGTGATATTGCCATTTTCGAGAACTGGGTCGGGCAAATACCTGTAGTACGGCACTTCTAGTATAGATTTATGCTGAATTAGACCAATTTGGCGAAGCCGTGCCTTTTATTTATTTATTATTATTTTGTATTTGTTTTTACAATCTATGAAAACTTTGAAGTTATGGTTAAATAGATAATTTTGACAAATTATTAGATTGAATTTGTTTTGATTTTTTTATTTATTTGAAAACCCAACTGCTAAAAGTTACTGAACATTTATTGATACCGGAGCAATTAGAATTTTGTAAGGCACACTACACCGCTCAGAAACAGCCAGGATAGCAGCAAAAATACCACACAACCAGAATGAAGACAAACCCAGGAATGGTGAAGTTAGATGTTGAAAAAGTCTTTGACACTGTCTGGCATGAAGTACTTCCTCACAAACTTATGGTTAATAACGTTTGTTTGTTTGTTTGTTTGAACGCGCTAATCTCAGGAACTACTGGTTGGAATTGAAAAATTCTTTTTGTGTTGGATAGCCCATTTATCGAGGAAGGCTATAGGCTATATAACATCACGCTACAACCAATAGGAGCCGAGCATAAATGAAAAATGTTGCAAAATCGGGCAAAAATATTCCTTTTTGAGTTACGCAAATATAATGTATATTGGAATTGTTCTTCTTTAAAAGTTCTAAAAAAAAGTCTGCGACAGCATATGTCTATCTTTTAATATTGACTCACAATAGCAGCTTTTATGTTCTAAATTTTAATTAGATCGCCGCCGCCGGTACATTCGTATAGTAGTAAGGGTAGGTAGGGTAGGGTAGGGTAGGGTAGGGTAGGTGTAGGGTAGGTGTAGGGTTGGTGTAGGGTAGGTGTAGGGTAGGTGTAGGGTAGTTGTAGGGTAGGTGTAGGGTAGATGTAGTGTAGGTGTAGGGTAGGTGTAGGGTAGGTGTGGGGTAGGTGTAGGGTAGGTGTAGGGTAGGTGTAGGGTAGGTGTCGGGTAGGTGTAGGGTAGGTGTAGGGTAGGTGTAGAGTAGGTGTAGGGTAGGTGTAGGGTAGGTGTAGGGTAGGTGTAGGGTAGGTGTAGGGTAGGTGTAGGGTAGGTGTAGGGTAGGTGTAGGGTAGGTGTAGGGTAGGTGTAGGGTAGGTGTAGGGTAGGTGTAGGGTAGGTGTAGGGTAGGTGTAGGGTAGGTGTAGGGTAGGTGTAGGGTAGGTGTAGGGTAGGTGTAGGGTAGGTGTAGGGTAGGTGTAGGGTAGGTGTAGGGTAGGTGTAGGGTAGGTGTAGGGTAGGTGTAGGGTAGGTGTAGGGTAGGTGTAGGGTAGGTGTAGGGTAGGTGTAGGGTAGGTGTAGGGTAGGTGTAGGGTAGGTGTAGGGTAGGTGTAGGGTAGGTGTAGGGTAGGTGTAGGGTAGGTGTAGGGTAAGTGTAGGGTAGGTGTAGGGTAGGTGTAGGGTAGGTGTAGGGTAGGTGTAGGGTAGGTGTAGGGTAGGGTAGGTAGGATAGGGTAGATACGTAGCCAGTTGACGGGAGCGAAGCCGCGTGGGACAGCTAGTTCTATTATAATCCCCGGCATGTCACTTGGCAAGGTTTTGGCATAGTGGGGGTAAGTTCGCGCAATATGTGCGAACTGACTAAGCACTAGGCCTGGGTCGTATCGCTTTTTTCTGAGAATCGTATCCGAATCAGATTTCGAGTTTCAATATCTGATATCAAAACTATATATTTCAATATCTAGATATTGTGCGTAGGCGCATATATTTTTAAACCTGATCCAATACGCTGTTTTTTGAATGCTACAATATTTGATGAAAATCTGTATTTTTGATTTGTTATTTTGTTTAAACAAGTTATTGTGCGTACGCGTATGCAGCCTAATTGCGTAAGTGAATTCGGCAAGGGATAGGCTTTGAACACATAAAAGAGTGACAAATTCTCTTTAAATAATTTGGTATTGCCAAAAATAATTGGACTCTTTCGATAAGAGCATATTCAGCAATGAAAGCGTTCAATAATTTAATTTAATATTTTAAATGCATAGGTACAATGCAAAGTTATAGTTAACTTAAACTAAACTTTAAACACATGCGCCTAAAATCTAAACTATGTCATTAAAATATGATGAATTAGTTCAAAATCATATATTTTTATACCTATACCGCTCTAACTAATGTAAATCTACACCACCCGCGCTCTGTCGCACGCGAGTTACGTCACCGCGTCGGGCCGAAATCTGCCGAAGCCGTTGTGAAGCGAGCGGTATATGGATATATAGATTTTGTAATACATCGTTTTCGAACCGTCGCGTCGAAAGCCAGCGGTTTTTAGATATCGTAGCGATATGTATACTAGTCAGAGATGCGGAGCGAGCGGTACGCGTATATCTAGATTTTGTAATACATAGTTTTCGCACGTACCGTAAGCAGTTTTTAGATATTGTATCGATATATAGATTTCGTAACTATATACGGTTTGTATCGCCCACCACTACCAAGCACCATATACGGAACGAACGGAACGTGGACGCGACGCGGATGGTCAGTCGATCCTTGTGTCAACTGACCAACGAATCGCGCGCTCGGAACATTCTCCGCGCCCCGCTTAACTACCAAAGAGATCTAAAAACGACTTCTGTGTATCTAGCGACTCTTGCCAACTTTCGTGCTGGGAATTATACTAGTCTAATACACAAGACATACTATACCACAGTGTTACTAACGAGGACTAGCGAGTTGTCGGCCGTGGAGGCGATGCTGGACGCGAGCGTGGTGTGGCGCGCTGTGTCCCCTAGCTGCACGCCCAGCCATACGCACTGCACGCGGCAGCCTGTGTTCAGCTGCATGCTTGATACTGTGTACAGGACATCTGGAAAACAGCGGTAGCTTTATTACTGTCAGTTCGATTAGTACAGTCAGGCCATTTTAATAGGTAAAATTTGACGTCTGTAAGTTTAGTTTTAGAATGGTTTATTAGTGAAAGCAAATCGTAAAATTACTCGTATCCGGTCATTATTACAATAAATATGTAATCGTTATTGAAAAAAGTTAAGCAATTGTGCAGTTCTTATTTTATGCCCGCCGTTACAAGGTTACGTTGTTATATTTTGATGAATTGTCAAATGTTACCTATTAAAATGGCCTGACTTTAGTCGATGATGACGCTCAGTCGTCACACTTCGTCGCGCGCGATCTACACGTCTCCTTCTGTCAATGCCCTGGGTGGTCAGATTAGTTGGGATTTTTCCCGAAAATTCTCAATCAATCTGGGTTCGTGCCCAGTTCACGCCAAAAGCCTTGTCCCGTCTTATTATGTCAAGGATGTTTTTGGGAAAAGGTGGGCGACTTTGAAAGCGGACAAGGATTTTTCTCAATTTATCATAGAGAAGATCCGACCACACATGTTAGGAATTACATCAGAAGACTTACTAAGATGAGTTCCGTCCTTATGCAAAACTACGCCCCGGTAGGTGCCGTCCTTATGCTGGCCGTCTACCGCACATTCACAGGGATCCGCTTTGGTCCGCGAGTGCTGAGGCGTTGACGTCATCACCAGCGTACGCACGATACGCTTTGCGACGCACGGAGTTTCGGGCGCGTCATCTGTGGACAGAAAATGTTTTACCACAAGCTTTATATTACCTTGCTTTTGTATGTGTGTCCGGCTTTTGTGTGTGTGTAGTAACATAGTGAATTGCTCGATTTTTCGAGCAATTCTGTCATCTGATTAAGCTGAAACTTGGGGTACTTATGTAACTTTGAAAACTTAAAACAATATGGTACTATGTGGCTGGGTAACATGATAGAGCCAGATGGAAGGTGGCCATAGCTACTCCTCAACTAGAAAAGATAGCATCGTTTTGTTTGGGCTTATTGGATATGTACCTATTGACAAGCGATATTCCATTTCGTACTTTTTAAAAGATTTTTACTGAGGTAAAAAGCAATAATAGAAAAAAATCACTTTCAGGTATTCTCGAAATCTCGAAGTTGTAATTTTTCAAGTAACTTGTCAAATATTTCCTTTATTTACTGGGAATTTATTACGTATAAGTATAGAAGTAACATATTCATATTATTGCTATCACTAAACACATACTGACAGGGTATTCCACTCCTTGGCTCACGCACAAGTTTATTTTCAAATACATATTTACATTTATTTACCACAACATCATGCACTTACCATAAAGATCAATAACTAATGACAAAATTGACTATAATATAGGATCATAATGACATTAACGCAAATCATTTATTGACGTTATCATTTTTTAAATTGTAAGTGGGTATAACTAAAAAAATATCGCTCGGTGTGCTGTAGATACTATAGTACCCGTGCGACCAGTTAGTGATCAGCGGACAGAGCTTCCCTGCCGCCCGCGTTCCGAGGCTACAAAGCCTGGGACCGGAAGACAGCGAACCTGTCGGGGGTCAAGCCGCTGGTCGTTCGCACCTCAGTCGGTGGGTAAAGATTCTGATGCCGTAGACGGTAAGTGCTCTAATCTATCGACGATCGACACATGGTAATTTTTCTAACATTGATGAATAAAGATTTGAGAACATACTTCTGTTGTTATTTTAAAATCTTATTGATATTTTAATTATGTGATTAGATAGTAAAGAAAGATTAATTTATTTATGTTTCTTGAGATTCGTTTTAAAGTTAATTTTGTATTTTCTTTCAGTTTTATTCTGAATTAGCTTCTTCCAGCGGCTTCACTCGCGTGAAGTGTTTTCGTATCCCAAGGGTTCCCTTGGGATAAGAATTGTATTATACCGTGACGAAAAGTACTCTGTGCCAAATTTCATCCAAAACCGTTCAGCCATTCTGCCGAGATTGAGTAACAAACATACATCCACACTCACATCCATCCAAACTTTCACATTTATGATATTATTAAAATAACTGGCATTTATAGATGGTTAGAGATATGTGCTACTCCAAACAGGATAAGGGTACGTTATACACGGGCGGACAAGCGTAATATTATGTTGGCCGAACTCTTAGCAGGGAAATAATTAATTGCCACGAGACCGGTTATGTACGCACAATGAAATTGTACCCAAAACATTTTACGTGTATGGGTACAAATTCCACTACGTGGCGAAAAAATTTAAGTAGTACGCACTTTTGGATAAATGTCAGAAAAAACCTTAATCAAAAAATAAAACCGACATCCAAAACACTACAAAGCGAACAATAACTTTCTTATCGAAAGTCAATGTCTTTGGTGCCTATTTTATTTCGTTTTTGACACCGACTGCCGAGTTTTGTTTTAGTATTTGGTTTAAAGATTTTAATATTTCTCTTTTTAGTTTTGGTCCCTTATGTGACCATAACAATACGCATCATTAAGGATAACTTAAAAACTACTGGTCAGATCATTTCAATGGTGCCATTTTCATCAGTACCATTTATTTATAAGAATTTGCTTCATCACAGTCGGTTAACTATTCGAGATATCTTATACCCGTGACATACTTAGCATTTAGGAGTTCCAGTGGCTATCTGTGGTCTTCTTCATCAGTTCCACTTCACCAAATTATACTTTCTGAGTGCAAATGATTGCATTGTTGATGAAAATACCAAAATCGCTCTATGTATGCCTATAATATTTGAGGAGTTCCCTCGATTTATCTAGGATCCCATTATCAGATTCTGACCTGATGACTATGGGACCAACTAGGAAGTATACCCTTCAACACCCAGACGATTTTTTGAAATCGGTTCAGGCGTCTTTGAGCAATCGGGGAATATACTTAAAAATAAAAGATTCCGACGATTTGAGAACCTCCTCCCTTTTTTGAAGTCGGTTAAAAATTAAAAACATACAATGAGCAGCAACAGAAATTAACTTCAACATTTAAAGAAGCTAAATACTGAAATATTTATTCGAATAATTATCCATTATTACTCACTATATAAATTAGTTAGCACAGCACTGTAGTTTAAGCGCACAGCTGATGCGTTCTTCTCTATTTCCCATTCTCTTTCTCGTCACACACACACGCAAGGAAAACTTCGTGAGGCAACCGGCATGTCTTAGAACCAAAATTTCGAAGACAAGTGACATCCACCAACATGCACTGGGCCCGCGTTGTGGATTAAGGCCCATTCCCTCTCACAGAGAGGAGGCCTGCACGCACAATTGACCAAATGCGAGTCTAAGTGCGGAAAACGGGTCCATCTATCCTATCCTATCCACACACACGCACACACTGTTGGCTGACAGTACCCACCTCTCGGCAATTGGGGTGGACTACCTGAAGGCCTATTCTATAAGCCGCGCGCAGAAAGTTTGAAATGACTACCCTTCCGTCCCGCCTACCCGCGCGGCGCTCCGCGTTGTCCTCGTCCTTTCGCCGAACGTCATGACGTCATCGGCAAACTTTCTGCGCGCGGCTTATAACACCGTGCGCGATTCATTGGTCAAATCAAATAGCGCGCGCTTCCCCGGCTTTCTGTTACACACTTCCGTCCCTTTTTACGTATCTTCTTTCTTTCTATCTTCTTTTTTTTCTACCTGCGTCTGTGTTTCCGAACGCATTCAACCCGAATCTCTTCAAAGTAAGAGTGAACAGGCTTCTTCTGGGTAAGCTCACTCCATCGTCGACTCTGTCTCTGTCACCTATTTATTTTATTGGTTCACCAACAATTGTTACATCAATGCATAACTAAATAGAGCACGTAACATTAATACTAGATGTACAATATTAAGCGGTAAACACTACATGCTAAACAATATACGGATGAATGAAGAATACCTATGACCTAGACTAGAGTCAAGAGCAAACCCATTACAAAAAAAAAAAAATCGCTTGCACAGATTGCAGGCAAGCGAGAGGAAAGAAGTTGCACATCAAAAAAATATGGAAAGTAGTAAAATCAGTCATATTTATTTTGGTTTCTGGACTTGACCATATGGTCCATGATTGCTTGCCGGATTGCCGCCACTGAGAGGATCCACTTGGGCCAATGCCTGTCTGGGTCGCGGATAAATTGAAGTTGCTTGTTAGTTAACTGAAGGAACGCGGTTGAGTTTTAGTCAGTAAAAATCTGACACGCCCGCCCGCTTCACCCAGAGCGGGAGAAGTCATTGAGTGATTGCCCAACCCAAAAAAAAAGGTGTCCATGATTGAGTATTAAATCTCTGTCGATTAAATAAATCCAAAAAATTCATAAAATCTTACCTGAATACAATTTCCTAGGCGCAGATTCAGTCTGTGTCTCCAAATCGTTATCATTACTCAAACTATCAACGCTTTCATTGCCATTGTGTTTCGGTAAGTCTTCTATTTCACAACCAGGAGGTGGCATCTCATTAATAGGAGTTAAGAAGTCTGCACTTGTCTCATTTGAGTCGCAGAAGTCTAAAGATAAACTTGTCTTGTCATCCTTCCCTGGTAAATTGGCTTTTAGAGATCTATATTTACTTGAATCAAAGGAAAGTCTTAAAGAAGGATCGTTATGTCTCACTCTAGGAGTACTCCCTGTAGGAGTTACCTCCTGAGAATGCTGCGAAGTATAATAAATAGAATCAGACTTCTCTGCAGGCTTGGCAATAGGCCTCGCCGGGTTACTCTGCTCAGAACGTAGAATATTCTCGCTCCGAGATTTCGATATGCTACTGTGACAATAATTCTCGTCGTCTATAGATATGCCTGACATCCCGGACGTGACGTCAGGTAGGGCGGATATGTCGTTTCGTTGTTCTGTTGTACTGATGCTGGAGACCATGTCTTGTGTTGGGGTGGGGGTGTGGGTGACCATGCTGCAAGACTTGTCGAGACAGAGCGCGCTGGATGATTTTTCGCGGGTGGTTGTGGACAGTATTGATGGATGGACGTTGAGTGACATGCAGGCGGATTTTTGGCTGCCGTTGAATGCTCCGCATGAGTCGTCATCGGTGTCTGATGCTGGAACAATAAATGGAGGCATAAAAATTATAATTATTTCAGAAAGTTGTTGATGGGTATTTCAAATTAAAGGATTTGTTACAGGTTTTAAGCCTTTTTAAATTATTATCAATATTATAATTATTAGCACAACTTTTAGAGGCAATTATAAGAAAGAAGAAAAATATTTATTGTGACCTGCACATGAGACAAGAGATATGCAAAATCAAAAAAAATAAACAAAAAAAATAGTTTATTAAATTTGTCCACATAGAACTTGGAGAAGGTATTTGGCCAGTAGTGGTATAGTTTTAAAATACATCATTATAAAGACGTATTTTTATCAAGAAACCAGCCCTTATAATTTTAAAGAAAACCGTTTATTTTCTAACATACCTGACCCATTATCATCATTATTGACCGGCGACAGTGTCATATGTCTGTTCCTCTCAGGCATCTTGACAATATCGGCTGCCTGACAGAAGTTCTGTATGACATCTTCAATATGATGGCCTATGACCTCGGAGTGCGGCTTCCCGAAGGTGAGCATCGCGAAGTGGTGGTTACAAGCTGTTATTATACCGCTTTCGTCTACCACTAGGAGACCGCTGACGTTGTATGTGACCTGCAATGGGGAAACAATGAGATTACTGAATTGTTGAATAAATGCTTTGGGAGTGAAGGCAAAGTCGGTGTTACCGCCAAGTTTCCTTTTTTTGAAAGCTTTTATTAGCTTGGTATTCATGTATCTATTTAAGGGAATCTTTGAACGTGATTTTCAGCCCCTTCAAAACGTCGGCTTAATTTGAACCTATGCGCACTTTGTCAAGGACGATGACTATGCAATAATTTAAATAGTTTGTCCCATCTTTACAAGGATCTTCAGGATTAGCGATTGAACTTAAAAGTAAAATAAAAATATATTTATTGTAAAAAAGCATGTGGTGCCTGATGCAATTGTTATAATATTTATTGTCAAATATTGGTAAAAAGAATAATTTTGAAAATATCTTAAAAAAACACAACGTTTTTTGACAATAAAATAAATTTAGTTGTTAAACCACACTATTCTTAATTTAAATTTATTGAAAATTATTTTCTACTTTTTAGTTTGGTTTTCTATTAACGCGTGATTTTTTGTTGTTTTATACTATTATTTTATTTGAGACTAGCTGACCCGCGGGGCTTCGCTCCCGTCAACTGGCTACCCTGCCTTCCCTGCCTAACGTGCCTAACCTGCCTTCCCTTCCTACCCTGCCAACCCTGCCTAACCTACCTACCTAATAATTTTTATCTATCATCAATAGTTTTCTCAGCGCACGCCAATTAATGAATTTTATAGGCAACATTTTACTACCTTTGCTTACATTATTGCAATTTTCACAAGGATCTCTAATTAAAAAAAAAAAAATAGTCTATGACACTCAGGAATAATGTAGCTTTCTACTTGTGAATGAATTTAAAAAAATCGGTTCAGTAGATCCAGAGATTACCCCTTACAACATCACAAACTTTACCTCTTTATAATATTAGTATAGAAGTATAGATGGGTTTGCTTTTGACTTTAGTCTAGATCAGCTTACCTTAAAGGTTGTCTGGTAGATATCGCTGTCAGCGATAAGACCGCCTTTGTACCCGTAGAAATAAGTTTTTCTTGAAAATGTGTATAATTTTATGGTGTACAATAAAGTATATTCTATTCTAGAAGAAGCCTGTTCATTCTAACTTTAAAGAGATTCGGGTTGAATGCGTTCGGAAACCCAGACGCAGGCAGCGAGTTCCACTCTTTTGCTGTGTTGGAAGCGCTTTGTGCGAATTGGTGAAATGGCAAGTAGTTTGATAAATTTTATGCGACGTTTGTTAGTAACAGTTAGGTAATGTTGTATACTCAGTCTGAGTTGCTTTTTGAAGGAGTTCGTGTTTTGTCATCAGCATTTTTAATGCTTTGTTTGATAGAGCCGTATTTATGACATTGTTAATTCTAAAGATACCCTCAAAAAAAAGTGCAATAAAGTGTATAACATTGTAACTTACCCTGACATTAACTTCAAAAACTGGTCGATGTGTCTTAACACCACACCATAGCGAGTTTTCTGTAGTATCTGGCTTCGATATCCACAAGCAAAGCGGGAAACAACCGCCGTCGAGCGTTCTACCTGTAATAATATACAATATTCATATTTTTTATATTGATTGTTGATGTCAAATGGAGGCCCAAAACATTTTGAGGCTGAAAACAAACGCAATAAATATCTCGCCCAGACCTGGAACTGGTTGGCTGAAAGACAACTCTTTGGACATACATAGAACAAGTCCATTATGATGCAAAACAATGGCTGCTTCAATAAATTGAGAGGAGCTAACGAAATAACCTAGATCCAAAAAGCAAAGGCTTTGTATTTTTGTAGGACTTATAGTTGTCGGCATGTAATTTTGCAAGAGTCATTAGATGCGCACAAATCGTTTTTTAGGTCTTTTGGTTACCAAGCGGGATGCGGGGAACGTTTGGCAGCGTTGCGAACGCGATAGGTTGTTTAGTTGACACAAGGATTGACCGACCAATCGCGTCGCGTCTACTTTTCGTTCGCTCTATGTGGTGGTTAGTCAATTCACGCACTATGCGCGAACTTACCCCCACAACGACAAAACCTTGCCAAGTTACGTGCCGGGGATTATAAAAGCACGAAAAACTGGCTAAACATCATCATCATCATTGCATGAGAAACACGTTCACTGCTGAACAAGGCCTCTCCCAAGTGTCGCCATATCGACCGTTCCTGCGTCTCGGACCTGGAAAATTGTTAAGTTTGTCTCATCCAATTTTAGAAGTTTGACTTAGAGCTCGTTCAAACAGGTCCGCTTTATCGTAAACGTTTTTATTTGGCGCTGACGTATGTATTTGTACGAGCGACTTCACACACACGACAGTATTCAAGATCCAGTAAAAAATATTGATCTTGCAAAATATACAGTTCAGTCCATTTGCTTTATCGTATACGTTTTTAATCGGCAATGGCGTATGTAATACGTTTTTAATCGGCAATGGCGTATGTAGTTATATGAGCGAGATCACACACACAACAGTATTAAAATACTAGTCCGTTTTATCGGATCGAAGCCACGCGGGACGTGCCATTACCCATAGTTACAGTAGCGACGGATCCGTTAAAACGGTACTGTAAATGTGGTGTGAAAATTACCCCCAGTAGCGACGAATCCGTTAAAACGGTACTGTAAATGAGGTGTGAACATCACCTCCATTAGCGACGGATCCGTAAAAACGGTACTGTTAATGTGGTATTAACATAACCCCTAGTAGCGACGGATCCGGTCAAACGGTACTGTAAATGTGATGTGAATATTACCCCCAGTAGCGACGGATCCGTTAAAACGAACCTGGAAATACAGATGTTCTGTGTGAACGGGCCCTTACCTGTAAGTTTCTGCTTAGCCATATTTTTCGGCATAGGTGCGTCATAAGACGGCAGGCGTGCGTTAGGTATGAGCGAGGCGAGAGGCACTCCCACGAGCTTGTCGCGTGACTCCGCCCCGAACAGCGCGGCCGCCGAAGCACCCTCGCACGACAGGACTATGCCTGTGTCCGCTTCTACTGTCAACTGAAAAATAGAGATATGATTTTTAGTGTTTGATTATTTTTTGTCAAGGGCCATCTTTTAATAGTCATATAACTTTTATCTAAAGAATAAATTAGGCCATTTTTTTGACAAAAGCACTTAAGCAATTTTAACTACTTTTGTAAATAAATCTTCTACGAGGATTGGAAGACGATTATCTGTTGTACACAGAAAGAAGTTGTCCAGTCATCTCAAACAAGCATGATACGATACGGGCTGGTTGCCGAAATTATAGGCACTATAAAATCCCATTGCGAAGATAACGCAGCATATTGGTAAAAAATAATGGACGATTTACTGATCACAGGTTAGATCCAGGATTTCGAAACTGGAAATAAATCTACCATGAATTCATCATTTTCTTTCCCATATTGCTATTTATTTGTCTCGATTGATTTTAACTTACCACAACATTCTTACAGTTGACCGGCTCAGCGACCACTAAGCATGGCCCATCATTGTCCAGCTGTCTTATCCACAAAGACACCTGAACCGAACCACCATCCTTTGATATAAGTTCAACTACCTGAAAAATATATTAGTACTGGTTTGACATTTATATGCAAAAGGTCAACCGTTTATAACAGCTGCAAGGAACAAGTTTAAAAATAGAACTTATCCCTTTTTATTTATACAAGGGCTAAGTTCTATTTTTAAACTTGTTTGCAATGCTTTAATAGTACAGAATAAAGCAGGGGTCACCAAATAGCGGACCGCTATTTGGTTTGGATCTTAAGGTTACACTAGTCGATTATTCTTCCATACAAACGTAGTCTGGCGATTACTCCACTGTTTGACGATGTATGTTCAAAATAAAAAATGATATCAATTTGTCTCATCATTATCTAGCCCTGTATGGATCAAAAAAGTAAAAAATATATACATTTGAAAGTTATAAGCGTCGAAAGTTCCATATTTCAACAATAATTTTAACGCATCTTTGGGCGGAAGTAAATACCATAAGAAGAAGGAAAATTGCAAAACGGCCTCAATACAGGGATAGATTAGTAATTCAACAATGCAAATAATTTTATTTTGCAATTATACATTTAGTCGTATTTTCATGATATCTAGACTCCCAAAAGTCTGTTTATAAAATTTCGCGAGCTTGTTTTCGTCCTAAATCATCATCCATTTCGACACAAATTTGCAAAAGTGCTAATTCGTACGCGAACTAGCTTCTTACAGCTCATCACAGCAACTATCTCTTTCGCACGTGTTGTCGGATGAGATAGCATGCATTTTAACCTTGCGCACAAAATAGTTCGTGCCGTCGACTAGGGGAACCTTAAGTAAACAGAACAATTAAATTTCAGTGTAGTTATTACCGATGAACATCTGACAATAGCCTGCACTAACTTTAGTCCAACTCTGGACGGATAGTACAATATATTTTCACATTAATATTTGATTACAATCTTGGTAACTAGCTGGTTTTTTATAATTTCAATTTTAACAAAATAGTTACATATAGTTCGTTCAATCCACGAAGACGCGCCCCACCAATTATATGATTAGTCTATTCATTGTAGTGTGCGTGTGCACTCATAGGTAATTAGTGTGTACCGATAACACTCAAACATTGACGGAAGCTTGCACACATATACTATAAACGGTTAGGAGGAATAGTGGTGGGGCGCGTCTTCGTGGATTGAACAAACTATACACGTGACCAACAAAAAGGCCGCTATTAGATTTTAGCCCTTATGGACCATTATTTTTAAGAAACGGACCCCAAATGAAATTAATTGGTGATCCCTAGAATAAAAGGTGCATTAAAATAGTCGAGTAGGAATACTGAAATATACGGCAAGCACAACTTGAGGATTTAAACAGGCAACTTGCCTACTAGCTAATATTTTATCCAAAATATGAGCAATTTTCTATTGTTTCGACGTGAATGAAACAGCTCATAATATTAAGAACGCGGCGAACATAGCTCGCAAATGCAATTCGAGGCGAGTGAAAAATTCATTCGGAGTATTGCTATCTCAGTTTGCACGCACACGCGGCGCTGTGTGTGTGCGCGGGTAGATACTCGCACACACATGGCTGCGCACAGCGCCGCGATAGATAGCTTCCTAATTGTCATAACGACTCGAAAGCATTTAGAATATTATTATTTAGGTATGTTCATTATTTGCTTTTTTTGTTGACTACTTTGGGGAATCGTTGGTAAATGTACAGACTAGTAATTCGTTTTTACGAAATTTCTTTACAATATCTCAAGTTTAGGATATCTAGCTATCGCTTGTCTTTGTACCTATAGAAAGAATCTAGCAGATACGTCATGCGTACCTTTCCAAATGGGTACTTTTGTAAAGCAATGTTGAAAGTTTATAATATTGGTGTTCTTGAATAAATAAGTAGGTACATCGTTTACGCAGGCAAAGCGTCTTGAGTCTTGGGGTCAAGCCGGCCGACGCGAACGGCGCCGCCGTTGGCGTTCTTTTGTCTTATTTATGTAGGTATTCCTTTTAATAAACCTCAAATATGTATTATTATAATAAGTAATGAAAGCAAGTAAAATAATACAAGCGTTACTTAGGCAAAGTATTAGTAAAAAACTAATATTCCAATAATTTATACCTATTTACGCATAAGTACAGATAAATAACAGTGCTCTGAGCTAAGAATATTAAAAATAAAAATACGGATTTTGAATAAACATTTATTTTGTTATGTTCTTACTTTATAGATCATCATTCATCTGTTTAAAAAATATAAATCGAAACGTGATAAAATCGTGTAGGTAGGGTAACCATAAATAATCGACTGAACGAAATAAAAAAAAATACAATAATGATAATCAGAAAACTTAGTGTCAAAGATCCACACAAAACTCGCTGATTTATAAGATTTTGCTTGTAGGTATAATAATATGTATAAATAGGTAATCTGCAGTAGGTACCATTCATAAGATTTTATGAAGTCGATTAGCCAGCCAGTTATCTGTTAAAGTTTATTGGAACTGCATCCCCGGGGTAAGGGTCACCGAAGGCCAGAAAAAAAGCCCAGAATTATTAAATAAACTAGAACGACTTTGGATTTTTTATTTTAGTTTTTTGTTATAGGAATTTAACAAAAAACGTTCCAAACTGGACCAAGGGCATAAAGCCGCGGTTGTTCAGGCAAATCCGATCGTATGGTCACCCTACCCTGGGTGAGCCGAACTAACGTCACAGTAGGTAAGTAAAAAACCGGCCAACTGCGAGTTGGACACGCGCACGAAGGGTTCCGTACCATTATCGTAAAAACGGCAAAAAAATCACGTTTGTTGTATGGGAGCCCCACTTAAATATTTATTTTATTCTGTTTTTAGTATTTGTTGTTATAGCGGCAACAGAAATACATCATCTGTGAAAATTTCAACTCTCTAGCTATCACGGTTCATGAGATACAGCCTGGTGACAGACGGACAGACAGACAGACCAGACGGATCGCGGAGTCTTAGTAATAGGGTCCCGTTTTTACCCTTTGGGTACGGAACCCTAAAAATGCAGTGTAGGTAAATCTTAGCGATGTCCTTGAGATAATTACCTACGCCCGCATTGTCTCATTCATGACATGAATAAAAAAACGAAAAAAACAAAGCTTCGTAAGTTGGTAGATACGTAGGTAAATACTTATTTATAAAATCACGTTTGTTGGGCGCACGGTTGGCGCAGTGGTTGAGCGATTGACTGCTGCGCTGCGTGTCGCGGGTTAGATTCCCGCACGGAACAAATATTTGTATGATCTACAAATAGTTGTTCCGGCTCTGGGTGTTTGTGTATGTGAGTTTATATGTTTGTAAACCCACGATACAGGAGAAATTCCTAGAGTGGGGCAAAGTTTAAAAAATAAAAAAATATATATAGATACTAAGGTAAAATATATTGGTACTATTTATGTAACTTATTTTATTATGTCATTGGGAAACTGTGAGAAACATCCCAACGTTAGGAGTCCAATGTCCATGTCGGCAACCAAACCAAATCGTAAATAATAACAGAGTCCGTAAACAACGCAGTTCGTAAGAAAGTAGATTACTCAATAACAATGTTCAAATCACAAGGCAAATCTAAATCCAAATTCATAGAATATGTCAATAGTGTCAGAAATATTACAATAAGTACAATTTAGAAAATAAATAAATACGCACTTACAGCACAGTAAGTAAAGTAATCGACAAACCACAAATAATACAACAAACAGTGAAACATCCCCGAAGCACACCCGAAGTGCCCCGAACAAACCCCGTACGAACGATGCACGTGAGCAGTACGACTACGCACACATTGACATTTGCTTGACGCGACAGCAATACTAGCTATTGAAAAAGTATGATTAATTTGATGTGTTCTGTAATACCAAAAATGATGAATGAAAACTTAATGTTTTTTAAATTACTTTTTCAATTATTTGTAACTTGATGATATGAGCTATGTTCCTGCTACGACAATATTATAGATATTGTTTTTTATAATACAGAAAAATCAATAAGAAAACATGTCATTTACGCTGTAAAAATGTACGAAATGGAATTCGCTTAAACTTCATTTTAGGTAAGTATTTTGAAAAAATAAAGACGTACGAACCTAGATAAATACTGTCTAAAGCCGAATATCAGCATAATATGGTGGAAATAAATTCAACATACAAATGATTTAGGTATTACGTTTGTATGGACAATTCATGGTTCGCCGCACCCTTAAGCTTTCCCCAAAGCAGTAGGCAGAGGAAAAATGGCTTAGGTAAGATCAAATCTGGAATTGGGCTGCTATGCTTTGCCTTGTACAGAGAATTTATCCAATCCTTTTCTTTGCCCAATTTATAATGATTCAACCCAGGTTCCCATACTCAATCATTGCAATAGTGCGACAATTATTAGATAACAAGGCACTAAAAAGAACAACTTAGTTAAAAATCAATATATAAATGAAGTTGTTGTATTTACCTTTCCACTGAGCAAAACTATAGTCCCATCTTCAGAAGTATCACAATCCTCCGGCTCATGTAAACTGAAGGTCTTACATTTCCTGTTGCGGAGGAGATCAGAGAAACGAAGACCGCACAACTCTCCAGAAGAGTACCCAAGTAACGAACAGGCCTTGTTGTTTACAATCAGAATCTGAAAGTTAATGGCAAAGACATCATGTTTATTGAGAAAACTGAAAGTGGTGGTGAAACAATAAATGTGATTGTCAAAACACACAACAAATTATTAGTATCTTGAACGACTTCAAAAAAAATTGAGTATGTAACATATGTATGTAATATTGTTGGAATTGCACAATATTCACATATGTTACTCTGTATGGGCCTTTAAACATGTGTGCCAAATTTGTGTAAAAGTGTATGTTTGTTTGTTTGTATGCATGTGTTTGTCCACGCATTTCGCCGAAACTATTTATCGGATCGTGATCATTCCTTTTTTATTGGATTAAGTACCTCTCAACTTAGGGAACAGTGTAAGATTCATCAAAATCGGTTCAGTAGTTTTCAAGATATGGAATATACAACAGAACTCCTTAGCGACAAACAGCACAAATGTGTAAATTAAGTTAATATGGGTATTTTTCAACCGTTTACATTATAGTAAGGCACTATAGACTTTGCTCACTTTTTAGTGATATGGTACTAAAACTAAAAAGAGAGAAATAAAAACTTTCTCAAAAAAAATAAACTGACTTCTAAAACAAAACATTAAAAAGTGCAAGTATAACTTTCGTTTCGGCAGTCAGTGCTGAAAACAAGAGGTACCAAAGACCCAACATTGGTGTTGACCCAATCTAGGATAATTTACAAAAAAACTTTTTTACAAAAATAACAACCGACTTCCAAACAAAATTTTTAATTTTTGTAAAAAAGTTTTTCATTTTTCACTTTTTAGTTGTGGTACATAATGGACCAGTTCTATAGGCTAGGTACCTATAATGCCCAAAGTGAAGCCAGAATAGATTAACCCAATAACGTGAAACTAAAATAGACAAAACCGGTGGAATGAGAGTATACCAGGGTGAACTGTTCACACCTGCGTACCCCTTTAAAGCGTACCAGTGTGATGATATGTTATGAAATGGTGTAAACAATAAACAGATATGAAATTGCAGCTATCCCGAGTGATTTGCCGTCATTTCTTGCAGAGTTCTGATGTATATCTCCGAAGTTCTTCATCAAATCTTGATGAAAATTAAATGGGATCACATGACAAACACCAGCTTTCGAATAAAAAAAGAATCATCAAAATCGGTTCACCCAATAAAAAGTTCTGAGGTAACACACATTAAAAAAAAATACTATCGAATTGATAACCTCCTCCTTTTTGCGAAGTCGGTTAAAAAATAAAAATCAGCCTATGGTAATTTAAGAAGAGTCACATGTGGACATTACTGGGCATTACAGAGACTACAAAATTGAGAGAAACAAAGTTTTTTTTTGCACTGTCACTTATTTATATTGAAAAGAAAATAAATATAATTTACAATGACCAGAAACCTTAAATCACTTACGTGATCGAAGCCTGAAACATGCTTATTATTCCTTACCTTAGAAGTGTTAGGTTCAATGGTGAAGACAGCCTTGCTTGGGTTGATGGTCTGTTGCAAGCGTTCAGTCTGAGACGGTGCAGGGGATCCCGCTACTTCGGATGCTAGGGATGTGTTGAATCTGAGCCCGTTTGGACCATCCACTGCAAGCAACCATTTGTAAACACAATCAAAATCAAACTACTTTATTTCAATTAAACCATTTAAAGGTACTTTTGAATTGTCAAACAAAATATTAATCTAGTTGCACATTCACAAGCATCAGTAGGTCTCTAGAATGTGCAAGAAACTCCACGGAGACTATTTCCATCAGTTTTAATTACAAGTATTTGGTTGCATCATTCTTGTTGGAAAATTACATACGTGAGAACGATGTAAAAAGACGTGTACGTAAAAGTGTCCAGAATAAAACATAATATCACGCCTATATACCCCTAAGTGTAAGGCAGTGAGCCTCGTCCTTGCCCAGCACTAAGAAAGAAAATTTGGTGTGTAAAATTAGCATTTTCAATTAAACATAACAATTTTATGTTCTTGTTTAATCAACTCTCCTAAGCACAAAATTATGGAATATTGGGCTCTTTATTCACATTTCAAAGATTATTTGAACAGATAATTTAAAATTGATGGCATTGGATGTTGAGATTTTAAATTTCTTAAGGCATTCCCCTCAATTGTTTAAATTTGTATTGTAACCCATTTTAGTGCAATGAATCTCTAAAACCGTGAAATAAAATTAGTATAAAACGATCACCTATCTGAATTTCAAAACCCAGTTGCAGTTGTTCTATCTCACAATGGGTTGTTGTTGTACTGAGCGCTCCTGAGCTTACGCAAACACCTTGTGTTTTACAGTATTATGTTACCCAGTACAGTTATTCTATGTCTACTAATCAACTGACTATTGATATATTTGAATATTTGAAAACCAAAGATATAGCAAATTGTGTCTGTTGTTATTGTGTTATGGTATAGGTTTAAGTTTATATTTTACTAACATCATGATTATGTATGTTTAGGTTTAATTATTTTATATGGGCTCTGTCGCCTTAAATTAATGGTTAATAATAATAGCACATCTATACTAATATTATACTACTACTGGTTGGAATTAATAAATTATTTTTGTGTTGGGTTGTCTATTTATTGAAGAATGTTCTTCTCTCGCTCCTATTGGTTGTAGCCTATAGGCTATATAACATCACGCTACGACCAATAGGAGCGCAGCATCAATGAAATTTTTTCTAAAACTTATCTTTTTGAGAGCTTCTGTTGCATGCACTGCTTAAACGGTTAAAGTAACACAACAATCATGTATGTAGGGTAGGTAGGGTAGATAGCCAGTTGACGGGAGCAAAGCCGCGTGGGACAGCTAGTAAGTAATAATTGTTCACTGATATCACTGACAAAAATAAAAGTTTCAACTTCACAAACCTCTAACAAGATCAACAGCTTGTTTCAGTTTGGTGGGTGTCTCCAGCTCCATGGTCATTGGTCGCGCCTTCCGGCTCAGGCGTGGGAAGCTTTGGTTGCCTTCAAAGGAACAGTTGCTGAACACATTCTGGAAACGGCGTTGGGCTTTTGCAGTTCTACAAGAAAATATTATTATGAAAAACACTCCTTGGTTGTAAAGATCACACAAACATCAGTTGTTTTTGTTATGATTTCACCATAACAACAGAACTGGTGTAAGTAATATGTGTAGCAAGTATTTGAAGAAAATGGAAAGCTTATAATAGAAGGTCAGTTTAATGTCAGGGTTTATAAATGTATTATTCACTTACCTGCATTTAAAATCAACTTCAGGAAACTTTTCTGGGGTATGTAAATTCGGACTATCATCCCTGGCTTCAGTGAATATGAGTTTAGGTTTCTGCAAGATTAAAGCAAGAACTTTCATGAACCATTCAAAGCTAAGACGACCCACTGACCAAAGAACTTATTGAATTTTGCTAAAAATAAATTACTTACTGGTCGCGGTGTTATATTTAGATGCTCGGGCGAGTAAACATCCACAAATCTTCCGAGTCTAGGCTTAACAGGAGTCAAGCTAGACGAATCCCCGACACTATTCCTACAATACACAATTCCTGTTATCAAAACACCTGAAACGCCGATTGAAAGCCTACTTGATAAATTAAATGCTAAGAAAATGCTAAAGGTCCGCTTTATGATTTATTTACATCGTTCTAACTTATTTTGGGATGGAAAATCAATACATTATAGCGCGCAAGTTCAAAATATGAAAAGCGGAGAAAAAAGTTTGTATACCACTTTTACCTTTGGTAGTTTAGTAAACCAGCAGATTCCATGTTAGGAAACCGCAAATTAATCGAAATATTAGGATATTCTGTCGGATGAAATGAATACGATCTCAAATATTCAAAATGCACCGTTGCTTGAGTTTTCAAACAAAAGAAACAAATTGAACAGCTGTGTCGGTTGTCAAACTCGCAGTTTGGTGTTCACTTTTTACAATTTTTTTTACATACGTAATATTTTTTATTGAATAATTAATCTTTTTAAGTTTATTATTTTTAGTTACAGTGATTAAAATTGAACTCACAAATGCACCTAGAATATTCAATAAGAAATAAAACGATCATTGGAATTACTGAAAATCTGCGAATAGCTCCATCTACAATCACTAATCTCGCTTTATGTTTAGAGGACTTCAAAGTTGGTTTCAAGCATTTCAGGTAGATGGCGCTAAATTTTTGTGAGCTTTGTGCTTCTAAAAGTTGCGTAACAAATAAAAAAAATAAAAATCTATACTTATAAGGGTAACGAAAATGTAAAAAAAGGTTCTAAATTAACACGATTATTTTGTAAGATGCGAATTAACTATCATTAAATAGAAAGTGTGAGTAAATTTCATCTATTCTTTCGACTGGGAGCGTGGCGTCTCCTGTAATCCGGCTTCTCGGAGGTCGGAATCGGAGGATGGTTTGAGGTCGGGGGTCCTGGTGCTGAGTGGCCCATGTTGACTGGACGTCCACACTAAGCCTGGTATTGATATGGATCCCCCGGAGGAGTCTGGGGGATGCAGGTCAACTAAGGAGGGGCGAATCGGGCCAGGGGGGAAACCCAGCAGCCAAAAGTCCCCGTATCGGGCAGTAGTGGGATAGCGGCCGGGAGTGGGTGCTCAGTATCAGCCTGACCAATAAAATCAGACCCGTTTCTTTTGCATTTTTTCCTAATAAAACTGTCGTAATGCCGTCATGTGCCAGGCGAGCACGGCCTCTGTGATACCTAGGCTTGAGTCACCCATTTTATCACGGTGTTTGCTCCCAAATTGTGTGAATCATGCCTGTCACAGTAGGTAAATAAAACCTTATTTATCTTTGATCTAAACATCGGAGAAGCATGCTGGAGAAGTCATTATAGTTTAAAAAAGTTATCTATGTAATTTTCTTTTTTTTCAGCACGTTTTATGGCTACAATTTTTTTTTTTTTCGAAAAACGTGGTCATCACTATTTTACATTCTCTGTACCTACTGCTTTCTAGTTTCTAGTCAACATATTTTTCTTGTGATTATGTTTAATAGGAAGACAGTCTTTCAAAAATATTTGCTTCACCCATAGAGTATAGTAATAGTGGCTTCACCCCTGCTATTGTTCTCTTGTATATCTGGGAACTATGGAGTGTTAAAGGGTAGAACAAATCGGAATCGAATACGTGTAAGACCATTCTAAAACTGCGTTCTGCACAAAATAACTTTGTGAATGAATGATACCTAAGTCCGAAATACATAGATCAAAATCAGACCCAATTATTATTTGAGGAATGTTGCATGTCATAAGTCCATTGCACGAGATCCCGTAACGGCATGATGAAGGCTAAATAACTAAAATATCACTTTTTATGCTCTCGACTTTTCCTGGAACGTAATACGGGTAAGTACGTCTATGTTCCGGTTACTGCGTGCACTTTCAAATCCCAAGGTCCTTTTAGTGGCACATTCACGTTCCTTCCATGCAAATCCGGATTGTAACTCTTATTTTCTAGGGCGTAGGGGTTATTATCATTGAATGTAAATTGGTTCGGTCCTATAAATTGTAGATTAATTGTTAGATTTACTAGGGCGTTGTTTTACGGATGTTGGTGGACTTGGTTCGTAATTGTATATAATAAGAGACTGGCAGGTTTGTGTGGGCACGATCTCGAATGTAATGCGAATAAACATTAGGTAATCGTGGTCAGAGTAAGAGAGGTAAGAGATAAGAGTTAATCGATTATTTTTAAACTTGTCATATAAACTAAATCGGTATTGTAGTTGTGGAGAAAAATGGCAATATGGATTAGCACAAACCATCATCCTCTCACCGCAAATGCATATAGATTTATGTGTGGCATATACCGTCTCCGTTCCGTCGTGGGTAAAAACCATCGTTATTTCGCGTTATCTATGCTGATCTTGCACGATGTTTCTATTGCTGAGATAACTGTTTTTTTCAGTACCATCCTATTTTTATTCCTCTCCAATCTAAAAAATCTACTCAAAGAATCAGCTATTGTTACATCCACAGTACATTTTGGTTCGTCAGGTCTAAGTGCTGAAACCAAATCCCTAAAGAAGTCAGACACAGCAATTTTTTTTTTCTGTTCTGTCTGTGTGCTGAGATTATATTCCGAAGGAATATTTTTTAATTGTATACACCGGTATACAGCTTAGATTTGAGCATATACCACGGTTTATTCAGTCATCTCATACCTTGTTGAAAGAACGGGACCAGGAAAATTAATCTTTGGCGAATACGTGTAACGGTGTAATACATTAACATATTTCTCAGGGGGACGGCGCGAACGCAGTCCCCACTACCAAAAATTACGCATCCGAGTTATCCACATTAGGGATAATCGCAGGGGTCAACCTAACCGCAGTGCAATGGAAAGGCCTCGCCCTGGGGGAACCGCCTTCATGATCACGGTATCCCCTATGCCAGGTAAGTATGCTTTAGCTACGAAACCGCGCGGGGGTCGTTCAACGGCGGCGAATCTTAACACCGCGATTCAGAAACGTGACGTAAAAGAACAGCTCCATCTAGTTAGGAGTTTATGAACAAAACAAAATGCACCGCGCCGCGACGTACGCCTTTCGTAGCTAACTTCACACGAGTTTTGACGTCCGCTGCCGCCGCTCGCTAGGAGCTCGGAGCTAAACTCACACGTGTCTATCTATTTTAGCTTTAGTAGGAATAGGATCCTAGATAAAGCTTCATCTAAGAGTAGAATAGTATAATTATTTAATCAAATATCACCGGGCACATTTGACAGAAAGTTTCATTTATTCCTGAAATTATTGTGAAAGTCGGTTGTTATGTTGTACTATTAATTATTCTGTGGTTATGGTATCGGCAAAGAAAATAATCATCCTCATAGCAATGGTTAAGTGAGTTGGAGCAATAATATCAATAAGGAAAAATACGTGAGGAAAGTTTTGAGTATGGATAGCTAAAAGAGTTAGGGATGACTAAAGCAACGATGAGTGTTTAGTGTGAAAGACGATGAGTGAATTGCCTAGATTGACAGAAATGTGCAGATAGCGTCATCAATTGGTAGGAATCCCAGGCATTAAAATAACTTTTAAACGGGGATTACAAGTTGGTAAGTAGTTAATAAAGCTGTCCATACATGGAAAGAAAGAAAAGACGTATAGGGGCCAGAGAGAGGACGATGACTACAGAGTACATTAAACTATACTGAAAATGTAACATTTTACACACCTGTTTAGCTGTAACCTATGTTTGCAAATAAATACTCTGAATATGCAGACTTTGACAAGCATGATGAATTATTTAAGAAGTACTCTTATTTCAAAATTAAAAACAAAGATGAAAGCATCACTTGCTACATAATATCTAAAGAGGCTAAAGTACTCTGTCAACAATTGAGTAACCCATAATCCGAAGTCTAGATTGCAAACTGCACAAGCGTGCGTAGGCGAACTATTTTTATTTTTTCAGGTATTTATCTAGAATTGCAAAAGCCTTTGAAAGTATATTGCGTTGTTAGAGAGATTGACATCATTGGCAAAGCTTTAATGACGTTGATACCACTATTTGATACTATTATGGCAGTATCGTTTTTTTAAGATGTCAATTTAATTTAGGTTTAGTCTTCATTATACTTAAAGGCAATTAAGTTCATTAAACTTGAATGATTGAGGGACAAGACGGAATTGATTGAAATTTGTTAAATCCGATATCGATATTCAGATTGAGACCAAATAGGAAAACTGATAGAATTCATTTTCTAAACCAGCGACACCAACCAGATGCAACACCAACTCGGCGTTCGGTAGTTCCTACCTACCTCTGTCTATAGGAAAAGGTGTGAGTTTATGTGTGCTTACAACTTCCACTGAATCATTTCCTATTTCCAACTAAGAAACGAATAAGAATAGAATTACAACTTGTTATGGTAACGGCAAAATTCCATATACCAACATTCTTCCTTATAAACATCAGTCTCGTTGGTATTAGCTTAGCTTACCGAAATTTCGTAAAGCTAATCGTATCTTGCAGAACGCACGAGACCGTTCAATGTGGCGACGCTTGGGGGAGGCCTATGTCCAGCACTGGACGTCTTTCGGATGATATGATGATGATGATGAAGCGTATCTATTCTATAATAATTTCCTATAACAGTGTGAAATAATAATCTAGTGTTTGAAGTATCCTTTTAGACAAGGGATTATTTGTGTTAGGAGTTATGACACTTAGCTCTGCCGAAGTTTGTTGTTACTAGGTAGTACTGTGAGTTTCAAGAATAACAATTGAAAATAATTTAAAGTTACAGGTATATAGAACCCAAAATTTGTGCGGGAGATTTTGTGTCAAAAACCTGAAACATTCTCACTTGAACTGGATATAAATGCGATGGTGATAAGATTAGTGCAAGTCCAAAGAAATATGGATGGATTGGTGAGACATGATATGACTAAAAAAGAGGTGATTGCTAAGGTAACGGCTAATGAGATTTACGTATGAAAGATGAAGACAAGCTGCACATCCCAAATTAATGAGGATATTGGCAGCTAGAGATGAAGAAAAAATTAAATAACTTTGGAGTCAAATATGATATTTAGTAACAATAAACAATGCAGAGCCAAAACCGCTGGATTTAGAAGCTTGGCAACAGAGTTTCTTATAAAGAGGAATAAGACGAACGTTAGCACTAGGCAAGGATTCTCCAAAATTCTTCCATTAAAGGGATAAAATAAGTAAGAGATTAAGATAAAAGTTTGTATAGCGTCCGTAAAAATCGCCGATGGAAATCCCATCGGGGACACACCTTGTTGGTTGGTAAAACAATGCTGTTACCCGTTTTAATTGATATGTGAAATGCATAATCGTGCAAGTTAGTGCAATGATTAAGATGTAAGTTACCAAGCAATTACGGATGAAGCATTCAAATTCAATGCCCAAAAATAATTGAAACCAACCGACAAATCTAATGAACACTAATGTTAGTGCATTAAGGTAGGCTAAAATTGCATTCGGATCGGACATTCCATGGGCTGGCGAATGGTAGGATAACCTTTGGCTCAGCGTGACATTACGTTCACTGTGGCGGTCATGGGACAGACATACGACTTTGTAATTTAATGTAAGTGTAGTAGAAAAGGCTGTCGTAACTCGTGTGTCGTGCAGTGAATAATAAGAATACTTTAACTTTGTATGGGGACCCAAGAAGGCCGCTGCTAATGAAGACTTTTTAGGGCAGGAAGGTATTCTTTCGTCAGTTTCTTTCTTGAATTCGGATTCTAATTTCAAAGACAGTGTCCCATTTCCCCTTCATTCGTCTGTTCTGACCAATCAGTTTGTGAGACTCTTACGGGCCCAAAATTATTCGCAAGATGGCCGGAACGATTACTAGTAAAGACAATTCGTTGAAAGTTTACTGTTTAAATGTAGAATGGAAGGCTGATGAATCGGGTATACCTAATCACGATACATTCTGCTATGATTACATTTCATTCTTATCTATAGGAAATTCAGAATGACACCCGAGTGGATGACGTCAATAGCGTAAAAAAATGTATTTTCCCTAAAAATCTTGATGACTGTTTGACTTACTTGACTTCTTCCTACGTCCCCTGGATGGGGTAAAGGGCGTCCACAGTAGTCCTCCATCGCGATCGGTCTTGAGCTTCACGCTTCACCTCGCTCCACGTCATACCGATGCTCGTCGCTTCCGCCAACATGGTGCGACTCCAGGTTTGACGGGGACGGCCACGCTTTCTTTTGCCTTGGGGATTCCAATCATGTGCTTGCTTCGGTATATGATCAGAATCCCTTCGCAGCGTGTGGCCAATTCAACTCCATTTGCGACGCTTGATCTGGCGTTCGATCGGGCTCTCGTGGCATTGCTCCAACAGCTCCACGTTGGTGATGGTCTCGGGCCAGTAAATGCCGAGTATGCGAAGAAGACAGCGGTTGACGAAAACTTTGCTTTGGCGTGAGATGTCTTTTGTGACCTTCAACGTTTCGCACCCGTAGCAACACGGATTTGACATTTGACCCAAATATTTTGAGTTTAATCCTTCGGGTCAGTTGCCGCGATTGCCAAACAGGTCTCAGTGTTTAATTTAACTTAAATGATGACAGGAGGACGAGGAAATGTCGTGGCCATGAGGATGTTATTTACTCCAATCTCGTATTGGTAAAGCCCGCTTTTAGATTGTTGATTTTCCTTCAATTATATGCTTTTTTTTTAAATAAAGAGGCAACATTCAATTAAATTTTAAAATCAGTCTTGCGATATAACGTTAATAATATTTTTGACGTAACAATATCGAAAGTAAAATAATATTAAAAAAATATAACTTTTATTTTGCCAATTTTGCTGCAAACTAGGTACCTATTTATCTGCTCGATTAGGCAGCAGATAATCGGCAAATACTTTACTTGATCTAGGCAGTAATTAGATTAGCAATAATAACCTTTAGTCCTTAATAAATTTTCGCTTGAGTTTAGATTTCGATGTTTTTGTTGGTATATTGGCGTGTGCTAGCTGTCATTATGGCAAATATATTTTATTATAATTTTTTGTTTTGAGTAATGTAAATTATTTGCATACTTTTGTATAGAATCAAGTTTTTGTTTTTTTCTAACTGAACAGACAGCTGTGCTGCTGGGGAGTTTGTTGCGCCACTTCTTCTTCCCAGCAAAAGCACTAGGAAGTGGTGAAGGGCGGGCGTTTTTGGGGGACTGTCTTATGTAATTTTGACGTTCGGAAAGTGCTGATTCTCAGCCTAGTTTGAATAAATGACTTTTGATTTTGATTTTGATTTTTTTGATTTTAACCTTTAAGATTGTGTAACATGTATCGGTTCATCGCGTTTTTCGATCACGAAATTGACACAGTGATTAATCGCTTAATTATTTTCACTTTCGGCTTGATCTATCTGGAGTTAGGCAGTGCCTAACTGCCGCTTTGAGATAACATAAGTTTTGTTGTAGTTTGTAGCACTGGTCGGTAGAATCTAAGCCATTTCATGAAAAAAAAGTACCTGTTACCTACTGTCAAATCTATCCATATTCCATTTTTGAATAAGCCAGTATTCTTGGAGATTTGAAATAAGAATTTGACTCTGCTCCAGAAAGCATGCTGAACTTGTGTGCCGTTAATAAGAATAGGATCGCCATCTGTAGCAAGCATGGGACTGGCTAAATGTGTATGTAGGTACTTAATAGGTTTAAAAAACTTATGCCTAAGGATTTTGGCGAAAACAGGCGTGATGCTCTTCATCCTTACCATTTCGCAATTGCAAGGGCAGTCATAATAATAATATTGCCTCTACTAGTACTATAAACCATTCATCGTGTAGGTAAGTACACGTACGTACACACATACATATTGCAAAAATATCCTCCAACTCCAATTAAGAACCTAATGCAAAAATAATTGCTCTATTTAGATGTTCTAAGATACCATCTGCACAATTCATTGCACAGGGTCATTACTCGTAAGTAATTAGAAGCTAAAACTTAGCATATTCGTACGAGCTACGTAATTACAATTTTATATAGAAAGGCCTGATGTAATACACGATTGATACAAAAGCAATTAATTGTAACGTATTAGATAACTGGACTGAATGTGTAATTTGGCTATTGTTTAGATGTAAAATGGAAGCAGATGTTCTAACGAAGGGGTGTGTTTCCATTGCTGAGAGTACCAAGACGTCTAGTCGGCCACTGCTAGACACGGCATTGTATTGTCAAAACGTTTCATACAGATCAAGCGTGCCACGTGATGACGCGTATGGGTCACAGTGATCCGTCGTATCGTTGAAATTGGCGGACCGTCACAATTCTGACCATGGAAAGGTACTCCTGTCCCATTATATTTGGGGTTACCTTTCCTCGTCATCCTAAGCCCAGTATTGCCAGTGGGAGATAGTCAAGTATTACATGAACCATCTCAAAAAGTTACATTTCCATGAGAAAAGTTACATTATAGTTCTCGCCAAACTTGTTGGTCGGCCTTTAGTTGGCTACAATAGCTGCGCAGTAGTAGGTAAATCTACTGCGCAGCTATAAAACAGCATATATCTCATGTAAAAATTGCACCGATCCGTGCCTTGTGCATCGGCACATACAAGCTTGAGTCACATATTTCTATCACAGTTTGGGAGCAAAAACCGTGATAAAATGCGTGACTCAAGCCTATCGCAGAGGCCGTGCTCGCTCAGCATGGCGGCCCAGAAGTTTGGCGAAAACTATACCTTATTTTATGTGGAAAACGCCAATACGCTTACTCGCTCGCCGGAGTAAGTGCGTTGCAAGATTTAGAAATACACGTGAGTGAGTGCAGTTTGCTTTGATTTGAGTTGTTGTAGCACATGCCTCACCACAAATATGAACGTCCACACATTGCGAAGCATGCGATGAGCGCCGTGTGCTGCGCATGCCTCGCAATGTCTGTATCCGCCTTTAGGTGGGTCGTTGGATCACATAGGGGTGCTGGCTCCAGGTCGTTGTTTTTAACGACAATCGGTGTCAAAGTCAAATATATTTATTTCAACTAGGCCACCAAGCGGTAATTTTGAACGTTACACAATGAAAAAAATACATGTGTTTACGGAAATAAAATTTTGGATCATACACTGATTGAGGAGTTGAGGTAACTATCATTATCCTGGAATTAAACTTAAACAAGTCATATATTCAGGCCTGCATTCCCTTTTATACCTAAGCATGTTAGCGTAGGTAATCCTGATCAAACACAACAGTCAACATATATAACCTGATGGAAATGTCGCGTAACAATGGAACCACACCTCATCTAAACCATCCCAATCGGAAGTACCAGCGCATAGACAAAAATAATCGCTCCGTAACTATAACATATCCGTGATAGGTTCGCGTGAAAGTTATGCATGTGGGCAGACGATCGATGGTCCAGCGAAGATTAATGGCAATCTGATCGATTAGATGGACCACGATGTTTTGTTTTGTTCCATGATGTGGGTGTATGCAAGATAATCGAAATTAATCAGTGGCTATAATTCAAAAAAACTTTTTTACAAAAAAATACTACCGACTTCCAAATAAGAAAAAACAAAAAAGTGAAAATACTTTATTTTTGGAAGTCGGTGTGTTCCGTAGGTACCATTTTTTTGCGTTATTTTTCACATTTTTGTTTTTTCTTATTTGGAAGTCGGTAGTATTTTTTTTGTAGAAATGTTTTTTATTTTTCACTTTTTAGTTGTACCTACCTAATAGGCATGTTGTTTAGTAAGTATCATATAACGCCAGAATAGATTACTCGAATATTATGAAACTTGAAAAAAACCGATCAAATGAGAGATCTGCTTACCCCTTAAGAGCGTACTGGCGTGATGTTATGTTAAGAAATGGTATAAACAATAAACAGACAAGCAATTGCAGCAGTCCCTAAAGATTTGCCGTTATTTATTGAAGAGTTCTGTTTTATATCATCGAAGTTCTTCATCAGATCTTTACCAAATTAAAATGGGACCAATTTCGGAACATACTCTTTCAAACAAAAAAAGAATTTTCAAAATCGGTCAACAATTGACGGAGATATCGATGAACGTACAAAAAAAAAAAAGATACAAGAAGTCGAACATAGAACCTCCTACTTTTTCGAAAGTCGGTTGATAAAAGATAGCTTGATCTC
Organism: Orthosia incerta; assembly: GCA_948252205.1. Taxonomy (NCBI): domain Eukaryota; kingdom Metazoa; phylum Arthropoda; class Insecta; order Lepidoptera; family Noctuidae; genus Orthosia; species Orthosia incerta. The sequence continues at coordinate 8,356,012 of OX411744.1, read as the reverse complement.
TGCGACATATTATGTCAAACTGACGTATACGTTATTGTTAACCTGTCAAGCGCTATTGTTACTGTATTGCAACTAATAGCAGATGAAGTATAGTTACTTTAAGGATTCCTTGCAATATACGGTTGTGGTTACGATACGGTAGTATATAAAAGATGATCAAAAGCTACCACCGAATGGAAGCTACAGGCTTGTTAAATAATGGGTAAAGAGAATGATAACTATTATTAAATGAAAAAAAAAACCGGCTAAGTGAGTGTCGGGCTTCGCACATTTAAGGTTCAGTACCAATTTATCAATATATTGGTATTTGTTAGTAAAATATCATCATCATCAGCCTTTTTCATGTTCCCACTGCTGGGACACTTGCCTTCTCTTTGTGAGAGGAAATGGACCGTAATCCACCACGCGGGCCCAGTGCGGGTTGGTAGTAAATATACGTTATAATAAATATCATCAAATTTCTAGTTCATAATTGAAGTTAGATAATTCTTCGGAACAAAATCTGTGACAGACGACGGACAGACAGACACGTGAGTGACAGTAATCGAGCTCCGTTTTTGGCCCCTTCGGGTAAGGAACCCTAAAAATTATGCGTCAGGCATTTCGGCTGGGTTTATTAAATACTTATATCAGGTAAACAGTTCTTCTGAATGATATTGCAAGAGTTAGTTACTGCTTTGAATATAGTCTGAAATAGGTATATAATCTTACTATGTTATAAACGTGAAAGTTTGTGAGGATGGATGGATGTATGTTTGTTATACTTTCACGCAAAAACTACTAAACGGATTTTGATGAAACTTTACAGAACTATAGTTTATTCATCTAACACATGGGCTATAATAATTTATAAAGATACTAGAAGTACTAATACCACGCGGGCGAAACCGCGTGCAGCAGCAAGTTTAACAATATTTTTTTAATAGATCGTCAGATTGTGATCAAAACATCTGCAAGAAATCAGAGATTTTCAGGACGTAGCAAAGTTATTTTTAGAATATCGTCTATACTACTATACTATACTACTATGTATACATAAATGAAAAATACTGCAAAAACGGGCAAAAATATTCCTATTTGAGAACTTCCGTTGCGTGCGCTGCGTAAGCGGTTAAAGTTACACAACATTCATGTATGTAGGGTAGGTAGGCTAGGGTAGGTAGGTAGCCAGTAGACGGGAGCGAAGCCGCATGGGACAGCTAGTAATAATAATATATATTAATTATTATTATCTTTATATAATACTAGCTGACCCGGCAAACTTTGTTTTGCCATAAAAACTCCACACATTCACCTACCCTACACCTACCCTACACCTACCCTACCATATTTTTTTTTTATTTTTATTTTTTGGGATGAAAAATAGATGTTGGCCGATTCTCATAGATACCGGATAAGCACAAAAAATTTCATCAAAATCGGTCAAGCCGTTTCGGAGGAGTATGGCAACGAAAACTGTGACACGAGAATTTTATATATTAGAAGATTATAAAGCTGAAGAGTTTGTTTGTTTGTTTGAACGCGCTAATCTCAGGAACTACTGGTTGGAATTGAAAAATTCTTTTTGTTTTGGATAGTCCATTTATAAAATTACGCTACGACCAATAGGAGCGGAGCATAAATGAAAAATGTTGCAAAAACGGGCAAAATTATTAGTTTTTGAGAGCTTCCGTTGTGTGCGCCGCGTAAATGGTTTAAGTTACGCAACAATCATGTATGTAGGTAGGGTAGATGGGTGGGTAGGTAGCCAGTTGACGGGAGCGAAGCCACGTGGGACTGCTAGTAAATAATAAAAGTAAGCTATTCAGCTTTAGCAAGTAAGAAAATAGGAGCAAGCGGAGGAACATCATTATGGAGAAGTTTTTGAAACAATAATGTGATCATGACTGTCACGATTTTTATTTTGACAGTGTCTAAACCTATAAATCCGACCAACCCAGGAAGATAAACCTTTACCGGAGGCTTAACTAGCTATTATCTCGTGCACGCTGTAAAAGGCAAGTGAATGTCGAATGTTTTTGCAACTGGTGCGATCTTATCTTGATAAGCTGTTATTGCTGATGCTGACGAACTACAGTGCCAACTACCAATATCTTTACCCTTTTAGCTGTAGCTAAAAATGGATGATTACAAAACGATATATGAACGATCCTTGTACGCCCGATTATTTCAAACTTCAAAGTGTTGGGCAGTTCTCACGGTCTTAACCTTCGAGCTACCAAAAACTTACTTCTCCATATTCCTTCTCACCGCACTGGGTTTCTATCTAATTCTTACACTGTCTCAACTATAACCCAGAACGAGTATTTTATTAGGTAGTTGTTTATGATTCATCAACATATCAGCCGAAAGACGTCCACTGCAGGACACAGGCCTCCCCCAGGCGTCGCCACATTGACTGATCCCATGCGTCTCGCATCCAGCCGAATAATATCCGAATTTAATTATTGTTCATATTTTTTATTATGTACACCTACCACAGTTGTGTCTTTTTTAACCCAAAGATTGACTGGTAAAGAATGCCTTGCATTAAGGGTACACTAGTCGACGGCACGAACTATTTTGTGCGCGGGGTTAAAATGCATTTTACATCAACCGACAACACGTGCGGAAGAGATAGATGCTGTGATTAGCAGTAGGAAGCTAGTTCGCGTACGAATGCACACATTTGCAAATTTGTAGCGAAATGGATAATGATTTAGGACGAAACCGAGCGCGTGAAATTTTATAAAAAGACCTTTGGCAGTCTAGATATCATGAAAAGACGACTAAATCTATCTGTTCAAAATAAAATTATTTGCATTGTTGAACTACTAATCTATCCCTGTATGGAGGCCGTTTTGTAATTTTCCGTCTTCTTATGGTATTTATTCGCGCCCAAAAATGCGTTAAAATTAGTGTCGAAATGTGGAACTTTCGACGCTCATAACTTTCAAATATTTTTTTTACTTTTTCTTCTATACAGGGCTAGATAATGATGAAACAAATTGATATCACTTTTTATTTTGAACGTACATCGTCAAACAGTGAAATAATCCCTAGACTACGTTTGTATGGAAGAATTTTCGACTAGTGTAACCTTAAGCACGCCTATGTATCACCATTGTACATGAAGTTTAAATAAATAAATACATCATCATCATTTTAGACCCTTACCGGACATAGGCCTCCCAAAGCGACGTCATATCGATCGATCCATGTGCTTCTCTCATCCAGCGAAGTCCCGTGGCCCTCAACAGGTCTTCAGTCCACTGCCTTGCTTCGATACAATAATATCGCCTATCTTTTAAGTTTCGATGCTAAAAGCATAGCTTCCTTTTGTGCTACCCATATTTCTTGCCTGTCTACAGAAAATAAAAGTCCAAACTTTCGTCTGTTTTTATTACCTAGGTCATAAATATTTTTGATGTTAGCGGAAGCAGCTGTGGTTCCTAGCCTAGGGTAGCTTTCGGAGTTGTTGAAATGTGTTGCTTCGTTCAGAGTGCTATTATATAGCATTGTGCAATAAGCATCACGTATTGCAAAACCTATAATAAACAGTCTTAATAATAATTAACGTATCTTTTAGCAAGGATAAATCAGCAATAAAGATACCAAACATATGAGCCTTATGACTTATACATGTAGAATCAAACTAAGTGGCGACTCGAACCACTCCGCAAGTTGCTGCGCAGTAGCGAATTCATGTGACAATGCGGGTGAGGTACTGCGCACCGAAAAGCGATCTTCACAGACGTTTTTAAGTTTGAATCGACCGGTATCAGAAGTTGTAGTTGTATGGCTTTAAATTCAGTTGGTAACAGTACAGTCGCATACACTTCCTGACTTGCGCGGTAATTAAAAATTTAATTGATCACGTTTTTAAAGACAACTTTATGACATTTCGGGGATGACTGAGATCATTTCCGTGTCAATATTCGTATTGGTGTTAATTGTCTTTTTTGTGTGTCTGACTGACTGTACTATTCCTGGATCCGCCGGCTTTTTAGGATTGTACAGATGCTTACAAGATTGGAAATTGGAATAGCTTTGAATGCCCATTATACATACAGATTAAACTTTAACACATGAATGTTGATGACAGTATCTAAGCTCTAGGCGTCATCAATTTATCTCCTACACTCAAAAATGAATTGCGATTTTTGTGAAGGGCTAATACAACACATGTCAACACATGTATGTCCTAGGGGTCTTTAAGTCAAGAGTGAATGGGTTGCTTCTAGGCAAGCGTGCTTCACCGTCGACCACATCGTCGCTTACCATCAGGAGAGATGGTGATCAAACGCGAGCCAAAAAAAAACATGTTTACTTTGTTTGTCTTGTTAAAAGCACACCAGACAGTGTATGGCACTGCAACGCACCAGCGATATCTCTATCAAAGATATCCATAGGTGACATGGAGATTAAAAACTACACCATAAATGGATCTCTGCTTCTTTATCACCTCATCATCAGACTATAGTAGTCCACTGCTGGAATTAGGCCTCTCAAATTGCACGGACTCTCTGACCCAGCTGCCCTTCTTTTTTTTTTACGGGGTGTAACTTTCAAAAGGCGCCTGGACTTTTGGGGAAAGACCAGGGAGTGTGGGATTTTCACCTCACTAAAACTACCCCGGTGATCAACATCAGCACTTGGAAGGGGCCACATTACCTCTTCAAATACCACTCCGTAACCCCCTTTGTGCAACGCTTGTTAGGGCACGTCCATGGGGAGACGGGGACGCGTCTCCCCTGAGCCTCGCTATGCACGGCAGCATGTGATCACTGTGCCACCGTCTTACCTGGAGTCACTTGATGGGCGGTCGGAGTGCCCAGTCTGAGCGGCCGCGACCCCGGAGTCCCGCCTGCCTATGATGCAGGCGGGGTTTCGGCGTTTTAGTAATCGAGGCGGTTGCCTCCCCGATATCTTCTTCTCCGAGAGGGATCGGCCCTCTCACGATCCCGAGGCGAGGCGGCCTTCTTCTGGATCGTTGCGGTCTCACAGAAGGAGGCCATTTCCCTTCAGTTTTCTGCATTGCCCTCACAACTGCTGACAGATCTCGCCCGATCCTGGCGACTAAGACCTGCCGCACATAGGCCCACGCAGGGCACTCTTCGAGCGTGTGCTGTGGAGAAACAAGGTCGCCTCCATATGACCTAGCTGCCCTGCGAAATCTTAGTGGTGATTGTGTATCTTTCTAAAAAGATGCACTATTGCTACCAGACCAATTTAATAATTATAGTAATCGAATCAGTACTTCAAAACATTACGTTTTACAAACAAATCAACAATTTTCCCTACCTCTTTTTAATCTCATTATACAATATTGATATAACCCGTCTTCTTTTCAATTAAACACTGTTGATGATGCGAGTCTATGATTAAACGGTCTCATCAACCGTGATCTGGAATGTTATGTAGTTTGACGTAACCGCTTCGTGCGATCGATTTAATAACGAAATTTAATCGAAAGCAACTAGGCCTTTCTGATAGAACGTGTTACACCTATTAAATAAATTTGATCATGTATAACTAGACCGGATATTATTGGAAACATTTCGCAATATCGAATCCTTTTAAGGATTGTGTTCTTATTCAGTATTTTGTTTTTCCGATATAGTTATCGGAACTTAGAGGAAATATGGACAGAGAGCGCCGACTGAATTTCCTTAGTAAAAAGTCATAATTTGAGGTTTGGCTCTCGTCTCTTTCCTCCTCCAATATTGGACCAATTTAAAAGATATTCCATAAACTGGTAAAGTAAGATATAAACTATGTCCCTATGTTCTCCTTTGATCATTTATATTTGTCAAATTTGCACACTAAGCCTCTGTTGACAGCGCAATTTTGAGCATTTTTTGAGGGCTCTAGTGCTTCGAAAGATAATGTATCATCAAAAAGGAAAACATAAGGAAGTTAAGGAAGTCTCGTCCAAAACAAACGTCGAATTATGACTTTTTACTAAGGAAATTCAGTCGGCGCTCTCTGCCCCCTTGTCCTCTTAAGTTCCGGCTATTTCTCCAAATTCGGTTAAACACAGTAAGTGATTTCGATTATAGCCTTCCTGACTGCAGATATAAATCAATGACCCTGAGTAATAATTCAGGGCGACAGGAACCAAGGCACTAGATACTTTGAGATAACAATAAAATATTCCAAAGCTGGAAGTTGAAGGAACCCAAAAAAGCTTAGTAATTTGACTAAATTAGCAAGCTAGAGTTTTAAGTTTCGAACCAGTCCTTTGCAAATTTGAAAACCTCGGTTATGAACCTTGAAACCTTGTAATATACAAATTTAATGAAGCTAGAGAGGTCTTAAAGTAATTTAAACACATCAAACTACATTACCAACTGTCCCTTCCACCACCAACTTCACCGCAAAAAACACAAAACTAACTTCAATTTCTTGCTTTAATACAAAATCATTGATCCGTAACAACCCAAAATAAACACTATTATAAGTAATGACGACTCTATCCGCAGTATTATTATATCAGGTTGTTTCGCAAACACGTAGCCAATGGATTTGTCGATGAAAACGGTTGAATAATAGATATTGTAGCACTATTGTATCGTTGTCCGGTGTTCTAAGAAGAGTAATAGCCTTATAAAATGCCAGTTAGCCTGTAGTACCTTTCTATTGTAGGCTTGTGACTCTTTTACGTCATTAGATTGAGCTGTCTGGTGGTCAGTAGACCACCACATCTTTGCTTGCCATCACGTGAGATAGTGGTCAAATACTAGCCTATCAATGATATTTAATAAAATAAATGCTTGAAAGTTCAGTTGATCTTTACAGTTGGTTTGGCAGTTTTTAACTTTTTACTGTTTCCATAGGTATGACAAATTTTTTGAATGCCATTCTCTGTTTTAACATTACTACGTTCACTATATTGGTTTCCTGCTATATCGTTTAGGTCCATTAAATTATCCATGCGTTACCCTTTTTATAGCATTCATACCTTTTTACCCGGCTGCAAGGAAAGGGTTTTGTCGCGCGTATCTTGTATGTGTGTAATATTCTTTTCAACACACTTGCTCATAAAGTGGCTCTAATTTCACCGCAATTAGGCATATAATGATACCTGTAACCAAACTGTGACTTTTTCATTGCTATTATTCACAAGTGAGTTATAGTTTTTTTTAAATGGTTTCCTGCCTTCATTTTAAATACTTTTAAATTAAACTAATTTTAAAAGTGTCACAAATTAATCCAATGAAAATTAATAAAATAATTCTAATCCAGTTAAAATTGATTTTCAATATAATAAAATGTAACACTGTTATTCAATTAAAAGTGTCCCATTCGACATTAATCCCTTTCTATTTCTGTCATGGAAGTAGTACTTACTATATCCATAACATGATATGGGTAGTAATTACTATTTCCATGATATCCATTGAATACATAAAATGTGGCATAGCTTCTAGTCAAACAGTTCAGCAAAATGCTAGACCCTAACACATTGCTTGCTCATTTCATGCAACTTCGTATTCAACTAGATAATTTCAACTTGTACGTGTTTATTAAATAAAACTTGCTCTCAAATATAACTTTTATTTCTCTGCAATAAAGAAAACTTGAAATTCCCCATTTTGTATGTGGCTAAAACGCTATCCGCGAAAAGCAAAAAAAAAAGTAACCTCATTGTTTTAGTCTATGGCCGATCGCCATTGCGCGCATAGGAAAACTGATTAATTTACCCCGCCATTGCGAAAAAATTTTCAAAACTCGTTTTCACTGTTGAAAATGATTTTTTAGTATTATTTTCTTCACAAGTGTGTTGAAAAACGTCGTATGATACACGTGTGTATTGATGATTACCTTCCTCGGCTCTCTTAAAACCCTCACCTAAAGGCTCGGGTCTCAATGGCGCCTCAGCGGTAATCACAAACAATGAAGGGAAAAGAGGAAATGAAGGGTTTTTAGAGGTGATAACGAAAATATATACCAATTGTATGTTTAAAGTCATTCGAAAAAAAAATTTAACTAAAAAGTTGTAAATAAATAAACTTAATAAAATCAAAAAAACCCGACTGCTTAACCAAAACCAGATGTATATACATCTGGTTTTGGTCAGTCAGCTCGCGAATATGTATCCTCCGACTGCACAGCAAGATGTTCTTCTTGTTTACTTCTTTTTAGTTCGCTTTTGAAGCAGTCGGGTTTTTTGATTTTATTAACTTTTTTTTTGTTCTACTGCCTAGGAGTCCTTCATTTCTGGGTACTTAACTTTGAGAGCAAAGTTAAGTATCCAGAAATGAAGGACTCCTAGGCTCGCCCTATCTTTTACTATATCTTAAAGTATTACAGCGAGAACCTATTATAGCGACTTCGCTTAAAACCACGTACTGGATATTACGACACAATGTAAAGGTCCTGTTACTAGTCCCTATGTGCGACCACAAAAGATCCCAATGGGTCGAAGTGTCCGAGGTATTTCTCGGCCCCTCCATAAGATAAGATAAGATAACTATTTACATTTATAACGACTCTGCTTTATTGACGGCATTGAGCCGTCTTATTAAACGGTTTTGACTTTGGCTTTCATGAGACCGATTGAAGCTATCAGTTTTAATTTGACGGCGGCACCGAATTCTGAAACGATTTTACTCTAAACAATACGTTGTTTGCTACATATTTGCGAAATATAAAACTAGGAGTGGCCTTAGTCCAGCACCATATTGCCTAAGGCTGTCTATTCAATAGGCAATTTAGCTCGGTGCATATCAAAGCACATAACGATTTGACCTATGTGAGACCTCTAAAAAGTACATTGTGCTACACATAGACATCTTGATTATGTACGCCTACATACGGAATGTAATTAGTTCTTAATCAAAGTTATTGACATTGTACTGCACATAGGTCAGTGTGCATTATATCATAGACAAGCGCATAATAAAACAAATTAATTGTTGCCAGGTGTAACAAATGTTGACATAATCGTGGCCTCTTTTGTGTGTTGTGTGGTAGTCTAAGTTTATGTTCACTGTTATGTGGTCTAATTATAAAATAATTTCTAAAAAATTTCAACCGTGGTACTGCCGCAATTTTTGGAAATTGTGTCAAATGCAATATGACTCTAATTATCGACAATTTTCATCTAATTTGAAAATAATTTGATTTAACTTCAATTCGATTCAGATTTCCCATGATTTCGGAAGAAAACCATATGGGTAGGTACAATTTAAAAAGCTGAAGCTATTCATAGTGCCTAATAGCAGCAACCATTTTTAAAACGTGCAAAATTTAATCTTCAAGGAGATGTCAAGATTCAGAGCACAGATATAATACTACAGTCCACAGTAAACCCGTTGGTAAAGCCATCAGTTTGAACTGCCAATTATTAGCATAAGTAGTTCAACATATTATTCAAATCAGATAATAAGTATTATGTGTTAATTATACAACAAACGTAACACAAACCACATTTAAATCCTATAAGCTATTAGTATAAAATAATTACCAACTGCAATGAACCTGTTATCAATATTGGCAATGATTTGCGACATCAGGCACTTGATTCCGTGCCGTGTATAAGGTCTATAGCCGACATTCAGTGAAATAGTTCAGTTGATAAGGCGGATTGCACAATAGACACCTTTCACTAGCGTTGTGTAAGTGTCCGCTGTCCGAGTGTTCGCCACTCGGACAGTGAGACAGTGCACTTATCAAGGTCGTATTTATCATGCGATTGACGGTTTTATGTTTGTTTAGTTTATATTCAGTTCATGTATGCAAATTAGGGTTCGTTATGTTTGACCTAAGTCGTCATGCTGGCTATGCCCGCTTTAACTAACACTGAGTAACACAGAAATGCAATGGCTTAAGGTTACACTAGTCGAAACCTTTTTCCATAAAAACGTAGTCTTGGGATTATTCCACTGTTTGACAAAGTACGTTCAAAATAAAAAGAGATATCAATTTATCTCGTCATTATCTAGCCCTGTATGGAAACAAAAAAGTAAATACTTGAAAGTTATGAGCGTCGTAAGTTTCACATTTCGACACTAATTTTAACGCATTTTTGGGCGCGAAAACATACCATAAGAAGACGGAAAATTGCAAAACAGCCACCATACAGGGATAGATTAGTAGTTCAACAATGCAAATAATTTTATTTTGAACAGATACGTTTAGTCGTTTTTTCATGATATCCAGACTCCCAAAGGTCTGATTATAAAATTTCGCGCGCTCGGTTTCGTCCTAAATCATTATCCATTTCGCTACAAATTTGCAAAAGTGTGTATTCGTACGCGAACTAGCTTCCTACTGCTCATGAAAGCATCTATATCTTACGCACGTGTTGTCGGTTGATATAAAATGCATTTTAACCCCGCGCACAAAATAGTTCGTGCCGTTGACTAATGTAACCTTAATGTTATAGAGCAGTGCACTTCTATTTAGGTTCTAAAGGTATTCGGTACAGAACATAATGGATATTTTTAATGGGATGGATGGAAAACAAAGAACGAAGCTTTGTTCAATATGGTCCTTGGGCGTTTTCCTTTTGTGCTTTTCCCGTATATGTAACAATGCTTTGGAAGGATATCACCCATTACTAGGTTAGGTAAAAAATGCAGAAACAAATATTTCTACTTGGTGGTTAAACCTTATTTATTGACCCTAATCTCTTGATTGGACTGTGATTATGAAATAAATATTATGTTAATAACATAACAACTTGTCTTCTACGGATTCATTGTCACATTATAAAGTTTAATACTTCATAATTTATTATGTGCACTCCCATAACTGTGGCTATAATTTTAAGTTGATTTTTCTGTTGACAAAAAATATGAGCCAGTCTTGGCGGCCTGTTAAATGATTTATCAAACACGCCTACTTAATTCACTTAGGTACCTACTGTCAATTTGATACAGCCATGATCCTCAGAACACTCGGTTTTTTGGACGACATAAAGGACCAGTATAAGATAAATGGTTACGTTCTACAAATCTCATTTATTAACTCAGTTTAACGAGGCTTTATGTACATTTTCACTTACAAGCACTATTAAAATATCGAACAAGTACATAATATTACGCCTATATTTTCCAAAAGCGCACAGATAATATAATACTAGCATAAAGATGCCTCATCCCATACAAAGAAACCGTGCCGACGTAACTGCGTTTTTCGTCTGATTAAAATGTTTATTTTTTGTACATCGATCGCGTTCGGTCCCGTTCCACGGCGATAGATAGATGGTGTTAGCAGCGATTTGCAAGTAAAAGGGTTTACTCGGTAAGTGTTTTTTTTTTTTAAATATAGTGACGATTTGTTTTATAGTATTTTTTTGCAGGTGTGTACAGTTTCATTGCACCCAAATGTGTTACAATACAAATTTATACAATCGAGTGGAATGCCTCAGAAATTTAAAGCGCCATCTACTAGCATCAAATTTAAAAGATCCGTTTAAATAATCTTTGAAATGTGAATTAAGAGCCCAATATTCTATAATTTTGTGCTTAGGAGAGTTGATTAAAAAAGAAAATAATTTTTTTATCTTCAATTCCAGAAAATGTTAATTTTACAAGCAATTCAATAACAAATAGGTGCATATCGCGCCATCTAGTGATAATTATTTGAACCCACTTTTTTTTTCTTTGCGCTGGGATACCGTAAAAAGGGTAAGCGAAGGTTTACCTACATCATCTGCCTAGCCTTTTCCCAACTATATTGGGGTCGGCTTCCAGTCTTACCGGATTCAGCTAAGTACCAGTGTTTTACATGGAGCGACTGCCTATCTGACCTCCACAACCCAGTTACTGGGTAAAGACGGTACCCCTTGGCAAGACTGGTGTCAGATCTCAAGCTTCTGACTACTCGTAACGACTGTCAAAGATCTTCAAATGACAGCCGGAACCAACGGCTTAACGTGCTTTCCGAGGCACGGAGGAAACTCGGTATGTTGAAATGGTCACCCATCCACGGACCGACCTCGTCAAGCGTTGCTTAACCTTGATGATCGACCCGTGCGGCTGTTATTATTTAGCCACGAGCTCCTCGAAGGTTTACCTACATATCACTAGTTATGTTTAAATCCCATGTACTATGGGGACGAGCCTATTACCATCAATCGAGCACTAATTCAGACTCCAGCAGGCTTCTGCTGAGAAGTCTCAAATGGAAATCCCAATGACAATTTGGCCTACCCGGGAAATTAATCCAGTTCAGTAATAGCCCTTGGGGACACGGGCCCGCACCCACTCGACCCGAAGAATAATATCTGGAAGTTTCTGTTTTGATTGGCATAAAAATGACGATGTACTACAGAGAGTGTAAAATTTAAATAATGTTTGGATAAATAAATCAATAATTAAACAAGTAAATACTTATCCTTTTTTAGGGTTCCGTACCCAAAGGGCAAAAACGGGATCCTATTACTAAGACTCCGCGATCCTCCGTCTGTCCGTCTGTCTGTCTGTCTGTCTGTCTGTCTGTCCGTCTATCACCAGGCTGTATCTCATGACCCGTTATAGCTAGATAGTTGAAATGTTCACAGATGATGTATTTCTGTTGCCGACATATCAACAATTACTAAAAAAAGAATAAAATAAATATTTAAGTGGGGCTCCCATAAAACAAACGACATTTTTTTGCCATTTTTTGCGATAGTGGTACGGAACCCTTCGTGCGCGAGTCCGACTCGCACTTGGCCAGTTTTGTTGATGTTGTATATACTTTGTTATTACAATCTTATAGCGGTGGTATCTATTGAATCATTCTTTTTTATTGTCTATTGATTATAAATTATTAGGTTAACAAGTAGGTAGTACGAAGGTACTACCTACTTGTTAAATATAAAAAAAGTGTATTCAAAAAAGCTACATTTCTTAAACGATTGCATCAGAATAAATTAAACATTAAATATTCTATATAAAGTTATTTAGAATTAAAATAATACTTCGCCTGATTGTACAAATGGCACTGAATTGGTAGTAAAACATTTGGTATTATTTTTCGGGTCGAGTCTAAGCGGGTCGAGTGGGCGCGGACCCGGGGACACTAGACCAACGAGGCAGTTAGAATCACAGATTATACTCCTGGCCATAGATTAAGAACGTCTTTACGTCAGATAATTGGAATGACCTCTTTAGTTACTTGTGTCTTAGACAAAGAGCCACAAATTAGGGATCATTTGTCATACAAACAAAACAGCAAAAGTACTTAAGATTAGGCTATAATTTGCTTTGATTGATGATCGCTAAGTACTTCATACAGTTCGCGATATAGGTGTTAATTCATATAATTAATAAATAATAATAATTCTGTGTGAAAAGGTCACGGGGCTTAGCCTTGCGCTTGCTACGCATTTGTGTCAAGCGTGAACTGATACTTTAATTAGAGGTGTAGATAAGTGAACAATTACTGTGGGAGGACCTTGTTTGGATTCTTGAGAAGCTTTATTAATCATACTTATGTTTTTTGAAGTTATCATTATCTAATTACTGTTTGTTAAGTCAGATCAGATTGGTCTCAAGGTTTTGTATCTACCAAATATGTAACTAACCATGGGTAAAATCAGGATAGTTGCCCCAGGGGTAAATTTGAAAGAGAGTTATTGCGGCCCTGGCATAAGCAACTGAAGGAACACGGGTGGGTTTTAGTTAGTAAAACTCTGACACGCCCTTCCGCTTCACCCAGAGCGGGAGAAGTCTTTGATTGGATGATATCCAAGCAAAAAAAAAAGTGGTTTAGTTGCCCTGTTTGTAATTACTCTAGCTTCGCGGATGAATCGAATGCTAATTTATCAATCTATCGAAAGACTCTCCAACTACCACTAAGTTGACCGTGTCGGATGTCTCTTTGCGATTGCATGGGAAGGCAAAATGCGATCAAAGTCTTTGTGGGATATATGTCCTGTTTCTTGGCGGGGCATCTATCCTACACATAATTTATATGGATAAGGCAACTATACCCTATGTGGGTTAGATGAACCAAAATAGAGAGGTCCGCACAAATCACTAATATTCTGAAAATTAAAAATAATGTTTTTTACTTTTCATAAATTTGTAGATAAAAACCCCAAGTAACTGCCAGTTTTACAAGTAAAGTATTTTGCTATTTGTACTGATATAAAGTGATTTCAAAAGTGTGGCAACTATCCGGCTCTAACCCGTTTTTTTTTTTGCGTGGACAAATGTTTATGTTTACTGCACTACCACGGGGATCTAAAAAAAAACAATCTAAAATAAAACACTGGTACTTAGCTGAATCCGGTAAGACTGGAAGCCGACCCCAATATGATTGGGAAAAGGCTAGGCAGAGGACTACCACGGGGATCTCCCCGTTCATGCAGTTATGTGGAACTCCAACTCACTAAACTCCACGGTGTCCTCCTGTGCCGCTTATGGCGGGCACGCGTAAGCATACATCCGCGAACCCGCCGCGGCTGTCCGTCACCGGACCCTCCTCCGGGGAGCAAACCCCATCTCCGGCGCACCAGAATACGTTGCACGCCGTGACCACCCCCCATCATCTGCGCACCAGAACACGTTGCACGCCGTGACCACCCCTGGGACCAAACCAGCACATAGGCGCCAGACGACCCCGTGTATGGCACCCTTGGTCCGCCTGATCCGGCTCTTACCCCAAATCAGCATCAGTGGTGTTCAAAGGTGCAGGTGTATCGGCTCCGTCGGCTCCGTTAACGTGAAATTTTCAACTTATTTTTAAAGACATATAGTCTTTCGAAATTACCGAAACAAATCATAAGTAACTGTCGAAAGCTTGAGGTATACCGGTCCTCTATCTTAGGTTTAGGAGTATGATAAAATAAAATGTATGCTTGATAAATTACCCTACCTTTTATGTTCATTATAATGGCTTAGAAACTATCCTATAGATACACCAACACAATATAAGACTTTTAAGAGTGTGAAATTCAATTTCGCATTCAAATTATAGATCAATGGCACACAAGCACAATGGATTTACTATCGAATAGCGTGTGTGTCTATTAACTCATTGTTCGCTTTTATTAATACGTTTCTCTAATTACGACCGTGTAAATCTCGTAGCCTTGGCTATCGATAAAGCGTATACGATATTACGATGCAGTATCGATCATTGACATGCTGATAATCGATACTCAACAGCAAACATGACGGATCTAGTCGTGATGGAAACGACATTGGTCCATTATTGTCTTTGTTGTGCCTGCCCCGGATTCGAACGAAATTAGGTTCAAGAACTCATATCATAATGGCAACTTGAACTTTTTTAATGCGTGTCTAAATATTGAAGGTTTAAAAAAGATTTTTAATAATGACTCCTTAGTTTAGGACTTTTTTAATTCAATTATCTATCGATAGCGTTGCGAAATCATTTGTCAACGATCACGACGAACACGAGGTCTATTATGTACTTCGATATATTTATGGCATGACAATATCTATCATTGAACTTGTGTGACTTTTGTTTAAATTTCGAAACAGACATTGTCATGTCAAAGGTCATGAGCGAATATTATTATGAGAATTAGTGGTGAGGTGCCAAATTTTCTGTTTAGAATATCGAGGGGTGTGAATGGGGTGATGAAATCAGCCTTCTGGTCAACGAGGGTTGTGAAATGTTCGTTGGATAATTTTGTTAGCGTGTGTTACCCGTTCTTACGTATCGCTCGTAATGCAGTTGTCGCGGATTCGATAATTGACCTCTTCGTTCAATGTCGCGTATTGTTTCAATTGATTTTACCTTCAAATGTTGATAATAATTTCTCTACTAATGCTACGAAAATACACACCTTAGAAGTATCGACAAGAGGAATCCTGAGAGAATTTTTGGCCCAGTGGTAACACCCACGAATTACAAGATGTAGGTTGTGGGTTCAATCCAGGCAGGCGCTTTTCTTTGTGTAAATTATTTTAATCACCACTGCTCTCAAAACGGTAAGGGAAAATATCGTGACTTCGTGAGGAAACCGGCATGTCTAAGAACCAAAAAATCGAAGACATGTGTCATCCATGAACCCGCACTGGGCCCGCGTGGTGAATTACGGCCCATTCCCTCTCACAGAGAGGAAGATTGCACGCACAACTGACCAAATGGGTGTCTAAGTGGGGGAAAGGGAATCCATCTATCCTATCCTAAGAGGATAGGGTAGTTTACTGAAAAATTGTTTATTGTCCGTCAGTTATATTAAATTAATAAATAATATTGGATACGTATTTTTCTTTTGACACGTTTTTCTTTTTATTTTATTTTTTTCTATAGGCTTGCGCTTGACCACTATCTCACCTGATGTTAAGCGATGATGTGGTCGACGGTGAAGCAAGCTTACCTAGAAGAAACCCATTCACTCTTGACTTAAAGACCCCTAGATTGTAGCTATCGGGAAACACAGATTCCGGCAGGGCATTCCACTCTTTAGCTGTTCGCATAATAATAGTGTCCCCAAAATGTTTTGTGCGTATGGGTGGGATGTCCACCATGTACCGATGACGCATTGCCGTACGTCTGGTAGTCCGATGATGGAACATGTAATTCCATCGCACACTCCCCGAAATGTAACCGATAAAAAACCGACTAACTGGCAACTCGGCGAACATAAAGTGACGCAATTGCAATATCGTGAAACGTCACGCCGCTAGTACACTTTATACTACCTTATTGACGTCACAAGCCCCCACTCCTGAACTTTGATGCGCTTTAACTTTGTAATTTTCTATTGTTTTGGTAATGCAAAAAATACGTGTCCAATATTATTTGTTAATCTCACTGACGGACTTATAAATAGAATTATTATTTTTCTACCCAGGAAACATCCCTATTGTTGGCAGACCTCAAGATGGGTGGATGACCAATAAAAGACTAAGACTGCGGGTACCTATAACTTGTCAGAGACTCGCAAAGGGAGGAGGCCTATACCACAGATAATATAATACTAGCATACAGATGCCTCATCCCATACAAAGAAACCGTGCCGACGTAACTAGCGTTTTTCATCTGATTAATCTTGTTATTTTTTTGTACATTGAACGCGTTCGGTTCTGTTTCACGGTGATAGATAGATGGTGTTAGCAGCGACTTGAAAGTAAAAGGATTTATTAGGTTCGTGAATATTTTTTCTTTAAATACAGTGAAGGTTCGTTTCATAGTATATTTTTGCACGTTTTTACAGATTTTTTGCACCAAAATGTGTTACAATGCAAATTTTAACAATCTAGTGTAATGCCTCAGAAATTTAAAAATGCGCCGTCTATTGAAATAAATTTTAAGTGATCCGTTGAAATAATCTTTGAAATGTGAATTAAGAGCACAATATTCCATAATTTTGTACTTAGGAGAGTTGATTAAACAACAACATACAATTTTTATGTTGTAATTCCAGAAAATGTTAATTTTACACACATTCAATAACAGACAGGTGCATATTGCGCCATCTAGTGAGATTTATTTGAACCAGATTTTCTTTGTTAGCAATGAGACCCCGTGCCTATACTCATTACACAGCAGTAGGTGGTGATTTGCGGTATCTATGCTTGCTTGCTTTGCGAAGGAAGTGGGCAATTTAAAACTAAATTTAGTCAACGCTTTGCCCACTCCATTGGTCCATTAATCTACAACAGGTTAAACAGAGTCCTTAAAATATACCCATTAACAAAAATGCAATGCATAAAGAAACTTTCTGAATACCTGAAAAGTTTTACCTACGAACAGACTGAACTTCTTTTGTACATTGCATCCTAATTAAAAGCCTATGAATTACAGTATAACATACATTTCTCATAACATACACAAACGCACGCACGCTCTCTCACACCACAACACACAGTAGTACACTAGACAACACCACATACACCCTCTTACACATCAGTCACGTACATTCCCATCTCACACAAATAAGAGGTCCTGCAAGCAAACACTACACAAATTTTTCTAATTTTTATATACCTTTTTCTTTTATTAATACCTAAGTATCTCAATTATATTATGTCAATGGCTACTATGTATGTATAAAACTCGAGGGGTATGGCGCTGATAACTGAAATACAGGCTCTGCCTAGTTCGGCTACAGATGACTACACCACTTAATATCGACCTAAATCAGCCTGTTAAAATAGTTTGTAAATTATGTCTAAGTTTCTTTAAATAAATAAAGAATAGTAATAATATGCTATGCACCTTTTTTCGCTGCTGAGAAAGAAATAAAGAAAAAAAATTGTTTATTTGTGACCCATACAGGGAAAAACAATACATAATGAAATCTGTGCAAGGCTCCTATCAGATTCTCAGCATATGTTAAAGGTTTTACGCAAGTGTTGGGTACATCTTAATGGATTAAGTCAAGGATTTTAATGAGTATTCAGTTAACTTTGGCGTTTTCCGTGTCAATTACAAATGTGAACGCTTAATTTCGTGGCAACAATAGGCTATACACCGTGAGATGCGGCCGGAACGCAATTTGATATATTTTTCGCTGTTTCCATTGTGTTACGTAAAATGTTCAATGGAACAATTAAAAGTAATGGTCAAAATTTAAATCTGTAATAACAAATTTCGGAATTAATTGTGGTTCTGAACGATTGAAGATGTACCAAACGGTTAATACCGCGCTTGTGTTCCCTGAAAGCTTATTTATGCAGATATGTGCTTGTATATAGTTCACCCACAACGTCCCATGCCTGCCTATTGTCATACTTATCTCCAAAACTGTGACCCGCTTTTTTTTTTTTTTTAAACTTTGCCCCACACTAGGAATTTCTTCCTATATCGTGGGTGCGTTTACAAACATATAAACTCACATACACAAACACCCAGAGCCGGAACAACTATCTGTAGGTCATACAAACACGTCGCGGGTTCGATTCCGATTCCGGTCGATTGATGGCGGTCAAACCTTATGCAATTCACTCACGCAATTAGGCTGCATGTCATATCTGAGACTACGGAGGACCTCAGTACAGTGCTCGATGACCTCAGTAGAGCTGCCGACAGAGTGGGTTTAAAAATGAACATGGACAAAACCAAGGTGATGTTGAATGCCCATGTTGCACCCACTCCTATCAAGGTCGAAGACTCTACACTCGATTTTGTGAACTATTATGTCTGCCTGGGACAAACAGTCCAGTTAGGTAGGTCTAACGACGAGAAAGAGGTCTACCGTCAAATCCGACTCGGCTGGGCAGCGTTCGGGAAGTTGCGCAGTATCTTCTCGTCCCTTTTACCACAGTGTCTCAAGACGAAAGTCTATGACCAGTGTGTGTTGCCAATGATTACTTAGGGGACAGAGACGTGGTCACTCACAATAGGCCTCATCAGAAGTCTTAAAGTCATCCAAAGGGCAATGGTGAAAGCTATGCTCGGAATTTCCTTGCGGTATCGAATCAGAAATGAAGACGCAACGAACCAAGATTACCGAAGAATTGCCAAACATAAGTGGCAGTGGGCAAGGCATATTGCTCGCAGAACGGATGGCCGTTGGGTCGAAAAGTTCTGGAGTGGCGACCGCGTACCGGCAGATGTAGCGTTGGAAGGCCTCCCTCTAGGTGGAGCGACGACCTGGTCAAGGCTGCGGGCGTCCGGTGGATGCGGAACACATAGGACCGATCAGTGTGGCAACGTTTGGGGGATGCCCAGTAGTGGACGTCTTTTGGCTGAAATGATGATGATGATGATGATGTCATCAACCAGGTTCGGGCTACTACTGACAAATTTCAGGTGGGAAATCCGTATGGCGCTTTGCACGACCATCAATGTAATTGCGTAAGTGAATTCGACATTATGAGACTCTTTAAAAAGGAGTATATTCAACAAAGCGTCCAATAATTTTTGGCAATACCTAATTATCTAAAGAGAATTTTTCATACTCTTGCATGGGGTCAAACACTTTGCCTTGCCGAATTCACTTACGCAATTAGGCTGCTAGGATACAAAACCTGAATTTCAAACTGAGCTGTAGTGGTTATAAACTCTAGAACGACCACAGTGTTTATGAAGCAATCAGCTAAGAACACAATTAAGAACTAAAAATAATCCAAATAATATTGAAGCATTGCAATTTGTATAATAACCCAAGTAACAAAATTTGGTACTATAAAAGTCCTGAGAACATTTTAGAACGTGCTAGTTAGTGTTCATGATTAGTACTATAATGGTGTTGTAAACGTTTATAGAACCCCAAAAAGGCCCTAGTTTTATCACTGATTTATTATAAAAACATTACATAAAGGCTCTTACGGTGATAAATCAGCTCTATAGCTGAAATGTAAAAGTGTCGAGAAACGCTTTTTAGTACTAAAATAGTGCTGTCTGCAACGTTTATATCACAAATTTGCACTATTAAAGTAACCAAAACATGTTTATAGTGTTATTTTGCACCGTAAACGATTCCAGTGATCTTTATCATCACACTTGTTTGCGTTGTGGTGTCGTCGTGAGCATAGAATACCTTATGACTAAGTTATGCTTTATGTCATTTGCCATTTTTGATTAGCGTAATATGTAATAAGGACATACTACAAAACACTAATAACTTGCACTTGCGAAAATAATTGTATCGATAAAATCATTATGCTGATTTCAAATTTGACAATGGGCCCTCATAATTTTTATGTTTTAATTAAATTTAAATTAATAAAATAAGGACTTGTCCCGACTATGGCTGCTATAGTGCATATTGGCTCCAGCCGTGCTGCTAATGTGCTATCAAGGCAGAAAACAGCAGCCATCTTATTTTCACCAAAAACGAATTAGGGTTCGTTGTCCAAATGTAAAATAGTGTAGTCAAAATAAATTTCTTTGTATGGAGTAATGGAGTTACATTAAATGCACACTGGGACATAATTTGGAATATGGTAAATATGTACCTCGAAAACTTAAGAAGGTATCATTTTTTTAACGGATAAAAATTATTATTTTGAAAATTTCACACGGAAACCAAGAGATTATTTATTACCATAGTTAAAAGGTGTATTTAAGTATAATTCTCAGTTTTAACACACAGTTTGTGTTTTTTTTGGTCAGAATTAAAGAAAATACACAACTTAGGTATTAGCCAGTTTCTAGCCCAATTCAGTCACGAAATCACCACGAATGTGTAGCTATAAATAATAGTTTCATTAAAAACAATGTTCCTGTGTTTGTCTATAATGCAACCTCTTAATTTATTTTGAATAAACTAAAAGTTCTAACTATCTCATCGCATGCGGGCAGGCCCAATCATCCATCAGCCGCGTAAGAATGTCGGTTCTTTGATAAGTAAAACAGGTGATTACTTAAGGGCTTAAATCCGCTTTAGTGCCGTAAAACAGTAACTTTCTAAAGCATACTCCTTAGTAACGGCTAGGTTAAAAGGTTTGAAAAAAATATATATTTATTATTGTTTCATGTATATTATTTTTAAACAGAGGAACTTTGAACAGAGGTGCCCTCGCTCTCATATTCTTCATCCTTGTTACTGACTTGAGAAAAAGGAACATAATTGGTAAAATCCTGTTGTGGTACAAAACAAATATTTTGTGCAGAACCATGTGCTATATTTTCTGGACCCGCTTGACCAGTATATACATTTTGGGCATGAGCCTGTTGTATTGATTGTGTATATCGACTTTTCACCTTTTTTTATAACTGCCACTCACTTCATACCGACGCAGAGATTTCAAATCCATTATTAAACCTTAAGCTACTTAAAGTTTTAAGCAGATCTGTGGAAAGTGTGCCACCATTTATGAAATACTACTGATATAATTGATACTGAAAATCTAGTATAGATCTAATTAGCCCTTTAATGATTGATTTTAGTACATTTATATCACGCTTTAGTCTCGTAGCAGTAACAAAAACTCACCAATAGAGCTATTTAGAATTTAAATTATTTAGCAACTGCACCAGGAGTCGCTATGGTGCTATTTAGTGCTATAAAAGAGTGTTTATTACTTTTACATAACTAGCCCCATAGCGATGTTGAAGGAGCTCTTAAGAAGCTTACAGGTTACGTAATGGTTTTGCAAGGTACGTTTATAGTGCAGATTGATCCTGTAATAGTATTTTCGATACTGCTACAACACTAGCACTGTAAAAGTTATTTTGACGTATTATTAGTGCAAAATAGATACATATAAGTGTCAGTAAGATCATCTATAGTACTAAATAGTACCATAATGGAATTTTTCATATCTATTACAGTGCAACACTTTAAAGATTCTTTTGTTTGGTCCTGTAAGCGTTTTAAGAGCTAAATTATAGAACTTAAATGCTCTTTAATCTTATAGAATCAAAACGCTCTGTTAAAAACCTTTATAGTACAAGTAGTTACAATGGTTACCATTATAGGGTTACTATATCACTGTTTGATGATAAAACGCCTTGGTTATAGAAGCTTTTGCTACTTGGGAAGTATAATAACGTTTTCGCTTGAATAACTGCGTTTGTAAAACCGCTAATCTATCAAATAGAAACTGTAAGACCTTGGCGTTACCTAGAATGGAAGTTACGAGTTTACTATGTAAACTTTCCGACGAATAAATATTGTTATAGATTGATGACTACACCCAATATAATGATTAATAGTATTTGTTTTTCCTTAATCAAAAGGATTGAACTCGTGGATTACTCGCTATAAATGCAGAGTTTAACTTTAGGGAAGAGGCTATTCTTCCGAATTTCTTTCACACTAACGAATTTTATTGGTTCTACTCGTAACACTATGTAAATAAAACAACTACAAAGTGAAAAATAACTTTATTTTCGGAAGTCGGTGACTTTGGTAGGTACCAAAACAGAACCTCCTCCTTTTTGGAAAGTTGGTTAAGAAGCGTCGGCAACAGAATAATAAAACCTGCCAAGTGCGAGTCGGACTCACGCATGGAGGGTTCCGTAACGTACCATTAATATCACTTATGATGTGTTTGTGTATGTGAGTTTATATGTTTGTAAACGCACCCACGATACAGGAAGAAATTCCTAGTGTGGGGCAACGTTTTTTAAAAAAGAAAAGAAAGAAAAAAAAAAAAAAACAGAAATACATCATAAGTGAAAATTTCAACTGTCTAGCTATCACGGTTCATGAGATATAGCCTGGTGACAGACGGACAGACGGACAGACAGACGAACCGCGAAGTCTTAGTAACAGGGTCCCGTTTTTACCCTTTGGGTACGGAACCCTAAAAAGTGTTGACTTATCTAGCGTACATAATTTGCTTCTCAAACTATATAGACCTATTTACCTAGACGTAAGTCCTCGAGTATATGCCCCATTAATACGGCCTCTGTCGGCTTTAACGATAATTTAGAACTTCATTAATTTATCATCATCTTCCTGCCCTTGTCCCATGTTACTTGGGGAGTTGGGGTCGGCGCAACACGTTTTGTTGTTCCATTCTTTCTGTCGTTTTGTCGTTCCGGTCTTGCCTCGGCATCTAAAAACAAAAAAATAAATTAATTGTACTTTTTCACTTTTCTTCTCTGTTACTTTGTGATGGCTGTTGTAGTGTTGTGTCTGTGTCAAATACGTGTATTCTATTCTATTCTAAATCTCGCATTTATCGTTCAAATAATGGACAAAACTCTTGCGCATGTGGTTGCCAGTTTCTATTGTTATTGTGTCAATGTCTAAGTGTTTTTGTACAGCGCTATATTTCCCATATTCGCCTGTAAATCGTGTGAGGTAATATAAATGAATAGGGTATTATCAAATGTTGGTAATGGCCGATTGAGTGAGGCTGACGAAACCGCGCACGGAACGGTTATTTTAAAACGAAATGTGGAATAATTAATAGCTAATAATTATCAGATATTTGTACGCATTGTTATGTTAGCTGATGATTTATTGATTAGGAAATACTGGCATGTAAGGAAAATGTGTATATTTTGTTTTTTGCTTGCGCTTGTCGACTATCTCACCTCACCTGGTAAGCGATAATGTGGTCGACGATGAAGTACGCTTGCCTTGAAGAAACCTGTTCACTCTTGACTTAAAGACCTGATACTTCTGTATCAAGTCTCTCCGGTGAAAATGTGGTGTCTTGGAGTAAATGTTAAGTATTGTTTCACTAAGTATCATCATCATCATTATCAGCCTATTAATTTTCCCACTGCTGGGACACAGACCTCCTCCTTCCCTCCACCACGCGGGCCCAGTGCGGTTTGGTAGATGTCACATGTCTTTGAATTTTTGGTTCTGAGACACGGTTTCCTCACGAGGTTTTCCTTTACCGTTTTCACTAAGTATATTGGTATAATAATATTTAAATTGTTGATTATTCTATATGCGGGTGTGCTACATACACTTATATTTTAGAGTTTGAAATAGAGAACTTGCCAAACCTAATTTTTAAAGATTTGAAAGTTTTCATCCAAAATTAAAGTTTGAAAAGGTCTCAACTTATGGTAACGGTCCCGACTTACGAGTCGTAGGATACAAGGCAGGTGTGCTATACTTTGTGTAGATTATTTCATCACCACTGCTCTAAAAAACGGTGAAGGAAAACATCGTGAGGGAATCGATGTCCAAGAACCGAAAATTCGAAGACATGTGACGGCCACCAACCCGCTTTGGGCCCGCGTGGTGGATTAAAGCCCATTCCCTTGCTCTCAAAGAGTTGGCCTGTTTCCCAGCAGTGGGAACATTAGGTTGATGATGATGACTATGGAATAAAAATATTAGATCCAAGTAGGCCAGCCCAGAAAGAGGTGGCGAGACGATCTAGACGCCTACTGCAAGGTTTGGTCCAAGGTGGCTCAGGAAAAGATAACTTGGAAAGATTTTGGGGAGCCTTTTGTCCAGCAGTGGGACAATGCAGGCTAATATAAAAAAATAAGTAAGTACCAATATTCGACTGGATATTTTTATGATAGTCTTGTCCCACACTAGGAATTTCTTCCTGTATCGTGGGTGCGTTTACAAACATATAAACTCACATACACAACACCCAGAGCCGGAATAACTATCTGTAGTTCATACAAATATTTGTGCCGTGCGGGAATCGAACCCGAGACAAGCAGCTGACGCGTGTATAATTATGTGTTTGTTTTATTTGTTTAATTTTTGCATGCCAAATTTTGGGCCGAATGTATGAATCAACTGATCTAACAACCCAACATCTTATTTTTAACCGACTTTCGACTTCTTGTACGTTTTTTATTTTTTTTATGTATGTTCACCGATATCTCCGTCAACTGTGGACTGATTTTAAAAATTCTTTTTTTTTTGAAAGAGTATGGTCCCATTTTAATTTGGTGCAGATCTGATGAAGAACTTCGAAGATATACAACAGAACTCTTCAACAAATAACGGCAAATCTCTCGGGACTGCTGCAATCGCATGCCTGTTTATTGTTTATATCATTTCATGTTATAACATCACGACAGTACGCTCTTAAGGGGTAAGCAGATCTCTCATTTGATCGGTTTTATTGAAGTTTCATGATATTCGGGTAGTCTATTCTGGCGTTATAAGAAACTTACTTAACAACTTACCTATTAGGTAGATACAACTAAAAAGTGAAAAACAAAAACTTTTTTACAAAAAAATACTACCGACTTCCAAATAAGATAACTACAAATTGAAAAATAACTTTATTTTTGGAAGTCGGTGTCTACAACGCAAAAAAATGGTACCTACGAAAGACACCGACTTCCAAAAATAAAGTTATTTTTCAATTTGTAGTTTTCTTATTTGGAAGTCGGTAGTATTTTTTTGAAATAAAGTTTTTTTGTATACCTTCATTCTAGCAAATAAATTATTTGAATTGATTTGCAGCGCAGAAGTCAATCGTTCAACCACTGCGCCAACCGTGCGCCCAAAATACTGACGACAGGACAACTTTTACTTACGTTAATGAAACTTAAATTCTCGTGTTTAGCTAATTTAACTAAATAATTAACACGAAATAGAAATCAGCACGATTTAACATTGTACACCAGATTCGTGTCTCAGCTTGCATAATCAAGAACGGGGTAAATCATGCCTTCAGAGTCTACACAAAAAACAAAAACAATAATAGCTTTTTTAACAATCGATTACGTAAATCGAGAACACGACTGCTATCCGGTGAACAGTCTCATTTGTTGAATCCAGTAATTATTTGACGGAAGATAGTATTTATTTTAGGTATCGTTTAAGTAACGTTACCTAGTAGCTGGGTTGTGGAGAACGTAAACATCAATTTGTATTGAAACTTTATAAGCGCCGTCTGGTGACGGTAAGGAGAAACCTCTTTTTTTGTATACATTTTGACATAAGAGATCGTTTACGTTATCACGAATGATTACTAGGGCATGTAATATCGGAAGTTTTTTAGTTCCCATATTGACTTCCGATATTAGATCTCACTATCGGTTTTTTTTTTAAAAACGTTGCCCCACACTAAGAATTTCTTCCTGTATCGTGAGTGCGTTTACAAACATATAAACTCACATACACAACACCCAGAGCCGGAACAACTATCTGTAGGTCATACAAATATTTGTTCCGTGCGGGCATCGAACCCGCGACACGCAGCGCAGCAGTCAATCGCTCAACCACTGCGCCAACCGTGCGCCCGTTATTCCGGTATTAATATCGGAATTGCGCACTCTCGTTAAATATCGCACTTTTTTTTTTTGTTAATTGCCCAAGTTTGGTATGAGGTTGGATTGAGTACAACAAAAAAACACGTTTATGCCCCGACATAATAGGATTTTACATTGTGTCTCTCTCTATACACCAGTGACTGGGTAATCGGGCGCTTATTTACCTAAATTGCACAATTGTTCTCAAGAAAGAATATAAGTCATGTCTTTCTTAAAACGGATAATGCATAACATCGAGAAAACAAATGTTTATCGATAAATCTGAAAGTAGTACCGATAAGTGTAATAATGATAATAAATCCGGTATAAGTATCGGTCAATGTGGCGACGCCTCCTGGGGGAGGCCTATGTTCAGCAGTGGACGTCTTTTGGCTGAAATGATGTTGAGAAAAAATTTAGTCAAGTAGCGGCAGATGATTTATCCAAAAGATTAGTGATCGGACAGACTAATGTTGTATTCAATACAAGCAGAAGACTGAAAAATATATAGTTAGCTCGGCACACACAGCTCGATATTTCAATGTGAATGTGTCGCCTTAACACAAGCTGCAAAAACCGTAAAGCGCTAGGCATCCAGAACTACGGTATCAGTTTCCTATCTGATAGTCTGGCCGTGCTCAAGGCTTTAGAAAATAAAATTACCAACAATAAACTTATCTTTGAATGCCACCTCGCCCTGGAGAGTATATCGAAATCCAATCGAATCACCCTCCAGTGGATCAGGGGGCATAGTGGATCCCTAGGCAATGATGCCGCAGACGAGCTTGCGAAGAGGGGCTCCGAGATGGCAGTGCTAGGCCCGTACCCGCTTATCCCCTTGCCCTTCTCGCAATTTCGTGCGTGGATTCGCCAAAGATCAACAGAGCTACATAATAACAGACGGTCACGGGCAACAGACTGTAGACAGTCGAAAATGGCTTTGCCAAATGTACACCCGCGTCTAACTAAAACACTCCTCAGCCTGAGTAGAAATAACCTCAAAATAATTATAGGGACAATAACGGGCCACACCCTTCTTAACAAACATTTATTCAAGATAGGCGCCACGGACAGCCCACTTTGCAGGGGCTGTTTTAACGCCGAAGAATCAGCCGCCCACGTAATCCCAGTGAGGTCGCTCCGAGAAGCCTGTGAAGCTCCCAGGAAGCTTCTGTGCTTTTGGACGGAGCTAGGCTGGCTATGTTAGCCAGTACCCACACGCACAACGGACCAAATGGGAGTCTAAGTGCGGAGAAGGGAGTCCCTACCACTACCACTACTACTACTTCCGTTTCCGTGGGTGTGTTCTTTGCATCAACAGTGGGCCTTATCAGAATACCAGCGCCGCGTTATTTTCTTTTAGATATCGCTGCACATGCTGTAACAGGGGGGTGACCATAAGCTCTTAGAGCGGTATCAATTTGAGATCGAATAAGGGACAGATGTATCTGACGTGTATACATCTGTCACTTACTCGATCTCAAATTGATACCGCTCTAAGAGCTTATGGTCACCCTCCTGGAGCCTTTTTGGTCTCGCACGGGGTTTTAATTATTTATTATTGTTTTTTTTGTTTTTGTTTTTCTAGGGTCTCCTGTACGGGTTACAAATATTTTTTTCTTTTTTTGTTACTGTTGGTTTAACTGATAAAAGATTTAGACCTCAATATAATATTTGCGTAATACTTACTAATTTTAAATCAATTCTTTTGAATCGTTATTGAATATAGTTCGTGTTTACCACCACATTTAGAGAAGAGGGCGTTACTTATCTGCCTAGCCTTTTTCCCAACTATATTGGGGTCGGCTTCCAGTCTTACCGGACTCAGCTAAGTACCAGTGTTTTACATGGAGCGACTGCCTATCTGACCTCCACAACCCAGTAACTGGGTAACACGGTACCCCTTGGCAAGACTGGTGTCAGATCTCAAGCTTCTGACTACCTGTAACGACTGTCAAAGATCTTCAAATGACAGCCGGGACCAACGGCTTAACGTGCTTTCCTAGGCACTCGGTATGTTGAAATGGTCACCCATCCACTGACCGACCTCGTCAAGCGTTGCTTAAAGAGGGCTTTACTTAAAGTTTCAAAATACCTAGGTAGGTAAAATATAGTCAAAATTCAGCTTCCTTAGCGTGACATCAATTTCCTGCAGCAGAACTTTTAAAAGATAACGCCATACACTGCCAGCAAAAAGCTTTAAAATTTATTACATAATATCCTCCACTGAAAGCTATTCACAAGAACAAAAGCACATCTCAATGAAGAGTTGCATCACCTCTAAAAACATTTGGACGTTATCAGTTTAGCAAACGTGACCTTATATTGTAATGCACCCGCACTTCCTTCATTACGTGAGAGATTGCACTGATATGTCTGAACACGTACAGGCGGGTGTCATTGAAACCTGGCCTTCCGGGAACTGATCACTTTTCCGATTTTTTTTTTGTTCGAATTTCATTTTATTGAAAATAAATTGACCGATGTCTTTTTTGCTATATGCATTATTTGACATATTTTCAGATCATCGAAGTATCATGTGGCATTTGTATTATTTTACCGAACTACATTTCGCCGATTTACAAAATGCCTTTTTGCTTTTGGCCGAAGCATCTTTTGAACTTTTTTCATTTGCCATATTTTGACCACACCGAAACAACATTTTACGGAATATTATTTGGTCACAAATATATAGCCGGTTACTTGGTAGCATTTTCAATTTAAAATTGAAATAGTGTCATAAAAAGTCAATATGTTGTGTTACAAAATTTAGTAAAAGAAACCAATCGCTGCAAAACCGACTTCACGCAGTCTTGTGTTTACGTATTTATTTTGAATTTTCATGCAAATGATTTATTAATAACTGTCATACCTTAGGCGTTTTTATTAATTAATTATTTCAAAGAATTAGTTCAAGAGCGAGCGAAGTGAGCTTCGGTGAAATTCTATATGGTATATAGGTATGATTTTTGAACTCTCGTCATCCTAGTAAGGGAGCCATATGATTGAGGTAATAAAAAAAATATCCATTGAATGGGACGATCAAGGCCATACACATCCAGACATTTGCTAAGAATAGTTACAGCACTGATTACAGTATTTGTGCCACATGTTAAATTTAGTGTTGTGTTTTTTTTTTTTACCTTTGTATAGATTCTTTTACCTATTGTGAATGTGTGAACATTGTAGGCTTTCTAGATTTCTAGATGATTGTTAACATTTGTTAACTTTTTATTTCGTACAATATTTTTTTTGTTTGATTTTTTTCAATTTCGTACGACTTATTGTCGGGCCTACGTTGTCCCCCCATATCCAAGTACTAATGCTGTATCATGGAAATATTGTAAACACAAAAAAAAAAAAGAGTAACCATGGAGTTTCTTGCCGGTTCTTCTCCATAGGAAACGACTAACCCGAACCGTGCACCTTTTGTAAGTGCCCATGTAGGCCTATGTAAAATAAAAATATTTGATTTTGATTTTTGATTTTAGACTTTACTGATATTTTATTGAAGTTGAAGTTCTTATTTTGGCTTTAGTTATTATAAGATATTCTTTTGAAGTGTACCTAACTAGACACAACGTAACAAACAAACAAACGTAAAAATCCTGTCAATCCGTAATATCTTTTGTAATTTTTAGGTGTAGTATTCAGGTATTTATTGTAGAGTAACGGCGATCGAGATTTACGTATCGAGTTGATACTTATCTAATTAAATATTTCAGTTTACAATCTACTCTATTACCGGCTTATGAGTAAATGGAGTATATCAGTGCTTATCTTTCTGCACTAATAACAATAATTAATTAAGGCTAAATCTCTTTCGAAATGTATAAATATTTAAGCTACTGGAAAGTTAAGACATGTGATTGGATAGAGAGGCTGTATTCAGATTATTCGCATCCACATTGAAATCCAGGTATATACAGGATTCCTTATTTTTTTGGGTAAA
Organism: Orthosia incerta; assembly: GCA_948252205.1. Classification (NCBI taxonomy): domain Eukaryota; kingdom Metazoa; phylum Arthropoda; class Insecta; order Lepidoptera; family Noctuidae; genus Orthosia; species Orthosia incerta. The sequence goes on along the minus strand of OX411744.1, from coordinate 8,325,576 downwards.
GGGTAAAAACGGGACCCTATTAGTAAGACTCCACGATCCGTCTGTCTGTCAGTCTGTCCGTATGTCACCAGGCTGTATCTCATGAACCGTGGTAGCCAGACAGTTGAAATTTTCACAGATGATGTATTTCTGTTGCCGCTATAACAAAAAATACTAAAAACAGAATAAAATAAATATTTAAGTGGGGCTCCCATACAACAAACGTGATTTTTTGCCGTTTTTTTGCGATAATGGTTGGCGTGGTTTTTTTTTTACTACAACTCTAGCCAGACTCAACAATGCCGAACACCAGAAAAGCGCTGAGTTAATGAAGAGTCCACGGAAAGCAACTACCGACCGTTTTAAATCCCGCAATGAAATTAGTCCTCCCCCTTACTATTATATGGGAAGGTCCTTCACCCCTCTAATATTCCCAATCACGTATTTCCTCACACAATACTTATTCGTTACAAACCTACCGACCAAAATTATCGCCAAATGTATAAAAACTCTGAATCCATGACGTGGTCACAACCAGCATTGGGGAAACGACGCAAGGAGGAGGGATATAAAACTCTAGGCCGATCATTGTGTGTCCCACCCTTTTTCATAAATGGATCGCGATAAAATATAATTAAGTCAGCTTAATGACTGTCATAAAGATTATTTTTTTCCGCTATACAATCACAATTATTATGAATTAATGTAAAAGACATTCTTCTCTTGCAGGGCTCGGTAAAAAACCGTTACTTACCGATACTTACATGATTTATTTTTTCTGCTATTAAATTACAATTATTATGAATTAATGTAAAAGACATTCTTCCCTTACAAGGCTCAGTAAAAAACCGTTACTTACCGATACTTACATTTCCTTCTGGTTACTTGTAAGTACAAGTTACCGATTAAGTAAATGTATTCGGTATTTTACCTTTGCAGACAGACGATAATGTCGAAAGCTACCCTTAATCGTTTTGTGGGGTACCTAAATGTCCGCTCCGCGATTTTGTTTTTGTCCGAACGCGTATTTTCTAACGTTGTTTGAGTTTATTTAACCTTCGAAGCCTGGTCAAGACGGATCTAAAATAAAACTCAGCTCAACCATCGTGAAAGGAACCGAATGATCCAACACATGTGCCACTATCAGAGAGACATTTGGGAGAGCATGACACCCTCTTAACTGCCAGGGCACATTCAAGGCAACCAACGACATTATAGGTACAGTAAATGTAAAATTTACAGTTGGTACATAGTACTAGAAAGAAAGAAAAGAAAAATATTTATTTATGACAACTAAACAATAATAAAAAATAAAAACTCCGTGCGAGAACAAAAAGGCTCCTATCTCAGCATGTGCAGTGATTTCCAAAAAAAGAAATTACGCTGCGCTGATATTCTGATAGGGCCCACTGTTGATGCCACGGACCACTCACATGAATTAAAAAAAATATCAGCGATTTAATCCCCCAACTTATAATATGCCTGCCTGATAATAAGTAAATCTTCTGTATTTGAGAGTAGTTTTATTGGTTAAACTACAAAACATTATAATTACGACGCAAGGAGTGTTTTTTCAGGATAGGTAAGTTAGTGTCGTCGCCTTAGGTTGGGTTCGATTATTCATTTGAGAATTGATATAATTCACATTTTTCTCAGTGACATTAGAGACTTAATATATAAACTTAATTTTTAAATAATTTCAATATCCTTGTCAACAATATTTATATAAAACTATTTTATCACCATCATAATTCATAACAATCAAAACTAAATTCAATAACATGTCTTTAGTTTTTTTATTGCGCAAGGAAGTAATAAATTCAATTCAGATATTAGATCACTTAGTGCCTATTCTACTAGGTTTTCTAAACCCGCGGCCGGTCTGCCTAGCCTAGGAGAATGGTGGACCTTGGGCCATGCTGGCCGGACACTCGGCTAAAAATGGAGCGTTCTCGTGTCAAGCGACTATGTGCCGTGGTAATATCCACTTACATTTGGAGGTGTATGAGATTATGATACAATTTGTTGTAATAAAATGTTTTTTAATGGTTTTCCTTACAAAGGTTGATATGAATTTCATATTAATAGTTTTTGGTCCATTATTCAGTAGTAACTTTGTATAGTAAACGTGTCCCACATTAGCTCTGATGTTGAGAACCACTTTTGGAAAATATAGAAAAATCTTTATAAATTACAATTGGGGTGACTTCGGAATAAAATTGTATGGTAATATTCATTGGGTGTATATCTATACCAATATTATAAAGAGGAAAGATTTTTCTGTTTGTTTGTTTGTACCGAATATGCTCCGAAACTACTGGACCGATTTAAAAATTCTTTCACCAATAGAAAGCTACATTATTCCTGAGTGACATAGGTTATTTTTTAATCCCGTAAACGGGTCCTGTGGGGTGGTCCACGAGAGCGAAGCCGCAGGGAACAGTGTAACTATAAAAGCCCGAATCACGGTATAACATAGAATCTAGCGGTAAAACCTAAGATTTACCAAGCCTTAAGACCGAAATGGTTTATGATACCAGCAATCAAACGGTAAATCTTAGGATTGCCCACAGAGACTGGTAAATGTTTAAAAAAAATGCCTATGATACAATATGATATGATATGATGAGAAAAATGATTAAGTTTATCATTACTTAGGTATATGGTTTAAAATCGTTTTCCTGTTAAAAGCATTGCAAGCAACAAATCACGGTAGTATTTTATACTGCTAATAAATGTTAATTAACAATGCCAAATTAAATGATATCAATGAATAATAATTAGCTTAACAATATATATATTTTTTTGGTATTGTTAATTGCGAAAAACACAAGACCAATCGATGATCGTTTCTGGATGAGCTTTATGTCCACATGTGGACTTAGTCGGTTGAAATGATGATGATATTGATAGTCTCTTTTGGGGCCGTGCACGAAATTGGCACATTTTAGTCAGTATTATGTACCGAATGTGAATATAAAATTGAAAAAAATACTTAGATTGTGATTTGAATAGTCCACACATAAAATTGTTTTCAAAAATCTGCTAACTTTATTGAAGCTAATTAATCATATCTTAATAATTGTTCTCATCATTTCGTATCACAGACATTAAAATGTTTCAACACTTTCCAGTCTCAGAAGGCAATCCTAAGATTTGCTGTATTTGTAACTGTCCAAAATTAGCGGTTTTATAGGCCATTTCAGACTTTTACCTGTATTACTTGGTAAATGTTAGGTTTTACCGGTAAATGTTAGGTTTTACCGGTAAATGTTAGGTTTTACCGGTAAATGTTAGGTTTTACCGGTAAATGTTAGGTTTTACCGGTAAATCCTAGGTTTTACCGTAATTCGGACATTTAAAGTAACATATAGAAAATAGCAGTATTTATTTTCTAAACTTAGATACTCGTATATAAATCATCTATCGGCTGTAAGTGGTTTCACTTTTTAGGAAAGCATGTTGTTTGTCCAAAAAAGACCCAGAAACATCTAGCTTTATACATTTTTTACAAAAAAAAATGCCTTATAAACAAAATTTCACGCTTTTTTGAACTCTGCTAAAAACAAAAAGAGACTTTTTTATGTTACAAAGCATAATGGGGTTTAAATGTTATAAAGTCATATGAAAATAATAGGAGTATTAACAGATTAACCTTAATAACAGCGTTATTATAATTCATGTTATTATATTATAACATTTAATTCCTCGGGTCTAATTAATAACAACGGTTCCACCTCTAGAACAGTCTACTATTATTTAAAGCTTAGGACCGTTTACAATATAATAAGCGCTGACACTTGCAAACTTTATAGACTTCGCTAATCTATAGAGACTAATATTTTAAATGCGAATATCTTTTTTACATAAAATACAATTGACTTCCAAATAAAATCCAACACAGTGAAAAATAACTTGAATATGCGACAAACACGGGTTACAAAGGAACACCGATTGCCGAAATTTAAGTTATTTTTCACTTTGTAGTGTTTTTATTTGGAAGTCGATTGTATTTTTTTTATAAAAAGTTTTATTTTTTCACTTTTAAGTTGTGGTAAATAATGGGTAAGAGCTTACAGTAAGGTGCTTATAATGCCCAAAGGGAAGCCAGAAATGATTACCCGAATAACTTGGACATAACCGGTGGAATGAGAGTGTACCAGGGTGAACTGTACACGTACCCCCGCGTACCCCTTTAGAGCGTACTGGCGTGATGTTATGTTATGAAATAGTGTAAAACTGTAAACAATAAATATACATGCGTTTGCAGCAATCCCGAGAGATTCACCGTCATTTATTGAAGAGTTCTGTTGTATATCTCCGAAGTACTTCATCAGACCATTACCAAATTTAAATGGCACCAATTGGGGAACATAAGTCTGCCAAACAAAAAAAAAACAAAATCGGTCCACAAAAAATTGAGAAATCGGTGAAAATACACAAAAAACCGGCCAAGTGCGAGTTGGACCCGCGCACGAAGTGTTCCGTACCATTATCGCAAAAAACGGCATTTAAATCACGTTTGTTGTATGGGAGTCTCACTTAAATATTTATTTTATTCTGTTTAGTATTTGTTGTTATAGCGGCAACAGAAATACATCATCTGTGAAAATTTCAACTGTCTGGTTATCATGGTTTATGAAATACAGTCTGGTGACAGACAGACAGACAGACGGACAGACGGACCGTGGAGTCTTAGTAATAGGGAGTTTTTACCTTTTGGGTACGGAACCCTAAAAAACAAACATACAGCCGAACATAGAACCGCCTCCTTTTTGGAAAGTCGGTTAAAAATAACTATCTGTCTGTCTAGTTGTTTGTTATTTGTTCATGCCTAAACTGCTGAACCAATAGAATTTTATATTGCAAATAAACTGGACTTCCCTATGTTCGTAGATTGGACTTTGGACAAGGACATAAGATTTTTATCCCGGGAGTAAGGTTCCTTTGGGATAGTTGCCGACTTTCACACGGATGTAGCCACTGGTAGAAGCTAGTCTTACTATAATATCTTACTTAATATTCTAAATGCGAAAATGGATGTTTGTTACTTAACACGCCAGATCCGTTTCGCCGCGCGCCGTGGCGAAACGGATCTGGACGAAATTTGGCACTGATATAGATTATAGTCTAGAATAGCAAATATACTCATTTCATCCCGTTATAATGTTCCCTTGGGATAAGAAAACACTTTTCACCGGTCGAAGCCGCTGGCTATTTTAAAACGCCGGCCAAGTGCGAGTCTGACTCGCGCACCGGTCCTGTATAAACAGCTACACTCACCAAAATAAATAGGTAACATTAATAACGTTCATAAACAATGCAAGCACCGAACATTGCTCTAACGAAGGGACAAAATTAACTTTGCCGTTCGAAAACTGTTGTCCCCATACATATAAACAAAATTTTTACTTTTCCAAGTACATTTTTTAAGTTGGTCGACAATTATTCGTAAAGTTGACAGGCTACTTAGCTGTGATTTTTTAATTTCGTTATATATACTACTGCCCTGATGTTTTTCACATATCCAAAAGGAACCATTTAGCTGGCAGGGGGAAGGGACACTTAACTCTAACAAAAAAATACCATTTTAAGCTTAATTTTATGCAAACGGATCCCTGAATCGAAAAATAGTTTTCACAGACCCGTAATTTTTATGACTGGACTATCCAACGATACCACAAACTATGGGACAGACGAAAAAAAAAACCCTCCTTTACGTGTACAGGAGGTACACAATTTTTTGTTTTCGTGGTTTTAATTTATCACTTTATCGGCATGATTAATATGTATATTCATGCTAAATTATAGCTTTCAAGAACTAAGAGTATCTGAGCTATGCTGAGGATGGACTGACGGACGGACAGACGGACACGGCGAAACTATAAGGGTTCCTTGTTGACTACGGAACCCTAAAAATTACCTACGTGTACCAACTTAACTTTAAACAGATACATGGCGTGAGTTTATGTATGTAGATACAATAGAACAGACACGGCAAACAATTTAGCAATGTGTGTTATGTAGTGACTATGACCTTAGGTAAAAACTAGACTAGTTCACACAAGGTCCTGTTGGTAATTGTTCCATTAAATAATATAAGTAACACGTTACATTATCTTTGCTTTGACTGAGATTTATTGAATTTGTTCGCTTGACAAACAATTAAATTCATGTTGAGTAAAGTATATTGTTGGAATACATTGATGATTATTTATTTTGATTTTGCCCTATTATCCCTCCCGATGGGTTCCCACAGAAAAGTGGTAGGTGGCGGGGCCATTGACCTGAACCGTCATAGAGGGACCACGGGTGCCATACACGGGGTCGTTTGGCGCCCATGTGCTGTTTTGGTCCCTGGGGTGGTCAAGGCGAGCAAGGTGTTCTGGTACGCCGGTGATGGCAGCTACTCTCCGGTGACAGACAGCCGCGGCGGGTTTGCGGTGAGTGCTAACCGTGCCTGTGTTCTCACCATAATGGCACAGGAGGAATCCGTGGAGTTTTAGTGGGTTGTGGTCCCACATTACTGCGCCATCTTCCCGTGGTAGCGCAGTATGTATGAGCATTTCTCAAATATAAAAAAAAAAATGCCCTACTATGACGCTTTTCTTTTACAGGTTGTAGCCATCATCGTTACAGTTTGCGAGGAAGAGAATTTATTATACAGTATGAATTCCGCTATGGAATCATAAAAGGCGATCTCATACACTAGAATATAGGTATTTTGTGAATTAAAATGATTGCAAAATTAATTATGCAAGTATATGCATTAAAAAAACATAAAAAGTGAAAGGATTTAATTGATTCTTTTTATCTAAGTGCTGATTCATCAACTTCTTTCATCATTGCTTCATTTAAAGTAGTTCATCTTAACATCTCATCAGTATTTCAAGGTTCCTCATTGGTACAATTAGATTTTATATCTTTCTAACATTTAATTAAACAAGGACACAGTTTATTATCCATTGCATTGATCAATCATCGTCCTGCGTCAACAAGTTGAACCAATTTCGAAATACCAAGGCGTAAGACATTACCGACTGGACTTATGTTACCTGCTATCATAACATGAGCTGGTAAAAACTACAGCCTCCCCGTAACTGGCCTGAATTTTGACAAACAAGGGAGGTGAGGGAGCTCTTTGATTAGTGGTTGTCATGAACCAGGTGTCCAGTTTAAATTTTATATGGCGTTTGTTCTCACAGTACTATAAATATGACTATTTATTTAAAGGTCATTGTAGAATACTTGAGGTACAAATGAATTAAATCAGATTAGAAGTGACTTGGCAATTAATATGGTGTTTTTATGCAGACAAACTAAACACAGTTTTTTGTGGAACATGACTTTGAATTTTGTCTGGTATCACCATTTATGCCATAGGTAGTATTAACCGTGAAATGCCCTCTGCAGGACCGGGATTTTTAACGGATGGTAAAGTCAAATTCGCAACGCTTTATAGACAGATTTGTTCACAAATGAGTATTCTATTGCCACCTCGTTCGGATTGGTTTAATTCTTCATATTCATATTCTTTATTGTACACAAAATAAACATTACAAATACAAAACGAAAACTTATGTACAAAGGCGAGCTTAACCCATAATTTGGTTCTCTGACAGCAAACCTGTTATAATTCTTAATAATTTTTAGGGTTCCGTTCACAAAGGGTGAAAACGAGACCCTATTACTAAGACTCCACGCTCCGTCTGTCTGTCCGTCTGTCACCAGGCTGTATCTCATGAACCGTGATAGCTAGACAGAAATTTGAAATTTTCACAGATATTTCTGTTGCCGCTATAACAACAAATACTAAAAACAGAATGAAATAAATATTTAAGTGGGGCTCCCATACAACAAACGTGCTTTTTGACGTTTTTGCGATATTGGTACGGAACCCTTCGTGCGTCGACTCACACTTGGGCGGTTTTTAATTCTTTATTGCATACCAAAAACAACATTTAATACAGTGTGATAATAAAATATATATTCAAATGCGAGCTTAACTCGATGTTGAGTTCTCTTACATCAAACACCTTCTTCGGATATTTTCATAACTCCCCTGCCCTCGTCCAATGTTGTGAATTTGGCGCATCATCTCTTCATCATTCATTTTCCCCTGAGTTCAAAATAAATACAGTACAACTATTTTCTTAATGTCCCTCGGCAAACTTCGTGTTTCGTCAGTCGTCGGATTTCTAACAGTTGCCCAGGTTGCCCTTTGTTCTTGGTGCAGACCGGACGCTCTCAATCAACAGAGACAATAAGAAAATAGTTGTACTGTACAATGATGTATCAATAATTAAGCGTCTCAGTAGAAGTGTTTCTAGGTTAAAAGAAGTATTCGTTTTCCAAATTCCACTCTAATCAATATCTTATTAATTAAAATAAATGAGTTTCAATTTCAATCAATGCTATATGTATTAATAATAAACTGATACGCAGTATAACATGTGTGTTATTAGATTTTAGTACAGTTAGCATTTAAATGTCTTTACTAGCAATGTTAAGGTTACAGGGGGCTTTCAAAAATCGATAAAAATCAAATGGAGGCTTGTATTCACATTTTTGTTATTGTGTTAAATAACTCTAATGAAATAAAACTAGCGGTAGTTGAGGTAATAAATTAAATATCAATCAGAATTGGTGTTTTTGGGACCTTGGTGCACGATATTTTTTATAGGCATAATATTTTATTGTGCTTATATTTTTTTCGGTTTGGTGGGGGATTGCCGTAATCGCCACGCTTGGTCCGTGTGTGCCAAATAACATTTTTCTTTCTTGGCAGGTGGGTTTGCGATCGCAGTTTGTTGTTAAAGTGCACAGAAAACGCTGCTGCGCATTCTTTGGTATGTCCCTTAGTTGCCTCTTACGACACCCACGGGAAGATATTGGATGGTGAAATTCTTTACGTCCGGCACCATATGGAACAGAGACGTGGTCGCTCACAATGGGCTTCATCAGAAGGCTTAAAGTCACCCAAAGGGCAAAGGAGAGATCTATACTCGGAGTTTCCTTGCGTGATCGAATCGGCAGTGAAGACATCCGCAAGAGAACCAAGGTTACCGACATAGCCCGAAGAATTGCCAAACTTAAATGGCATTGGGCAGGGCACATTGCACGCAGAACGGATGGCCGTTGGGTTTGAAAAGTTCTGGAGTGGCGACCGCGTAACGGAAGACGTAGCGTTGGAAGGCCCCCCTGTAGGTGGAGCAACGATCTGGTCAAGGCTGAGGGATGCTGGTGGATGTGAAACGCATAGGAACGATCAGTGTGGCGAAGCTTGGGGGAGGCCTATGTCCAGCATTGTACGTCTGCCGGCTGAAATGATGATGATAAATATTTTATTGATATACTAGCTTATTTATTTATTATATTCTTTATTGTACACCACAAAAATATATATACAGGACAAACAAGTATAAAAGCAAGTGTACAATGGGCGGCCTTATCGCACAGGGCAATCTCTTACAGACAACCTCTGGATGGACTGAACGAGAGGAACGTAATTTAGGGTTGTCAGTGTTCAATTTATCTTAAATAATAATACTTAGACATACAAACAATAATACATAATATACTAATAAATAACAAAAATATCACAGAGAAAGGAGAAGACTAATCATAGTGAAAGGAAATGCTCCTTCACCATTTTTTTTAATGTTGGTGGCTTATGTCAGTGGCTTCACCCGTGTCAAAAGTATCCTATATCGTAATGACATGGTCTAAGGTCTCAATGAAAGGACTCTCTTTTCCGGCTTAGATTCCCATTTGGTTCGTTGTGCATAATTTTGGACGTTTGTTAATCAATCAGACTTGGATGGTCTATCCATGTGAAAAGTTTTACTTAAATCAGCTATTTAGAAACAAGACATCTAAACATACAGACTTTCAAGTTTAAAATATTAGCAGAAGTAGATATGATAGTAGGATTTTATTTGTCTCATTCATATCAAGAGCGCGGGCGTGTCTAAATTAATTTTTATTCTTATTTATAACATTTAAACACCCTTCGGCGAGGTGTTGACAGTCTAATTAAAACTGGTCGCAACTGAATAAAGAAAAAAATTATGGTGATTAACGTATGTGTACAAAGAATTTTTATTATCCCCAACGGGTAAAATGTGGCAAATTGCGCAAATCATTTCCTGAAATAAATTATATATTTAAGTATTCGTTTATTAACACGCTTTTATTAGCTTGGTATGTATGTATCTATGTATCTATGTATCAATGTAACAATGTATCAATGTATCAATGTAACGGAATCTTTGAACGTGATTTTCACCCACTTCAAAACGTTGGATTGATTTGAAACTTTGCACACTTATCAAGGACCGATGACAATGCAATAATTTAAACAGTTTGTCCCATTATCCTTACCATTAAAGCGTGTTTTTTAGTTTTTAGAACTACAATTTATTTTATCTTATTACTCTCAGGCAGATGAATTTTAAAGCCTTCCTGAATCTTTATTTACAGAATAGGAATGTTAACTGAAAATTAGTTTTTCGTCCGTCAGGTAGATTAATAAAAAATATTGGACACACATTTTTCTTTTGACACGTAAACTTAAGAGGAAATATGTGCAGAGAGCGCTGACTGAATTTCCTTAGTAAAAATTCATAATTAGAGGTTTGGCTCTCGTCTCTTTCCTCCTCCAATATTGGACCAATTTAAAAGATATTCCTTAAACTGGTAAAGTGAGATATATACTATGTCCCTATGTTTTCCTTTTTTCATTTATATTTGTCAAATTTGCACACTAAGCCTCTGTTGACAGCGCAATTCTATCAGTTGCCCTTTGCACTTGGTGCAGACCGGAAGCTCTCAATTAACTTGGAAGTCTGATAAAAACCGACGACTGATGAAACACGAAGTTTGCCGAGAGATATTAAGAAAATAGTTCTGCACAAAGATGTATCAATTCCAAATTCCACTCTAATCAATATCTTATTAATTAAAATAAATGAGTTTCAATTTCAATCAATGCTATAGTATTAATAATATAATAATACGCAGTATAATATGTGTGTTATTACATTTTAATACAGTTAGCATTTAAATGTCTTTACTAGCAATGTTAAGGTTACAGGGGGTTTCAAAAATCCATAAAAATCAAATGGAGGCTTGTATTCACATTTTTGTTATTGTGTGAAATAACTCTAATGAAATAAAACTAGCGGTAGTTGAGGTAATAAATTAAATATCAATCAGAATTGGTGTTTTTGGGACCTTGGTGCACGATATGTTGTCTGTTGACAGCGCAATTTTGAGCAGCAGTATATATCTTTAATTTTCAGTTTACGGAATATCTTTTAAATTGGTCCAATATTGGAGGAGAAAAGAGACGAGAGCCAAACCTCGAATTATGACTTTTTACTAATATTCAGTCGGCGCTCTCTGTCCCCGTTTTCTCTTAAAGTGACGACGATATAATGCGTTGAAATATCGTGTGACATCACGCCGCTAGTACTTTTTATGCTGACATAATGACGTTCCAAGCCCCCACTCCTAAACTTTAATGCGCTTTATCTTTGTCAATTTTTATTGATTTAGTAAAGCAAAAATTACGTGTCGAATATCATTTGATAATCTCACTGGAATTATAATTTTTCTACCTAGGAATCATCCCTATTGTAGAGTAAATGAAGAATCCAGAAAATCTTTCATCATCTTTTTGCTTTCATCTTATATTATTGAATTGGTTTCGGTTCAAAACGTTTCCTTCTTCCATTCCGTCCTCTCAAGCGTCACGCTATCATTGACTTAAATTTTCTTTCATATTACACCTGACATAATCCGTCCTTCTTCCTTTGGCCTCCCTTTCCCTCCATCCGCATTTATATTCATGACTCTATTTTCACCAGTCATGACCAAAATATACCCAAATTCCATGAAACTTACTAAACCGTACCCAATTTTCCATTTACAACGTATCGTATCCAGCGCTCAATGTTCATTGTTAAAAATTTTCCAGCTCAGGGCATAAAACAGCACGTCATATTCTGTTTAATTTGTAATGCAATGGGCAAGGCGAGGCAGGTGGGGTAAAGGTTAAGTAATGTGGGAACTGTAGCGTCCTTGACGATTTGGTTCATGGCGAAAATGGACTTGGGTTGACGTGACTATGTTGTAGATTTGGACCATCGTTTTTGGAAGATTTTGAGGGAGTTAGGTATACGTTCAGGACCGGTGGGTTCCCGCATTGTCCAGGTGGAGGGGCTCAGTAGCCATGGCTTGGTCTATGGTAAAGCGAAGAGAAACCGTAGGAGAAGCCACTCGTCAGGGCGTTTGCCGATAAAGCCAACGACGTAGCGGCCAACAAGTAGGCAGCGGTGCCGCTTGGGCAACATCGCAACTGAGGCGGGCCGCGATGTCGTATGGGAAGCATTGCGCTGAGGGTTGGAGGCCGCGGCGGGAGAGGATTGCCAGTATTGCAGTGCGCCGCTCTCCCTACCTACCGTGGCCTGGATGGGGTCGACACCGTCTGATGGCGGACGCGGTAGGGCCGCAGTAGGGAATGTGGAGGGTCGTTATAGCGTTGGCCGCTATCCCTATGCCCTGCGGCCATAAAGTGGTAGGTGGCGGGGCCACTGACCTGACCCGTCACAGGGGTACCAAGGGTGCCATACACGGGGTCGTCTGGCGCCCATTTGCTGGTTTGGTCCTTGGGTGGTCACGGTGTGCAATGTGTTCTGGTGCACCGATGATAGGGAGTATACCTCAAAGGAAGGTTCGGTGACAGACAGCCGCAGCGGGTTCACGGGCAAGTGCTTACGCGTCACGGGCACGCGTTATTCTATTTCTCACGTTTAAATTCCTACCATAAACGGCACAGGAGGAAACCGTGGAGTTTTAGTGGGTTGGAATACCACGTAACTGCGCTATCTTACCTTAGAAATAAGCTACCGTAAGATTCTCGTCATCCCTTCCTAGCAGTTTTGGTACAACTAAACAATAGTTTTCCCAGCAAACTAATTTGGGTCCAAAAGGTTATAAAAAGTTGTATGTAAAAGTTGTAGTCATTATGACAATCAAAGATCATCTTAAAGATTAAGGTAGATAAAACACCACTACAAAACATAATATACATAATTATGCATTAACTATGCAACTCGTTTATGAACTACATCTCCACGACTTCAAAACATGTAAGTTCCACAATTTATATTCCAGTTAAAACTGTGTTAACACCGTAATTTCAACTCCAGCATGTTGCAAGTACATGCGACACACATGCGAATAGGTGCTACAATTTATTTATGCCTACATTTCGCATTTAGCAACGCACCAAACTCGAAAATTAATATCATACGTACCGCAAATTGCGTCAATGAAACCAGGTCCCGAACTAATGTAATAAAAATTACTTTCGATTACAAACAAACTCGATTTCCATAGTAGGGCTTCACAATAAAATTGCTATGCAATATTATTTGGGGCGTATTGTTTATTTCTTAATGCTCCATTGGTCTGGTCTGAACAATATAATCTTTCATGATAGTCCCGCCCGCCGATTGCCAAAACTGCATAGAAAAAATGTATTGTCTTAAACTTTGTGTTATCTCAACTTTCTTTGTTCAGGAATCTAAATGTAAATCAATTTGTAAATAAGTACCTATTGAGCTTGTGTTGACATTTTTGTATAATTGCTGACGAGGAACAGGATTACTGAATTGATTTCCATGCAAATAGACACCTTGGGGAGGTAAAATATGATTACATTGAGTATGCGCATATTGAAAAACCGCATTTCTTGTTAGACTTGCGTGTTGAGGATTACGATGATTTAGAGTATAAGCTCAACAAACCATTTTCATAGGCTCGCGCTTTACCACTATCTCACCTGATGGTAAGCGATGATGTGGTTGACGGTATAGCACGCCTGCCTAGAAGTAACCTATTCATTATTGACTTAAATACCCCGAGGCAAGGCGGTAGCTATCCGAAAATACAGACTTCAGCGTAGAATTGCACTCCTTAATCAAAGTATTTCCAAAACGTTTAGTGTGTATGGATGGGATGTCCACCATGTACCGATGGCACATCGCCGTACGTATTATCGTCGACCAATACCACTGATCGAAGCTGATCGACGCTATTGATCGAATTTGATCGATATCTGTGGATTGGTAAGGTATCTTTTGCTGTATAAGCCTAGGAACTGTCGATCGCTGTTGACAGTTCAGTGTGTTTTCGGACTACGCACTTCGACCAACGCCGTCTGATTCATTCTACAGGTACCATTGATATGATCTATCAATTGGTTTGGTAACACCCTTACAATTCTCTGAATAGACATTTTCTCTGAAACTAAATTGCATTTAGTTCACGTATGGTTACTAACAGTGGCGGGCGTGGTGGCTGGTGGAATAAGGGAGTAGTAGTTCACTTTGCCGTCTCACTGGGTAATTCACAGGAGCCTATGTAAATCGGCAAACAATCTCGCTAGCGACTTCGACGCCAACGCCATCTAGTTACGTCGTTGTACAACTTGTAATGTTGGTACTTGACCCGAAGATAAATTGCGTTCGTCAAACCTCGCCCGCTCTCGGTAATCTTCGGCTCGCTGGGGCGGCGTACAAGGGTGGTCATATTTTGCCGTACATTTTCTATTAAACTATCTCTGTCTCACGCGCCAGGCGTTTTCGCTTGTTTCTTGTAGAAGTTGTATGAACTCTCGCCGTGCGCTTTAGCCTACCGCACGGGGAATATTTTTTACAGCAATATACATCTTATCACTTTAGCAAAGAGCTTAAATTGGTTCGTCATAATTTCGTTAATATTGAAAAGATTTTAGATTGTTTTTTTTTTTCTAAACCTATTAAAATCTGGCAGTTCAGCGCACGAGTGAACTTAAAGTAGAGCCGCCCCTGGTTACTAAGACCTTGACATTATGTCCACTTCACTGCAAAGTAACAACTGATAATACTAACAGATTATGTACCTAAGCCTTAAAAGGGCCTGTTCGTGTTATATGCAGGTGTAATATTGTTTATTATGCGGTGTAGGTACATTTGTTCCTAACAAAGGATTTTCTCAATGATTAGGTTCTGGTTATTACTATAAAATTAGTTGCCAATATATAATGACTTGTAAGCATGATTATAAAAATACAGCAATGTTTAAAGCTAGGATAACAATCAAAGTTTTCCTTACACCAATCATCTTTTCCGTTTATTAACTTTACTATCTGTCCCACGCGGCTTCGCTCCCGTCTATTGGCTACCTACCTACCCATCTACCCTACCTACCCTACATATATGATTTTTGCGTAACTTTAACCGCTTACGTAGCGCACCCAACGGAAACTCTAAAAAAGGAATGGAATACTTTTGCCCGTTTTTGCAACATTTTTCAGTTATGCTCCGCTCTTATTGGTCGTAGCGTGATGTTATATAGCCTATAACCTTCCTCGATAAATGGACTACGCAACACAAAAAGAATTTTTCAATTCCAACCAGTAGTTCCTGAGATTAGCGCGTTCAAACAAACAAATAATCAATCTCTTCAGCTTTATAATATTAGTATATAATATACATAAAAATAAATAATATAAGTATAGATTAGCTTCTACCAGTGGCTTCGCCTGTGTTTAATTTGATACTTTTCCAAGGCAACGTAGTCCCTTCTCCAAGGTCCAATCTATGTCTATGACAAAACTCATCAAAATTGGCCAAATCTTATTATAAATGCGAAAGTATGGATGTATCGATGTGTGTATGTTTCTTACTCTATCACGCTAAAATGGCTGAACGGATCTGGATAAAATTGGGCACAGAGATAGATTATAGTCTGGAATAGTACATAATATGCTACTTTTCATCCCGGTACAATTGGATATTCCTTTGGGATAAGAAAACAATTTTCACGCGGGCGTAGCCACCGGCAGAAGCTAGCTTATAATATTAGTATGGACGACTATAACTAATTATTGACAATTACGTAGAAAATTTAATTATCTCCTACCACTGCGAATTATCTAATATCCTGTAATTCCAATTAGTTTTATGATTTCCGAATACTCGTGTTTTTTGCCTGTCTGATTCTGTATGGCCTTGGCTGTATTTGGTTGTTGTCGCAAGACTGAGATAGATATAGGAAGTGGGTAATGTAGATCAAGATTTTCAAGATCAATGTTGCAGAAATTGATTTTACTGATTTGGGTCCTGTGGCGATATTTAAAATGTAATTAGGTGTAGATTATAAAATATACATAAGTGCTCGTCAAATCGTCGAAGTATGTCGTGGTGGCTCAGTGGCTAAGACCTCGCCTGTCGTGCTTGATGTCGTGGGTTCAAATCCGGGCAAGTACCAATATGATTTTTTCAAATTCATATGTACTTTCTAAGTTTATCTTGGACACCACAGACAATGGGCGCACGGTTGGCGCAGTGGTTGAGCGATAGACTGCTGCGCTGCGTGTCGCGGGTTCGATTCCCGCACGGAACAATTATTTGTATGATCTACAAATAGTTATTCCGGCTCTGGGTGTTTGTGTATGTGAGTTTATATGTTTGTAAACGCACCCACGATACAGGAGAAATTCCTAGTGTGGGGCAACGTTTTTTAAAAAAAAAAAAAAAAAAAAAACGGTGAAGGAAAACCTCGTGAGAAAATCTGGACTTTATAGTCAATATAAGTTTGAAATAGCTGGCAGTCAGAGACCTGTGGGGTTGCCAGAGACGGTTTAATTAACTCTGACACCAGAGGTGGCCACGCCTCACACGAAAAGAAGAAGAAGATCGTCAAAGGTCAAAGTGAGTGACACAAAAGAATGGTAAAAAAAATCAGACGTATAACTTCACTGGATAAGCAAGCTATCTTTTTGAATTATCTTGGTTACCTATGAACATGTTAATGTAATTTTCATGCTCAATAGTGCACGCTGCGTTTCTTGTGGGTTGAGCTGAACTCCAAGAAGAAGAAGAACTGGTAAGAACTGGTCCATAACAAATTTAAATGAAGACGGATTGGGTTGACTGGTAGAGAATGCCTCAGGCATTAAGTTCACCTATGTACCTGTATGGTGCTAGAAGTTTTAGTAAATAAATAGACTAGGGAAGGAGACCTTGCGGTCCACCGTACGGTAAGAGTTTGTAAAGACACCAAAGGCTTTTAAGACTAAATATTTACTTGGCAGTGACCTATCACATAGCTAATGTAATAACAATTAGTAGATACGGAACTCACAAGAGACGAGGACTTGCTCTTGCTTTGAATTCATTTTATGTGGTCTGATTACTAGAGCAATTTTTGGTAATTGATATATAATAAATAACCGGATTTTTTCTAATGCTATTTCCTTAAGTCTGTCTGGTAAAAAGACATTATAATTTTAGACACGCAGTAGTATAATGATACCTACATGGCTATATTAGTCTACTAGTTATATTATTTTGTTAATATAATTACAGATTTTAATATTTTTATAGCTAAAAGCCATCATAATTAAGCTTTGATAATATTATGTCATGGATAGCCAAAAATACCCCATTTGGACGCCTATTATTAAGAATTATGGAAATATTTTTATGGATGTCGTTTACGTACACCTTTACAATAATTACGATTTAAGTTGGAACTGTAAGGCAGACTTTAAAATCATTACTAACGAAAATAATGAACAGGACAATTTTTTTTATTTTTTTTATTTAGGGACTTTTATAATCGCCATGCGTATGCCCGTCCCATAATAACCTAAACATACACTAGGTAACTACTATACATCATATTTTTGCCATCAACTTGAACAGACTCTTCGCTTCGTCATCATTTGGTTGAGACATAAGTCTATGGAACGTCCCTACGTCAAGTCAGTTCAACGTCAGGACCAAATTATTTCTTTATATTTTCATATCGCACACAGTCCATCAATAAGTGATGTAGATCTTCCACAACTCCACTCAATTAGGCGAGTTAACTTTTTACATCAGGAACGCAAACTTATTACATGGAATGTGTCCCAGATCTGAGTCTGCAAGCTCGCTCTC
Source organism: Orthosia incerta (assembly GCA_948252205.1). NCBI lineage: Eukaryota > Metazoa > Arthropoda > Insecta > Lepidoptera > Noctuidae > Orthosia > Orthosia incerta. The sequence continues at coordinate 8,307,601 of OX411744.1, read as the reverse complement.
AAGGAAATATCTTGGTCTTTATATTTGTACAAGTGTGTTTGCATAATTTCAAAGATAATTCATCAGATGGTATGGTTAAGGGACGAAGACAGACCCTACCTTAAGTGTGTATTAGTAAGAAGAAGGAGAGTTCGTATAATTTGAAAGAATTTTATTGGAGAAAGAATTGGAGCAGCCTGGATCAGCTGATTTGTTTATGTTCCAGTGTTGGATATGTTTCAGATTCATTTTTTTTTAATCGTAGATAGGCTTGCGCTTGACCACTATCTCACCTGATGGTAAGCTTTGATGTTTCCTTTTCTTTGTTTTAACTTGGTGTACCTACAATAAAGCATATATAAATAACTGAATAAATAATAATATGATTTATTTTCAAAGACAACTACATTGGTTCAATGGTTAGTAAAAGCTTATCATCTAAAGGTTATATAGTAAACTAAATCTAGGCGATAGTATAATAGTAGGTATAAATAATCATTCAATAATCATTAAAGACCCCTAGATTGTAGCTATCGGGAAAAACAGACTCCGGCAAGGAATTCCACTCCTTAGCTGTACGCATTATGAAAGTATTTCCAAAACGTTTAGTGCGTATGGGTGGGATGTCCACCATGTACCGATGGCGCATCGCCGTACGTCTTGTAGTCCGATGATGAAACGGGCTTGGCGGAATTAGATCATGCAATTCCATCGCACATTACCCGAAATGTAACCGATAAAAGACCGACAAGCTGGCAACTCGGATGTTCAAGCTTTGACTCAACCAGTGCTTCATTGCCAATGAGCCTCTTGGCCCGTTTTTCGATCGACTTTAGTGCATTAAGCTGATATTTGGCAGATCCGTCCCAGAGATGAGAACAGTACTCCATGCAAGATCGAACTTGCGCTTGATACGATCGAACTCATAGTAGTACATACTTATGAGTACTTTAAAGAATTCGTGCAACCAACAAGTTAAAGGTCATCCTGTCATTACAGGATCACGTACATACATGGGACTATTCTTTGTCAGTTTTTGACATACCTACATACTATTTTTTCTATTGTTGCGCTATTCGGCCTTGCACGTACACCATCGTGACAAGACAAATGTCACGGATTTTCTTGAATCTGACTTACAAAATTTGACAAAATCCGTGAAACATGTGAAACCATTATAGTACGTGTTCAGCATTTATCATTTATATACTGTTTAAAATCACACGGTGCTAGCCAAACCATGTTAGGAGACTGCATTGAGCAACTGCTTAATGCATTTTTCTTTTCAGTTCAAAGGTTAACACACACTGGATGCTTAAGGGAACTTGCTATCGCGGCGTAGATAGCACGACATGCCGTTTTGGTTTGTGTTTGCTATGCAGGTAAGATATTGATGGAAGATACCATCATCTGCCTAGCCTTTTCCCCAACTATATTGGGGTTGGCTTCCAGTCTTACCGGATTCAGCTAAGTACCAGTGTTTTACATGGAGCGACTGCCTATCTGACCTCCACAACCCAGTAACTGGGTAACACGGTACCCCTTGGCAAGACTGGTGTCTGACTACCCGTAACGACTGTCAAAGATTTTCAAATGACAGCCGGGACCAACGGCTTAACGTGCTTTCCGAGGCACGGAGGAAACTCGGTAGGTATGTTGAAATGGTCACCCATCCACGGACTGACCTCGTCAAGCGTTGCTTAACCTTGATGATCGACCCGTGCGGCTGTTATTATTTAGCCACGAGCTCCTTGATGGAAGATACCAAAAGAAATAAATTTGGATCTCCTTTGGTCAGCAACGAGGCATTTTCACAGTCTTTCAAATTTCTAGGCTTGTCTTAGCGTACCTGTTAACAACGATCCCGGAAATACGGATATTCTATGTGAATATACTCTTCCTTCAGACTCTCCAGTAATTTTCCAAAGAAACGATTCCTACCTTTTAGTAGCAAGTTCCACATAATTATGCAAGGTTGCACACGTGTTCATAATCTAATACTAATTAACTCGACATTTAACATCTAATGCTGTAATTAATCTTCCTTAACGGGTACATCTTAATTACGATCGAACATTATAAAGATTTGAATTGATAACATGATTGATTGATAAACTCATTTTACATCTCATTCTAATGCATCCGCTGAAAGATAGCTGTGTAATCATTAAGCCGTTTAGATGAAAAGGTATGTTCTTATAAGTATAAAATGTATTACCTAAAGTCAACGCCACATAACATAAAAATAGAAGTTGTTAACACCTGTCTACCAATGTATTCCAATATTTCAAAACGATACGAAAAAATGTAAAGGCAGGGTCTCTAACACGATCAAAACAAACGTATCGCGGTAAGGGTCGTCCTTGATCGTTTCACTTGGCATTAAATAATGAGTTGATATCCCATAAACGCTTGGACCGATTTACATGATTTAAACAGATAAAATGGCTCTACGCCTATACCTTTCATTTGAGACCAAAATTATCAAAATATCTCCATACACAAAAAAACAGATTTTCAAGTTACGTTTATACTTTTTGGTACAAGTCGGGTTAGTGACTTTTTCAACACACTTGCTCATAAAGTGGTTCTAATTTCACCGCAATTAGGCACATAATGATACCTGTTATCAAACTGTGACATTTTCATTGCTATTATTCACAAGTGAGTTATAGAGTGTTTTTTTTTATTTATTGGTTGAGTTGCTTTGTTCTTGAAAAAGTTTCGATATAAAAAAGATCGTGCTCAATAGTACAATAGTTATTTATGCTACAAGTGCGGAAAGTAGGTGATTTCTGATAAGTGGATAAATCGACACGAGTCGGAAATCATCTTACGCACGTGTATCATACAAAATTTGACTATGCATTGTGCTATGAAATAAAAAAAAAATATCTGAACCAAGCAAGAAATTAGTAAAATGGCGCTTATTCAAGGGCGCTCAGCATATCCACAGATTAACTAATAGTTCATAGTTATTTGGGCATATCTGCTGCGCATGTGCAAATAGCTGTCACGTCGTAACGCAAAAAGGCACGAGCAAAATATTCATTCTGCCAAACATATTTAATGAATATTTAAATTTAATTTATTGATCAAAATCTAAATCTAGACTAATTAAAAATGCCTTAAATGAAGTGTTAGTTTTGTTTTACCTTTTATTTGAATGATAATCTGTACTTAACTGATTTTTAAAACTTTTCTTAAATAATAAAAACTATATGCGGCGGGCTGACGTTGGAGTTAAAAATTAAAAAAGTACAGGAAAGTAAAAAGCACTAGTGAAAAAGAGTGACACTTTCCGCACAGTTTGGCTGCTTGGAAAACGCTCTTTTCGAGGACATGCATTGTAAATAAATTAATGCACCTGTTGCTTGCTCATTTCATGCAACTTCGTATTTAAATAGATAATTTCAACTTGTACGTGCTTAATAAATAAAACTTTCACTCACATCAAAATTTTATTTGCTCTGTAATTAAGAAAAATTGAAATTTCCTATTTTGTACGTGGCTAAAACACTATCCACGAAAAGCCAAAAAAAAAGAAACCTCATTCTTTTAGTCTATGGCCGATCGCCATTGTTAGATGCGCGCGCATAGGAAAACTGATTAATTTACCCCGCCATTGCGAAAAAATTTTCACTACTTGTTTTCACTGTTGAAAAAAATTTTTTAGTATTATTTTATTCACAAGTGTGTTGAAAAACGTCGTATGATACACGTGTGTATTGATGATTACCGTCCTCGGCTCTCTTAAGACGCTCACCTAAAGGCTCGGGTCTCAATGGCGCCTCAGCGGTAATCACCAACATTACGCACTTGTACCATAATGTACTATTATTTTGAACGTACATCGTCAAACAGTGGAGTAATCGCCAGACTACTTTTGTATGGAAGAATGACCTTTCAGCATTAAAAACAAAACAAAACTCCAGGCTAAACATCTTGGTTTTACGACTAATGAAGACAGCGCCGTGTTTATATCAGAACATCTCACCTCTAAAGCGAATCGACTGTACTTTCTAGCGCGGGACCTAGTCAAAACTAAGAGATATAAATTCTGTTGGACTGCGTTTGGGCGAGTCTTTGTTAAACAAGATGAGAATTCAAGGGCTATTCTGATAAGAAGTGAAGATCAGGTACATCAATTATCACAAGTAATTTGACTATTTGTAGTAAAAATCTATAAAATATTAACCATATTTCTTGTAAGTCCTAAATATCAAAACGCCTATTACTTTTCATTAGCAAATGTACATATCTTATCATCAGAATCAAATATTTTTATAACGGAGCCTGTTCAACTGTTGCCTTATTTTGTAAAATGTATAAACTGTACAAATTACACTAAACAATCACACTCAACACTTACACAACTAGTCACACTCACTCAAATTATGCACACACTCAAACAAAGATATACCTATCTCACAAACATTCTTAAACTTTCGCCAGTATACAAATTTATAAACCAGATAAAGTTTCAATACATTAATTTATCTCAGTGGTTGTTGAAACTCATAATTGACGTGCAGAACCGATTGTATTTTTTGATCCATAATGGATAGTGATTTACATTCCTTACGAGAACTAGATGGTATAGAGATTGCAAAGTCTGAAATAATAAGCATGGATGACATACATAAGTACATACGCAGGGATTGCCTTAACTTTACAGTGGTAACGCAAAACATTAGGAGCATATATAGAAATTTCGATGATCTACAACTTAATCTATCACAAATAAAGCAACCTATCGACGTGATAATTTTGACTGAATGTAGACTTAACTTTAATAAACAAATACCTTTGCTTAATGGTTATACTCCTCACTACACAAAAAATCAACTCAATCAGAATGATGGAGTTGTGGCGTACATTAAGAACGGCCTATCGGCACAGGTAAAAGAGATTGCCATTGCACATGCATCGGCCATTCAGGTATCAATTAATAACTTCACCGTTATAGGTATATACCGTTCTCCATCTAATGCCTGCGCTGAAAGTTTTATTGATACACTTAATTTGCATCTTGATACTCTTGAATCGCAAAGTAACATCATAATTGTGGGCGACATAAATATTAATTTGGTGGTAAGAGATACAGAGGTTTCACAGCAGCGCAGAAACAGATTGAACTACCTTAATATGTTGGCAGGGCATGGACTACTGTCGGGTCATTGTTTACCTACTAGAGGGCAAAACTGCTTGGACCATGCTATTATAAAAATGGATAAAACTTGTCACACGGCTTTTGTGGGTATTTTGAAGACGTCTATTACCGACCATGCCATGCTATTAAGTAATATAACCACCAGCCAACCGGTTCAAAGCGAAAAATCTGGTAGATACAAGTGTGTGACAAATTTTGACTGCGCCTTCAATAGTTTATTAAGTACTGACATGACATTTTTTAGCTCGGATAAAGACTTAGACCTTATAGCAAATAAATTCATAAATTTAATTAAAACGGCTCTCGATTCAAATTCTACAATTAAACCAGTATCTAATAAATGTAGGTTACTAAAACCCTGGATGTCTACCGGTGCACTTCGGTGTATAAATCTCCGAAATAAAATGCAATTGCAAACCACAACAGACCCCCATAATAATATCTTAAAAATCACCTACAGACGTTTTCGTAATTATTGCACCAATCTAATAAAGAAATTAAAACGGACGTTCCAAAGAGAGCAAATAAATGCCTCTATAAACAATCCGAGAAAACTATGGTCCACAATAAACGAAATTACACATTTCAAAGCTCCAAAAACATCAAGTGAATCTCTCCTCAATGTTACGCCACATCCATTAAACTCACTTAACCGCGTCAACCAGTTTTTTGTGACTATTGGAAAGACTTTGGCTAATGAAATAGTACAAAGAGGCGTTGTTCAAAACCACACTTCTTCACACGGCGTTGCTTCGTCCTTTGTACTGTTTGACACAGATCCAATGGAGGTGGATAGCATATTGGTGGGCCTTGACTCTGGGAGCTCGCCTGGCTGGGATGGAATATCAACTAAATTTCTGAAAATCTCAAGAGACTTTATAGTCCCTTTTATATCACAGTTGATTAATTTGTGTTTCGAAACCGGAAAAGTTCCCGCTGCCTTTAAGAGGTCGCTGGTCACGCCTGTGCATAGGGGTGGGGACATGAGTGATGTCAACAACTACCGTCCTATATCCGTCATATCATGCATTGCGAAAATCTTTGAAAAAATATTAAACAACAGACTTGTTGCTTACCTGAATAAATATAATTTACTCTCCAAATCGCAATTTGGTTTTAGGAAGGGTATGTCGACACAGGATGCTGTCAGGGCTTTAACTGGTGAGATTGTTACTAATGTCGATAAAGGTTTAAAATGCTTAGTGGTTTTTCTCGACCTAAAAAAAGCTTTTGACACCGTCTCTGTTCCCATCCTTTTGCAGAGGCTTGAATCAATCGGCATAAGGGGCTCAGCGCTTTCTCTCTTCAAGAGTTATTTAACCGATCGTACACAAATGGTTAAAATTGGAAATTCATACCTAAGTGACGAAGAAAGGGTTGATTTCGGGGTGCCACAGGGAAGTGTACTTGGCCCGACGCTGTTCTTGATTTATATTAATGAGTTATGTAATATCGGTTGCAGCAGAGGGCGTTTATTTGCCTATGCGGATGACACTGCAGTGGTCTTTACCGGTGAATCTTGGGCTGACGTGAGGGAGACTACTGAACGTGGCTTGATGGAAATAGCCGGATGGCTTAACGCAAGTCTATTGTCATTAAACGTCAAAAAAACAAATTTCATTTGTTTTACTCCTTCCCAGAGGTCACAGCCAGGTGCAGATTTTGATGTTATGATCCATGAGTGTGCGAATCCTTTGAACCAGTTGGGCTGTACCTGTGCTAGTATCATGCGAGTAAATTCTACTAGATATTTGGGCATAATAATTGACCAGAGACTGTCTTGGCATCCCCACATCGAAACCACACTGACTAGAATCAGAAGACTAGTATGGATTTTTAAAACCCTCCGTCATGTAGTTCCACCTCAGTTGCTTGGTAAAATATATATCGCTCTTGCACAATCGGTTACAACATATTGTATACCGGTTTGGGGAGGGGCTACAAAAACGAAATTCATAGATCTAGAAAGAGCCCAAAGATTTCTGCTAAAGGTTATGTATTTCAAACCCTGCAGATATTCTACAGATATTCTATATAAGACCAGTAACATGCTCTCGGTCAGAAAGCTTTACATATGTAACATTATTTTAACCCTGCATAAGTCACTATCATATGATCGTGCAAAGGTTGATAGAAGACGGAAAGACATCGTGGCTCACTCACCAAGTGTCCGAACTATATTTGCCAGACGTCAATACAGCTCTCAATCAACATACATATACAACAAATTGAACCAATTATTGAATATATATCCGATGTTGCTATATGACTGTAAAAAAGCATTGACTTTGTATTTAAAAAATCTCACCTACGATGAAACAGAACTAATTTTAACCCGCATTTGTTAGCGAAAGTTTAAAAATCACTTTGTTAACTTTTATACACACCCTCATAAGCACACGCATACATTCGCACACACACCCCTACAGGCACGCTTACACACACACTTTCACACGCATGCTCTGATTTTATTTTATTTTGATTTTATTTTATTTTGTTTCATTTGTATCTTTTTTGCAATTCTTAATTTGATTTTGTCTTGCGCTTATTGTTTATTTTAAAATCATTGTTTTTTAGAATCTAAGGGAAGGGCGAGGTAACCCCATCACAAGTTTTCTGTAACTTAACGGGGATACCTCAGTTTTTGTGTTGCATGATAATGTAAATATGAACAATAAAATTTTATTATTATTATTATTATTTATTATTATGATCGACTAGTGCAACCTTAAGTGAGAGAATTGGAGTCTTTATTGTTACTCGGCAGACCTAGCTAAGTTGCAATAAAAACATTTAGGTATTCGGTCATAAACTTGAGAAACATTTCTAGATTCACAAAATGATTATCAAACTAAAAATCTCTTCAAAGAAAAGACACGCTAAATGATAATGATGCTTTTTGGCAGTTGCATAATTACTAAACTGCTACGCAATGACAATTGCAGCAATGGTAAATGAATGATCAATCGGCTTCGCCGAACGTCTGTGCCGCCCTGCAGTAATGTCGCAATATCCTTTAATGAAATCATTGTTTTGTTCTTGTTACAATTATTAACTTGAGTTAATAATGACATAATGTCAACTTATTACATAGTTAATTATTACACAGCCGAGCTGTTTGAAAGTCGGGTATTATTCTGAATAAGTAGACGTAGAAATGGATATTTAGTAACCACAGATCAATTCGGGGTTCTTAAGGATGGATGGAGAAGTAAAGAGGACCGGAGCTCACACAGTCCCTCTTAGGCCTCCCGCCTAAGAGGGACTGTGTGAGCTCCGGTCCGCCGGCGCCGGTGGTCCGTGTTGCTCTATGTGTGTGAGGAGATTGGCAGGGGAGAATGGAAGTCGAAAATTTTAATTAATTATTTTTGATTGGATGTTTTGGTCCTGGTGAAGGTTGCGGGGATCCGCTGGTTGCGAGACGCACGGGACCGGTCAATGTGGCGACGCTTGGGGGAGGCCTATGTCCAGCAGTGGACGTCTTTCGGCTGATATGATGATGGATGTTTTGGTGGCTTTCATGTATTTCTATTTAATAAAACTATTGATTGGAATTAAAAAAAAAATCTGGCATTTTTTACTATTATTTTTGATTGGAATGTTTTATTGGATCTTCTGTGCCGACCCTCAGTAACTTGGTACAACAACATGAAAATGATAATAAAAAAGAAAGAAGAAAAATTGTTTATTTGCGCCAGGCACGACGCATACTATAAAAATAACAAAAAAAATAACATAAATACAGTCATTACAAAGTATGCGTCACAACTACGCAAAACGGTCATCGCTCAGCATAATGCTGGGACTCGTGTGCGAGACAGAGCCACAGCGCTGGTTTTCAGCGATAGCCGGTGTCGACTGGGTGACTATGAACCAATAAACCTTAGAAGCAAGTGACGGAGCAAACAGTTTTATTTATGAATAAAAAATAAAATTAATGATTAAACATAAATAGGTAAATGGAGGAGCAGTGGTGGCCCAGTGGTATCGGCCGCGACTTACAAGTTCGAGCCCAGGCAGGAGCTTTACTTTGTGTAAATTATTTCATCACCACTGCTCTCAAAACGGTGAAGGAAAACATCGTGAGGAAACCGGCATGTCCTACACCCAAACATTCGAAGACATGTGACATCCACCAACCCGCACTGGGCCCGCGTGGTGGATTACGGCCCATTTCCTCTCACAGAGAAGGAGGCCTGAGTCCCAGCAGTGGGAACATTAACAGGCTGATGATGTGATGTGATGATGTGAGGTAAATGAGCGTTTAAAAGTTCAGATATAAAACAAAGGGTTATACTTTTTGTTTAGTGTATAATAGTATAGTAGTGAGTATAATGATGAGGTAGTTCCATAACCCATAACTAAAAACTCACAAAGTGAAAAGTATCATAGTTTCGGTGGTATCGTCTTCCACTTGGTGCGCTTTTTAGGGATCTGTACTGAAGGGTCCAAACGGAGCTCTATTGCTGTCACTCAGGTGTCCGCCTGTCTGTTTGTCCGTCGTCTGTCACACAGGTTTTAATGCCAAACGGTTGGAGCTACACTCTTAAAGTACACAGTAAAAGCATCTTGTTGACCCAAAGGCAAATAAATTGTCAAAAAAACAATGTTTTTAACTTGTCTCCCATACAGCTAAAGGGGGGGGGGGGACCGCCGAAAATAAAATTGTCCTTCCCCATCGAGAGTTGTATTGTTGTAGATAAAAAACATTCACGCGGGCAAAGCCGCTGGCAGAAGCTAGTTACGTATATTTTACAAAAAATTTCTTTAGAATGTCCTAATTTTTCCTATTACACCCTACTTGTTTTTGCCGTTTGGTACGGAACCCTAAACGTGCGAAGTCCGACACGCACTTGGCCGGTTTTTTCCATCAGTCCGAATATTCGACTGAAGGAATTTTACAAAACTAGTCCCCGACAGATTAAAGACTTTGAGACAGTAATTACCTTTTCTTACTCAATTAAAAGCCATGCTGCAACTGCTGGTAGGTTTGTACCAACTACGGGTACACCATTGCATTGCTCGTTGGCTACAATCATTCGGGCTGAATTCAAGGCAAGTTTACAACATATGCGTGTGAGTGTCGCAACTTCGTTGTTTTGGTGGTCAATTCACATTTACCGAAACAATTTTGGTTGGTACAGTCAGCAATGACAAGGAATTAAATGAAGAATAAATTCTTAATTTATAAACCGAATTGTTTGACGATTGGCAGAAGACATATCTATCTTTTCATTATGGAGAAATAAAGAAACGTTACAGAATTTAAAATTGGAACAAACAACACAAAACACCAGTAACAAAAATTCTCAATACAATAGTTTATTCTCGTATTTGTCTAGTTAGTAAATATTTAATACTTTTTCTGTTTTTTCACAGAGGAAATTTTCCATTATGTTACCACATAGAATCTATATGATAATTATGTTATCTATGTCACAAAAAATAGATAACTTTTTTGCAGTCAGTACCATCAGAGATTATAAACGAATCAGTTACACCCTTGTGCTGACGATTGGCTGAACGAATGTGTAAGCCCTTTAATATCACAATACAGTAGTTTTTAGAGCTATGTCGAATTGTTACCGATAAGTGCCGTGAGAAATGCCTGAGATTTATACAATTTGTTGGTTGTGGTTTGATTTAGGTATAGGTAATATGTCAAGGCCCTTTCATTGATTCTAAGCCACAATTGTTTTTTTGTTAATCTACGGTTTTAGAGACACACTCTCTTAATAATATTAAAACCGGCGTAAAACTCCAGTTGGTTTTATTCCTGAAACTGATGACGGAAAATGAATTATTCAGAACAATTTCTGTCTGTCTTATCGTCTGCCCCTAAGATAAGAGAGCAATTGAGCTACAGAGAACTTAGTCATCGATCAATCTTGAAAGAAAATAAAGAAAGAAAGAAAACATTTATTGCCAAACTGTAACAAAATTAGTTTTAGACAGACACAATTCTAGTTCCATAGCACAATATTTTATGGAAAAAGGAGCGGGCTCAACAGATGTTGAACAGTGTGCAGTATGGCTCCTACGCTGGTCAACGCTGATTTACAGTCCGCCCCCTTTCTCACAGCACGTATCTTGTATCACATATTTTGTATCTATACTAATACTGCCCTTCGTATGACGCCAGTTTCTCGATATCTAGCTATTGAGTGTAAAACGTCAATCTATGTAGTTTAGTTTATTACTATCCTTTGTATGATGCTCATAGATCCTCGATATCTCATGGATATGCTGCAAGAAAGCCACTCAACGTGAAATTAGACTTGAATGATGCGCTTTACGACACTAGGAAACATTGCAATCATAGACAAACCTTGTGCCACTTGTTTGTTACCATCAATAGGTGTCCATTTCGAGCGCAGGACATTATATTATACAGCCACAACAATGCGATGCATAATACGGAGTATTCCGTCAATTCGCTTCAGTTTCTCAATGCAGACATTATTTGAGAAGTCGCTTCGCAATGGTCGTATCATCATTGTCCAACAATAATAAGGTTGTCCGTGTATTTTGTATCTATTGTTATTCTATTGCAAATGGTCGCAGTGTATTATTAAATGGATGGAAAATGGAATGGAAATGACGTTTATTTTGAGTTGCAAACTCGCGGTTTTAATAGTTCGACTGAATCATCATTACGGCCGAAAGACGTCCACTGTTGGACATGATGAGCACTTCAAAAGCGTCGCCACATAAACTGGCACAGTATTTCTTGTATCTTGCGGATTCCCGGTCATTCCTACAGAGCTAAGTGAAACAGACATTTATATAGAAGGTTTCTTTTTAGGAGGCCCATATGCAGCACTATAGTTATCTAATGGCCCTCTTCTCGCTAATCTTAGATTCCTATATTTTGTTAAGTTTTGAGACCTGAAAGTCACACTTCGCCAGCCGTCGCCCTGCGCGGTCGTATCGCTGCCCGCTGCCGCTCCGCTCGCCACCCCACCGCTGCGAGCCACTCTCCGCCTCGTCGCACTCCTGCGTGACGTCACTGCGGCCGACGCGTCTCCGCTCGCCGCCGATAGGTGTAGCTGCTAGTAACCTAGGTTGCTAGTAGTGTCATCTTTTCAAATCCACCTCTTGTGGTCCTTGGCGGATACCTAACGGTGTTAACGAAGCCAAGTGGGGTGTCGACCCAAGCACCCACTAAGCCCCTTCAGGGCACGGCAGTAATTGGATTCGGGAGCAGGATCGTTGGCCTTGGTAGATAGCCTAGTCAACCCCTGTCTCTGTTCCACAGCAATCACCTGGCACGGCTGGGTGTGTCTACCCCGACGTGGCAGACTTTCGGTACACAGTGGTGGGCGGCCCACCTTCGGTGGGTTTACCGGTACCTTAGGGCCCCTGGCACACAATAAGATTGGTGCAGGGATAGCACAGCTTAGGGCTCACCTAAGGACTCACCTCCCAGCTTAAACCCGGCTGGGAGGGTAGGACCACACACCCCGGGACCACCTACCCGGGGACTATCTAATAAGTCCCTTTTAGATAAGATAGGGTATTGTTTACAATATCTTATCTTATCTTGATTGTTTCTTCTCCTGGTACTGGTCCTATCTACAACTATGCATCCTGTAGAGTTGTTGATAGCACTCGTCGAGGATGCGCTGTCGGACGATCCCAGTCCGCGCAGCGAAAACCAGCGGAGGCTCAAGATTATTCTGAGCTCCCTCGCTACTTGCACCTCCGTAGGCGCCCCGGTGCCTGATTCTGACGTAGGTGAACCTCCTTTTCATTCCGACGGGAACAAAATCAAATTTCCGATCGTTGATCGTGCCCGATCACTTACCGATTTTACGGAAAAGCCCGCCTCCCCTCAAGTCGATATTCCAATCGCCGACGATCCCATGTCCGATGACGATAACTCGGAAAATTATTTCACCGATGACGCCGGCTCCTCCGCCTCAGAAAGCTGTAAAGCTCCCTCTGAGGGTAAGAGAAAGAGGAAGAAGGATAGGACCCATTCCAAGGCCACCAAGGCAAAGAAGGTCGCGTCAACCAACCACCCAACTCTGCCGTCCACCTCCTCCGACGTGCAATCCACCCCCGCCACCGCTTCCCAGCGGTCAAGGCGCCCAGATCGCTCCCCCACCCCCAGGAGTCGCTCCCGTAGCCCTCTGACATTGGCCGACACTTCCCCAAAGTCGAGCCACGCCCCCAGCCAAAAAGCAGAAAGTCCTGCCAATCTTCCTCCACGACAAAACCAAGTGGACAGATATTTCAAAAATTTGCGTATAACGCAAAATTAATTACTTAAATGCCACCTCCTGTCAGGTAGGCATTAAAATCTTACACCCGTCCCCTACTGATTTCAGGAACCTTACCAGGCTCCTAAAAACCATGAGGATCCCATTCCACACGTATTCCCTCCCCTCGGAGGCGCCCATCCTTGTGGTGATCCGGCGCATCCCGAAGGAGATTGCTGCCGAGGACATTTATGCGGATCTCGCCGCATAAAATGTCCCAGTCCTAGCTGTCCACCGCATGCGTAAAACAAGAGGTGGACAAGCATACGAAATGGTTACGGTCGAGTGCGACCCTACCGAGTCCTATAACCCTATTTTTTAAAATCAAATCTGTATGCTCTCTGTCAGGGATCTCTATTGAGAAACCCTAACGTCCCTCCGTTGTTGGTCAGTGTCATAACTGCCAACACTGTAGTACACAGCCAAAAACATTGCTTAGGCCGCCCCAGGTGCGTTAAGTGCCGAGGCGACCATAGCACGCAAGAATGCCCCCGCTCCAAAAACCCGGCCGAATGCACGGAGCTTCCCAGCTGCGTGCTATGTGACCAGGTTGGTCACACGGCCATTTACAAGGGTTGCCCAAAAGCCCCGAAACTAGCGCCTAAAATGGCCAAGCGTCACGCTGAGCGCCAAGCACTCTTAGCTCCCTCAGGACAACCCCCCTCCCGGCTAGCCCCTCAGAGGACTTCGGCAGGGGGTAAACTCAACCACCAAAGTGTGGCTCCCCAGATCATCCAACAGCCAATCACAAGCCTGCTGGAGCAACCTATTCCGGGCCCCCCTCAGGCTCCTGCTGTCCCCAAGCCCGCTCAAAACCGGCAAGTGGCTCCCAAAGCCCGTTGACAGACGCTGCGTCGCTGATGTTACCATCAGTGCGTATGCCATCTGGATGACGGATGAGGCCCGATCACTGGCTGCTGAGATCAGAAGGATCTAGGCAGTCGGTGATATGTCCGCACCCAAGTCCAGAGACCTGTTCAAAAGGTACCCCAAAATAACAGAGGAGCTAGACAGCCTCGTTTTCAGAAACGGTGAATGGATGCGCATATAAGACGCATCCGTTTACCCTTTTCATTAGGATTTCGCCAACTGAGGCTCACCCCCCGACCCCCATGATTTTCACTCTGCTCCATAAGAGCCTAAGAACAAACGTAGAATACAAACCGATTCGTTCTGTCCTCGCCGCCGAGGCCCGCGTACTCTTTCAATAAAAGCCCGCCAGCCCGCGAAGCTGAGCACTAGTTAAATTATTAGATATTAAAAGGAGTTTCTTGTCTGTTCTTCTCCACGTAGGTAGTTTCCGAACGGATGGTAAAATCACTTGTCAAGATCCAGCCATTGCTTGTCCCCCCAGCGACGCCCTGAGCCGAGGTTCGACCCCAACTGGGGTAGCCCTCAGCGTTGTCGCTTAGGTTTAGAAATTTGTGTCTGGCTGGAGGCTATTAGCTTAGTCTTCACAGGGAAGTCCGGTTAAGTAGCTACCATTCACTATGACTGAGCTACGAGACGCCACTTAGAAAAAAAAGAAAAAAACAACCTGAAAGCAGAACTTGGGAACCAAAGTTCAGGTACCTATCGGACCGAAGAGCCTGATAGCTGAACTACAACTCCGGCCACTATAAAACAAAGGAGACATTAAAGTGAAGCAGTTTACCATAAATTATGAAAAAGCCACATCGATTATAATAAGTACCCTTCAAATCAGCCCACCACTTAAGGCATAGTCAGATGCACAACTTCCTCTGAAGAAAACCAAGATACGGTTGCAGAGTCAATCTTCCTTACAAGGCATTGTGGTTTCAGTCCTTAGTTTTGGCACAACCGTGATCTCATTACCTTTGTCTGAGGGCAATTTGCCCCCAGAAAAGGTAAGATAATTGTCTACGTTTAGCAGACCTCTATGGCTGAGAATAATAAGGCAATTTCGCGAATATTGCGTTGTTGCGTTTAAATAGTTCGTCTATGCTAATTTTGGATGAGTTATTATCAAGTGTTATGTATTTTATGGGATTGCGGAAAATGTTTTTTTTGTTTTGTTGTGAACATAAGGTTAATGCAGCAATTATCCATCTTTATTCCGATAGTGTACATTATTATACCCAATAAAGGTAAGGTAGGAAGTATCTTTTTTTTTAAATGTCAGAAAATTCTTGGCATTAAAAAGTAATGTAAAAGGCAGACTCCAACAAAGCAAATGCAGAACTATACTTGAGTTGCGTACATACTTATCACGAACCGAAGATTTGAAGGAGATCCCCTATCCATAGCTTTGTAGTAATAAAAGCTTCTGCCACCGACTTTGCCCGCGTGATATTCGGCAACTGTCCCACGAGAAAAAATATCCTATGTGCTATTCTAGACTATAATCTATATCTGTGCCACATTTCATCCAGATCTGATCAGCGGTTTTTTTTTATCTTATATAGGCTCGCGCTTGACCACCATCTCACCTGATGGTAAGCGATGATATGGTCGACGATGGAGCACGCTTGCCTAGAAGTAACCTATTCACTCTTGACTTAAAGACGCCTAGGTTGTAGCTATCGGGAAACACAGACTCCGGCAGAAAATTCCACTCCTTAGCTGTACTCATAATAAAAGTAAAAACTGGCATGATTGAGTAACAAATATACTTCCATCCAAATCCACCATCCAAACTTTCACATTGACAATATTAGTAATTATAATATTAGTGAGATAAGATGTAAATGCCTCAGCTTGTCAATATAAATAAAGCAAATAATGTCAACGCATTTTTAAAAAGAATAGCACTGCTAATTATTGTGTGTAACAACTTTAATTTGCATAATTTGTATTTTCAAAAGCCTCAAACAGCCTTTGTAAGGTAGACTGAAATCATCAACCAATTCACTAAACCAGCGTCGTGTATGTAACCATAGTTTGCATCCTGTATTGAGAAACTTCTATGTCCGGCAGTGTAAGCAACATGCAAAGCATTGCACATAAATTCAACCTCGACGGGTCGCTCAAATTCCACAGCCTAACGTTTATCACCCCTGAGTTAAATTGTTTATAGTAGTAATTATTTAAACTACAACAATGTAATTAATTTTATGTCTAAATTAATGAGCATGAAAATGCTAGCAAGGACACATTCTTTTGTTTCTCATACCTTTTAAAGGCTGAAAGTCAATACTTACCTAAATGTCGGTTGGTATGTTATTATAGATTGTTGTCGTTGATCTGACCTACAATTATACAGGTTACAAATTACCTTTAAACATGGAAAGATTACTGAGATTTCATTGACATATGCTTGATATAAATATTTTACATTTTGAGTACTCCTCTGTTGCGTTTATGGTAATTTACACAATTGTATTTCCGTATAGTTACCAATTGACTTATGATAACTGAAAACCTAAGTAAAGCTGTGTTCTGTGTATCTCTTGTGATTGGTTGGTCGACTGGCCAATCAATTTACAAGATAATTCACATCACATCACATCATCAGCCTATTAATGTTCCCACTGCTGGGACACAAGCCTCCTCTCTGTGAGAGGGAATGGGCCGTAATCCACCACGTGGGCCCAGTGCGGGTTGGTGGATGTCACATGTCTTCGAATTTTTGGTTTTAGGACATGCCAGTTTCCTTACAACAACAAGATATTTGACACCTAAATATTAAAATAGTTTTTGCCAGCAGATTCATCCGCATGGAGTCGGCAATTATCCCCGGAGTTCGACAAGTACTAAGATAATAAGAAGAAGCTTTCTTTAAATTAATTCAGACCATGAGACGTAATTGATTATCAACTTGACTTAAGATCCTATGTCCCTAGCTGGGGCAGTGGACTTCCATAGCAGTCCTCCATCGAGACCGGTCTTGAGCTTCGTGCTTCACCCCGCTCCACGTCATTCCTATAGTAGTCGCTTCAGCCAATACGGTGCGTTGCCAGGTTTGACGGGAACGGCCTCACTTCCTTTTTCCTTAAGGATTGCAACCCAAGGCCTGTTTAGGAGTGTGATCGGAATCCCTCCGGAGCGTGTGACCAATCCAACTCCATTTACGGCGCTTGATCTAGCGGTCGATCGGGGTCTCGTGGCATCTCACCAACAGCTCTACATTGCATGCTCGGGCCAGTAAATTCCGAGGATGTGACGAAGACATCAGTTGACGAAGACCTGGATTTGGCGTTAGATGTCCTTTGTTACCTTCCTTTTTTCGCACCCGTAGAGCAGAACGAATTTGACATTGGACCCGAAGTTTTTGAGTTTAACCCTTCGGGTTAGGTAGCTCGCGCTTTGGCGAAGATTAACAGACTTCCATATTATAATATTATTAGGAAAGGATGGAATAAAATTGAACGGTCCTTAAAAAACGTGTTCCATCATCGACCACATCATCGCTTACCATCAGGTGAGATGGTGGTCAAGCGCGAGCCTATATAAGATAAAAACAAAAAAAAAAAAAAAACGTGTTAAAGTTTTTTCATATAACTGTACAGCTAGGATAATACAGGAAGAACTGCTTTTGCTAAAACCACCACTGAACAATATCTTATCAACTTCACAATTTACAAAGGCCGTTAACACAACAAAGCGAAATGAGCGCAGACTTATTATGCCCATAAGTGATAATTACAGCCCGTATACAACATGCTTTAGATTTCAGATAAAAGTACATTGTTGCAAGAAACGGCGGCGACCGCATAATGACTTGGCCGTAATATCTAGATTACTATTATTAGGCGGACAATATACTAGGCTAGGTAGGCGGTACGACGTGACATAATCTGGACGTAAATTCTTATGTACAATACCTTAGAAAGAAGGCCAATGCTGAAATAATATGTGGGTAATCTATTCAATCCAAAAATTAAGTAAAACATTCATTCGGATGAGAATAGGGATGTTGACAAAAATATCTATTTAGTCAGTCAGTTAGATAACCTAAAAATATTGGGCACGAATGTTTTCTTGCCACGTAAAAAAAAAATACGTAGATACAGTGCGTCGAAATATCGTGTAACGTCACGGTGTGCTACACTTTTTACTGACAAAGTGACGTCACAAGCCCCCACTCCTGAACTTTGATGCGCTTTTATCATTGTAAATTTTTATTTCTATACTATCTATACTAATATTATAAAGAGGAAAGATTTTTTGTTTGTTTGTTTGTACCGAATAGGCACCGAAACTACTGGACCGATTTAAAAAATTCTTTCACCAATAGAAAGCTAAATTATTCCTGAGTGACATAGGCTATTTTTTAAGCCCGAAAATGGGTCCGTGGGTTGGTTCACGGGAGCGAAGCCGCGGGCAACAGCTAGTAATATTATAAAGAGGAAATATTTTTTTGTTCGCTTGTTTGTTTGTTCGTACCGAATAGGCTCCGAAAGTACTGGACCGATTTGAAAAATTCTTTCACCAATAGAAAGCTAAATTATTCCTGAGTGACATAGGCTATTTTTTAAGCCCGAAAATAGGTCCGTGGGTTGGTTCACGGGAGCGAAGCCGCGGGCAACAGCTAGTATTTAATAAAGCAAAATATACGGGCCCAATATAATTTTATGATCTCACAGACGGACCAAATGTATCATTTTTCTACCCAGGAAACATCCCTATTAGAGTTATTATTACAACTGATTGAGATGTGACGGTAACAATTCCAGGAATCTACACCGGTGTGTTTTACAGCAGATATTGGATAACCAATTAGTAGAACTACATAATTTCTATCCGACACAAAGAAATTGTTAAAATCGTGTTCAAAGTACAGGATATTGTAAAAAATGCGGACGTAAATATTTGACCATAAGTTGACCCTAGCGTACTTGACCGCAGCTGAACATGGTGTGAAAGACCAAAATGTGCTCTATATCTTTGTTTATTATGGTCTATATTTGACTACAAGGCTACAAAGCTAAGTACATATTTAGCCATTCACTACAAACTACCTTAGATATCTGTAAAATGTAACGCCTAAATTAAAAGCAAAATAACTTAAGTCTCTAAACGATGCAATTTTAACTTGCAGTGGATTAAAGGCTTCTGCGTAAAACATTGTATAACGCTCAAGAATATGTAACGGCAGCTCTAAGTTAGTTGCTAAAAGATTGAAACTTAAGGCCGTACCCTGACCAAAAAATCAGTATGAGATATGAGCATTCCTATTGGCCTAGCGGCACCGTTGGCGCATGAGTTACGGTAGTGAATACGCCCAGATTTTAGAATAAAATCTTTATAAAATCGAATATTAGTCTTTTGAAAAAAATAAAACTCACAAAATGTTCGTTATCAAATTGTCTATTCATTAGTGTTAGTATAAAAAGTAATTAATGAACACTTTACGAGGAGATGCAAGCTATCAATAGTTATTTCACAATTTTATGGTTTTGTTGGAAGGAGATTAGTGAAACATATACCTCTTTAAAAAAAAACTGTACTACAATTTTAGAATCAACATTATGTAGAAATTTAATGTATTTTTATTAGTTGATATTTATTTTTAGATAAAAAGTAGATAGCTCTTAAAAACTGGACAAAAACGACTAGCGCGGCGTTTTGCTCGAGGAGGCGTAGGCGCCTTAAACAAAACAATCTTAATTTGCCGTACATTTATACTCCACGCCTTAAATATTGTATGTCAATTAAGAATATATAACAGCAAATTTAATATTGTCTCTAAAACGCTAGTGATAGTTGAAATGGTCCCCGCTGACGCAGAGGTCGTTGGCAAGGTCGTCGAAGGCTGTTATAGTTATAATAATGTATGAATAATTCTTCGGAATTAGGTGCCAGTAACTAGTAGCAGTGTTAATGAGTTGCGATTGGCTGGTTTTACATCTAATTAGAATGAATGACAATGTGTTCAGCTGATAATGTCTTAGTTGGTTAGGGAATTTGCGTAAAGCTCTAGATTAGAAACTAAATTATTTGAATGGCAACAAATTTTTAAATCGGTGGTTAGTGCTGCTCGAACTGCCATATAATTGTAGTAATTCAGGTTTTCGCGTTTTGGAACAGTATGTAATTTTTTGGAAAATTAGGACAATTTGACAGTTCGACGCCCCAAACAATGTCTCACATTGTACTGCACATGCTCGTCGTGCTCACTGTGCAACAAAACCTGCACCCTGAGAGACCTTTGTGAGGAAAATGATAACGCTGTCGAGGCGGCTACACTAGTATATTTTTCCTGTATCGTGGGTGCATCACAGACATCACTCATCATCAGCCTATTAACGTTCCCACTGCTGGGACACAGGCCTCCTCTCTTTGTGAGAGGGAATGGGCCGTAATACACCACGCGGGCCCATTGCGGGTTGGTGGATGTCACATGTCTTCGAATTTTTGATTCTAGGACATGCCGGTTTCCTCACGGTGTTTTCCTTCACCGTTTTGAGTGATGAATTAATTTACACAAAGAAAAGCGCCTGCCTGGGCTCGAACACACGACCTACAATTTGTAAGTCGCGGCCGATACCACTGAGCCACCACTGCTCACAATCGTGGGTGCGTTTACAAACATTTAAACTCACATTAATATTTCATTTTGGTATTATTGAAACAACAAAGAAGATAAAGATTGGAATAAAACTCATTAAAGAATGCTAAGCCTAGCTCCATTGTTGCCGCTGAGTGATAGAAGCAAAGTACCGGTCGTTACAATGACGTTTGGGTCCAGTATTGGACGTTTTTCGGCTGACTTGATGATTATGTTAATAAAAATGATTTTCTAACTGAACATTAACATCTTATAAAAAAAATTGTTACAAAAAAAATGTATGTTAAGCTTGGTACGAGTACAACTAAAACAGTCAAACTATTAATTACTACCATGTCTAAAACATGTAATGCATTCAGCAAACCGTCAGTAACGTTTTACCAGCGCTTTGTGCGCATAATAGCAGCCAGGTACTAAATAAGGTCGTTGCCAAAGAGAATTGAAGCAGCAATTTAGAAAATGCTTTGTTTCATGACCTCAATCTTAGTGAACGAGTGAATGAATGTTCATGATGATGGAATGAGTTTGGACAGTTGTAATGCGTGGAATGTTAAACTGTTCTGCATAAGTGGAATATTTTGTGTTTATTTTCTGGTATTCTGTGAAAATATGTTTGTTTTTCAAAAACATAAAGTCCTTTTGAAGGAAACTTCTTCCACTCCACTCGATTCAGTCGTCATGACAGCGGCAAAAACCCTCGACGATTTTCAATAAATAATTAGCTAAATATAACTGTAATTTTGATTGAGGCAGGCCGAGTCTAAGAAAGGAGGAAATTACTTAGAGTATTGTGAAAAGAGCTGTATTCTGTTTCAAATATTGATTGATGAATTCCTTAGACCCTAGTCAAGTCACATTTATCATCGAAAGCGTGGCGATAGTGATTTTCAAAAAGGCAAAATTGTATGGGATTGACAAGCGATATCGTAAATTCACGTGATCAGTCCCTTAGGCTGGATTTAGTGCTTCAAGGACGGTTCGTAAGGACCGTCCGTTTACGGAGCATTCGGTCGGTCGACCGCTTACTACCACACGGACCAACGTACGGCTTGGACAAGTATATTCGCACAGAAAGTACTGCACACACGTCCGGTCAGTTCTGCGTCCGCATAGCACTAAGCACTAAACGCTTCGATTAGATGCCTAGCGCGTCCTGATACACGGACGAGCTCGACGGATGGTTTTCCTCAGATTGGACAGGCGGTCCGCGGGCCGTGTTCTACTAAACGCAATAGTTGATTTCAATACGATAGCTCCGGAACACGGTACTCCGTACGGACCATCAGTGTAGCACTAAATCCAGTCTTACATTTAGATATTTCGATTATCGCCTTCGCTGACATCGAATGCCACTTGTCTAAAGCCGTAAATCAAATCTGTATTTAGTTTTCTGAAATGATGGTTGTGACTTGCGCATTAGAATTTTGTTCTGAAAGCAGCTTGGGTAAAAGCTCTACATTAGCACAAAACGTGTAGTAATAAATATAGGTATGCATAACTTACGAAGCCTAATATTAGTGGAGTAAGACGGAGATTGTTAAATGAAACCTAAAATGACATGACATGAAAATTTGGACCAAATTGCCTAATTTTCACAGGAGCCATAACCAACTACCGTCTAGCTTCGACTCACGATTAAGCTGTAAGCCTTACTAAATAGATCATGTCTGCCATAACAAAACGTGACAGTTATCACCCTCTCGGGCTGAATCGGGTCACAAGACGGCGCAAGAGACGATACAAGCTGACGTGTGGAATTCGATAAGTGATCTGGAATCACGCGCGAACTTGCGCTGCGCGTGCGACTCTGAAGGATTTCCGCATAATTCGCGAGGCAGCCTTGTATGTATGGTGATTATGGGACTGATCTGATTTCAATTTGGAATTACATGCCGAAGTGCGATTGTTTTTTTGTGGGTGTGTAAAGATACAGGGCCATTGTTGTGTTAAAATAGCACATAATTTTTAAATACTTTTTTAGAAATAACAAGTTCAAAGACAACTTTTACCCATAATAAAAAATACATTTTCAAACCGGATCGAGAAAGAAAAAAAATAAAGCAAAAGAGTTTATTTGCGACTGGTATGACGCATAGGCATAAAACAAAAAAAAAAACAATAGCAAAAAACACAATCTCGAAATGAACACAATTATTTTCGAGGTGTAACATGCATACAAACAAACGGATTTTATTATCCATTGAAACCCTTCTGTAGTTTGCTAACTAAAACAACCTAAAACAATGCATTGAAGTTCTTGACAGATTTACGAAACAGTTAGTAATAAAAAAAGTTAATTAAGAGTACATAACAAGAGTACTCTAAGTGATTTATTGAACAATTGATGAAATTATTACAATACATACTTTAATAGAAGCCAGTGTTAGAAGATCTCTGTAGGAACAACCTTTGTTTTCAATAGGAGGTCTTGTGAAGTGATCGTTTAGGAGATGAGGCCGTATGATAACGAATTACTTAATTATAATTTCGACAATGGCAGTGTACTTGGGGCACATAAGTGATTGGATTTCTTTCAACATTGTTTTGAAAATAAGTGAATATTAAACAATAGGTAGGCAATGCTAAAGATACTAATGGAAATAGGCTGTCATTCAAGATACAATTACATTAGGCTTTTCCAAAGCAGGCCTCCTTCACTCAACATTACTTACAGCGATTAATGCCTACACTTTCACGCGGTTCCAGCACCGCTCCGCCAGTCGATTGTCACCGCTAGCGCGCAGATTTCGCGCGTGCGTGTTTGGTGGGCGAAGGGATCTTAGTTCGAGCAGCCTCGTAATAATCGAGCCGTCAAGGATCAACCCAACCGTTTCGGACACTCACGGATATTATATGCTAGCTTCTGCCAGCGGCTTCACCCGCGTGAAAGTCGAAAATTATCCTGAGGGAACATATTCCCGGGATAAAAAGTATACTATGTAATTTTCTTGACTATAATCTATCTCTATGCCAAATTTCATCCAGATCCGTTAAGCCGTTTTAACGTGAAGAAGTAAAAATCATACAAACACACTCACAATCTTTCTCATTTATAATATTATTTTTGTACATTATCACACCTTTATAACATCATAAATTGCGTCTATATTATTTATCTCACCCCTTTCACAGATACCGTAATACCACTTTTAGGACTCATTCAAATATTCCCCCCCGGTGGGTTCACGCATGGTCGTGGCGGGGGGGCTCAGTAACCGTGGCTTGGTCACCCACGGTGAAGCGAAGAGGAACCCGAGGAGGGGCCGCTCGTCAGAGCTTTTGCTGATTAAGCCGATGACGTAGCGGCAAACTAGTAGGTTGCGGTGCCGCTTGGTAACAGGTGACATCGCAACTGAGGCGGGCCGCGATGTCTTATGGAGCGCCAGGTCACATACAATATCGCGGCTGAGGGTTGGAGAGGAGTTGGCGGGAGAGGAGTGCCGGTATTGCGGTGCGCCGCTGTCCATATCTTCCGCGGCCTGGACGGGGTCACCACCGTCTGATGGCGGACGCGGTGTGGCCGCAGGGGAGGAGGAGTGTTGGTATAGCGTTGGTTGCTCTCCCTATCCGTTGCGGCCGAAAAATGGTAGGTGGCGGGGCCATTGACCTTGACCCGTCACAGGGTGACCAAGGGTGCCATACACGGGGTCGTCTGGCGCCCATGTGGTGGTTTGGACCCTGGGGTGGTCACGGCGTACAGTGTGTTATGATGTGCCGGTGATGGGAGTTACTCCCCAGAGGAGGGTCCGGTTACGGACAGCCGCGGCGGGTTTGCGGTGAGTGCCAACGCGTGCCCGTGTTCCCGCCATAAGCGCAGGAGGACACCGTGGTGTTTTAGTGGGTTCGAGTCTCACATAACTGCGCTATCTCCCCTGGTAGTGCAGTATGCATGAGCATTTCGCCAAGCTAAAAAAAAAAGGACTCATTTATATTAGTGTTAATCTTAACCCATTGTGCTTATTGCCCTAGCTCTGTTCTGTCTTCTGCTTGATAAAAAGTTAAGTGGACATTTCTTTGCAGGATCCAAGACAGTTGAATCGTTTCTTCGAAACTTGTCGAGCTTCATTGGCCTCGGGCTTTTTTGGTGGTTGCTAGTCTTTCTAGCATTCAGGAGTTGTAGTGTTTAGGAAAAGTGTGGTGGGCTTATACTTTTGCCATGCTATCGAAAAAAAAAAACTGATATGTGTGTTTTAAGTGACCTTTTCGCCTCATACCACCATTTCCTATATCAATCAGTAAGGAGGTCATACACTACCAAACTACAGAGGTCAAACAGTTCAACTTAACAGAACAATTGGTAGGTACAACTAAGTACCTAAGTAACTAGTAAGTAATTGATTATGTAAGGGCAAATCTAACAACGGTGAGCTGCGTGCGTTCGTTGTCCTTCGAATGAATTACTATCGTTACAGAGTATTGGCGTTCAGTTCTCGCTACTATGGTAATTATACGGTTATTTAGTTTAATTTAATTAAAATAAGTATCTATTTGTTATTTTCCATAGTTATCACGTTCGGATTATGGTAGCTATAATCACTTGTGGCTAGTAGGATCTATAGTCACTTCCAACTTTTATTCGGTAAATACTTTCTCTATACTATTTTGGGCTTTAATGTTTGTGAGAAAATGGAAGCCTTATTTTATTAATTAAAAGAATTCGTCCAATGGTGTGGCTTTCGCTTTCTTGACCCCGAATCCCTCTTCATCCCGTTGGCGTGAAAAACTTCGTTCCTGACTGAGATCCCCCGACCATACACCTTTTTTATGTTTGGGTAAACGTACAGCTTCTTCTTCTGTTCGTGTGAGGATGTGGCCACCTCTGGTGTCAGAGTTACGCCAGAGAGCCACCTCTGGAAACTCCACAGGCTTCTGATTTGGCTATTTCAGACTTACATTAACTATATAAGTCCAGGTTTCCTCACGATGTTTTCCTTCAACATTGATCCTGTGATAAACTTAGAAAGTACATATGAATTTGAAAAAGTCATATTGGTACTTGCCCGGATTTGAACCCAAGACCTCAAGCACAACAGGACTTAGCCACTGGGCCACCATGACTTACAGCAAATAACAAGTTACAGTTTGTATTAAAACAATAGTAGTTACAAGTTTCCACTTTCAAAGCATAATCATCACACCAATCGAAATATTTGCTGGGTCTCTTGACTGATTATCATCATCAGCTTCCTGCCCTTGTCCCATGTTACCTGGGGTCGGCGCAACACGTTTTATTTTTCCAAACCGTCCTGTCCCCCGTCACGCCATCCCTGACTCCCTTTTCTTTCATATCACTCCTCACACAGTCCATCCATCTTTTCTTTGGCCGTCCCCTCCCTCTCCATTCATCCACATTTATATTCATAACTCTTTTAGTAACATGCGTTTCATCCCTCCTCATCACATGACCACACCAGGACCAACGGTTTTCTTTCAACTTTTCTGTCACTGGCGCCACTTTCAAACTTCCTCTAATATACTTATTTCTCACTTTATCCATTCTCGTCACTCCGCACATCCATTTCGACATTCTCATCTCTGCTACATGATGATAAGATAGCAAATTTAGTTTGAATAAATTCCACCTTCTAATTAAATTACATAAAATATTTCAGCACACACAATAACTCCAGAGCCTCAGGCAAGATAGACTTTATCAGCAGCCCCAGTAAGACCGATGACAAAACAATTGAGGCCATTTATATTATGTATCAACAATATCGCGGCATATCTCACCTACTTATCTGATCTACTTATTATACAACCTGTACTTGAATTTGGTAACCTACAATTATGTAGGTGCACCTACTTATACGATTATCATAATACTTGTAACAATTTCGGCGACCATATAAAAATACCACTTACTGAAATGTAGGCTTTTGCTTAAATTTTTGGTATGTGTAACTGTACTGGTAAGATCAGAAGTGATTTTGAAAGCAGTTGTGGAAAATGTTGTATTTACGGCTAGCTTTTTTTTTTGTAGCAGCTCCGCCCTCTACTAGCTGATGGTAGGTTCCTATAAGTTCAAGAAATATAAATTGTCGTAATGGGACAAATTCACTTTTAAAAAGAAAAAAATACCTCTTCAATATTAGTTCAGATTTTCAAGGATGTTTAAAAATTTCAGACTGGATACAGCAGTTAAGTTCCATTCAAATAGCCTTAACGAGGAACGATACTTAAGTACTCACATCCGATTTAGCAATGATTTTACGCCGTTAAGACTTTAATAGAGCCTGCAAGAGTTACTTATGTCTAAACATCCGGTGCACTTTAAGCTGTCAATGTCGCTACTAACTTTGCTGACTTGCTAATCTTGTCATTGAAGATGGAGGTTGATTGGAGAGGCCTATTACAAGCAGTGGACTGCTATATCAAAATCAAAATATTTTTTATTTCACGTAGCCTACATGGGCACATATAAAACGTCGACACGGTTCGGGTTGGTCGTTTCCTATGGAGAAGAACCGGCAAGAAACTCCACGGCTACTCTTTTGAAAAATATGGTTTGGTTTTACAATATGTTCATGTTACAGCATTACTTAGATATGGGGGGACAACTTAGCCCAAAGAATTGCCAAACTTAAGCGACAGTGGGCAGGGCACGTTGCTCGTAGAACGGATGATCGATGGGGCAGAAACATTCTGGAGTGGCGACCGCGAACCGGAAGACCTTGCGTTAAAAGGCTTCCCAATAGGTGGACCGATGACCTGGTGAAGGTTGTGTGGATCCGCAGGATATGAGACGCACGGGACCGGTCAATGTGGTGACGCTTGGGGGAGGCCTATGCGCAGCAGTGGACGTCTTTCGGCTGATATGATGTAGCATATGCTCGAAGATATCGTACAGCTTCTTAAGTCTCGCATCCCGAGAATTTTCGAATTCATCGGTCCACCAAGGGGAAGACCTTCCAACACTGCGAGTTCACTCCAGAACTTTTCAGCCCAAACATTCATATAGTTCTTACCAACACGAGAGTAGAAGTGAAATAAGTTATTCATATCTAATGTGCTTATGATTCAAGGGTAGGCCCCTTCGATGTCGAGTAGTGAGCTTCTATAGTTCTAACGGTAGGACATTCCCGTGGGCTTTTGGTGTTTCACGTGGGCGATGCTACTGCCAATGGCTAGTCTAAAAAATTGTGTGGTTTGTGACTTGATATGCTGACTGTACTCGCAATTATTTTGCTCTAAAAAGTTGTAAAAATGTTAAAGATATCGTAATTGAGCTGAATATTTAATTTCTAATTTGAAATTGTAATTTATTACCGAGTATTGTTTAATAAGTTAACAAGGCCAGATGTTTAACCTGTTATGTGTTAAATATTTCCTAGATTATCGTAAATGCATTTTAATTTCTTAACGTAACATTCATAACAGTTGTAATTATGTGAATTATTGTTGATGAATAATTTACATCAAAAATCATAATCATCACATAGTCCTGCTGCCATCATCCTAAATTATTTGGGATGGGTGCAATGTTTCTACTTCCATACTTTTCTATCTTTCTATCTCTGTAAGGACAGTTTTTTGATCGATAGTTAACTTAACCATTGGTTAAATAAGCTAACCAATGGATTAAAATTTCGGAAAAACACAATTTTTTCAGTTGTTAGCCTTACTAATGGTTTAACAACAAGTTGGAAAGTTAATTATTTGACAGTTGACGAATTAACGCGTTTTACCGAAATTTAAAACCGTTGCTTAGTATATTTAACCACTGGTTGAGTTAACGACTGATCAAAAAACTGGGTCTTAGTCATCATTTCCCTATAATCATCTCCTTTCTAGCCAAACCCATCTTCAACACTATCCACAATTTTAAGCTATCAAAAGAAAAAATATTGGAATCATCAATAAGATTTTCAAAAAACCGGTTTATATGAATCACCAGGATCAAATTTTGGAACATTTAAACGTGAAACCTCTTGACACAATAGCACATTATTACCTACCTACAGAAAAAGATGACAACACTTCGATGTCACAATCGAACTATTCCACCAATTCTTAGTAATGAATTTAAAATATGCCACTCACAAGTACTCATACGTGTTAAGAGTCTCAATGTCTAAGTATAGACAAAAACTTTCGGCGCTCGATTCACTCATACTTTACCAGTTCCGCATATAAAGTCGTGTCTATGGGAATACCCGAACACTTGTGTACTATTTAATACCATTATTTATTAATACACTTATAGGTATGTCACTATTACTGACCTTTGAAACAGGATCTGTTGGCTATATTAATTAGAAATAGTGACGTTAAAGGTGCTACACCACTTATATACCAACTATTTGTGCGATTCTTATGCTACGTCATAAAGTTTTATGACGGGCTTAATGAGACATAATCCGTAAATAATAGGACGTAATTGGAAGGCCTGCTAGCTTTTGACCTAGCTTAATAGATACTAGCATATCGTATTCTTCTAGTTAAAGATCAAGAAAAAATTGGCTTTGATTTGAGTCGTATCACCTAGTACGAATGACTTCAGATTCAGGTCTGGTCATTGGTTATGATCTGCACATCCCACTTTCAGGAGTGCTCCAAGCCTTCCAACCTTTAGTTCCTAAAATGTAAAAAATGTAAAAAAAACTACTTTTGAGAAACTGTAAAACTGGCTGATGAGCTGCAAGCTATACGGAATGACTAAACAGTTACGTATTCTATGTCATTTCTTTTTATGGCATTAAGTATCTCATTATTTTGCCGTCAATGATGTTACCCACACCATAGGACCCAAATTCCATTTTCAATCACGCATCTATCTATGTCAGTTGCCAGTAATTTGGGCAGCGTGGCCGTGATCAGCAATCATCGGTTATCTTCGGCCACTGTCGGCTATCGTCGGTATTCGGTTCAGTTCGTGCGAAAACGAAAGTGTTTCGCGGCCTACTTCACGTTTTTGGGCAGTTGTGTAACGTTGCACTGGTGCATTGCTTGGTTGATCGAAAGTGGAAGTATTGGAGTAGTTGGGGCTACTGATCTGATCGAAAATAAGACTTTTGCCTTGCTTTGGCTATTGTCTTGAATAAAATGATTGTATTTTGATCGAAAGTAAAGCATGTAAGATTTCTTTTAGTTTTAATTGAGAGTGAAAATTAGAATTCATGCGCACCAAAATTATAAGCGGTGCCAAAACATTGGATGAAAAAAAATTTGGATATATTGAATACAATACAACACTGGTTGGGTTTGTTTTAACTCAAGGGAGAAGATTTTGGTTTGTGATATTTTGATCCAGGGTCGAATACATATGTTTGGGTTAGGAGAAACTATGCATCCTATTAAAAAAATAAGAGAATTTCTAGGTAGAAGATTTTACAAAATTTCTAGTAGTACACAAAAGGAGAAATGGACTGGTGTAATTTCGATCAAAAGTGGATGTTAGTAATCGTTTATTACGATTAAGAAGGAAGTTTAGTTTTAATAGACATCCTGAACTCTCTTTTTTATGGAAATTGGAAGTGTAAAAGTATTTTTAGATATTAAGTTAGTTGCTTATAAGTTCAAGTTTGATTCAAAAGTGGAAGTTAAGTGTCGTTTAAGTTATTGAATTTAATTGCGGCGATTATTGTAAAAACATTTTCGAGGCCAATTCAGAAGAAATTGATTATTTTAATTTAAGCGAATAATATAGGTTAAAACAGGAATCGCCTAAGTGGGCAGCAGGTCTGCTGGGCTGAAGTGCGATTGGGCGAGTCATATATGCAGAATACATAACGATAGATGGGCCAGAATCGTCACGCATTGGGAGCCGGAAGATGGGTGTCGTGGGAGGCCTAGAAAACGCTGGCGTGACCACTTAGGAGAGCAGTGGTGCCCCAGTGGTATCGGCCGCGACTTGCAAGTTGTAGGTCGTCGGTTCGAGCCCAGACAGGCGCTTTACTTTGTGTAAATTATTTCATCACCACTGCTCTCAAAACGGTGAAGGAAAACATCGTGAGGAAACCGGCATGTCCTAGAACTAAAAATTCGAAGACATGTGACATCCACCAAGTCCAATCCACGCACTGGGCCCGCGTGGTGGATTAAGGCCCATTCCCTCTCACAGAGAGGAGGCCTGTGTCCCAGCAGTGGGAACATTAATAGGCTGATGATGTGTGTGTGTGTGACCACTTAGAGAAGGAGATGGCAAATAATCGGGCAGAGTGAAAGCTATGGGAGCGACCTTTGCACAGTAGCGGTACAATAATGGTTGAAGAAAAAAAAAAAAACATATATTTTTAGCATAATATCAAACAAGAAACCCTGAAGAGTTAGATGAGGTGAAATAGAAGATTATCTCAAAATAAATATATATACATATCAGTCTCACCGGGTTCAGCTGAGTACCAGTGTTTTACATGGAGCGACTTCCAATCTGACCTCCATAACCCAGTAACTGGGTAACACGGTACCCCTTGGGAAGACTGGTGTCAGATCTCAAGCTTCTGACTCCTCGTAACGACTGTCAAAAATCTTCAAATGACAGCCGGGACCAACGGACCACGGAGGAAACTCGGTATGTTGAAATGGTCACCCATCCACGGACCGACCTCGTCAAGCGTTGCTTAACCTTGAAGATCGACCTGTGTGGCTGTTATTATTTAGCCACGAACTCCCCAAAATTATCTCAAAATAAATAAATAAATAAATTATCCCTCCATATCTCGGTAAGATTATAAGCCATTATCGTCCTTTTTGGTGAAACATTTCTTATCAAGTTCAATCAAGCTCGAAGAAAAAGTTATATCAGCCAATTAACATACTAATGAATAACATTCAACAGAAGGTATGTCACGCGACCTTGAACTCTTAGGACATCTTATATACCATAGAATACAGATGATATCATCCTTATGCATATTATTATAAAACGCACATCTGGCTTTCTACCTGTTTGTTCTTCTAGTAGTAACGAACCAATGATTGGAGTTTAATGCCTTTTTTTTATTCATCGATAACTTTTCTGTAAAGGTTTTTGTATGTTTAAGACTTCACAATGATGACTAGACATAGGTCTTAAATATGATTGGTGAAATGTGAGTCTTTAATAAATCCCTACCTACCCTTTCGGATAAATACAAGCGTTATAGTATCTGTAAACCAGAATGGAGTCAACAGCAAAGCTATTTGTAGATAAGTAGGTAATAAAAATGTCGAAATCGAAAAATAAAATATTTGCAAAAAGTTTGCTTGGACTTTCATACAAAAGACATCAACGCATTCACATAAACTTGAAAACCTACCTAAATCGAGGCAACTTACATTTCGTTTCAAAACATTGTAGTTTCCTCTTTAGTAGAGCCTTATTTATTTGAATAATACCAATAAAAAGCTTTGCTGTGTCGTTATTGTGACTTCTTAATATATATTTCGAACCATTTGCAGGTAATAAATACGTTAAGTTGTAGGAACCGGAACAATTTCATATGATTTTATTCCCTTGGTATTTAAATCTTGTTTCTTAGTTATTTTACGAGTTTGCCATGTCCGAGATGAAAATCATTAAATTGTCTTTTGAAGGCAATAACGTACATTACCTTAAATTAGCGTAAATAATTGCTTTTAAATCGTTACAAGGAATGTAATTATTTCACTTTGATTATTTTTTTTATAAATAAATATTTGTATAATTAAGTTATCTGTTTTAAATGAACTATTGTAGCATTGATTTCATCTAGTTATGGAATGCCTGAAGCTGTCATTTCAAGGTGTTGGATAAAACCAGATAGGCACTTATAATTTTAAATTATTAATTGTACCCTAAGCTAACCTTGTTTTAATTAGTGACATTAGAATAATAACTAATAAGATCTTTAAGTTGATTTCTTGTTGATAAAAATCCACATAAGAACGATTAAGAACTCTATATTTTTGTGTCGCCAATGTAGCAATGTCGTAATATTTCCGTTTGTTGGTATTTTTAAATTATTATATATATATATTTTTTTTTAAGGAACTTTGCCCCACACTAGGAATTTCTTCCTGTATCGTGGGTGCGTTTACAAACATATAAACTCACATAAACAAACCCAGAGCCGGAACAACTATCTGTAGGTCATACAAATTTTTGTTCCGAGCGGGAATCGAACCCGCGACACGAAGCGCAGCAGTCAATCGCTCAACCACTGCGCCAACCGTGCGCCCAAATAAGATATTTTATTATTTTTTGTGAAAGCGCACAAATACTTTTTCACGTTTGGGTACATAATTTACAAACAGTTAGTATTTCTAGTTCAACCAATAATGCCATGGCACGGTTTTGTGTCTAAATAACTGAATATTCAAAAATTTACTAAAACCATTTCGGTATCATATAAGGTTGCGATTTTATCATTCCAAAATCGTTTCCGATCAGTCCATTGTATTACAGAATTTATGATCTGAAAAGGTTTAATTTTCAATAATACAACGTTGCTGGTTGCTTGCTATCTACAGTATCTAATGGTCGGTCAATCGGAATGTTGCATTATCCCGCCCTACTCGATATCCGCCTTAGCGCCAAATCCCTGACATTTCGCTCGCTTCCGTAACCCTTGGGCGAGGTTTTACTGTTAGCGGTATTAAGGGCGTTAGACGGTAGCGGAAGCGACTAATGTGACATCAGGCGCTATTAGAGTATCCTTGAAAATTTTCTCCGACTACAACTTAAAAAGAGCCGTAATGATTTTCGAATATTTAAAAGATAATTAAAACACCTTCAAGGTCCATTAATGAAGAATGCATATTTTGAACAAAATAAACACTTAATTTTGTTTAGATAAAGATACATACCTAAGTCTGAATCACATAACATCGTTGATAAAATGCAACAAAACCTTCACAGCCGGAAAACTCAATACAGTCATGCCAAAGAAAACTCAACTCTAAATCAAGTACCTTACTCCCATTCCTCTAAAGCCTATCTCAACGCTGTCACCACCACCCGACCCTCAGCCTTCAAGTGTAACAATTGTAACGCAACCCCCCACTACTTGGACCCAGCGGCGCGGGCGCACCTCGCCGCTCAACGATCACTCTGCGCAAACGCGCTGAGCTTACGCGCGTCCCCTGTGTAATATGCGTCGGTGGTGATAGTGCCAGTGTTGTGTACGATATCGATTTTGTACAAAGACCGTGATCTGTGCTTATACTGCAACCATGAGGTCTTTCAGCGCTGTAGCGCTTCTTACTCTAGCGATAATAACAGGTAAGGTTATTTTTTCTATTTTTTGCTGCTGAAAGTTGAGTTTTTCTGGTGAATTTAATTGGTCCGGCAGTGTAAAAAAATGTGCAGTCATGAAGTTGAATGGTGTAGGAAGTTTAGAACGTCGGCACTATAATGTTGTCTGGCTGTAATTATAATTACTTTTGCAAACGAAACTCACGAACAAACAATTTCTCAATTAAAAAGTTATATTTTTCGTAAATAAAATAATTTCGTCAATTAGTGAGCTCTAAATTATTTATAGTCTAAATTTTAAAAGTATTTCATTTCAAAACTGTATAAATAAATAAATGCATTAATTCTATTTCGGTCATTATCATATCTTTTTCAATGCCATTCAGTAAATAAATATTTAAAAAGTTAACATTTCGTAACTAATACCTACAAACAATAAAATAATAAATTAAACAGAAGCCTGTTAAAAATTCTAAACAAAAACTCGTACTTTCGAATTTTAAGTTTTTATAAGTTAAATATTCATTTTATATTTTAATCACTTTCATTCTCTATAACCAGTTGCGCTTGCGACGCCCGCGGCTCTGTCAACAGAGTTTTCATTTCGCGTGCATGGGAAAATTGGCGGGCAGAAAAAGTCTATACCATAGTGTAAACTTAGGAAATGGATTTAACACTACTTCATGTAGCAATATATTCTATATCATAGTTAACTAATTATGTAGGTAACCTTAGTATATTTAGATACAGCATTGATTTGCCTAGAAGCAGAACATAACAAAAAATTATGTTTTATAATGTTTTAGCGTGGCAAGCCAAAGTCAACGATCCTTTCCTCCAAAAGGCCTTTGGCCTGCAATTTTACAATAACAGGCAAACAGTAGACTGTTTACGCATTGTAATTCATAAGTATGCCTATAATTACTATCGTATTTTTTGCGTAATCTCCGCTTTGTTTTTTCTTCACCGTGTGCGCCGTACGGCTACTGCCGCTAGCGTTTATAAAATGTCGGTGAAAATATATCATTGATAACGAACAGCCTTTTAATGTTCCCAATGCTGGGACACTGGCATTGACACTGGAATTGGCTTTAATCCACTACGCGGGCCCAGTGTGGGTTGGTGGATGTCACATGTCTTCGAATTTTTGGTTCTAGGCAATGCCGGTTTATTCAGGTTTTTTTCCTTTACCGTTTTAAGAGCAGTGGTCATGAAACAATTTAAATAAAGTAAATCGCCTGGTTGGGTTCGAAATCACGACCTACGACACGTACGAGTAAGTCGGGGCTGTTACCACTGCGCCACCACTGCCACTGCTCTTTCGAAAATCTATCATTAGTTTTCTTTTTGTGATTGTCTTGTAAACATATTAGTCGCTTATTGATACTCGCAAACATTATGTAACGATGATTTGTAGAAAAAGTTAGTTAGAAATTATTACTCGGCCATTGACGGCTTGTAATGTCTTTCCTCATGTCTGATTGTTATAAATGTGGTTTTATGTACGGCTTAGAAGTTGAAACTGCCATTTTGTAGTTATTTTGTGCTTGGCTGTTGGTTTGGTACGTTAACGGAAAAACGTTTACAGGAAAAGTAAAAACTTAAAAGTATTTGTTTTTTTGGTATTTTTAATGTTATTGAGCTCGGTGTACCAAAAATTCAAAGACATGTGACATCCAGCAACCCGCACTGGGCCCGCGTGGTGGATTACGCCCCATTCCCTCTCACAGAGAGGATGCCTGTGTCCCAGCAGTCTGAACATTAATAGGCTGATAATGTGATGTGTGATGTAAGCTAAAAATAAGCCTTTTTCAATGACACGCTATAGTCCTAAAACTGCCAAATAAAATTTCATAACCAGTAACAGCATAATTATAATAAATGACGGTCATAAACATACATAAATATTATATTTATCACTCTGTTCCTTTTTCAAAAGTCTAGACAGCAGAGGCGTGAAAAAAAAACAAAGCGTTTTAATAAAATATGGAGAAATAATCATAAAATTAAGGAAATTTATGGTCATCAGAAATGTGACAAAAAACTAAATAATGCCAATAAATTCTTTAAAAGGTAAATGACATAATGTGACTCATGAAGTCCCGCAAATGTTATTTAAATGTCTGTGGGTCAATGTGGCAGAAATGTATTGTTATCATTTTTTTTTGCCACTACGTGTAAAACTAATAAAATTTTAGGTACCTAAAGTTTTTCCTGAATTCTCGTGAGAATCCGGTTTCCAAAATTTATTTTTGTAATATAATAGATTTAAATAGATGATGTGCATTTAAATGAATGCTTTTAAAGTCACACGTCTAGAAGATCTGGTTTTGATTTAATTTTTTAATGATTTGAATTGTTGATTTCATCCTTGTGATGTGTGAAGAGCGTGTGGCGTTTAGTCGTCTTTGTAGAGCTAATCTTTTTAATATAATAATCATCATCAGCCTTTTTAATGCGCCCACTGCTGGGACATAGGCCTTCTCTCTGTGAGAGGGAATGGGCCATAATCCACCACACGGGTCCAATGCGGGTTGGTGGATGTCACATGTCTTCAAATTTTTGGTTCTAGGACATGCCGGTTTCCTCACGATGTTTTCCTTCACCGTTTTGAGAACAGTGTTGATGAAATAATTTAGACAAAGTAAAGCGGCATGCCTGGGTTTGAACCCACGACCTACAACTTGTAAGTCGCGACCGATACCTCCAGGCCACCACTGCATTCCAATATAATAATAAAAAATTTCAAATGCATTTTCAGTCCTTCCACAAAATATTTTGTAATTTTTATGGATAACTTTAGTTACAAATGGAGCAAGCAGTTCAAAATTACTCGCGAATAGTCTGAATAGCAGCTGTTTTGGTTTATTTTGATAAAACAGAAAAATTAAATATGATCTGATACTCGTATGTACATAAATATAGTTCAAGTTACAATTCCAATGTCCCACGAAAACTAACTCTGATGATTTGCTTTTAAAGCCTCAAAGATGAAAATTATGTCACAAATTAACGAGAACCATGAACTAAGTCTATGCATTCTTTCTTCACCCAAAAATTTGCCTGCCTTTATGGCCTTTGTTCAACGCGTCACGCTACTCCATACGCACAAACCTTACACAAGCCACAGTGTACAAAAATTGATACGGCCACGGGCATTTTCCACCAGACGACTAACAAAAGCCATAGTTACTTAACACGCATACACACATTATCCTCGGTGCTATTGTTATGCAAACAGTTTTTCCAGTTGGTCTACTGAGTTCTAGTGAACTGTGGCTCACGGTCACTTTCCCGCGTTGCTTGGTACTATATAGTGGCGAGTGGCACTGTCACTTTCTTGTCAAGTCAAATGGTCATATTGATGTTATGTAGCATATGTAATACGTGCGTAATTTGCGTGTTTGTTATGAAGTTATTGGATTATATGTTGAATAGATCATGACTACGATTACAGCTAATTGCAAAGGGATTATGAATCTGTATTAGTATGTAATTAACATATATTAAGGGATATATACCAAATAAATATAGTTTTAAGGATTAAAATAATAACAGTTTATTATCCATAACTTTGTATACCGTCAGGTGAGTTTCACTAAATTTATATGAGACGTGTGGTACGTACAAAGACTACCGGGATACAGTACAAATAACGAGGAATTTCTTTGAAGTGTTGACAAGGGGCGCTCGGGACATTAAAAACAAAATATATGAGTTAGTCAGTGAAATACAGCGTTGAAATAGGATAGATTTGTTTTTATTAAACTCCAAAAAAACAGACTACTTTATTACTTCTTCTAGGGCTGATCTGACACAGGGAAAATATGTAACAGATACAAAAATAAATATATCTTGGAGTCATTAACAAGTTCAAAGCCGCAAAATTAATTAGACATCTCAGTCTTCATTAATTCACCGCAATATTTGCCTCAAAGGCCGCAATAACCAAATACTTTTAATCGATTGCCCAGTTACCAAATAAGTCGTATAAGTAGTAAAATTGAAAGAAGAATAGGTTTGGCATTATATTTATTTTCATCTTTACTTACATCATAATAAAATCTTAAATAATATAGCATAAGTTCAAAATACACTTGCTTAACAAATTCTGTGTTTTATAGCTATACATCCTACAATAGTCGTTCAATAATCTCGGCCAAGGCTACTGCAGTTTCACAAACGCTAGCAATAGACATTCGTAGCATGTCTTTCTGTCTGTCTGTTCGTCTCGTCCTAGGCACAGATGTAGGAACAAAAGAATCTGGGTCAGTGTTCAATAAAGTGGGGTATATGTCCCCTGGGGTTGGTCGCAAGGTCGAGGATAATTGAAACAAATGAGTTTTGGCCATCAAGTTTCGACCTGAATCACATTAAAGATTAATCTTTTAGCTGTTAAAATCTTGAAGCGTTGCTCTTTTAGAGTGGATAGGAAAATAACACCCATCACATCATCACATCACATCATCAGCCAATTAATGTTCCCACTGCTGGGACACAGGCCTCCTCCCTGTGAGAGGGAATGGGCCAGTGCGGGTTGGTGGATATCACATGTCTTCGGATTTTTGGTTCTAGGACATACCGGTTTCCTCACGATGTTTTCCATCACCGTTTTGAGAACAGTGGTGATGAAATAATTTACACAAAGTAAAGCGCCTGCCTGGGCTCGAACCGACGACCTACAACTTGTAAGTCGCGGCCGATACCACTGGACCACCACTGCTAAGATAAATAAGACCCATATATAGAAAAAACCCCTCTATGTATGTCAATAAATAATAAGCTATATAATCATAGCCAATTTGATGTTTCGAGGTGGAGTTTAGTTAGAAGACATGACATACTTGGAAGATTATCTTCTTCATTATCTTCTCGTTGAATGGAAAATAGAAGTTTTCACTGATTGAAAACCAAATAGCGATGGCGAAATAGTTTAAAACATGTGACCTAGGACTAAATGTCGAAATTATAGGAATGCACACAGAATTTATTTTCTAACTTTTAAAACCAGAAATCAGTGATTTGTTCTGCATAAGAATGCTAGTTAATGAGTTTGTAGTTGACAAATAAATCGTGTTAAATGTTTTAGTAGACGTAAAACTTGAGTAAACTTAAGTACGACAATTAGTATTAATGTAACGTGGTTTTATCGCAATATAACATGTTTTATTACTAATGAAAGTTTAGCCAAGACATTAAGGTGCATTTGTTTATTGTTTTCCAATAAGACAAACCATTACTTATATATTTTTTATAAATGCGAAATTGTCTGTAAGTTAAGTTTTTATGACAAAACCGCTGAATGGATTTTGATGAAATTTGGCACTTGGATTTGTACATACATACAAAACCGCTTGAATAAATCACTTTAAACGCAAATGAAGCCGCGGGCACAAGTTGGTAGATAAATACGTATACTTAAATTTTTCGATAGTGCATTTTTTGTCCCTATTGAGTAAGTACAGTTTATAATTATGATAGATAGGAAAGTTTATAATAGCAAGAATAGCCATCATATTCGAAATGGGCTTTCTTTGTTTAGTTAATCGAATCTGTCAGTTTGACAGTCAACATGACACTGACACAAATCTTGGTGTAAGCTGTTGCTTGTGATAAGCTACTTATTATATTAATACCTAAAGTAACGATTCTAGTTAAGCTTGTAGTACCATCTGGCTTTGGTTGCGTATGCTTCATAAAATAATCTTTATGAATTTAAGCGAAAGCCGCATGTACGAAACAGACATAATTCACGGCATTCGTAATATAGTAGCATTGTCAAGACTCCTAGATGTCAAAAGCATTTAAAAAAAAAAACGTAAGAAAAATAATTAAAAAAAATACACTATTCCGAACCGGCATTAATCTTAATTCTAGCCAGCATTTTAATATACAGGGGTGAACAACATTTTACCATTGAATTTATGGTAAAATGTTGTTCACCCCTGTCTTGTTTTAAGTTCAAGCAGGGTTCGAACCACGACCACAGTATCTTACCGAGCGGTATGACCTTACGAACTGCAAGTCGTTAGTCTGTGTCTTACTAGCGGTCTATCGTTGGTATTGTCGGCAACAGCCTTTCGCGGTACTATAGATATAGAAGATTAAGTACTAGATGTCTAAGTGATATTGATATTTTATGGTTCTAGGCTGTAGAGTATCGATCAGTGAGATTAATGGACTTCGAGTTAGAGGTGGTTGTCCTGTTATATATTTTTCCTTTGCACTGTATCTTTGACATAGTGTCTTTGACAGTAGCAATCAGATTACTTAAATCGGTTGGGATCGTGTTGACCTAGGGTCGAGTTGTCCTGGGGTCAAGTGGTCGGGTCGAGGTGTCATGGGGTCGGGTGGTCATAAAATAACTGATTTAGGTCAACGAAATTTTCCGTAGACACATTCCGATAAAAAGTGTCTTGATAAGTGCAGTTTCCACAACAACACGTGTTTAATTTGTAATTCTTTCAAAACTCAATACATGTAGTTATATAATCAAAACCAGCCCAATAAATCGACAGCAAATACACATGACCACGAGACTCACGCACAATATTTCCATATTTACTATAAACTTTATGACAAAAATGTCGAAGGGGTCAAGGTTGACCCATAGTATATTTTATGGTTACTTCATTAAAACAAGATTAGGTCATAAATTCATATTTACCTTATACGCTGCCGCAATTTATGAGATAATACTTTAAAATATAAAATCTTTGGTTATGCGTAGGGGTTCCTTTGAGCACATATTCGGAAAAGGATTTATGCTTTGTTTAATTAATTGTACAGATAATAAAAGGTCAACTACTTCGTCGTGTCTACCGCAAATGGATGTGTAAAATAAAATATTTGAAATTAATAAATTCGAAATACACAGAAGTGCGTGGCAGTCTAGACGAGTAATGTCACAAGACTCGTCGTAAACGATGTTACGTCAATGTGGGATGTTTGTAAATATGAACGATTAAGTGGAGATACACTTATTTTCATGAACACAAACTGATACAATTTAAATATACTGGGTTTTTGTAAACACTGTGTTTACAATTAATTGCGTATAATTGTAAACAATTTCTTCTCGATATACAATATATGTATAGTCTACAATATATTCGAGTATTTCGAATATATTGTAGACTTTCAAATTTGGATTTTTATTGCATAGAAAAAATGTAGCGCAAGATTTGTCACAAACTTACGGTGTTTGGAATAATCCAATGATTGTACGTTGTTCTAGTATGAAAAGCATAACAGCATGTTGTGTTTATTATTGTATGTCAATTAAAGTAATTGACACATGTTCGTGCGATTGATATCAATCTGATTTACCGTGCAAAGCATGACCTTTACTGTTTTATGTGTTAATCAATTATTTTTGTTTATAAATCTATTGTTGCAAGTACTTGTAGGGTTAGCGAGCAGCCTTTAGCCATATTGCTTCACAGTGTTGTAAACTTTACGTTTCGACATTTTATACTTAATTGCTGTAACTTATTTTATTTTATGGAAAGCGGATACATTTATTTGCTATTGAAACTTAATAGTATTTTAATAGAGTTAGGTGAGATGTGTAGTTTACTTAACCTTATATAGTTAATAACTGTTATAAAAATAACTTAATTTACTCATAATTTGAATAATTACTTTTAAATGTTTATAACTCCGTAAAAGTAATTACCTACGCCATCGATTCTGCTGGTTTTGTATTGTTTTCTGTTTTTACTCATGTTGAGACTAGGATACATAAAAATCTTTGAATTTTCAAAGCATGCTCATCGTACGTCGCAGCCGATATTAATTTCATATTCGAAAATTTGTAAAGTAGTAATTCGTCAATACACGCCCACATCGTTCACGACCTTCGATCATCGTGACAGCGTTATTGCAACGGTATTACCAAAAAATCTTCAAGACACTGCAGTAAAACTTGTGTTTATAAATATACTCAGTTATATAATATGTCAAAGTTTGCCAAATATATCGAGGATAACATTTACATAAGAACATAAGAATCGTGTCCCATGTCACGAATAAGCGAATTGATAATTGCATTCATTGTTTGATGATGTCTGATTTATTGCATACAGTGTCATAAATGTATGTAATCTATTGTCTTTTAAAATAAAAGTAAGCAAAATTCGTTCGTCCCCTTTAAAGCCAAAAATGTTGATAGAAGCTTTATTGTGAAAACCGTTGTTTTGAAGAGTTATATAATATTTTTCTATGACGAAGAATGAATAAATGTGAGCAAGTTGCAATTACTGTTGTTTTTTTTTTTTAAACCATATTTTTTGGGGTCTATCAACATTGATCAGTCATCACTGATCAATGTTGGTCGACCTTGGTACCCCATTGCATCGTATCTTGTCGCAAATCTTTATCACATTACCTTCCCATATTTCAGATAAAACTTATAAAGTCGACTGTAGATGATATTTCTAAAGTATTTCATTATAAAATTAATTTCCTAACTAAAAAGACTAGGTGTGAACAAGACGGATGATATCATGACACAATCATCCATCGGTTACGAACATCTGACAAATGGTCACTCTCTGACACGCGTGTAGGTTTTATTGACACATATTTAACGACAACCTTGCGCGTTTGTCATCAATCAATTCGTTTATTGTGTAGTAGTGGTATTCTTACGTGTGTTATGTAAAGTAAAATATTATTTTGATGATAGCGTTTTTGGTCCAAAAGGAGCTTAAATATAAAGACGGAGTTGTTCTTAATATTTAAGTCATGGGAAGAGACTTTTACCCATTAGTAAGATGATGCAGGCTAAGAGTAATTATTAATTGATTATCAGGATTGTACGCTTCACTATAGGACTTCATATTTCTTGTTTATATGCTTGTATGTTTGCATGCATGTATGTTTGTCTACGCGATTCTCCAAAATCACTTGTCGGATCGTGATCATTATTTTTGTGTTCGATTGAGTATCTGTCAACTTAGGAAATAGTGTAAGTTTCATTAAAATCGGTCCAACAGTTTGCAAGATATGGAGCAAACAACCGAAGTCCTTAGCGACAAACTGTATGAATTTGTAAATTGAGTTATTATGTGTATTTTGTGAATCCTTTAGGAACCTTACTTTAGAACTTGCTTGTTTTAGTGATGGTGTACTAAAACTAAAAAGAGAGAAATAAAAACTTTTTCACAAAACAATAAATCGACATCAAAACTTTCGTTTCGAAATTTTTCCCGAAAAATAAAAACAATAGTTAGATACCAAAGACACCGAATTCCGAAATGAAAATTATTTTGCTCTTTTGAGTGTTTTGGTTTTGAAGTCGGTTTATTTATTTGTGAAAAAGGTTTTATTACGTAATTAGAATCATGGCACACAGATGTATATCCAGCTTGATATTGGTACTCGTATGATTAAGGCATTTTCTGTTAGAGTTTTCTAAAACTACAGTTGGCATTTGGGTGCACTTCTGAATACATAAACTAAGGTTCAATATCCAAACATGACTTACAGACAGTATAGCTACATTTCATTAGCTACCCCGTCAAGTTACACGTTGTAGTTAAGTAGACAGCGATCACTATCGCTTACATAACTTACGTTGTCCGACGTTAAGTCACGGAATTGTTATTTTTTTATTGTTTCAACGTTTCAACTTTCACGGTCATGAATGGTGCGTCGCGTGGATGACTTTCTTTTGGTGCGCAAGAGCATTCAATTCAACAGGTGTGTTTTCCACTCGGTGACCGGTGATGCAATGTCACCGTTTGTAATTATTTCGGATAATTACGGTGTCATTTCGCGTAATCGATTGCGTAAGAACAATTCGATTTTGG
Source organism: Orthosia incerta (assembly GCA_948252205.1). Taxonomy (NCBI): domain Eukaryota; kingdom Metazoa; phylum Arthropoda; class Insecta; order Lepidoptera; family Noctuidae; genus Orthosia; species Orthosia incerta. The sequence continues at coordinate 8,263,743 of OX411744.1, read as the reverse complement.
AACAGTGTTGTCTTTGAGTAATGGTGCGTGAATTCTTTTTTCGAACTGCATTGTATATCTTGTTTGCAGATAATTTTAAGCAAGAAACTTCTTAAAATTAAATCAATTAGATTTTATTATTTTAATAACATGTAAATAGTGTGACTTGTATAGCTGTCAAAGGTTAAGACGTAGTATATGTAAAAGAGAAACGGCTAAGAACATTAGAATTAAGTTAAAGAAATGCAATAGTTTTAATTAGGCAGTAAATATAGTAATCTAATGACACTTGATGAAAGCATTCAGAGCATTCCTAATAAAAGTATAATATTTAAAGTATAAACGGCATCCAAAATATTGTATTGATCCTTCTTACATTCGAAAGCGAATTAAATATAGCTAAAAAGAATAAAGATTTTGCATTAATAAACGATAAAATATAATTTCAAGTATGTCATATTATTGTATTTTCTTTCCGTTTCCCCTATAATAAAATACAAATAATTAATTGATCAATAAACAGTACTTACGAATGCGGCGGAAGGAACATTGACAGCTGGATAAAATTCATTTCCTTATCAAGAAAAGAAATCGTATACAGCCGGTTTTTTTTAGAATAGTTACATAGAAAGGATAAAATTATCTGGTGATGATTGTAATCTATTTTATGTTCTTAATCAATTTTACCACGGCTTCTCTGTCACAACTTATCCCTCAGGAAACTTCCATTTTCGGGCATCAAAAGTAGCCTATTTCAAACAGCTCGGTAATATTCAACATCATCATCATTTCAGCTGAAAGACGTCCACTGCTGGGCATAAGCCTCCTCCAAGCGTCGCTGACTGGTCCTATGCGTTTTGTAATCACCGGACTCCCGCAGCCTTGACCAGGTCGTCATTCTACCTAGAGAGAGGCCTTCCATCGCTGCGTCTTTCGGTACGCGGTCGCCACTCCAGAACTTTTCGGCCCCATCGGCCATCCGTTCTGCGATCAATGTGCCCTGCCCACTGCCACTTAAGGTTACACTAGTCGAAAATTCTTCCATACAAACGTAGTCCAAGGAAAAGTTATGAGCGTCGAAAGTTCCACATTTCGACACTAATTTTAACGCATTTTTGGGCGCAAATAAATACCATAAGAAGACGGAAAATTGCAAAACGGCCTCCATACAGGGATAGATTAGTAGTTCAACAATGAAAATAATTTTATTTTGAACATATAGATTTAGTCGTTTTTTCATGATATCTAGACTGCTAAAGGTCTGTTTATTACATTTCCCGCGCTCGGTTTCGTCCTAAATCATTATCCATTTCGCTACAAATTTGCAAAAGTGTGTATTCGTACGCGAACTAGCTTCCTACTGCTCATCACATCATCTATCTCTTCCGCACGTGTTGTCGGTAGATATAAAATGCATTTTAACCCCGCGCACAAAATAGTTCGTGCCGTCGACTAATTTAAAATTTAAAGATAATGTTTGTGTAACTTTATAACAGTGAAAGTATATTAGTAATCGGATCAGATCTTCTAGTGATTATCTTAACAAATATATAAACCTCATCTTTATAATTTTAGCTTACACAAATCTAATAATATTCTTAAGTGACAGATAATCTTACAAACTCACAAGCGTTTGAACATACAACATTATTAATTCACTATCACTTGTGAACTCAACAGTACTCGACAAACAGCTGATGACCCCTAAGTGCTAATGAGTCGTACTATCGCGCACAGTAATCTGATCATGCGATGTTTGTTCACCGTTTAGTTACGATCTTTGGTCAGACAACGTGCTTGACTTAAGATGTTACGCTTTACGTCTATTCAAGGTTCAAGTTATGTATTTTGAGATATAACACTGCTTTGCGAACAATACAATAGTATATGATATTTGTTTTCCAGAATTCGCGGTTTTCTGCTTTTCGAACCATTTGTTTTTGAAGAAATAGTATATTTTCCTTTAGTATTTCTCAGTATATTTAAGAATTTAAAGACATATTGATATGCCACCATCCTATACTTATAATCAACGTATATCTGCCCATCGAACTCCTAGATTACGATTTCACGACAGAACAGTTTTGTGTGCACGTGCGTTTACGTCTGTTGCGGTCTGCCAAAAAATTGTGGATCTTTTTTTAACCAACTACAAAAAAAAGGAGGCTGTATTTAATTTATTGATTGGCATTACAACCTTTATTTATATTTTTAACAAGGTGTTGCTGATTGATACACCTATTATAATCGATGATTATTGTATTTTGATATGTTTGTTTAATTCAAGTTTCATGCTTGTTAACGGAGTAAATTTACATGAAAATCAATATATAATTATGACTGATTTCTACAAAACGCTCTTAACAATGACATGATTGACGTGTAAATCGGTAAATATTTAGGATATATTTCTAAACACACAATTAAAGAAACAGGTTTGTCGAATGAGCCAAGTTTCCGCTTCACAATAAGAGATTATTTTTTACAAACCAGATTTAGTAGACCAGTCAAGGTTTCTATCTATGTCAGGCAAAACATATTTAATAGCCAACGTACCTAATAACAAAGGATTAGGCAGATCTAGTGCATCCAAACAGGGCTGCCAGAAGGAAAGACCTAATAACACTTAGCCCGACCCAGGAACCGAACCCAAGACTTCATACACAGTAGCGCTTGCGGTTAAATTCGAGCCAAATCATATTTCACGCGATTAAACTCGTGTGTAATATGCAAAGTCAGTGAGAAATCGTCTGACATACACACTTTTAACGCTGCGCTCAGGTGAAATGGGCACTTTCGCATTTCTCGAGTGTGTCGGTCTTACGTAACGAATATGTCATCTAATAATTACTTTACATATTGTGGAGAATTTTGGACGTAGTGATGTGTAGTACGGATGTTTTTAATAATACCGATAAGTCAACGGTATATCTAATAATTTTTCAAGTTTCTTTCATGCATCTTGTTCATCAGCATTTGTCGTGAAACTGTGCCAATTTTATAAATCGTTGCCAGATATGTGCATTGTCAGTTGACAGTCACGTATTTATCTGGGGGGTGACCATAAGCTCTTAGAGCGGTATCAATTTGATATCGAGTAAGTGACAGATGTATACAAGTCATATACATCTGTCCCTTATTTGATCTCAAATTGATACCGCTCTAAGAGCTTATGGTCACCCCCCTGGTGTGTATTTAAACATGGCTCAGACCGTAAATGGCACGTGTTTTTAGAAAAGTGCGGTTTTGTAGGCCTCTGTCTTTTGCACTGATACCGGTGTGGAAATCTTGTTCTAAAGCTCGATATTTAATTGTAGCACCCGGTTACTGCATTTCTCATAAATTATTCATCTAATGTTAAAGTTATTGTCGAAGCAGGATGTAATGCAATGCAGTGCTGTTATTTCGGAAGTTTCACGGTTAAAGTTCGTATTGTGCCAAATGGATTTTGTACCGATGCATTTTTGTAAGCATTCTTTCTTGTAAACGCTGTGTTGTTGTAGCTGGCATTTTCCGAATATTCAATAGCCGATCAATTTACTATGTTCTGGCTTCGTCGTGTCAAACTTTCCTTTTGTAAAGATTATCACATTAGCACCAGAAAAAGGATTTGTAATGTTGTAAATAATACTCTGTGAATCATGTATCAAAAAATGTGTCATTCAAGGATCATCAGAATATTTTGAAATACTTTAAACAAGATTGACATTACTATTTAATTTATTATTAATCTTAATTAAATTTGCCGATCATTCAATCATAGCAAATTAGAATTTTCTACTGGTTGCAAGATATTTTATTAAATTAAAAAAAATATTTAATATTGGTGCTTTCTTAAGAAATATGTTAATTGCATTCGGATAATATTGACTTACTTTTTATGCGGAATAAGATGCACTTGTTTGGCTTTTGTATCAAAGAGTTTTGTGACCAAGAAGGTGTCTTTGAGCACACAAATCGTTAACTTGTTTAAATTACTAGATTATGCATACAAAAATACATATATATTATTTAAAAGAGACAAGAGTCAGTGATAGCGTGACGGTTGACAGGACAGAGTAGAAAAAAAATATCTTCAATTCTGTCCTGTCAACCTCACATCTCTTCTTCTTATTCGTTGACTTCATTACTGAAGGTCGTGCCCGTCTTGGAAAGCTTTCACGGAGTCATTGACGAGCTGCTTCCAAGCCACTCTGTCTTCGGCTCTTCTCAGGGCAGTGGTAACCGTGAGTCCCGTAATCGCCCTGATCTGGTCTGACCACCGAGTGGGTGAGCGTCCGCGTGGCCTTTTCCCATCCACTTTTCCTATAACAACCAGTTTTTCCAGTTTATCTGGCTGTCTCCGGGCGATGTGACCAAAATAATTTAGGACTCTTTGGTAGCAAATCGTGGAGAGTCTGGTTTTGATGTTTAACTGGTTGAGAATAGATTTATTTGTGCGTTTTGCAGTCCATGATATGCGCAACGTTCTCCTCCAGCACCACATCTCGAAAGCCTCAATCTTTCTTCGATCCACCGAGCGAATTGCCCTAGATTCGGAGCCGTAAAGGAAAATTGAGAATATCAACCTCACATAACTTGATAAAAGAGCACAAATATGATTACAAAACTATAGATAAAAAACATACACCTGTATCTGAACATATTAAAGTATGCACTCATAACACAACACTATAGCGTTGTCAGCCATTTTCCCAGCTCACCCATACAATTAAACTGTCAACTTTTCCATACGCTTTGTGGCTTTATTTACCATTTCTCTCATGGAACCAGTAACACAGTCACAGTATCAATCAAGATGCTTCATATGGAGCACTTCCTACGTTGTGCAATACTTGCGATACTTGCGCAAGTAATTAGTACCGACTTAGCAAGTAGCGTATGTATTTCGTTTAATAAAGGAAAGAAAGTGTCGTTTGTAGGAAGGAAACGGTTTACTGCTGTTCTGGTAATATATGCACATATTTACGAACGGTAATTTTGTTTAGTATTATTAGTGGGGCAGGAAATGTGTATGAGATGTTGGAATTGATTTGTGGTGATGATTGTTTGTGAGTCGGTTGCTAAATGTCTTTAAGAGCGGATCTAACGTTTGCTAATTTGTTAGAAGCGTATGTCGTATAAGTAAGTTCGTTAGCTGTAAAGTTAATTACGATCCAGTTGCTAAGATAGAGTCGGGAGTCGGAAGTCAGCAGAAGTAGTTTGGCTAGAAGTGATTATAAGGAAAGACTTATTGACTATAGTATGGTTGATATGTAGTAAGAAATAGTTACACAGTGTTATCAGCATGCCCTGGAAACGACAATTCAAAGACTTGCACTGGGGCCTCTTGGTTGTATTACGACCTCTATCTATCGTCGTGGAACGGAACCGAACGCGATCGATTTACAAAAAATAATCGGTATAATCAGCTAAAAACGCTAGTTACGTCAGCACGGTTTCTTTGTATGGGATGAGGAATCTGTATACTAGGCTATGATAATCAAAATGCACTCAGTAAAAATTATGGATACCCTTGATTCTTTTTTTAAAGTTTTTCTATACTAATTAAACAGATGTTGTTTCTAACTAACAAACTAAAACCTGCTTGTTAGAGCCGTGGGTAGAACACAACAATTCAATTAGCTAACAATGAGAAGAGATCCGTGTACCAACGCTAGTTGTGCAAAAATTTCGAAATTCAAAACTATTTAATTGGGTTTTAGTAGCAGAAGGATTCGGTTTTTGACTGAATAAAGTACATGGGGATGAACGGAAAAAATGAGGTGTAGTGCATAACGGAAGTGATAAGACTTAAAGACTTTTAATAAGACTTTAACATTTTTTTGTATTATAAGAACACCTTATCCTTTTCCTTCGGAATATATGGGTGATTTTATGTTGTGTTGTTTTTCCGGCGCGGGATTATAGACTATTTTTCTCTCATGCAACGGTTTCTAAACAATTTCTAATCTTATAAGTTTATATTAACGTAATACTGTTCAAGCCTGTGCAATATTTCGCTATTGAGGACAGCTGCGGTTAAAGATATAGCTACCTACATATAATATAATATCTAAAGTATATTTGACCTGATATTCGCTTAATAAATCAGAAACCTAAACTCCTTTACAAAATATTCGCAACTTGATTTATTGACGGATTAACGTAAGCATTTTTGGATGATTTACATAAGTATTAGTTCTTACAATAAAATTCAAAACACGTTTTTAGTGAATTAAACAATCGCTATAGGTAATTGTTTACATATTCAAAAACAGATGCAGTGGTTGACCAGTGGTATTGGCCCCGACTTAGGAGTTGTAGGTGGAGGCACTAGGCTCCCGTGGTGGTCGCGGATAAATTTGAAAAAGAGTTACCGCGGCCCTGGCTCAAGCAACTGAAGGAACACGGGTGGGTTTTAGTCAGTAAAAGTCTGACACGCCCTTCCGCCTCACCCAGAGCGGGAGAAGTCATTGGATGATTTACCACCCCAAAAAAAAAGGCTCCTGTGGTGGTTTATAGCCCACTAATTTTCAGAGAGAAGGCCAGGGTCCCAACAGTAGGTAAATGCTGGCTTATTTCAAAATCAAGATCAAAAAATCAAAATCAAATATTTTTATTTTACATAGGCCTACATGGGCACTTATAAAACGTCGACAAAAGGTGCACGGTTCGGGTTAGTCGTTTCCTATGGAGAAGAACCGGCAAGAAACTCCATGGTTACTCTTTTAAATTGTTTTGTTTACAATATTTCCATGTTACAGCATTAGTACTTGGATATGGGGGGACAACGTAGGCCCGACAATAAGTCGTACGAAATTGAAAAAAAAAAACAAACAAAAAAAAAAAATGCACGAAATAAAAAGTTAACAAATGTTAACAATCATCTAGAAAACCTACAATGTTCACACATTCACAATAGGTAAGAGAATCTATACAAGGGTAAAAAAAAAAAAAACCACAACACTAAATTTAACATGTGGCACAAATACTGTAATCAGTGCTGTAACTATTCTTATCAAAGGGCTATAATGATGATTGAAAAATATTGTAAAAAGTCTAATTAAAATTTATTTATTTAATAACAATTGCTTGCCGTAGTAACAGTTTGCACCAAACCGTATACAAAAAAAAATGGCAAATCATAAAATGAATAATATCTTTACCAACATTGTTTTACATTACAGCTTAGTAGAACCAACAGTTTTCTGTATATTTGCCCCTTGACCCGTTCGTATACTTTACGAGTATATTTACCTACTCGTAGTGTCAATTCTAAGTAGAAACATGTAATTAATCGGTGTTTAACTGCCAATAATATTAATTTATAGCTTATCCGGCCGTACCCACAATAACTGTTTTAAATTGCAAAATAGGTAATTACGAATCAGGTGTTATTGACTTGAAAATACCATTATCGTAACCATTGCTTGTCTTAAAAAAATTGATACAATCCATAAGATCTTTTTAAACCGCGGTATGTTTTAATTCCTTCTTTTAAGTACTTAACTTAAAATATTTCAAGTAGTTAATAAAACTCTTCATCGACTTCAATATCCGTTTCTAGTTGGAAAAGCAAAATCTCTGTGAGATTTATGTGATTCGACACATTTGCGGCAAAGGAAACCATATTATTATCTGGTTTTAACTTTTGCACGTCTTAATCACTTTAATTTCTTAATTATGTAATACTATCACTTTGCAAGAGACTTCGAGCATCCTATATACCCTATGGCCTATACAGTGAGAATAAAAAAAAAAAGATCCTTGTCTAAATCACAAAGGGGACGTTTTTGCCATAATCTTCTTTCTAGGTCCATGAAGTTGGACTGGGTTGACGATTTGCCAGTGAGTGAACATACTGATTTCCTTCGACTTTTGTTTTAATATGAACTGATGATAAATCTAATAAATATACCCAAAGAAAAGTGACTTGCGGCAATAATAACGAACTATGAAGAAAGAGCTAACTCATACATGGCAGTATACTTACGTACGAGTGTGTTTGTCTGTGTGTGTGTGTGTGTATGCGCCCGCGCCGCCGGTGTCTGTCGTTGCGTTTCACCTTGTTGCAAATTGGAAGTGTCGGCGATATAATAAGCGTTATTTTTCCGAGGAAATTATTGATAAAACGTGTTTGCTAACAAAGTACCTGTGGACTTGTTGAGTATAATAGGGCAAATTATTTCAGTTTACTTTTTGTAAGTTCGATTTAATCAGTTTTGGCGGGTATGATTAAGACAAAAAATAAAGATATATTGACGATGACCACACTGTATAAAAATTGTATTAAAAAACCGGAAAGTGCGAGTCGGACTCGCGCACGAAGGGTTCCGTACCATTATCGCAAAAAACGTCAAAAAAATCACGTTTGTTGTATGGGAGCCCCACTTAAATATTTATTTAATTCTGTTTTTAGTATTTGTTGTTATAGCGGCAACAGAAATACATCATCTGTGAAAATTTCAACTGTCTAGCTATTACCGTTCATGAGAAACAGCCTGGTGACAGACAGACAGACAGACAGACGGATCGCGGAGTCTTAGTAATAGGGTCCCGTTTTTACCCTTTGGGTACGGAACCCTAAAAAGCAGCGAATACAATAATTTACTGTTAAAATAAACAGTAAACATTTTGTTTTCGAAACACAGGAAACAGACAGACAGACGACAGACATTTTCTCTTCAAAATCCATTGCTAGCTTATGCACTAATCCTCTTAACATCGTATTAAACAAGTCTTCATCGCCAAACATTACACAACACCAGCTTTTGCCCGCGGATACGCTCCCCTGAGCTATCCGTGTATTTATCGGGATATAAGTAAGCCTGTTTCAATCATCAACAGTGCAGCTTTCTATTAGAAAAAGAAATTTAGTTATCGGATCAGAACTAAAGTAATCTCTTATTAACAATTTTACCACTGTGTTATAATATTTGTTTATTTAGATGAGCAAAATGAGCTCGTGGCTAAATAATAACAGCCTCACGGGTCGATCATCAAGGTTAAGCAACGCTCGACGAGGTCGGTCAGTGGATGGGTGACCATTTCAACATACCGAGTTTCCTCCGTGCCTCGGAAAGCACGTTAAGCCGTTGGTCCCGGCTGTCATTTGAAGATCTTTGACAGTCGTTACGGGTAGTCGGAAGCTTGAGATCTGACACCAGTCTTGCACAAGGGGTACTGTGTTACCCAGTTACTGGGTTGTGGAGGTCAGATAGGCAGTCGCTCCATGTAAAACTCTGGTACTTAGCTGAATCCGGTAAGACTGGAAGCCGACCCCAATATAGTTGGGAAAAGGCTAGGCGGATGATGAGATGAGCAAACTGTGAACAATACGAAGAGACTTAAAACATTAGCATCTAAACAACTTATCCAAGGTTACGATTTGCGGATTTTGTCACACATCCCAAGCAAGATTCTTAATCATTTGATTTATATCAGTTTGCCGCTACGGTTGTGTCACAGTTATTGCAATTATTTAAATATTTATGTTGATTTTTAATTAAATAACTTAACTTCAAGATAAATCTAATGCATCTCTTGATCTAGCCAAGGATTTATTTGTTAGTCTTTTGGAAAAAAATTCGTAATCTTGAATCGAGGTGAAAACACCTCGATTCAAGATCACCCAGGCCATCTCATCTTCATATTTTTTTTGGATATCGCTGCACATGCTGAGATAGGAGCCTTTTTGGTCTCGCACGGGGTTTTAATTTTTAATTTTGTTTAATTTTAAGCTGATTTCTCGTGTCTCCTGTGCGGGTCACAAATAAATACTTTTTCTTTCTTTCTTTTCTTTATTTAGTATTAATATGGAGTGAAACAACTTCTTAAGCTTCTGTAAATGTATACTCGTTTATGGTACAAGGACTTTCTAGATGGTCGACGATGGTTCATTAGAAGAATGGAAGTAATGAGGTGTAGTAAGTTATGATAATTAAGCTGCAGAGTAAGTAGAGTAAGAGAAATGTTCTGATTAAAGGTATTCTAATTTAGTGGCTCTTCTAAGTATAAACCGTTTTTTATAATTGCCAATAACTAATATAGTTTAGTATTGTCAGTACTACTGACAATATTACTAAATAAGTTTCTTTATAGAACAAGTTTTAGGTAATAATAATTAATTAAATATATTAGATGGATTATTGAAAATGATATCAAAAAAAAATTATTCTAAGCCTTTAAAAGGACACACCTAGCCTAGCAACTAAGAATCAGGAAGCCAGTTTTCACCAATAAAACACAACTTTTTTGCCACTTCAAATTCAACATTTCGCAGTTAGATACTTGTATAAGCTGTATACAAAGTACTAATTACTTCATATTATACGAGATTAACCCGTCGCCTCATTGACAGGTGAACATATGGGCATTTTAATGCACAGATTACGAAACATCGTCTTATGGCGATGTCACTTATCACATCTGTCTCCGGGTAGGTTAGGTATACCACCAGTGTTTGCACCAGGAACGTTCAGAACTACTTTCATCAAGTATTGAATATACTTTTACTTGAATATAGGCCGTTGGAGCGGTTCCTAAGCTTCCTGAATTAGGTGACTTTTTTGTATCTGTGGTGCACATAAATTTACACCTGCTGCCAATTTCAGTATAAGAAGTTGGTGTCAATTTAGCGGTAAATTATTATGCAATAAACGTGGCCTGTTGTGTAGGTACAGTCGGTAAAAGATTTGTGTGATTAGGGTATAATAATTGTGAACTGCATAAAGAGATTTGTAGCGTGTACACGCGTTTACATAAAAATTGTTTTCGTACAAGTCATGTTTTAAATAAAACCTAAAACTTTATTTGTACCTATTGTATTTTCTACAATCTAAACTAACAATAATAAATTAATTGAAATTAGCTAACGAAAAGATTTCGTTGTCAAATCCACTGCCAAATGACAAACATCACACCAGTAAATGTCAAAAGCGTAAAATTAGTTTTTTTAACATATATATTGATTGCGTCAATGTCAAAGTTTGCATTATTCAGTTGCTAAAGGCGTCTCTATTGCAAATAATATATTAAAATTAAAAACACGTGGTTGACGAGTCAAAAAGTCTCGTTCGTCAGTTGTTTTATGACGAGTTCACAAGAGACAAGACAGTCGGTCCATTAATTGATCCAGTGCAATAAAAAACAAATAAGGGTACGTTCACACAGAATATCCGTTATTCCAGGGTCGTTTTTAACGGATCCGTCGCTACTGGAGGTGATGTTCACACTGCATTTACAGTACTGTTTTAACGGATCTTTCGCTACTGGGTGTAATGTTCACACCACATTTAGTCAGTGTACCACCAACTTTAAAAAAAAACGGATCAGTATTTTAATACTGTTGTGTGTGTGAACTCGCTCATACAACTACTTAGCTACGCTATTGATGAATAAAAACGTTTACGATAAAGCGGACCTGTAAAACGTACCTACTGCTGTATATTTTGTTGGATCGATATTTTTTACTGGATTTGGAAAACTGTCATGTGTTTGAACTCGCTCATACAACTACATACGTCAGCGCCAAATAAAAACGTCTACGATAAAGTGGACCTGTAAAACGGACCTCTGTGTGAACGAGCATTAAGTCGATCAAGTTTTCCAAAAAGTGTGTTCTCCGGTACGATTGTTATTTGTCGTTCGATTCGAAATTCAAGTTGACCAATTTAAATACTATCGTTTGGACGCAGTTTTAGTCTAAATGAAGATCACCTCGGAGTGTTGAAGGATTTCAACAAAAAAAAAAACATCATCTGTGAAAATTTCAACTACCTAGCTATCACGGTTCATGAGATAAAGCCTGGTGACAGACGGGCAGACAGACAGATGGAACGCGGAGTCTTAGTAATAGGGTCCCGTTTTTACCTTTTGGGTACGGAACCCTAAAAACTGCGTTTTATCAATGTATCGTATATCTATTTAAGTAAGAGAATTGGAAATGATGCAAAGTGTACTGTTAGAAAAAGATCCGGTTTGGTGATCGACTGATTTGGCTTTAAATCATTCTGATGTTGGTAATATTGTGTTACTTTCTTTTTGTGTAAAATAACCTCAGTTATCTTAATAACTCTTATGTTAGCAGTGATAAGATTGATTTTACATTGACAACAAAATTTAGAAAAATTTATTTTTAGAACTTTCTTCAGCGTTTGATAATATTGGTTGAGGTATGAATGACGTCATTTTTAGGCTTGGGTTTCAACCAAGATTAAGCCAATGTTAACTAAGCAATAAAGCCTCTTTGTGTACACCACACCTTATAATTTATTACACTCTTTTGCTAAAAACATTAGCGATGTGTTTTGTCTAGATAGAGCGATGATGCAATTGTTGTGAAGAAAGATTTATTTATTTTTATTAACGTATTTGTAATCACCACTAAAAATACACGAAGATATTGCGAACTGTTTGGTTTATAAGATGATTGGCAAAATTTGATAGGTGTTAAATTGTAGGAAACTTTTGTAAAGAAATTGTAGAGTTTGTTTCTTGGATATAAAACTTAATGGAGATTATTATAATGTAAATATAAATGGGCAGGGCACATTGCTCGCAGAATGGATGGCCAATGGAGCCGAAAAGTTCTGGAATGGCGACCGTGAACCGGAAGACAATACGTTGGAAGGCCTCCCACTAGGTGGACCGATGACCTGGTTAAGGTTGCGGGAAGGCGCTGGATGCGAGACGCACGGGATCGGTCAATGTGGCGACGCCTGGGGGAGACCTATGTCCAGCAGTGGACGTCTTTCGGCTGAAATGATGATGATGATGATGAAATATAAATGCGTAAGGGATGCTTACGGAACGATAAGAGAGACATAGATTTACTTATTAGTTTATCCTCGCACTGGAACGCCTCTTGTCCGTTCTTCTCCACGTAGGCTTATCCCGAACGGATGGTAGAATCACTTTATTAAGATTCAGCCATAGTTGTCCCCCCAGCGAGGCCCTGAGCCGAGGTTCGACCCCACAGGGGGTAGCCCTCAGCGTTGTCGCTTAGGATTAGAAATTTGTGCCTGGCTGGAGGCTATATAGCTTAGTCTCCACAGGGAAGCCCGGTTAAGTAGTTGTCAGTCACTTTGACCGAACTAAGAGACGCCACATAGAAAAAAAAAAGGAATGCCATGCAGCAATTACACTAATGGAGCACAATCTTATAATAAACTCACTATAAGTCGATGTTTCCTCACGATGTTTTCATTCACCGTTGTCAGAGATGTCCAAGATTAACTTAGAAAGTACATATGAATTGAAAACGTCACATTGGTACTTGCCCGGATTCAAACCCACGATCTCAAGTACGAGAGGCGAGGTTTTAGCCACTAGGCCACCACGACATAGATATAGAGACAACGAAAAAAAAAGGAAGAGAGTATACTTGAAGCATTGAAAACTATTTTCAGCTGAAAGCTGAATTAATATAAATCTGTTATAATAATATTTAAGTTTATTTAATTATAGATTCATTGCATGCAAACAAAAGGATTTAATTTAAAATTTTATATTTTTTTACCAAGTTTATCTTTTGTACGATAATATCATCTGGGAACTATAAAATGTAATGAAATATGTGCTTATCTCGTTCAAATTACGAACTGCACTATAATTACCAACTCTTACAACAGTCAATTGAGAATTTCTACGGCGGCGTTTTGGAACCGCCCCTAGTTCTTTGTGATTCGTTAGATACTTTTCTCTTGGAAGAATTCTATTTTACTCGAGTTTTATGTCATCTATCACTAAGCTAAGAGTCTCATTACTATTCACTGGTAGGTAATATCTACCTTAATGAAGTTTTATTTACAACATTAAAGCCAGTTTTTACTATCACCAGGCGTCACCGAAATAAATGCAAAAAAACGAACAGTACCGAATATTGGTTACCGACTCATTTTGGGCTTAAATAAATTGGCCTAATTTTATTCATAGTTTGCTTAGAAAATTCTGTTATGATTCCGGACTACCAGAAAACAGCTTTGCTTAACACCACGCTCGTCACTAACATTAACATTAAAAACGGGATATTTACCATGTTTACTGTTTGTTGCGAGTGCCCGATATTTCGGTGCTGTTGCAAGCACCATGATCACGGATAAACTGAAAGTCATTGCGGGTGGGTGTTTATGAGGAGACAAAACGGTCTACCCTCTTTCTTGTTCGTTTTTTGCACTCAGTACCGCTACCATTGTCACTCACAACTCGATTCTAGTACCATACCCCATATTCCTCGGTTCGTTTGTTAGTGACCATGACAGTTTAAAAACTTATACCACGCTCGTCTTCCATTCTTAAAAGCCAAGGGTTTGAAAACAGCTGTTCCAGTAGCATTATATGACTCTAAGTAGCACAGCCAGATTAAATATAACAACTTAATCGTATCGTGAGAATTATTTAAATTTCAAAAAGAAATCTATATAAATACACATAGAAAATAAAGCATATATTGCAAAATTGTGCTACTTACTGTATGAGATCATCAATTAGACGATGTTGCGCCTGCGCAGCGCTAACTGGCTTTGTTTCACACTCAAGTCTCACAGGTTGCGAATCTCTGCAATTAGTTTTCTTCTCACAGAATGTTTGTAACCTCTGCCGGTGACTATGACTGGGTTTTGACATGACGTAAAGTGACAGGGAAGAACTTAGCAGGAGCGATGAGGTTAAGTTTATGCCGAAATACAGGCTCTCACCTAGTTCGGCTGCAGAGGAGCCCTGTGAAAATTTTATTTTACTTAGTTTTATAAGTCACTAATCCAAATTGTGAACCTTTGCTTAAGACAATAAATGTGTTTTTTTTCTTTTTTTTTTTTGTAAGCTTTGATGTGAATTTCAACAACAAACTTTTGGTTATTCATAAGTGTACAATTAAGAATGATTTTCAGCCATCACTGAAAAAGTTGAGTGAAGTGAAAAAACGGGAAAAAAAAGGCGGATAGAGAGAAAGAACTAAAAAAACAATTAAGAATGAATAACGGTGTAACGTGTCTTCTTTCTTCTACTTTTTCGTGTGAGGATGTGGCCACCTCTAGTGTCAGAGTAAATTAAGTCACCTCTGGCACTAGAGGTGGCCACATCCTCTTTAAAATAGCCAAATCAGAGGCCTGTGGGGTTCAGGCCTCTGATTTGGCTATTTCAGACTTACATTAACTATAGAAGTCCAGGTTTCCTCACGATGTTTTCCTTCACCGTTGCCTGTGATGTCCAAGATAAACGTGTTAAAAAGCCAACATGTTGTGATAGACGCTAGTCATCAAAATCATCTGCTTTTAGCCGCTTTTTCAGAGGTGAGAACATTTGCAGCCTGTCCCATTTCATGCTGAAACGTGTGTTAATTTTTTAATCACAGTCACATTTACAAAACTAAAGGCCAGACATTAAGATTGATAAACTGTTTAGCTCTTCCCCACTAATGATACAGTCTGGGAAAATGCTAGTCTGAAGAAGACTGTTGCAATTCCACAAAACAATAGGTATCTACCACCGAACAGAATTACAGAAACAAAAGCGCGATCGACATTCACATTTTAGCACCCTTGAGCAAATCTTACCATTCACTCAATCCGGCCCTGAAGCCAGGTGTACTCAAGCGTTTCCCATAAGAAATGTGGTTGCCGCCACAAATTGCACGTCATTTGCGTATGGATTATGAGGAATTAAAGTGAGGTTGCTTAAGCTTCTTTGTTGTTGAGCCTGTTCGGTGTAGGAGTCTGATTGGCTAATCCTTTTAGGACATAAGTGGTTCAAATGGAGCTGAGATTTCTTGAACTTTGGGATTTAATTTGTAGTTATAGTTTTGGATACTGCTAGATATAGTGCTGAAAAATTAGAAACACTTATCGTGGATTTGTGTTCTATTTGCTGTTATTATTTTGTCACCTTTCTGTTACTTAGACCTGTACAAAACGACAAATTTTCCAGTGATAAGTACAGTCAAGTTTCAAAAATGCAGTCGCAATCATCCAAAGACAAAGTGCTTAAATTTTCATTGTAGAAGAATGTAAGTGCTCCACGAGTTTCATCTATCACTTTAACATCAACTGAGTTTATCTATACCATATATTTAATTAGTTGCGGACCGTTAAACTTCTTCTACGAAGAAATTTTAGGCACTAGCTTTAGGTGACTGCGACATTAACAGCGCTTTTGACCCTTACCGACATTATCCCATGGAGCAACCCAAGCCACAAATCACTTGGCAAACAGATTAGTTTAACGCAGCATGATGTCATGATTACACTTAGTGCCCACTTTAGACACCCACTACAGATACTTAGCAAGGTGGTTTCAGAAACCACAAAAGGCGTATTTCTCGGTATTTTCATACAAGTGGTCAGATTCAATTTCGAAAATTATATTAGACCTACAAATATTTTCTTTCAAAAATGTATGGGAATGTCAATCGCTAGGATCCGTGTCCACTCGACCCACTTATAATCGACCCGAAGAATAATATCAGATGTTTCACTACCAATTCAATGCCATTTGTACAGTCAAGCAAAGTGATATTTTAATTCTAAATAACTTATTATGTTATTATACATAGAATATTTTATACTAAAAACTGTAGTCTTTTACTTGTTTTGTTCCGACCTAGTTCTGTATTCGGTAAGATACCTAATGATTATTTTTAAAGATAATTGGAACGAAGTTCCTTATCGCGCGTTGCGAAAGGGGGCTAGACAGAAAAATTCTCACGAAAAGTTGTAACGACACTTTTTGCTATAGTTGTAAGCCGTGCGGCGTGCGCGTGTTTCGTGCGTGTTCTAACCTATACGCTGTTGTGTTTTCGATGTCGAGAGAGTATATTTACATATATATATGTATATATATATATGTGTATATATATATGTATACACATATATATATACTAAAGGAATTTCGTTCCATCCGGGTGTCCCTTGACACCTCTCAAGTTTTTTTAGTCAATCATGCTTTTTTTTTGTATGTTTTTGAATTTAGTACCTACGCGTTAACCTAATAATGACTTATAAAGACTGATACTACCACGCCATTAGATTGTTATGATAACTAACAATAATCTGTGATTTTTACTAAAAAGTAACAAGCGTATTGGTATATTAAAAAAGGATAATTACTTACTTGTTTAATTATTGATTGATTTATCCAAACATAGTTAAAATTTTACACTGTCTGTGGTGCAAGCGTTAAATCGACACTTTTCTGTCTCATCGACATTTTTACGCCTATCAAAAGAGACATCCAGGTACTTCGGGTCGGGTCTAAGCGGGTCTAGTGGGCTCGGAACCAATCGCTTTCGAAATGTCCCTTCCATTTTGGCATTTCGATCGTCAACATCACTGCAATCGAATGACACTTGTCTAGAATCTCTCGTATATTTCAAAGAAGAACATTTTCTCTGTCCATGCTTTCTTGTTTAAAACAAAAGACTGAATGTCTTAATTTCAAAAGATCTTATGTGACTTATTTCACTTTCTAATAACGACCTTTTGTTTTTGTTACAGGTAAATACTTTACTGATCGTGTAGCCGTGAGAGAAAATGTTATACGAATGTGAAGGTATGAATGGGCAGGAAAAATTCGTATACTTTGTGTTATTTACCTTGATTTTTATTTCCCAGGCGAGAAAGTTTGTCTAACTTTCTGTCAAAAGATTTTTCTCTTGGAGTATTTGAAGGTCACTCAACCCTGAAAAGCCTAAGAGATATGAAACTGTCATCACTCCACTCTATGGGCAATAACAATAAAATGTTGTTAACAACAATTAACTAAATTAGCATACTTCCTGCTGTCAGTTCAGATGCGCCAAAGCGACAAATGTTAAATTTCATAGGCATATATTGTTTTAAAATTGCTATAAGTTTAAAAAATATTTATGGGCTTGCGTTATGACATTGTTGAGTTGTTTGTGGTAGCCTTTAACACCTCTTTTGTGTATCACCGTAAAATCCGTGTAATAAACATTCCTATGAACAAAAGTCCTATAATAATAGGATACTATTAAGCATTTGACATAATACATAATATGTCTACAGACTATACTGTCCTATCTGTATGATCTTATGGTTAATATAGTGTATATAACATTTTATTGTTGCTAGCTGTGATCATATTATGTACGTTATCTGGTTTTGATCGACGATGCAAGAATAGCCTCTAGGTGATATTTACTTAAACCTAGTTACATAAGCGCCCTTTAAAGACCCATGTGGAAACTAACTAAAGGTTTAGGTGAGGTTAAAGTTCACAAAGCTGGTCAATGAAAACAAGCAAGTAAATTCTTCCATTGTAAATATGTCCCTGTTTCGTTATCATAAAGGTTCTGTTTGCCAGTCACAGTAAGTGGGTATATATTCGGGCATTTAGCGAATCGGGTTTCATTTTAGTATAGAGTTAGGTAATTAGGGTAGTTGACTGACTATTATATGTCCGTCAGGTAGATTAATAAAAATATAGGACACGTATTTTTTCTTTTGACACGTAAACATAAAGTGACAACGATATAATGAGTTGAAATATCGTGTGACGTCACGCCGTTAGTTACTTAGTACCCTTTATACTGACATAGTTACGTCACAAACCCCCACTCAAAATTTGATGCGCTTTATCTTTGGCAATTTTTATTTATTTGATAAAGCAAAAAATACGGGTCCAATATTATTTGATAATCTCACTGAGACTAAATAGAATTATTATTTTTCTACCCAGGAAACATCCCTATTGCAATTAATTAAAATCGTTTATGTCTGGGTCTTGGAATCGGCAGGCTTATAACGTATCTTTAGCAAGAGCAAAACGATAGCGATCAAACGCCTTATGTCATAAAAGTCTGCATTACCTGCAGTGTAGGTATGGTAGGTCCTACACAATCGTTTGCTAATCACTCGCTGTTTGTCAAATACACTTGTGAAAAAAAAACCGCCAACAACTCTAAAACTTCTGTATGGAAGAGCAATTATTGCGCAAAAATCGCTATCGTTTTGTTCTTGCAAATGATACGTAATAAGCCTGCCGGTCCTGCATGCCAGAATACAAATGGCCTGTAGATATAATTTTTAGTGAAAATATAAACCTGGAGTCATCGTGCGTGACTCAACCACAGAAAACATATTAGATCATGGATTTGGGGTTCCGTAAGCACCCTTTAAGTGTGAACCCTAACAAAGAAATTCACATTATACATCATATCATCAGCCTATTAATGTTCCCACTGCTGGGACACAGGCCTCTCTGTGAGAGGGAATGGGCCGTTATCCAACACGCGGGCCCACTGCGGGTTGGTGGATGACACATGTCTTCGAATTATTGGTTCTAGGACATGCCGGTTTCCTCACGATGTTTTCCTTCACCGTTTTGAGAGCAGTGGGTGGTGATGAAATAATTTACACAAAGTAAAGCGCCTGCCTGGGCTCGAACCTACGACCTACAACTTGTAAATTGCGGCTGATACCACTGGGCCATCACTGCTCTACTACTGGGCCACCACTGCTCTTACCACTGGGCCACCACTGCTCTCAAAGAATTAATTACACAAAATAATTGTTATTGTACAAGTATTTCCCACGTCATTCACACCAGTGCAGTGGTACAATGCCTTACAAACCCAGTGTTTTGAAACCAACTCACGCGCATTTTCCCATCCTAAAGGTTAATAGTTCTTTAAGATTATCATTTAATAACACCTTGTGTTATTATGTGAGTGATGCAATTAGGAAGACGTACTATTTAGTAGGTTATTTATAAATAAATTGATATTTTGTAAGTGATCGTAAGTGAGGTTGCGAGATTGAGAGAAAATTGGCGGGCTAATGTAACGCTATTCTCCAATGAGGTGGCGGGCAGTGGCGACATACAGAGCCAATCAAATGCCACCGACTGTGTTCGACATAGTTTTTAAAATAAATCTTGCTTGGTGTAAAAGTGTCTATTATATTTGTATGATTTTCTAAATTTTATGAGAAAAATGGGTTTTTCGTGCAATAGTCAGAAGCCTGAAATTACCAGACATACAAGGGGGTGTTGTGTTATGTGTTATTCAAAAAATTATACCTATTCGCTAGAGCAAAAAATAAAATGTAAACAAACCATAAAAAAAGTTTTTACAGTGTCTTTGCTGTCTCTAAAATCAAAAATAAAAATTATCATAACAAGATGTTTATTTCGTACAAAAAGCGAATATTTCACATGCACAAATAAATGTCTAACATATAAATTATTATTCTCTTAACTGTATTTATACAACAATTTAAAAATGGTATTATTAAAACTAAACCAAGCCGACATTAAAAAGCATCTCAAAAGCCTGGAGTTCAGAACTATTATGATAATAAATTAAAGAGTGCTACAAAAGTAACCATTTTGCGTTGTAAGGTTTTATTTTTAAAATTAGTCGGACTATAACCATTTGACGTTTGTTTACCTTTTATTTTTTGCTCCAGCGATTGTTGTATAGGTTGTAGAGGACTGCTCCATACTTATTTACTAGCATTATTTTAGGCTAGAAGCCACAAAACATTTACCTAGGCAGAAATATAAAAAAATTCAGATTTTGCCGTTTCAGAAAGAATTCTTATATTATAAAAATGATAATTAATCCTTTCATAATTTTCGAGCGTAAAACTGTATTTATCTAGGTATTTTTTATTTAAAAAGTGTAAAACTGAATTTGTGTTAAAATGCAGTCGCATTTCTCCTAATAAAATTAACTTTCGATCTCAGTTTGCATGTTAATTCGTAAGGTCAATGCCACTGTGGCGGTCAACGAATTATACTGGATTATAATTTTTATATAATGCCTACTGGGTAACTGGTTTGAGTAAATAATGCGGTTCTGATAGCAATACTTTCGTTAGTTTAGTTATTGTAAATTTATTTTATATAGTGTAGAATTTTAGGGCACTCAGCAATGAAGAGCAGAGTTACCAACCGATAGGAATATTTGGATTCCACAGAAGTGGGTATCAGACTAAAGTACTAAATGTGATATAATAAGTATTTTCATTACTTCATCGATATTGATTTTTCTTTGTTTTTTCAGCAATTTAACTCTTCTAAAAAAAATGTCATGTGAATACAGACAATTCTGGGGTTGAAAAAAAAACACATAAAAAATAAAAAGTGAGAACCTCCACTTTTTTGAAGTCGGTAAAGAAATCTAAACGCGATAATCTTACGAAATGGTCCGAGGCTGTAGTTACCATAACTACATGTTAGTGTGAATTAAATAATCTTACAGAATCCGGAGATTAGATCTTAAGGTATAACTGATAGAATCCGTTCGCAGTTAAGACATCCAATGTATCAGGTTTCACATTTAGCCAGTACATATCCGTTTCAAAGGAAATGTTAACTGTAAGGCCACTGACCTTTATAAACCACTACTATAAACAGAAAACATAGGTTTTTATGTGATAAAGGATATTGAGAAATATAGGAAAGATTACGTTGATAAATTTTGCGCAGGAGTATACTTAAAATTGTGAATTCTTTCTTCCGTTAGGGCATCATGGAACAAAGTATTAAAATTTATAAATTTGTTAGGGAAGTGTTTTTGAGACGAAGCAATTGATTTTTCTTTTTTCGGTGTCTTTGGATTGTTGGGAGCGCTGCATTTCATCGAAATGTTAGGTAGGTTTATTTTATAGGTTTTTTTTTAATTTAATTATTTGTTGTACAATACACATAATGTATAACCTTACGAGGCTGGCTTGGCGAATCAGCGCAAAAACCCTCATTAAATAAATGATTTAAAAAAAAAAAAAAAACATTTAAGGTTTCTTATTTTGAGTGCTGAAATCAAAATACCGGCAACATCGATAAATGAAGAAAAACACCGCGAGGAAATCTAGATATCGGGTCCATACTTGCCTTTGCGTATTGCTTCGATCACTAATTATTTCTTTATTAGTCATCGAAGGTATACCGCATAATAGTGTAAAATCGTCGAATCTGTCACCTCTGACCTAGACTAGAGTCAAGAGCAAACACATAACAAAAAAAAAAAAAAAAAAAAAACACTCAAGCCCAGTGAGCTGTTCTAATGACCATAATCTGATTTTTATCTCTATGAGAGGAGGTTTTACGCCCTTAGATAGTATGTTTTTGTCCTATAGTAGGTCCGTACGTACGGGCGGTTACGCACTGCATCGGATCCGAATCCGAGAAATGTCGGTCCAAAGTAATAATAATAATAATGTTTATTCATTTAAAAAACATTGCAGTACATGCTAACAGTTTACAGTAATTGTTTACCTTATAGTGTACTACAATAAAATGTAGGGTGTGGTGCTGCACTCCTAGCTAGGTTAATAGATAACCTGTGTTAAGGAGTAAAAAGTAACCGTAGTATTTCAGGTAGGGAAGGTTACGTTACGCACTCTATCCCAACTCCGTCCGTCTGAAATCAGTACATTTACAATTCCGATGGAACTCGGTTCTCGGATTTGGATAAAGATCGGATGCAGTGCGTAACCGCACTAACAGAGGGAATTATAAGGCCTATACTAAATAAACATTAGCTACATAATCATAAAATATAGCTAATACTTAGTAGTTCGAAACTTCGAACGCATGAGTAGGTGTTCCCGTTCGAAGCAGTTAGATTGTTTGTAATCATAAATCATTTTGCAACAGATCATTGCTACTTGTGTTAACTCCGTGTTGTATGCACATGCATTACTGTGGTGTACTTAGCTTAGTACCTTTATGTTGTACCCAAGTGTACAGTGATAGCGATTTGGTACTAGAGAAAGATATTCAGCATGTTCTATTAACTTTAAAACAGAAAACACAGGATTCATAAGTGCAAATAAAAGGCTCTACTGTTTCCTGTACGCCAGTTGTTAATTTTTTCAGCTTGGAGAATTCTAGGTTACCAATAGATGAATTAATCCAATTTCAACTGATTAGTTCTCTTAAATTAATAATCTTAGTAATTACTGGCTAATTTAGAAATATTTTGATGAGCTTGTAAATAATTATGCTAATGTGGGATGTTGTTATTTCTAAATAATGCCAGGTCTCATTAAATTACTTGTAAATTGAAAATTTAATATTGAAGAAGACCTTGCTCGCAAAATATGATTCATAAAACTAGATGCAAAATATATTAACCAGATCTCAAGCTCATATCTTGCATCGGCCTCAAATTTCGTAACTAGCTTATAAGAACTGGCCAACAGGTATACATTACCGTGAACTGAGCTCAAATACATGATCACATAGATCTCATACTAGATACATAGATAAAGCTTTGCGCAGATATAGTAAAGATTATCTCTGTACTTACTAGATAGAATAACTCCAATCAGAGTGTCATTGTTTTCAAAGAGCGACTCTACCAAAAAATTGTCTAATAGTCTTACTAGTAAAAATCTACTGAAAAAATTAACACGTGAAAACCATGCCAAAACCGGAGAGAATTTGAAACCTTTGCCCTGCAGTGGGACAACACGCCACACACACACGCACAAGGCATTGTTTTAATAATATAAAGCTACAATATTACCGAGTGTCATAGGCTGTTTTTGGCGAAAAAAACTTTTTTACACAATAAATACAACCAATTTCCTAATAATAACTAGAAACTGTTTTTTTATTATCTATAGGCTTGCGTTTAACCAACAATTACGAAAAAAAATATTAATACGCCCAATTATTTCAATTACGGAAGTCGGTGTTCCTGTTTTCGGTTTTTCGTTTTTTGATATAGACTGCCGAAATTGAAGTTATTAATCATCATAATCATAATCATCTATTTGCTAAAAACATGGTATAAAAGATGGTAACGTTAATAATGTGTGTTATTTTTCAGATTGCAGTGTTATTTTTGAAGTCGGTTGTATTTATTATAAAAAAGTTTTATTTTACGCTTTTTACTTGTGGTACATAATGGCGAACATCATCAATGTAATCGAAGTTAATTAAATACGCATTGTTAAGGATAACTCAAAAACGGCTAGTCAGATCTTGAACAAATTTAAATGGGATCACATAAGAAGCACCAGCTTTCAAATAAAAAAAGAATAATCAAAATCCGTTTACCTAGTGAAAAGTTCTGAGGAAACAAGCATAAAAATACAGTCTAATTGAGAAGATTCCTTTTAGAGAAGGAAGTGTATAAGCTACTATTGTTTCACTGCGAAAAAGAGATAGAGAGCTATTCATGACGTAAAAGTACATCTTTTCACTTTTTATTTTCCTTGCCCCATGTTCTGTTCACAGCTGAAAACCCTGTTTAGGCCTCTAGTGTGTGCACAGAATCATCGGATCCTATTAAAACTAGCCATAACTTGAATGTACTTGAGAAACTAAATTAAATTTTAGTACATTTACGTCTACTTAAATCACATCGTTATTAACAAATTATTGAGAAATGGGTTCGTATTCAATTTCAATGTTATTTGGCATTTGTAGGTTAATCAGTTGAAACTTGAAATATGTGATGAATATTGTGTAGTTAATGTAACTAAATTAATTATAAGTAGGTAAGTAATGTGTTTTAATTAAATTGTAATAGCTACTGTAATTTTGTTGCTTGAAATATGCCCATGAGTTTACCATAATTTACTTAACTATCTCAAAAGAAATCTTATACTTATTAAAATTTAAAGCTGGTTTCAATAATTACTGAATAAACCAAAAAAAACTTTTCATTGAAAAACTTTAAAGGCCATCACTTTTTTCCTTTTTATTCCCATCATTGCGTTTGACACAATATGAATTTAACAAAAGAAAATAAAATCCTTGAAAGAAAACAAAAATATAAGACACCTATTTACCACTATCCCCACTGCTACTAATAATTTTAAATTCAACTCACATAACAAGGAAAAGGGATTTTTACTGTGCATTACTGCATACAGTTCAATTAGAATTCAGTTTGCTATACATTATTATGAAATCAATCTGATTCATACGAGCCACCCATCTTCTATGCTGCGTTCGCGATTTAGTTTCAAAGCATGTAAACCAAAATGCGTCATTAAAAAATCAACTTTAACACCCACAGATGAAGTCCAGTTTGCACTGCAACTTTAAATATATTTAAGACTTTTTCAATAGTGACAGTCATTCTGAAATCAATTCAATTAATACTGTGATAAAGTTGATATTCGTTTAAATAGAATCTAGTTACAAACAAAGTCAATTCAAGGATGCGTGTACGCATAGTGTGGCATTGAGAGTTGCGCAACAGTAGCGACACAGTTTAGCATGTAGTTTTGTGAGAATTGGTGTTCAGTGACATATTAACATGTATTTGGTGATGTTAATTGTTAGAATTGATATAAAACCTAGCTTGTTAAAAAAAATTGTGTCGATCTTGAAAAGATAATTAGTTACTACTGTTCCAGTCAAGAACCAGTATTTTGTCACTAGTACGATAATTTCATGTACATATAATAGAATAGAATATACTTTATTATACACCAAAAAAAGAAATTGCACATATATTTTACATCAATTTACACATCAACATCAACAATACTATGTACAAAGGCGGACTTATCACTGTCAGCGATATAATAAAGAACTTAAAATAAACTTAAAAGAAACAAAATACTTTTATTTCAACCATACCTAAGACCGCTTCACTTAAACAGGAAATACCGGTTGCCTTATATACCTAATAACTTATACTTATTATGCATATTTACTAGAACATTTTCTGCTACATTTTCCCGACATAACAACACAAATTATCTTATATCATACATAAAAAAACATCAATCACTTATCTTAAAAGACGTAGCATCGTAATAATAAATATTCACACACAAACATACATACGGTATTGTTTCTCTTCCCATAAACTAACACATAGACAGACAAACAAAAACTCAGCATATGAGGTAACTTCCGAACTGTGAGAAATCTCTTTATCCGGGGCTTTTAAACAATGGCTAAGAACAATAGGACTTAAATAACTCATAAGTAGGTATACATGTACTTTTTATTTAATTAGTATGTGTACGGAAATTATGTATTGTGATGGAAATTCCATATGGTTAAGACCTTGGTATATGATGGTGCTAAAAATAAGTACCTCGGTAACTAAAGACGTGACTGAAAGGCCTTAGTAGCCATGTCACAAAATTCCCAAAAAAAAGAAGAGATCAATAATCATCATTCATCGTACGTTCTCTTTTTGAATTTGATTGACTGAAAGTTGGGTACTCATCTGTCAATCAATCAACCTAAACCTATTCTTTTGCTCACCAATTTAAGAACCAATAAGTACTTATTTATTGAACTTAAATTGGTGAGAATAGGTTTTAGTTTCTTAAATATTCACGACTATTGCATCACATTATTCAGAAAAGGATCAAGCCTATACCCACTCTTCAGTGCTTTCTTTTTCCATTAAGGCAAAGAGTTGGTTCATCAGGAATATAAACAAATGAAAACATTACATACAACAAGTCTGCATTAAGTTTCTTAAGAGCCGCTTTAAAAATAGACATCTCCAACGACATATTAGACATCGAATTCTTAACAAGCAAAACGGCAAATTCCCTCAGATAATTATCGAGGAAACTTAACTCCAATAGTTCCGGATGCCAGCCATACCACACTGTCGCTGCTAGGATTAAGCTAATTCGATAAAAATAGCTTCAAACACATCACTAGTGACCACTCTAGCGTGTCCACTTTGCCATCCATCCATATTCATCAATGTCTACAGCAGGCAGTAATAGTAGAATGAAAATTGATACAGGCAGTTACAATGAAAATGATTTGTTTACGTTTTGTTGACGTCAAAAAAATTAAAAGAGTTTATTTGCGCTATGGAATAGAGTACATGGAAGAGGTGTTTGAATTTGGAACGCTGTCTTTTGTTTTTGAATTTAGAGTATAACTTCGATAGGCATTTGTCTTTTTGTTCAAACAGTTGATAGAATGTTGGAAAGTAGTTTTAGTGCAATATTACCTGCATTATTTTGTTTTTATTTTAAAGCCTGTGTATTTCCACCTCGAGAGATATTTTTGATTAGACCAGCATTGTACCTACTGTAAGTATATTTGTTGTTGTACGAGTACATTCGTAGATTTACGAGATAAAGTAAGTACCTACCTAGTGTCTTAGTTTTCTTGTGTAAAAACCAACATTAATAACTTTTTTAATAGTTCTTGTAAAACTTACTCCGAAAAGTTTACACTCGTGTAATAAAATGTGTAATACAAACATTCGTATTCAACAAGGAAACGTAAATCTAAATATTTTTACATCATAAATTCTTCTTTAAAACCGCACATGTTTAAAATATTAGTAATTAAACACCATAATTACAATCACAGATATATAACTTCATATAAAATAAAATTTAGATGAAATTCGTGACTGAATCCGTATTAAATGGTAATTAGTGGAATATCATTAAGAAATCAATGATGAGTGATGATGTAAGCAACAGATTTTAACAAGAAAGCTTGCTTTTTAACCGGTACAAGAAGAAACAAAGAAAAATTAAAAGAAAATAGGGCCGTTATCACATATGTAATGATAATAATTTATAATAAATATAATATAATATACTAGCTGTTCCCCGCGGCTTCGCTCCCGTGGACCACCCCACAGAACCCGTTTTCAGGATTAAAAAATAGTCTATGTCACTCAGGAAAAATATAGCTTTCTATTGGTGAATGATTTTTTAAATCAGTCCAGTAATTTCGGAGCCTTTTCGGTACAAACAAACAAAAAAAATCTTTCCTCTTTAAAATATTATTAAGTATAGATATATATATATACATATATATATATATTGTGTATATAATTTATGATCGTTATTGGATTACAAATTAACGGATGAGTCAGTAAATACTTTACAAATGAACAAAAGTGTACATTACTTACATGGCCTAAAATGTTCTGTACATATTTCCACAATTATGTCACATCAAAGCTGCCACTATTTTTCAATTAAAACCCTAATCCGAGTAAGAACAAGTCAAGAAAATCTCCAATCAGACAATGAAGACGCTGCAATCTAGAACATTGTTTCAAAACCTTGTCACATTATTGAAACCGTAAAAAAAAACATAAATAAGTACCAAAGAGTATGGTGAAAAACTGTAACCTCATTTCACTAAACTGGAACAAAAAAGTATAATTGCACACTTGTTCACTTCACTACGTATCTAGTTAACGCCTAAAACGTGTTTATCAATTTACGGAGCGATTTATGTAATGATTTACAAAATACGGTTTTGCAAAAGCTAACGCATGTCGAAGTTTGCTTAATGAGACATTTATCACGTTGTGACACCGGCTGTTAGCAGTAAGTAATAGAGATGGATTGAATAGTCGCGGACTAGTTCGTAAAGCCGGTATGCGGTCACATGTATGGTCGGCGATAGTTGACATAAGATGCTGAATAGTCGATAGTTAATAAGTTACTTGAAAACAGTGCCAATCTATCAAACTTTAATTCGTTATTTAGTCAACAAAACTAAAATATTATAAATTACATACATACATAAATAAACTGACGCCTTTTTCCCATGGGGGTAGGCAGTCGAGACTAGTCGAGAAATCCGCCAACATTTTAGCCAACGACTAGCTGGCTGATGAGTCGGAAATCTGAACGCCGACTACTCGGCTAGTCGGACAAGTCCAAAGTCGGCACATCTCTAGTAAATAATTATGCATATCCACCCACGTGAGTGTCAAACAGACCTCGAAAATACGGTTTAATAATAATGCTGGTCGAGATTGTTGTTTACTACGTAATAATATCCTTAATTCTGCGTGGACCCTGGGAATTTCAATAGGTACATACTCGTAAATTGAGGCTGTGTTGGCGCCTACTTAGTAATGCAGTGACTCAATTGGCCTTAGATTGGTAGCCGATATTCAAGTTCTCATTCATTCTACATTTCTAACAAGGCCTCTGCGAGTTGATTTTGGCCCCTGGTATGCCTTTCAAAGATCCGGGAATCACAAAAAATGTGCAAAGGATTTTCCGCTTTGCGATATTTATCTGTTTATTTATATTATGAACGCATCTATGGCTCGGGTCATGTCCTTTATCACTGTTGAAATCATCAACAATTTTGATTACACCTTTTTTCATTTGGCAACATCAAGACGCATGTTTAGTCAAATACTCGAATAGTAATTTGTACTTTAATTATTTCGGATGCTATCCGCAAAATTGAAGTTTGCATCCATTATGACCACTAAAATTAATTTATATTCAATACAAATAACGATGGCCCGGTCGTTCATTATTGAAGCCCAATTTCATTTTATGTTTCTGCGAGAATTGAGCATCTCTAAATTAAGTCGTAAAGGTCAACTAGGTCGCAAATGCCACACTTCAAGCGAGCATCGGTCATCGCCTTATAAACGCTAGACTAACTATCGCCCGCGGCTATGCCTGGTCACAAATAACGTAACAGTTTACTAGAGAATGTAGGTTTCCTCCAAATCGGTCAATATAACAAGTAAGGTGGATTTGAGTGGAACCGGTAGGCCTACTCTTGTTTTCTAACCTGATTTAAGGTTGAACTACATTTTTGTTACGTAAGAAATGTTATCAGAATTTTGCAAAATTATCTACCTAATACCTTTAAACAAGCAATTCTTGTATATATGTATGTATATTTATAATCTGAATCTCGGAAACGGCTAAATCGATTTTCATTATAATTTAGTATGGAGGGGGTTTCGGGGCGATACATCGATCTAGCTAGGTTTCATTTTTAGAAAACGTCGTTTTCTCTATTTTCACACCGAGCTCTGCTCGCCCAGGTACTAATTATTATGATATTTAAACGCTTTCTGCGCTATACATATTCTAAGAATATTTAAGTATTTTGTCTTTTCTTCTATTTCTTATGGCAGGTTAAAAACGTGTCAAACCTTACTTCAAGGCCAAAGTTTTATAGATTTTATGGGAATTAAGGTAAAGTTTCAGACCTTTAATTCAGAAACTGGACATATGTTCTGTAAAGCCATGTAAAGCCACTTAGGTATTTAATTAAGATTTATTTGAGCACAATCAAACTAAGGATTGCACACTCGACAGTTTGCCCGCAAGTTAAAATAGAGATATTAAAACTTTATGATCACGACATACCTATTATATAGACTTAATATTAATCTTACTAATTACACTAATATTAAAGTTTGTGAGTGTGTTTGTTATTACTTCACGCCAGAACGACTGAACTGATCTAAATGAAATTTGCCACAGAGATAGATTATAGTCTGGAACAGCACATAGGACTTTTAATCCCGGTATAAGAAAACAATTTTCACGCGGGCGAAGGCGCTGGCAGAAGCTAGTATTCTAAATATGCTTTACGACTGTTTTTGACCATATCAAGGATTCAACTTATAGCAGGTATCTATTTTAAGTGCCTTATTCATAAACAAAGTCTCGTATGAAATACGCAATATATAAATAATACGTTATTTTATCGAAGTTTTCTTGAGCTATGCGTCTATGACTAACGTTGTCACCGTGACCTCTGTTATTTCGTTGAACAATTTTATTGAATCCGCGAATCGGACGCGCCTTAGCAGACGCCTTACTATTTCTACTGACATAACATTACAATGCCTTAGGCAAGCTATAGACCGGACACGCACATTATTTTGTTCCACATCTATTGCTTCACTTTATAAATCCAACGTGGTCAACGTGGGTGGTCTAGCTCTTCTAATAGTTTTGCGAAAAGGTGCTCAATCTTCCGCCTATTAATGTGTGAAAATAGCATCTTATTTTTATTTAATTCGTGCATTACGAGTATCTTACAAAAATAGATTTGCTGCCTAAGAAATTCTCTACCAGTTAACCAAGGTGATGGTAATTATTCTGTTTCTGTTATGAAGGACATTATTATTATTAGCTTAGCATATTAGCAAAAATTTCTACACAATTTGCAACTGACGTTACATATCTTCGCGGAGGATCTTTAATGCACACCGATTCTTGCATTATCTGATTCTCGGTATCCATCTAAGGTGTTATTTACTTCAGACCATCAGTCCCTTGTCACTATCATGGCCTATTTATTTAGGTTAAGGTTGCTAATTTTTCATAAAGTTTTTCGTTTTTTTTTATTATTTTTGATAGGCTCGCGCTTGACCACTATCTCACCTGATGGTAAGCGATGATGTGGTCGACGATGTAGCACGCTTATCTAGAAGAAACCTATTCACAGGTTGTAGCTCTCAGGAAATACAGACTCCGGCAGGGAATTCCACTCCATAGCTGCAAGCATAATGAAAGTATTCCCAAAACGATTGATGCGTATGGGTGGGATGTCCACCATGTACCGATAACGCATCGCCGTACGTCTTGTAGTCTGATGATGGAAAGGGCTAGGAGGAATTAGTTCATGCAATTCCAACGCACACTTCCCGAAATGTAACCGATTTTGTACAGAAAACTTTTTTGTACAGAAGATGTTTTACTTCATTTATTGAAAAATTTCAGTTGATACAATACAAAGCGTATACTCAACTGTTCGGAATTGTATATTATGCCATACAAAACATTACAACAGTTTACTGTACCTATACATTGTTTTGCAAAACAAATTACAGGAAACAACAGAGAAGTGCCGTGAAAATCACTAAAATGTCGCGTCTTAAGGTCATGTAGATAGTTCAGTTTGCTCTTTGAGAGGAGAATATTGAATGGTAGGTAGTATTTACCTTCAATTTATAGGACAGTAAAACTGAAGTTAGGAACTTTGTAAATGTTGTCGTAGGTTAGATGGCATGGTCAAGGTTCGCAGGCGCGTCGCGATAATGCGACAACGAACCTGTCCCGACATCCTATTAGAAGAAATTACCGAAATTTTTTATAGTCCAGTTTGAGGGATCGCTATAGGATATTGAAATGGGTGGATTTTATGTTGATCGATCAGGGTGGTGACCATAAGCTCTTAGAGCGGTATCAATTTGAGATCGAATAAGGCACAGATGTCTGATGATGTCAGATGTCTGTGTGGTGTGACTTGTATACATCTGTCACTTACCCGATATCAAATTGATACCGCTCTAAGAGCTTATGGTCACCCCCCTGTAGTTATTTAGGAAACTTTATATTTTGTCTTATTGCGTACTCACCCATTCTTGGATGAAAAAATGCCAGAAGTACTAATAAATATGCCATCAAGAGTATACAGAGTATATTATTATACCATACCATCGAATTAAGTTAACACATTTTTCTACAAAGTGTAAATCTATAAGGCATCCGTCAATTTCTCTTTTAAATCGGTTGTAAATTGTGTTTCTGTAATAGTTTAAAGGTTTTAGTTTTAAGGTTGAACCGCTTATTGTTCGGTTTTGTTTACTTTTTTGTGTATTAGGCAAATGTACGGTAAACGATGCTTGACGCTTGTTTTCCATCATACCTACTAGATTTATGTACTGCTTACATATTAAGTAACCTGTATTTTTGTCAGTTACTACAAAAAGCTTCCGTCATATATTTCACTAAGCAAAATTAAAAAAAAACTTATTTGATATTTATGTCGGGATATTGAATAAGTAAATATTGTAAAAAAAATATGACGAGTAGGTTTTCTAAATAATTGAATGATTCTATAATAGAACATGATGTTTCGATGAATATTTTAGAGAAGAAATTTGTTTCTTCAGCTTGCAATAAAAGGCCCCGAACAGGTTTGCCATAATTAATACCCCAAATAAAATAATAAATCTCTTTAAACATATATATTACATTCGATAAGAAGAAGATGACATCAAGTATTAGTCATTCTACAAAATGCAACAAGGATTTGACCTTATGAACTTTGAAAACCTAAAAATTTACGTCATTGCATATATTATGAAATGCTAAGCAAAATGGCAAGTCCTGTTTGGGTCATAGCCTTTGTCAAAAAAGACAAGTTAAAAAAAAAAGTTTTGTTGGTTTATGTTACGAGAATGTTGCCAGTTACAAAATAAATATTTGGTATAAATTGCTACTTAGAATCGAGCTGCTTGGTTAAAAAATGTGAGATCGAAATTAAGAAGCTTTTTAACTTCAGAAATTATGGAAGTACCTTTAAGGTCTTGGTTTTCCATTTATTTCAAAAGTTTAGTTCATTCAGATTAACATTCTGATAAGGTTCAATATTTTATTTACACACGTTACATTTGTAATCCATTGAATTGTAGGTAGTGGATCTATTAAGATCAAAGATACGATTCGATCTCTCTAAACTGCATTTTTTACCGGTATATTTACCACATTCAAACAAAAACAGAACGACAGTTTTTTTTAACAAAAAACAAAACAAAAAAATACTGTAACTAATGGATTTGGAAAAGGTAGGGCCTAAAATATTGAGTTTATTCAGTAGAAATTCCTTTTACTTTTTTACCTAATCTTATGAGATTTATTGGAACTAAGAAGATATTTTAGGGCCCAGCATTTAGGGTCTGACACGATAATCTTTTTTCTTTTGAAATCCCAGGTCGATGGCCTTAGGTCTACCTGGGTCCTCAAAATTACGTCAACGAATTTTTATAATGCAAAAACTATAAGATAAAAAGTTCGTCCTCAGCTGAAAAAGATAAAAAAGTATTCTGGGTGGTCAATATAAGTGTAAATCTGAATCTACACTTACCTACACTGACTTGAATACACAGGTTGAGTCCCTAATTATTTCACCGGGACTAGCCAAGCTTCATTGCCTTGACCTTTTTTGATAGTCCTGTTCATTGTTGATTCTGGCTTTTAGGAGTTGCAGTGTGCAAATCCTGAAACCCAGAATCAACAGTACAATAAAGAATAGAGTAGTGGGGTAAGCTGTTTCTCATCTCACTTACATACTTTTCAAGGATGCTGCCTTAGAGAAGGCTCATGCTTTATAATGGTCATCACATCACACAAGCTTTTAAGATTATATATAAATTAATTAACATTTATAATGGAGTTGCAGCCTACTCGTATAACTTCAATGGCAATAGAATTGGATTCATTTGACATTTGAGACTTTCAAAAGGTCAATTGTAGCAGACTTGTGTTTATATTTAGCATACAGAAGCGAAAGGATGTAAAATGTAACATTTTTGTATGCACATAACAAATGGGACTAGAGCTTAGGGACATAGGATCAAAAATTGTGAGTAAATCATCAGAACAATACATCAATGTGACAACAATATTTAAGTTGATCAAGTGACTGACTGACATAATCACAAGAACGATGTTATTTTCGCACAGTAAACTTACATCACTCAATAGGTAAATCTACTACGACATATATTATTTGGAACAAACAAATTCAGGTTAATAACGACCCCTCAGAAAAATTTCACAGTCCATAAAAAATATGTGCTAATTATTAATCAGACTTAGGAAATTCTTCGCTTTGTCGTAAAAACTATTGTTACATAAGTAACTTCCGTAAAATATATAAAAACAAAAGAAAAACGGCTCGTCTGTGGTGTAAATGAACTCGTAATGTTGTCTAGTTTTTGGGTGAACTAGTTTTTAAAGAAACAAAAAAACTTTATTGAGGTTTGGCCGCTAGGTGAATCTGTTAGCTACTATTTTTAGATGAACAGCTGATTTTGATGTTACCTGTTTTTTGTGATCTATTTCGGTTTGTTATTGTTAGACTGTTCATCGTTTGTTAATGATTTTGTGGGTAACTCTTTAAGCATCACTAAGTTTTTTCCATGGCTTCACTCTAGTAGCCTGTCGTGGAAGATTTGCGCTTATTTTCACGATAAAAAGAAGCCATTTTCAGAAGTACACAACGATTTTAGGTTTCCGTCAGTGACAGAAAATTCAGACTGGGATCAGTACCTCAAGAAATGACTTTTTACAAACATTCAAACACTTCTTAGTTTGTGACAATATTTAAAAATGTTTATATTCTAGTTTCTTTAAAGTTGCCTGACCCATTTATTTATAATTTAATATGTAATTATTCTAATTGAAAATAAACGTCCTTATAATTTGATTAGTGGGTGCACATGTAGGATGCACTTCTGTTTCAAGGTGCTGCGTTATGATGCATAGTTAGATCATTCAAATACATGGTTCGCTTGATGAATAATCTAGATATTGCACAATTACTAATTGTTCAATGTTTTGTGTAAGTTCAGTGCACAATCAAAATACTGTTCCTAACGCAGTGGTATCCTCAAAGTTATATAGACCCATGGGGAGCGAGAAAAGAGAGGAGTCCTGTATCCCAGCAGTGGGAACATCAAAAGGCTGATGATGATGATAATGTGTGAGGAACGAAAGAAAAGGCAGGGACCCGCTAGACGGTTTGCAGGATGTATTGGAGGAAGAAACAGTGTTGCGCCGACCGCAAGTAACATGAGTCAAGGGCTGGAAGATGATGACGAAATGAATCTTCAAAATGATGTGTTTTGGGAAAAACTTGATTCCCCGCTATCAATACACTGAAATAGACTAATCTAAGTCCTCGTTTTAATTACTCAGGTAAAAAACATGTTCTTCATCTAAACCGTTTGAAACAAACACTTTATTAAAATCTGCGTAACCTACTCAGCAAAGATTTGATTGAGATTAAATCAAACTCCTCAACAACTAAAATTAAACACTTACATGCTGACTGCCAATAAAAAAGGGAAAAGGCAGGATGCGTCCGAGGCTAAAATAATTGTTGAATAAACATTTAATTAGGTAAGACTGTATATTAACCTTCTCGTGTTGGTCGAGGCGTATATGAACGTTTTAATTTCCTTTGTAGCCCTGACACGAGTACGAGTAGCATGAACCACGACGGTATTGATAATACGAGTAATTGTACTATCTGTAGGTTATCTCGTGATTTTGAAGAGATTAGGTGTTAGATGGAGATTTTTAGTAAGCTACGGTCTGTGGCTTTTGAATCGTTAACTATGAGGTCAAGAGAACTATAATAGACAAATTGTTTAATTTTAAATTTTACTGCATTTAGGGACTATAAGTGACAAGAAAGTAGAAAAGGCAGTAGAAAGACGGACGGGGACAGTGAGCAGAGCGTGAAATATGAAAATGTGTCGATGATGCCAAGTAAATTGCGACAGCGTCAGAAAAATTGTCAGACAGTTCTAGACATTTCTACACATTTGTCAAACATTTTAAAGTCATGCCTCTTGCCAACTGTTGAACTTCGTCAGATCTAATCTTACTTTATATTATAAATGCGAAAATTTGGATGTGTGTATGTTTGTTACTCAATCACGCCAGAACGGCTGAACGGATCTGGATGAAATTTAGCATTGAGATTATAGTCAGGAATAGCACGTAGGATACTCCCGACGATCCCCGGAATATGTTCCCTCGGGAAAGTTTTCGACTGACACGCTGGCAAAGCCGCTGGCAGGAGCTAGTAATATTTTAATAATCTACATCTTAGCTCAAATTACGTGGGACGCAAGCGCAACCAACCAAACTTGATAACATAAAATCTTTCTTTAGAAGAAATTTCATAAGCCAAATGAGATGTCATTCGGCTTATAAAATTTCTTAATACTTAAGATGACAGACTAAAATTCTCAAACTGGATTTCGTATTTTCACTTCCACTTTCAGTGTTAAACTTTTTATAACATTGTTATGAAGATATTATTAAACTTTTACTTGTAAGTTTCACATTTGCATTTTGTGTCTGTACACTGCCAAGTTTAGATTACGGAGAAACATTTTTCCTGGATCAGGGGATCAAGTCAGATCAACACATGGTTGCGTTACGTTGCTTGATTAGTTAGATATTTGCTAAGATTAATTAATAATGTAAAACCAAAATAACATGTTCGTACTTGTTGCCCAAGTGAAAATGTTTTACTCTTATGATAAGTTCCTAACGAAAGAAATTGTGTGAAAAATGTAGATCTTTGCGGTGGGGCAATAAAGACTAATTAGATTGTGTCTAAATTATACGTTTTTAGGCTTCTTTATGCAGAATAGTGATGATCGAAACAGAGATTTTCCGTTTTAAAAGACACAAGTCACAACGTAAAGTTTTGACCTCTTTCCTCTCTCCTTTGTGCCATAATTATTGTGCATACAGACCTATTAGTATCTTTATGTTAAGGAAACGCTAAACCTTAGACAATGGTAACAACGCATGCAAAGCATAAGTTGTCAAGACCTAGCTAACCCCTGATCACAGTTCAATAGTGTATTATTCCACATAGAAAGTATCTTCACATCCGTTCATGTAACAACACTTGATTAATCGCTTTATTATTAGTGTATTCTTTCCACAACCACCATTGTACAATGGCTGACTGTCTCAATGTTGATGTGCGTACTCGGTGAAAACTCTTGCGCAACTGATTGTGATCTGCGAGTTCTGCGACACTTAAGAAGATTTCGGGGGAGAATTTCAACTTTTTATCTCTTTGCTGTTTATTTTATTCTTATAACTATAGCAATAAAGGTGGTTGTTGAACTACAAAGTGAAAGAAAAAGTTTGTAATTAGGATGGTAATGCTGACATTGACATGACTAGATTAAGAAGTGGAGTTGAATGATCTCGAATTGGTGATCTTATTTGCATTAGTGTCTGAATTATGTGTGTAGAATTTAAACATACAAATGGGGTTCCATGAGCAGTTGACGATTAAAAGCTTTCTCGTTGGTCTTTAATGTCAGGGTATAAACTGTTTACAATACCTATTGAAAAATAAAGCTTCAGCTAAATATTTCTTCATAAACTATCAAGGAATTGTAAAAAATAAAGATCGTATTATTTGAGTAGGTATATATTTTCTAATATTGCGATATTTAAGGAAAAAAAAGTAACTTTTTAAAACAAAGGTTTGAGTTTTATGGTATTTATTTTAAAACATAAGATAACCGTTATTTTTGTGTGATGGATGTATCAAGATTGTATAAGAGGTATTACAGTTTTAGTGCTGCCAATTGAATTTTATCGATATGTCTACTTTCTCAAACTTTTTATAGAGTTATAATGTTTTTACCGACTTCTAATTCATATACAATTTATGATATGTAGACGAATATTAATATCCCTACGGAGTAGCTAGGTTTATTTTTCTAGTTTTGTTTGTTTTTGTGTTTTGTTTGATTTCTCTACATCAATCAATGCCAAGTTTAAATAAATAAATTATGTTATATAAGTGTTAGTTTTATGCTTCAACTTTTCAAGTTCTTGAGATGTGAGTAAGCTCTAGATAGTTATGAAATAGAGAAATATAATTCAGTGGTAAGGTCATGATTTGTTGTGATTTAGCAAAATAGTCTTTATATATTTTTCGTCAATAAATCTTATTAAATAAAAAATAGGGAAATATATTGTACCGAAGTAAAAAAGGAGAAACTGGACGTGTTTTTTAAAAAGAATATAAATGTTTTGTTTGTTCTTCGGTGGATTCGAGATTAAATCAATTTTAAATGACAAGAAACTCTAAACGTTGATCAGTATTTAAGATAAACTATAAAATCTCTGTGACCGTTTACCCTCTAACCGTGGCCTAGGCACTACGGCCATAACACCTAAGAACCAGACTATTTTAATACAAGTCGAAAGAAAAACACACTCAAAACTTTCATGTATAGAGGTTCATTTTCTTTGATTAATTTGTCGATTGGAAAGTTATACCACTATTAATTAACTTAAAGGAACTAGTGAGGTGACAAGTTAAATGGTGTGATTAATGTTTTCAAGGTAATTATCGACTATTAAGACAAATAATTATCGTTAGAAAATTGTGCAATGCCAATGAGCATGCATTTTGAAACCAGATAGTTTTAATGAATGATATTTAATTTGTAAATCGGTTGAAAAATCATTTTTAAACGTCAATCTTTTTTGTCAATTTAAACTAAACGAGACGGCTGTTTCTTAAATCCTCTGAGAACAAACACCAAAATAAACTCAGAGGTCAAAGTCTCTTTTAATGCCCAAATATTTAATGTAATTGTAAGTGCTATTAATACATCAAATTATAATGAATCAGATGCGTTGTTTAAAAACTAACTACTGGATAATTTTTTGTACACTATCTACCAGATTTAATTAAAACATTATACGAATTCGGTAACCGTGGGTTGTCAATTAATTTGCATTCAATTGATACATTAGTCAGTGTAGTCTGTGGTCACAAGTTCCCACGTTGAACTCCGTGAGCCTCCTCGGTTTGATTCCCAGGTGAAACATATTTGTAATTTGCAGATTGTGATCTTTAGGATATACATATATTGATTACTGTATTAACGTTTACACGTCCTTTTCATGGACATCTGATTTGTATTTATTTATGTAAATGTAGATATTGTTTTGTTGACGGTAATCTTACGGATGAATTAGTCTAACAAGAGTTGATAAGTAGTTAATAGGTTAAGAAAAGTAAAGCAATATATTCAATATTTACACACATATCATTATTAAAGTTCAATGTATGTAAATGTGACCATAATGACATCATCATTGGTTAAAACAAGAGATTTCGGTTTTCCTTAAAACACATTATTGTATTGACATGCTTGTTGAAACTATGATGTAAGAAGTTTTTGTGTATTTATCACTTGCATTATTATTTTGCGTAAAGTTAACAATAGCTTTTTGCCGACCCGCAAAGAATCTCAAGACATGGGCTGGGTTTCTGAATTGAGTATTCGGATTTAAGAACGAGTCAAATGCTACTTTAATGCCAAATTTTCAGGCTTTCGTAGAGATTGAGAAATACTCAACTTCGAATTAATTAATGAGAAATACGAGTAGGAGGAAAAACATTGATGTGATATTAAAATCGATCACAGTTCTACTTTTAATTTTGAAAGAGTTAGCCCCACCCAATGATGATGGCAAACGAAAATCTAAGAAGGTTTTTTGGTCGAACTTTTTTAGTGCAATGACGTGGCATTGTACTAATGTAGCACCGAATTCGAAATTCAAAAGAAGAAGACACTTATCGCGCGATTTCCTACTCAAATATTTTTCCACATTGCTCTCGCCCAATCTGTGATTTTAACTTCGAAAAGTACTATAAAATAAATACAACCTACCTCTACGATCTGCAAGATAAATTACAGTGTAAAGTTGAGATTATTATCGAATAACTTTCAGACCGCCCACTGTTTTGGATAAGTAATAATATTAAAACAAGTAATAATATTATGTACATCATACTAATGATAAACAAATTAGGTTTATGTAATGGAGGTCGTGAACCGACAAATCTGGCTTGGGACGAAAATGAATGGCATTAAAATCACACCTAGCTTGGAGCTAGCTTAATGAAGAAGGCAGCTGAAAACCTGATGGTATGGGATACTCAATGTCGTAGTACAGTTAAAGACATAAGTTAGATGTTTAGTGGATTGCCTTAGGGTTTTTTATTAAGAAGGAGCTTTCAGTTACAGTTCATAAGGCATATCTCTATCTGTTAAAGGTAACTGTATTAACATAATAATCCAAACATACCGATGTCTGAGACAAGCGGCTAAATATATTGCCAATGATAGGTTATAACTTCGAGCAAATCTGAATTTATTATACTATGGAGAGCAATGTACATAACATTGAAATATGCAGATCGATTTGTCATGCACTGGGTACATAATATAAGATTGTAATTTTGCATGTAAAATTATTTCGTGTCTGTTAGGCAGTGCCAAACCTTTCTCTTATCAATTAATTATAGGTTATAACTTCGACCAAATCTGAATTTATTATACTAATGAAAACATGACGTAGAGCAAAGTACATAAAATTGAAATATGCAGACAGATTTGTCATGCATTAGATACAAATTATAAGTATGTAATTTTTGCATGTACAAATTAGTAAGTGGCTGTCAGCCCGTGCCAAACCTTTCTCTTGTCTATTAATTAATATTAGCCTTTAAATACCTATTATTACTTGGCATTTGAGACCTAGATAATTTAACTCATTCATCAATGTCATTCGTTAAAACAAAAGATAGACTCAGCTGCATTTTATCGGATTCTGAAGTAGAATTACGAAATTAGTGTCCTTTTGTAAAGTGTATCCTTGACTTGTGTTTTATTGTATTGTATGATTTGGAATGATCTACAATCTGGGTTTTTTTTAGTGAAACACACAATAGCGCTAATGAGAAGATCTATCCAATTATTATGTACATCAATTATTATGTACACCAATTATTATGTACATCAATTTTAAGCTTTATCCTTCGGAGAATACTTACGTGATAATATTACTGTTATGTCAACGAATAATTTGTGTTTCTTACTGAAATACTGTTTGCTATTACTCCCAAAACAAACTTAATTAAATCTGAAAAAGCATTGATTACAAACGTATACATTCCGAGGAAACCCCTAATTGAAATAGCAATAGACAATCGCAATAATAATTAATAGCTAATAAGCAAACACTCAATTAACGAGCATGTAATCGATTAATTAATCGATTTGTGAAATAGGTGACTACCACTTATCGAGTCGCACCAAAAATATGATCGAAAACTAGTGCAGTTATGTAAGTGAAGGCCGTTTATCGATACTTTTGAATCGAGAACTCATGGCAATACGGGCGGAACAAATCAATGGTTATGTCAATTATGGGAATGATCGATGGTGAATCGGGGTTAACCTATAGTGTGGTATGGAAAATCGTTTTCATGGTTTTTGTCACGTCTCGTTTCTGTTGACACTACTGCGTCTATTTATGCTTTAACTATAGTTAAATTTTACTATGAACGTCCATATCCATACTAATATTATTAACGAAATGTGTCTGTTTTTCATTTACGCGGGCGAAGTCTTTGGTACAAGCTAATTTATTATAAGATAAAAAAAAACAAGAATGGAATTTGAAACCACCATCCTACAGTGAGTTTATTCTGCTACATGTTTTTTAAACGGCAAAACTAACGATATTTTATTATTTTTGTTACAGGTAATCATCATCAATATTACTGCGGACAGTTGTGCTTTACCACAAACAAATAATTAAGACCCAAGCAAGATTTAAATCTATGGACCCAAGTAAGTTAGTCTACCTAGATAACTCAGTGTGACATTGAGTAATGACAGGCTGGCTGCTGTACGAGAACAAAAACAGACGCGTTACATCTAGATAATTGTTAGCGTACAAAAATATATGACTTCATTAAAAAAGTATACAAGAGCAAAAACAACTTGACACAAGTTTTTTGACTTATTATGTTGGCGTCAAAAGAAAATGTTGGCCACTCTTTTGAACAATGATGGATTACTATCAAGATATTTAGTAACTAGACTAGATACAATGTATTAACCATTAGTCCATTATAAATGGTAAAATATCGTGGCCACCTTTCATTCAAAAACAACTGACAGCCGGCACGCGAAACAATTGCGCAACAGTCAAAATTCAAAGACATCTGGTATATTTCGTAAACGAAAAACAACAGTTGCTATTGATAGCAATCTGTCAGATACAGTTTCTTTTATTCTAGATAATAAATCAATCTAACATGGAGTTTAAGAAGTCAGAGTAACGACTCTTTCAGTACTGACAACCATTATTAATTAGAACCTCTTTGAACGCGTTTCGTCATTCAGCAAGTAGGTTAGGATTCAGATTATCTTTGGAATATTTTTTTTAATCTGTGTATATATTTGAATTTCGAACAATGGAACGTGTGGGGTGTCTTCTGCTGTTTATTGCTATTTTGAGTGGTGTCGGTTAAAAAAATATCGATGTTGTGACGAAAGAATGGTTGGATAGTATTTTTTTATCTTTAGCCTATTTTTTTTTTCTGAAATTTACTGCAAATGAGGTAGGTAATTTTGACATAACTTGTAAAGCGTCTATTAGAAGTTGTAAGTTTAACTATGTAGGTCGCATTCTATTCATGTAGGTACTGTTCTAGCAAAAGTAAGTACCAATTAGGTCTGAGGCCCAGCATGTCCTACGGCTCGATCGTGATAATGGCCGTTATCACGACTCCAAGGTCCACGGGCGACTGTTAAGACATGTATTATAAAATATTACTTGGCCCAGTTCGCTATAAAGGACACGACACAAAAAATAATAATATATTAGCTTGTGACCATAAAGTGGTGGAAATAAATATACCTATTATTTATAGGACAATCAACTATTAAATAATTAATATCTCCTAACTTATCGTGGTACATAGGTGTACAATGTAACCAATATGTAGTTGCGATTGGTAGCCCTAGGAAACGATCAAAATTATCTCATTGTGTGAGGAAAAAGATAAAAGTTACACTAATTAGCGTATCTTACACATTATTATATTAAGGCGTGTCTTAATCCCAAAAAATATAGGCAGCTATCTTCTCAATTTCTTATTAAATAGCTTTCAACAATAAGAAAATTTAATGGCAAAGCGATGGGTATCTTAACACGATACAGTTACACAGTCTATCGATAAAGACATCTCATAAAGCATAAAACGTGAGCACAAGCCTATTATTAGCCAACAGCACTAACTGCCCAAAATAGCCATACAAAATTACAAGTCTCAGATTTGGACACGAATTGCCACACACTGTAACAGGTACATATTGTCACTTAATCCGTACCATACCGGACTAGAAATACCTGTTCTGTTCCGAATCAATTACATGATAACGTCACAAGGGTTTCAGCAATACGTTACATAAAATGCACTTGTTCTAATTAACCTGCACTAATCGAATCGTGTTGTCACCTGAGTCGATTCAGAAACGTTTGCGAAATATCGATTATGTTATTATAGGTAATCGATAGTGAAGTGATTGTGTTTTGTTTCAATTTGCGGTTACTTTATGTAGTTTAGTTGTTGAAATAACAAATTGGGTGTTACGTTTTGTTATGGTAATTTCTGTTTGTAATAGAAATCATTACTTAATATTATGCAGTGATCGTAAATTTCTTTAATTTTTCAAGCATAATATTTTCAATCAAAATGTGCTTTTAATGTATTATTTTCACTAAATACTCTACTTCACTATACAAGTCTATGTTGATTGTCTGTTGACAAGTCTATGTTGAAAATCATATGCACATAGACATAACCGGAGCATAAAGAACGCAATATGCACATAAATTCAATTGGAGCATGCCAATGGAAATGGAGACTACTATATAATTAATGAACGGTACTTTTTCAATGTCTACGATTAAAATCATTCCATATCTCGATACTACTTTTACGTAAGGAAAATATCGACAATTCCGCAACAGATCTTAGCGAGATATCGACAATAGGTTACGAAACGTGTCCCGTTGCTATAGCCTTTCCTGGTCTGTTACATTTAAATCGATATTTATCTTTCGCCATCACTATAGGGTCCGAAGTAGGGCACATTTTGTTCGATAGTAGAACTATGTAACCTGCAGCGGTTTGCGTTAAATAACACAGTAGTTTACTGGACCTTAGTTATGAGTCAACTGTTTCTAATACTAAACATAATTTTAAACACTTTC
This sequence comes from Orthosia incerta, assembly GCA_948252205.1. Lineage (NCBI taxonomy): Eukaryota > Metazoa > Arthropoda > Insecta > Lepidoptera > Noctuidae > Orthosia > Orthosia incerta. The sequence continues at coordinate 8,219,428 of OX411744.1, read as the reverse complement.
TAGTAAATTAAACTGATGAAATTTTTAATTTGTCGGAACATTACACTCTATTTTGGGACAAATATTTGTATGACCTACAGATAGTATTCCAGCTCTGGGTGTCTGTGTATGTGAGTTTATATGTTTGTAAACGCACCCACGATACAGGAAGAAATTCCTAGTGTGGGACAGAGTTTTTTTTAAAAAAGAATATAAGATAGAAATATTTTACTGCAATTCATCATCATCATCTGCCTAGCCTTTTCCCAATTATATTGGGGTCGGCTTCCAGTCTTACCGGAATTACTGCAATTCAATATAATAAATTCAATTAGACGATGAATTTTACTTTAAGGCGTATATTATATGCCCCAATATTAATACGGTACTGGCCGTCCGTCCGCTCGGTGCCAGAATATCCCTCCTCCTCCTTCGACCTCCTTTTGGACAGTTAAGTTTGCACAATCTTTTTTTATTTACACATCTTGTGTAGGATGAGAAGAAATTCTAACCATCAATTTTTCTGTGTAAAAATATTTTTAAACATCCATGTCGTTTTCGAAGAGTATGCAAAATATCGTTTTCTTAATTATTTTCTTAAAGAAAATGTCATAAAAAACAACAATGTTTCAAAAATAATGTACATTAATCAATAATATTTTTTATCTACACTCACAACATAATGTTCCAATTATGAATTCAAAAAATGTTGCATAAACACGTACTTTATATTCGTGGATAGGAAAAATTAAAAAAAAAAACCATTATAGTTCAACATTTTCCTTCGATTTTCAAACAACTGCATCATAAAATAACTTTTTTTCTATTATGATACAGGACAAATCCAAGAAGTTAATCACTAAGGAGATTCCATCAATTATTTATATTTTTTGAAATGCCATTTTTATAGTACCTGATAAAAAAAAAAATTCCAATTTTAACTTGTCTGTAACAATGCCCGCTTTAGGTTTATTACGCACTGCCATTTTTATTTGCGCGAACTTTTGTCTCTTTCCAACTGTTCATAGAGGTCTAAATATTCGCGCGAATTATATTCGCGCTGCGATGCGGTGGATTCTGTTGCAAAACACGGATTTCATGCGGTATTATTGCCGCACGACTTTTTTACCGCAATTTAATGCGGTGATGTGCTGGGTTTTGGCGCCATTCATACGTTTTGCAGGTTTCGTTGTACTGAATTTCATGACTTTTTAAAATTCTTGCTTAAAATGTCTGATATTAGTGAATGTGAAGAAAAATTGACGCCGCCAAATATTTATATGCGGCGAAGGAAATTACTCATAATCTCTTACCAGCAAAGTCGAGATTATTATATGATGCATTTATCACGACTTTATGGCATGGAAAATGCAAAAAATAAGATTAAGTAGGTTCAATCCCAAAATGTATGAGTGTAGATAAAGTAGTGTATGAAACTGCACATAACTAGGTATTAAAACATTCGTGTGAATACTATTAAAAACCTCGCCTACGGCTCGGTTTTTAAACTCACACTCATGTTTTAATACCCCTTATTATGCAACAGTATCATAAACTACTATTTTTACCCTAGCCGTAACTTTAAGGTCACTTCTGTGCACTAATTTTAAAGAGCGATATCGAAAATTTGTTTGTAGTAATAAATAGAATTTTAATAGGCAGGAAGTTTAGGAAAAAATCTTCAAGGATATCTTCTTTGCATTCGGATAAAGTTGAAACTTGTGCCGATTTCTGATTATTTGTTTTGTTTGCTTCTCTTACAACCACGCGTTTGTCGTGTCTCTAATATAATAATAAGTTGTTCGTCGATAGAAGGTCGTATGTGGACGCATGTTGACCATGTGTGAACTATGTTATTTTGTTAAAGGCTTTGCTTGTAATATCCTCCTCCCATTCCAATCAGAACCAACTCATTTATTTCAATGCGTAATTAGCTTTTTAACATTGTCAAAGTGATCTATATGAAGAAGAACGGGTAAACTTCATGGACACTCCTTGGAAAATATTCTTGTGTACCTAATGTTGTTCATTGCACTGATAATTTTGCATTCCTAGTTAACTTCAGCGTGGTGCGATTTGTTTCTTCGATTTTATCAGCATCTCTCTCTCCATTCTCTCAAGTCAGTTTCAACATTCTAAATTTCTTGTCCCCCATTAGGGTACTACTATGAAAATTGCCATAAACTGGCCTACAATGTCCACTGTAACGAGAAACTTGTCCAATAAGGTTGTTTATGTAACTTTTTTAAACTGGAGCAATTGCAGCATGAACTTACACCACATGACTGCTAAGGACTTGGAGTTAAGACAGTGCTCACACCAGAGACAAAACTGTTTCACCTGTCGTAGACTGATCAGTTTTGTCTTGTGTTAAAAGAGGTATTTGAATAAGCGTCAGTTTTGTTGTTAGGTATGCATTGTCATTGCTTGATAGTCAGTTTAAAATAAGTAAGGGGTAAATTTTTAAACATTTCAGCACTTGTCTTAAGATTTTTGAAGACGTTATGGTAAAATGCCAGTGTCTAGTGAAATATTTTGAGTGTAATATTTTGTCATTGTGTGTACCTATCTGAGGCTATGTTCGATTATAATAGAATTAGCTTTTTCTCCGGTCTGCGAACAACCTTAAAGTGATTAGTTAAAAGCAGTCGCTGTAGTTACTTCATTATCATATTACAGTATAGTATTCGTATCAGGTGTATCATGATCTAGATTGTATTCATTTCGAATTTGTAATGCAATTGCAGTTTTTGGAGTGTTTTGGGTTTCGTGGCGGTTTTTGGTCAGATTTTTGGTGTTTTTAGAGCAAATGCAATTGTTGAAGTCGTGATATGAATTCTGATAAATATTCTACAGTACTTACTTTCTAGTTCGAATATTTTAATATGATCATCAACTTTTATTGCTTCAGAAACAGTATGAATATGGATTGGAGTATGTGCTATACCTATGCAGTTAAAAATGTTATTACCTAAAACTCATTTTTTCTCATCGTTTATGCCAAAGTTTTCCAATTTATCTATCTTTTACCAAGTGATGTAATTTTATTTATTGATTTTCTTTCATCCATATCAGAATGCGATCGGCAATTTATTGAGAAATTGAAAGAAAGATTTGGAACGATTCGTTCGCAAAGAGAAATGTACGTTTAGATATAGATCGATTACTTTTACAATTTTTATCGTTTTTGCGTTGATGTAATTACAAATGTTGGTATTATGCAAGTTTAATTGAACTTTTAAATTAAAAATAAACGATTGTAAGTGATTACGGCGATCAATTATTTTACTTAGTGTAATTGAAACAGTTATTTCACTATTATTTTTGTTACAAATAGACATTAATTTAGTTTGTTAGTCGTAAAAGAATTAAAGAAATAAATATTTTAACGAGTTGTCCAATAAAAAGATTGAAAGAAATTAAACGCTTTCGTCATAAATGGTACTATTATATTAAGAAATCATAGAATAATCAAGGATACCGTCTATCATAGATACTGGTATAACTCTTAAAAATAGTAGCTAACCAAACAAATTCAAGTAAGTTAATAGTTCAAGGTATTTTCACGGGCATCATAATAGAGGTACAATACCAGATAAAAACGTTACATAAGAAAATTCACATACATGACTAACGTTTATTTCATTTATTTATGTACACACGAAACACTAGAGAGAAGAATAAATACCTACTGATAGAAGTACACACAGATATATTTTTATAAGTACGAATGCTACGCAGTTGCAGTCGCACTAGTAGGTAGCAAGAGGTGCTAGTTGTAGTCAGTGTTTTGGTACCTACAGATTTAACAAAAACTTCACGAAACCATGACAAACTAACAGAAAAAGGCCATATATCATAACAAAAGAATGTTTTTAAAAACTTATGCAACATGAAAGATGTCTTGTATGAAGGGCGAAGACCATATACGTGCGAATTCTTTAAGAATTTCATAATTCTGAGTGATATGGGACATCAAGTAGATGCTACGCCTCATTTCTCGCGATTCAGGCTGTGTGATTCACTTCATTTTTTAATCGGTGTTGAGTAAGTGTGGTGGCATCATACGTGCCAAAGGTTTGTGGCATATCCTTGAGGGGAATACCAGAAAGAAGAATCTTTTTTTTTTAAGATTTTTTTTTTTAAACTTTAAACCGCCCCAACTTATAAACTAAAATCTGTTTGAAAGGATTAGAACCGGTTGACGTCTAGCAATATATTCAAATTGTTTTCACACTTTTTTTTCAAAATAAAGATTTTACGACATGCTGATTCCTAAGGCAGAAAAATAGCAGCAGAATGAGTAGATAGAGCTGGAAGTAGGCGCAAACACAAGACCGTAACTCTTCAAAAGGTGATGAAGATTTGGAAGACAGACTTGAAACCGTCGAAATCTGTGATGCTACACTTTGTCTTATGATAAAGATGAATGCTACCATAACATTGTTGTAATACTTCGTAAAGTAATGTTCACAACCCGAGAAGAGGTTGTCGACCCAATGTCTACAAACAAGACCGTAACGAATTGCGCATTCAAGTCTATGAAATATGTACATAAATATAAATGTATGTATATGGGAAGATGTGTAATCAGATGAGGTAAACAATATAATAATATAGAAGTTGAAATCAAAACAGTTATCCATGAATATGCTTTGCATATGAAATATAAATTAACAAGGTAACAATATTATTTTGATTTAGAAGTTGTATTATTACTGTTTCTTTGAGGGTCTCCAAAAGATATGTTTATCATTTATTTTATTGAATTTCTCAACCAATATGCTGAGTTAATTGATCACCATATTCATCATCATTCAATATTATCTTGCAAAACAGAACCTTTGAAAATCTGATAAATTGAAATCCCTTCCATATTAATCCCTTACATATTGGTACTTTCAGAGGATAATGTTGAATATCGGAGCAGTATATTTTCACTTGATTTATTTCAACAGTGCTTCAACATATTGTTCAGTACAATTTGGATGTGCAATGTATTAAATATTATGTCCTTTATTTAGGTTTTGTGTAGTGTAGTTTCAACAAGATTGCATAAATTTTTGTCACGAATTAACAAGCGGGGCGTGATGTCTTGCGGTTAAACCTACATAGCTCCTTTGTCTACTGTTTTGTGGGTACCTAAGTATAATTCAGTGTGTTACAAGGAAGACATTAGACTTTGTTTTTATCCTTAGTGACATCTGGAGCTTATGCAAGTATGTCACAAGATCTATACCAAACATGTAACTTTTGCAAGACCCACATATCCTGCATTTGACTTTATCTTATCAACGATAAGGTAGTGATCAGCTAGACTCTCCTTCTGAGTTCCCAACTCACGCTCATCCATTCCTGCCTGATCCAATGTATCACATCAATTTCACAGTCCACTTAATTATTTTCAGGATCTGTCAAGTTATCTTTCAAAGCATGTTCACTTAATTTTGCCCTTTCTCACGTAACACATTATCGTACATTACTACTACAAAATTATTTAAATAACCATACATTATTCTAAATAGATACTTAGCCATATACGATTTGCTTCAGAGTTCAGAATAAAACTCACATTATGTACAAAAAGTACCCACGTTTGTGATTATAACGAAAGGTTTTGTCACGAATTCCACCTATGTTTCATATAATATATAATAAGCGTCGTGATCGCTAGTTTTAGTTGACTAGAGCCTTAAGGTATTTTCGTAATTCTATATCTGAGCATGCTAATTCTTATACATGACTGGTATGAGGTGTTGAAATTTCCGCTAAGCTGTGAATGCGGTATTTACGTACTTTAATTTAGTGCTAAGGAATATTGAATGAGCCATTTATAGAATAACGTTGTAACAGATTTATCAGGGTCATCACCATCATCATTATTTTAGCCGAAAGACGCCCACTGCTGGACTAAGATCACCTTCAAGTGTTGCCGATTCGACGGTCCTGTAATCCTAGCACCTGGTGGAAGCTCACAACCCTTACCCAGGTCATCGGACTTCCTTTACAGATTGTCTGATATTAAAATTCTTAGTAATTACGATTTAAATTCTTAGTAATTAAAATTTTATCTGCACCGATAACATCAAACCTACATTACCACAACCTACATTACCAGTGCCTACATTTGCAAAAGCTATTAAGACCAGAAAATTCAGAATCAAGAGGAAATTATTTAGAAAATCTGATATTGACTGGAAGATAAAATCAAGAAATTGATCCCACTTTATTGCCTAGAAGCTGTTCATTAAACAGATGCTTCGAACATCATAACTATTGTTTTTAGGAGTCTTGGAAATACCAGAGACTAGACAAAGTATACATCTATCAGTGACTGAGGTTTTCGAAATGCCAAAAAATAAGGCATTAATTTCCTTGTTATTTCAATCCCATAATTTTTTGACATCTTGATAATCAAAATCACTAACGCTAATAGCATGTCACTTGTAGTAGTACACAGTAGTACCAAACAGTTGTACATGCTAATGATGGACCAATTAATACTTTCGAAAGTTACTAACCAAAAATTGGCCAAGGATAATGTCTGTTTATTATAACAATAAGTTCTTCCAAGTCTTCCAACATATATTTATTTAAGAATATATTGAGATAAATATACAGTCGTTTTATAGTCGATAATGCAAGGGTTTCTGACGGATGCGTGAGTGTGCAATATCGAATGTCTTTCTGTAATTCAAATAATTATGTCTTGTTTGCAGAGATTTCTTTGATGACTTTCATATTTTTTTAATGAGTTCGGCGATATAATATTGTGATTTGTGGTTCCATTAGCCATATTAACATATGGATACAATGATTAGTCTCTTTGAGAAAGGTTCAAGTTTTAGAATTAAATCCTTATGCTGGTTGCTAACCACGAGCTAACTCAGTAGATGGTCAAACTGAGATAATATAAATGACAAAGCTGAATTAATTTTTTAAACTTTACCTCCGCTTTGCGAGCTAACCTAAACTAGCTTAGCTAAGTTTTCGATCTTTAAACTGGTTGAAAAATATTCATAATTTTATTCAGCTTTTAAAAAGTTTTCATTCAGCATTACCATGGCTGCTAGTGATTCTAACGGTGATCACAATAATATCATTACAAAGAAAATGTTTTATTTAAAAGTCGTTTGTTTCTATTTCATTGAGATTACTGTTCCGCATCTGCTTATCACGCGTGCTACAATCTTCACGTTTCATGGTAGTGTAAGGAAAACGATTCGGAGATAGAGATTGACTGGATATGATACAAGCATAGTCACCGTCATGAACGAGGTTGTAATTAGTGGAGCTTTTAATTGGATGGGGTGTTCCGAGTTGAATGGGATTTATATTAGTAGAAATTTTCAGCAATACTTGTGCATTTGCCTAGTTTAAATTTTTCAAGCTTCATAAATATAATCCCATGGCTTACAAAGATTATAAAAAGGTAGCAAGACTTAGAAGCCATAAGGATGCAGAAGCTACGTACTATAAAGTAACATACATAATACCTAGGTTCCTCATTATGTCACGATTGCTCATTAAATTTTGAGGAAGTCACCTGCAAATTGAAAGTCATGATTTCAGCAGAAGACAATAATCACCCACAATTTTAAAAATACCGAATACATAACATGTTATTCGCCGAAAACATACCAGAAAAATAACAACAATTTTTTCGAATCACTAAACACATACACTTTCAACAAGTCTGTCACATCCAGTAACTCATCAACATTGACTAATCGTTGCTCCCCGGTTGGACGCATCTCTCCGCTTTCCGCATCGCTCTAGCAAGGAATGCATTTTCACTGGCCACCGTATCTCGATATCACTCTTCCGTACTAAGATCTTAACGGTGGTTAATTCGTGTGGTTGTTACAGTATTCGTGGTAGGAAGTTATTGTAACCGCGAATGCGCGACAGTCTGGGATTATAAGATTTTATGTGAAGTTTTTTTTGAGTGTCCATGTCTTTGGCCGGCTTAGTCAAAGACATGGAGAGACAAATCGGACTAATTTTAAAAGGTAATGTGGATAATTTATTTGTCCACATTATCTTTCAAGAACTAGTCCGTAGTAGTACTAGTCCGTAGTAGTCATTAGTAGTATGGAATAGTTCTATCTCACGACGGCAGCGGCGGAGGGTTGGTCTTAGTCATGGGAGTAGAGGTGCACATGCACCTTGTTCCTGTGTGCGTAAGCGATACTGAGCGCTCCCGAGCTTACACACACAGAAACAATGTGCAAGTACATCTACATACACGACTAAGACCAATCCGCCGTCGTGAAATAGAACAACTGTAGCATCCAAATTCTGCAAATTATGTTCCAATTTGTTTCCCGCCCTGTTTGGACTATATCAGTCAATCAAGACGAGCTGAAAGCTGGTCTATCTCGATATCACTCTTCCGTACTAAGATCTTAACGGTGGTTTACCGTGTGGTTGTGGGCTGTTATTCTATTCGTGGTAGGAAGTAACTATAACCGCGAAGGCTTTGTTGGTCATGTGAAGTTTCCTTTGAGAGCATGTCATTGACATGGTTACACTGTAATATAAGAAAAATAGAACTAGGTAGATACCTACTTTTTGAAAGAAAATGTGTGAAAATAAAAAACATGTTTGCCTTAATTAGCAACATGGAACTTTTGTCTAATGTATAAGTAGTAAATATAGAATAGTTATTCTTTATTTACTATAGAAAATTATCCCGAGTGAATATATGCCCGGGATAAAAAGTATTATATGTGCTATTCCTGACTATAATCTATCTCTGTGCCAAATTTCATCCAGATCCGTTCAGCCGTTCTGGCGTGAAGATGTAACAAACAAACTTTCGCCTTTATAATATGAGTGTGATCTTTTTTAGTAGCAGTAATCATAACCAGCGTGCGTGTATGAATAGATGTATGAACGTGAGTGAAGAAAAAGAAGTATGTAATAATAATATGGATAATACTGTAAGTTTATATACGTACCTTCATAATATATGCTATATGTATATTGTAGTGTTGTTTGGATTAACAAGTTATTCGAGTAAGCTCGAGTGAATGCTCTTAAAGTCGTCTTAAGCTGTGTGTGGTCTAGTTTTTTTTGGATTAGCTGGTGATTAATTTTAATTCTACAGCTCTACTCGTTAATTATGTACAGTGTCAGAATCAGGTGAGCATTATATAAATGTAATGTTGAAATTGAAAGATCATACCTTGCCAAGTTCCTACTCATATTAAGAATGACTAGCAATCAAAAAAGATTTTCCTCAAAGGCAATAAAGCTAGAGTTCTTAATACTCTGGTAATGCCTACAACTTCAATTTTAATGAAAAAGAAGTGCCTCGAATAGCCACAGCAATCACATTTAAATACGCAATTCCAATCTAAAGAAAATTGTAACCAATTACAAAGGTCCATTTCGAGCAACGCTATGGCCACCATAATGCTGTTTTAATTAAAACTAAACATGAACCGTCGCCTGCGCACTCTATTACGAAAGCCCCTTCGGGCACTCTCGGGTTACCTCGGCTCGAGTTACCAAAGCCTGGGAGGCTGAATTATTGCATACAATTTATAAAACGTGAAATCCCTGATGTGTTCACGTGATAATATTTAACTTGACACCTCATTGCATGCAATTGCATTAAGGCTTTGATGCAAAGTTCATTCAATTAAATTGATCATATTAAGTATTACAGTTTTCGGATTGGAATAAGGTTGTGCTATAATTTTGGTGTAAGATACAGATATCATCATCATCATCTGCCTAGCCTTTTCCCAACTATATTGAGGTCGACTTCCAGTCTTACCGGAAAGATAAGATATAGTGACACTATACATATATATCAATAATATATATATATATAGTGTAAGATACAGATATATAAAGTAAATATTTATTACCTTTTTTGGTTTGGTATTTGGTATCGAGGTGATCGTGGTAAACTTAGTGTAGACTTAAAATGGAATTAGTTATTATGCAATTAAGCTACTTAATCAAATTAATGTAAGAGCCGTGAGGAGGCCGTGTATTAAATTCAAATACAAAACATTGTTGTTAAATTAATATCGAACCATTGCTACGCAGATATATAAAATTTGGAAATGTCACTTAATACGGTTGGTTTTTTACTGGACTTTTGTGTTACCCATATTGCTTGTCGTTATAAATCTGTATGAACGCCCTAAGGACCAAATTCCTTGACCATATAGGTTTGTATTCGATTTAAATAAATTTTAATCATGCGTCATTCAACCAGTAATTAAATGTTAGTGTTAAGCTATAATGAGATATAAATTAAAGGATTTTGTATCGTCGGAAAACTTAATTAAAATAGACTAATCGATTTCATACAAAGCAAATCGGTTTTTAAATTAGAAACGGGATGAATAAATCTTGATCAAATCAATTCAACAGGAACAGATAAATATAATTGTACCTACCTAATCCAAAGAGATTATTTTACCCATGTCAAATACCCGGAAAACTAAACAAGTATCTGACAGACAAAAAATAACCGGATCTGATTACAATTGTCGTTTCAATGTTGGTTTGTGGCAAAGACATAAAACTGTGGAGCCTACAAATGTTTCGCAACGCGATTATGAACACTGCGTATAAAGAATATAAAGAATACACTCATTAGCTGCAATTAAAATGATTCCATAACTGTGTACTCTCGGTTTTATTGCTTCCTATGTGAACGTAGCTGAAAGCACAATACGAGGTCAAACACCCATGTATTATGGTCAATTGACTGTCAAGATTTTCAAGATTCTGTTCCGCCGGAAGCTAGGGCGGACGCACTAACCTTGCAACGTCGTCTTTGTTTATTTATTCCTAAACCAACACTTCTCTTTTCATAACAGTTGACAGATCTCGAACGCCTACTTCTGCGATACAAGGTCGCTTCGACCGGTTTGAAAAGTAGAGCTTTTATAAGATATCGTATTATGCAAAGATTTGGATTACATTATAGATTTGCTATTAATATTTTGTAGTGACGTGCGCTGTCAGTAAAACATGTGTTTATGTGTTAAGATTGCAACCCCATCATTATGAAGTCGAGTACGACTTTATTATCTTCTCTGCAATTATTTAGCTTGTCTGTAATTATGTTTAAACTTTGACGTTTAATGTTCACATTCAGGAACTATTAAGTATAATCACAGAAGGTATAAACTTTGATGTTTCGTTTGAAGTCACGGATACTCTTTAGGTATAAAAAAGTATCCGTGACTTTTACTTGGAAGACCATTCTATGATTTGTTTACAAGGCTTTGGTCAGTCATCGAGTGTCATGTAGTTAGAGACCTTGTCGTGGATGTCGTGATTACGGCTCTGACACGTGTCACCTCACATCTACGCTCTCATTTCAATCAGTTTCGATTAATTAGACGTTTATAAAGGCGTACCTACCTGATCTGGACAATCGTGTGGTCTGTCACTTTAATTTAATTAGAGACGAATTACTTTCGTGATTACTGCATCAGATCACTGAGCTTTTATACTAAGACCTTCGGATTCCTGTTTGCTTTGATATTGATAACATGTTCTACTTCTAGGTAAGTAGGCAGGTGTTTACTGATGTTATCACTCCGTTTATATCATATAACAGAGCTCTAATACCTTATTTCACTAAAACTTTCTAAATTACAATGCAAAACCGCAAGTCTTAAAATTCAATTAACTCAAACTAAATTAGATTTGTTTATATCATACAAATTCGTATGCAAGCGGTCGCCGCGACAATGTTACGTCGTGAGGCCGACTGCGGGCTGTCGTAAGGGCGTGCTCACTGAATATAAGAGTAGGTACCCGTACGTCCTACTTACTGAAATGTCAACATCTTTGTTAAGTGTCAATGAAATGTTAATCAATTTGTTTTCTGTTACAGGTAATTATAGCCATCGATTAATGAAGACAAATCATGAATTCATTGCGAATTAAATCGAGGTCGCGGTAAGTCAACACTCATTAGTCGAAATACATCTCGAATTTAATCGAACGAGCGAATATATTTTATGTAATTACCTTAATTGTGTGGCGAAGAAGTAAACAAATTATCCGGAACGAAATTAAGATTCCAACTTACACTTTCTTGCAAAAAAACTGGTCTCTTAAGACAATTTGTAAGTTCTTGAAATGGTAATTTTATAGTCCTATATAATTTAGTAGTGTTAATCCAGTAATTTAAAAGCGAATACTTGCATGTTGGTATGCGGAAGTCCAGTTGCTAATGACGTCTTGGACCTGCACTGGACACGCGAAGGTCGAGGACTGGTTCTATCCCTAGCCTTTCACTATGTAGGTAGCGGATTGATGCAATTCTGCTCGATTAATAGGTCTGCTTTAGGATGTGTACAGCTGGACTTCTGTGCGTGCCTTAGTAATTTTTAATGATAGTAAAATTGAACTGGCTAATTGGATTAATTAAATCTTGTCCTTGCAAGTAAACAATTGAAAAATCTACGTTTTCAGTAAGATGAACTTGTATAATTTGTAGTACATGCTGTGCTCATTCGATAAGATGAAATTGATACCTCAGTACAAACTAAAGCGTTAATTTTGAGCTAGTGAAATGAGCACAATGAAGTTGTATTGCCATTACAATTACCTACATGGATGTACAAGGTAACTTAAACTAAAAATCGATCACATAGTTTGACTGTTACCTTAACTACAATTTTTTAATACGGATTCAGACACAGTTTGTTTAATACACAGACATAAAGTTAACTAGATGACGCAAGTCTCTCCATCTGTATGAAAACCAAGCGTGCCACTTTTACACACACAATTTAAAAACAAATTTACTAACCAATGAAAGAAAACGTTTCCAATGCCTCGGCCAACTTTTTCTATACATTCTTTAAAGCTCAAAAATACATAAAAAGGCAATTTTCTAGATTACGGTGTATTTCCGGTGCTGATAATTCTAATTGAAAAACGACGAAAAGATACGATCATTGATCGTAACTTTACTCCGTTTTTAGGGTTCCGTACCCAAAGGGTAAAAACAGAACCCTATTACTAAGACTTCACGATCCGTCTGTCTGTCTGTCTGTCCGTCTGTCTGTCTGTCTGTCCGTCTGTCACCAGGCTGTATCTCATGAACCATGATAGCTAGACAGTTGAAATTTCATTTCATAGATGATGTATTTCTATTGCCGCTATAACAACAAATACTAAACACAGATTAAAATTAATATTTAAGGGCGGGCTCCCATACAACAAACGTGATTTTTTTGCCGTTTTTGCGATAATGGTGCGGAACCCTTCGTGCGCGAGTCCGACTCGCACTTGGCCAGTATTTTGACACGCGAATTACACACAATCGCGTCATCTAGTTAGATTTAATATGACTGTGGTTAAATACGATTTACGACGACAATTCCTAAGTTATTAGGTAAAGTACCAACACATAAGTAAACTTAGCCATTTACATCAAGGTCAGGCAGTCTTAGTTAGTTCCTTGCATAATCAAACGACTGTGCCTACCTACCTACCACCTAGCGTAGGTACCAACCTAACCACATGAATTTGTGTCAAAGTGTCAATAGGACTGTGTCAGACAGAATATTGTAATTTATCTTAAATGTTTATATGAGGCTAAAACCTGCCTTTAAGTGATTGCTTAAGTCTTCAGTTACCTACATAGGTGTAGACAAAGTGACTACCTGCATATTAGGTAATCTATCCACTCTTGAAGTACATAAAGCCTAAGGCCATTGGACCATGTCCTGTAGTTCTATTAATACACTAACTCCAAATGTCGAGCGATAGCAATCTGATAGAATAAATAGATAATATGGTCAGAAACTGATTTAATCGTTCAATGAATTGCACCACTCTGACATTTAAAACAGTGTTTCATTTAGTAAAGGAACCTAATTCATTCTTGCAGCTACTAAAAGATTATCTGTTCTGAATGATGACAAAAATCATTAGGTACTGGACTTTATTTTTTTGACAGTCATGAAGGGCATTCTAAACATGATATTTAACTCAAAACGACCAAATTTTTAAGAAGATTCGTTAAGGTAAATTATCATTACTTGGGTCTCAAAACATCTTTTTACTTAATGACTCTTTAGTTTAGTAACTATCTAAGTACATGTCACCACCATAAAAACACTGGGAGAAAACGGGTTATTTAATTAGTGCTTTGAGTCAGACATTGTCTTTTATCCTTGCAGCCAACGAAGAAACCTAAAAACTGCTCCAAAACTCAGTGTCAATAACTTCTGAACCATATTCTTGCGTTAAAAGTGAAGTAATTTTGTGGTCATACATTTTCCCAGGCGGCTTGGTTTCCGCGTGGTAACCAGCCCTTACAAGGCGTGACTCGTGGCTCGAGGTCGCCTAGTCCGCTCACTTGTGGCTAGCCCACTTTTAATGATACAGACGTATTAAACAAGTCGTTTGGAAAATTCTCTGTAGATGTTGATACAGTCACGAGTATAAATATGTAACACATGAAGACACATAACACATAATCAGCCATTACTGGGACACAGGCGTCCCCCAAGAAGCGGTACAGGGCCGTATGCCACCACGCGGGCACAGGGCGGTTTGTGGATCCCACATGACTTTTTGATTCTAGGAAGTTTTCAATTACCATTTTGAGCACGAGCATAATTATGGCATAAAAATTACGTAAAATTTATCTGCAAAAGTATGGATATAAATTTTGTGCTGCGAGGAACAGGGTATTTTCGAAACCAAACTATTCTGTGTAGGCATTTCCTCAAAGAAAACACTTCACTTCACACGAAAATTGTTTTTTTTTAATTTTGCGTAAGTGTAATTTAATTATGTTGGTGACTGTACGTAAGGACCTATGTGTACGTAAGGACCAATAACTACATAATATTTATTAGTCCGTATTGGCACTAAGCAAAAATGAGTACATTACATGTGTTGAACTGGATTGCGTTAATTTCTTGCACGTGTATTTTATCGGATGTTCATTAAAGGAAAATCAAGCCATTACAAGATGCAAATGGTAATTATTAGCTTGTCATAAACACGTAATTATAATTACGTATATTAAGTAATTATCTCAGGTAGACATGCCACCTATTTGAATGTAACAAACTACATCGTATTGCTAGATAGATTTTCTTGTACTGCAACTTTTTATGCATCTAATTTAAACCACAGCAATTTTAATTTGTCAACATATTAAATCAGTTCTAATATCAATTAATTGTCCATAATACATTCATAGCCAATAAACGGATATTACTACAAATTGATTGATCTTATCTCAATCATGTTTAGCTAAGGTACTAAATCTATTGTCAGGCACTGCAGTGAATGCTTAGGACTTAATGTACTAACTTAATAGTTCATGTTTCTCGTTATTCGTGACTGCAAAGGTCGCGGTACAGATCTGATAGATCTAAGGGTATTGTCCATGTTTGACATTTAGCCTTTAAAGCTGCCGCTTAATTGAATTCCAGTTATTTTTTAATGTGAATTGGTTTAAGGGTCGATGAAGTCGATGGTATGCATTTCAATTTCTTCTCGTACATCAGCTTGGAACTCCTAGGAGACCGAAAGTAGGTTTTGCATTGCCAAGGCTAGCTTTTGAACTTTATTATTTCTTACCTTAAAAACACTCAGATAGATGCGAAACCATGCGACAGCACTTTTAATAGAAACTGCTCTACTGTTAGAACTGCTTGGTCGAGTCTGTGTCGCATTGGCGAGTTGTACCTGTCTGCGAAGCCTAAAAGTATAATTCTCTCTTTGCTTTGGCTGGCTTTCAGGGTGACTACTGACCTGCTGCCAAGCTTCTTAAATAATCGCGGCTTTTACGCCACCCATAAATACAAGTTAATTGTGATAGACATTACAATATCGAATCCATGTGAACTTTGAACACATTTAATTTAACGGATTGTCCAAAACTATAGAAAAAAATTACTTGCATAATAAACGACGTACTATGACACTTCCGACAAACGGTAATTGTAAAATTTTATGTAAGTAGATGATGCGTGTGCGCATGATATAACTCGATTACCTAATGTTCACCACAATATGTTATATTGTTAGAGATGTGATGGACGGCCGCAATCTGCTTTGTTATTATTTTCTGCACCTTGTTACGCTTGTTTGGGAGATTTTCGGTTCGGATGATAAATGGGTAGAATCTTGATAGTAGGAAGATATATCTTTTGTAAATGTAATCGTCAAATAAGGCAAGGGTGTATGTGTATGCCTCATGTAATAGGTTCAAACCTATGTAGTAGTTTGGTCAAGTCTCTATGGACGCTCGGTCGAGCCTATTACTGGCTACTACAGAGAAGTCCAAGCTGGAACTCAATAATTCTTTCCCTGAAACGGGAATCGAACGCAGGATCTCAAACTCACCAGTAGCACTTGCTACCGCTAGACCAATAAGACTGTGAAAGATTACAATAAAGATAAAAGGTGTCCTTTAAGATTTTTGAGAATGCATTTTAAGTGATTTGTGATACTCGTAGGTGGTATTCAACAAAAAACTTTACATTTACAGATTCCATCTATAAATACAATAATCATTTTTGAGTAGTATTTTGGGACCACAATAAAAAAGAACAGTTAACAAAAGGCTGATATAATATTTTGAACAACAAATGTACCTAAGTATTCACTTGTACCAAACATATTACAGAAAACTTCCAACAAGACATTGTTACATACAGTCATTTGGAATTGAATCCACGACCTTGTCAAATAATCATAATACCAGAAACGAGCTCATTTTGTTAATGACAGTCCGAACTAACAAGTGCAAAGTTTCGAAATAACTGCAACGCGAAAGTAGCCATAATGACACTAGAGTTAGGTATATTATTAACGGATCCAAGTGATGGAATGAAGGGTAGGATATATTAAGGCGCTCATTAGTGGCAAAAGCTTCTGCAGATTTTTGAAAGCCTATTTTTTAAACTTGTCAAATATGAAAAAGACATTCATGCTACAGGCGAGGGTCAAAAGTGCAATCTTACTCTCTCAAAACTCATATGGTTAGTTTTTGTAGAAGAAGTTAAATGCCGAGCGGACGTACATACGGCCACGTCAACACTGTGGAATATATACGCCTTAAGATTTAATTTTATAGTAACCAAAGAGGCAACAGATTTATTTTACAAGGATAAATAAGCTGTTACTCAAAATATTCCAAATACCAAAATATGTTTAAATCAAATGCATTAGACAGCTTATCACACATAGTAATGTAGTACAATTGATTATTCTAAAAAAAAAAACAAACCTATATACAAATAGAAAAGGGAGACGGAAAAGAGCTCATTGTGCATCAAAAAATTCGTCCACATCGATGTCAAGGGGAAAAGTGCCCAGAACGCTGGCAGCATTGCCACGTTGGATGGCAATGCTGATTCTCTGGCCGAAGAAAAGGCCAGCCCTCTGGTCACGTGAAGAGTCGACGAGCTTTGTGCTAATTTCTCGAAAAAGTCGATGCGCACTCGGACCCCATGGACCTAAAGTTTCAACCCCAAACGGCTCAAACATATAACTTCCAATAAGGTTGTTATATTTGCGCCGTTTGAGGTTTTCTGCACCAGCAGCAGCCGCCCCAGCACAGCCCGCCGTGCTAAGAAGATGGGATGGCGCAAGGGTGTCGACACATGTTGCATCCCGCACCAAAGGCCTACCCACCTTCCAAGGCATTATGGTCATCCCGTCTGGTCTCTTCCCATCGTCGCGTGCCAAGCCATTGGGTTCTAAAACAGCTGGCACCCCGGCGGTGACAAGAGCCCGACGTATGATGTCATTAATGCTGGCGTGCCGTGCTATCCGGCCAGCGCTCCTACTGCAGGATAGGCCATGGTGACCGAGGCGGTCGACTGCTTCACCACATTGACAACGATGTGGAGCTCCGCTAGGAGCACCCAAACGCAGACATGTAGCGATCCGGAAGGTGTTGTCACTCAACATAGTACCTATGTTGAGTGACGGTAGTGCCTGTAGAAAACCAAAGAAAGAGAATATAATTATCAACAAAACAGACACCAATAAACCACTCAACCTACGTGTTTCCTCGTTAGCTCATAAGTGAAATCAAGTTTAAAATGTTTTAATGTATCATTATAAAATGAAAGGGCCTAAAGATTAATCACAGAGATATTTCGATTATCGTACGATATTAATTGCAGGCACAGAAATGGAAAGTATATTACGTTTTAATGTAGCGTTTATTAATGTTACTTTCTTACTAGACATTCCTTTCATTCTTACAAAAACGTATGACAAGGTTACTACAGATTACATTTTCAACTTGTGAAATACTGCTTTTTTACATAATATGTCCAGCAAAAAAATGCAATGAGCTAATTGGCAATATTTATGAGTTTAAACTTCATGCAAAGTGTCTTGTTCATGGTTCTTCCTCATCTTTTCTTGTCTCTTCAGCAAAGTGATAGTCGCCAGTCAATCTCAGGATGCGCTAGTAATTATTCATTTAACAACGTCAAATAATGAAGACTATTTTAATGGTTTTTTTTTTATTTGTGATGGGTTTGCTCTTGACTCTAGTCTAGGTCAGAGGTGACAGAGACAAAGTTGACGATGGAGTGAGCTTACCCAGAAGAAGCCTGTTCACTCTAACTTTGAAGAGATTCGGGTTGTATGCGTTCGGAAACACAGACGCAGGCAGTGAGTTCCACTCTTTTGCAGTGCGCATTATGAAGGATGTTTGGAAGCGATTGGTGCGAATTGGTAGAATAGCAGGTAAAAGGGTTTGTAGTTAATAATAGTAAATTCATTACAAAACACGAAAGATAAACTGCAGTGCAGATCAAAAGCCTCATAGTTAGTGCTTCCACTCATAAAACAAATCATTAAACTTTCCACAACTGCAACCTACTGGCAAATGTAACATAAAGTTCATGATCAAAAGTCACATAACGCGGCTAAATCATAAAGCACACGGTTGCCTCAGACCGGACCATCTGCTCAGGTGTTACAACATCGGTCGGGTTACTTCGATGACGTAGCCAACTTTCACCTTCTGCGAGACATTTGCCCAGCGGCATTGAACTTGGTGCTATATTGTATAATGTGCGAGTTATGACTTTGGGTCGATGTTGAATAGGTGGAAGCTATAAATAGAAACTGAAGCTGTTGAGCAGGTTGGAAATGCAGAAAAAGTTTTGGATGATGTGTGATCAAAATTTTCTTTTACGTTTGCGTAAGTACACAAAACCGTTTCGAGACAGGTGTACAACGTTACTCCTCTACCAATAAAGGGGATGGCAACAACACCTGCACTCTGAAAGAGCTTTACAATTTCTACGTGGCTGAATTGTGGTAAACACACATTTAATTTGGAATTATCGATACGATTGATAGAAAAATATGATCATAAGAGGGACTAAAGGCACCAAGCAAAGATTTTCCGACAAAAGCCTCAAGCAGCTTCAAGTCTGTAAACGAAGTTGTAGATAGGTGAGATTGAGACAAAAATGGTTGAGTTTTCCTACAAGTATCTTATTCATTGGTCGTTCCCACCGCAATCAAACTAGTAGTCAAATAAACTCAATTAAAAACTTGAATGTATTCAATTTGGCAACTGGTAATCCCTTATAAGGTGTAGTTAATTCACGTTACCCAAAACTAGGCGATATAAAAACAAATCGTGCGTGGCCCAACGATGTCGGTACTTCGGTAGTTAAGGAATGTCGTATCGAATGTTGCCGTGTAAGTGGTGAAGTTTCTTTTTCATGAGTACGTTAGTTTTAATACCATTGAAAGAATAGTTGTTGTATAGCTGCAGTTGGTTTTTTTGACTGGTCAAATACAAATTTTAATCTGGTGCGATGATCTGGCGTTATACTGCACTGGTCTTCAAAACTTAGTATAACACTTTTGAAATTGCAATTTCTCCTAAATTATAGAATCTTTTTTTATAGATTTTTATATCAACGTCCTTTAAAGTTATAGTTTATTATACATTAGTAACGTTTTGACTTTAAAATAGATGAAACCAAAAAATAACCATTTTTGACTTACTGGCAAAAACTCAAACAACATTTATAAAAATGTTTTACGACATTAAACTTTAATAACTGGTATTGCTTTTATATATAAAATTAAATTCTTTTTGTTTTCCTTTTTATTTCGAAAATATCTCTTGTTTACATTAAAAGTTATTGCAATTTTAAAAGTCTGATACTAAGTTTTGAAGGCCAGTGTAGTGTGTGGTTGTGGACTTCAGACAGGCAGTCATACATAATACTGGTACTATATAATAAAACTGCATCCGGTTAGTCTAGTAGCTAACACTAACATAGTTAACTACCTACTACTGTAAATGTGTATGGCATGAGAACGTGGGAATATATATCACCTGATACTATGAATAAAATTCCAAAAACTGCGCAGTCAATTTTTGTCTCTAGTTCATAAAAAAAATGTATATTTATCTTAAAAAATATTATATTACTGGTCACATCTTAAGTTTTAAGTGGGTATAAGTTTACTTATTTTAAGTAACATGTTGTGAGCGAGCTTGCTTCCTCCACTTTGTCACACAAACCTTTTAAGGTTTAAGACAAGTGTTATGTTAGTCAACTGGGCTTATCCCAGTTGTAAACGACCCTTTGTGACTATTGGCCTTGTTTTGTTCTGTCTCCTGCTTGGTATGGAGGGAAGTGGCAATAATGTTTTTGTTTTCCTACTTCTCCTTTATTCTTTTCTGATTAATTTCGTTGCGGGATCCAAGACAGTTCAATTCATTCTCCGGGACTTCATCGAGCTTCATTGCCTCAGCGCTTTTCTGGTGGTCGCCACTGTTGATTCTGGCTTTCAAGAGTTGCAGTGGTTTGGGAATAGTGGGGTGGGATTGTCCCAAAGTGTTAAGTTTGTATAATATGTTGTGTAAATTAATGTATTGAAAAATAAACGAAAAAAAAACTCAAATTAGGATATTTAGGAAAAGGGTCTGATGATGATGCAGGCATGAAAATTATTCTATGCTAGGGTTTCTTGTGTTCTACAGTAAGGCTTACAATACAAAGTGTTCATAATATCTTAAAAAGAACCTAAACCCTGAATTATTGTAAAAGTTTTGCAAAAAGTGACAACGAAAGCGTTTCTCTTAAATTATTTTATTCACTTTTGTTTTCCAGGCAGAGAATTTTGAATGATCCTATTAAAATAATTTGACGGCTATGATTTTAGCATTCATATAAATAAAATGCTAATTATTCGCTTATAAATTCTCACGGACCATAAACTTCTCACGCTACTGTTACAAAATATGACTGTCAAAATATTTTTATGACGGTTTTGTGGAAAATTTATATTTGTCTAAGTATTTAAAACTTATGGATATATTCTTTTAAAAGTGTCTCATTGGATTTTGATACAAGTACGAGTATAGTGGATATTTTATTTTATTTGCATGCTTATTTTCGTAAAGAATTCAATATTTTTTTCAGTTTTATTAAACTACATCCATTCCTAATTTTAAATTCGATACCAAAACATCATATCGTATATAATGATAGAGAAAGAGAAGAACCTTAAGGCGAGGAGGAGAAATAAAATGGAGTTTGAACAAGATGTTTCTGTACAAGGTTGCTCGAATAATAAAAATTATTGGTTGCAATGAATCAATGATAATGGTAAGCACAATTTAAATGAACAAAAAATACTGCATGGAAAACAGGAGGTCTTTTTAAATTTCAGATGTTGCAACACTTCACATTCTGTCTGAAATTGAAGCAATACATATAATCAATTAACATAAATATACATAAAATACACGTATTGTAACATTAATTATTGCATGTAATCGGAGCACTATCCTTCAGAAAGTCTTGCCAAATTACGTGGCTTACAAAATTACAACAGTGGAACAATTTTTGTAATAGAACCTTCAATAAAATGCTCTACATATTTTAAATATACTATAACATTGCCAGTTTTACTCCGTTACAGTTTCATGTAATTTGACATGTGTTCGCGACGAAGCGTCATCAACCATACTAAATGGTTCATAGAAATTGAAGTTTGTATGTGTAGACATGTCTGCTTACCACGGCGCGCCACCTGATACTAAAATGAATTTTAGAGGCACGTTTATATTTATACTAAAATTTTACCTACATTTTTTGAGATAGTAGTATAATGTTTTTAGTGTTTGTCAGTATGTTATAGGGTTCAATAGTTCACCCTTAACAGAGTAAAATCATTAGAAAGCATACTGATAAGAGTTATCATAGTAAAAAACATAAATTTCTGTCATACGATACGTCTGTGCTCGGCGACGGATTAGTTCCGAATGAACCGTGAGAGGGAACCACACGTTATTTATAGTTTTGGTGGTTTTTGAAAATATTATAGTAATTAAAATCATGTTTTTAAGGGCTTATCATATGTACTGGACATGAAATCAGTACATAATGATGAAACTATGTGAAGACCACATAGTTTCTGCTATGTAAATAGGAATATTGACTTGATATCTCAAACACCAAATATATGGTTTTAGGTCATTTTAGGGTATATGGGGGACCTAGACCGGGACAGGAAGCCTATATACACCTCATAGTTAGCGTAGTCTTTTATATAAAGCCCATTTACTTGAGATATCAAGTCAGTATATAATAGAAAAACTGCTGTTTATCTGGTTTTTGGCAATCGCTTACGGTTTTAGGTGCCCTAAGTACCTAGAAACATATAGGTGTACTGGTAAAAGTACTACCATTGGAAAGCCTGCTAAAAGGGCTTCCAGGCGGTTTCTAGATGGGAAGAATCGCTTGGATAGTCAACGAGATAAGCAGTCGTGAAAAATGTAAACAACGTAAAACGTTGAAATTTGTATACCCTTCAGGTGGAATAACTCCATGAAGGGAATAGATGTACTCATGGTGTAAGTACTTTCGGATGGCTTGCTGGACTAGCTACCAAGCCATCACTTTGGAGCGAAAATCGCTCAAGTAGTTTAAGTACAATTCCAGAAAATAGGTTTCTGGAAATGTAATTTTTAGTCAGTTTTTGGCACTCCCCGGGACTATACACCCCTGGGAATTCCGAAAATAAGGAATTTTTGGGGACCTCCCGATGGCCCGTTAAACGCACCATCGTGTTGTCCCAATCTTATTAGTGTTTTTATATCTAATTTCTCTGATAGCTGGGCGCAAAGAAAGTGACCAGCTATCAAATTTGTACATATCAAGGCACCTTATGTGCATATGACCTAGATAGACTTACATAAACACTAGAAATGTAAAGTGTGGTCTATTGGCTACCAGAATCCCCATAATAGGCGGTGATTGCCTGGTTAGCCTAAGTAGGAAGTCCTAAAGTCGGTGAAATGACTTAGGAATTTATAGATTCATTACATAAGGGATGATATCCCATAGAAGATTCCCGAAAATAAGCTTTTTCTAGACGTCAACAGACAGCCTGCTATTGGCACCAGCAGGTCAACCCAACCTATAGATATCCTTAGGCTAGGTTGAAAACTATTAAGGTTTTAACTGGGAAATAAAGGGAATTGTCCTTTTATTTCATGGAAATAGTCTAGGGAAGCTATCAATACCTGGAAATTAGGTATATTGATTAGATACATAGATAGGGGGCGTTACTGTGTTACAGTACGAAGGAATCCAGCTATTGATAGCACCATGGAAGGGGTGCGGTAACCCTATTTACCAAATATGTATAAGGGTTTTTTACATAAATAAAAATTATTTTCGGCGAGAATTTGCGGGGCTCTCAATAATGGCACGATGCGAGGGTATAAAGAACCCCCGGGCCCAAAATAGAATTTGTAGTCATCCAAAGCTAGTCGCTTGTACTTGTCTTAGTAAATAAGAAGTAATTCTTATATAGAATCAAGTCTCAGAAATTGTTGAGAGCCCTAGAATCGTGCCGTGTACTGAATAACTTAGTGTTTCATTTAATTCATCGACTTCAACCCTTATGAAGACATCCCTTTTCGATCCTGTCGAGCTGAACCTCGGAACCTGGACACCAGGAGTGCTGATCCAGAAGTAGGCAACCCGGAATCTGGAAATAACTCAAGTACAGCCAACACATCGTTGAATCGTTAGAGTCGATTTGCAACCCTACGTCACTGCTGCAGCTAGGCATCCAAGAACCTTTGTTTTCGTTGATGTGGATGGGGCGTTCAGCGGCAATGGCCAGAAGGTTTACGCCCTTCTTTTCTCGGGGCCAATGAACACGCTACGTCCTGCACAACATGCACCTTTTACATTCAGATTATTCTAGACTAGACTTGAAAGTAAACGCTAAGGTCAGAATACTAGATCAAAATTATTAATAGCTTACCTTGACAAATATTAGAATATTGTTACTGTTAGACCTGTCAGAACGAATTTGAAATGTCATATTTCAAGATAGATTATTAGAGCATGAATAAATGCTGCACCTAGTTGATTTAATAGCTTTGGTCGACAAAAAGTTTCTAGATCAAAAACATGACTTTACTTTTCTGTCAATTTGCAAAAACAGAAGAAAAATTATTTGTGTCCATTATCTAGATTAAGAACAGCGAGCAAACTGTTTAACGGAAACAAAAGTCGAGCTATTATCTAATGCTTAGCCGTTGGTGTGTTAAATTGCAAAGTAAATTACATTTTCATTCATTTAGCAACACTGTCAGGAGACAAACTTGCAGATCAGTACCTGTATTATACAACCGAACGCCTCTTAACGATCCATTGTCTTAAAAGAGCGGAAATTATATTTTAGTTCCGCTTCCAACACTACTGGATCTTACAACATCAATTAAGCCTCATCTTTGGCTCATTTTGGGTTCACTATTGTATGTAAAGCGTCGATAGGGTCGAATCCATTCATTGCTATTCACCCGTCCAAGGTTTAGACGCATGGCCTCAGCTTCCTCCGTTATTCTTCAAGCGGACAGTACAATGCGTTTACGTGAACCATTGTTGGCGTCGTCTCTGCTGCGAACAATTGCAAGATCTATCTCAATGACATCTGACTTTAGCGATTCGTCTAGCATGTCGCCTGTAGGCCGTACAACCGTGTGTTATACACAACAGACATTTTAGTGACCGCCTTGAGATCGGATCAAGTTAATCCCTTTGACTTTGTATTGATTTGCTTACATGTTACGAAAGGGACTCTCAATAGTATGTAACCTTGTTTATTTGCTGTCCTTGTCTTCTTTCTCTTTGAGCCTTGAATACTGATCGTTTTCAATAAAATCTATTCTATTTTCGTTGTCTGTTTTGAGATCTGTCTCAAATAAAACATTCATCATTGTTGTCACAATTTTGACAGCACTTAGTCGCGGCAATTTACTGGTTTTCGATATAAATCGAACGGTTTGCCTTGAAACTGATCCATTAATTGCATCCGGAATATTTATTTAAGTAATATATCCTATATTATCGATCGTTGTAAATAATCCTTAAACAGTATCTTGTTCCGAATCTTACAGAGCTGTCATGTGTGCTTTGAATAATTCATTGTAACCTACATTTGGTATTTGTTTTACTTTTTTTGTTTTCAAATATCACCGTTAAGGAATGTGCATACTTGAAGTATTGTAGCGGTAACAATACGTGAATGTAAAAAGCCTTGAACATCGCCTCCAAACATAGCTTCGTAGTGATTCGGAAGAGAATTTGCATTTGAAATGTCCTTGCCTAACTTAAGCTTCGTCATCCTTTTCGGTTTGTTTAAATTGGTCTTAGGAAATCTATTGGATTCGGTGTTTTTGACTAGATTATTCAGTAATTACTATAAATAGAATCATGATCGCTAATTGGTTGTATCCGCTTTCTGGGATTTGTAAACTTCAGGTAAATTGCCTATGTATCATTTTGTTTGGATTTCTTCGTGGTTTACTTAAATACCTAACTGTTTGTTAAAACAATGTTTTCCTGCTCTCAACTTGACACCGCACCCAGTTTCAATCCCGTTAGAGACTAAAAATGTCCTTTGTATTCAACCCACGAATTCGACCTTTTCAAACAATGACGTATGCCAAATGTGATGAAGGCAAATATGTCTTTTAACTGCAGTTAGATAAAACTCGCCGATAGCAGTTTACCGCCAACCCTTTGCCAAGCTAACTGTAGTTTACAGATTGTGCCAGCGACTTATGATTTATAACTTTAAACTCATTAGTTGTCGACCGATGAACGTGTGATCTATGATTGCTATAATGTAGCATGCGTAGATTAAGGGCATGTTGCTTCAAAACTTCATCAAGTCTAGCCGTTACCCAACTTTGGTCGAGTCAACTTTCAGTCTTGTTTGATGCAAAGAAATTGTGTTGGGAGCTAATTGACTACTAGTGCTTCTTAAAGTTGAAACGAAAGGAGTGTGAGAGACTGTAGCCTGATAAAAACCATGTATAAACGAGAGGACAAATATACTGCGACTCTTTTCTTGTCATTTTCAGCAAAGCATGCAGTTAGTCGGACAATGACATGACTGCGAACATAATATATGATGCCTTGTTTAAGACAAGACTCGGTGCATCGCATACGTCTTGAAGTTTTATAGGACTTACCCCCTTAGGTGTGGGTCCTCTAAAAACATTTTGTTTTTATCAACCAAAAGCGTAAATCTAAAATTTCACGTGCCCAACTTACAAACCTTAACTTACAAACCCAGAAATTACATACAAATTTTCAACCCCCTTGCATGCTTCTAGGCCTAGCGTTTTTGGCAGAACGTTAATCGATCAGTCAGTCAGATTCTTCTTTTGCATGATACAACATATATATATATATATAAATAGATTATCACGAAAATAAACTTCTCTGTCAATGTTAAATTGAGCAACCTGGCTTAACCAATGTTAAGGCAAACAATCCAATTAATAAAGATTGTCAAAAGTCAGCTTCTTTCATTTAAGTCTCGCCGCAGTATTACAATAAAGTTTAATTCCACGATTGTCGTCTTTAATGTACTCGTTCACTGATAAATGTTCTTTAGCCTCCATATGATTCCTTTCTTCTTCGATTTTAGCAATATTACGATATTCTTGAGTGAATTTATTACTGAGTGACACGTTTTCATAATAATAAGATCTGACGGTTATGGCTTTTGTACTGTTCGTTTAATATTTTTTTGTTTTATAACTGTGAATTATTCATTGAAGGACTTCTAGATTTATATGTCAATATACTTATGACGATATGGTCAAAGTGCCGAGATAAGTATACTGAATCAGGACTCACAGGATTGGGAAGTATGGCATCAGAAAAGGGAGGGCCGACTAGGTCAACTACTAGTAGTAAGAGATTCCGGGCTGAAATGATGATGATTGTGCATTTTCTTAATTTTTCTTTGTTTGTTTTTTTCCTCACTAATAATATATTTATTTTGTTCCAGGTAAATATTCCTAACAATTGAACGCAGCGTGAATTAAACCATAACATCAATTCGCTTAGTCTATTAAGTAAGTAAGAATTTGTTTCATACGCCGCGCGCCGGCGCAATTAATATGAAGCAATTAAACGGCCGTTAGGCAAATGACTAACTTGATCACCTAGAACTATGTACATTATACATTCTGTATTGCATTAGATACATACCTTAGGCAGTTGAGACGTAAAATGTACACATGTAAATATAATATATGTGTATGAAGAAGTCCAATGAAAATTGGAACAACCTCCACTGCCACTTAAGATAGAAATTACTAGAGAAGGTGGACAGAAATTTTGTACAAGAAATGAAATATTTAGATGTATGCAAAATTATTGCAAAGCATTGTTGCCATGCGGGTAGATCCAGGATAAGGTTGACACAAATATGGAGAGGCCTGTGTCCAAAATTGGGTAAAGTTGAGATGTGGATGATGACGACGATGAAGTAAAATTGAGCAAAACAACGAACTCAGGGATCAAACTTACTCTTGAACCCATAAACAACACCGCTGCAGAAAACTGCACGAAACTGCAAAACGCCCGCGCTGCGAACATCTCATGATTGAATCGTAATGGCATAACAATAGTTACAATCGATAAAAAGTGCAACAAGTCATCATTACATCAGCCCACCTAATAACTCGATTGCAGTAATCGTTCACTTTCACTCGATCGATGATTCGATGCATCGGCGCCGGCGCAACCAAAGGTCGACCGACCGAGACCATTTCTTTAAATATTCGACAGATAGTTTCGATATGTTGAGCAATTCGATCGATGGATGCCCATGTCAAGATGCTGGATAAAATGTTAACTGGTTTACCAACGTTGTTACATTAAGTATGCATTATTTCCTTAACAGTGTTTGAGTAGATAATTTAAATTAGAAATTGTGAATGTTAATTTTTTATATTGTTAGCAATTTTCTTGATAATGAAAAAAAATATTCATAACACCATGGAATGGCTCAAAATAAAATTCAAAATCTAAACACAAATGACGATCGTCAAAAATGTAGGGTTTGTGTAAACAACTAATATAAAAACCTCTAACATCCAACTATATTCGCCACAACACAAGAAAACGAAAACAAACAAACGAAAGCGAAATTAATAGAAGCAAGAACACAATCAATTCGCGAGTCAGCCATAGAAAATAGAAAGCTGTATCGAGCCGAAGAGGTCGCGAGGCAATGCGCACAACCTTAGCGCGAGTGCAACCTCGACCTTGTCGGCCATTAGAGTTGCGACATCGGATACTGTAAGTGCAACCCTATTACCTAATGTCGCTGGAATTACGTGGAATCTTCGACCTGAGATCTGAGTACAAGGTTGCGGCGTTTATAGGTTTTCTAGGTAATAGGTTGGATGGGCTAGGCTATTGTAGAAATGGGAATGAGGAACTTGAAACTTTACACCTCATGGGCATAAAATAGTTGTTTTGATTTTAGCTACGGTCTATAAAACCGTAAGTAATAAATAAAGGCGAAATATATGATATTTAAACATTTTAAATTAAAAATAAATCGAAAATCAAATATCAACCAATTATGCTGTACTATAAAGTATATACCATCTAATATCTAATTGGTAGTGAGTAGTTTTTGGTTTAAATGTATATATTTGTAGTCTTAGTTAATTAAGTATTTTATATCTAATTTGAATCATCGTTTTCACTCTTAATCATAAAATTAATCATACATTAGAAATACATTTAGGATTAATTAGAAACATTGTTGATACAAATTGCTTTCGATCCAATAACAATGTAATTTTTCACAAAGAATCGTTAGTCACATTGACACAAAGTGTTGCAACCTGACCTTACTTGTAAAACTCGCTATAAATGGTAAACGAGACCTCAGTGATTGATCGATTGATATATCAATTATATATAAAAATTCCAATGCTTTTGCAATATAGAACAATGTTTTGATAACTAGTCTCTTGGTTAAGAACGGCCTCTAATCTTGGACAATCAACTGACCAGTCAATATCGATTAAATGCCATCAGATACGTTTAATCGATAACTCGGTTGGTAGCTGACACAGATACAATAAATTATACTTCAGTAATCGGAGTGCTTAAGTTTTGATAAATTTTCAAAATAGTCGGTTTCCTGCTTAAGTTTGATGCCTATCTTTGAACAGGTTATGATATAAGAGCAGGTAACTGGAGTTGCAACATGGACTCCATTAAATCCGGTTGTTATTACAAAATATTCATCAAACGTTCGATAGACGTCAAAATCTGTATCAAGAATTAAAGCTTCATGCATGCTATTATCATCACTGTTTGTTTCAGTTTTAAGTGCATATGACTATGAATAAATTTTTAAAGGTTTATTTGGAGCGCAATCAAACGTTCTCAATGTAAGTGTAACACTATCTGATAGATTAGAATAGATTATTTTTTCGTCTTCTTCTTTTGTTAGTTCGCTTCACTAAAACAATATGGGCTCAATATCATCATAAGTAGTTATTCCACCATGTGTGCTGTTGAAATCTTAAAGTACTTTAAAGTTGCAATGCATGTGTGTAAGGCTGTGTTCATACAAGAGTGAAAATCTCAGATGGGGAATCTGACATGCAATATTGATTTTTAATACAAGAGTACTATATCTTACTTGATATCTACTTAACGAAATAAAAGTACTGAAACTATTTAATGCGTTAAGAAAAAATATACATCATCTGTGCTTGACTCTACATACTACTTCAATAATCATAATCGATCGATAAAAACAAAAGCGATCACTGTTTGCCTCTATCTTAATCTTCCCTTTAGACAATCATGTCTTTACATCTCCCAAGCTTCATAACTTAATGCAATGTCGCAACATGTCGACCGCGAAACATTTATTAAAGTCCGTCGACCCAATCGATGTTTATGATCGATTATATTCGAGTCTGACGAATCGATTCCTCGTGTCACTAGTTAACGATTATATGATTGGCTCGTTCATTATGATGTTTGTTTTTGTCCATCATTTGTACACAATCTCGGATAAGGTCCTTTGCTTGGGTTATTGATGATGTGGTGTAAAGTTCATGGTTTTAATGGGTTTTTGTGGTTGCTGATTATTGTTGAGGCGAGTGGGAACCTGGTTACATGTTTCTTGTTTAGAAACAAGTGTAATGACGTCTGTTTTGCAGCCAATTTCTAGGAGTCTAGGCTCATTTCAATTTTGCACTGCAACAAATAACAAAACATGCAACCACAATCATATCTTTATCGATGTATCCTTTATTACTGCAGCGATGCATGCACCATCTCATTTCCAAAGCGACCTAAACAAGTCGATTGCATCTGTGCATTCATACGCAACATGCATCAGCGGAGATGCATCAAAATGATCCGTCGATCATCCGGCCATGGTTCGTTGTCCTCAATAAAATGCATTTGCGGTTGCATCAACCGCGCCAAGCAATCAGATGACCGTGTGTACTGACCCTTATCGCGTGGTGCAAGCAGAGAAAAGAAGCGACCAAAATTATTACGGAAGAGTGATCTTGATTTCCTCTTTTTTATTTGTTACGTAAGCTGTTGAATGATTGTTTCGTGTACTTGTTAGATGATGATTGGTACTGTCAATATGTAGGTGCATTAATGATTTTGTATTTGACCCGTCTTTTGAAAATCCATAAATAAATTAATGGATAGATCTCGAAGTTGATTTATTTTGGTGGCTTACCAAATGTTGGTAACCGCTGGTGATTTTATATACTTGTTTTTTGTAACTTTTATTTTATCATGGTAAGTTCAGTTCCTATCAATCTTTATCACCTCAGCAGACTCTATCAAAAACATAACCGTTTTCCGTATGAAATTGCACGGACACCTACGCAATTTCCACATCGCTTTCCGTTCTTCCCTTGTCCCACACGATATGAGGCAACCCTTAAGTACTCCATAAAGAATAATGGCGTAAGTAAATCATAAATATACCAACTAATGTGTTTCGTGGGAAGTGAGGTGTGAGAACTATACCTAAACGTAACGCGTAGTTCCTAATGGTCTACTGTAAGTTTGAATGCCGAATGTTCCATGTACGACATCGTCATTTGTTTTTCCTTTTCCTATATTTGTTTACGCGTGACTGTTTCCTTGTCTTTATGTTTGTTTGACAAATTAGTTATGGGTACGGATGCGGTCTTACGGAAGCGTGAGAATTAGATGTATAAATAAAGATCTATTTTATGGCAACGTTGTTTGGTCAGCTCTAGGTGATTGCAGTAGGTTTGGTATTATTTACTTTGTGGCGGTATGCTGTTATTTTGGGGTTATAAGCAGGGATTTACACGGAAATAAGATGAAGGCTTCTGTATGTGGAAGTCTTCCTTCAATTAAGACTATGGTAATATTTATTGTCGTATACTACGCTACTAGACTAATACTTATACCACAGAATACAAAGAATATACAGTTTCCTAAAGATTTTGTTCGACTTGCCTAGCCTTTTATCCAACTCGATCGGCTTCCATTCCAGTGGAATGCAACTGAATACCAGTAATTTCTAATAAAGCTTGAATTATCAGTGCAAGAGTTAAGGGAGACTTCCTATTCCAAGTTACAATTGAAAATGAATAAAGACATACAAAGCCCTATAAATAAGACCTTAAAGTAATCTATAGTCCAGATAAGATATTATCAAGCCTTGAACCAACAGTTTAGATTTGAACCATAAAACTCAATTACCTTAACCGTACCGGTGCTCTGTGTACTTGCATCAGAATTAATTACTGGCTCATGATACTTTGAGCAATATCCGTCAAGTCGGTTAAAAGAAGGGAGGCGTGCCATACACCGGGGTTACGAAGAACGTTGCAAGAAATGTGTGGAGTGCATAGTATTAATAATATTATCAAATATAGTACACGAAACATCATAACTTTGAAAAGACGTATAATACTGTATTTACACACACTACTCAATAATATTTGCAATAAGGTCCCGGCAAATAGGAGCCACCATGAGAAGAAAAAAAAACATCTTAAAAAGAGGTCAATCTCACCTGACTCCTGCAGCCTTATAGCGTAATGAATTCGCCAAGGTAAAGGGCAAAGAGTAAGGCCCTTTGCCTTGCCGAATTCATTTTCTTGAGAGATCAAGATCTTATGAAAATGTCTTGTCTGACAGTCCTAAAAAGAAAATATTGGCACATTTTCTTGATGAATTAAACCTAACTTGTCAGTGTAACTTTTATGTAAATACTACTAATACTAAACACCGGCCTTAGCAATGCTGTAGGTAACAATATGCAAATAGAAAAATGAAGGTGTAAAATGAAATGTAGAACAAAAAATTTACGGTACATACCAATTTGTAGCCCTAGGGCTGCCGTTAATTTGATACTATGTTACATGCATATCAACCGCCTCTCATTTCGCATTCTTTCTTACGACATGGCAATGCCAATCAAGCGTGAAGTTTGCCAACCCTAGTATCCGTTGTTATTCGCATTTGCATTTCATGAAATTAATTACTTTAATGAAGTAAAGTAAAGCAAAAAGGTAAAACACTCATAATTGATTTTTAAATAGTAGTTGTGGTATGAAATTGAACTGGGGAAATTTTAATTTTGCTATTTCCATCTACAATATTTACATTCTTTTTTTTACGTGCGATATAATTCTGAAGTAATAATTATTGCGCTCTAAATCTATTTTGTACGCTTTCAATATTTAAATATTAATATGATACAGCAATAATTCAATCAGCACCTAGCGGGCGGTATGTGCTAAGAAATATGAGTTGCTACAGTTCCAATGAAAATTAATATCAACTGACTTTTGCAATGGAACTGCCGTTATAAAAAACTGTTATTATATTGTGCAATAATTATTATTAGACAATTTTAGGCTTGGAAAGCGACTGTGGCCATGCATTTCCACCTCCGGAGCTTAACGAAGGTGAAAACTTGCAATATGGCGGCTTTAATTCTCCTAATCCCCGCAGGGTGGCGCTGTACAAGGTCGTACTCGACTCTATTACCGATTAATCGGACGCGTACGTCAACAGCTTAACACTTGGCTTAGAAAATCGATAATCGATTACGGAAAATGGCTGAGAATTAATCGTTGAATTCAATTGTTTCCGCTATCTTGTTCCCGTCGAATTTTGTAATATAGTTTAATGTTATAGTTTATGAGGCTTATGAACTGTTCTGGATCCTGTAGTGTTAATTAAGCTGATTATTCGACGAAAAGTGGCCGAATATATTGATAAACGGTTCTAATTAGACGTTTTTACTTAATCATGATGCACTTAGGAAGGTATGTATTTAAACCCAGGGATGTGGCTTTACAGGTATTGCACAGAGGGAGTTCTAGAGAGGTATTTTAATAAGTATTTTGCTACGTGATAAGGGTGATCACCAGGGTGGTTTTAGTAAATAACTATCGCCCCTCGTACTTAGGCCCAAATTCTGGGCGCCATTTGAAGGTTTCCCCCTGACCATAAAAGTATTTATTTAAAGAGTAAAAACTTAGATTGAGTTATATTATAGAAATTATTATTATTAACATGCAACACCCACAAAAACTCCCTTCAGCCTTGCACCACATCTTAGGTCAACTTTTTACTATCAAATTCAACCTCACGTCTGCATAAATAGTCCATAAGTTTAATCTAGACGATTTTATTGTATGAAATCGAGATCAGTAGCGCAAATGACCCAGATTTTGTTGCCGCGGTTATGAAAACGTGCTCGCGGTCGCACGAGTCGCGCGACTGAGTCGTGATGTCTGCGCCGGAGTCGATTGTCTCTGCATTGTCTATGGAATGGTGTAAAGATAAATATTGGGTCGCTTGTGGTTTATTGATGGTTGTGTAAATGTCGGTAATGGGTTTTATTGGTCGGGTTTTCGAGTAGAATCAAATAGGATGTGGCAGATCCTTGATCTTTAAAGTTTGGTTGGTTAAATTTTCGTGGAAAACGCAGATTATTTGGAAAAACCGCGGGTTGAGTCGTATTGGAAAAAAGCAGAAGCTCATTTTGATCTCAAAACTAAGGACATTGAATCGTCGTCATCCATTACACGAGTTTTCATGCATATATTTCTTTTGCTAACATTGCTCTAAGTTCGTACATATTTATTTTATCTATGATTATTTTTAACACATTTCTTCTCAGCCAGACCAAAAATGTTAATGGTTGGGTAAACTCCTCTAGCGTCCATTCCTCTTTATTATTGTAAGTTCCGAGCTACGTACGTTCGTCTCATTCACGAATCACCTCTCATTCTCAGCTCTATTTACCCAGTAACTAATGATTACGTCGGAAGTGCGTGAATCTCGGCGCAGGCGCATCGTCACGCCCGCCGCGTTAACGCGCATGCGCAACATTACGCAACACGCCACTGAAATTAGGGCCTTATTATAGTAGCTCATTTATTTTGTAACTTTATAGGATGCAATTTATTTAGGTAATACTTAGCAATGTAATAACGTTTGTGGTATGTAGTTAATTTGGGTTAGGCATTGTCTAGACGATTATGGATACCTTTTTTGTGTGATTTATGCCTACATTGACCTTATTGGTGATGCTCTTCAGAAAGGCCGGTTACACATAACCGGCGTGTGTGTATGACTGGATGTATGAACGTTAGTGAAGCAAAAGAAGTTTCTTGCGATCGGAGCAGGTGGCGCTTTGTAGTTTCTGCCTACCCCCGCGGAAAAAAGACGTGGGTTTATTTATGTATGTAATTACTTAGGTAATGTTTGTTCTGTTTATGCGTTTTCTTCATTGGAAAATGGAAGTGTTCAAGTTGGATCATGTTTGGGTCTTTTTCGTTTTTAGAGGAGCCTAGATTAGATTTTTGGCATCAACAAGATTAAAGTGAAATTAGGCTTTAGTAAAATTGGTTTTATGGGATTGAGCACGTCACATTGCGGTACATCAATAGGTACCAAACATTTTGGACATCTTAAAAGAATGAGAAGAACTATTTACGGAATTCTTGCATGAAATGAGGTGGGTAGTGAGGACCCGAAACAGAATAAAACACATCAATCTCACACCTCTTTAGTTGCCATTACCACACAAATGTACCGACGTATAAAAATAATTACCCATGCAGACTTACAAAGACTTAGTAACTCGACACCACAGTTACGACAGTCTTAACTTCTAATATAATATAACAAGTAAAAGTAAATTAGGTTAGAATTTATTGCTTAACTCAACGCAATGTAGCAAGCTATACGCAGAGCAATACTGTAACAGGTATAAAAAATACTCGATAAAAAACTAGGTATGAACAAGTGGTCATTTCAAGCTTTCGCCAACGCACGGTCAATGCCAGAGATTGTCAATCTAGTTTCGCAACTTCCACTGCGTAAACTAATGTGTCTTTCTAAGCTAAAGAATGCTATGTTTCTAAGTCTCGAGTCTTGATTAATCGGATTAGTATTCGATGTTCGTAAGCTTGTAATACGATTTCTATTGTTTACGTAAATCGATAAAATGTAATGTGACTTTTATAGTGCATTGAAGGAAGATAGATTAATTATTTTATGTTGGCAATTAAACTGCTGATTTCTTTCCTGACTTAATTACGTATTTAACTCTTTATAAGGTTTACGAGTATTTATATTAGGTTACTGTTACTTTTAAATTATCTGTAAAGGATTCTTGATTGTCGATAGCTTTAAAAGTGTTTCTGTTTGTTTTCGCATCGTTTCTTTTTCTTTTAAATTTAACAATACCTAATTGTTTCCTCGTGCATACCAAAGCTTACTACAAAACGAAGAAAGGTTGAAAAAGCAGTCAAATTGAGAACCTCCTCCATTTTTTGAAGTCTTTTAAAAATATTATCGACAATTTAGTGTACAATAAGGTATACTCTATTTTATTTTATTCTTTCATAACACTGACTAAAATATCAATACTCTAAAATAAGTGACATAACGGAATTAACTATCTCAAATTCTACTTTATCTTTGATCCTATTGTTACCTTTTGCATAATATGTAATAACACTTTAGCTAAAAGCGTGCAGGATAAACGTAACACTTCTGTGCTCGAATGTATTCTGGTAGCGTACAGTCGCGACCACTTTCACTAGCCATTGTTGATTAATGCCCGAACTGTGCGGCGAATGTGGGTTGAATCTAATGTTAAGTAGAGTGGAATTGTTGGTAATATCGTATGGTATGGCTGGAATAAGCCGTTTTTGGATTATCCCTTTTGTTTTAAATTAATTCAAAACGCTCTTTGGTGCAACGGGGCTGTCGTACACATGTCTTTTATAAAAGATTATTGACTAAAGAAAATATTCGGAAACCGTTTGTTTTCTTGTCATATCCTGAGATTCGACCCGTGAAATGTGTAATAAGAATAATGACAATTTTTTTTACACTAGTCCAAAAGTTCGCGGTAGGTATACGAGTATATTCCTTAAATACATTGGAAAATATTCCACGCACTCATGGACCTCCCTAATGTATGCAATTTTTAATTTCACACCTCTTTCGAACATCACATTAAACGCCAGTGTTAAAACAATGAAAACAAAATCGATTAAATTAATTAAATTACTGGTAACCACAGGTGAACGTATCATCGAAACACAATCAAGTAGTTTTATATCGATTAAAAAGTTTCTAATTGTTATAATAATCGTTTTTTTTTTGTGTGAATGGAATGGTTATGCTTAACAAAATTTCAGAAAAAAGAGCCTTTATTGGTTTTAACCGTTACGTAAGTGAAGAGATTTGGATTGTGTTATTTTTTAAAGCAGTTGTAGTTCTCTGTATTCTTCCTTTGTTAAGCTGATGTCTCTTATATCTTGCAGCGATACAATTAACTAAAATTAAACGAAAGGAAAATAATGATGTATTGTTTTTCTCCTTTATCATTGTTATATAACTGAAAGTTTGTATCCTTATTTGAATCATTGAAGTAAATTTTACAGACGCTTGCATATATAATACTAACTGTTACCCGCAACTTTGTCTGTGTAGCATTAGTACTTTCAATAGCCTATTTTTATATCGCGCCATAGTATTTTAGGTGTGTGGGGGGCCGCCTTACTTGAGAAATTATTAGTTCACCATTCATACTTCTACCCCCCTTTCATCCCCTAAAGGATGCTATACTAACTATACTAACTAGTTTTCTTTCTTTCTTTCTTTCATACCAAATTTCATCTAAATCGGTTCAGCGGTTTAAGCGTGAAAGGTAACAGACATACAGACAGAGTTATTTTCGCATTTATAATATTATTAGTATGGATATTACATAGAGATACAGATGTCTTTTATATAACGTTTACCTATTTCTTTTATTTGAAGAACAATAATGTTTTGGAATTCAATAAATTGTAAAAGATTTCTCTTCCTTGCACAATGCGGACCACAGTAGTTGAACGCTTAAGATAATTGGCATTAGTGCATATCCATTTAAAACTACTGGTAATATACTTTTTACTATAGCACAATCATTCTTATTGTCTAATCAATAAGGTTGATAATCGATTGTCATCAACGCATGTTACAGTTTCTTATGCAAGGATTCAAATGATCTCAAATCACGTACATAAACATAGCAAGATCATTCTGTCTGTCCTTCCGTTTGTCGCTTTCTCTATACGTGGACGTAATGGTAATACTTACGTTTGTGTGTGGCGTAATGTGGGACAGCCCTAAGGGTAGGGACAAATGATAGGTAATTTGAGCGGAAAATGCAAAGGAATTTCACGCGGTAATGTTTTACCGGAACATATTCGCTTTCTATACCTACGATGCAGTATAATAATGCGCAGAATATTTTTTTTATTTAGAAAAAAAACTAATAACAAACTGAATTATAAGAAAACCACATGCCCTAGGTACTACTAACCCGCGATTTCTAAATCAAAAATGTTTAAGTGTCCTTCAAACTCTACTTTTTCCTAAAAACTTTTCAAACTTTGGTATTAAAATAGGAAATCACAAGTTCTTTACTTCAAAATCTGGAACTTATTGTCTGCCTTTTTCAGTATTATTATTTCATTTATATCTCATTTAATATTTTTGTTCTCTGAAAAAAAACTCTTGAGACGGACTGAGGATAGGTAAAACGTACGATTTTCCTATCTTAACATGGAGCAACCCTAAAAGTACAGTCCAGCGCATAAGTGTGTCAATGTTTTAATTAAATTGCGTTAAGATTAGTAGAGTAATTATGATCGCTAAGCAAGTTTGACTAGTAGTTGCTCTTAATATGTTTATTTTTAAACATTTAAGTAAATCGTTTGTTAGTTAATGTAGGTTGTTGTTGACGTAACTGTA
Organism: Orthosia incerta; assembly: GCA_948252205.1. Taxonomy (NCBI): domain Eukaryota; kingdom Metazoa; phylum Arthropoda; class Insecta; order Lepidoptera; family Noctuidae; genus Orthosia; species Orthosia incerta. Next base: position 8,180,795 of record OX411744.1, on the reverse strand, counting down.
CATGCTCAGTTGCGTATCTTTTTTGATACATTGGATGTTCACACTTTGGGCGGTATGGCATGATGCATACTAATTTTTAGGCCGATGTAATTTTTAATTGGTTAGATAAGTGAGTTTATATTTATGTAGGTGCTTATCAAGAGATTAATTTAGACAATTATAATTTGAAAGCACTTTTCATCTTTAGAGACGAGATGAAATATGGGGACATTTTCAGAAAATAAAATATAAAGGAAACATAAAATAGAGCAATACCGGTGTATTTGCATCACATCACATCATCAGCCTATTAATGTACCCACTGCTGGGACACAGGCCTCCTCTCTGTGAGAGGGAATGGGCCGTAATCCACCACGCGGGCCCAGTGCGTGTTGGTGGATGTCACATGTCCTCGAATTTTTGGTTCTAGGACATGCCGGTTTCCTGACGATGTTTTACTTTACCATTTTGAGAGCAGTGGTGATGAAATAATTTACAAAAAGTAAAGCGCCTGCCTGGGCTCGAACCCACGACCTACAACTTGTAAGTCGCGGCCGATACCACTGGGCCACCACTGTTCGCGTATATTTGCATAAAATAACAATATAGATAAATGGAAATTCTCTATTATTTGTTATTATATGCGAATAAATTTGTCTTGCTCTGACTATTCAATACTAACAATTAAGTAGTTTACCTAAACACTTCCTTCCTTACCATCCAACATCCCTCAGAGGCGTTTCCATGTCTGTCTGTTCGTTACGTCTTAAGAGTAAAAGTATTTCCCAGCGTAATTACTAGTTGTACAACAGTGAAGGAGAATCGTGCATATTTACATGAACATAAATTGGCATCAGTTGGTCGACAGTGCCGTTAATCGGCCGACAGTGCCGCAAATCGGCCGACTACCGCAGATCGGCTCTATATCGGTCTAGCAATTTTCCGATCAGGAAACGATTTCTGTTACAGTTTTGTTACGTAACACTTTTGTTTATTAAGTCATTTTATACTGTCGAAGTGTGGAGCAATGCTGTACTTTACTATAAGTATAGAATGTTTATTAAATTGTTAGCAGTATTACGGTTGTGCGGTAATAGATGATAATTTGTATGAGGAAGGCGTATTGTCTCTTACGTTGTGTTATTTAAAAGGATTAGCAATCGTCACGCTGGTTTCAAATAGGTTACATTACTAACACGTTTTCATTGCGTAGTGTCGTCATATTTCTGACTACAGATAAAGAAAATTACTATTGATTTTTATTCTTAGCACAACTAGGTCAACAATGTTTGATTTCAATACGAAAGTTTTGCTGAAATCCGTTCTTAGTAACCCAATCATAAGAAAATATTGTTTCTTATAGAACAACTCGAAGAATATTTTGTAACCGCAATCCGTGGACACAATAAAAATAATGATTGAAGGTTAATCCTAAAGAAATCTGCGAAATATTGCGATATGAAATCTGAGAATTGGAATCTGAGCCTACGCAGAAAATAATCACAATGAGTGAATAATGACGATTATTTGGTGGCAGCTTTATTGGTTAGCCAAATCCAATGTTACCCAATAGCAATTGACTGGTATGTACTAGCTAAATAAATTAATAAAATTTCTTTGAAAATGTTCTTTGAAGATTACAATAAAACTCCTCAAATGCTTAAAACAATTTTGTTCAGATCTGTAATAAAAAAAGACTGAGCGTTTGATACTTTTGCGTATATGTTTAGCAGGTTCACTGTGCACATATCAAAAACAATATTTAAAACAATCACAAATTTTATATATGCGTCATGGGACTGTGAACCTCTTAAACCTATGTATGCATGTTTTAAATTAATTGGTTCTTTCGTTCTTTTCTTTCTTTTCTTTCTTTTCTTTCTTTTCTTTCTTTTCTTTCTTTTCTTTCTTTACTTTCTTTTCTTTCTTTTCTTTCTTTTCTATTCTTTCTTTTCTTTCTTTCTTTTCTTTCTTATATTTGAATTATATTTCAGTAAATTAAGCTCATATTAATCAATGTTGGTTTTAGCTTTATGCATAATTATGGTAAGATTTACACATTTAAAGCCCTTATGCATTCATACACAAATATGCACTATGTATTACCTACTCACAAGCAGATTCCACTATATTAAACCCAGTACCTTACACAATAAACTCCTTATCTATAAAATTTCCCCATATAAGCATTTGATTAGTCAATATGAATCGAAAATACTCAAACCGTCAAACCGAATTAGCATAAGCTGAAGCAGGTACAAGCAAGCTGGAAGTTTTGCGTAATATCAGAAATGCGACTTACTATCGTCTTACTTAACTTTGCTATCATTTGAACTAAATCTGTCGCGTAATTTTCACGCCGAGTCACGGAGGCGTAAGGTATGCGCTATTATTAAGGCTGTCGTTAAATTTTATAATGGCTGATACAGTTTTAAAGATAAAAATAATATATCCGACTAAATTATTCATGAAAAAGTTTGAATGTTTGGATTTTTAGATACTTGGATGATTGTTGTTTGTACTCAAAAGCTAAAATAATTTCAATAAATGAATAAGCTGGTGCAGGTATAAGCTGGGCGTTTTGCGTAATATCAGAAATGCGACTTACCATCGTCTTACTTAACATTGCTATCATTTGAACTAAATCTGTCGCGTAGTTTTCACGCCGAGTCACGGAGGCGTAAGGTATGCGCTATGAATAGGGCTGTCGTATAATTTTATTATGATAGTTATTATGATTGAGATAAAAATAATATGCCCTACTAATATTATTCATGTGAAAGTCTGTATGTTTAAAAGGCAACAGCCTCAACAGCAGAACAACTTAAGATGAAATTTTGTATGGACTTCAACTTTTCCTTCACCGTTATGAGAGCAGTGGTGATGAAATAATTTACACAGAGTAAAGCGCCTGCCTGGGCTCGAACCCACGACCTACAACTTGTATGTCGCAGCCGATACCACTGGGCCACCAGTGCTCCACATTATTTTGATTGTAATTCTGTAATCACGTTTTGCACAAGGGTTTATACGCTGAAGCACAAACTATTCCAAACACACTCTATGTCAGAAAGTCATTGATAATGGACCATATTCAAATACAGTAAACTTCCTTGCAGTGGTTTACGATTACGGCACACACATAATATATCCGTCAACACTCTTGAAATATTACTCACCGTGAACGAATGATTACAGTTCCATTCATGAACTAGAGCAACATGAAATACGTGCTTTGTTGGTCTAGTCTAGTGGAGTACTTAATTTGAGAAAGGGATCCAAGGTTCGATTCTCGGGTTGGGTTAATTGTTTTTGTGTTTTCAGTTAGGAATGTCAGGGTAGTAGCGCATAGACAGACCGGCTTGACGCAACATTGCAATACCCATGGTTTTTTCGGGAACGTATCGTTACTTAGCTATATCGGCGTTACGGGAATCGCGAAATGAGTACTTGGTTTACTTCGTGTTGGAGTTAGTTTATTAAATATAAATTACAAAGAGTAAGGGTGCCGACCGACCACTCCTCTAGACCGAATAAGACTGAATGAATGCTTCTACACAATTGTTGAAAACTGGGATAACGGACGGTTCGGCACAAAACCTATTATATTATAAACAATTAATGGAGTCGCTACAGTTTCAAGAAATTGTTCGGATATATTACTCATAGAACAATTTCTGTAGTAGTAGTAGAACAATGTTGCATCAATGACGCACTGTTTAGTCGCGCCTGTCTGCGGAAACTTTTAAAGATATCTAATGACATGTGTGTTGGTAGGTACCATAACACCACATAATGGTGTACCTAATGATGTTATAGGAATCATGTAATACTTGGCATTTCCCATAATTCTCAATTGCTTTCAACCTTAGAATTTTCTGACAGCCCTACTCTAATAAACTGTGAAGTCCATTGCCATTTATTTATCGGTTCCAACATTTGAATTAGTCTGTTGATTGACGTGACATTTCAGCGACATGTAATGATTTTGTTAAGGTTGTTATCGACGCAACGTTTGAATAAATGAATGATTCGATCGACTTTATAGTTCTTTTGATTAGACATTTCGATTTTATATTGTTGTTGTGCGTTAAAAGAAGAAAAAGTGGCGTTCCTAATTTTCTGTACATTTAATGTACCATAGAGTCAAGTCAACATTTTGACGGTTCCCACCTAAATAAGCTTTTCATGAAACATGATAATTATTCCATGTTACATTGTTTTATTGTAGCTATCTTTTAGTAATTCTTATATGGTGTTTGATTGTATACCTGATGAATGTATGAATTCGAAAATGTTAAAATGTGATGTTCAATTTAAATCTTTTCCTGTAAAAGAAAACAGCGCTGAGCAGTGGTGGCCTAGTGGTACTCGTATCGGCCACGACTTACAAGTTGTAGGTCGTGAGTTCGAGCCCAGGCAGGCGCTTTACTTTGTGTAAATTTTTTCATCACCACTGCTCTCAAAACGGTGAAGGAAAACATTGTGAGGAAACCGGTATGTCCTGGAACCAAAAATTCGAAGACATGTGACATCCACCAACCCGCACTGGGCCCGCGTGGTGGATAAGGGCCCATTCACTCTCACAGAGAGGAGGCCTGTGTCCCAGCAGTGGGAACATTAATAGGCTGATGATGTGAAAAGAAAACTATTGTGAGACAACTCCTTGGCTAATTTTTAGATCATTAAGTTGCATTTAATTGTATGAAAATTATCCACGAAGTGTGATAGCTTAGTGATCGATAGATCTAAGTTTGTATTCTGGTTATTGCTCTTCAGTTGTAGAATTATCGACTTGCATATTTAATTATTATAACAAGCTTAAGTACCCTCCTTTCCATACACATTCTAAACCAGAAAACCACAAATCAGAAACGACCTAAAAACACGATTACTTAACATCCTTGACTAAATGAGTCCTGTATAGCTTACACAAGAGTATGTACTTTAGTACTGGCATTTGAAATATGGCTGACCAATTCCACCGATAAAGGAAATTATTTCCATTGAGGCTTTTATGTAAGGTACGTAACTAGATCGGTCTTGTTTGCAGGATAGTGTGTGTCTAAAGTAAGCACTTGGCTATAAAGTATTGGGAAGTGGTCCAAGTTGATGATAGTCCGCGGCTTTTGTAATCATTTACGTATTTAATATGGCTTATGTTAAGCTCTACGTTTACTTGAATAAAGACTTGATCAAGCTTTTCATAATAATTTTATAAGTATAGAACGAGTTTGTTGCTGTCCCTGTTTGGACAGAGGCGCAAATAGTTTTAGAATCGTAAGCCTATTTAGTAAACAAAAAGATATATATACCATTGAATCAGTTTATAAGCAGCTTTCAAGTTATGAATGGTACAAGAGGAGAATAATAGAGGCGTATGAAACGCCTCTATTATTGTCTTGTTTCGGGCAGAAGAGTTGATTTCTATTGATGTTTACTCAGTCTAAAACGAATGTAAACAGATCATTTGGGTGTCTTTTTGCAAACAGTAACTTTAATAAACAATATTCTGAAATTTTTCCAGTAATCATTCTGCTATCGTCTAACTTAGCAACTCTGCTTTTCCAATGGGAAAAAATCTTGGGAAATCTTTTCCTATCCGATAAGAGGCACTTACATAAACAAAATGTCTCCTACTGTTACCTAAGTCATCTTATCAAACTTGCACCAAACACTTTCGAACGGTGGCGTGTGCGCAACAACATGTAAAAGACTTTTATCTGCAAGTTAGTACAGTCAGAACCAAAACAAGCTAAGCAATTTAGGTGTCTATAACAGCTATACAATAAAAGTTTTCAGATTGTTATGGTCAAATATAACTGAACACTTTCAATGTCAAATATCTCGTGGTAGAATTTAGCATTAGGTATATTGCTTCAAGAATGGATGGTTAATGGGGCCGAAAGGTTCTACAATGGCCAACGTGTATCGAAAGGCATAACTTCGAAAGATCTCCCACAAGACGGACTAATGACCAAATGAGGCTAATCGCTGGATGTGGGTTGGTGCTGAGAAGGATCGATGTGGCAACGTTTGGGGAGGCCTACATATTATTTTTAGCAGAGGATGTCTTTCGCTTAAGCATAATGGCGTGCTCCTATATAAATGCTGTTGACTGTACCATCCACATAACAGTACTGCTACGTTTAATGGCCTCAGATAATAGACACTATTGGTTGCAGCACAGGGATTATCTAAAGTAACGTGTTCCTTGTTGGTCAAGGAGGATTTATTGGGGGGATTTTATTTGTGGTACTTAAGTAGTTGTGTTGGCTGGAGAATATAAGAAGTCTGTATCTTTTTAACTAAGTCGTTTTTAGTAAGTATGCTTTAGTAGCAATAAATCATCAGCGTAATTCTAGAAATATATCTGCCCATTGTTATTTTTAAATGTTCTCTCCTTAGACAAGTGACATCCTATCATCATAAGCGTGTCGATAGCGATTGTGGATGAAATTGTATGGGATTGACAAGCGATATCGAATTGAAAAATCACGTGATCAATCCCTTACAATTCGACTATCGGCTTCGCTGACATCGAATGCCATTTGTCTAGAGCCTCTTATATTTAGATAAAAGTGATATTGCAGCTGCGACAATCATTGTCAAAAAAATTAATATGGCGATTGACATGCGCTGCCGAAATGTCACGAGGTCTATGTCAAACATTTTGGCATTTCGTCAAATGCTATCGCTGTTAGAATGTCACCCCTTGGGTTTTAAACAAAGAACATTGACATAAATTCTTCCGATAAGCAAGAACATTCATGAAAACTAAAGTTCGTTGCAGCATTAAACATTATTAATGTAGTCTAATCAAACTATTAAAACATGCAGCGCAATATCGCTTATAGTTTAGTTGACTCGCGATCAAAACGTCGTCGTAAGCGGCATGAAATTCATGGCTCTTACACGTTTCGTTTGATATAGTGTAAAGTAAGGTGTACGGATTGCAGTACAGTTCGGTTGAACAGAGTGAGTGTTCGGATTTCCAAATCTAGTGCGTAGACGGCTGCATTATTCTTAATTTGAATGTCTCAATATCTACTCCGTTCAAACTCTTGTTTGTGTCAGTCAAATCACATTTCAAACTTCAGCTTTGCATTGCCATTTCTTCCTTAAATACAACCACGCACATTGCATCATAATATGAAAATAACATCGTGTATGGAAATGTTCTTGTATTTTATGTTACGTTCATACAACATAATACAATAATATGGACTTTTAACTTAAATATTGTATTATACATAATTTAGGACATACGAATCGTGACTTACGTAGGAACTATCATGAATTGACGATCTTTTTCATAAGGAGATATATATGTCTTGATATAACCCACGCGTCTGCCAAATGGTTCAACGACTTTAAGATAAGGATGATCGGACTTTTTGATAGCATTTGGGATTCAAGGTTGTATAGTGTGTCAAGAACAGAAAGTGTATCAGATAAACTGGCATTTTCATTAATAATAATATTAATAATGGCCAATGGCATAATAGCCAAGAGCTTCGATGAACATTTGAGGAGGCTCTCGTTGGGCAGCTGGATCAAGGGCTTGATCCGGAAAGCGGTACTACTGGACACGGCGCGTATCTTTAGGAGGTTCCTCTCTCAGGAGCCCTGACCACCAGTAGCTTGGACCCTGTTCCCGATACCGGTGGGCTACTATTTTTTATATTTTTAAATGTTTTCTATTTTGTATGTATTTTGTAAAAATATTTAAAAATGTAAGAAAGAAAATTAAATAAAGGACATAATAATTAAAATATTTTATTTCAGACAAAGTCCATAGCATTAGTAACAATTTACTTAAAAAACTAGCGTTAGTAGGTACAGATATAAAACTAAAACATAACAAGTGTGTTTTATAGAGAAAACTAGCTTCTACCAGCGGCTTTGCCCGCGTGAATGTCGAAAATAATCCCAAGGGAACATATTCCCGGGATATAAATATCTTATGTGCTATTCCAGACTATACCCTATCTCTGTGCCAAACTTCACCCAGATCCGTCCAACTGTTTGAGAGTGATGAAGTAACAAACACACACACACACACACTTACAAACTTTTGCCTTTATATTAGTGTGATATATAGGTGACAGCAGTGGTGGCCCAGTGGTATTGGCTGCGACTTACAAGTTGTAGGTCGTGGGTTCGAACCCAGGCAGGCGCTTTACTGTGTGTAAATTATTTCATCACCACTGCTCTCAAAACGGTGAAGGAAAACATCGTGAGGAAACCAGCATGTCATAGAACCAAACAATCGAGGACATGTGACATCCACCAACCCGCACTGGGCCCGCGTGGTGGATTACGGCCCATTCTCTCTCACAGAGAGGAGGCCTGTGTCCCAGCAGTGGGAACAGTAATAGGCTGATGATGATGATGATATATAGGTATAAACTGTTCGCAAATATTAATCGTAGCCATCAGAGGCCTGCAATCATACGTCTTTTTTTTTTATATTTAACTTATTAAAAAAAAACTTTTTAACAAAAAAATTAACCGACGTAATAACGAACTGAAAATCAAAAAATAAAAAATCTTTTTGGTTAGCATTTTTAGTTGGCGCCAAACAAACAAACATGAGAATAATTACCTAAAGCGTAGAATTATTGTAGCTATATTGAGCTTCGTTGATAGTTTGTTTGCTACCGCCTTTTTTTTCGCTTTTAGTTTAATTAATTTCAACAGAATCGGTTCACAATTGAAAATTCAGTGGGCAAATTATCGATAAATCCTTTTTTTCTACCTTTAGTGGTGGATATTAGTTTTCAAATTTAAAAGAACCAACTTTGAGGGATACTTTAGGGATACTATATCTTCACAATCTTTCGGTTGGCGCAGTGGTTGAGCGATTGACTGCTGCGCTGCGTGTCGCGGGTTCGATTCCCGCACGGAACAAATGTTTGTATGACCTACAGGTAGTTGTTCCGGCTCTGGGTGTTTGTGTATGTGAATTTATATGTTTGTAAACGCACCCAAGATACAGGAAGAAATTCCTAGTGTGGGGCAACGTTTGTTTTTTACAAAAAAAAAAAAAAAATACCGCAATAAAATGAATCATGAGAAATCGGACTACTCTACAAAAAGTTATCCGCGGTCATACATAAAAATAATATATAAACATTTCGAATTGAGGACCGCCTCCTATATTTGTCGTCGGTTAAAATTTTTATTCATATCCAAATAAAAAAAACAAAAGACGAATACGATTTTTTCAATAACTATCTCTGCTTGCATTGTGATAGTATGACCAGATGAATTATATTCCAATCATACATCTGGTTGAGGTTCACTATCTTTTCCATTTTAATGAGATCCGTATCATATTGTAAATTATTAAATTAAATATACATTGCAAGAAGATTGTGATGAAAGTGATCGTTTTTTTTGCAGCCTTCTGTGTACGGTGCAAAATTGCGCCACGTCTGTTTTGTTTTACATAATTATCCTTAGCAGAACTGAAAGTTTGAAAACCATACAACATAAATAAATATAAATGGTTTCAACAGGAAGCCTTTGAGTCCTAATTGGTCGTTTTATTTCGGTAAAGACGACGAAAAATTAGCGTTGACTTTGTGCTTGTTATCTTTACTTGAAGATATTGAAGATTGTCCGTAAAGCCACTAAATTTGAAAACCATTCATGTGTGTCCGACACATAAATGGTTTCCACAGGAAGCCATTGAGTCCTAATTGGTCCTTTTATTTCGGTAAAGACCAAGAAAACGTAGCGTTGTCTTTGTGTTTGTTATCTAAACTTGAAGATATTGAAGATTGTCCGTAAAGCCACTGTTTTGCAAATTCCAAATCCATGTAGCAAGCAACTCCTTGTAATCTCCTTACCTACAAACAACCCATAAATCTCGTACCTCCTACCTAATTTTCCCTACAATTAATCTCACCGAGTCCCACACTACCAGTACCTAATGTTACATAAACAAGAATGTCTTAAGACCATTAAAATGCAAATTACTCTAGTCTAGGCATAATATACAACTCTACAGCAATTAAGATTATGATGCATAGCAACTGCAACACTTCTGTGTTTGTCTGTACTGAAGATACTTTATTTCGGGTCATGTGAGCGAATAACTCACGTTTAATAGATGAGTGTACTGTCAGTTGGAGAAGTGAAATCTCATTTATTTAAAGACACTGATTACACCTTGGTATCGTATTTATAATATAAGGAAAGAAAAAGTATTTATTGCCGCGGACATGCCTATAAAGTATGCTTCTGTATTAAATCCTTAACTATAGTATTAATGTTTCACATCTCTTGATTTGGCAAAATTCTCTTGGATTTTGCTGACAGATTTTCTTTCATGTTCAGCTCGAAGAAGGATTTGTGGACACCAAACTAGTGAAAGTTTCGGCCTAACAATTACTTAAAATCTCATAACTAGGACTGCACTATGGCAGTTTTCTGACAAGACCCTAATCCAATGTAACATTTCTCCTATCCATGCATTTACAACAGTCCGAACTGCATAATTCATTCACGTGCCCGCGCACCGGTTCTGTGCGCACCAGTACCGAGTACAGTCGAGCTGTCAACACTTGGTCAAAATCCAATTACATCAATTTGCCAGAATGCAAGCGTAACATTGCAATGGCGTAATACTATGGAACACTTTATGGAATCCGGAACACGAAAGTCTATAAATTAAATGTTTTGCGCACGGATGGCGAACCACGCGGCCTATGCTAGGTTAGTTTTCCACTAGAATCGTGCTAGAAGCGGAGCAAAAGTTCCACCAATAAAATAGCTTAATTTTCCTCGCTTACCGCTCCGCATCCTCGCACAGCTGTAGTGAAATAATAGCATAGCTGTAACTGGGCTGGTTGCTTTATACTCGTGCCTGAAATAGTGTGAAATTAACAGTTTTTACGACAACGTTTTTGTAATAAAATAAAATGTAATAATTGATTGAATTGTAATTATTGTTATGTCGTCTTTAATTTGCGAGTACTATATTTGAAAACTACTTTATGAATAAGTACGTGTCTAATGTCTGTCTATTTACATCGAAACTGCCAAATGACAAAAAAATCTGATAATCTTAGAATTTATTTTATAATTTACTAGCTTTTGCCAGCGGCTTCGCCCACGTGAACGTCGAAAATTATCCCAAGGGAACATAATAATGCCCTGGATAAAAAGTATCCCATGTGCTTTTCCAGACTATAATCTATATCTGTGCCAAGTTTCATCCAGATCCGTCCAACTGTTTGAGCGTGAAGAAGTAACAAACATACAAACACACTCACATATTTATACCTTTATAATATTTGTGTGATAAAATAACAGCTTTTTGTAATGTCAATATAAGGGTGGATTACATTAAGAGCCTAGCTGAAACTAGCTTATTCAGGAACGTTCTCATTTCGATGCGGCCTCACGCATTCTTGCACGACTTAAGGTCTATCCACACATATCAGGGCCGTGCCCGGGACGTGGACGGACCGTGCCTCGTCAGGCGCTCAAAAAAATATCGGTGTGTTCATTTTATATGAACTCGTTCACACACGTCCGTGCACGGGCCAGTGACAGAGCTTCAATGCCTGGGCCGGGCCCTGACACGTCCCGGACACATCCCTGATATGTGTGGATAGACCTTTAAAGGCATTAGTAGTGTTAGTACCTATTCCTTAAAAGATTAGACAGGCCTACTTCCTATCTCTAATTTCAGGCACTTACCCAACTTAACGGCCAAGCCTCAGCATAAATCAGCTCCAACATAATGAGACACGAATTAATTCAGCGTATATCTAAATAGGCATCGGCTTCGGTATTGCATAACCGTCCGTGCGGCATTTTGTTATGCTCATTCTATGCGTTCGTTCTGGTCAGTGTGCAGTGAATTATAAGATTGATGCTCTAAAACAGGGTTGGCAGAATTTCTTGAAGCTGCGAATGGATGTAGAGAAAAAGAAACTGCTAAGTTATCTCGCAAATCTGAAATATAGAAAAAATTTAACTCACTTAAATATGCTTCAGATTGCGGCTCAGTTTGACCGCTGAAGAAATAACGTGGAAAAATGGAATATCAATACATCCATCCTAAATATCCCATTCCATTTCCTTTGCTACCCTTCATGCCCAACCCCCTGCACCTTCCGGGATCTAAACTTGACACACAGCTACTAAATTGTTCAAAAAAATCCTTGAGTAGTCAATCGTAACGAGAAGAAAAAGATAAAACCGGCCAAGTGCGAGTCGGACTCGCGCTCCAAGGGTTCCGTACCATTATCGCAAAAAAACGGCAAAAAAATCACGTTTGTTGTATGGGAGCCCCACTTAAATATTTATTTTATTCTGTTTTTAGTATTTGTTGTTATAGCGGCAACAGAAATACATGATCTGTGAAAATTTCAAATGTTTAGCTATCACGGTTTAAGAGGTACAGCCTGGTGACAGACAGACGGACCGCGGAGTCTTAGTAATAGGGTCCCGTTTTTACCCTTTGGGTACGGAACCCTAAAAAGACAATTTCCAAGACAAACAACGCACAATTCAAAATCTGGGTTGCAGACCAGCGAATCTATGTATAAAAACTGTTTTTGCATCAATGTAACTCTGTGTCTTTCTAGGGGATTCTTTCAATTATTGGCATGTCCAGAATTTTCCGTAACATGCCTTAAGTTCGCCATCCCTGCATTAAGCAAGAGGCTTACAATCTTGTTGTTCATGATAGTGAGGAAATTATAGCATCGCCTGGAGTTACTCTAAACGTCGGAAGATATACTTGAAACTGACACTATTTATTGCAGTCTTTCAATTCAATCGATTGCTTCAGACTTAGTTACAAAGTTATTCTGTTTTATAAACTATTTTCTTTATGATTTGTAGCAATATTCTTCCTATTTTGGGCCGCCTTTTCCTAGTTATTGATCAAGTGAAAATAATTTTGTTCGTCAAATTTTTCACATATACGATCAACTTACTCATAATCCTTCTTTTGAGAGAATGGGTTCATCAATCAAGCTATCGGACAAAATCTTTCATATATATATTTTTTAGACCGTTTTGTTAACAATTGCAACTCATCCACCATTTCCAACTTTCAATCCATGACCAAAAATTCGTCTCAAACATTTATTTTATACAAAACTCATGCGCACACGTCTTTCTAGATTCACTTTCTATAAAATCACCTGCAAACTAACTACATAACGTGCTAAATCCATTGTCCATTTTACGGCTAGCTCATATACCAATGATTTATGATACATAACACTTTACTCCCGATTCGGCGCGCGCGCATTATAATGACTATAGATCGTGATCCAGCTATTTGTTCGATATAAAACGGTTTATGTGCTTGCTTAAGTACATGATAAGCTGTTTTGTACTTAAGCGACACCGTGTCCTATTTATTTTACATAGGAAATTAAATGTATCTATTTGTTGGACCAACCCGCACTGGGCCCGCGTGGTGGATTACGGCCCATTCCCTCTCACAGAGAGGAGGCCTGTGTCCCAGCAGTGGGAACATTAATAGGCTGATGATGATGATGATCTATTTGTTGGATATAAAATGATTTATATACTTGCTTAAGTACTTGGTATATAAGTTGTTGTGTACTTTTGGATATGGCGTATTAAATATTTTAGATAGGGCATAAAATGTTTGCCTACGACTAGATTTGGTTTAGTAAGTAAGTTAGGTGTTATTCTTGCACTTTCAAGTACTTACTATGTATCTTGGTAGGAAATAAGAATTGCCAGTTAAATGTTTATATTCGATAAATTATTGAGATTAACTAAGTTAAGATCGCAAGACTTTTATATTTGTTTCGTTTTATCTTTGAGGTTTTCTTACAGTGTTTACTTCCACTTATATTTATGAATTGTCTTTGTTTATTTCAGGTAAAAATTACAACAAATCATCATGATTCTGAAAACTGCATGTCAAAAGAGAATGGCGGCAATATAAGCAGGTTTTTTAGTTAAATCAAGTGAAGATTACCTAATAACATTTTCTTTATCGCCCTATCTATCTTATCTTACCAATATTATAAACGCAAAGGTTTGGTGTATGTATGTTTGTTACTCAATCACGCCAGAACGGCTGAACGGATCTAGATGAAATTTGGCACAGATATAGAATATAGTCTGGAATAGCATATAGGCTACTTTTTATCCCGGTATAATCTTCCCTTGGGATAAGAAAATACGTTTCATGCGGGCGAAGCCACTAGTCGAATCTAGTACTTTCATATATAGCTTTATCGGTTTTAGTAAGGACCTTCTATGCTAAGCTTATTTAAGCAGATCAGTATTATCTTTGACGAATATTAAACAGGAAAAAACTGAAAATATATTGGTGATGAAATTATGAAGGAAACTTTCGTGACGCGTGAGTAAACTAAACGCAGTCGCTGAAAAAACGTAAACACGCCTGGATATCGTGTCAGGTAGTGCCAATTGTCGGGTGCGTGTTCTGTACTATGATTGTAATTAATTATGCTTATCGTATTACTTACTAAGTATTCGGTTCGTTGTCTTTTTGTAAGGCGATGACGAATTAATTGATGAAGTGTCTGGTATTAAAGTAACTTCAAGAGGTGGAGGTGCCACTGGGCTAAACTGCTAACCGTTCCCGATTGACTGTACTTACATATTCTCACTACAGTTTGAACTGTTCCCATATCTGCTATCTGTACCTCATGCTGTTTTGAGAGGCAAAGATGGAAAAGCTTTTTCGATGACAGGCTTGCAGGAAATAAATAGTTAGTCAGATTTACATACATAGGGGTACAAGGTACACTTAGTTATCATCCGTTACACCTAACTGGCTTCTGGATTCGTGGCTTTCGGAGCCCTGGATTTTATAACGCATAAAAAAATCTAGTACGTTTTTAGAGACAAGTTTAAAATAATTATAATTAAAAAGTTTAAATGCCTCTACGAAACTCAGTCATTCTTTTAAAAGTTGTGAAAGTGAGACCGCAATGTTTGCGCAAAACCAGAAGCTTACGATATATTTGATGAAAGAGTGAGCACTGCGGTAAATAACATGGGATAATTCTAGAATCTTACACATATTATAATTTAGAATAGAACTTTAGTATTCAAGTGATATGAGGTATCGTGTCTGCGATTCCAATATTAAAAATAGGATTTATATTTTGTGTTTTTTCCATCCGTGTCCTTTTTTTTTCCTTTATTTTTCAATACATTAAATTACACTTATTGTACAGCATAACACTTGTCTAAAACCTTAAAAGGTTTATGTGACAAAGTGGAGCTATATGTACAGACAACAACAGATCAGGTTCCTTCAATTGGACAATTGTATGCACCTTATTGCATTGTAATAAGGGTTAATTTCAAGAAGAGAAACATTGTTATATCTCGTGAACCCCGAAAAATAAATAAAATATGTTTTCTACTCATAAATATAACGTGTTTTTTTACAATCAAATTCATCAAGATACAACCATTTTTTTAAAGGGGCCCAAGTTCCCTAACAAAATGGGCATTCTCCACTAAGTTTTTGTTATTGAATATCTTCTGGTCCTCGCTGACTGCTCGCGGTCTGCGTACATTATGCCACCCATTTCACTTAGATTCATTCGTATCCGTTCAAAAAACTGGCTTTAACTGCGCTAGATCAATCATTCCGAACCCAGACTTAACGTAACATAAGCACGTTTAATTCACGTACAATCTACAAGTGCCCTAATTCTCTGACAACTGACAAGCAACAGTTTGTCACCTGTAGATTGATCTCAAGGCTCTAAAGCGATTAGTTCTAATTATATCTACCACCACTTGCTCAAGGCTGTCTCTAAACTTGTGTATAATTACGACACTCTAATAGATACCTTTATTTTATTGTTGGTCAATGTTTTGTTTGTGATTGATAAGAAGAATGTAACTTGTAGGCTGGATTGTTTAAGATTAATGCGTGTGCTAGATGAAATTAGGCTAAAGATATGAATAGTTGGAGATTTTGTAATTGCACATAGACTGCCATGTACTGTACTGTGCTCGCCGAAACGTCGAGTATTAAATAATGTTGCCAAACTCCTCTGTTAGGTACGTTATTGAACAGTCATTGGGAAGCCCATGTTTAGAGGTGGACTTTTTACGGGTTTTTCTCATGATTTATCTATTAAAAGTATTTAAGTGGATGAGATAAAATGAAAAAAAGAATTTGGTTCTGGGTAATTAATAAACGCTAATAAAGGTACTGGGGCTGGCGCTGGTTTGTAAGTTTTACGAACCATCTTTTGAGTCATGGATACTCGAATAAAGAGAAATTCTAAAAAATCTTTAAAGAAAATGTAGATATTCGCCAGAGATATTTGGTACTTTTTAACCGACTTCAAAAAAAGGAGGAGGTTCTCAATTCGTCGGAATCTTTTTTATTTTTACTTGCTAAGGACGAGTGTCGAATACTAACGACTTAAAACCATATAATTGCACAAAATTATTCTATTAAAATTATCCATCTATATTCAATAATCTATCGTATCCTTCCTTTGAATTCCAAATTCTGTACTTTATATGGACATCATTAACCAATTTCAAGAAGTCGATCGAAATTACTATCGTCTATCGAATATTCGCATTTTTAAGTGTTGTATGTCAATGCTAAACTAAAACTGCCTTGGATTATTTTAGACTAGCTTCTGCTAGCGGCTTCGCCCGCGTGAATGTCAAAAATGATCCCAATGGAACATATTCCCGGTATAGAAAATCTCCTATGTGCTATTCCAGACTACAATCTATGTCTGTGCCAAATTTCATCCAGATCCGTCGAGCCGTTTGAGCGTGAAGAAGTAACAAACATACATACTCATAGACTTTCGCCTTTATAAAATTAGTGAGATGAGATTTTCTGTAGAAAAATAAAGACTGAAATATCTATCAACCGAAGCCTGTGCGTATATCCTGGGTTTTGGGTTCTATTCCCAAGTTGGGCAATTATTGAGTTTTTCAATGACAGCCTATTATACGCTCGCCCTCTGTTTCATGGGACTTATTCTGAATGGAAAAATATGGCTAAGCTCTGCCTAACCCTACGAGGAATATAGGCTTGATATTGTTTAAAGATCTTAGATGTACTAAGAGTGTGATTTACCAATTTGGTCTTTACAGTAAACAATAAGAGAGCACATAGTTGATAAATGACTCATTTAATTATTCAATTAAACATAATACCTGCCAGGTGTGCATAGAAAAATAACAAATTGCTATACCTCATCCATTATGAAAGGATGTCTTATCAATTATACAGAAGCTGCAGTAAATATTTCACTTAATAAGACAGCTTCTCATTTGTAACAAACTTGTGAATTATTCATAAATCTCTCGATGTTTGTAATGTGTTTTATCTCGAACTGTCACTGTGCTGTAGACTTCGTTGTTAGGGACTGTTTTCACTGTTATCCGATATTATAACATTACTTAGGATTTTACTCTACAACCAAATATTGTAGCTTGGATCTCACGGACTAGTCGTGTCAACGCTGATTTCCGTTAAGCTAAGTAGGGAATAATATTGCCAAACTCAACTTGTAGCGGTTTCGTTCAAGTGAAATCCGAAAAGGACGGAAACATAAGTACTACAGGTATAAAAGGCGTAATTGATTAATAAACATCCAAGTACATTTTCAATGTATGATTTAGTATTAGGAAGTAGGCTGGGATAGCAGAAAGTTGGAAAGGATATTCGAAATAGCACCTACAAGATTGTATTCGAAATATAGCTAATCTTCTCATAATTTACGCAACTTAAAACCTTACATACAAGAGTAGTTTTATTTCCATGTTGACAAAACTGAAAATTCAATACCCAAAAGAAATCCTGAAAAAAAAACCACCGACAATTTGAAACCCGTATCGTACGAGTATGACACAATGCAACCGTACTACCTCTAACTTGAATAACTCAACCGTGCCGGATACACAGCAGGTGGTGTCTTGCACAATTTACGCACGCTCCCTTGCAGACGCTTGCAGGCTTGCACATTTCATTCTAATGTTACTTGCAACGAATGTTGTGACAGGGTAATGTAACATGGACCCACGTTTGTTTACAGTAACGTAAAAAAATGCTGTTGTTTTCTTGTAATGCAATGATTTAGAAGGATGATTTGTTACATGTTTCTAAGGATGTTTGCTAAAATAGTCATTTTACTGATATGCTAAAAAAGATTTAGCCTTCGGCACTATTTACGTCCCTATACGTCCATTTGGACGTATGTCCATTTAAGTCCGTCCATTAAGGCACAGAATTGGTCGTGTTGCGATCCTCAGGGGTGGTAGGTCCCTAGCAATCGACGTATTTCAGCTGAAACAACAATTTAGGAATTAATGGTTCTTATTGGTACAGTTTTAGTAGTGTACCCAGGAGCAGTGGTAACGGCCCCGACTGAAGCGTCGTAGGTCGTGAGTTCGATCTCCGCCAGACGCTTTACTTTGTGTAAATTATTTCATCACCACTGCTCTAAACATGGTAAAGGAAAACATCGTGAGGAGACCGGCCCTAGAACCAATAATTCGAAGACATTTTTCATCCACCAAACCGTACTGGGCCCGCGTTATGGCCCATACCCTCACTCTCAGAGAGGAGGCCTGTGTCCCAGCAGAGGGGACATTAAAAGGCTGATGATAATGGTGATTGGTCCATTTGTTGATTACAGATAGAGAGAAATACTATTTCGAAGTTTTAGTTTAATAGTAGCAGGTTATCGAGTACCTAGCTACCTACCGGAACCGTGAAGTATTAAGATGCATGTAACTGTTGTTGAAAGAATATAATACAGTATTTTCCTTACAAACATAAATTTTGTAATTCTGACTCATCGTTCCTATCTGTACACAATATTACATAATACATTCAGTCACAGCGGTCATATAGCAGTACTGTTGATTGACACCGACATTTTAGAAGAGATTCTATTGTGAGAGGTCACAGAGGTAATGACCGATACTCTATGTATTATGTGTGGTTACGGGTAAGTAGGTATATAGGTCGTCTAATGATATAATGTGCTATGTAATGTACGTAATAAAACGGATATTAGTACTTTGTGATGTTATGTTATTTTGAGTTATTGTGAGGTAATGCTATGTATATAGTGAGAGAGATAGTCATAGAGGAGCTCGTAGCTAAATAACAACAGCCGCACGGCTCGATCATCAAGGTTAAGCAACACTTGACGAGGTCGGTCCGTGGATGGGTGACCATTTTAATATACCGAGTTTCCTCGGTGCCTCGGAAAGCACGTTAAGCCATTGGTCCCGGCTGTCATTTGAAGATCTTTGACAGTCGTTACGGGTAGTCAGAAGCTTGAGATCTGACACTAGTCTAGCCAAGATGTATCTTGTTACTCAGTTATTGGGTTGTGGAGGTCAGATAGGCAGTCGCTCCATGTAAAACACTGGTACTTAGCTGAATCCAGTAAGACTGGAAGCCGACCCCAATATAGTTGGGAAAAGGTTAGGCAGAGAATGTTATGTATATAGTAAAGGAGATTTTTGTGAATAACTATGTGTTTGATTTGAGGCAAAGTAGATTTTTGACAGGTTTTTAAGTGATTATGAGTCAGTGTGTTTCAAGTATTTGAAATTGATTGGTCGATCTATATGACCTTTCCGTTCAATATTTTATAGTAAAATTGTACCTGTTAGCAACTGATTTTTAACGATTCTGATGACGACCGTTTTTGGTATCCACTTGTCTCACGACTTATGACCAAATGAGTTTGTTGCTAAATGTTTATATAAAAAATTGTATCTATAAAAGTACGTTCGTAAAACCACTGTAGAAGGTGTTCAGGATATAATATTTTCCATCTTCAAATAATGAAACAAACGTGGGTAAATAAATTAAAAACATCACAAAATGCAAACCCGAATGGATATTGTGTTTGTTTCTGCATTGAAGAAGACATTGTTAATCAAATAAAACATAAAGATTCACTATTTATTACATAAATCGAAAACTGTAATACTGAAAGCGTGTCTAAAATTCGTTACAATTTCACAGATGTTAGGATGTTGTTGAAAATTTGTAAAATCTAGAACCATTCGAAAATAAATGCCTTCATTTTCCTTTAACTTGTTGCAGAAGATTAGTTGTGCCGTACTCATAAAATCTGTTTAAATTGGTATCAAGAACAAAATTTAACAAATCGATTTTGGCTTAGCAGTTTTTAGATGAAATTAATTAGATTTTGTTCCGTATTTTGCTGTTATGACGAAGTATTAATGATATTTACATGCAGATTTGAAATCGAAATATTGATTGAGGTGGTTAGGTCAAAATATGCAAATAAATCATGAAAGTATAGACATTTTCAAGAGAAGAAACGTGTGTAATTCATTGTTGATCTTGACCTCATCAAAACTTTTATTTAAAAACTCGAAATAAATTAAGTAGGTATCATCGTGACCCAAACATGAATTTTGAACTTTATTATGTAAACACATGCAAGACACCAATAGGTAATTAGTTAAATTGTCGTAAGTCTTCTTGAAATAAAAAATAGCCCGATGTTTAAACTATTCGTTACTCAAATTCAAATTCAAAAGTCATTTATTCAAACTAGGCTGAGAATCAGCACTTTCCGAACGTCAAAATTACATAAGACAGTCCCCCAAAAACACCCACCCTTCACCACTTCCTAGTGCTTTTGCTGGGAAGAAGAAGTGGCGCAACAAACTCCCCAGCAGCACAGCTGTCTGTTCAGTTAGAAAAAAAACAAAAACTTGATTCTATACAATAGTATGCAAATAATTTACATTACTCAACACAAAAAATTAAAATATATATGTGCCATATATATATATATGTGCCATAATGACAGCCAGCACACGCCAATATACCAACAAAAACATCGAAATCTAAACTCAAGCGAAAATAAAAACGTAAACGGAACTTAGTACCCGAATTATAAAGCCTCCAGGCATAAAGGGCGTGCCCGCCTACATATAGCTAATACAGCTGTAACTCGAAGTCACATAATTATGACTTCATAATTATGACTTCGAGTTACAGCTGTCTTTGTTATTTTAAGAGTTGGTCCGAGTAACAGAGCAGATGAGTACTTTTACAGCCTGAAAAATTGCCGGTTTCTAAAAGTCATCTTGGAGAAACGTCTATCGGAAAGACTATGCCGAAGCCTACCTCTATCATGATGACCTATAAACTTTGAACACGGATTCGCCTGCCAATCATAGCAAAGCCATGACAGTTAGCTATATCGGTCAATGGGGTCATTTGACGTGTATGGGAAGTTATATAAATGTTATATCATTATTACAATGGTATTGTATGCAAGCATTGGTCCATAAATCATTGGTTGAATTGTAATGAAAGGAAAACTTATGTCGGTTTAATTTACAATGGTCTGACAGGAAATGTGTTGACTAAGTAATGGCTGTAAGAATGATAGTGAATTTGAATCCTGTCTGGTTAAAATATAATATACTAGCTATTGCCCGCGACTTCGGTCCCGTGGAACACCCCACAGGACCCGTTATCGGGATTAAATAGCCTATGTCACTCAGGAATAATGTAGCTTCGTATTGGTGAAATAATTTTTAAATCGGTCCAGTAGTTTCGGAGCCCATTCGGCACAAACAAACAAACAAAATAATCTTTCCTCTTTATAATATTATTATAGTATAGATTGGTGCAATATTCTTTAGATTATATTAATAATCAGAAAATTTGATGTAACTGAGATCTCATCCTAAACTATCTTAATAATTATTTCAGGCATCTAGAACTCCTCTAAAAATAATAAGTACAACAATACAACATACAAAATATCACAAAAATATTTTTCAATACAGTTGTTAAACATGGCGTACTTTCAGAGGCTATAATTATGATTCGAAAGTTAAATCTTACGCATAGGCATCTTTCTGTTACGCGGTCGTGACTTTTGTTTACGAGCTCGATCATTATGTTTGCAGTTTAGTTTTAAATTTATAAGTCAATGTAAAAAAGTTTAGTAGCAAGGAGTTTTCAAACATAGAATAAAATGGGATAGATTTTCTACGAGGAAAAATGAATCATTCCGTACGTTTTAGCATTGAATTCTCAAAATTCTTTTAAATGGTTGTTTAAATATTTAATTACCAGTTTTAATTTAATTATTTTCACATCATCATTTGTCAAAAATCGAATAGGCTGTATAGGCTGTTTTCGTTGGATAAAAAAAAATATGTCCGGTTGCAAAAACGCGCTATAAGTCAATTTAAAAAAGTTTAGTAGCAAGGAGTTTTAATGCATAGAATAAAATGGGATGCGATTTTATGCAAGGAAAAATTAATGATTCCGTACGTTTTAACATTAAATTCTCTTTTTTTTTAAATAGTTGTTTAATATATTTAATTACCAGTTTTAAGTTAATTATTTTCACATCAACGTTTGTCAAAAATCGAATAGGCTGTATAGGCTGTTTTCTTTGTAAAAAAATATGTCCAGTTGCAAAAACGCGCCATATTGAAAATTTTATTTTTTGTGAATAAAAAAATCGAATTCTTTGATTTTTTTTTACTGTTTTTCACAACTGTATTGAAAAACGTCGTGTGATACACGGGTGTGTAGGTTATTGCAAACTCGTGTCATTAAAAACCCTCGCCTTCGGCTCGGGCTTGTTAATGACAGCTCGTTTGCAATAACCTACTTCCCACCCTTGTATCACAATGTACTAATACAGGCGAAAGATTGTGTGTGTGTGTTTGTTACTTCTTCACGCTCAAACGGCTCGACGGATCCGGATGAAAATTGACATAGAGATAGATTATAGTCAGAAATTGCACATAGGATTTTTATCCTGGGAATATGTTTTCTTTGGGATGATAAAACACTTTGCCCGCGGGAAAAGCCGCTGGCAGAAATAATCTGGTAGAAACTTGAACAAGTAGGTGACTGAACTAGAGGTGATAAGGCTACGTCAAAAAAAAATAAACAACACTAAAATTGATAAAATATTGTTGATACTTAATAAATTATTCCAAAAGCCACTCTATAAAGTGATTAATTTGACCTATAATAAGATATTAACCCAACATTAAATGCTGATCCTTACTGAACTTCTCACATTTAGTGTCTAGTATATAAAATTAACGATCATTCAATCATTTATTAACAACTCAACTTATCTTCACCTAATCAAAAGAAAACTTACTTTGATAATCATCCTTAAATTATTCGTCATAAGGTAGACTTTACCTCATAACAGAAAAGAAAATGTGGAATCCGCTAAATGCTATTGTGACTCATCTTATGTTTGGTCACATTGTCATAGGTTATGACCGTCGTAATAAAATGATAAAATTCATCTATACTAATATTATAAAGAGGAAAGATTTATTTTGTTTGTTTGTACCGAATAGGCTCCGAAACTAATGGACCGATTTGAAAAAATCTTTCACCAATAGAAAGCTACATTATTCCTGAGTGACATAGGCTACTTTCTAATCCCGAAATTGGGTCCTGTGGGGTGGTCCACGGGAGCGAAGCCGCGGGCAACAGCTATATTAGATAAATGTCGTTTTTATTGCAAGGTTCTCGTATTGCCAGTTTTTTAGTATCGATACAGAAATAGGGTAGGTATACTATACTCCATTTAAGATAACAGTACACATTTATATAATCCTATTTTACAGCCCGTTCAACCGATTTTGACTTCTATTGCGTTGGTGATATGAAAAATGGCAGCTGTATTGAACAGTTAGTTTTGGAAACAGGTTAATGCTTTTTATGCCATCCTTATACTTACGGGATTGATCTCAAAATCGGTTGAACGGACTGTAAAATGGTGTTGTAAAAATTTCTAATGTTATTTCAAATGGATTGTAGGTGTTTTTTTTGATTTCCCATAACTCTCGGGTATGAATGAGACCTTATCAAAGAATCAACTGGCATATGAATTATTTTTCAATATTTTTTTATTCGAAATGTTGGGCATAATCACTGTACCTTTGCACTTGCAGCTTTCGGGTGCAATTTTTTTTTAATAATTTAATTTTGATTTATGATTTCTTTGAACTATGCATTTTTGGACCACATATTCTAGGAGTTTTTGTATTATTTTTACTTATAGATTATAACCCTAGAGTAATGGTATATAAAAAATAACATATTGTATAAATACTGTGGCAGATGGAGGCCTGTAGTTTCTGCTTATCCCCACGAGCAAAAGAAGTGATGTTATGTACGTAGACGGGTTTCTCGGAGTGGAGCAGACAAGCAAGACAAGAGTGACTGATTTTAGCAGTTTTTCACTGAAGCACATTATTTTTTACACGTGAATATTTCATATAATTAATGTTATTACTTGATTACTTTGATAGCGCGTACTTTGCATATTTTGAATACCTACAACGAGGATTCGCCAAATGAAAACGCAGAGAGAATGTTGACATTGCTTGCTCTAAATATAATATAATTTAAAAAATATTTAGTCACTGATATTATCTACTAAGATGAAGGTGTGAATTTATTTAATTAAATAAATTATAAATAAACTTGCCATATTAAAAAAATAACTACTTTAATCATTTCTAATCTTAGCGAAGTTTACTTTTAATGTTCTCTATAATAGGAGATAAACTCGTAACTAAAGTATTTACATGTACCTAATATGGTATGTGGCCGCTACAGATAATTTGCGATCTGATAGTGAAAACAAGTACTTACTTTTAGTACCTGCTGCTATTTTTGGTCTTTATGCGCTACTTTCTTGGGATATGGCTACCGATTAAACTCTGAACATAATACACGTTGTTGTGGTAAAAAATACTACAGGCAATGTCCTGATTATTGCCGTGTTTGAAAATGCCTTGAAATATGTAAGGACATATTATTTAGCGATACTTTTTGGACACTGAAACAGAACCTCAATTTGTACAGAAACTTTAACCTACAGAAACTGCCACACTGATTGCAAGCAACAAAATGTCATGAAGGGGTTAAATATAAAAATGTTTAAAGAATAATGTTCAATCATTCTGTTCAATGATACCAAAATTATCCCAAAATGAATGTGGTGATAAATGTTGAAGCGCGCGTAAACTGCTTTGCTGATTGGCTGTTGACATAAAATCCATTGTTGGTACCCAAACAGCAATTATCATTCTAAAAGCTGTTAATTTGACTAACTTATTTCATTGAATGGATAAATAAATTTTCAAATACAGCTGATTAAACTGAGATAAATAGAATAATTCATACTCAATAGGTATCGACACCATATCAACTTCAATTCTAACTGACCTTTTAAGTTTAATTCACTTCTCATATACACGCTTGACTTTCAAATCTTAATCATATAGATACGATTAGTGCTTCAAAAAGTATATAATAATAAGTATTTACCGTCCGTCCATACGTCCATTACTCATATTAGCATAGAGCTGTCAATACTATAAACATAGCTTGCGAAAACATGTAATCAAACGTTTAGATAATATAGCATTACTTTGTTTTATGTAACCGATTGCGATAGACTTGTGATAACGGTTGATTTGGCATACCCTGTGGTCCACTTTGGCGAAAGGCTAAAGTCAGGTTTTAGGTCTCTACTTTAATAGGAAGAGACACAAAACCAAACTCTTATGCTTATTATAAGAGTTCCTGTGATCCACTTTGGCGAAAGGCAAACGTTAGGTTTTAGGTCTCTACCTATTAGTGCTTCAAGGTTGGTTTGGCATGAGAGTTCCTGTGGTCCACTTTGGCGAAAGGCAAAAGTTAGGTTTTAGGTATCTATCTATTAGTGCGTCTAGGTCGGTTTGGCATAAGAGTTCTTGTGGTCCACTTTGGCGAAAGGCTAAAGTCCTATTAGTGCTTCAAGGTACCTACGAGGATACTGTACTTAAAATAATTAAACATGTCTGTATCACCCACATCCTCTAGACTTGCCACCAACCGGGGACAAACCAGGGAGCTACTGAAAAATCTCACACTAATTACTTTGCCTGTCTCGAGAATCGACTTCATGACTGGGCATAGCTTGCGACTGCGAGACCAATGGAAGTGCAGTACCGAAAGACAGCAACCAGAGCTGAGGGGCGTGTCTTGAATCTAAATAAGTACCTGTTACATACCTTATCATCATTATTACATTACACAATAAACCTCAAAGCTGTAGGGGCTTAATTTATGTAATTTGAAAGCGATACAGTTCTATCCTGTCACGATTCTTTCGTGGTCGACCAGCTGATCCGATTCCGGAATGACGGAACTACTTTTGTTACCGAATTATTATTAGATTATCTGTTACCGGTATCGATATGTGTGAAAGTTAATCGAGCGTTTGGTGCTGACCGGTTGTGGCTTTTTTTGCTGTCGGTACGATACCGATGCTAGATACAGTGTTGAAGGCTTGAAATGTTGTCTGATGAAAGATATGTCAGTCATTTATTGGTGGTATTCATGTGACATTCCGTCTCAGATCTATAATGGTTTCTCAATGTTAAATTTATTACTTCGAAATGAAGAAAATTCCTACAACCATTTGAGACAATGCATATTGTAACCTTTTTGCGAAAGAATTTTAATAAATTCTTTTAAAGGTACATTCTGTGTCATAATATTGTCACAAGTAATAATAATTGATCTGTTGCCTTCTGTTTGCTTAGGTACAAACAATCAATACTAACAAGTAGAAAAAAATTAAGCCAATAAACTATAACTTATTGTATTCATTTATGATTGTGTTTTGTTTATACAAAAAAACAATATACACTATCTCACGAATCCGATTTATATTGTAATGGATTAATAATACAACTTTCTATAAATATAGTGCTCTAATAAAACAATAACAATGTTTAGACAGCTTCTCTGAATCGCTTTTATGTTGAAGGGTTCTAAGCCACGAGTGAAGTGCGATTTTCCATTTCCCTAAACATACAAAAGTCTTCCCACAAGGTTGACAGCTGAGACAATGTTGCAAGAGACACAGTACCGATCGCGGTGGCGACGCTTAGGGGAGGTCTATGTCCAGTAGTGTTCGTCCTTCGGCTGTGGTGATGACCATGAATCAATCTATAGAAGTTTGTTACACAGCAAAATAATTATTGCTTACAATCTCACCTTCAGAGAGAAAAATATCTCAAAATAATCATAACTCGCATTAGTTGCAATAAATCACTGCCTACATTTGAACGGCATTAAACCTAAAGTCTATTTATTAAACCCATGTATCTGTTGCAGACTTGAAAGGCCTACAACCCACCTACATTTCCGCCTGTACATTTGACCTTTACATAGTCAAAATACCTAACGTCGCCGTCATATTGCGATAGTCACGAATTCACGATAGTCCGCGGTCACTGCATGCTGTCAAGTATTATTTACTTGTATAATATTTATCAAAAAGAATAAAGGTGTCGGACGTGACAGCAATTCAACTTTATAAGTTATAGCTTAATTGTGATGAACATCAAGTGTGGCCGCCTTGTTTGGCATTGATTTGCTTCTCAGTTATGACTACAAAGTACTATCTTCTGCCAGCTTTAAAAGTATTTTATCATCCCAAGGGAATCAAGATGTGCTGATCCAGACTATAATCTAGCTCTGTGCCAAATTTCATCTAGATCTGTTCAGCCCTTCTTTCGTGATTGAGTAATAAACATACATCCTTCCATGCAAACTTTTGCATTTATAATATTAGTAAGAGTAAGTTAGTAATTTAAGGTACACCCTAAAACCAACCTATTGAAAAGATATTTTTGATGAAGAATTGGTTTACTGATATTCCTTAAGCTCTAACTTTGTTCTTTTAAATTAAATTTGGTAATAAATCATTGCCTAACATCGCATTGCTTTGCCTTTAAGTTTGCCCTACAATAGGACAGTTAGCATTGCATTAATTTTAGCATTGCAATATTCAAACTGATTACTAAATAAATTCCAACACTCGTATTATCTGAAACAATCAACCTACAAAAAATAAATGACTCACACTCTTATCGTTTTTAACCCGCTCGCCGCTCATAGCTCGCCCCGACCCCGGCAGCTATTCGGCATTATTGCGATAGTCACGCGCAGTGTCGCTGTCGCCGGGAACTGGCACTTGCTGCCCGACTGCCCGCGCCCACTTGTCACGGGAATGTAGGAAATGTCGAAACAAATCTAATTGAACGCGAGCACTGAGCGCCGACGGCATGGTTGGCTATGAGGTAAGAGTGGCGACTTGGCCAGTATGGCGAATGGACAATAGGTGTTTGTGTTGAGAGGTTAATGCTGGTTCGCGAAATTGTAGGGTGTCTAGGCTAGGTTTGATTGACTGGGTGTGTGTTGTCATTGTTTAACATAACTTGTTAGATTTATCACTTTTTAACAGTAGTTAAAAAGTAATAAAAATAATAATAATTTTAAAATAGTATTTTTTTTCAGTAGTATACAAAGTATAAGCCTTATGTGTGTCATTTCAGTAGTATACAATACTTTGTATACTACTGAAATGACACACATAAGGCTCTACACATGTGGCATTCGGTCTCAGCCAAGGCGATAGTCGAAATGTCAAAATGTATGGGCCTGTTCACGTGATTTTTTGATATCGCTTGTCAAAACCATACAATTTTGCCTTTTAGACAATCGCTATTGCCACGCTTTCAGTGATAAAATGTCACTTGCCGAGTGCCTATTGTGAACATTTTGGAATTTTGACAGTTGCTATTGTTGGTAGAATTTCACTCGTATTTATTTTCAAATGTCGATCAATCTATTTCCGATCCCTATTAATTGCAAAACACAGTCCACAAGCATTCTCTATCTATTATTTCGGATAAATACCTTACAAGTGACACCTAACAGCCACTCTCGAAAATACCAAGCACCTTAGCACAGTTTCTGGGCGATACAATTTCACAACTCGCACCTTTCCTGCATGCCTAAATAGCAGTGTAGAGTATTAAATATTACCGAACTGTCGAATTAAATCAGTTTTGGACTTCTCAGGTTTACAACAGGGCGGGGTAGCCTGACCTATCACGAGTAATTAAAATATAGATTACAATAGCCGCTAAAGAATCTTGACAGCTATTGTGGCACCCCTTCATTTGTTTTAAATATTGCGAAAGGCGACAAAGGAACTATATTGGGCAATTTAGAACGTATAGTTCTAAATTGACATTATGTCTATCTCCTGAAGGGTTCGGCAGAGGTATATTACCTTTAGGTCTCATGTATCAGGAGGAGCAAGATTTTTGCTATATTATATCGAGCTATTCTACATTTTTATATATTTGAAGCTCTGCACTCTACGCTAAAATTAGTTCTTGAAATATGTTAAAAGTAAACACGACACAATTTCTGATAAGCATCAGTGGTTTGCTGAAGATCTGTAGGCGTAGAAGATTTACCATTTTCAATAATATTGCCGTAAATAGCTAATTATGTTTGTCATACACATGACTTAATGAGTCTTAAGCGAAAGGTGTGAGCTTTAAAATTAACAGCAACATGCTAAGAGGATGTTACTTAATTTTAACTTTTAACCAAAACCCAAGTTCCTTCTCACGAATATATTATTATAATGTTTTGAAGGCAATCAATCGATGAAGAGGGGCTAGCATTTAAGGTTACAGTGAAGATTCCCATGGTATATTGCTAAATATTGACGGTATAGACATTTAGTATGGCCTATTACAATGATAACTATCGTCACGGAAAAATTTGAAGTGCATTGTGGGAAAATTATGCAACCAGGTGGGGTGATTGATGTTGTGAACCTCTTCCACATTTACCTTCCTATTGCTATTGACTTATCGATTTTAATGGTAATGCATAATGCTAATAAGAGTCTACTTATAGAAACTGGTATAATATTACCACACTCTGATAGTTTTTACGGGAAAACTTTGAAAAGTACAGCAGAAAAACGACGATATCTACGCTGCAAAAGGTTTTTCCAATACTTTGAATATCTACCAAAAATTGCTGAAATGTATAGAGTATATTGTGGCCAGGTGCACAGTACTCATAACCGACTGCGTGGTGTATGAACGTGAGTGAAGCAAAAGAAGTATGCAAGGATCGTAGCAGGTGGCGATCTGTGGTTTCTGCCTACCCCATGGGAAAAAGGCAGGCGTTGTATGTTTATTATGTACCTACGTGCCATATTGTCAAAATTATTTTACACACTTTTTTCGAACAGTCTGTCTATTACCTGCTTGTCTATTTTCTAACTTAACAGTAATTTTAATAAGGTATGAAATCTATCGTTTGATACGTCTAAAATATCTAGGTATTATTAATTTCTAGCAGCAATCGTGACTGGCTGTGAGCTGATTTGTGTATGCAAATTGAGATTGGCTGCCCTTTGCACACAATAGGAATTTCAAGTTATCGCATTACTTAGTGCTATGGGAATTTGAATATTAGTTTACTTAACTTAATAAATTGTACAAAGTTATTTGCCTTTTTTACTTAGCCCATGTTAGAAAAATACATCCACATTTTTTATTTTCCAAACAATATTTCTGCATCTCCATTATTATACTTTGTAGTTTATTTTTATCTCTGTCAGATGATGTTAAAAAAATGCATGTATCCCTACCATATCGCCTCACGTATGATGTCGTGAGAATTATATTCCTTTTAATCTCCTCTATACCTGGCTTTAAAACACTTTATAAATATCTAACCACACGCTCATGCAGCAAAAAGTAGCAAAAACTTTGTCATAATCTCGGCTGCGAAGTGTGGCTCTAATAATAAAAACTTTTTGTCTGAACTCTATGCTTGTGACATTATCATATTTTATAGGGCACTGGCCGCTGTAACATTGAGTCGAGAAAAACTAAAAAGGCTCAAAAAGTATCACAAAGAACTCCCTTAACGTACATTGTACACTAAAGGGCAGAAAAAAGTACCATAGTAACTGTAGTGCACTTTACCTTGCATTTACAACTTGTAGTATTTAATATAGGTACACCCGGATACAGATTATATATCCTTGACATTCACAAGAGAGAACTGTCAAGGAATAAGAACTTTTTATAGAGTAAAAAAGAAAAAAAAATGGCACAATGACACAAATGACAAATTCGTTGGATAAAAATTATGAACACGATTCATGATGATAAATAGGATAAGAAGGTAGTAAAGTTATGAGAATTGATATTTTTGTTAGTATTTTTTTTGTGTTTTTGCATATTATTTTAATATTTTATATTTTTAATTAAGACCAATCTGTAATATCCTGTAGATCTGATCAATAAAACAGATGGTGTTTTAAATCGAGTCTTGATTAAAATATTATTTACATGACCATTTTTTTATTGCTGTTGTCATATCATTTTATGACAGTCATGTATTTTAATTAAAATCTTTATTACAATCTAGATTAATTATTTAGTTTAAAGTTTTTTCGGACAACTGTTGAATTTATTTAAGACTTTAATATAATTTTAGAAAAAAAATTAAATGTTATTATGTGCATAATTATGGGTACTCTTATTACCAAACCATAAAACTGTGCCATCAAAGTTGCACTTTTAAATAACTGCCACGATTTTTCTTTACATTACTACAGAATTGTATCAACTCTATAATTTACATATAAATGTTTTATTTCATCGCTATAGGCATTATCTCTCTCATATCTTGAGCATCACGATCTTGCCACCCACAATACAGTTAAGAATCTTGACATTTTGCCGAGTTCAAAGGAAACACTATTAAAAACAATTTGCATATTATGTGGGCAATATCTGCTCTTCATAATCATGTCCAATATGCACTGAGATTAAAATTTGTCTCGACATAGACAAAACATAAAAAAAGTTAAACCTATTTATTCTTCTGTCTGAGGATAAAATTCAAGTTTTTTTTTGGTTTAAGAATGCTGAACAAAAAATTCTAAATTTAAATGATCGGTTTGAATTGCTACTGGACGAAAAGAAATAAAAAGCAGTCTGGGTGTAGTTGATTTATTATCGGCATGTGAATTCCGCTCATGACATTATAAACGTAATTGTTCAAGGTAATGATTTAAATAGAGCAGGAAGTTATTACGAGCAACCGCTAGGCGTCAAGTGGTAATAAATTCACTTTTTGTGTACTAAATTAGATCAATTATTAAACCACAAACAGACAATATTCAGACAGTATGTGACCTTGATTTTACACTGGTATCCACAATTACATTTTGGTTAATGTTCGTTTTTATGGAAAATGTCCTCTAAGTCAGCAAAATGCCAAGGCTGGCAACTTGTCATGATATAAGTGTTACATATAAAGGTATATAAATTACATATTTCTGGGCGGGCAGACATTTTTCTTTAAGATTGTGAAATCAATGTTAAATGTGGTACCTAAACCATATTTTATATCCTACATGTTTATGTAAATGTGTAATCTTGAGTTATGTTTTACAAAAATTTCGTACGATAAAATAAAATCATTTCTGCAAATCTTACTGCAATTTTGTGCTCCATTAAGGCACAGCTTGAGAGGTATCATTAGCAGCTGATTTTAATACGAATGTCCTTCCCATGGCCGTAGTTAACCAAATAGCAACCTATTAGCAACTGGTCTAAAACACTGCCACACTATCCTATTACGCAAAACAAAAGAATTACGAGTACTTAGAATAACCTTTCCTTCAGAAAACAGTGTGGACCTTGAGACATTTTCAAGTATCGAATGTTGCAACGTAGAGGCATATTTTAGAGTAGTTGTGCATAAAAAAAGTGAAAAGGCGGCTATTATTACGATACCGAGGCCGTACACCGTGACAACTAAAGTAACGTTAAGCTCCAAGCGATGAGTGGGAGGCGATATCTTCGTACCTCACGATGATACCATAATAAAAAATGAATGCTCTATTTTTCCAGAATGTGCAGATAGTGCCACACTGTGTACTTTATGTGGAGTGAAACTTTTGTTCCACTGGTTTGAAGTGCCCTAGATGTAAAAGAATTAAAATGTGTACTGCATGTAACTTGATTTGTTGGCTACATGGTTAATGCAAGTAAATGTTTTATTTTACTTTGGCTGTCAGCACTTTGCAGTTATAATGATAAACTGTAATTTAGTTTCCAAAAATACTATCTTTTAACACCTGCATCAAGCCTTTTCCAGACTAAACTGTTGAAATTGGCTTAAATTCTTACCGAATGCAGCTGTTAGATTTCTACTAAATTATAGCTGGTATTTCAATGTAAAATATTGATAGTACTACTACTATGACAAGACTTTATTGCTTACCCGTAACAACTGTCAAACATCTATAAAAACACCCGACTGCTTCAAAAACGAACTAAAAAGATTTAAACAAGAATAAAATCTTGCTGTGCAGTCGGAGGATACATATTCGCGAGCTGGCTGACCAAAACCAGATGTATCCTCCGACTGCACAGCAAGATTTTCTTCTTGTTTACATCTTTTTAGTTCGCTTTTGAAGCAGTCGGGTTTTTTTGATTTTACAAACTTTTTTTATTTACAATTTTTTAGTTACACTTTTTTTTTAGAAAGACTTATAAACCCGTCATTTTGATACCCCACTCGAAGGGTTCGGAGTTACGAAGAAAAAAAATTGTCACCCCTACAATATGGCGCCCAAAATCCGCCATGTTTATTTTTTTTCAAAGGCACTTATTTCAGAACACTTGGGCGGCTAAGATCTATCTTAATTATAAAAATCCGTCAAGTGGTTTGAAAGATACGAGGTAATAAAGAATATTAAATACATACAAGATACGCGCGAAAAACATAACCCTTTCCTTGCAGCCGGGTAAAAAGGGATGACATTCTAAATCAAACAATAATTAAAATGTCCTTTCCATCTAATTTTGTTCATGAGCTTACATCTTGCACACTGTTCCAAAACACGGACGCGGAAAGTAACGTCATGTCGCAACGGAGTGCAATGATCGGCCAAATCCACGCAGTTCTGTTAGTGTCATATATAATTTATACTGCATACTCTGTGTGAGACATCACGACAACGTCTGTGTTATAAACTGGACTGAAAGGCAGTAAATTGTGTTTTAATATAAAATGTAGCAGTTTTATGGCGAGAAAAACATTTAAGATTTTTTTACCACAATTTTAACGAAATTAATAATATTAGCAAAGTTGAAGCAGTCCCAATCGATCTTATCCCTAAAGATTTAAAAAAAACACATTTAAATAAAGAAGGAAACAAATATCCAAATAGAGTAAAATTTGTACTGCCATTAGCCATTCTCGAATTGTTAAAGTTAAGTTAAGTTATTGTTATAGAACAAAGAACTAAAAGTGCAAGGACGTTAAGATAAAACCGAGATATGAATAAATTCTTTTCTTAGACTTTTATACTATCCAGATGCACTAATGTAAAAGCAATGCCTCCAAACACTAACTATAAATTACACAATCTCCACCAGAAATAAAAAAGAAAGAAAATTACACTTTTATTTTGATTGCAAAACTATCATCGGTATTTTCAAGTAGGCGCCAAACACTAAGAACTAATTGATTCCAAAACCTTCATTAATTATTAAATAACATTAATAACAAATTTTGGGCGTGTTCGGTCATTATTAGAGCAACATTGCCTGGGGCTGTGTTGCCACACACAAAACTTACGTTCAAAACTATTAACATTGCGGCATTAAACAGAACGTGCATGAATTACTCTTAACGAGAGCATTAGCGATAAATCGTTCGTAATTATATAAGAAGAAATAATGATATTGGTCCTGGCACGTGTAAGATATTAAGAAATGTTGCACAATCCAGAAAGACAAAAACAATTTTAGGTCACTCAGTAGGTACGTATTCATCACCATCAGGTTATAGGTGTCCACTGAGTCTATGGACCTCTCCAATCGCAAGTCACTCATCTCGATATACAACAACTCCCATACAGACGAACTCCCATTCTACCAGCCTTCGGAGATTGTCACTCCATCCAGCTTAAGGCAGCCCAACATTAAATTAATCGACTAGAACTAAAATAATGTGTCGAAGTGGTCGGCTGCAGTAAAAGAAGTACTCATATTAAAATTAGTATTTTTTGTAAAAAGTACATAGCTATCATTTAAGTAAGGTTATATAGTCTAAAGAGAAACTTAACAAAAGGCTCTACTTTTAATTTCATTGACAAATTTTTCTTATTCAAATTGCCTAGATAGCGAATTTTAATAGAATATATTGTTACGCGATACTACATAAGTCATCACAGACAACATAAATTTCCGTAGTCGTACCGATACACAATCACAGTTGTGTCCGAAGCATTGTTAGATAACCAATGTTATTTAATAATTGAATACAGTTATCTTATTCACTTTTAACATCTTTAATTGAGTGTCTGATTGACTCGGGGCAACGATTTATAATCAAATAATCGATTTTTTGTGAAGTTAATTGGACCATGTATCATTAGATTAGGTACAGTAGATACATATATGGCATATTTTAAAAATATTGATAAAATATGAAATATTGACTGTCAAATTAAATTGGATTGCATGAGACATTCAGAAGCCTCGCCCACGTGACTGTTATTGTTAATAATGAAT
Source organism: Orthosia incerta (assembly GCA_948252205.1). Taxonomy (NCBI): domain Eukaryota; kingdom Metazoa; phylum Arthropoda; class Insecta; order Lepidoptera; family Noctuidae; genus Orthosia; species Orthosia incerta. The sequence continues at coordinate 8,145,302 of OX411744.1, read as the reverse complement.
TTATTGTTAGTGAGAGGTCCAAGGCCGATTTTGACGTATCATTATCTATATTGTGCAGGCGAACCACGAATGGGCAGTTTGGCGAAGTGATATAGGTTGCAGATAGGAATTAAAGCTTAAAGGTCAACGCTCCACAAAGGGCACGCGATCACGATTTTAATGTATTGTTCATGTGTAAAGAACATACAATTTTCTGATCTTGCCTAATACTGGAGCAAACCAATCATAATTGCAGCAATGTTTAAAAATAACGAAGCATTGGCCTTTGACTCCGATCTAGAACTAGATGCACCAAATAAGATCTGAAGATTCTAAAGAATTGATCTCAAAATATATCTTCTAAGAAATCTGTTCGTGTCAATATTGACACCGATGGATATAAACAACTTTTAACGCACGTCTTTGTTGTTAAATCGAGCACCATCTCTCAAGTCAGCCATTTACATGTCTAGGCAATATAAATTGCGCTGGCAACATCCAATACTGTTTCCTTCAACATTTTGATCTTATTTGCATTAACTACATTAGCATTACGAGATTACAGATATCATAAATCATTCAATACAATCACGTTTGTCCATGCTCGCCTACTCATCCAAAGAGTAGGTTCACCCACCTATTGACTATCCTGGTCCATTTACCTCCCACGTGGTCACATACACATCCTGCCGCCTTGTTTTCTCTGGCCTTACAGCTCTGATGGTGTTGCCCGCTGCGAAAATCTTATACAACAAGTTAACGTAGATGGCAGAGTGATCACACATTCATTTTACTTGATATATGACTTAAGCGAGCCCAGCATAATTCAAGCATTGTTTGTGAAAACGTGTCTCATTCATACTTGAGAATTTCCTGCGCAGATAATTCTTTCTATTGTTTGACAATTCTTTGGCAATTTATTTCCTAGGAACTAGCAGACATTGAAATAACGAGTTTACTGTGAAACAACTTTTATGTAGGTGTCGCAGAATTGATTGTTTTTGCTTCTACCCTAACTAATGGAGATAGGGATTTTTGTTTTGTTTCAAGTGCAATTAAAATCTATTTCTGAGAATTCGTAATCACTGTGGGTGTACGTGTGCATTTAACTTGCTGCATAATGCAAATATGCTAGCAACACTTGGCGATATTCGACGGTTTAACGCCCACACTTATCCTGTAGTTATCGCCGAATAGTCATCGAGTTTCTTTTTTGATTTCACAAACATGGAAACGCGATTGCGGTAGGATAGGAAGAAAACGCTTGAGAATGTCGGAGTCAACGATCTTAAAACGTCGGATCCGAGTTTATTTAGAGCATCGAGTGTATCTACACAATGGTTGGAGAATATTTCAACAGCTCATATTGCAATGTGCAGATTAATCGCCTATTGCTTGAGCATTTCCCACACAACTAGGCATTATTATGGATCTCATGCTTCTATGGTTCGTCCACGGCGAATAATTATGGATTTATTATAGTTTGCAACATTTTGGAGCCACGATCAAGGGATCTGATTGATTAATAAGCTAATACGAGTATAGAGCCGGTCATTGCGACAACTGGGTCGATTTCGTTGTCTGTTAATTCTAGAGGTGGTTGCGTTTTGCCAACGATTTTGCCATGGTTTAGCTAACCATTAGGATGGGCGTGTGCCTACTTTGCATCCGTCATTTGTATATTGCAACTGTTTTAATGAAATTACTGGTTACTGTAATTCCTTCACTGTTTTCATTGCAGACATATTAAATTGTTCGCACAAGACTGCCTGACCAGAAATTTTTTGTTCGATTTATTGGGTGTATGATCTAAATATAATGTTTTTTGCGTCACACGAAGTAATGATTTGACAAAAACTGTCCTGTAACCAGTATTGAAGGTCGTCGATCTCGAATACGGACGTTCGAATTTGCATACAAAATTATTGAGGCATAAGTAATTTTAAATATGCTTGAGGCAAGCATGTAATGTTGTGTTGATTGTTAGGCGAAATAAAATTGGATGGTTATCGATGTAACACTAATATACTATTGATAAACATCAAAATTGTATGTGTGTAAACCTTAAGCCTTAGGGTACTTGAAACAGCGCGTGCGCAAATCACGGCCCGAATGTTGACGGTCGAAGTGTCGACACTGGTATAATATCCGACAATAGTTTGACTCTTCTGTAAATCGTTTTATGGACGATTTTTGTTCGACAAGCTCTTGTATTAGCTACTTGTGGGAAACTCAAGCATTTGTTCGACTATTACTATTGTTCACAGATTGTATGTAGTTGTCTTAAACACAAGGTTGTCTTGCAAAACGTATGGCTGATGGTGGCTTATCTAGATAACGTTTGCTTATTACCTTTAGAGGATAATTATTATATTGTTTGGTTATTTCTACCTGTGTCTTTGGTATTGTATGCAGATTTGGATTTAATGTGTCTATGGAATAGTTCTGTGGGTGGAAGGTGCGCCATTGAGTTGCAAACTTGAATTGGAGTGAGAGCAAAGTTATAGGCGCCTGGGGCTTGGGGCTTGTTAACCTAATGTAGTACATTGCCATGTTAAAATAATATGCTAAATCACAATTACAATTTTCGCAATGTTTAGTTAACACTGAGATCAGGGGAACTTTGCTACTGTTAGACACAGGTCTACTTTATGTGGAAACAGGATTTTTCTCAACATTAACGTTTAATTATAATAATACACTCATAATATCCAACATTTTTGGCCTTGGGGGGTGACGATAAGCTCTTAGAGCGGTATCAATTTGAGATCGAATAAGGGACAGATGTATCTGACTTGTATATATCTGTCACTTACTCGACTGTTTATGCTGATACTTAATGCTGAAATGATGTATTGTTTTTTAATTCTTAACAAATTGAAACTGTTTTGTATCACCATCCTTCAGCCCTAATTGCGCAGAAAATATCTAACTCGGTTTTGATCTAAATTGATCATGGAACCGTTCTCGTAAAGCAAACATTTCTGCTCATTACATAACAAATGTAAAACTTATAATATTTAATGTGATTAACGGTCTGAATCGAGAACAGTCCTATAAAAAGATGGCATAAGATCATAACAAGATCTTAGCAATGTGTTTACAGCCATTAAACTAAGAAAGTGTACCATAGATTATGTAGTTTGTGTTGGTAACTTCTTATTGCTTGGTAGATTTACGTGACTTCACACCATAGGTGAGTAATGGTGGTTACAGTTGTGTGTGGTACATATCTTGAATTATGGTTATTATTGAATAAATGGTTTTATTTGGGAGTAAAAGTAATAAAGTTTAACTAAGACTGAATTTTTTGTAGAGTATGAACATTTTCAACAATTATAGCTACATTTTAAGTATTATTTTTAATTTGACTTTATCAATAAAACACAAAATAAATATAAGCCCATATTAGAGCACTAAAAAGAATTTTCAGTTGCTTTAATCATCATACCAATCATTTTTAGGTTCTGTACCCGAAGGGTCCTGTCACTCACGTGTCCGACTGTCTGTCCATCGTATGTCACACAATTTTGTTCCGAAGAATTTTTTAACTACCCATTGCTCTACGAACTTGAAATTTGCTAATAATGTTTATTATTACGTATACTTTACTAACAAATACCAATACATTGATTAATCAGATTTATTTATTGATACCTACGGAACCCTAAATGTGCGGAGTCCGACACGCACTTGGCCGGTTTTTTTCTAATTAGGAATGTCGTAATATAAGTATGCGAACTAAGAATTAGCAGACTCAGATTAAATTAGTACACATTTATGCAGATTTTCTATTTACATTTCATTACAGACAAGGACTATTTGCTCAATTCACACGCAGTTTAATTTAAATAATGAAGTACTAAATTGGCCAATATTACACTACAAAGAAAAAAGATAAGTTAGTTATGTGAACCAATCTCACCCCATTATTCTGGAAAGGAATATCGACGCGTCACAATGCAACGTATGCCAAGTAATGCGATCGGTAGTTAACACTTCTTTTACCTCAGCTATGTAAGCTAAGCTAAACTAACTTAGCGAAGCTGTCGTGTAACCGGGGTTAAGTCTTAACTACTTAATATCTTAATCCATGCGCGAGATTCGCCGTCTGTCCCAAATCCCACGTAATTCGTGCTACAATGAGAACGTGACAAAATTGTCTATGATTAAGATAAAAGCTCTTAACTCTCGGTTCCTTTTCACAACGCTGATAATAACATCGTCATGTGAATTTAAATATGAGTTACGAAAATGTATGTGACCTAGCAACCAGTGCTAACATTTTGGAAATTTAGACCATTATCAGACTTAGTAAACCATAGACGGGGGCAGTTGAAGGAGCAGAAGGCATTGAAATAGTCAAAATTAATACGAATAATTAAAGAGTAATTTTGCTTGCATAAAATGTCAGCTTCTGTCATGAATGCCTAGATAAAGTTAAATTCTATCAGTAATAAAGTTTATCAATATACTCTAAATTATATGGGATTTATCCCATGACATTCCGCTTGCGCTTGTCAATCCTATACATTTGGGACAATCATTATCGCAATTTTATTTTTCCAAGCTTTCCTAATATCTTCGCTCACGGAGTGCGTCAATAAGTTGATAGGAAACATTATTGTCATCAAACTTACTGATTGTGTTCTATATTTGTATGACTAATCATCGCGAGACGCTGTCTTGTTATTTATCCAATGTTTACCCAGAACAAATACACTTAAATTGTTACGAGTAGTTAATTTATTCGCATAGGTTACCATACCACTTTGTGAAACAGTGTTCAATGGTCTGTGCAAAGTATTGCTAATTACCTACAAATTACCAACTGATGTAAGACTATGTAACATTATTATGTTAGCCGCTAATTTCAAATATTACATAGCATCAATTGCCAATATGTTTTGCACCATTATACTGTAAGAATGTGGAAAAATAACAATATCTATTGTTACCATAGTTTGGGATTACACAATTGAATCCATACTAATATTATGAATGCGAAACTCACGTTTCACGACTCACGTCTAAAATTCTGTTTTTTTACGAATTTGGTATATAGATAGATTGTACCTTAAAGAATACTCTTATTGTGATACTATTTGTCCCGAAAAAATGGTGGCAAAGACGCTGGCTGGAAGTTAATACGCTCTGTAGCTTACGATTCAGACTTCTGCACATTTGCGAAATCAATTAGGAACACTGCGGATGGCGTAGATCTGATAAACGGCTCACAGTGCAAAGATGGGGGGATAAGGAATTCGGTTGCAGGTACGGTGCATAAGTTTGCAAGGACAGTGAAGCAACTGCATAGTTTAGTGCAGTGAGCGTTACAAAAATATCGATAGAAAATAAAAGGTTCGATATAAAATTGGTAGAATTCATTTACACTGAATAAGATTATATAATTTAGTTAAAGTTAAATGTAGATTTATTACTTTCTTAGAAATTCTTGAGTGAACCGTAGCGTGACGTTCGACAGAAGAAATTGTATTTGTAGACCCCGCGTAACATGGGAAAAGGATAGAAAGACGATAATTATGACGTGTAAAAATCATGTCGGATTCTGAAACATACACCTATTAACTAAAAAAGCTGGCATGTATTTTACAAGCTTTTCTTTAACTTGCATTGTATGTAAGTGTGTTCGGGTGAAACCTTGCAAGTGAATTTTAAAGCAGTTATCCGCCACCGATTAAGATAAAATTTTGCATACATGTTTAGTTTGGATGATAATGCATGGTTACTAAGTGACATCATTCTAAATCCAATATGGCGGACGGCCTAAGATGGCGGACTAGTTATTTTTTGTGCACTGCCATGATATGTGTATCAAGTGAAAGGGTTTTCTGAGAAAAATACGGAAAAAGCTTGTTTTAAAAAAGATTTTATTATGAATAATTTTATTTCAAAACTGCCTTTGTACAATACAGTACGTAGTACCATAACATCAATTAATTATCGATACCACTCATTTATCGAAACTTTATTCGAATCCCTACATTACTGCTAAGTACGGCTATTAAGACTCACGTCGGTGGTTCCAGCTTATTGTCCCGATTAGTATGCGGTTATCTTAAAGTGTATCGGCGACGGTCTCATTATCCGTGTTATTGCAGCCGCTTGCGACAATTGTTTCATATCACTTTCGAAGCGTTTTGAAGACAATGTGTTTGCGTGTTGCATTAGATATACCTTGCGTTAAGCCGTTATTACAATCGATAGTCAATTGTGGTCGTTTATGCGTAATTTGGTCCAATTTGTGATCAATGTTGTCAGTTATTCTAATAGATTTATTGGTTACGTTGTTGTTTTGAAATGTTTCTCTACATACCACATTCATGATAATTTGACTATGAAACTTGCAAAAGCAGTAACTACCTAACCTCTGCCTCAAATAAAAAAACAAATTGGACCTCGACAATATTATATGGATTCCATATTTAAACTTCAAACAAAATCATAAATTGTAACGAATGAAACTTTCGAATCTCAGAATAGTTTCGATTTTCGAATTCCAGAACTCATTTAAATTTTTCAATTTCAGAATGCTTCGGCGCCCACTCCGACCGGTCGCGGTCCCGATCCGGCCCGGTCCGCAGCGTGCCTGTAGCAGCCAACATCAAGCGTGACGTCGACTTCGACTGTCCCGAAGAGTTCGGTTACTACCCCCACCCCACCGACTGCACTTTGTACTACGTCTGCGTGTTTGGCGGCGCACTACTCGAGTCATGCACTGGTGGCCTTATGTACAGGTGAGGAATGATGAAGATTATTAACCATTTTTCCTTTTGGTACGCTAATGTAGTTCTTACACCTCTCTATCATAGGCTATAGCGATCCGTTCCCACTTTTCTTATCCATGATTGTCAAAGATCGATCGGAAGCAGATGTCGATGCGTGTTAGTAAAGTTCTGGGAGATCTCGGTTTATCTCTATGCACTTTATTAATACACACACATATGTACAAAAATAAGTCGTATTCTTTGATGGGATTCCACATGGACACGATCCTCAGTTATTTTGTACTTCACATACAAGACAATATATTCAATAGACTGAATTAACTATCCCATTTCCATTTTAAGTAGAAGTACATTTCATACCTGTCATGTTTTAAATGGTTTGAAGTTTTCTATACTGGATGCTAGATCTCTGATTTTGCATGATATCAGATTCTAATGAGAAAATACCATTCAAATAACAAACATATGCGTGACTATATTAGCATCTATCATATAAGAGATAAACTTTACTGGTACATGGGAACATCTCGTTAAGCGTGAGAAATTCACATCGAAAAAGTATAAATTTATAATGAAGATAATGAGTTGTGTTGAAAACATTGAAAATTGTGTAGCATGACTTTGAGGCTGTTGGAAACTTGAAAGAACACCAATGACCTAAATAGCTAAAGAATTTAATGCTTTGATTTGATCCTTTATTTAAACACAGCCGCTGCAGTTTTTGTGTTACCTATGCATCGAGAATAGGTACAGAAGACCGCACGTCATTGGTCACATTCTACGAACTCCATACTATATTAGGCCAGCTTAAGGTCAAAGTGTTACTTGCACTTGCTTCTACTTGTACTTTGCTGGACATGCAAATTATACTATTTAGTCAAAGGATGATAAAGCGTTATTTCAAGAACCTACACAGATAGCAAATTTTCGACAGGAAGATCGATTCAATTCTTTGTTTTCAATATCTTTGTTTTGTTTTTCAGCCACGAGCTCCAAACGTGTGATTGGCCGCGCAACGTCGGCTGTGACGGCACCAGCGCGGTTGGTGGTGAGGAATTGGAACGCATCAACGAACGAAACCCTCCTCCTCCCCCACCGCCTCGCCGCACACCACCGCCGCCACCCCCGCGCGCTCAGCCCAACCCCGTCATCACCTCAAGAGGACAGCCTAAGTTCAGCCGACAAGAATATGAAAAGGTACAAAGAAAAGGCTGTAGGTCCAGCATTGTACCTTTGTGCACGAAGATTAAATAAATATAAACGACGCTAGTTACCTTGAGACTGTTCTTTAACTAGTGAAAATTGTAATAAAACGTTACTTTCATTACAGCAACAACAACTGTACGCGGAAGTAGATGACCTGCCACCAGTTGAGGAAATCGAAAGTGACAGACAACAACGCGTTTATCGAGGACAGCCTCCTACCATAGGACAAGTTCAAAAGGACAGAGATGGTTACGGAGCTCAACAAATCAACTCGAGAAATCTTAACTCTAACATTATTCCCGCGTCCATACCTCAAAACAATGGTAAAATAGGCTCCTTCTCCTTTGGCTCCCAAGTCGATGAACGACGAACTGCTACTGTTACCCCCGCGCCCCAATCTTACAGGTAAGTCCTAACAAGAGTATAACACGAGACCAAATGTTGACTATGAATAAAGAACTAATAGACAGTGTCGTTATTTGCAGTGAAGACAAAAAAGACAGCGTGACTGACTCTTCTAATGACAGACAATTAGACGTTGAAACGAATGAAATAATTACTAATGACCCGACTGAAAAACCAGTCTTGAGAAAGAAAAGGGAAGTTTTAGGAAAAGATTTAAATAATGAAACTAGTACCACTACAGCAAAGCCAGAAAAAATGATCAAAAGAAGTGACAGTGGCGAAGAAATGGAGTATGTCGAAATAGATACTGAAGATGACGAAGATGGTACACCCCTCGATGATACTGAAAGAGGAAAGAGACAAGTCAGATATTATGTTAAAAATGGCAATAAGTCTCCTGTAAAGAATTGGGGTTTTGTAAAACCTTACAAAATTGTAGAATTCCCACAATACAATCCCAGTGCTCAAAATTCTAGATATCAACAAGCGTACAATAACAACCCGAACAATAACAATTATTATGAGACTCGCCGCCCACAATCCTACAAAAACAATTTATATTCTACAGCCAATCCGTTTTTATCTTATCAAGTAGGTAATTCTCAAACGCAAGGACTTTTTAAACCTAGTTTACCAGACCCATCTAGTCACCCTTTAGCTCATAACCCTTTAAATGCTGCAACCCAAATTATTACCAAAAGTCCACCTATATCATCGCTTAATAGTGACGCATTCACTTCATTAGCTGGTGGTTTTTACAATAATGCTCCGCAAAGTAACATTCAGTACTCAAATCAATTTCATTCTTCAACGCCATCTGCTGTAAATTATCAAAATAATCCGATCTCATTTCCTGATTCATCGCATGTACCCAGTACTATTGTAACGGGTAAACCAGTCCCAGTGCCAACATCACCGCGACCTCAAGAAAATTACAGAACTCAAGAACAAGACAGGAATAAATACCACCAACTGAACCAACATTCAAATAACAATAACCAACAACCAATTAAAAATGTTAAGGTATTACAGCAACATGCTCAAAAAAGTCCATCGGACGACAAAGATTATGACGATGACGAGAATTCTAGTGAAGAAGAGGATGAAAATTCAGAAGAAGACGATGACGATGATGATCACCATAAAGGTGATTTCCCAGCACCACCCTATGAATTCACACACCCGAGCAATAGATTCAAAGATATAGAAAATCCCTTTGCTAGCCCTAACTTCGATTTTGATGCATATTTGACAAAGTTAAGTAATGGTCAGTATACACCAAACGCCAATAATAGTCCACGACCAGCTCCAATAGTTAATCCGACAATTAAAGAAACGACAACATCACAACTTGGTTCTCGAGTTCCCAGCTCGACATTAAGTTATAAAGGAATGAGTACTCCAAAACCTTTCACCGTACCTTCTGGACCGGGCAGTTCGGCAGCAACATTTGTTAGTAGTTTAAGACCATCTGTAGCACCGATTAAACAAACGCAGTCGTACGACCAGAGCATTCAAAGACCAGAACCAACCAGACAAACTCAACAACAGCAGTACCAACAGCAACACCACCAACATCAGCAAAAACAAGAGCAACAACAACAGCAACAACAACAGCAGCAATATCAGCAGCAGCAACCGTTACAGCAACAACAACAACCTCAAAATCAAAACTCATATATCTTTCGACAAACTGCTGGTACTCCTGTAGATGCTAACAGACCAAAGTTGAAACCACCAAACTTTAATGATGACCGCCAGTTACCAATTAGTTATAGCTTCAGCAGACCAATAAACAGCACACCGAAACCAAATGATGAGAACAAGCAGAAAGAAGAGCCTCACACTTATTCATCTAGTCCTAAGCCGTACTTGTTAATATCTGGGACAGCCTCGCCTATCATTGTGTCAACACCAAAACATCAGTACATAGTAAAGCCTGAAAAGATTATTTCACTTCATCCACATATCGTTGCAACCGCAAAACCATATCTAGTGTCCTCTATCAAACCCCATAATGCCTATATTGCCCTCAAACATTCGACACCTAAGCCCCTGACGACGTTAGCCAATCAACAACTTTCAGCTTTACAACAGTATTGGAATAATCCATCGACGGAATCTCCGTTCCGTGTTGTTTCATTCAAACCAAGCACACCAAAAGATATTCAAAATCTAGGAGATTTGTTTTCGCAGGCCATAAAATCGACTCAGACTCCGTTGAAAAATTATAGTAATCATCAAAATGTAGCTAATTCGTACAACAACCAACAACAATTCATAAGCAGCTCCATAACCACGACAAGAGCGCCACCTAAACGCAGACCGATACCCAAGCCCTCTCCAGAAATGAACGATTATTATTATGATGAAGACGAATATGAACAATATTACTACGAACCTGCAGTTAAACCAAAATATATGCCAAGTACTGAAGTGAGGCCACAAAGACCACCCATGGCCCAAAATTACAAGGAATATGATGACAGTTATGAAGATAATTCTGCTCCAGCCAGCGTTAAGCCAAAGCCTACGAGAGTACCAATGAAATACAATAACTACAAACCAGAAAGTGCCACTAAAAATCATAACGATGTATCTATTGTGACAAAATCTCCAGTAAAAGATTTTAACAAAAATATAAATGGAAAAATCCCTATCCCTGTCTTAGTAGACTACGGTAACCCTACGCCGAATACACTGATGCGTCCTCAAGTTTCTAATTATCAACTCATACACCATATGCCTCGAAACAGAACTGTTATGCATATAAGAAGACCAGTTACTGAAAACGGCCCTAACACTGTTAGGCCTCCCAAATATTTGAACCAAACGACTTTGCGTCCCTATACTGTTAGGCATAGGTTAGCTAAGCCGACTACTCTTAAAGAAACATCCCAAAATGAAGACAAACAGGCGAGAGGAAGAATAAGACATCCGAATATTGTTGCACAAATGAAACTGACCACACCTCGTGATAGCCACAACCAAGAGACTAGATTTACAAAGACTAAACATGACGATAAAACAAACAGGTAATTGGAAGAGCACAAAACTATATAAATACTAACTATGAGATATACTGGAGATGACCTTTGGCACAACTAATTTACACTTTCTGTACAGAACTTCTTCAGTATTTTGATCTATCGCACTAAACGTATTCTGACTAAACTAACATTGACTATAACGACTTTGACTGTAGAAAAGACTGACTAAATTGCTTTGTATAAAGCCAACCCTGTACATACAATTTAGTTGAAAAGATTTGAATATGTAATACATTTTTCATGTTTATTGAGATTTCAACAGAACAAATGGTATTTTTAGCTTGGAACCGACAGAAAGCGTAGCTCCAGTCTCCTATTCAGCAAGTCCCCGTCCGAAGATGTTGTACAATGGATCCCAGAACTACAGTCCCGATCAATACGACCCCTTCTATGCTGTTTATGATGAAGATGGTGAATTGTACAAAGATACAGGTAAAATCATAATAACTTACAATCTTAAATCGTACAGCTTTGTTTAGCGAATAACTTTTAAATGCCTCGTTACAAATGTATAAAAACATTATCATATAAGTTGTATATAGTCAAATCTCAAAAATAAGAGTTTTTCGCATGTCAATCTCATTATTTTATAAAGTATTTAATTAAATTCTAAATTGGTTTGATGATTATAGTAGTTCTATAATAGTAATTTATGAAACTGTTGCATAATAAGGGATATTAAAATATGCGTGTTTGTTTTTAAAAAAGTATCACACGAATGTTTTAATACCTAGTTATGTGCAGTTTCATGCACTACTTTATTTACACTCATACATTGGGATTGGGCTTACTAAATAAAATAAAAAAGTCAAAAGAGTAAGAATAGTAGTTTATGCAATGGTCATATAATAGGGGTTATTAAAACACGAGCGTGGGTTTATCACATGAAGCGATGCCGAATGTGATAATATAACACGCGAGTGTTTTAATACCTAATTATACGCCGTTGCATACACAATTTTATCTTAACTCATACAGTTAAAATAAAACAAAAGTGGAAGCGGAAAAAATATGTTGTATGGCGGGCAATTTAGATTCTCATTATTTCTCTTTTCACTACTCTTCTACATTAAGTCAATGAGCCCATACGCACCAATAAATTAAAAAGTAAAAACGTGCTATAAAAATTAAAAAGTTATTTTATGATGCAGTTGTTTGAAAATCGAAGGTAAATGTTGCACTGTAATGGTTATTTTTTTAATTTTACCTATCCACGAATAATAAGTACGTGTTTATACAATATTTTTTGAATTCATATTTGAAACAGTACGTTGTGAGTTTAGGTAAAACCTAATAAATATTTTTCAATTACTGGTTAAAGTCTAACTACTTTAACAGCATGTCTATGATTTCTTTTATTATTTTTAATTTATTACCTATTCAATGAGACTTCTTTGCCTAATACTTATCTTCTATGGATACTTTTGGATATATGGCCAACTCAAACTAATCTGTTTATATTAGATCTTTAACAACAACGATAATGTAAATAAAGTATTTTTTTAAACATTAAATTATGTAACACCATATATATCCTTAAAAAAACGAATCTTATAAATACAAGTACCTATTGAAAGTATATTTTGACAAGAATTTCAAATCTAGTAGTTTAATCTTCAATCTTATAACTAAAAGCAACCAACCTCTTAATCTTAATATTACAACACATATACGCATATGACCTATAACCTGACAACTTCATGCACGTAACCCACTAACTGGTATCGGCAGACTACGTTCAGCAATATAACACGGCCTCGCTCCGCCCAGCTGTGCAGCAGACGTACCGAGGTACACCTCCCCCCGCGCCTGCCCGACGACCTGTTGAGACTTACACGGCGAGGCCAGCACCAGTTGACTACGATGATGAACTTATACGACCACAGGTAAATTTTGGTTATGTTGCTTCACTATCTTGCTTTGTTTATATTTGTAAATTGAAGTTTAAGTAAATTTTTATGTTGTCAAAAACTACTAACGAAATAATATTTAGTTTATTTAGTATGAAGAAAATAATGGTGGCAAAAGTTGGAACTTGCTTCAAAAACAAAAGTTCAGCGTAGAATGAAATAGACTCATTCTTCATGTTATATACGATATGGGCACCGGTACTTATGAAGCTTAATGAAATTTCAGATAAACAACAACCAGAACCAATATCAAGCACCAATCCGCCATTCGACTAGGTAAGTTTCAAATGCAATACTACTAGATCATAATAATTAATGTAATCTAATAGAAGAAAATGTAATATTAGCAAACAATTAACATGGAAATATTGCCTACGATCCAGGGGCGAAGGTAATGAATTGGGATACGAACATAACCCAAGCAGCGGGAGGACGACTTTGTACGAAGCTACCACTATTAGCACCACTCCTTCCACTACTACCAGCACAAGCACGACAACACAACGCCCTACTACAGCACCATACACTGAAGCAATGACCCCGTCTCGATATAGCCCAAGGTACTACAAAAGATCAATCTTCAAACGTAAAATCATCCCAGCTTAAATCATTCTCTCAAAATTTTCATTAACATCATTCTGTCACCTTACGTTTTCATCTAAGTTTCACCTCTCATTTGCAACCTTTCAACTGATTCAAACTTCTAACTATTTACTAATTTCTCTCTTCTCTTTGTATCGGTCTTAAGGTTGTTCATAATTACGTTTCAGTATCTAGTCTTTATCAGTTATATTACTTTTCTCTCTTTTAATATTATATTGATGTAATTATGTAGCTTTTGTGGTATCTTTATCTGTCTGAGCCAACAGACAGAACACTAAACATATTATAATTTGTTTCCGATTTCACTAACTTGACTAATTTATCTGTACAATGAGACAGTTTTCCGCCTGTTAAAATTAATATTTATATAAGTAGTATTGTTTTAGAGCTTCAATTAGAAAGATTTTTTTGCTTTGTATTCAACAGATCATCCACAGATGAAAATCCAATACCTGAATCCTCTTCAATACCTGACGAGACACCATCGTCGATCCCTTCCACGCAACCGCCCACCTTAAACTTTTCTTCCCTTGCCAAACCTTTTGAACCGACTGACAACGTATATAGATTAAGAGAGACTTTACCTACGACTGAAACGCTTGCAAGACGATCTTCTGAAGTGACTAACAATAATAATAACGTGGAAGTGGTACGATCCAAGTCCAATAGGGACAATAAAAAGGTGTCACTAACATCTGGTTTTTCAATCAGGCGTAATTCTAACAATACCAATAATCCTTATACGTTGACTGTTCTAACGCGACCATTAGAAGATTTCGATAAGGCTCGTCAACCCAGTAGTCGAAGTGGTAGCAGTAGCAGTAGGCAGAGGCAGTCCGATAGGTATTATTATGATAGTAGTAGTAATAGTAAAGAAGTATCTGCAGAACCGGCGTCTGTTGAACCAGAGTATATAGAACCAGCTTCTTTAGAACCAGTAGTTCAATCCGACAGTAAATACGGAACATCTTCCGAGAGTTCGATGCGTACAAATGATTTTGGCCCCGACAATAGCGAAGACGACTACGACATTCCTATTTATGTAAGACCAACAAGCAGGACAAAACCCGTGAAGTCTAGATTTAGGAGCACCACTTTGCCCTCCACCACATCTACGAAATATTATATCAAATCCGCACGACCTAGCCCAGTTTCTTCAAACAATCAAGAAATCGTCGACTCTACTGAGAATGCAATACATACCGAAGTATTGATTGATGCTGGTTTGCAAAATGCTCGTGCTAATGATCTATCAACTGTAGTTCTAAATAATTCATTAAATGAGGAAGCACCGACAAGGGAGTATGATAGATCTCAATACGCTTGGAGCGAACCTTCCGTTTCACCTTTTAAAACGTTGGATAATTTACGCAATACATACAGGAACGTTGATACACGCGACTACACTAGCTCCACAACATCCACAACTGTATCTACAACAACCACACGCAGGCCATCTCGACACCGTAATACTAAGAAACAAAAACATTCGCGCAAGCCTTCGTATTATAGTTACCGAGTAGAAGATGAAGTTGTCCCAGACCACACAACTGAAGTATTTAATGGTAAAGTTAAAACTGTCATCAAAGCATTCTTGAACAATTTCGGAAGCTCATCTGCACCACAATTGGTTGAAGAGTTTTCAACGACGACAACAACAACAACGACACCTAAACCTACAACAACAACGACATCTAAACCTACAACAACCACACAAAGATATGAAGAGAAGGTAGTTAATATAGGATACCAGAAGAAGCCGTTGAAGTATGTGGATGAAAAACCTTTGCGCAGCTATGTGAAGCGTCTACAAATCATAACAGAACCCCCTGTAAGCAGGTATGTTTCCCCGAGTGCTGAATCTATTAGCTTCACTGAGACGGAGAGCGACATAAAAGATTTTTCATCGACAACTACAACTATGGCCACCATGAGTAGCACTCCCTTCACTTATGCCAACTTACCAACATCTCCAATGCCGACACATAGTTCAACGAGCGATTATAGAAGCATACCGAGTAGGGACTCGTATCAATCTAAATTCAGTAGTCTAGTAACAAGCACGCCTGAAAATGAGGGCTCGCGCAAATTCCAAAACATTATTAACGATGTTCCGTCTACTGAAAGTAATATTCGAGATATCGATATTAATGATGAAGTAGTAAAGTCAACGCAATCTATTGTGGAAGATAGAGCTACGCTTGAGACTGATGGACGACACGAAGTCGAAAGCGAAATTGCTTCAACGACAAGTACTACAAAATCGACTACGACTGTGAAGTTCGCACCGACGACATCGACGACTAAAAGCATATCCTTTCCACCGCGAGCCTCACGAGTCAATCCCGCCATAAAGTTAGCTGCGACAAACCCAGGAGGTGGGCGCAGGAGTTATCAATCGTCGTCCAAATGCTCATCAGACAACAGTCTGCAAGCGAATCCGAAATGCAACGAAATCAAATACCAGAGGTACAAAACTCGCCGGCTAGTAGTCTAATCAGCCTGAAGTTATCTCACATTACTTATTGAGGGTGGAGGCTTCGTTTATTAAAACATCCTTATTTTCCGCCTCGCGAGTAATCAGCATGAAGTCAAACATCTTATCCGACAATCGTTTAATAGCACCTACATCTAAACTCTTTCGCTTAACATACTGTTCTCATTGGGGGACTTCATGTCGGTTGAGTTGAATTTCTGAATTGTTAACTCCTGACGCGACCTTTCCATTTCCTGCACACTATTGGTATTTTGTGTAGTTTGTGGAATGTTTGTAGTTATGATATTAGCTATTTGGGTAGCAAGTTCCTCAATGTAGTTTCACGTAATCGTATTGCACCACATTGCAAACTCATCATTAGTCTAAGTGCACCAGAATCATAAGTGTATCGAAATATGTTCGTGTTTAGTACGCTACTGCATGTTGTGTAACACTGTTATTAACATATTTGTGGTATCATAATACAGACAATCATGGAGCCACGTCTGATTATCAGTTTTGAAATCATTCATACTTTGAATAAAACATCATTATATCATGATGATAATTAAAATTGATCTGAATCATTATTTGGATATAATTTTGAAATGCTTCGTCTTTAAATTCACGCATACTAACTGAGGGTTGTGTGAGAGAACGTGTTGTTAATTTGGTAATGTACTGTTTGCAGGCCCACCAGCACTCGAGGCCGTGGTTCCGCGCACTACTCCACCGCGAGCGAAGCGCAGTCACCACAGGCACCCCCGAACCGAGGAACTCCACCAACGTTAGAACTGAATACAAATTCAATCATCCATTCCATTTTCACTTCTTTATTTGTCGCGAATACCTATTTTGCTTTTAGCTTTTTTATATGTATGAATCTCTAGTCAAACTTGGAATAACATTTGTGGCTAGAATTTTTTAACTGAATCTGTAATAAGTTATCATTCATCTATTAAAAGAATATTATCTATAATTCATTCGTGTAAATCCGCACTTATTCACTTTATTTCATCACTATACGTAAAAAATCATAGACTACTTCTTGCAGCACCTAAAACTGTTTTTGTTCTGAGCAGTCGCAGCCGACCAACACTGAAACCGTCGACGGCTATTGTCTCCGAAACGACTAAGTTCGTTGACGTCTACGCGCATCCACCGACCAGACCTGACCCGGTCTACCCGCAGCCTACTCCTGATAAGACTGCAGCCAAGTGCAGGAAGGATGTCTGCCTTCTACCCGACTGCTACTGCGGTGGCAAGGAAATTCCTGGTACGTCAACGCTTCTTACTTACTTACTAATAACGATAATATATTAAGTCTAGAAAATATTTGATAGACTGTAAATATTTAAATGATTGTTGTAAATGATATTTGTGAAATAGGAAATTTGCCCGTCAACGAAGTACCACAAATGGTATTGATAACATTCGACGATGCTGTCAACGATTTGAATAAAATGTACTACGAAGAACTATTTGAGAGAGGGCGAAAAAACCCGAATGGCTGCCCGATAACTGCTACTTTTTACGTCTCCCACGAGTGGACTGACTATAGTCAAGTTCAGAATCTTTACGTTGATGGCCACGAATTTGGCTCTCACACAGTTTCGTAAGTCAATGAACATAGAATTCTCTCTGAACCTATCAGCATCTTTGGTAGACTGCAGGTTTGCCACTAACAGGGTATTAACGGCCATCTTTATAATATATATTTTAAAACTTTTATCGTATATTATGTTGACACTAATCAGTTTTATTTTTTTCTCTTCCTCAACTCTTCCGTCCTTCTTGATACCTGGTTTCTCTATCTTCCTCTTCCTGGCACTACTCACACACCCACACGCACATACATCCCACGATAACAGCCGACATGCCGGTGGAACAAGTGCCTCAGATTGTTCTTCTGACCTTCGACGACTCTGTAAACGACTTGAACAAGGGTCTGTACGCTGATCTGTTTGAGAAGGGTCGCGTCAATCCCAACGGTTGTCCGATCTCTGCAACATTTTACGTGTCCCACGAATGGACCGATTACAGTCAGGTACAGAACCTTTACTCCGCTGGACACGAGATGGCATCACACACGATTTCGTAAGTTCAAGAACTACATACATCACATTTGACAGATTTTGCACCCACGACAATTCAACAATTATTATGACTCAAATTTACTGCTCCTGTTCTGAATTTCTGTCTTTGAATTTTCTATTACTTTAATTTCTGGCTTTAAATTATTTTTTTTGGTTTTTATTTTTTGTTATTTTTTTAAACGTTTTTTTTTTATCTTTCTTGCGTTACATTTTTCATTTAAATTCTACAGAATTTCCGTTTCTTATCTTATTTTTTACTAAATACATATAAGGATAACCATCTTATAAAATAAATAATGATTTTAGACATAGTTTTGGAGAACAGTTCTCCCAAAAGAAATGGTACAGAGAAGTGGGTGGTCAGCGAGAAATCTTGGCAGCGTACGGTGGAGTTAAACTTGAAGATGTAAGAGGAATGAGAGCACCCTTCCTTTCCGTCGGAGGCAACAAGATGTTCAAGATGTTGTACGATGCTAACTTCACTTACGATTCGTCGCTGCCCGTTTATGAAAACAGACCACCAAGCTGGCCTTACACTCTTGACTACAAGCTGTTCCACGATTGTATGATACCGCCATGCCCCACGAAATCTTACCCAGGTAAATACAAAACAATTATAGTTTATAAATAACATGCTGTTGATAGTCTTGCTTTAGGACGCCCTCAGGCTAGATGGAGTGACTATTTTAGTAACTGCCCGATAGTAGGTAGCAGCTGGATGAGAGTTGACAATGTTCGGAATAAATGGCGTGTGGTTGGAGAGACTATTCACTGCTGGACGTAGGTCCAGCTGTGAACAACTGCATACTGATGAATATAATATAGCAAAAATACTAGCATTAATTTTTTATACTTATGCCAAATAATCTATACTTACAGGTGTATGGGAGGTACCTATGGTGATGTGGCAGGACCTGAACGGTGGCCGTTGTTCCATGGGTGACGCCTGCGCCAATCCTCCCGAAGCCGAGAACGTATACAAGATGATATTAAAGAATTTCGACAGACATTATACTACCAATAGGTAAGGCAAAGTTTAGCTTATTATTCTTATGCATGGCACTAACTAAGCCGATAGCAGAGTCACAAAATACTCAGCACTGGGAACCAAGTAAGTTTATGAAAAGTTACGGAGGATCTTATGGCTAAATAATTACAGTCACACGGGTCACTCTTCAAGGTTAAGCAAGAGCCGAGGTCATTTCATAGATGGGTGACCGCTCCTTACATACTGAGACTCCTCCATACCTCGGCAAGCACGTCAAGCTCTTGGTCACGGCTGTCATTTATAGAAACTAGTAAATTAGAGGTCAGTCTTACCAAGGGGTATCGTGTTATCCTGTATCTGGGTTTTCGTGGTCATTTAGGCATGGTTGGGAAAAGACTCGACAGATTGATTGAGCGCTCCTTCACCGTTAAGAAGTTGATGAAGTGATAAAATTTGAATCCCATCTCACTATTCCCAAACCACTGAGGCAATGAAGCTCGTCGAAGTCCCGGAGAATGAATTTAACTATCTGAATGAATATATATTTTTTGTATATTGTTGCCTTCATTTCCAAAGTTATAGTCGCAATTAAAATTGGTTTTCAACAATTCCAGGGCACCTTTCGGTCTGTACTACCACGCAGCCTGGTTCACACAGCCCCACCACAAAGAGGGCTTCCTGATGTTCCTGGACTTTATCAACCAGATGCAAGACGTGTGGATCGTCACCAACTGGCAAGCGCTGCAGTGGGTCAGAGACCCCACACCTATCAACAGGCTCAACAACTTCCAGCCTTTCCAGTGCAATTACCAGGTGTGTATTAAACTTATGTAGATAGATTTTAATAGTTGAAAGAAATATTGGCGGCCTCACCTTATTTATGAGCGAATAAAATAAAATAAAATTAAAACTCTGCGGTCATTTGTCTGACCACTAGTCCCGAGTGACATCGTCTTACCCAGTATCTGGGTTGTGGAGGTCATATAGGCAGTCGCTCGATGTAAAATACTGGTTAACAGCATCCGATTTAATTTGATACCCTCGACATATTTGGGGATACTAGGCAGATTTAGTGTGTATATGTAAGGCTTCCTTCCTAATCTAACTCAAAATATTTTTATATTCCAGGATCGGCCGAAGAAATGCAACAACCCTAAAGTGTGCAACCTCTGGCACAAATCCGGAGTCAGATACATGAGAACGTGTCAACCCTGTCCCGAAGTCTACCCCTGGACCGGCAAATCTGGCATCAAATCTTCACGCATAGACAATGACATTGGAGAATAAGCGGAATAGTTACTATAGCATAATAAAACTACCACCCTCGATGTTACAATACATGTTGATTGTTGATACATCAGATGTATCAAAGCCAACGAGGCAAGAAAGGTTTCGTTTGTGTAACTCATTGACTCGTCGGCAGAAATTGTTTTGTCACCAACTGAAGAGTGCCATTTAGATTTTGATGGTCATAAAGCAAACTTTGACAATTTCTTAGTAACGAAAGGTGTTCGTTGTAATTCTCTAAAATACGTCCTATATGTATTGGAAACTGTGATATTAAGTGTTTTCAATCGTCTAGCTAGTGTGAAGATAGCGTCGACTTCATTAGGTTTAATTGCATGATCTACTTTTAATACTCGTGCAATGTTCTTTGCAATAATAATATTTCCTATTTTGTGTTCGTTTTAGTTTTTAATACTCTTTAAATTAATGCAGATGAGGTTTAGTTAGACTTGTATATTTATCATAATCGTGATAATAAAGTTACAGTCTCCATTATTTATCGCATACATCCTAAAAATGATTACCATTTCCCGAATAATTTTAAACGAAAGCCATATTAAAATTTAGAAAATATGTTTTTCTAATCTTGCCAGCTTTGTGGTTGACACTGCCTTTTTATAATTTGTAAATATAGATATAGTTGATAGTGTGTAATGTTTAGTTAAGGGTTTGTATTACGTACGTTCTTAGCTGTGTTTAAATCAAAGTGCTCGGTTAAATTATCTATAATGATTTTAAAATTGAATTCAAATTCATAAAAGAAGTTTTGTTTTGGACAATAAAGTTTGTAGTGTTTAGCATTGTGTAGATGTCTGTCCACATCGCACTTGTGTTCATCTGTGATGTTGCACATGTCTATACAACTGTTAATTTATTCAAGAACGTATTATAGTACCTACATCATTATTGATAGGAGAATTCCCGTTTGAGTCATAGGTTTAATTTTATACTTTGCCTCCTTTCTTCTAGCTTACCTTTCTAGATTACTATACTATGGCTCATTCGGTATATTCACTTCTTACTCTATTAGAATTTAAGCTTTGGTCTGCTATTGCAACTAAAGTAATTGGAAGCGCTTGCTACGAATCTTATTTAAAAGTTATTCATTATTTAATAAGCCCTACTGTAAATATAGGATTAGTATTTAAAATTGGTAGTTTCACTTTTTTATTATCGTCTCGGCTAGAACAATGTATCTCGGACATGACTGCACTGAGGTCCTTTAGTGCAAATCTTTAGAACAAGTTGATTTCGTATTTTGTATCGGCATCATTATTTATATAAATGTACAAGAACTGTAACAATATTGTGACCAGTGCTGAATAATAAAATGCTATAAAATATGTTTTACTTTTATTTTGGGTCCCTTTACCTATACCTGTCACAGAATATAACATCATTATCAACACACCGGTATTTCCCGATGGGTTAGGCAGAGCTGCACCCATATTACCCCCATATTTCGCCAGTTATGTTTAAGTCAATTAAATTTGCAAGCGTCAGTAGGTCTCAATGGAGAAAAATTTGCAAGAAACTCCACGGACACTATCTTCCATCAGTTTTAGTTACAATTATTTGCTAACATCATTCTTGTTCAAAAAATACATACAGTACGACATAAAAGAGTAGAAATTAAATATTTGAGTACTTGAGATGTCAATTTTTCTCGATCGGTTTCGATTTTCGTAAGAATTTTGGTTTTTGTGTGATATTTCTGTGTGGACAGAAAAACAGTAGCAAATCATGAATAAGGTAATTCGTGGAGGTGCCTGTGATATAGTTTACAAAGTTTATATGTGGTGTATAGCCGAATTCCAAGCTGGGAAGCTTCTATGCAACTTAGAAGATGTTTTCCATCGTACAGCAGATTTTACTGGTAAGTAACTATTGAAAGTTACGCTAAACTTTAATTACAAACGATACATTCAGGGAGCTAAATTTTCGAACCACATATCATTTACAAATTATTTGTCTACAATTTTTGAGGTTATGCTAAGGTAAACAAATACCTTTGTAGTTATAGCGCGACTTACTAACGTTGATAGTAAGGCAAAAACAATTAATGTAATTTTTTGCGGAAACGAAATATTTGTTTTACTATGCCATATTTGTTGATGCAATCGTCTAAATGGAAAGAAACAATTTTAAAATATATTCACGTTTATTTACCGCGGAACTTCTTTCGTCGGACTGACAGTGATTCTTTTATTTGCTTGTTTGAGGTGTTTCTGTAAGCGCAGTGCACAGAATCGTGCAACACGGCATTGAAAACGGTGGGAAATTCTCAACACCAGCTAAACATGAAAGGTCGTCCCATGGTGCAGACAGCAGTAACGATGAGAGTGGTTCAGAAATCAGTGACGAATCAATACCAGAGCTTAAAATAGACTACACGAACTTAAGTGATCCCATGGAAGGTGTAGAGTATTTAGATTTTGATTTATTAGATTAGTTTATTTTATTAATTTTAGTTTATATCTGAGTTTATATGGAAAGCAATTGATTATTAAAAATACTTATTTTTTGTGAAATTGTTGTTTTATTACTACTACATATTAAATATTTATTAAATATACTTATTTAATATATTTACTCATTTTTTATACCCAATAAATAAATAATACTATTCAAGTATCAAGATCAGCTGGGTCGTACTAACTGGGTTGCTATCTGAGCGATTGTGACGCCCTCATTTAATTTCTACTCTTTTATGTTGCACTGTATAATATGTGAGAACGATGTAAAAAGACGTGCACGTAAAAGTGTCTAGAGTAACAAATAATTAAAATAAATACAATAACAGGCCGAGCCAGCTAAGTTATGTTCACCCCAACTGATGGCGCCCGTTCACGAACATGACGCATGGATCGGCACCACTCAGCTCAACCATCATGAACGGAACCGAATGATCCAACAAATGTGCCACCATCAAATAGACATTAAAGAGAGCATAACACACTCAACTGCCAGGGCACACAGAAGTCAACGAACGACACATAGGTACAAGTGAATGGTAGAATTACAGTCGGAACATAGTACTCACACAAGTGCTGCGCAGTTATATAATACTAAAAGAAATTGAGTTTATACAATACAAATATATTCATACAGTCTTCAGCAGGTCCATAATAAAGGGTGAACCTACGCCTAGGTCCAGACTCCGAGTGGCTACTGAAAAATTCCAGATGGCTAAACCCAATAACACTTTGCTGGAATCGAACCCAGGACTACATGCGTCCATGATAGCAACGAGGCAGTTTATATAACCTCCCTGTATGATTATCATTATAAAACAATTCGCCCTTTTCATTCCTTATAGTTCCAATAACTAGAAATATTAGTGTTGGTGTACTGTCCTTTATAAAAAATGTACCAAGAACGAAGAAAGAATTAACTCCACGAAATACATCTAAAAGTCACGGTTACGACCGTGACCATAAAGAATCAGCAGTGATCATCAAAAATTAAATTTCAATCATAACACCTGTGTTTTCGTAGAACAAGGTCAATGAAAGCCTATAAAATACCAGACACATGGACAAACGACTCAAATGAAATACAGAAATTATGGCAGTATCTTGGTTGTGTGCAGTAATCCTTGCCGGTTTTGTTTTTGGTGAAGAGGTAATGGTAGAATACTACGCTTCCCAATATTTTCTGGACACGCAATATAAGGCTGTCAGAAAAAGGGAAATAAAAAGTAATGATACGTTTAAATACGATTATACTAATAACACCGACGAAGAAATTAAATGGAGAAATTTTAATCCAGAAAAAAATGATGACGATGGAGAAATGCATAAAAGAGCGTTAGATCCTGTATTTCACGGGCATCCAAAAACCAGAGAAGAACTATGGAATGAGCGGTTTCTAAATAATACTTCAACATTTGATCAGACACCATCGCTTGTGAACTTACTCCATAACATATCGCAGACTTATTTAAAGGATTGTACACCGGTTATACTTTACGACAGTCAAGTGAAATCTAAGGAAAGTTATTTGGTCCAAAATCTTATCAAGGGATTTCCGATGAGTTTCGTTCATGGATATATCAATGATAGCGGTGAATTAGTACAGCCTAAACTTTTACATGCCAACTCAGATTGCCAACACTTTATCCTCTTCTTGTCTAACATAAAAATCAGTGCAAAAATATTGGGTAAACAACCTGAGAACAAGATTATAATAATAGCAAGGTCCTCTCAATGGGCTGTTCAAGAGTTTCTAGCAAGTGTTAATTCAAGAATGTTTGTTAATCTACTTGTAATTGGCCAGAGTTTTAAAGAAGGAGACGATGCTACTTTGGTAAGTAAAGATTAGCAATAAAGACTTAAAACTATTAAAGCTGACTATTAAAGCTATTAAAGCTGATTATTATTATATTATTAACAATAATGCATTGTCTGTCTAGGAATCACCATACATTCTGTATACACATAAATTGTATACAGATGGATTGGGTGCCAGTCAGCCTGTTGTACTAAATTCTTGGACACATGGGAAGTTTTCAAGAAATGTTAACTTATTTCCTCCAAAAATGACAGAAGGGTATGCTGGTCATAGATTTGTGGTAGCTGCTGCTAATCAACCACCTTACGTATTCAGAAGGTAATCACAAACTCATCTCAGTTGGTAGTAGAAAATATATCTACAGTTAGCTCATTTTTCAATGGCAATGTTTATATTGTTCAGGATAAAATCAGATCTGGATGGTGGAAATCCTCGAGTTGTATGGGACGGCGTTGAACTACGGCTGATAAAATTGTTAGCTGAAAGAAACAACTTTTCAATAGAAATCATCGAACCCCAGGAACCTAATTTGGGGTAAAAGAATGACGTAAATTTTGCTAAAGTGATTGTATTCGAATTTGCGGTTGCTAATAAAACATTATTTGTTAGGCCTGGTGATTCAGTAGCTAAAGAAGTAATGATGGGACGAGCAGATATTGGAATAGCTGGAATGTATCTGACCAGCGATAGAGCGAGAGAAATGGATGTTTCATTGCCACATTCTCAAGATTGTGCGGTTTTCATTACGCTTATGTCAACAGCTTTGCCTCGGTAATTTTTAATTACTTTACTTATTGTTATATTAACTACTAGCATGAACGTCATTTCACAAATATAATGATATTTATCTACTTTTTCTCAGCTATCGAGCTATCCTCGGTCCTTTCCACTGGCATGTTTGGGTTGCTTTAACCTTCACCTATCTTTTCGGAATGTTTCCATTGGCTTTCTCTGACAAACATACTCTAAGACATCTGTTGCATAACAGTGGGGAAATAGAAAATATGTTTTGGTATGTCTTCGGAACTTTTACAAATTGCTTTACGTTTCTCGGTAAAAATTCTTGGAGCAAGACGAATAAGATTACTACTCGGTTGTTGATTGGTAAGATTAGTTTCATTGAGAGTTGATTCTTCTTCAGCTTCATGATTGATTTAATCTATAATGTTTGTTTTCTTAGGTTGGTATTGGATTTTCACAATAATCATTACGAGTTGCTACACTGGTTCAATCATAGCTTTTGTAACGTTACCAGTATTTCCTGAAACCGTGGATACAATAAAACAGTTATTGGCTGGATTTTACAGAGTTGGCACTTTAGGTAAGAACTATTTATGACAATTTTTTAAAGTAGCTACTATTATTTTTATAGATTCTGATACATTTTAATACAAATATTATATTTTGTTGGGTTTACGCAGATCGAGGTGGGTGGGAGAAATGGTTCCTAAATTCATCAGACCCTGACACCTTTAAATTATTGAAAAAACTTGAATTGGTACCGAATGTAGAAGCCGGTATCAGAAATACAACCAAGGCTTTCTTTTGGCCATATACCTTTTTGGGATCCAAAGCTGAACTTGAATATATTGTGCAAGCTAACTTTACTGCGACAAAGTAAGATTATAATATTTATTACTATTAGGACTTACCCCCGTAACTCATGAAAATAATATTTTTCACGCTACAAAATATTGGAAGCAGTTGATTTTTTCGTGATTACAGGTTGTTCATACATCTTTTACTAACTGAATGCCTGCCAATAAGTTAAGTCACCCCGTATATATCAATGATTTTTTTTCAGATCAAAAAGATCAGTCCTCCATATATCCAACGAATGCTTCGTTCCATTCGGGATTACAATGAGTTTTCCGAACAATTCGGTGTACTCAGCGAAAATGAACTTTGATATCAGTAGAATGATCCAAAGCGGACTTATCGATAAGATAACTGATGAAGTACGCTTTGAAATGCAACGAAGTCTAACTGGAAAGTTACTCGCCGTAAGTATGACTGAATACATATGTATACTCTCCATGGAATAAGAGCACCAAATAATGGATCAGAATTTATGGACAAGCTTTCAGCAATTTTAAGATATTAAAATTTCTCATGGCAAAAGCAGCTCCATTATTAGCCCTCTCAAATAAAAGTCCCTTGGAACGACGTTTAGTATATTTGAATTATTATTATTAGCGGGCATAATTTAATGTGTAAGCATAATATAGCCTTCTGTATTTTCTTTATATCTATCACCAAACTCTGAAACAATTTATAATTCGAATTAAAATGTTTTGCTAAAAAAATTTGCTCCGCCGCGACAGTGCAATCACTGCCGTGACCAGGATTCGAACCTGGGTTACTACGGCCACAACGTAGGGTCCTAACCACTAGACGATCACGGCTATCGGAGCTGGTGACAGAAATAGTGAAACAAGTGTCCACTCAAACTATCGTGTGACAAAAGTTTGCAGAGTTTTCCCTTTCACCAGTGCTCCAATTACTGCTCTTGATATTCGGTTATCAAGAAATTCTTGTACCAACTCAAAGATGGCGTGATTTGGATCAATAATACCAAATGTATTTACATTAAGTGGCACTGGCTGTGAAAAGTTTTATTACTACTGTCATTGCTTTGATTAGATAGATTTACAGAAGTTTTGTGGCCTATGGATCTGGCCAAGACTACCAATTAAATAATAATCTTAGTTATGGCTTCTCGTGGTTTTTTGAAGTTACGCCCTGTTTCTGATTTGAAGTACACCCTGTATTTCTACTTTCTTTTTTTTTCTAATTCTTATTCTCTTCGATAGTATTTATTATGTATATAACAATTGCAGGCTGGCAATGGCATAATAAAAATCCCCTCAGCAGAAGAAAAAGGCCTCACTTTAGAAGATACACAAGGCATGTTCCTGCTCTTAGCAGCTGGTTTCATCATAGCTGGAACAGCATTGGTCTCTGAATGGATGGGAGGCTTCACTAGACGATGCAGATTTACAAGAAGAAAAGTTGATACACCAATCAGTGTTAATTCTAGAGAGCATTTAATTCCTACGCCAAAAACTGATATTGAGAGTGAAATAAAGATTGTAGGAGACACTGAGAGTAGACTGGACTTTAGTAGTAGACCGTCTACAGCTGTTTCTACGGATACTTTAGATGGTCAAGTAATAAATGTTTCCGAAGACAATATAGATGTTCATAACACTTTCAATGTTGGAAGATTTGATTCTAGACGATCAAGCTCGTTAGATCTAGATAGAGAAGTTCGAGAGATATTTGAGAAAGATTCGAAGAGACGGAGATTTGTTTCGCATGACATGGAGTCATTAGATGAAAATGTAAGCACCGTTTCTCGAGCTGCTTTTGGTGATCCTATAAAACACGACACATAAGGAATACATTGTAGGCATAAATATTGTCTTCCTTAGATTCCATGTTTTTTTACCTTGCGACGGTAATGAAATACTTAATTCCACCCTTCTTCAATATGTCCCTCGTTTCTCAGTTCCTTCTAGTTCTAACACACTGTATGAGTGCTCATTTGTTTTGTATTATTGTTCTTATTGAAAGTGTTGTTTAAGTATATGGGTAAGGTGTAGCTACAAAATAAAGAACGAAACTTGACATCCAACTCTTTATTATCCTTCGAACAGTCATCAAAATAATTTATAACAATTTTCTAACACTGTCGATAAACATTAATATTTCATTCAGCCACTGAGATGTTTCATTCATCATACAATTATAATACACAGGGCAGAAATGGCTGCCTCGACACAGAGATACAGCGCCGACCTACATTAATGCAATATTTGGCCCGGCCTTATCTTAAAAAATAATTACACAATTATGACTTAATATTCCCGAGACGCACCTCCGGAAAACCGTCGGCGTTCTCTCTCATTATCAGTAAAAATATCGATAAAATACAACAGATTTTGCATTCTTTGTAAAATTCAAACGAAAATATACCTAATACCTACCTAAGCATTTTGTTATATATGTATTGCACAACTGTTGTTACAAGAGAAATTAATGTGAAATCGATTTGAGTATTCAATAAGGATATGTATTTATATTCCTATATTCTATTTGGATTGTTCACGATACTGTGGTGCAATAGCAACGAGACGGGGGAACGTAAATACATCGACATCTACTGTGAAGAAGTTCAGCAAATTTTTTCTGTTATCTTATGACTACATATCTTTTTAAATGCAATGAACTAGATTATAAGTTAACTGAACAAGCCCTTTGCTATTGTCACACAGCGAGATAAAATACAGGTAAACACATATATTACGAAAGTAGGTACATATAAAGAA
This sequence comes from Orthosia incerta, assembly GCA_948252205.1. NCBI lineage: Eukaryota > Metazoa > Arthropoda > Insecta > Lepidoptera > Noctuidae > Orthosia > Orthosia incerta. The sequence goes on along the minus strand of OX411744.1, from coordinate 8,115,929 downwards.
CAAACAAACGCTTTTTACAATAACACACAACACGGTTGTGCGTCCAAATGAATAATTATATTTATTAATTAATTAAACTTGAAACTCATTCCCGATAGCAAAGCTCACAACCTCGGAAATTATGCTCCCAATACCAGCTTAACTGTCGTAATATTATACAATATAGTCGATACAATAGTCTGTGCAAGCGATAAATACATAACGTCCGTTACTTTATCACTCTACGCGAAACAAAGGAAACTTTACTTATTGTAATGTTTTCATCCGATAACAATGTGTTTTTGTGCAAAATTGCGTTCATTGATTTGGCTATGACCTCATACCAGTGCGTCTGTACTGTGATAGGTATATAGGTAACAGTAATGTGTTTGATATTGTACAATGCAACACTTAATTATATCATACCATGTTCTACAACGGACAAGTAGAAATGAATTCTAACAAGAAACAAGGATTACGCATCATCGCCGAACATATTGAGCAAATTTTAATACAAAACACATCGACGCTTCCAGAGAAAGGAACTTTTAGGAACGAACGACCGAAAACAGCAGATAACGCAATTGTAGAATCTCAAACTACGGGGCCCAGAGGAGAAATTTATAAAGATCGCCACGCACCAACAAGAAAAAGGTTCACCCTTGTAGAAACGTTCAATACAAAAGTGTGCGGCGACCTGAGGGTGCAGTAACAATAAGCGGGCCCGGGTCTGTAACAGTGTAGGTAATTATATCACATTAACAATTTAGTCTAACATTCAAGGTGTACTTACAAGTTCTTTATAATAGTTCCCTATAAACGGGTCAACATCCATTATGTTCCGGTAATAAAATATTAATTCGTTAAACCTAACCGTGTACTTATTTTACAATGCGAAAATACATTTTATTTTTTAAATATTCTTATGCGTTCAGACTTTTGAACTTCAAAAATGGATAACTCCCTGTACAAATTTAACAAATGTACATTTAACATTTTGTTACTGTGATGTGAAGGTTTATACTAATGATATTCTATGATGCAAAGTTGTTCATTACTCTTAATTATATTTATATAGTTATAATCACATTTATACAGTTTGACTGACAAATGTGGTACAGAAATATATTATAAGTAGGTATCGTTCTGACCCTAGTACGCGTACAGTCGAGTGCAAAAATAATAAGAGTTAAAACTGCGGGGTCAGATGTCATACTCTAAAAAGCAGGAAACATTTATATTTATCAGGACATCCAATATATTATATCTAATATTCAATACTCCCCTTACTTCTGCCTCTGACTGTGTCCAAACATTACTGCGTGCTACGACCAGAACAATTGACATCATCAAATGACTTAAGATTACCAGGATGTGAATATTAAAGCAAAAATGCTATAACATACAAATTTTGGTACAAAATGGTACATTTAGGCACTGTGAGTAAGGCAACTACAGTGAGACGATATGGGGAAGGGAGAAGGGGGACAAGTGGTTCTTTGGGCCAACGTGAAGGTCTAGTACAAAGAATATCGAGGTTTTAGGATTCGTGCTACAGGGATGGAAAGCAACATCTAATGAAAGCTGGGAGATGAAGGACATTATGAACTATGGACGACACAATGTATAATTTATTTCAGACAATATCATCTAAAAATAGGGCGGATCGTGATATAGTGCATATTATAGTGTAAATATTTAATGTAAAATATAATTTTGTATGTGCTTAAAGCTGACTCGTAGGTATATTGTTCAGTGTTACAATAGCTACTAGTATTAACTTTATTTAAGTAGAAATAAAACTTACTTCAGATCACATTAACAAAATCATAAGTAAATGTACGATCAACAAAGTTGTTCCATTCATTTTTGTAACCCATTATAGCCACTAAATAAACCTACACATACTTAACAAGTAATTACATAAGTATGATATTCAAAATTGACTCGATAATATTTTGGTCTGCAACGAGATACGACCATACATAATATATAATTAAATCGGGATTTATAGTATAAGGTATGATCGAAGCATAGACAGATTTAAGTCAAAATGCAAATTATATATGCGGTGTCATCTTGCCGAATATTCAACCATCTACAATGCTATCTATTAATAGCTTGAACCAAATTCCAGAAAAAGATGCAATGAATCATTTTTTTACTCTAGTTCTTCTCTGTCTGTAAAAATCAACTTTGTACTCAAGTGTCGAAATGTCAAGAAATTCTAAATTTTACGATATAAACCGTGTTTTACTTACAAAATCTGCTTAGAGTGCAAGTGTTATCATAAGAAATTTTAAAGCTTCGTGTGGTACCTTTATATACTCATCTCTAGCTAACATTACCTACTTACTTACATAACATTCGTTCCTAACGGGACGTGTATACATATTATGTAAATATTATATGATTTTCATGTATAAATATGTCAATAGATAAAGTAGATTTTACAATACATATAATTTATTATCTTCTGTGATGACACTACGACTACTAATTTACAGATTCAAGTTCGGATGTCACACTATTATAATAATTTTTAAAATGGCACAAAAAACTTTTTAAAATACTAACACAAAAGTCAACAGTCGTTTGTTTATAATAAAGTGTTCCTCGCACTTCACACATTGTGGTCCGTGTCCTTCGCACTACACAAGTCCGTCCAGCCGCTTCTTGACGCACAAACTTCAACATTTAGTGCACTATTACATGATCACTAATCTTTAAATTGACTAACTTTAAGCTAAACAGACAATGGCACGGATTGCACATATAATGTCGTCTATTTACAGGGGAATTCAATATCTATCTATATGTACTTAAAGTTCAAATTGTTCTGAAGGGTTGCTATTGTACTTAATTTTAACATTTAATCTTAATCTTTAGTGTACTCGTGTGCATTACAATAATTAATTACGTATTAATAGAGGGTAGTGTAAAGTTGATCATTCAATTATATAGGATCTCATTAGAGATCAACGAATATGTAACGTACTTGCCCAGAAAGTGGGGCTTGATTCTCATAGTAGAGAGTTAGTTGACCGTGCCATCAAAAATTTAAGCACCGTTTGATTTGGATGCACCTTTCCTTATCAGACTTTTAGAGTGATAAGATTAGCACTGTGCCGCGAGGGGAACTGTTCAGTCCAGGTGGAGCATGTCGGGTCGGAGGACGGTGACCGAAGCTCGTTGGGAGAAGGAGCCGTGCGGGCCGCGCGGGGCTTAGCAGTGCGGGTGCAGGGGCCTCGGGTACGAGCCGAAGGCCTCATAGCCTAGCTATGTGGCCCACCCCTCGAGCCGGGGCCGCTTCGTGTGCGGCTGTTCGTAGTCAAGAGGGCCTGCGCTGGAGTGCCGCATGTCCTGGCCAGCCGGAGAGCCCATGTTGCTTGAGGATACTGAACCTGCAACGTGCCGATACACTGTAATTGGTAAGGTTAGTGTCGGTTAATAGGTTTCAAATATATTTTAGTTACTAAATCAACTACAGCAACTAAATATCACATGCGATTAAGCAATCTTTAGCAATCTTACATGACTCAAAACTAAGAAGTGCATATCCACAGTAGAAAAAGGGCGCAACCAAATTAGTTGATCATCGATCCTCATTATAAGCATGCATTTCAAACAAAAACAACTGAGGACCACGGACCACAGTCACCCAGCCGTGGATATAGTCAAAAAGCTCAAATACAAGCAGTTAGCAAAACTTCACAAAGAACAAAATACACACCATCAATGACACCAGATAGATGGGCGGGCTGTGGCGCAGGCGCAGGCGGAGGTGCGCGGTGCATGTGGTCCGGGGCGCGAGGGGGCGACACCGGCTCGGCTTTGATCTTCACATTGCTGGGCGATGCTGCTGGTGGTGGCGTCCCACCGCCGCCCAGAACTGGCAAGCTGCTACTGTTGAGTGAAGAAGGATGATTAGTTATGGTGAAAGATAAAACAAAAAGAGACCTGAAATTGGCATTAAAATCTTAGCCGGAATTCTTCTTTGATACAAAAGTTGATGACCTCCCCGGTCATAAATATTTATCATAGAGTAGAGCAAGTAGTAGAGCTTTATAGTTAAAGTCAGACTAAGATACAATATTTTTAACAAGGTAACACCTAGGTTCAATGATAAAAAAAAAAATATCCTCAAGATTTTTTGATCTCATTGGCATATTGCATAATAATAATACAAAATTACAATAGGAAAATGCAGAAATTATTCACAACATTGTTTCCAGCCTTCTCATTGAACCCACGCATACCAAATGAAAAATGTGGCACTTCATCAAGCCAACCAGCACACGAGTACCTGTCATAATGGCAGTACGTTAACCTGATAAGCCTGTGTTAGCATTATGTTTAATTCATAACAGCAAATTAGAAACATGGAAAGAACGCAGAGCCCGTAGCAACCGATAAAGTTAATTTATATTGTAATAATCTGTGCTCGATTGGCGCAGTCAAGCGCAGCGACCATGTGAAAGTAGTACTTCGTTTAACAGTATGAACCCCCCTATAGCGCCCTGATTCTGCAGATTTGCGGGGGGCAGGGAAGGTTATTGAAACTGGTGTCTTGGCAAGGCTGTTAAAGATATAGTTGCAGTTTTCGGTGCAGCATTCAACAGCTCCGATAGCCGTGATCGTCTAGTGGTTAGGACCCTACGTTGTGGCCGTAGTAACCCAGGTTCGAATCCTGGTCACGGCAGTGATTTCACTGTCATGGCGGAGTTATTTTTTGGAAAAAATATTGAAAGAGCTGCAGCAGGATTGAGTTGGCCAGAGTAAGTAAATAACGCGTTAAAACAAAGGGAACACAAGAGAAGATTGTGTTTTGATATAATTTGACACTTACTTGAAATCTAAATAGGTAAGTACGCTATTTTTAAAACAGTCAATAAAAATAAGAGAGAAATTAAACATAGTACTATAAATAAATATTTTAATACTTAGAAAGTAAAAATAAAAACATTGTACTAGTGTTTCTTTTCCGAAAATTCTCATCTTAATATCTCGCGAGCAGTTGAGAGACAGTACAGCGCCATTGAATGCAAATATTTTTATTGTTGATCCAAAATACGTCATCTTAGGAATTGTACAAGAATCTCTTGGTAGTTGAATGTCAAGGGCAGTAATTGGAGCAATTGTGAAAGGAAATCCACTGGTAACTTTCGTAATAATATCATTCGAGTGGACACTTGTTTCATTACGTCTGTCACCAGCTCCGATAGCCGTGATCGTCTAGTGGTTAGGACCCTACGTTGTGGCCGTAGTAACCCAGGTTCGAATCCTGGTCACGGCAGTGATTACACTGTCATGGCGGAGATTTTTTTTGCAACAAATTTAATTCAAGAAATTATAAAACCTTTCAGGCTTTGCTAATATAGATATCAAGAAACCGCAGAAGGCTACTGTGTTTCTAAGGTCAATTATATATTAAATTGAATAAAATATTTTAAGAGTCAAGAGAGCCATCTACTCGAACCTGCCCATTAATACAATTTAATTTAAAAAAACAAACAGTATCCTAATATTAACACTTATTATTGAAAACATAAGTTCAAAAACTAAAAATAAGTTCAAAAAAAAATCGCGCTCTAAATAGTATGAAAATAGAAAATATTGTTATCTGAATTTTTTATTTACATTGACAAACCATTCTATATGTATTGGGTATTAAATAAACAACTTACAGGTGATAAATATTTTATTGTGTTTCATACATATTCAAAGTTTTTTTAAATTGTTCAGAGGATAACCGTGGTCGTATGCCACCTACCGTAACAAAACAATACATTTTGCAAAGTAGCATACAACCGCGGTCCCTATTACTTGCTTCGCCGTAGTCGGGTATAAATCGGCAACCACTTAATATGCAAATATTTGACAGCTCTACAATACTCGTAAAGATTCTATGCAAAACAGTATTTAATATTCATCCAATAATAATATTTCAAATAATTCCATTTATCTGTAAGCTGATTGACTGCTTATGAAGCCTGCACCATTTCCTCTATCTACAGCCAAATTTTACTAACTAGAACAGGAGGTCATCAATCTGTTGGTTCCTCATGAAATAATTATGTTCAGTTTGTTATTGATCTATAATTTATTTGACATTGTTTAGGATCCAATTTACAAGATGATAAAGCAACTTGGTATTTTATCAATAAAAAGATCTTTATAGGAATATAATATAGAATATTAGAGGGCTTACTTTATTGATATCATCTTTGAAATATAAATCTCATTTTGAAAATTCTACTGCTATGTATTCCTTTATTCAAAAACACTCCATCTTTTATGATCTACAAGAACTTCTTAGTGAACTGAATAACAAGAGCAAGGGCGCTAAAGTCGAACAGTTGCAAAGAAAACTGGTCAACAACTTTCACAAAGTAATGCGACCATTAATTTTGTTGATACAGCCACAGCCTCCAATAGCCGTGATCGTCTAGTGGTTAGGACCCTACGTTGTGGCCGTAGTAACCCAGGTTCGAATCCTGGTCACGGCAGTGAAAACACTGTCACGGTGGAGGCTTATATTTTTTTGATTTTTCTAGCTGGAAAATTATAAAAGTTTAAGACTCATTAGGAAGTATATTACTACCATCGCAGCTGTTATTTGGATTTACAGAGGTTTTGTGGGCTATGGATGGATGCCAAAATTGGCAATTAAATAATAAACTTAAATATGGATCCTCGTAGTTTTTGTTCCATGACCTAGTTTCTAATTGGAAATACAGAATCGTTCTATTTTTGTGAACAAAGAGTTTCGGTATATTTCCCGTATCCTTTGGTTCTTCGCTCCCATTTTTTAATTTATCTTCACCTGTTTCTCCATCAAAACAATTAAAAAGAACACTTTTCCAAGAGTCTCTTATCGAGTTTCTTATCAGATTCAACAATTCACCAGCTTGGCACAAAAACTTTTACAAATTAATTTAAGTTTTTATTCCTTTTTTCGTTGGTTTAATACGAATCCAATCTGAATCTGTTCATGCGTAACGTCCATTCATTTGACACGCTACGCCTCCCGGAAGACAATCTGATGCAAGATTTTATCTCGCGTAGTGTCCTTGACAAAATGTCCTTGTATCTTTTGTTGGTCTTCCTTTCTTTTAGATACTGCACCGATTTTACGTTTTTGGTCATCTTTGCTTTTGAATTTAACTGTACAATTTTTATTATATACTTGAAGAGTAAAACTTTTTAGGTTTAAGTAGAGAGTTTTAATTCTGACTTTAACATTTTTCATCTTGAAATAATCCACATTCAATTTCAAACTTTCGGTTTAGTGCCATAGAATAATATAGTCTAGTTCAAATAATTAGATAATTCCCACTGTAATAACACGTTTTCAGGCACAAATTAATTATCGCTACTAGAATGCGTACAACGAACATTATATTTTTTTTCTTTTTTGTTCTTACACGTGTCTCTCAAATGTGTTTTTGTTTTTTTATTATTTTTGGTTCAACTGCCTTCACATGGCCACCAGCAATTTAAATTCGTTTAGTTGTTTTTTTATCACATAAATTACATCGGTTGTAATGTAATGTAGTAGGACTTTTTTCATATACATCTAGGCTATGGAAATTAGATAATTTAGTGAGTAATGCGAACACAATAGGTACAGCTACAGCAAGTGCTCATTTAATTAAATACAGGCGTGATAATAAATTGATAAGTTCCTTTTGTGGGAACTATTAATGCATCGCTATTAACGCAATTTTAATCACTCTGGCGCACGCAACCGTGAATGTACAAGAAATGTTATGTAACCTTTTATATAGCGATCGTTGTTTTCGTCAGTGTTACCAATGGTTCCGACAGCCGTGATCGTCTAGTGGTTAGGACCCTACGTTGTGGCCGTAGTAACCCAGGTTCGAATCCTGGTCACGGCAGTGATTTCACTGTCACGGCGGAACTCTTTTTGGTTTTTTGTTAATATGTTACTGAAGTTATTCAGAAACAGTGTTTATCAGTGTTGTTTATATATCCATACACATGTTTTAAACTATTGTAATAGTTTTTATTTGTTATTTAATACCTTCATTTGTTAGTCTAAACTACACTACTACAAGCTTAGATTAGAGGACAACAATCACGCAAATCTTCATCAACCGAGTTCTTTATATCATTGATTTATGTTTTCTTTTACCAACCATTAAAAAACAGTTTTTACGAGTAATTTGAATTTGACGAATACAATTACCGTATCCTCAAAATTTTTTTGAATATCAGTACTCAATAAATTGATGAAGATTTTTTAGTCCCTATTGACACGCTCAAACCGTATAGCTGACATCGAATATACAATGGCGAAATGTTTGGATGAGTATGCATGTTTCCACACAGACTAGCAGAATTCACCCAAACATTCGACACTGAATACCCAACGCTAGCACACAGTCTGGTCAAGTCAAAAGGGCCATAAGCCACACATTTAAAAAGTGATATGAAAGTGATCACAGACATGTACCTGTTGTGCTGTAGCGTCTGCAGCTGGTGTGCTCCCCACGTCAGTCCGATTCCCATATCCGAGTTGATGCTGAAGTCTTGTGGTCCGAAGTTGCCGAGTCCTGAGTAGCCAAGAGGTGTCTGGAAAAAGAAATGGATAGGGTTAGTCTAGAGATCATTTTGAAACGAAAATAAATTGCCTATAACAAAGAGAGCTATACTGCTATTGCCATTGACTATATCAACTCATAATAAATAATTCAAACAATTGAGAATTTAGAGATTGATTTCAATGAGGTCGAGATCAAAACGAATTTATATATTATACAAAATTTATAAAATATAATTTTTGTGTTCTATTTTGAAATTGCCAATGGAACTGACAAGGTAGGTTAAACTAGTAACTATATTAATTTTATAAAGATTCTTTATGGAGTTAATGTGAATGAAACCAAGCAACTTAAAACACTCTACATCTACTTTAATGCTAATTTGGCTTCGGTAGCAGCTATTGCAAGATCACCTATATCAGATCAAAGAAGTATCCATATCGTCGCAAAAGTAAAAAAGTGCCTCACAATCACCTCTCCAGCATAAGATATGTCGTCTTGCGGTGGCGGCATAGAGCTGGGTATGACGACACGCAGATTGTTGTGCCGCGGCGAGTGATGCGGCGGTGGCGCGTGTCCATGCGATTTGTGTCCGTGCCGGTGTGGTGACGGAGCCGGCCCGGGCGACGGTGACGGCGTGCATCCGGCGTCTAGTGGAGATCCTGAACCTGGGTAGCCGTTCGACATCTCTAGCATTCCGCCGCTTGGGTAGACTGGAATAGAAGGATAGATCGAGGTTAATAAGGGTAAAGATGGTCAAGTTTAAAAAGGGCAAAAAGAAGATGAAATGCGTAAAGTATCCCATGCTAGTATTGAAAACTGATTTATTATAAGGACGTTGCTATGACTAATTACTGTTCACAAAATGAACTACAATAAAGTATATTCAATAGAGATAACATTAATATAGACTGTGGGTATTGCTCTACCTGAATCGGTTTCCGAAGAAGAGGGCCGTGGACTGATAGAAGTATGCATCTGTGGACTAGCTTGCAGTAGTGTCTGATCGTAGTTGCCAACCGGGACGCTGACGGGCAGGTTGTAGTTGCTTCCTGCCACGCCCACTCCCACTCGGCTCCCGTTCAACTGGTTCCTCTGCATCATCATTTGGAATTCCTCATCAATCTTGGAATACTTTGCCTCGGTCCTTGGTGTCAGATTGTACTCGGGCTCAGCCTCAGGGCTGTCCGGTGACATCACTCCGTTCTTATGCTCTTTCTTCGTTAGTGCCTGTAAGTGTCAGCGAAAACAGCTCAGGTGGCTTGACGAGCCAAACTTATAAATACTCTACACGTACTGTATTAATCTGACATGCATTAAAATCCAGTTAAATTATTAGATTACACCCTCTATACACACCATTAGCGTTATCAGCTTCAATCGCGTTTAGCGTAATTGCTACTGTTTCGTTTGTTCTGATTTTATCACGTCAGTATGTATTGGAGGGTTCAAAATAAAACAGTGCTTTCAATAAAACTACAGTGTAACTAGGTAAAATTGTACGTGTCAAAATTTTTTAGCGTACATATGTGTGGTGTCGAACGCAATGATGCAACACTGACTTTACCCTTGTATCAAAACATCGGAGTCAGGTAGGCGCGGTTAATTCAAATAAACACAAAATATATTTACAAAACCCATGCTGGTACAGGAAAAAATAACATAAATATTTGGGGTATCTAGTCATAAACTGTTAGTATAAAACGGGGTGTCTGGTGTTTTGTACTTCATCCTTTTTTCTAACAGGAAATAAACATGCTGTTGCTTTATTGGTTGTGTTTGTCTATTCTTATTTGTATATTGATGTGATATCGTTTACACAAGGTCTTTGGGTACGAGATCTACATCTATAATATAATCTAGTGAGGTTCGAACAACATTTGCTTGTTTATGTCGGGGATTGTTTTAGTATCAAATATATGCATTAGGGTATTGTGTGTAAGTACAAAGCACGCGGTTAATGGGATAAGTCAATTTTGCATGGACATTGCATTGCGATCACGGGCACACAGATGACGCCGTACTTAATGTACCTCGATGATGTTCCGGTTTGTCAGAGACTCGTGCGGCTCGTTGTATTCCGTGTATTTCAAAAGAACCTGCAAAGATATAAAAGTAATGTTAAAAAAAAACTAAACATTATTTAAAAACCTGTCATCCTAATCTTAGTCAAATAACCCGTCTTACTTGAAATATGTCTACAAACCATCTTTATTGATTAAATAGTTTAAAGTTATCTAGATTTTCCTTTATTTAGCAATCATATCTTCATTGAGCTTTTACTTAGCTATCATGTAAACTGTAAACTGAACGACTTTGTGTAAAATCTACAATTTTATTCACTGTCGACACTTAACTTGCCTCATGGCAACAGTGTTGTTTACCCGAATGGGTATATATTTTTAAAATAATAATTTTACAAGAATATTTTTTCAAACAAATGTTATATGAATATATAACATTTGTTTGAAAAAATATTCTTTGTTTAACGTAGCCACCTTGACCTTACATCGTTAAATACAAAATTACAAATAGTGGCAGATCATTTGACTCAACCGTATGAGATCTTTATGAGCGGTTTATTCAGTCAATGTTGCCAGTAAACGATAAAAAAATGTTTATGCAAATAACCTGAGTCTAGCTGGTATTACTGAGACTTTCATTAAATTATAAAGCTTAGTATTTATAAGTAGTGCGTGTTAGCCGTGTAACGATAAATTACAGTGAACAACGTTAAAAGAAATTAATTCCATTACTGTTGGTATGTTTTTTTTTCTTTTAAACGCATAATTTACTTCAAATTACAAACTAAGCATCAAAAGAAACCCATATTTAAGAAGTGCTGATCATTCATTTTTCAAAGCCAGTCGAATATAAAAAGAGAGAGTCGGACTCGCGCACCGAGGGTTCCGCACAAACAGCTACATTCACCAACATAATTAGGTAAAAATGCTGAAGTTCATAAACAATTAAAGCACCGAACATTGCTCTATCGAAAAGATTTTTTATTTTTTCAAGTACATTTTATAAGTTGGTCGACTATTATTCGTAAACTCGTAAAGCCTACTTAGCTGTGACAGTTTTCTTTTAATTACCTTATAATATACTATTACCGTGATTTTTTTCAAAAAAGGTATCCAAAAACAACCATTACACTCTTACAAAAATTAGGCCTGAATCGAAAAATGGCTTTCACAGACCCACCTATCCAACCTCACACCATGGCATAGACGAGAAAAAAAAACATACCCACTTTACTTGTACAGGCGGTAACCTAAATTTTTTATTTTACTTTATTAATCATTTTACCACTTTGTCGGTGTGATTAATATGCATAATGGATATGCCAAATTATAGCTTCCTAGTACAAAGAGTCTCTGAGCAAAGCTGCGGATGGACGGACAGACGGACATGGTGAAACTATAAGGTTTCCTTGTTGACTACGGAAACCTTAAAACTACGGCATACAGGAAGCTAATAACTGAATTTATATACATAATTAATAACGAAGATTTATGTAAAGAAATGATAATAAAGAATTAATATACATAATTAGTACAGTATTTCACTGTAATGATCTAGAATAACTGCATAAATATAAGGTAAAATGTTCAATTATAACGATGACATGTTGAAGTAATCAGTTGGATACAACTTAAATCATAGTCCCTAAAAACGAATAAGAGAAATCGAATAGAAGAATAGATTTTACTATAAACTGAGAATCGAATGTAAAGGCACTACTGAAAATATTAATACAAAGAAAACACTTGATAATAGTATATACGAAGAACATAAAGAAAATTTGACAAACCTTGTCCATATCAGTGCTGGCATATTGGTAGAGTTTGTTGTTGGAGCTGAAGATGATGAGAGCAATCTCACAGTCACATAGTACGCTAAGCTCATAGGCTTTCTTCATCACACCGAACTTGCGCTTGTTGAAGGTCACCTGAAACATTCAAATGACTAATTTAAGGAAAACGAGGGAATACATAATATAGGTAGGCAATTTAGAGTACGGGATGACAATTTATGGAGAAGTATTTTTTTAAAGTACTCCAAATGATTGTAATATTTATAAAAAAAACCAGGGTCAAACCACAAAGTCCATTAAGCAATTAATAAGTTTTTAACTACTATCACCACTTTCATTTACAAAAGTATATCATGAAACTACACGGTCTCTTCATATTGTAATTTTGATATTGATAAAACGAAAACAAAAGCATTTTATTTTTGGGTCACGGACGGAATCGAATAATTATTACTGGAACTCATCAAAGTTATTTGTCATTCAGTACATTTTAAATTCCAATATTTCAAGCTATTAAATAATGCACCATTGTTCGTACCTACACATCATCTGCGGTTAATTTGTAGTTTTCCTTAATAAACTAAAAAAATCGATAGGTGTTCTGGTAAACTCATTTGTTTGGGAACAACTCACTATTAGTAAATACTATACAAAGTTTCCTGTTATTTATAGGCACTAAATGTGTCGTCTGATTGCAGAATCATTATGTTTTATTAAAAGTACTATATATATTACCATAAAGAACAAAGGAAACTGGACCGCCAAAAGCAAATTGACCTTCGCAATTTTAATTTTCCATGTCTGCTGCTGGTATTACTAGGCCACATTCAAAGAGCTTCTCTGCCCTCTTCTAATTAAAAATGTGCTTTGAGAGAGGGACAGATGAGGAGACTTTGTAGGGTCATAATATACTGGACAAGGTTGATATACAATTTAATCGTATAATTAATAAATTACAAGCGGGAGCGGTCGTTGTCCCGTCCCGATAATGTTTTGCAGTGGGAGTGTTGATAGGCCGCATCTGTTAGGTCATGCCTCATGGTAAGGTCATTTCACTCTCCTCCAATATTATGTACGAACTTCGTATTGCACGTATCACTTTTGATTTCAGTTACAGTTACATAAGCTAAAATAAGGCCACAGGCAATGTTAAGTTTTACCATCCATCACTCTTCTAATGTTAGCTTGATTTCGAAAAGTTTTTGTAATCATTTTATTACCTATATTTATCTTGCCTTAGTATAATGGTGATTGCCGTAACAACCCGAAGAACCTATGCGATTTAGTTTTGGATTCTGTAATGACCCTATTATCACTGGCATGCCAAATTAAAAAAAAATGTTTTCGTATGAAGTACCAACCTGTCGATTTCGTTCGTCCGTAATCCGGGATATTTGTATTTTCTTCCGACCCATGGTGGCAGCAATCTTGGAAGGGGATGCGGGGAGCGGGGGCGAGAGAAAAAGTTGCCTTCGGGCTGGCTGCTACTGCGGACGTCAACAGCTGCTACCTACAGACAAACAAAACCAAACATTAATACAAAAATCACAAAGCTCAACTCATAAACACTTCCAATAAAACACATTTCCAAGTAAACGATAGTGATAAATCATATTATGAATCTATTCTTAATTGTGTCCCTTATTGCTATTGTCATAAAGTCGTAGAAAATGACGATTTATTAAGGCCAAAAGCTCTCGTCATCGCACTTGTGCCATGAAGCCATGGTCGTGATTGTGACCATAGCGAAGCAAGGCCGATGACAGATATTATAGAACTGGGTGACGTAACAAAAAGCAAAGATAATTACGTAAACATAATAGTATTTTGGTAATCGTGTAGAATATTAGGTAAGTGGGTAGTGCCCCTTATGGATAAGTTGCTTATCTCAGTATCGTTAAGACATGTGATAGAATGAATGACGTTCGGTTTTCGATTTATCCATAATCCAGTGGCTGATGTCCATCCTAACAGATAGTGCTATCTGTCACTGTTCTCAAATCATTATAGTCGGTAAATTATTATATTCAACGTATGTTTCCTCATGATTGTTTGCGACTAATGATAAATGGGGTTCATGAATAACATAATAAATAATAGTGTGTAGTATATTCAATAATCCATAAATTTGATTAATGTAATTACTTGTAATACTACAGATGATGTTTGATCACCGAATAAAACCGAGCTTAATCATATTTTGCTTTAAGATCAAAAGTAAAAAATGTTGTCAAATAAAAAAGCACATGTAAATGACAAAGTAATAACGAACTTTGTAGATATTGTAAATTAATAATAATATAAGCTCCAAAGCAAGGTCAGAGACAAACCGACCGGACATCACACATTCCTACTACGTGCCTAACAGTTAAGTGATAATGTTTACAACGATTACGTAATCAGTGGTGGAACCAGCTTTATTGGATTATTGGGGTCCGATATAATATGGTCTCTCGATAATCTATAATTGTGACATGAAAGTTGTATAATAATAATTTGATACATCATTAATTAATTTATCAATCAAAACTTGACGTTTTAAGAATGATTAGTTAAAGGAAGTGTCACATGAATCTTAAGAATTTAGGAGAAATTGTATAATATGCAATGTCTTAAATATGATAACTATTTCTAGCAACATATACGTAAACATAAAATGTAAAGCGAAATTGATAGTTACAATAAAATCATTACAAGTAATAACTACAATAATACTATCCACGAATCTTTTTGACTTGACAATTTCATTTAGGATATAGATATCGTACCTAATATCATCATCATAATTCATGGCTTGCCTTTGTTGAACAATAATGACAAAACAAAGAAGGCGTTTTACGTTTCAAAACACTACAAAAAGTATTTGGCACAATCCCAATTATGAAGTTTATTTTCTTGTGGATCAAGTTTTCGAAGAATGAATGGAAGAAACGCGAATAAGGATTAATTTATAAGGATTTTTTAAACTGTGTAAGTTGCATAAGAGTCAAAAAATTTAATGATGGTTGGGATTCGAAACTCAAAATTTTGACAGCGGTATTTGTAAAATGAGATAGTAACCAGACACAGTGTTCGTAACAGGAAAATGTTGATTACCAATGTTAACAACACAGTTAGGCAAAAACGGGGTCATGTGGGCTGATAATAGGGTCATTATGCAAATCTCTGTGACCTGCTGTCTTGTACGCGCTTTATGGTGAACTTAATGTATCAATTTTTGAATATTAGTCGACGCGATGTTATAAGTACTATTTTGTATATTCTATTCTGACTACTTTAGCAGTGAGTGCAGACGGACGACGGATGTCCCTCGTAGCATGTAAATTGACGGCTTTTGACAAATGTTGTATTTATCGATCCGTTTTTTGTAGTGAGTGTTGTAGTGGATCTATGTTTGAGTTTTCGCTTCACCAGTGTTTTGTTATGTTGTATCATTATTTTCTATAAAAGATTATTTTTATAGTGATTTTAATCCAAATAAAGCTATTTGTGCACTTTAAGGTTACTCTGGTCAACGGCACGAACTATTTTGTGCGCGGGGTTAAAATGCATGTTATATCAACCGAAAACACGTGCGGAAGAGATAGATGCTGTGATGAGCAGTAGAAAGCTTGTTCGCGTACGAATACACACTTTTGAAAATTTGTAGCGAAATGGATAATGATTTAGGACGAAACCGAGCGCGCGAAATTTTATAATCAGACCTTTGGGAGTCTGGATATCATGAAAAAACGACTAAACGTATCTGTTCAAAATTAAATTATCCGCATTGTTGAACTACTAATATATCCCTGTATGGTGGCCGTTTTTAAATTTTCTGTCTTCTTATGGCGTTTATTTACGCCCAAAAATGCGTTAAAATTAGTGTCGAAATGTGGAACTTTCGACGCTCATAACTTTCAAATATTTTCTTTTTTTACTTTTTTGCTTCCATACAGGGCTAGATAATGCTGAGACAAATTGATATCACTATTTATTTTGAACGTACATTGTCAAACAGTGGAATAATCCCTAGACTACGTTTGTATGGAAGAATTTTCGACTAGTGTACCCTTAATTACATGTTATCTTGAAACTTGTTTTTTGTAATATGTTATTTAATATAATTTATAATTATTTGTTATTTTATAATAAGTGAAAAAGTATAACGAGGAGACTATAAACATGAAACGAGGACTTTGTTATTTACAAATTAAAACTTGTTGATACCGTTGAATTCGAAATTAATTTTCCGAGAGACGATATCGGAATATTTAATAGAGTTTATTATTTGCGTAATCGCGTGGGTGTAAGGCAAGCAATATTTGAAATAGAGAGGTGGAGAAATTTATATTATGTTTTAGTAGCTACGTATATTTAAGTTAAGCTAGTAGGTTTTCTAAATTTTGCAGTTAAGATCTAACTTGGGTACTTTACAAAATTGTTTATCAAATTAACTACACAAGCAGATTTGGATAATGTGGAAAGAGATTAATTTTAGTAAAAATATTATATATTATGATAAATAAAACTAATTACAACTATGTATTATAAAAAGTATGAAAAGCTATATATTATGATAAATAAAACTAATTAGAACTAAATATACGAAAATGAATAAACGTATCTGTTACAGTGCCGTGGGTGGTGTGATGACGACCAACAACGCCATAACAACAGTACCAATATTCATAGAAACACATAACCTTTTGTGCTCTTTTGCTATAAATATAATAGTAATGAACTCTGAATCTAAGTATTGTGTCTACGCATACGTGGACGATAATTAAACAACTGGTAATGAACACTATAGATAAATAAAGGATAAATATGAAAATGGTTGATCCATTGATTGCTCCCGATATAATAAATTACAATATAGGCAAATTTGGTAAGCAATTAGCTGATACGAATAGGAAAATGTTGGATTATTTTGGAGATAATCACTTAATTACTTCCTGTCTCTAATCTGATTTGAATGAATTATCATAAACAAATCTGATCGAGTACTGAAACATTGAGAAAGATGTAAATTGAGCTAATAAGTAGGTATCGTTTCCATATATAATTTTATGAATGAATCTTATTTGGCAAGGAACTTTGGCAATTGTAAGTACTAAACGAAATAAAATTGTTTGTTAAATTTTCTCAGACTCTACGACAAGTTGCTGTATTAATGTTGTTTGATTTCAGTTACAAGTCTTCAGAAATTCCCAACGGGATTTGACTTACGAACGATAGATGCTTGCTGATACACATAACCGATTTCTGTTCTTGTTTTTATTAAAGAAAAAATTTTTTTGTTTCTTTTATGGGTTGTTAAGATCTCATTTTCTTTCTGCTTTCAGATTCTCTAAAATGTTCACATCCCTTGTCTCATTTACTTTCTCTTAATTAACCTTTTATATAGTTTCAGTTTCAATTAACACAACGTTGCGTTTCTATACACTTTGTAACAGAAAAGAACATAACGATACATAAGTAATTTATCGCTGGTCCACGGCATACACGCGAGGGTGCTACACGTCAGTGGTCGCAAAGGGCGTATGTTTCTTGCAAGGTTTCATGATACACACCTTAGTACTAAGCTTACGGCAATAATTCTGCTGTTGTCGTGTTAATCACATTATCGGTAAGCTACATCTCACTGGGAATATGACGTATATTAAAATGCAAAGGAAAAATATGTAAATATATATTAAAACAATGTTATCAACGTTGTTGTTCGTTTAAAATGGTTTGTGAGCAGGTAAAACAGGTATTTGGTACATTATGTCATCCCTGATTTTGTGTATACCTATGATATATTGCGAAAACAATTAGCACTGATTACATGTTTTGTTTTGACTTTTTACAATTTCAACAGCTTTCTCTAACGACATCATCATAGTAGATTCTAAACCCTAATTTTGTTTAAAATTATCCTTTTATTTTGCAATGAATTATTCTGAAAATTCCCAAGTTACTAGGAGACGTGAACACGAATTTTCAAGATGTAGTTTCTAAACTATGTTCTTCAAAGTTCTTACGAATAAATAGTTTTTGTTATACAGGCTCTTCGACCGACCCTAGTTCCTTTAGTTTCCATTAGTGCGTGATGTGGGGCACTCGTTGACGTGATTAAGTTCTAGGTTGCTTTTTATGTGACCTAATTTCATAATTCATCATGTTACAAGAAAATTGCACTACATAAACGAGTGTTTATTTTTCTACTCAAGTTGCCTTTAAAGCCGATAATATAAGATCGGTTATTTTTTCAATTTTGTGAATAAATTAATTTGTAGTTCGAGTGTATTTGCGTTACCAAACATTATAAATATATTAAACATTATGTTTATGTTCTTTTGGTGTTTTATAATACATATTGCATTTCTGTTCAATATATAATATATATTTAACAGGTCTAGAGTAACTAGTATTTATTAAGATAAATACTATTTACTCTAGACCTGTTTGATGTTAAAAATAACCCTCAAATATTTTGTTTCAAAATAAATGTCTAGTTAAGCTTCTAAAACTGAAATTCATAGCATGGAATATTTTCTTTGGAAGCAATTAAAAGTGAAAGCGAAAAATGTTTTAATTTTGACGCCTCGCGATAAGGACTTGAACAGTCTAAATTAAAGTGTCAACATTTAATGCCGCCATTTTTCAGTTGGCAACTGAAAGATTTTATTATTCGAGCTACCGCAAAATTCCGATTATGTTAGTGTGTGCGTTGGTGCATGAGCGTTCCTATGTGTGCATGAAATATAGTTCACGGTGTCATGTTTGCCCAGTTTCCCCCATTTCAATGCATGTGTGCGTCGGCCTACGCATGAAAGCTTGTAGGTGTGCGTTTTCTTGAGCGTGTGTGCGTTTGTGTGCATTTAACTGGCATTGCCCGTGTGTAGGTCAAAGGGTGTTTGTTGGGGGTGCAAGGTGGTGCGGGGCAGGGGGGTGTCAGGTCACTGTGTTTATAGGTGGCTTGTTACACTTGCGTCTAATCATGCATTATCACGTTCTCTCTGTGGGTGATTATCATGTGGTCTAATTATCAGCTTCGCTTACAGATTGTGACCGAAACATTTACTACGTTACCTCGAATTAATAATTCCACTGCAAAGGGTATTTAATTGAGGTAAATTTTATTTTACCTCAAACTTTTATCTAATGCTGGATTACGCATTCCGACTCTATAAACAGGACAACATTTTGGTTTAATAAAAAACTAAAGGTACTTAATCAATGCGTTGATGTCAGTGTGCCATGTTTTCCCTATTAAAACCTATTATCCCTAGAGCCTAAAGTATATAGGTATCTAACCTAACCTAAACAAAATGCGTGCAATACAAATTTTATTAACTTTTTTCTTGCAAACTGACCTCAACCTTATTTACTTTAATTAAATGAACTGGAAGAGAGTGTATGCAAATTTAAGTGAAGCCTAAGCATTAACGACGACGCAGTCTTTCCCTTTTTTCTCACGGCTCATTAAGTTTTTTTCTTAAAAGGTTAACATAAGCGTAAAGCCGTGAACTGGCTTCGCTCAGAGGTAAATAACTGAGAATATCTTTAACGCAACCCTCCAAATGGAAAGCCTCGACCATAGATTAATGGGAAGAATTATCTTGAAAAGCAAAATAAAAAAATAAAAAGTTCAACGCAAATTAGGGGCGGTTATTTTTCTTGGAAATATAAGATTCAGAGTCCTTAAATTGGGCTAGTACTTACGGAAGTTGGATTTGGCGGCTTCATCGCTTTTTATATTCTAATTGGGATATATCGTGAACAGGTAAAATTATTTATAACCTCATCCCGTATAGACGTGGCAATTTGAGCGAGAATTTGGGCACAATTTCCCCGAAATGTAAGTGTTTAAGATTTTGTCTGTAGCGTCTATGATCACTGTAATTCCTTCAGGATATTATAACGTGACTTTAGAAAGAAATATGAGAACAAAATGAGTGTTAAATGAAGCGTGTATGAACAGATGATTCTGCCTGCTCAAGATCGTAGCCATGATCTAGATCTTTACAAGTCAGTCTATGTTAATAGGAAAAAGATGAGCTCAGTAATAATTTTCTAGTTGTTGGGTTGCCGGTAGTTAAAACGATAACAATTTCAATCAAAATTAAACATAAATTCATAATAACGCAAGTTTAAATTGCTGTGAATTCAGGAATCATGGTTGCCGACCTCAATTTCAACTTTTACGTTGAACAATTTTAAAATAAAAAAAAATACAAGTGGCACGCTTCAACGATTCCCTGAATCCAATAATTCTCCACCTATATTTGCTCTACCGAGAGCTTTCAAATCAACGTTTCACTGGAACCTTGAAGTGAGAAGTGCAACAACAAAATATATAGATATACAGCTGGTTAATAGTTAATACAGCTACGTTTTATAGGAAGTTTCAATGACGATTAAAAGCAAAGGAAAAGCCGTTCAATGATGATGTATTAGTGTAAAAGTTGAACGTCCAGTTTCAAAATGATAATGACGTTGTTAGAATACTAAAATACTTAAGTTAAACGCAACACGAAACTAGAGAAATAATTTAAATGGCAAAGCAAATTATGCCAAAAGCAAAACACGCTCACGTTAATTAACTGCATTCATTTCAGACCGTGGTATCCTTAAGTAAATATAAAACATCACAACAATTCCAATCCTTATTGGGCATAACGATATATCATGCTGTTTACATTATTAACTGGGCAACTTCCAAAGATTCCGAATATGGACCAATCAATAAATTGGCAATTAAAGTAAACAGGGGAGTAGAACAAGTAGATGAGGCAGAAGATATCAATAACAAAAACAACATTATAAATGATAAACTGTATCTTCAAGCTAAAGTACCTCATCGTAATCCAGTAGTTCTGTTTGCAACTCATAAAACTGAGACAAACACATTCGAATTTGATTGTGACACAGATCAAATTTTCAATAATGACACTCACTTGTGTAGTAATGAAAAAATCGGTAGTCAAGGATCGAGGCGCGTGGGCGAGCCGTTTCCAGGCACCTCGCCTACGGTACCTTGTCGTATATATATAATAAACGTTATATATGTGTCTGTTCACGTCTAGGTACAGAGTTTTGTAGATATTCCAGGGGTTTCAGCCTGTGGATTTAATATCTTTATCGGATTTGCACCTCTTTGATTTTACTCTTACAAGGAAATTCCGAGAAGGATTGATATATTATGTACAAAGAGTGTGATGTGGTCTGGATATTAGAAATAGAAAGTAACGAAAAAAAAACCGGCCAAGTGCGAGTCAGACTCGCGCACGAAGGGTTCCGTACCATTATAGCAAAAAACTGCAAAAAAAACACGTTTGTTGTATGGGAGCCCCATATAAATATTTATTTTATTCTGTTTTTAGTATTTGTTGTTATAGCGGCAACAGAAATGCATCATCTGTGAAAATTTCAACTGTCTACCTATCACGGTTCATGAGATATAGCCTGGTGACAGAGGGACAGACAGACAGACGGTTCGCGGAGTCTTAGTAATAGGGTCCCGTTTTTACCCTTTGGGTACGGAACCCTAAAAAGGTGGTTACAAAAAGTAGAGTTTCTACAGAAATACCCAAAAATTAGTGGACTGACCCAAACGTGAAACATAAATAACCTAATTACAATATAAATAATAACATAATAATACTAATTATACAATTAAATCAATAGTTACAGAGGACTGCGATTGGTGTTATCTTCAATAACGTTAGATAAATGTCTAGATTTTGCAATAGATAGTAGGTAATGTTTTCCCCACTTCACACCCAAAACATGTAGGGAATAATAAGAAGCTGATTCACGCCGCTTATCTTTTGTTTGTAGGTCAATATGGGAATTTGCCAAGTGTTACAAGCAGACGCAACAGAAATCGCACAAAATCCTAACGGAATGCTACGAATATTCACGATAAACTGTGGTAATATCGAAAATACCGGTTTTAAAAGTACCTTTATCGATTTCATTAGGACAGCTCGAATTTTTGTATTATCTTAAGCTGATATTTTTTTATCGTTTAAATATAATTTTAATCACAATATTTGTAATGACTAAAAATAATTAGTTTAAAAACTCCAGCACAATGACTGAAAATATTAAATAGAATACATGATACAAAACAAAAACACATATTCATCGCAAAATATTGCGTCTACCGAAAGTTCATTAGCATCACATTAGCTACTGACAATATTGATTATTGGATAACCATACAAGCAGATTCGAGATAGCTGCATTAAACTACAGACAACTATTTGCCAGCAAATGAACTGGCACTATTAAAAAAAAAACTGCTTGTTTTTTACACTTCTATCCTGTACAGCGCTTTTGTTATTAGCTGATGAAATGTCAGACATGACATTCCAATCAAGACTCATTGTTCAGGAGTTCGAATTTTAAAATTTATTAAAATTTGTATTTTTCAACTATTTTCGGCACACCTTTCAATGGCCATTCGTTTTTAAAACTAGTCACAACCTACTCGTATCTTACTGATATTATAAATGCAAAAGTTTGGATGTGTGTATGTTTGTTACTCAATCACGCCAGAACACTGAACGGATGAAGTTTGGCACAAAGATAGATTATAGTCAGCAATAGCACATAGGATACTTTTTATCCCGGGAATAAAATCGATGAAAATATCCTCGAGATAATTTTCGACGTTCACGCGGGCAAAGCCGCTGGTAGAAGGTTGTTTTTCTATATATTCATACCGCACAGATACAATACAGGTACTGTTAAGGGATAACCGTTAGTGCAAAATTAATTGATTTAGTAAATGGTCATATAAAGGTCAGTAATTACATAGAACCAGCACATAATTCCAGTAGTTGACAACGAAAATCACTTTACAACTTGCCTTTACTATGTCCGTAAAGTTGATTTCACTTTGCGGAAATCCCGGATGCAATAATTTAGCCTGCCGGTGCCGGCAATCTGGTTGCCATGGAAACGCCTCGTGGAACGAGATAAAGATGTACCATACATCTAACTATATTGTCGAGCTTTTTTCGGTCAAGAGCACTAAGTGATAATAATTAATTAAATTTTATTCCTGTTAGTTGTAAGATGTGGGTACTATAATGATTGATATAATGTACAAGTAAAAATAAAAAGTTAGTTGAAACAATACGTTGGTACCAAAAACCTCTCATTTAAAATCTATTAAGGTATTTAAAAACCGCATTTCAACTTAAAAGGTATCAACGAAACTAATTTATTAGTAGCGCATCACATTAAATCTACCAATTAACCCTAAATTCGCCTTATTCTAAACTCAACTAAACTTGACGAATAAGATTGCCTACTCCTAACAGCTTACACCAAATTGAGAGAATGATCCCTATTGAAATATTTCACTATTGAAAAAATTGCAAATAAAGTCAGTACAACAATTTTATGAACCTGCAGGGGTATTTCAACATAACTCCAACACCTGTTTACTCTCCCTACCGCGCAACTAGTCAGAACGTTGCGGTGCGCGGTGTGACCTTGTCGGTGCAAAAGGGGAGGGTGGGGCGAATGGGGTACACCCACGCGTTTATTATGTCCAGAATCCTAATGTACATAATGGTTATATCGCGACGGAATCTCAACGCAATCAGTATCTGTTTGTTTTGACCGACATTTTCGTATTGAGAAAGGAGGAATAAATGCGTGGGTGAAAATAATTTGATTTGATTTTAAGAATCCAAAAGACTTGGTAATTGGCTATGAAATACCCGATTTGTCCTTCTTAATTGCATCTTGAAAATAATCTATTAAATATGCCTTATTCTGCTTAATTAAATCAAGAATAAATCTAAAACCGTTTTTAATTTCTACAACCACTTCAGGTATTCGAATGGGGTATCCATTCAATTTGATTGCGTTCTCTGCTCGATCATAACCGCACAGGTGGGTAGTACTGAGAGGGTGGCACTTTGCACATCCCACGCACACGTGTATTTGACGTGCATAGGGAGTACATGTGCCTGTGTGCCGGCACGTGTAAGTCCTGCAGATTTAATTGTTGCTAACGGATATCCGATGACATTAAGTGAAAATGCAATTTGTGCTACCCTGTGAGTTTTCCGCTGCTTCGGAACTTGTTTATTTTTATTTTGTTGTTTTACTGGAACTGTGATACGCCAGTTTTTGTTCCAATACTTTATCAAATCAAAGATGGCGTATGAAAGGATGGAGTATTTAATTTTATTAGTACATGTGTACTAACATGGGAGAAAAATGTGTAAGTTAATGTATATGAGAACCTAATTCGTGATGTCCTAAGACTAAAAGACTAAAATATGTTGATGATAATAAAAATGCCGGAGTATAGAAAGCGAGATCCAATAATGAACTCCAATTTAGGATGACTAACATTTTCCAGAAATTGTTCGTATAGTAAGGAAGCTAAACTTAAACACAGACAGCAAACAGAAAATTTTATCCAATAAATATAACACTGAGTAAAGGAAGGGTAACTAAATAAATAAATAATTAGCCAGTTCGCTTAGTAGGTTATTTGCAAGTGAGACTTGTATTTATCGCCACACCCGTTGAGGTTAACAATTGAATGTTTTATTTGATAAATGTGAGGTGCACCCGGCAAGGTAGAAATTACTAACAATTTGCAGTCCTGTAGCTAACACTGGTGGAGGGTCGTGATAATTGATAGGTAATAGGAAACTGCAGTATTTGTTTGAAATTAGAATGTAAAGTTATTTTATTGTCATTTTGTTTATTTTCTTTATCTTTTATTGTCATTTTGTTTATTTATTTTATCTTCATTGTTGGTTTGGTTTTGGCTATTTTCAATATGAAAATATTTTAATAATGGCGCATCTCATTATAATAGTCACAACATTTCTTTGTGTATCTGAAGTTGGCTCTGCCAATTATTGCGCAAGAAACAGTTTGTCATTGAGTATACTGCATAGAGTAAGCGGGATAGGACGATGCGAGAAATGTAAGCGAGTGAAAGAGACAATTATACAATTCTATCTTCACTTTCAACATTGACACAAAAATAGCTACTGCGCAGGGTCTTGCAGCCAATTCAGAGACACAAAGATCCGTTGTAAGTATTATAATAAAATGTTTTTTTTTAATAACAAAATAAATTGAGTAAATGGAATTAAAATGTTCGCTTGTTAAGTGGCTCTACAATTCCACGTATAAAAACAATCTAATTAATATTATTAGACAAAAAATCGTCATTCCTTTGCCACATCGAATAAACTTGGTTCGCGAAACTAATAAATTACAATATAATTCCACGCTTATAAGGAAAACGAAGGCATTAATGTCTACAACGGGGTCTATCCATGAGTATGCGGTGACGTACGACAGGATGATCATGAGGCCAATGCTCGATCCGAACGTTGGAAGAACAATAAGCGGTACGAATGATGCTCTACATTAATTTCTAAGTACTACATTCACTTAGGATCCCTAGGTACTAAGTGGTATAGTAGAGCTACAATCGTGTCGCGCTATTTGGAGAAAATGTTGACGTAGTCCACGAACAGCACCCGTCCGAATAGCACCGGCGCGAATAGCACCGAGCCTAGTCCACGAACAGCACCTATCAATATTTTTGGCAGGTGCTATTCGTGGATACAAATCTATTTTATTATTTGTGTCCACGAACAGCACCTACGGCTCGGCAGCCTAGTGCTGGGATGCATTTGTTTAACAGGACATTATTAAATGAAACATATCGATAAAAATCACTAGAACGTTTATTAAGAAATATGTCTAGGCGACATTTAAATATAAGAAAAAACAATAAAAAGCCTTATGATAATAATTATTAATCTTACAAAATAATAAATCTGTAACACTTTCTTAATTTTTAATGTATCACAATCAGTCTCCACATATCACATTTATTGAAAAATCAGCAAATACAAATATTTCGGTCTAGGCGACATTTAAATATAAGAAAAAACAATAAAAAGTCTTATGATAATAATTACTAATCTTACAAAATTATAAATCTGTAACACTTTCTTAATTTTTAATGTATCACAATCAGTCTATTCACATCAAAGGTGATGAGAGTAGCGATACTGTGTAACGTGCAAAGACACGTGACACAGTATCGCAACTCTACAATTCTTATAGGGTGCAGCTTGTCGTACCCTTGCGCATTGCGAGCAAGCAATTTTCGACCGATTCCACCCATCGGACGCCATACATTGGACCTTTGGCTGATAGTGCGTTAAGACTGTTTATCGTGTAGCCGTGATTTCTTGTCACTGTTCTAGCGACGCGACAATGCGCCGGAGCACACGAAAGTATGACGAATTTAACCGAACGCTTCCGGAGCTTGTTTACGTAAAATTGCAAATAATATTATTAGTTCGGATAGCTCGGCAGGGCACAAAGGGACGTCACAAGAATAGTTTATAATAGTTTGTATCTGTATGTTCCGTGCTAACAAAAGGTGTAGTAGATTTATTAGTGAGTATCTATAAAACACAATAATGGAGCCTGTTGCCGGTAGAAGTGATAAAAATAGTAACATTAGCTACATTTCCAGTAGAAAAGGAGCGCCATTACTAATACATAGTGATAGACAGTACAGAAAATTCAAAACATATAAAAATAATGCTAATGTGTTATGGCGGTGCATAAAAATATCGTGTAGAGGGTTCCTGACGCTTGATGGCAATGAAGATGTAATAAAAATTACAGAACACACCTGTGAACCCATGAGCAGTGCCCAGACAGAAATAAAGAAAAGTATGGATGAACTTCGACAAGAAGCTGCAGCCACCGATGGTCCTATTCCTACGTTATACAAGAGTAAAATAAATAAACTACTCGATGAAGGTCTCAACTTAGTAGCCGATTGCCCAAATTATAAAAACATTAAGTCTAGTCTTTATAACATAAGAAATAGGGCTTGTGGAGTTAGCCGACTAAATGCAAAAACCGCGGGCGAGGTACAAGTAAGTAATCTTCTAGCCGCCATCCTATTAATATTATTATATTATATTATTATTCTTTTATTTTTTTATTCACAATATAAAAAATTGCAATTTGAAATATATAAATTTAATCAGTAGGTAGTAGTTCACATAGACTATGAAGTAAAAAAATTAAAACAACTATTTTTTTATTTTGCTAAAACTGTACGTTGAAAGTTAGTGTTTTAATTTTTTTCTAGATCCGTGATTTTGTTACACACAATGATATATCTACCTAATTTGTCTATTTATGAACACCTTTTCTAGGTACTTTCCCCATATTATTAAATATTTTTTTTAAATATTATTTGTTTTTTATAATTATATTTATTAAAAATGTAATTTTATGATATTGCTTATGGATTATAGGAGTATAATAGTAATAATGTTTGGACATCTATATACAGCACCATTTAATCCTAAACTAAGCTAATCTATTTATTTTAAGGTACCCAAACAATATTTGGACTTCTTGTTAGCTGATTACTACGATGGGAAAAATCGAATTCTACTATTCGCCACGTCAAGAAGCAAAGAAGAACTTGCCAAAACACGTCATCTGTATTGTGATGGAACTTTTAAATCTGCGCCGAAACCTTTTCTGCAGATTTATAGTATCCATGGTGATATCGATGGTGTCGTTAAGCCGTTAGCATATGCTATGCTTCTAAATAAAAAAATGTCTACATATAAAACATTATTTCAATTATTAAAATCTTCGATACCAGCAATGACTGTAGATTTTTTCACGAGTGACTTTGAAGAAGCCGCAGTGAGAGGAATACTGTCTGTATTTCCCAACGTAGCAGTAAAGGGATGTTACTTTCACTTTAAGAAGGCGTTAAAAAAAAAACAGAAGGAGCTAGGTCTTAACGACAATAGTATATATAGAAAGCACGTTGCTCTATGTACAGTGCTCCCTTATTTGCCACCGAATGATTTAGATGACGCTTGGCTTTACATTATGAGTGAGAGTCCTCAAGATAGTAATATAAAAAAATTTAACGACTACATGATCACACAATGGATTGACCACAAATTTTGGTCAAACAAATGGTGTTGTTATGGCCAGACTCACAAAACGAACAATTATACTGAGACTCATTATTCGGTCATTAACAAATCAATTAATAAAAATAATAAGAACTTACTTAATGTTTTAAGAGTCTTACAGGAAAATTGTAAGAATTTCACTGACATACGAAATTTGCTACTTCTAATTCACAAAAAAATGCCGCAAAAAGAAACCAACTAATAGACAATATTATAAAAGAATATAAAAGTGGATTTATTTCTCTTGGCCACTGCATGGAAAAGCTGCGATTTTAAGGCTTTCTATTTTTAAATTTAAATTAGAATAATGTAACACCTGCGCAATCGACGGATAGTTAAGGACAATATACAAAATGTTCACGGAGCGCTGTTATTAGTACATCAATAAGGATCTAAGGCTGATTTTGCTGATTTTTCAATAAATGTGATATGTGGAGACTGATTGTGATACATTATAAATTAAGAAAGTGTTACAGATTTATAATTTTGTAAGATTAGTAATTATTATCATAAGACTTTTTATTGTTTTTTCTTATATTTAAATGTCGCCTAGACATATTTCTTAATAAACGTTCTAGTGATTTTTATCGATATGTTTCATTTAATAATGTCCTGTTAAACAAATGCATCCCAGCACTAGGCTGCCGAGCCGTAGGTGCTGTTCGTGGACACAAATAATAAAATAGATTTGTATCCACGAATAGCACCTGCCAAAAATATTGATAGGTGCTGTTCGTGGACTAGGCTCGGTGCTATTCGCGTCGGTGCTATTCGGACGGGTGCTGTTCGTGGACTACGTCAAAATGTTTGATTGGCTGTAATGAGAGGTTAGAACCTAAGGTTGATGAAAACAGGCTGAAAACCTAAGATTGTAGGATATTCTTTTGTGAGACTTTCTTTCGAACTTCAGTCAGATTGCTCTTATTATTTTAATCATGGTAACTAGTTCTTTTATTCCGTCTGGAATAAAATTTTCAATCGAATTATGGCGCTAAGCTTCGGTAAGCTCTTATACTTATATTAATATATGCAAAAACATGTTTTAGTAGTACAATATTAAATTATAAGCTTCAAACGGTCGTGTTTATTGGCGCTTTCTCGCGTTTCGAGAAATAAAATCTAATAAGTTTGATCGTCTGTGAAGTTTTATTGAAATGTTGGCTACAAATATTTGTGATTATTCTTAGGGCCAACGTGATGAGGAAAGGATTGGTCCAAACTTGGGCAAAGCTTTAGGAATTATTTAGCCCAACCTAATGTACCAGTACAAGGTGACACATTGGGGAATTTCTAGGATAATTTATAATTGCAATTTATCCTATGTCTATACAGGATAATGTATAATTTATGTTGGGATTTCAAAATAAAATGAAGTGTCGGGTATTTATGTATTGGTGGAGTTATTTTTGTATTTATGTTATTGTTGTAAATTCTTTTTTATACAATCGTTTTGCGTAGGTAACAATGAACGGAAAAGGAAAAGTTATACCTACGTAATATAATAATATATCAGTCAATAAATGTTTTTTTTATGATAACAATTACGCACTGAAATTGATCGGACACAATTGTTAAAAATCTATTTCGTAGAGTTTTTCAACCAAACTTGAATGGAGCTATTTAATTATTCCAAACAAACTTGAACGGAGTAGTCAATTGTTTCAACAAATCGTGGCATCCTACATACTTGTCAAAAAATTGGTATAATTAAAATATTATTGACATATTGTAAACTGTATTGTTTCCTAATCATATTTGGCGAGCGTTATCAGGCGAGGTGCCAGGTCGAGTAGAGTTGTTGCCAAATTATGGACATCCTCAGACACAGATTGTTGACTCGTATGAATGACCTTCACAGGTGGAACGATGGATAAAATCGAGAACAAAATCCCACTACGACGAGACTAATAATGAGACATCGAAAATATATCTTACTTGTAATAATTATTATAAAGTTTGTTACTCAATCACGCCAGAACGGCTGAATGGATCTGGATGAAATTTGACACAGAGATAGATTATAGTCTGAAATAGCAAGTAGGGTACTTTTCATCCCGGTATAATGTTCCCTTGGGATGATAAAACACTTTTATCGCGGGCGAAGCGACTGGCAGAAGTTAGTCATGAATAAAGCAACTAGCTACCTAACACTAACGCAAAAGCTTTCGGTGTAAGAAAGTAAAGCTAAAATCTGAAGTCATGAATTTTGAATAGCAATTTTGAATTTGAATTTTGATTGTCTATCACAAACAAAAAATACGTCTCAGGTACCATCGGTTTCTGAAATTTTCTCAAACTCTATTTTGCATGAGAACTGGTATAATATTAGCAGAGTTATTGTTAGCAGAGTGTGACAAGTTCATAACTTTGATTGCCAATTCAGAAACCGTAGATTTTTGTCTCATAATGTCAATACTACCAATGTGACAATTAAATAAACATCAAAAAAATCAGAACGGGATTAAAATGGGCTCAAATACGCTATATACAAACGGGTATTGGTCAAAAACAAGTGACGATCAGAAAATTCAAAATGTTCTAGAATAAATTGTTATTGTTTGATCTTTGGCTGTGACAAGATTATTGCCATTAACTCCGTTACCTACATTCAGCGGAACAACTAGATCATACTTACAAAAGACGCTATTTACATCCTCAGTACAATGTTTGAATTTATAATTATGAACTGGTGC
Organism: Orthosia incerta; assembly: GCA_948252205.1. Lineage (NCBI taxonomy): Eukaryota > Metazoa > Arthropoda > Insecta > Lepidoptera > Noctuidae > Orthosia > Orthosia incerta. The sequence continues at coordinate 8,084,875 of OX411744.1, read as the reverse complement.
ATTAATTACAACTTGACCCATCTTATTACCCGACAGTTAAGCTTTGTTCTTCCACATTACTGCTTTATGTATAGCTATTATTATTAGCTGGTATATAACATTACGCTTGTATTTCACGAAGGGGTAAGTAGGGCTACATTTCACACAGTTAGGTTACATGGGATTTAAACATATATGGCGAAATGTCGATGCAGTTTCACATCTGCCCAATTCTTCGTGAAGACAGCCGTGATGTTATGTTTGGTAGGTCTAGTCAAGTCTAGTGCACAAGTAAATATTAAAAATTTCCAAAAGCCCCGAAAATTTGTTTAATTTCATGCTTTCTTAACCACATAATTTATCTAGTAGTAGATACGCTTCGATCAACAATCTATCGAACTCGTAACTATAGATTTAAACAGCAAAACGTCCCTTACCATTTCAACGGCTGAACCTATTTTCATCAAACATAGCTGAGAACACTCTTAATAATGTCACCTTTCAAATAAACAACGAAATCAAAATCGTTTCATCCGTTTAGAAGTTATGATGCCACAGACAGATACACACGTCACACTTCTAATATAGTACTTTTTCCGTTAGGGATTAATAAATCGGGCTCAAATTCCAGCCTGCTTGCTACCGACTTTTCAGACAGAAAAACTCAATTACTCTTTTCCTGACCTAAGAACAGTATTAAAGACATCAAGTTCCGCTATTGCCTTTGCAGCCACTAAACTGAATAGACTGTTTTCACTTTTCACACATTAGAATAGGAACAAGACTGATATTAATATTTCCTTTGCAAATTAAATTTGTCTTACCGGTTCACCTAAAGCACTAAAGCTCAACGCATTTAAAAGTACCTTTAAGCGTTCTTAATTGGTACTTAAGACCATATTTAAATTCATTTGGTGTAATTATTCTTCTCACTTGATGCCTATTTTAGTATTATAGCTTTCTCTAGGTATGGGCGTTAAGCTTGCCTAGATCGACTCAGTCGTCTAAATGACTAGGTAGACCGATGACCCGGTTGAGGTTGCGAGAATTCGCTGGATGCGAGACACAGGATACCGGTCAATGGGGCGCATTTGGGTAAGGCTGATGAAGTCGACTCAGTTAACACTCAGAGCAACTGTGTTATTGATTTTTTATGTATGACAGTCCTCGTTTTTAGCAGGTATTCTTCCAAGATAGTCATCGTCTTTTACCAGAAAAAATCTGTCGTAGGAAGATCCATATTCAGCAGGTTCCATTGCTTTAAAAAGAGGTAAGATCATTTTCAACAACTCCAAAAATAGACTGTTGTTACATAATTTGTCAGGTAATTTCAGGTGATAAGTGTTAATTCTCTCTGAAAATAGAATTCCATTGTTTCAAAATAAAATAAAATAATATAAAAAAACTACAATATTTCTCAGTTTTACCTGGAAAAGTACAATTCTATGACGAGTTGTAGCGGAAAAAATTGACGCAATCTGTCACATAGTACATAAATGTATAATACCTATTGTATTGTGGGTAAATTTTGTCAAATTCTGAGTATGAATCTGCCCTAAATGTGATCAAACAATGTCAAAATAATTAACGTAGGAATTTGATTGATACTGCCAGGGTTTTTTCAGTTATAAATGTTTTATTAAAGAGTATTTCTGATTTAACACAGGTACTTTTTAAATTAAATTAGAAATCCTGTAGGACTAAATTAAGATGGAATAATTGTATCACTTTTATTCGAAGAGCAGTTTATAGTTTTCCATGGCGGAATAATATATTTTCTTTTAAAATATTTCAAAAGAAAATGCCCGTCAATTTTCTCTTCAGAAATTAGATGTCTTATTAAGTTTCTACGAAACAAGGCTATCTACCACATTGCTCCACAGAAAGGCACATTCCAGTTGTATTAGAAAGACATTTGGATGACTACATAGTTCGAGATCTGAACTGCGTAATAACAACAATATACGACATGTAGACAAGTACTGTTTCCAGTACAGGGGTAAATATTTGTTATAACGTAATTCATATAAACCTGACTTCATAGTATTTACATTTTTGATAATATTGTAGTCAAACGTCACGAGTATTCATGGTTATCTTATGTTGTTCTGTGAAAATTGCAAAAGTAATATTCTTTCCTCCTATGTCCTATAATATATAAATGTATGTACCTATATTTGCACGCCACACTTGGCAGTATGTGATGATACTATCTACTAATCTTAAGACCATAATGTACCATATTCTGACAAATAAATGATTGATTGATTGATTGATTGATTTAACAATATCGATCAACCGATTTGACTGGTCTTTTAAAAAAAATGTAATTAATAAAATATCGATTTTACGACTGGCATTGCAGGTAAGTGGGGAATTTTTCAAAGTAAAACACAAAAAAGAATATCGTGTATTTTTACCTGCTTGCGGCGTAGCCCAAAAGGAGGGTAATGTGTTTGATTTTTTAAATAACATCTTGTCTAATAGGTATGCATGTGTGTCATTGAGGGATCATCGTATTTTAATTTGTGATTAAACTATATAACCTGCCAGAGAAGGTTATCCTAAGACTGTAATCTTTACAAAAAAGCTTGCCCGTGTTTTGTGCGTACAATAAAACATTAGATTGCAATTAACGAAGGTCCTAATTATGCAATTAAGAGAGTGTTTTGAATCAATTTCGCTAGACGACAGCTGAAAGTGATTAAGGCATCCCATGTGTCTAAGAGTCTGCATAATTGGTTTAAGTGTAAATGCAGTTTTGAAATGACATAAATTAATATTCCAAGGACATGAGAAAAATTCTGTTTATCAAATGAAAATGATTTAAACGGGATGTAATAAATCATTAAAAATGATGTCAGAAAAGTCCGGTCATTGCACATAAAAAGTGTAGGACCTAAACGAATTACTCAAACTAAAATGCAAAATAGACGTCCATTAAATATAATATAATATGCAATTTCGTACGGAAAATGCTAACGAATCTTTGGAGTAACCATAAAAAATCAATTTGCATGATAAAATTTGCGATACAACCTGTCTAAGTGCGTCGCGTGTGTTCGGTTGCCAAGCAACGCGTCACTGCCGCAAGATGGCGGGGGTGACGTCAGCGGACGGCGGTGGCAAGCGACGGGGAGGGGGAGGGGGGCAAGGTCTTACCGTCAACCGACGACCGTGTCACTTCCCAGTGAAAAAGAGAATCGAGATTCGAGAGAACCCGAATCAGGGGTTGTCCTTGAATTTGGCGGAAGGCAAAAGTATAAGATCGAGTTTAGAGTAATAAGGATCCTGGTACGCAATTTTTTATGAGAATACTGTAAGCTTAAGTAACTAACTAAATGTTTGATTCAGGACTAAATGTTCTAGGATAAAATTATTGCAGTAATCATCAAAATTATAGATTTGGTAACGAAAATCTGATTCAAACAACTGTTTTTTTTCAGCATTTTAGTCTTAAAACACAATCCGATTAATACATTAACATACAAAAACCTAACAATGTGTCCAAACAATATTCAATACAGTTCACTAAACACATAGGTAGCTATGTTTACGAGTCGCAAAGTCGCGTGTCTATGACATCAGTTAAATGCTTTGTTTAGCTGTGTCACCTAACTGTTCGACCCGTGTCAAGTTCAGTGAAAAAGAAAGTGAATCGTTATTTTTTTCAAAAACCCATTCGTTCAATCACGTGTGTGCTCACGAGCAATCATAAAGCACCTGTCAAAACACAACTGTCAACTGTATCAATAATCTCAATGTCGAACGAAAATTAGCCATCCGTACGTTACCTTCGTTTCTTGAAAGATTTTTACAAATATTTTTTTGAGTTTATACGAGTAATTTCAGATATATTTTATTGATTTACAGAGTCACTAACTTTAATTATTATTATCCTGCAGCGTTGAGCATGTAGTACATACAGTTGATCCATTTAAATGAAACAAACACAATGAATCATATTACTAAGGACTGCTTGCAAATTAAACGGTTAGGAATATTAGCTTTTTACGAACGGCTCCAATGAAAAATGATTGTATTAGTGAGTCAAGAATACATTGTGAACTTACAAGGCATACTGAAATTATAAACACGTGTTGGCTACGCGATGGAGCTGTAAATGATGCTCCTCACTCAGGACATAATACAACATCAGAGAGACATAGTAGCTACGACCAAAACAAGACTGGAATTGAGTTGTATCCGTAATATAATAATGTATTGTCCTTATTTGTCAGTGAAGCAAAATGTGGTTTAAACAGGTTCAAACTAGGTAGAATGAGTAAAGACCAAAATATTTCGACATTGACAGGCAAGCTGAATGATGAAAACGACCCTTAATTGACGAAAATGTAGAGACAGAAACATTAATTAATAAAACAAATTTCTTATAACCTCTACAGCATATAATAGTACAATGAAAGAATACAGCAATAACATGTTCATTTATCACAAACATTTGTTGCAATAAACAAATAAAAAATTTCACGCAGAACAGAACCAAGAACAGTGACCGAGTGCCGCTTGTTAG